>PUFA01000009.1:1620000-2849166 GCA_003508835.1 Eonycteris spelaea | reverse complement strand
AGCATGTTTTAGCGTCCTTTTAAAAAATGCATCTCTATTTAATATTCTAAATGTTTTTACTTTGAAATCATTTTGGAATCACAAGACATGCAAAAATAATGTAGAGAGCTCCTGTTTACCTGCCACACAGGTTCTCCCAGTGGCTGCAAGGAAGTTGGCACTGGTGCCATTCACGAAACCACATAGAGGTTGTTCACATTTCACCGGTTTACCTTCACTCGCCTGCTCGACATCCTTTGACGTCACGCCATACCCCTCACCATGAGGAGTCCACTGAGCTGTTCTTCCTCCTCTCCCACCAGCACCCCCTCCTCCCATTTTATTCTCCGGCAACCTTGATCTCCATATGGGTCCCAGCTCACCATACTGTCCACAAGCTCCTGATCCCAACTGGCCTTTCTCAACATGATGGCCCACCAATATCCTGAATCGAAAGCTGCCTCCGTGGTTCATGCAGCCACCTCACGCCCCCCATGGCCGCTTCCCATTGCCTCCTTGTAATTGCTTGCCCAAGGTCAGCTCCTTTTGGGAATATCCCCCTCTTGGGGGGTGGGATTTGCTGTTTCCTCCCAAGAATTTCTGTTCTGTGCCTAATTCCATGCCTGAGACCTACTGGAAGCATAAACATGTTGGCAGGAGGAATGAACAAATACAAACTAGATTTTAAGAGCTATTCTCTTCTACCTTAAAGAATCTCTTAAAAGAGTCTTCCTTCACCTTAAAAAGCTTTCCACTGAAGGATAATGAATTTGGAAATGATAATGAATTCCCTACATGTAGGAAACAGCGCAAAAGAAGAAGGAAGCCTATGTATACTCAACCGTCGCCACGCTGAAGGCCCTGCAGGGCCATTTTACCACGTAAGAGACAAGCAAAACCACTGTGCATATAATTGAATTTAAATGATGAAAATAATATTTTTCTCACTGTGCGTTAGAGATACTATTTTAAAATTATTTCTAATATAAACATATTGCCTCAGCCCTCAATTTTTTTCTTTTTTTGCTTCCTCTCTCAGGCTCAAATTACTGTTAAGTTGGGCTGAATAATGAATGAAAGCAGTCAGTGTCATTAGTGACAAAGTGTGATATTGAGCTGATGAGACCTCTTGTTTGCAAAACGTTTGTTTCTCTCTCTCTCCTTCTTTTTTTTTTTTTTTTCAAACATTCCTCTACAAGGATCACTGGAAGAATGATTTATATTCAACTGAGTATCTAACTGAAGGATTATGAACTCATGGAAACAGAGTAGCAGGTCTGAAATCCTAAGGAAAAAAATATATAAATAAAATGACCTCTGGATAATCACCGACTGCTGTGTATGGCAGTCTCTCATTCTGAAGAATTCCGTTTTTGAGCTTAGGTGAGTTTCGGACAGATAAGCTCTCAGCTTATTACTGTCCTTCGTGATGTTTGGGAAGGGCTTACTTGAGCAGGAGTTAATTTTGCCCTATCACAGCTGCTCAAGTACAGCATGCCCTGACACCATTTCTTTTTGTCACACACATGTTCGTTGAATGTGAGGTTCATATATATGAACGTGGTCTTAGAAGGGACTATCTGTTTTGCCAAGTGGAGATGATCTTGAGGCAGTAAGTAGAGTGGATGGATCCGAGTCTGAAGAATAGAGTTTAATTGAGGGCTGGGATGGTCCAGATGCCGTAGGCTTGAGTCCCAGCTCTAGTACTTTCTAGCTTTATTTCACTTCCTAGCAAGTCCAGTCTTGGATTTTCACAAATAATAAAATTAAGATTCATAATGGTTACATAACCTCTAATATAACCTTCAGAACAGTGTACTCTGGAGCTACTAGAGGGAATGAATGCTAGAGGTAGGAAGACCATGGGTTTGTAAACCAAAGATCATAAGGAGAACTTTTAAGTATCTGTCGTAACAATGATAATCAAAATTCTAATTAACTAGATAATGTATATTGAACTTCCTTTATATCATACACTGCTAAATGCTTTAGATGCACTGATCCCAGTAAGAACATGACAGCCACTCAGTAAAGAAGATACCGTGCATCTTCCTAATTTGAGGATGAGAAAACAGAGTCTCTGAGATTTTAAGTATCTCGTCCTAGTTTAGAGTGAGATCTAGAACCTGACAGACCTTGGACTTGGACCCAGGCCAGTCTGCCTCACATCTGTTTTGTTGGAGCACACCCATCACTTATCCCTTTTTCGAGTCGCTACATAATCAAATATTTGCAAGAAACATTTCTCTGACCTAATAAGTATATATTTCCTACCATTATTTGGTGGTTGTTGAAATAATAAATAAATGCATCTCAACATCTTTCTCTATTTTGCCTTTGCTGCTTCAAAGCTCCGGGCTAAATTCATTGCTCAATCACAATAATTTTATCAGCCCTCAAAATAAATGTGTTCTTCTGTCCTTCTAAATGGATTTTAAATTTCTGGTTCCATTTTCACTGTCTTCAAGTATATTTTATTGTAAGCCCTTCCAGATCATTTTTTGAAGAGAGCTGTACAATTAGAAAGAACTTTCAAATCAATTTACCTTATCTTGTTGTAAAGTAAAATCACTTGTCCGGTGATTATACCATCTCATCACATTGCCTTTTGCATGTGGAGAATATATATTATTTTTAAATAATTAAATTTTCAGAAAGATAGTCACAGTAAAAAGCAGACAGCTCCCTGAGTGACCACAATGAACAGAATCATATCTATCCTACATGAAAAGTGAAAGTTTGCTGTGATTGGCCATTGAGATTTGGGGCTTGCTTCTTGTTACTCTGTAACTTAGCCTCTTCTGACAGGTACAGCCTCCCACTGGGTCCAACTTCCTTGACCTTGGCTGTTGCCCTTCAATGCCCATTCTCTACTCATCAGATCCCACCAGTACCCCCACCTCCCCAGAAAACCTCATGTGTTAGTCAGGGTTCTTGAGAGAATCAGAACCAATAAAATGTATATCTAGAAAGAAAAAAAAAATTATTTTAAGGAACTGACTCAAGTGATTTTGAAAGTTGTTGGGTTCAGAAAAAATCTTTAGGGTAGACCAGAAGGCTAGAGATCCAGAAAAGAATAATAATTTGAGTTTGAAGATGGCCTGTTGGCAGAACTCTCTCTTCTTTCAGGAAAGTCAGTCTCTGTCTCTTATGGCCTTCAGCTGTGTGCATGAGGCCCACCCACGTTATGGCGGATAACCCACTTTCCTCAAAGTCTACTGATTTAAAAACGAATCCTAGCTAAAAACTGCCTTCACAAAAATATCTAGAATCATGGCTGATCAAATATCCAGGCACGGTGGCACAGCTGGGTTGACACGTAAAATTAGCCATCACTCATGGTTGTACTTGTGTGTCCACTTTCTCTGCACCTGCTCCGAAGGAGCCGACTGTGGCTGGAGAATGTCACCACATGGGGCTGAGTAGATGAGTGGGTTATCCGCCATAACGTGGGTGGGCCTCATGCACACAGCTGAAGGCCATAAGAGACAGAGACTGACTTTCCAGAAAGTGACCACACATCTGAAACAGGCGTTTGGTCCGACTAGCTAACCCTTCTACGCTTTCCGAGTCAATTTCTCTTCCGAGCTCTAGAAATGAAGGCTTCGTGGCTTCTTTTCTCAAATATCCACCTCCATCCCCACCATACCCTCTTCTGGTGATCTCATCTGACACTTCAAAGAAGGTGACTGCGATCAGACCCAAGCTCTCTCTTGACTTTAATTCCCTCGCTGATGCTGGCCTGCCTGTGTCTGTCTCCCCAACGCCTGGCTTCCCCCCATTTGACGGAAGAAGCCCCATCTCATCCTTAGACGAAGTCTTTATCTCGCGCTTCCTGTCCCATGCCTCCTGCTTTCTCAAGCACTAAGTTCCCCCAGTTTCTCTCATTCTATTCAGCACCATCAAGTTCTTCCACTTGACCAGATCGTCCTCATCAGCCTCCACATTGGCCATAACAGATCCACCTAAAACACAATCTCCCATGCCCCGGGACCCCTCCGAGTACTGTGCCCTTTTCTATAGGTAGCGACAGAACCCTCCCATCCCACCCCCAGGAATTTCCTGTAGTGAGACTGCACTTGTCCCTCCTCCCTCATTCACTTGTCAGCTCCTCAGCGGCGCCCTCAGAGACCACGCTAGAGAAATACCTCCTTCCTCATACTGTTTATTCTATGTTCCCTCTCTATATGTTATTATTGTGTGTGTTTGTATCTACATACTTACCTACGGGCATATTTATATCTATCTCAGCCCACTAGAATCTAAGTGAATTGAAGACAGGCCCTCTGGCTCAATGCACAGCCCCGGCTGGCCTGCAGCCATTAGAATACTGCATGGGTTAATGGCCACTCTTTCCATGTGGATGGCGACCAGTTTGAATCCTTCCCTAGAAGGGAAATGGGGCTTTGTATAAAGGAGCATCGGAATCCCCAGTCTGGCTGAAAACAACACTTAGCAATTTACATAACAAAGCGGGGCGCTTCTGTCTGAGTTGAACACACCTGCATCCTCAGGTTCGCTGCAATACCGGGGATGGTATTTGCTTAATATTCTTCCACAGGTAGGGGGGAATGGCTTCTGTGAGCAGCCGCCACCGAAGGCCAGCTCTCCTCTCCAGCTCTCAGGGAGGAGGTTGCCTGTAGCTTTGAAAAAGAGCGTGTTTTGCTCCGTCTCTGTGTAGTTATTGCTGTTGGTTTGGGTTGTTTTCAGTTACCCTTTCCCATTAAAGCTACCCCCCCCAAAAAAAAAATTGCATCCTGGTTCCAGGCATGGCACCCTGCAGCTAAATATTCCACATGTTTATGTGGTTTCCTTGGGATAATTTTCCAGATGCAGGTCTGCGGGGTCCAAGGATACGCACGTTTTTAAAGGTTTTGCCATGGAATGCCAAATTGCCCTCCAGAAAAGAGAAACACTTTATCCCTCCTGCCCACCCCCCACAAGCCTGGGCTGAGGGGCCTAGCGCCCCATGGCCTTGCCTGTGCTATGTATTCTTCCCAGGCTTTGCAGTCTGAACGGGGGTGTGTGTCCCTCTGCAGGGGAGGGGCGGAGTTGGCTGGCGCTGTCTCCTCCGTTTCCACACGTGCTAAAACCCTTCTTGACACCCCGGATCAGCCACCTGCTTGAACTGGGTGGGAGGCAACCCAGATCACCTCTTGCCCTGCTTGCTAGGGCTCCGAGCACCTTGGAAAAACAGCTCAGCCCCTCCCCTTGAAATAAACTGGGTCGAGAGGCACGCTCTTACAGCCCGGCGTCCCTGATCCGCCCCCTCCCCACTTCTAATACCATATCCTCCCTGCAGCCCCCACAATAATGGACACATTTTCAGCTTTCTCAGGTCAGGCAACTTATCAGAGAGAAGTGGAGGAGCTCACGCAGAGCTGCAAGGGAATGTTAGCGGCTTACTGCAAAGTACATCCTGCAAGGCCTTGCGTTCCATTTTCATGGATTACGGCCTCCGCCGGGCCCTGGGAAATGAAGTCACCGTCCAATACACGCAGGAAACTTTGTAAGGCACGCAGGTTTTCCTTTTATTTCCCTCCCCGTTTTATTATGATTTTGAGGAAGAGGATGGAATACACAAGGCATTGTAGCAAGAATGTGTACGGCTAAGGAAGTCTGCAGCATAGCCATTAGCTGTAGGATGAAGAGGTGATGGAGGCACATGCATCTAATTGATGTTACCTTGTCCCCGCCAGGTGGTTAATCTCTACACCGGCCCTGTGAGCACGTTATTCATAATAATAGTAACAGCATCCACCGATGGAAACACAGTGAATGCCAGACACTCATCGGGGGCTTGTATCGGCATTGCTGGGGACAATCCTCACAGCATTATTAAACCTTAGCATCTGCATCTCGCAGATGAAGAACCTGAGACTCAGAAGAGATGACCACAGGATGGAAGTCCTCCCTGTTGGTGCAAGGATCACGAGCCTGAGCTCCATCAGGGCAGCTGGTGGGAAATGCAGAATCTCAGGCTGCACCTCAGACCAGAATCAGCATCTGCTTTTCAACAGGATCTCTGGGTGATTCATGAGCCCAGTAGTTTGCAAAACAATATTCTGGGTCACGCAACTCATCAGGAGAGTACCTTTTTGAAGGGGGTGCCCCAAACCAGGCTTTCTTTTGTTATATAGGGCTGTTTTTAATATAGTAGAAAAAATAGAGAAAGCAATTCTCTAGCTTCTGGAAGGTAGCTATTATTTTATAACTACACAACCATTATCTTGCTGGCTTGTATGTGTGTGTGTGTGTGTGTGTGTGAATTGTTTATTTTCTATCAACGTAAGTATATAGCTACCCGTGTAGCAATATTTCTGCTGTGACGGGGTACAAAAATAAAGGTGTGTTCATGAATAGAGAATGGCTGCCTGCCGCATGCTCGTCTGTGGCACTGAGGATTATTTACCTGTCATTAAGATACGAATGCTTTATCTGGTACTATTTTCCCTGTAACAGCAATCACATTAAACTCACAGACTATTATGCTGTCCATCCATTGAGCAGTGTTCCAATCCTATGTAATATCTTATAAATGATGAAAAATCAACCCAAGGCAGTTTGTCAAGCAACCTACCCCATCCTTACTGCCGCCCCGCCCCCCCCCCCCATCCTTATGTGATTTCACGGGAAGGAACTGAATCCAGAAAGCTCCGGACCACTTGGATCCTCTTCAATGTCTGTGCCCTGCTCCATGTGAATTTTGTCGCCCAAAGTTATAGCAAGTATTTGGAAACTGTGTATTGTTTATAAAACGTAATTTTCCCACACACGCCCTGAGAGGCGTGCGGGACAGCAAGCAGTTTTGGCATCTCCTCCTGGAATTGCTTCTCCACCTTACCGCTCCCCTCCCTTCTGCATGGCCGTACTCCAGGGTCTCAAGGTTTAACAGACACAGTTCCACTATGAATCCCGCCTTGTCTTTTGTCTGCCTGTTTTATTTATTTTCGACTTTTAATGCATTAGCGTTCACTTACAGAAACACGAGAAAGCAATCTCTCTTCTTTAATAATGAATACACTCAGCAAGAAAACGTGGGTGCCTCATTCTCCACAGACTCCGATAACTAAAAAAGGCAGGAAATGAGTTCCTTTTTATTGAACACTTACTAGATGCATACACACAGAAGCACATGACACACACGCATATAGACACACAGAATGTCGCACCCACATAGACACATACACACATACATAAACACAGAAACACAGTGTAGATACACATCACATACACGCGCGTAATGTTACTGATCGCACAAATGACACCCTAATGTTGCCATTATAAAATTCACTTTGCAGTTAAGAAAACAGACGCTTATACCTACTAATAAAACACCAGTTAAAATCTCCTAATATGAGTTTTTGTATTAATACCAATGGCCCTGAGGACACTGTTATTCTTCTCCCCATGGTGGGAGGGGATCTTCCTCCTCAAAGCCATATCCTGTGTGCATTTGTTTATTTATTTATTTATTTGGGCAAGTCTCACTCCTTTGTCTGCTGGTTCTTTTCATCTCATCCTAACAGGTAACAAAATCATGGTGTCCTGAGAATTTCTTCCCATTCTGAATCCGAATAGTCGCTTTGAGCTTTTCGAGATGCTCAAATTGAGAAAATAAATAAATAAAAGGGAAAGGATTGTATCTGGGGCATATCATTTTGAATTTGACTCATTGTAATTTTCTTCTTGCTGGTACAATTTCTTATTGATTATGAAATCATAGAGTGTTGTCGGCTACTAGAGAATTTTGAGCACGCACGGACGACAAGAAGCACTTGAGCAGGCAGGCTCTACCAGAGAGCAGGTGGAGACAAGTGTTTACATGATGAACTCTTAGCATAGAAAGCAACAGGGGTTGCATCCTATATTGGGGGGAAAAAATCAATAGGAGACTCCTAACAAGAGGATGGGTGAAGCCGCGAGGCATCGCTACCCCCTCGGAGCAGGAGAATATCGTTTGCGGACCAGAATTTGTAAGCATCTCAGGGGCTGCGATGTTGCAGATGGTGCTGTCCTGGAAAACGCTTAGCGACTGGGGCTCCAGGGGCAATGGCGGTGGTTTGTAGCATTCGCTAACTTCTGCAGAGCAAGCACTTCCACCATAGCTGATGTCAAGCCACCAAAGGCAGGTTGCTGGACGCAGACTTGGTAAGCGAGGCGCCCGAGTGGATCCTGAGAGCCAGTATGCGGTGTATGCAGTATGCGGTGTGGGGGTCTCTGTTGCACTTGACCTGGTAGCATCACCTTGGGTTAGTCTGGAGTCCTCCAGGAAGCAGACCCTGGAACTAACTCTGAACCGTACGAGATTGGCCGGGGAGGGGGGGATGTCGGAGAATGACAAAGGGGAGGAGCGGTGGGAGAAGGCATGTTCAGGCCGAGACATGGGGCTGCCACCTGTGACAGGAGATACGGCAGGAGGAGGAGGGGGTCGTGTGGGGAAAGCTCAGATGACACGCAGTCCATCCTGAGAACATCCTGCCCAGTGTGATGGGGGCCCAGGCAGGACTGTCCTTAGTGACCCCCGGTCACTGGCTGGGGGCAGCGTGCAGGATGCAGGACCCCAAGGCACGGCGACTGAAGCATGCCAGCTAACTACACCCCTCAGAAGGAGATGTGAGCAGCTCCTTTCTGGGGCGACCATGCCCTGGACCAGCGGGATGGAAGGAGAAGCAGCCTGGCATGGAAGGCACAGAGCTAGCCTGTCAGCATCCTGGCGTCATGCGGGAAAACACGGCTTTTGGGGACTTTTCAGTGGAATCAGATTCTTTGGGGAAATCAACATTGTTAACAAGCAGCCCAAAGTAATTTTTTTTTTTTTTTTCTGATCAAGGCAAAAAAAGACAACTCCTATTTTGGGTGTCAGAGCTTGCCATATACACTTGGAAAAAATGTTACGTTAATCCCATAACTGTATTTCTCCATCTACAAAGTGGATATAATGACAAAGCGATGATTTGGGTTTTAGTTTTTAGTCCAATCTTTTCTTTCTGGTATTGTGATGATGCAGAATGCCGACAACCTTGACATCAAGATGTTCATTTCGTTACAGGATGATTTATTATGGGGGGTGGGGGGGGGAAGAAAGAAACAAAGAAAGAAAAACTTGGGAACAATTTCATTGTCTAATAATAAGAGAAAAAATACAAACTTATCCATTCTTTATTTATCAATATTGGTTGTCTTTCGGGAACACATAGGAACTTAAAAAATACCGAAGACTGCGTTCCATCCCTGAGACTCTAAGTGGACTGGAGTGGGGCGGAGCGTCCCCAGGCTTTGGAGTTTTGCAAAAGCCTCCCCTCCCCCTACCCCTACATTTCAATGAGTAACATCTCAAGCATGGTAGACTATTTTAAAGTCATAGAACTGATGTTACTGGGCTTTAACATAACATACAAAATGCTTCTATTGAGCAAGAAATACCAACAAATACCAACAAATATATCTGCCTAGGTAAAAGATTGGAAGAGAATATAATACCCAATAATCTGTTTCTGAGCTGTAAGTTTATTGATTTATCTTCTCCTAATTTTTCCAAACTTCCCTAACTTCGTCTACAAGTATGTATAATCTTACTAGTGATTACGAAAGGGAAAAGTAGGCGTAGAGTATA
Organism: Eonycteris spelaea; assembly: GCA_003508835.1. Classification (NCBI taxonomy): domain Eukaryota; kingdom Metazoa; phylum Chordata; class Mammalia; order Chiroptera; family Pteropodidae; genus Eonycteris; species Eonycteris spelaea. The sequence goes on along the minus strand of PUFA01000009.1, from coordinate 2,839,571 downwards.
TGACCATCCGAAGGTAGTTATTTTAATTCATACTAAAAACAGCCAGTGAGCGACCCCCTGACGGTGGGTTCATCTGCCAACGTGGCTACTTGCCATTCTCCCGCAGGCCACCGCTCCTTCAGAAGAGGGGCCGTGCCTGTCTCCTCACGACATCTCCAGCCCCTAGTTCGGAGCTTGATGTAGAGGTGGCACTTGATACCTATGTGTTAAGTGAGTAAGAGAAGGCGTACCTGGCATTTGAATGGCATTTAAACATATGCGTCACCATTCCGTCACAGAGGAGACGGGGAAAACGCTCCGGGTCTTACTTTCCGGGGGGTGAGTGTTCGTCGCTTCGGGTCCTCACACTGTGAGGCTGCGTGCTCACTCTGTAGGTTTGAGCATGATGTTTAATGTGCCTATAAAAAGAGGTTTTTCAAGTTCAATGGCAGCATCATCCCCTTCACGCTCCTCCTGTCTCTGACTACACTTTCCTCCCGGTGGCTCAGCCTGGTTTTTATGACCCTTCCACACATAATAAAGCATCGAAACAACTTTTTCACGTCACCTTCAATGAATTCGGAGAATGCAACAGTGGGCACTCCCCTCTGTGTGTGGTTTATGGCTCTCGCTTCCGTGCAACGAGGCTCGGGTGAGTCGGGTGAGAAATATCTGTCCTGCGACGTTGAGTGTGATGAACTGCTTCTTTCCAAGATCCACTCACCCCTCATCACTCACGAAGCCGGAGAGAGAGCATTCTAAGACGTCGTGGTTTTTTCTCCCTTAATTCTACCAAATTTCCCAACTTCGAGATCTCCACCCATCCCTCTACCTGAACTCCCACATGATTAAACTTCCAGTAAGAATACACACACCTTTCGTCATAGAGTGATCGTCTAACATAGGCGCTTGTCATGATTGATACCTGTCTGGAGGAAGGCTAGTAATTAAAGCAGGCGGAACTGAATATAGAATTAATGCAGGAAGAAAAGGCATTCTAACCGAGATGCGGGGCCTGGTTTCCAGCGCTAACAATGGCACTTACAATGGCCTGTGGTTGTTGGCAAATCTCAGAGCATCTCCAAGCTCAGACTTCTCATCTCCAGAATAAACAAAGGCAAGTTTATAGAAGTTTTACCTCTAGTTTTTAAGTCATTCTTACAACTCTGAACGCCACATAGTTATCCATTCATTCATTTATTTAGCCCAGTTTATCGGGTACATGTCAGGCAGGGACCGTCACAGACACCAGGAGAGTGTCATCCCCAGCCCCAGGAGGCAAGAACCCTGTAGAAAGCTGTTTTTCCCTGTCTACACTGCTATACTCTGGGTTCATTGGTGTCTACAGCCAGCTGAATGTAGCTACATCCCAACATGTTCGAGAGGAATCTGGGTTCAGAGAAAAAAAAATCACATAATCGCCTTTTTAATATTTTCTTCCAATTACTTGGTATCTCCAGAAGCCAGTTTTATCTTTCTCTGGAACCATACCCATACCTATACCCATATTTATCTATTTAATACAGCAGTTAGGGAAATCCTGAGAACTAGTCTGGCAGATGAAGTCGTGAGCTATGTGACCTGGATTCAGAAGAGGTGAGTTTAAGCCCCGGCTCTGCCACCGAGCAGTCCAGTGGCCTCAGGCCACGTAGGTGCCCTCCCTGAACCTCCCTCTGTTCGTGTGCAAAACGGGCCTATCCACCGGTCCTCACAGGGAGGGTGTGGCCAGTGCAGTTTCTTACAGGAAAAGACTTTGTAAATGTAGAAAATGACATGATCTACACTGTCTTCCAACAGCGGTGGGTGCACCTGAGCGAAGATGTGCGTTTTCTTTCCATTTTATCTTTCACAGGTCTTTGGCGTTTGCTCCAACAGCCAGGCTTTTCTCTTACTCAGGAACGGATGCATTACTAAGAGGGGTGTGTGTGTGTGTGCGCACCACGCACACACACATTTTACGTACCTATCTACGTGTTCGTGTGCATGCATGTGTATGTGTGCATGTTCGTGTCTGTGTATATGTGTGTGCTTATGTGTGTTTGTGTGTCTAAAGGGAACTTCAGTGATGAAGCGGTCACTCCAGCAACTTTGTTTTATCCAAATCAAGTCTCTTGCATTGATCCTTCGCCTGCATGTCCGTAGGCCGCACGGCCCACAGGAGGCAGCTGACCCTTGCCGCTGGTGGCACCATGCTCCCCATAGATGCCGCCATGGAAGAGGTCCGCATGGCCAAGAAGTAGGCTGGGAGTTCAGGCGAGGAACTCTGGGGACTTGGGTCGGGGCCATGGGCTCTGGATGGGCTGGCCTCTTTGGCCCCAAGGAGTTCTCTGCTTCAGGGGATGGCTGAGCTGGAGGAGATGCCAAGAGGACCCTGTAAAACACAGGGCCCAGTGTGCAACCACAGGTGCCTGGGGCTCCCTGCAGACAGGGCGGGTCTGTCATTCATGCCCTGGAGTCTGAGGACCGCAGGGCGTGGGGCGGGGTTACTTAGACGGCGACCTCCCCCGCGCCCTGGTGGGGCGGCCCCCACTCCAGATGTCTCCCGCGGGTGACTGCGTCGTCACCCCGGGGTGTCCTTCGCGTTTAGAATTCCGTCGCTCACACTTCTGAGATGGCCCCGCAGCGTGGAGGAGGCCGTTGTGGGGCGCGTGCCGGGTCGCGATGGCGACGGATGTGGAACAGAGCCCAGCGGCTGCGCCAGTGAAGGGAGGACCCGGCTTCCGCGGGTGAACACGCTAGAGATCGTTTCTCACCGGGCTCTGACTTCTCCGCTCTGACAGCCGCCTCGCCAGTCCCCAGCAGTGTTAACCGGCTGTATTATTAACACGTTACATTAGCTCTGATACACAATCTAGCATTCATCCCGCAGATGACTTCCCTGCGAGAGAATAGCACCTTTCCACACACCTTCAGTATTTCACGGAATGACATTAAGTCAGTAAGTACCAGCTGCAAACCAGCGTTTATAATTCCCGACGCTCTCAATAGCCACCCGCCTGGCAGGTGACTCAAAAGGGGGAAAAGACCATTCAATGAAATCTGATCGATGTGTATTTATATCGCTACTTATAAAACTCATTAACAGATCACGAATCAGCTGGAATTTTTCGAAAAGCACTCACATTAAGGCCTTATTTTGCACGTGCTGTGACAGACGTGGGGAAAAGCCGCTCCCACCTCTTTCGCTTTAGAGCCGGGAGGCCCCCCCCACCCCCGCGGGAAGGGAGGGGTCCCTAAGTCCCGCTCTGGAGTCCAGGACCAGGCAGGCGCCCCTTTCAAATGTGTGCCTTCTGGAAGGAGCACATTGTTCTTGTGTCAAGAAGCTGCGTCTCTCCACTGTCCACCCTGTCATGGTTCCCTAAAGCCTCAACCAGCGCGAACGCGGCTGGGTCAGACCGGGGAGCTCCGAACTCTTCTCCCCTGACCTGACCCCCGGCCGGCATCAACGCTATTTCACTCCCGCACTGCCCGGGCCTCAGGCCTCCACCAGCCGGAAGAGCCTGCTTCAGGCGACCGGCGTGGTTCCGCCATCGTTCGCTGCAGGGGCTTCTTGGAAGAACCGCCAATTTTCAGTGCCAAAAGTGACTGTCTACACCCTAAGATTTTTTTTTTTTTTTTATCTCTTGCTATGAAAAGCCTCCCTTTGCTTTGCCATCTATTCTAGACGGCTGTAAGGCGATCCTCACCCATCCCAATCAAACGTCACATGGGAGGAGGGCCTGCTGAGACTTGAATTTCCAATCCCGCGTAGATGACAACCTCGCCTCCCAGCTCAGACACACTGCCTGGGCTCTGTCTCCACGACTTCGGTGAGCAAGAAGCTTAGCATCTTCTTATCATAGAGGCAGCATGCAACAGGGTAAAAGGGTCCAAATAGTAAGGTTGATGTCAGGGTGAAATGTGACATGGAAAAATAATGTCTTGTGATGCAGGACAGGGCACATTTCCCCAAGTTGGCAGGGGTGGGGCGGGGGGCGAGCAGTGGAGACCGAGGCCTGTACCGAGAGGAGAAATGCATGTCCTTTGGCGGTAAAGTAAAGAAAGAATTCAACACACACGCCAAAGTTAGAGTCAAAGGAAAGTTTATTAGAAAAAGAGTCACACTCCACAGAGACAGTGTGGTCTCCTCTCAGAGGCAGAGAGTGAGAGGGACAGCGAGAGACAGACAGAGACAGAGTAAAGGCACTGAGAGGGACCCAGAGGGCTCAGGGAATTCAGTTTATGAATCATTCTTTGGTTCCCACTTCCTTTGATGTGGACGCACGGTGAGGACGGGGAAGAGTGTGCTGGGCGAGAAGGTAAGGATGTGCGGGGTGAACGGCCGCTGGCAGCTCCCAGCCTTCGGCCCTTGGGTCCCCATGGTTTCAGCCACAGGGAGTGACCGTTGGCTCCTGGCTCCCTGCACAGGTGTGGGGAACGGGCGGTGAGTGACCCAGCGGAAATCGTCCCTTGTTCTGCAGGAGCCCTCCTGGCCTGGCCGCAGGGCTGGTCGGCATATTCCAGTCTCTGGATGTGGCTTGATGAACATTTTTAAGTCTCTTGCCCCATTAATCATTCTACAGAATGTAGTCTAGAAGCAGGAATGGAGGACGAGGAGTGTGACAAACGCTACGGGAAGGGCCCACAGCAAACTGCGATACTGTCAGGGAAACTGAGGCTGCCAGTGAGAAGACGAGGGTGCACGAGAAAGAATGCGTGAGACGAGGGGATACCGGAAACAAGCTTTGCAGATTCCCAGGGTTTCCTCGGGTGAAGTTAGCAGGTTGGTTGGGCATTCAGGTCCTGGGGCAGTGAGCCAGGGATGGCCGAGCGACAGAGGATGCTGAAGTGTGAGTTGGTGACAGTGTGTGGAAAGCTGCCAGAGGCTTACACCTACAGCCACTTGTCCTTTGCAGCAGAGGGCAGCTTCAGCAGACGCCCACCCAGCCTTGCGAGGTTCTGCACGTTTAGCCTGGAGATGGAGGGGGTCTCCATTCTGAAGCATTTTCCTGCCCTCCCCAGAGTAACTTGTCCAGCCCTAGGAAAAGAGAGGGCCCCTCGTAAGCGAACTGCCTCTTACTGGGGACCAACTGAGAGTCCAATGTTGTGCAAGCTTTGTCGCAGTCAGCCTCCCGAGGACATCGTGGGTCAGGGCTTAGTGCCTCTTTGTATAGGTTAGGGAAGGCTCAGTTTATGAGACTGCCTGAGGGTCCCCGACTGGTGAATTGGAACCTGACACTCACATTCAACAACGTCTGACCCCAGACCCTCACCCATGCCCCTAAGACATGTTCACATCTGTTTCGATACCTGTGTTTGTGCCAGGTGTATGCCGGGCGCGTGAACTCCAGCAGCATTGCGTATACTTATCTGTTAAGAAGATCATGAAACATAGATGGGGCTTCAGGAGGGGCCTGGCCCGGGGCTCAGTGACAGAGCTGAGATTCCAGTTCCCTTGTGCCTGACCCCAGAGTCCACAGTGGCTTTGACCTTCCCGCCCTGCCTCCCCTTCAAAGCTCCTCGTTCTACGGAAGCCATATTGCTTGGGACTGCAGCTCACATAGTCTGGACTTGGAGAATGGGAGAGAATTCCAGCCCGAGGACAAACCCAGCACATGGCAATCATAGTAATACTGCTAATAATATAATGATATAGCGTGGTATATACCACATATATCATTATACATATTACACTTATTACATATAATTTAAAATACTTATAATGCATTATATATACCTTGTGCAATATGTGTCCATGTTTAAAAGACGTAATATACATACTGTGATGGAACCATGTTAATATAATTATAATATAGCATTCCATAACAAAATAATATCATGTATTTACATTGTATCAATCTATTATAGGATAAGATGATTTATAAAACTATACTATATAATTTAGACAATATTTGTACATATGACATAGGATATAATGTTATCATATTATATTAATGCTATACTATATTAATATGTGATCACATTAATGTAATACGATGTGATATAAGATAACGTAGTAGTAAGTCTCAACACCAGTGAAGAGCCCAGACCAGGATCACGCAGCTCACGGGGATCAGGGTGTGAGTCAGAACCAGTCGCTGGGCCCTCAGTCCGAGCCCCTCCGGGTGGCTCTGGTGCTGTGAGCCTGGCCCCCTGTGGGGCTCCCAGGTGGCGCTGTGCGGAGCGCTCTCCGGCTCACACAGCTGCCTGCAGCCCGCTTGTTCTTGGCTCTCACCCGCTCCGCAGGGGCTGTCATACCCAAGTGTTCTGGTTTGGGGTGCGGAGGCCCTCAGGCTCATGTTTTATGTGAGGACAAGGGGCTTTTACCTGCAGGGAGATCTCCCATCTCCCTTCCAGGGCTGAGCAGCCCCGGAAGTCCCCGCTGAAGTGAAACTGATGGGCTTTCAGAAAACAAAAATAGACTAAATCACAATGAAGTGACCTGAGGGTTTGGATCAAGTTTCTGCACAAACAGCGATTAACTAAATACCTCCGCAGGAATGTGGGCTGGCAAGAGGTGAAACGCACACAAATGAATCTGTCTGCATGCTTGTGAAGTGCTTTTAACTCTCATTTTCACTTAAAGAAATATTCTCTAACCACCTCCACTTACTTGTTCCCCCTCTCCCTATTCTTCCTGGGTGACAGGGAGGTACAGTGAGAGGGAAGGGGCTGGGCTCAGACCGTCACTTACTGCTCCCTGCACTTAGGCTAGTTACTTTCTCAACCTGAAGCTTGGTGTCTAATTCAGTCGGTCTGGGTGGGGCCTGAGGGTTTGCATGTCTCACGAGTTCCAAGGTGAGGCTGACATTGTTGATCCTGAACCACGCTTTGCCAACTGGGCTGGGAGACAGACGTGATTGATTTAAAGTTTCACAGCTAGTTAAACCCAGAGACAGAGAGAAAACCCAAAAGAGGAAGATAAAATTATTATTTGCAATTCTTCGTGAGCTTCGGTATGTGAATTATATATTCATGTCTTTGGCCACGTGACTTTCCAAAACCACCTCGCAAAGTGGTTACTTGCCCGACCATGTCGAGCTTGGCCATGTGAGTCACTTGGGTCAGTGGAATATGGCAGAGGAGAATGAGTCAGTTCTGAGCTCAGACCTTAAGAGACATTGCCTGTTTGTGTTGATGCTCTTGGATGGCTGTCCTTGACCAGGATAAGAGCATGCCCTGACTAGCTCCAGGCCAAAAAGGAAGCATGGCACAAACTTGACTCCGACTCTCAGTCTGAATGCAAGTCCCACTGACCAGTGTCCTGAATCAGAACTGTTCAGCCGCGGCCAGCATAGTTCATCCAAACTGCAGATGAACTGCGGACCCATAAGTGAGAGGATGTGAGGATGTGTGTGGTTGTAAGTCGCTGAATTCCGGAATAGTTTGCTATACAGCAGCACCAATGAATTAATTGCTAACTGATATACACTCGTGCATTAGTATTGTGTTGTGATCATACTTTGGTCTACAAAGGGGAAAAAATGAATAATAATGTGGTAAACATTTGTCGTGCTCCAGGACTGGGCTTGACCCCTCGTCTGCAGGGATGCCTTGCTTCCATGATTTTAATACGTGTCCCTCTAAACTCAGAACCCTTAAAAAATGGTTTCAGTAATTATAGTTTTTATTTGTATAATAAATAGATGTCACACATCCTCCAATATACCCTAAACTTTATCTTGACATACTTGGATCACTCCCTCAAGGCTGTCTGGCATGTGTCCCTGCTTCTGATTAATTATCCTGGCTACAGAGGTCACTGAAGGCCCTGCTTGTGGTCTTTCTCACTATTTGGTATTCACTGTGGCATTGCTTCATCCCGCCATGTACATGGAACAAAAGACAGATAAAAAAACAAAAAAAAAACAAAACAAACAAACAAAAAAAAACGTAAAATCTGAAGTTTAAGATGCAGGAGATAGGCAACTTTTGCTTCTCATTTTTCAGGTAAGGATATTTTTTGTTCTTATGAATAGGCAGGATTGACATAAAAAACGTACCTCTAAAGTCAAAGTCTTCCACTGAACACAAATGCAGAGATGTTCTGTATATCTTTAAATGTTTTATATGCCCCAGTCATATATAATTTATTATGTTGTGAAGCTGAGTCTTTCTTTGAATGAAAATTTTACTGTCAGAGCCTGGGGTACTTTAGTTTGATGATTTAAAACTCCCAATGCACTTGTAGCAAATAGCACGTTTTTATGGTGGTGTGTTGTCCAAGAGGTCAGCTTTCAGCACGGTAGGACATTTTCCCAGTAAAATTATTTCAAAGAAAAAATACATCCCCCAGCCTGCTTCTTCTTGCAGAAGATGCAGGTGCAATTTCAGATAGCACCAGGTGTTCATTTTTCAAGAAGGCACTGGGCAGCAGGGCAGTCCATTCATCCCGTGATTTGGGACTGGGTGCCAAAGATGTGGCTGGAATGTTGTCTTTGCCCTCCCTGGTTGAGCCTCATGGTTTTTAGCCATAACAAGAGGTTAAAAAATAGCAACTCTTCAAAAATTGTTGATGAGGATTAAATGAGATGGTAGTTTGTTAAAATGCATGGTACGCAATTATTGTTATACCACATTAATTCTGCAGACCTCACTTTGAAATATAATCGGCCCATTGATGGGATGTGATAAGGTAGAATATAAGGAAAGGGTCCAGTCAGCTCAGAGACAAATATCTAGGAAAATCAAACCAATACTGCAAAGATTCAGTAGCCAGCGACATGAGTGAAAAGGAAACAAATAAGAAAATTTTAGTTACAAAAGTTTGATAAGGAGAGTGGCATGCATTAAGGAGGTACACTCTGGTATCTTAATCTCAACACTTTCCCTATCCTATGCACTGTGGGACCTTAGAGTAGGAAAGACAATAGTTTTCTATCTACCCATCCATCCATCCATCGTCCATCATTCATCCATCCATCTTTCCATCCATCCATCCATCCATCCAACCATCCATCCATCCATCCATCCATCCATCCATCCATCCATCCATCCAACCAGCCATCCAGTCATTCATTTATCTATTCATTTCATCTTTCCATAAATCAATCTACTTTATAAGCAGTAAAGGAAATTTGAGGCAGATCCTAAGCTAGTTTCTAGAAACACCAAGGTGTAAATCTGAGCCTATGGCTTCCAGATATTTAAGGGTGAGCCAAGGGCACGTCAGGAAAAGCCATCTTTTCAAGGCAGCATGCTCAGCGTTACAAGTGAAGGGACGTGGAACGCTAGGTAAGAACTGAGCAGGGAAACCCTTTCCAATCTAAGAGAGTCCAGGAGGACCTCCCGGGTACCTAAACGGAGGACCACGCGGGCAACGTGAAAAGGTCGTTCCGGAGAGGGAGCAGCAGACGCCAGACCCGAAGCATTGGGGCCCTTTCTGAGAATAGTGTACTAGTCAGCTCCGGCTGCTGTAACCAAGTGTCACCGAATGGGGAGCTTAAACATTTACTTTCTCACAGTTCTGGATGAGGGAAGTCTGAGATCAAGGGACCAGCGAGCTGGTCTCTGGCGAGGACTCTCCCCCTGCTTGCTTGCAGACCGCCACCTTTCTGCGGTGTCCTCATGTGGCCTTCCCTGTGTGCTCATGCGGACAGAGGGCTTTGGGGTCTGATCTCCCTGTAAGGACACCAGCTTTATCATTTCAAGTCTTCATGCCAATGACCGCGTTTGACCGTAACTACCTCTTTGAGGTTTTATCTCCAAACATGTCATAATGGAAGTTAGATCTTCGATCTATGAATTTTGGAAAGATGCAATTTAGCCCATAAGAAATGGTGACTGGGCTCATAAACCTGATGTTTGGGGAGTGTGGGCAGAAGAAGGGGGCGAAAAGGCTGGGGGTGGGGCAGGAGGTCCCATTGGACATGAGTGGCACACAGGTGTAAGAAGGTGCCTGCTTCTGGCAGAAAAAAAAATCAAAGCGAGAAATTTTGAGCCATTTCAGCCCCTTTATCCATTCAGACACCAGCACTACCGCCCCGGAAAGCACAATCGTGGGCCACGAAGCCACATGTTGAGGTTGTACTGTTTTGCCTCCCCCAGCTTCCTCCCTGAGCTGCAGGCGTCCAACTGCAGAACCCTGCAGATGTGATTGGGGAGCGACTCTCGAAATCCAGGTGCACGCTGATGGGGTTTCATTTGGGATTCGTTCCCTGTGAGAGGATCCTAAGCGGAAGCTGTCTCCAGAGGACGCCGCGTTCATTTCGGAGATCCGTGGAAAGAGATTCAAACCGTGGGCCTGACTCCTGCGAAATTTGCAAGAGTCGGGGGGATGGAGACCGGCAGTCAAATGGCAAGCCACATCCCCCAGCCTCTGGCCTCAGAGTCCCCCGCCTCCCAAGGAAGCAGGGGGATAGCCCTTCGCCATGGGAGCCTCCCCGCCATCCCCGGTTTTTATTCTCTGCTGAACTTATTAAGTTGGAATCAAGTCACAGTGTCCCTTCTTGATAGTACACAGATCCTCCGAGTGCTGCGGAATTCTGCATGTGTCCTCTTACCTGTCACTTCAGCCGCCTTTTGGTGATGTTAAAAGAAATCTTTACTGTCACTCATATCACCCATTCACTTTGTTCCCTGGCAGTGACACTCCTGTTGTGCTTCTCCCAGCCCCACGACCGACTCCTGTGAATTAGCATTCGCCAAATTTATACGCGCTCATTAGTCTGAATAAATTTAAAAGCTGCTGCTCCTGAGTGTTAAAAATGTAACCAGGCTTTTCCTTGGATATAATTGAGGCATCTTTAGAAAAGTAAATTACAGTCTGACTCCCAGCGAGTCATTTTATGACTTTAGAGTCAAGGGGTCTCTTCAGGGGCCTCATTTGAGCTATAAATATCTGGGGAGGGGTGAGAGGAATAAAATAATAAAATCCTCCCCCCCTCCCCAATCAGTTCTGCCTTCTCTGTTTACTCTGTCCCCTTTTCTCTTCTCTGTCACACAGAATACCACGAAAGGGCTACCTGCCTCTAATGGGAGCCCTAGTCACACATACTTCAGCTTCTTCAATAGACAAGGAGCAGGGTGGTGCCTGGATTTCTCAAACCATCATCCACGGGCCAAATGCATCGGACCACAGGGGGACAATACGATTTCCTGTGCCCCTCCTCAGACCTCTGGCATCCCAAACCCTGCACCTGGACCTGGGGGTTGTCTATTTATTACAAGTGCCGCATCGGATTCTCGTGTTTAATAAATAATCTGAAACTTCGTCTTGCAACGAGTCGAACAGACTTTGGCGCCATTGTGGTTTGCGATGCTGAGATGTATGCTAGGCAAAGCGTCTGCTCCCTCTGAAGGGGACAGGGCTCGGTGCAAAATGCGTTTAATGCAATGAAAAGGGACATTCAAGAACGTGTCATGGTCGGTAATGGCCCCTTGCCACGGGCGGCCTGTGGTCGTGACTCAGCCAGGTCGGTGTCCAATCGAGGGCAGTTCATCGGGCTGTCAGATACTGACACCCCTGCATGTTTAGCCTCCTGGGCAAGAGCGATCCTCATTTGAGAACTTAGGTGCTGGGAACGCGGCATTGAACATCCCTTAGATGTAATCAGGTAATACACCACGTTAACGGAAATAAACTACAAAAGCGTGCTAGACTGCATTTTAGAGGGTGACAGTCTCTTGGAGAAAAAGAAAGCCAGGTAGAAGGTAGGACGTGCCAGGCAGGGGACACGGGCTGCTCAGGGAGCCTTCCTTGAGAGGTGACACTTGTGCAAGGACCCCAAGGAGGCCAGGGCACCAGGCAGAACTGTGTGGAAAGAGCTCAGCATCCTCCCCATGTTGGGAAGGCTGGGATGCCCGAGGGGCGGGCCGCAGTCAAGGGAACACGCGGCCACCGGCCTAAGCCCCAGTGTCCCCAGATAAGCTCACTGGGCAGCGCGGATGCAGGATCCGCTTCTGGATTTGCCGCACGAGGTGTCGATGTGGACCCGGCTTCCCAGAGCGCCATTTCTCAGGATGCGGCTGAGCCAGCAGAAAGGGGCTTCGAATGCACTAAAGCCCAGGAAGGTTTGGAGGCGCCCAGAAGAGAGAAAGGCAATTTGTGAGGCGGAGCGAAGGGAATACGTACCCATCTAGTAGATGCTTTGTATCGCAACAATAACCGTGATCTATCAACGCCTGCTGCGCTGTGGGGACACACAGGCGTTTCACACGGGCTCATCCTCGGAAGCAGGCACTTTGCAAGGGAAGAGGCAAGGTCAGAGCCATGACAGAAGCCCAGGTTTGTCACTTAGGAGCGGCCGTGCAGGCTTCCAGGCTCCATCAGCCCACTCTAGGAACATGCCCCTCTCACCCCCTGAACCCCCAGCTTGCCAGCACCTCGTTCCCCATAGCTCAGGCAGTGTTGACAAAGTGAATGCCATTAAACACCAGAGGACAGCATGCAACACACAGCGGCGGAGAGAGAGCTGGCATAGAACTAGACCCAACTGTCCTCCTGAGACCAATACACGCCCCATGGCACCCGGATGTGTCTGCGGACGCCAAACCCTGCCTCGCCCGCCGGGCCGCCTGCTCGGGCATCACCGGCCCGGACGAACCCTGGAGCTTCATTCAGGCTTCGTGCCTGGAGCTGAACGCGCCCGGGCCGCTGTGAGCTCACGAGCCAGCTGCTGGACTTTCTGTGCCTGTGTCCCTGTCTGTAAAAGGCGGGTAATCATGGTCCCCACGTCCCAAGATTCTCTCTTATCGGGTCAGCACTGGGCCTGGCTCGCTCTAACGAGTCATCTACTCTTGGCCTTTCCCTGATTTCTCTACTACTCCATTCCAATAACTCTAGCTAGTAGCTCACGTTAGGAAAACCCAGACTTGGAAACTCCCTTCAACACAAACTTGCGAGTTATTTTAGGGGTTCAGCACCTTCTCTCCCATCGCGCACCTCGCATGCGCATGTGCAGACGTCCACGCCCGCCTCTAATTCTTCCTCTACTGCCCACAGAGAATGACCAGAGTATGTTCTTTCCCCCTTCCATGCCCCACCTGCTCTTCCCTATGTCAAGAGCAACTGTTACAAGCTGTCTGGATAGGGCACCTCCTCCAGGAAGGCTTCCTTCAACACCCAGGCTCAGCGAAGTGTCCCTTCGTACTTCTCCACTAACTTCCGGTCCTCCCTGAGACAGCACTGTGGCATTTCCTACCTCCTGCTGTAATTCTCTGTCACCCCGGAGTCTCTCCGCCTAGACGCTGAGTTACTTGAGATGATATTTGAGCACGATACGCTTGGCCAGGCTTAGAGCAGCACCTTGAATATTTCCGCACTTGATAAATGTTTGTTGGACGAAATCGCTGATCTGGGAGTGGAAAATAATTCAGGATAGGCTATTGTCGGTGGAACCAAAGACCTAGACCTAATAGAACCCGTTATCACAAAGAACGGGTCTTCGAGTGAAAAGGACGCCGGATTAAGAGGGACGTCCTCCCCATCACCGCCCTCACCCGCATCTCGCCGCCACAGTTCTCTTCCTCATCGGTCCAGCACCATCATTCTCCATGTCACCATCATTCGCAAAGCTCCCCGCGGCTCCCGGCACTCTGCGGCTGCTTGAGGAGCACTTCGAAGTTTCTTTCGGACCAGGCCTTCCAAAGCAGTTTCGGTTTTATGACTTCAGAGGATCATTCATTGCCTCCAGGCTGCTGAGAAGCAGGGCTTCGGCTCTGTGGCAGCGCGCAATCATCTCCCCATTGTTCAGAGTGACCAGCATAAAAGGCGCCGAAGGCTGGCTGTGCGTTTGACGTGCTGAGAGGCGTCCCCTGCGCAGGACTTTAAGCCAGCTCTACATCCCCTGCAGACACGTGCCAAGCGCCCTTCCAGAATGTGCCGCCTTTCCTGCGGCCCTTCATCGCATGAAACTTGGTGGTGGGTTGAATTCTGGGCAGATAGAGCTGGATCTATCTGTTTTGGGTGATGAATAGCTAGAACCTTTATTTTGGGTCTTTTGGGAAGCATTTAGCATTTCCTTATAAAAGGACCTTGAAGTCCCCTGGGAAGTAATGTAGCACTCTGAATAAGTAGCTAAATGCCCCTTGCTATAGAATAGCTCTGCACCCAACGGACTGTGGGACACGGGCCCAAAAGGGGAGCCAGTCGGCCTTGAGGGTGACAGAGATCATTAAACTTGTCTCGAAGGATGCATTCCAGATACTGGCAAGTCACTGTAACGAAAAGCATAGACCTTATAAATATGTACTTGTATATGCATTTTACATAAAGATTTTTAAAAATGTTTGAAAGTATGTTTTTAATGTTTACTAAACATTCCTCTTTGTCAGACTTCTTTGTCAAAATGGATCATTTTTTATTTAAAATAGCTCGGACCTATTCTAAATTAGGTAAAGCCAGAGGAATCTTGGGATGTGTTAGTCTCCTGCACCTGTTGTAACAAATTTCCACAAATCGAGAGGCATTAAGGACAGAAATTTATTTCGTCACAGTTCCCGAGGGCAGGAGCCACATCAAGGGGGTGGGAGGGCAGCGCATCCTCTGAAGTCTCCAGGAAGAATCGGTTCCTGCCTCTGCTAGCTTCTGGGAGCCCCAGGCGCACCCTGGCTTGGGGCGGCTCCCCTCCCATCTCTGCCTCCATGGTCCCATGGTCTCCTGCTCCTCTGTCTTAAAACTCCCTTGCCTTCCTCTTATAAGCATGGATGTGATTACATTTAGCCACTCTCCCTACCCACCCCCCGCCAACCCCAGCGGGGTCATCCAGGGTAAACTCCTCTCAAGATCCGAACTTTATCACCTCTTTTGCCTATACAGTAACATTCCTTGGTCCCGGACGTTAGGTCACGGCAGCCGGCAACATGTGAACAGTGTCCTGGCGCCGAGAGATCACAGATATTAGATCAGCATAGCACTTACCAGCCATATGAACACAGACATGTTCCTCTGGTTTCCTGAACCTCGGCTTTCCTATCTGTTAAATGGGGTTTCTAAAACTTCTATTGCCTAAGTTCTTCCAGGGTAATTCACTGAGATGATGAGCTAAGAGCTGCTTTTCCGTGTAAGTTTAGAGCTCCGTGGAAGGGGAGATTTTTACAGTGTGTTAGCACCAGTAGTGAGTTCACACCCAGGGTATTTTTCCTATATGTGTCCTATATGTCAATTTTGGCCTCAGTCCCGGCTCCGCGTGGCCCACGCACTACGACCTCCCCCAACACTCACCCACACAAACCTTGACTCCGTATCTGCTGCTCGGTGCTCAGGGGCAGTAAAGGGCTGAGTTCTAGGCTGCAGGGCCCATCCCCACAAATACACCGATTTCCCAGAAGCTGCTCTGTGCTGCTAACTTGCGTTAGCCTGAAATTAAAAGTCCGTGAAGAAAGCAGAACAGACAGTGGAAGTTTCAAGAATGCTCCCCCTCAGAAAGTAAGTGCACACATCCATCGCCCCCTGGAAACGCACTTCGCAGGGGGCGAAGTTCTTCGTAGCTCGGGTGTAGATTGCCGGGGTGTAGATTGCCAGGATTCTAATACCAGCTCTGCACTTGATTGTGACCTTGGTCACATGGCGTCATCCCTCAAATTCTCCATTCCTCATTTGTGATGTGGGAGAAATAATAGTACTTACCGTGCAGGGTCATGAGGACTGCACAAGATAAGATATATAAAATGCATCACATTTAACATATAGCATCCAGCCATCTGTCCATCCGTCCATCCATTTATCCACCACCACCCAACACGTATTGTTGAGCTAGGCAATGTTTGAAAAGATGCAGGCAATTTAGAAAGCAAACAAATAAAAAACCAGATCATTTCAGAAAATGACAACTGCTAAGATTAAACACAAACACAGACACAGGATAATGTGCAATTGAGCCTTGAGGCTTTGAAAAACATCAGATCGGGAGAATTTTATGCAGATGCCATAGGTGACCTTTACTTGTGAAAGGGGTGAGGGCATTGGCTGCTTTATCACGTTTGTGTTAAATGTGAAGACATTCGTCCCAAACCTGTTCTTGTGCCCTTGGAGGAGGCACTACCTGGCCTGTCTCATTTCCTCAATTGGAGAATGAAGAGCTGCTCCGGGTCACCCGCGGAGCGTGGTGACAGAATCACCCCCGCCCTGCCAACTCCCTCTGCATTGGAGTCCAGCTCCACCCCGTCCGCAGACTCGGCTTCACATGTATCTCTGGGATCACTTGGTTTTACGGGGTGTGGTTAGTAGGAAAATGAGCCCCCTAAACGTCTATGCCTGAATCCCCACAACCCATGGGTATACGTTACATTATGTAGCACGAGAGACTTTGCAGATGGGATGAAATGAAGGATTTGGGGATGGGGGGTGGCGATCCTGTGTGACCTAGATGAGTCCGATGTAATCACCGGGGTCCTCATAGGAGGAAGACCAGAGGGTAGAATCAGGGAAGACGTGAAGACAGAAACGCAACATCCCCATATTGCAAGAGAAATTTGAAGATGTTTTACTGACGGCTTTGAAGATGCAGGAAAACACGAGAAGCCAGGGAACGTGAGCAGCTGGAAGGCGCGAGTCACAGCTTCTCCCTCCCTCGAGCCTCCAGAAGGGACAGACACAGCCCTGCCGACACCCCGATCCTCACTCGCTAAGGCACACGCTGGATGTTCGGCATCCATGATCTTAGGACAATGAATTTCTGTTGTCTTAAGCCACGAACTTTGTGGTTGTTAGTTACCGAAGCCACGAGAAACTCACATAGCAGTAGCACCTGTTCACGGACTCAGAACCTACTGCCCTCACAGTCCATGCGTGTTGTCACGAGTGACAGGATTTCCCTTTTTTCTAGTGGCCAAATAATCTCCTATAGTGTGTACACCACGCCCTCCTCATCCATTCAACTGCAGAGGGACAGCTGGGGGCTTCCGTGTCTTGGTTATCGTAAACGGTGCTGCAGGGAACGTGGAAATGCAGGTATTTCGAGATGCTAATTTCGTCTCCTTTGGCTAAATACCCGGAAGTGAGTTTGCTGGCTCATGTGGTAGTTCCATTTTTAATCTCTGAGGAACTGCCATACTGTTGTCCATAGCGGCTCTTCCAGTTTAGGTTCCCACCGGCCATGCACGAGTGTCCCCTTTCTCCACCTCCTCGTCGGCACTGACTTTCGATAACAGCCCTTCTAACATAACAGGTGCGAGGTGTTAGCCACTGTGGTTTTGACTTAACGTTTCCCTGATGATTAATGATGTTGAACACTTTCTCATGTACCCGTTGGCCATTTTGTATGTCTTCTTTGTATAAAGTATCTATTCGGCTCTCTGGTCATTCTTTATCAGTTGTTTTTTTTTTCTTTTGAATTGAGTTGTACGAGTGAGTTCTTTAATACTTTGGGTATTAACCTCTTATCAGATCTCTGATTTGCAGATATTCCTTTATTCCATAGGTTGGTTGCCTTTTCGTTTTGCTGATTGTTTCTTTTGCCGTGCAGAAGCCTTTTCGTTGTGCGCAATGAAATCAGTCAGAATGAGAAAGACAAATGCTGAATGATATCACTTACATATGGAATCTAAAAAAAAAAAAAGCCACACTTCTAGTTATAAGATGAATAAGTTCTGGAGATCTAATGCACAGAATAGTGATTACAGTTAATAATTTCGTATTCTATACCTGAAAGTTGCTAGGAGAGTAGATTTTGAATGTTCTCACAATAAAGGAAAAGCAATTATGTGACATGATGTGGGTGTTAGCTAATGCTATGGTGATCATGTTACAATATATAAGCGCGTTAAAAAAAAACATTGTGCACATTGAATTTACACAATGTTTTATGTCAATTACGTCTCCATAACGCTGGAAAAAATAAAATAATAATACTAATAAGCTACTGAGCGACAAATACTGCGCTGAGCATTCTTATGTAGTATGTTATTTATTTCTCAAACACCTCCATGAGTAGTTTAAAGGTGAGACGTCTGACACTCAGAAAGGTTAAGTACTTAGCAAAGATTGCACAGCAAGTGCGTGGAAGAGAAATATCAGAATTCTGCAGGGATGTACTCCTAACCCACTGACCTCCCACTATGCCGCACTGCCTGCCCATCCAGTTCGGTGTCATGACTCCGCAGCTGTCAGCTCTTACCTGGCCTTGCCAACAGTTCCTTCCCGGTACTCCAGGGCCCAGGTCTCTGTTTTGTTCATGACAGTTTTGAGCCTCATATTACAGCTCAGGAAATGGAATTCTGATCCTGGCTGTTGCTCTGCCTTACTACCCAGCTTCCGAGTTCTGCACCCCTCCCCCATCTCCAAATGGCACCTGTTACTGAATCCTGGGCTGTTAGCCTCGATTGTCTCCGTGTGACCCTCCTTCTCTCCTCCTCAGTCTCTGCCTCCCCACCTGGACATCCCTCTGGCAGAGGCAGCCTCTCCTGAGTGTCGGATGCCAGGTCCCATGGGCCTCAGTTGGGCCCCAGCTCACCCTGCATCTCCTCAGAGGCAGAACCACCCACTTTTAGAAGCTGGAGTCTCAGGGATTCAGAGATGAAGATCAGACACTTTGTTCTGGCCCTCAAGTCCAGGTAATTCTAAGTAGTTTATTTACTCTTTCTAAGTCTCAGTTTCTTCATTTTAAAAATAATAGTCGTATGTACCTCACCCAAGTTCTTATGTGGATTAAATGAGATAATACACTGAGAAGTACACGGCCTAGTTCTTAGTAGGTAAGTAAGCTTTCATTATTTTTGAAAAACAGCTTTCTACTCTGCCGTAAGTTTTCTGAGTGTACGAAAAAGTTATGATCTTTGGATATACTAAAGTTATTTTTTGAAGGTCTGGGTTTATTATTAAAATAATCAGTGTGGAATGAGAATTACGAAGACATTATAACTGCTCTTCTTGGTCTGCAATGGACTCTGTCAACTTGATCATCAGTTAGAAAAATTTAAGCACAGAACAGCTGACCCTTGAACACTTCCTTGTCAAAATTACCTGTGTGTCTTGAGCAAGTGACTTGATATCTCTGATTCTCAGTTTCCTCAAATGAAAAAGGAAAGTTTTCAACAACCTAATCATGTAGGTGTCCTCGCAACTCAAGATGCAGCCGCCCAATCTTTTTTTTTTATCTGAATTATCCAATGTTTCATCTAAATTTGAAGAGTTGCAACATTTATGTCTGAGCAAGACAAGAAACCTCAAAAGGAAAATCGCTTTTAATTTTAAAAAAATGTTGCAAGACTTTACTCCGCACGTTGGAAGAAAAACATCACGTCTAGGACAATATTTTGCAGAGAAGAGATGCGAATATATCGGACTGGGACAAATCTTGTAGAGAAACAGAGGTTTGTCCAAGGGCAGGGAGCCTGTTTGGATGGAAGGTAGGCAGATTGCTGGGAGGCAACTTAAGAGACTCTTATTATGATTATTGGATATTGGAGATCAGGGAAAACCCAACAGACCCTAGGGCCACTCAGTTCAGTCCCTAACCCTCTCAGAGGCTCATGGAGCCCCAGGAACAAATAGAATAACTGTTAGAAAATATTGAATATCAAAGACAATGGTTAATACATGATTTTCTCTTAATGGAATAAAAATGTAGAGAAGCAACATCAAGAAGAAATACACATTAAAGGACTTTTTTTTTCTCCTTTCTTTCGTTCGTTCTTTCTTTCTTTCTTTCTTCTTTCTTTCTTTCTTTCTTTCTTTCTTCTTTCTTTCTTCTTTCTTTCTTTCTTTTTTTTCCTGGAGAGTTGGGAAAGAGGAAATGATAGTATTTACTTCAATAATACGGGAAGCAAAAGGGAGAAAGAAGAACTCCAGACTCATTAATGGTCCTTCCTCTCTCTCCCACTTGTGAGCTGTGATGATCCATTTCGTGACAGCTCGCATGGAACATGGGTGCCCAGATTAAACGTTATTCTGGCCATGTCTGTGAGGATGCTTCTAGAATAGATTAGCATTAGCATCAGTGGACTGAGTCAAGCAGACTGCCTTTCCCAACGTGGGTAGACATCACCTATTCTGTTGAGAGGCTGGGCAGAACAGGAAGGCAAAGAAAGAGACGATTTGCTCTCTATGCCTGACCATTTGAGCTGGGACATCGGGTGTCTGTCCTCACTAGGACTTACACCTATGGCCTCTGTTTTTCAGAACTTTACCACCAGCTTTCCTGGGTGTCCAGTCTCCAGAGACTTCTCAGCCTCCATAATTGTGTATGAACCAATTTCTTATAATAAATCATCTCTCTATGTCATATTGGTTCTGTTTCTCTGGAGAACCCTGACCAATACACCAGCCCTGTGATGTTTACAAAACCACAGTCTCAGTGTTCTGTTTTCTCAGCTCTGCAACGTTCAGAACCCAATGGACCCAGAAAGGATTGTTTGTTTGTTTGTTTATTTCTTTGTTTAACAGAAGTTATTTAATTATCTAAGCTATCTCTAAAGTGTAGGGTTTTCACATAGAAAGAATTGTTTTGAGTGAGGAAAAAATTGGCAAAAAACTTTTTGCAAGGTCTGTAATGTTAATCAAATTGCCTTCACTGTAATTAATTTTTGTTGTTGTTGCCTATTATACTTAGAAGAGGATTTACCTTCTGAAAATAAAAATAAACATTAGATGATGTGGAATCTCTTATATGTTCTAAAAACAAAATCTGAGTAATTTGAGTTTTTCCTATAACACAGTCATGTTTCTACAGCATTCAATTTTTATTCTTTAATTATTTATTTATTTTTCAATTGTTAGAATACAAACTCATACAATAAATATACAATAAAATATGCATACAACTAGAATGTTATGACTACAGGGGAAACTGTGAGTAATGATGGCAGCCATAATTGACAAGGTTGACCTTCCAATTTGTTCCAGAGCTTCTTGGTGTCCCAGGTGAAGTGGAGGCATGATCAGTCATGTAATGTTCACTGTTGGCAAAGAGGGGTCAGATCAGTCTCTTGGGGACAAATTAATACGTTTTCTAGCTGTGAATTGTAAAAGCAATTTTTCATGAAAGGTTTTACCTAATTTCATATTTTTAAAAATTGAGACATATCATGGTATAGTATTAAATATGCGGACTGCTTTTAATTTCAGCTCCGCTACCAGCTAGGTTCATGACAAGTAAATAACATTCATTTTTACTCTCAAAAACAAGCTTCTGCACCACGTTGAGAGGACTAGAAGCATTGCTTGCAAATGGTTAACATGGTCTTCGGTGCCTTCTCAATTGTCAGTGTGTAGTTGTTATTATTACTATTTTTATCATTATTTGGAAGTATGGGAACACCAAAATAACTGAGTAGACAATATCCCCCAAACATAATTCCAGAAAATATGCTATTGGTACAATGGCAGCCAAAGTGATCAAAAAGCTATCTAGGCTGAAATACATCCAGATTTGGGGGTAATTAGGGATTAATAACACAAACATAAGTAAATAGGATTTGAAAGTTGTTCTGGGCTTGATAGAATACAAAAGAAATCTCTATGAACGAAAAATAAGGATACAATAAAGATGAGTAACCTGACACTAGATCATGAACTTGAGCAATGAACAAGTCAGTGTTAAATAAATCAAGTCTAGATTTCAGAACAATGGAGAAGTTCAACCTGAGACCTATACTTTGGACCAATAACCTTACATGAAGTCAAAAATATTACCAGACCTTTAGAGTCCTCTGGTCCGTAGCAAAAGTGAATAAAAATCCTCTCCTGAGATTATATGCCAGATTTAGGTCTTACACACACACACACACACACACATACATACATCCAGAGATGTATAAATATGATATAAAATAAGGTATGTGCAGGATTTAAAGAAATAAAACAAAGTTGGAAAAGACCAAAAGTAGATCCATACAGATTAAAGGAAAATCATATAGTCATTTTATAAATATAATTATTCAATATCAAAACCCAGTGAATGAGTTAATCACTGAATAAGACATGAGTGAACTGGACATTGGGGATCATGACGGTAAATCAGAGGAAATGCCTAGAATGTTTGAAAGAGAGGCACAAAAATAGAAAATATAGACAACAGTTCTAGAATACATAAATGTAGAATATAGAAAATAAAGTGCGGTGTACAAACCAAAAGTGCTTCTCACTTAGATACCTAAAATGGCAGAACTTCAAATAAGATTCTAAAAGCAGCCACAGGGATGATTAAATAGCTGACAATAGACTTCTCAGTGGAAATAATGAAAATGAGAAGACAGTGGAGTGACATCTTCCAAGTTTTGAGAGATCGTAACTTTCAACTAAAAATTGTGTACTCAGTAAAACTATCATTAAAAAAATCAAGATAAAACAAAGATATTTTCTGATAACTCAAAACTGAAAAAATTATGACCAACATACCGCTTAAGTTAAATTTAAAAAAAAAAATAGTTTTCAAAGAGGCAAATATTTTGGAAGAAAACATATTGGATATTATTATTTTCTTTTTTGGAAAGAAGGTTTAAAATACTTATTAGCTTTAAACCTTGTTAAGTACACATTACAAAAATTGCAAGTGTAACTATTAAAATAAAGAAGAAGCATGTATGGATTCTAAACTGATAATGAAAAAAAACAAACTAACAATAAATTTCCACTATTAATCCCCCACCCCATCATATCCCAAAATAAAATTCTAGAAAAATGAATAAAGACTCAGAGAAATAGCATCATCATTAAAGGCATTAAATAAAAGACATAAATTTAGAAGCTAGGAAGAAGTCCAATGATGTGAGTAATTATAACAAATATCAATGGACTAAATTTAGTTAGTAAATTATTAATTGTAAGACTAGAAATTAAGTCTATATTGTTTATAAAATTATACCTCAAATGTGACAAAATAGAAAGGTGGAAAAATAAAAGGTCACAAAAGATATAGTAGACAAATACTAACCGTATGAAATTAGATAAGCAAAACTTAAACTATATAGTCTCTGTGTAATGACAATAGGTGCCAATGATTCAAGAAGATATCATTATTCTCAATTTGAGTTCAACATTTATATACATTTTTAAGATATATAGAGCAAACCATGATAGAATTCCAGGGGGAAAACCTGTCAAGTCCACCTTTGCAGTAAGATATTTTTAAATTGTTTTGGCCAATTCAGTTACACGCACAATCACTTAACGAATGACTATGATCATTTCTTAGCAGCATAAGATTGAGGCTGATGACTTGAAATTAAAGCCTCGTCAAAGATGGGAAGCTCTGGAAGGGCTGGACACGTGATGCCAGCGTCTGAGACTAAGGTGACTGTAAGGTGTGTGTCAGAGGTGGCAGAGTCACGAACACACTGTGCGTCCCTTAAAGAAGCCTCCCTAAGTCTTGGCCACGATTGGACAGGAACGGAGAAGCAAGACAGACTTACGTTACCTTCTCTGAGTACCCAGAGAGTGTCCAGATTCTGAATTAAGGAAGGAACATTCATTCTTGGAAGTTGTTGGAGCAGCAGTGAGACTGCCTTTTGCTGGCATACTTGAAGGTCCCACGTGCCACACTGGTGGATGGTAGGTCCTCGTGCCCTCCCTAGAGGGGCCACGGGTCTCAGCAATTGAGCGTCTCTTTTTAAATGACAGACTCTACTGAGTCCTCAACAAAGCCACCATTTCCAACCTAGGTTATAAAAGGTTCGTGGATGGATGGATGGATGGAGGATGGATGGATAGATGGATGCATGGATAGATGGCTTTTAAAAGATGGTTTGATTTTGAAACTAATGGCCTGAGTTCCAGCTGTAACTCTGTCCTTTAGAAACTTCGTGAAGTCTTGCTTTAAGCAAGTCAATAAACCATGAGTTATAATCTTCCCTATGTTCCCACACTGTTCTAGCAAACTAGGATAAAATAAGTACCTTTTAAAGCCTGTTTCTCCACATAGATTTTGAGCCAGAATCATTCCTCTTGTTGCAGATATAAGACAAATTCACGTACCCATGACATAAACGCCAAATAAGATAGTGGACACAAAATCACATTAGAAACTCCAAGAACAGCGTAAACATGGGAAGATTTATCATCTTTGTAATCAAGGAAGATATGCACAGATATGATCTTGATTCATTTGTGGACTACACTCTGAAGAAAAAGCAGAAAATAAGGCTGCCAAGTAAAATTCTCAGCAGAGGCAGGACTGCTTTGAATATCATCAGAATGGCTCTGCTTTGATTTAGGAGGAAGTACAAAAACACCTCCTGGACGTGTTTGGGCAGAGAACAGGATGATGACATCTCTGTGGCATCAACAATGAATTGAAGCAGATATTTACTATTTTCTCAGCTCAGAATAAGGCTACCCTTCTTGAGAAATGCTCTTTCAAACCAGTGTTCTACTGACGTGTCCTGAACAGTGAGGTCTAACACAAAGTAATCATGTGATGGAGTTAAGCCAATCGGATTCTTCCCTGGAATTAATTTTCTAACTTAATCTGAAAAAACAATCACCCCTCCTCTCTAGTAACAGCAAAACAGCGCTGTGATTTCCCAGTACTCAAGGGCCAGGGTGCCTGCTCCGTCTTGTCGGCCCACTGCATTCCTGCCATCCCGCGTTCTACAAGGACAGAGGTGACATGACGGCCCATCCTTTGTGCGGCTCTAACCCTAACTCTAACCTTCCACCATGCATTATGCCAGCTGTTTCTCTCCCTTCATTCCGCTTGTCCTTTACAACAGATGTGTGACGTAGACACTGTTGTCCTAACGTAAAGGTGAGGAGCTGGAGGGAACAGAACGAGCCGATCCGACCAAAAAGCAGCAGCACCCTTACTCCAACACATCCCACCTCACGCTGCTGGCTTCCGTTTCTGCCCCTCTCTCAGGCCAAGGACACGTTGTGGCTCTAGTTGGCGCCCTGCTTTGGAAAAGATTCTAATTCCAGTGATTTCCCATTCGTGTCGAGGACTGGAAGCATTCGCGTCATTGCCTTCAACCCCTTCCGGTGGGGAAAAACGCACAAAGCTGGAAGGGCTCTGAAGCCACTCTCCATTTCTGATAATGACAGGTGCTTTGAAATCTTAGGTTCTGCTTTGGCAGTCAGGTACTGAGGGGGAAAAAAGCTTTCCATGTTCCATGGAATTACTGCTGATCAAAAACTGGATTTAATTTGCAAGACAAGGCACTGAAAAACAGACAGATGAAAACGAGAGAGAGAGAGAGAGAGAGAGAGAGAGAGAGAGAGAGAGAGAGAGAGAGAGAGAGAGAGAATAGCAAACTAGAATAAAATAAGTACCTTTTAAAGCCTGTTTCTCCACATAGGTTTAGAGCCAGAATTATTCCTCTTGTTGCAGATATAAGACAAGTTTCTGCCCCTGATCTGTCATTTCCAGCTCTGCCACTTGAGGGTCCACATGCAATCAGAGGTGGACATTTCTCTCTAACCGCGTTTTAAGGACCTGAGAATTTTCAGTTTGATTAACGCATTGATAAGACATATATTTTACTTAAAACAAGGATGCCCGTGGGATTTTGGGGGGGTGGGATTCCAAAAATGAGGCCACACTGGAAATATTAACTACAGATACAGTAGTAAAACATTCAGCTAAAATAGCAATAAAATGGGCCTCCGATAGGCCTCTTGAGGAATTAAAAAGAGCAGCTTTATTCCGCGGGTGTTTTCAGAAAGAAATAAATCAGCTAGGCGCTGCCGAGCAGCAAAGAGACCCCGGTATGTCTTTATTTCAGACGTGCAGGATGCCAAGGCAGAGAAATGTGCGGGAGAAATACAGATTGCATTTGAAACTGAAACATGAATACGGCTGTAATTTTAATGTTTCTTGCTGGAAAAAGGTCATCTGTGGCTAGGTCGGGGTTTTCTTAAGGTCATTTCACACGGCGCTGTCTGCCTGCCTTTGACGTTTCATCTAGCAGACGCCCAAGTCTTCTGACACATGAAATGGGTTCTTAGCACACCCCATGGCTATTTCTATCAACATCTATGATTCTTACACGAAGGGGAATATGCACTGATTGGTGACAAAGACCCCGTCTCTCTGAGGCCGAAGATGGAGTTCAGAGAATGGAGGAAAGTTTTTATTCTTATTTAAAGGGAGAGTGATCATGCTTCTAAAAAAAAGTGTAGCTCCAAATCCCTGGGGGCGGGGGGCGGAAATAAGAACAGAATATGGATACAGGAAATATTAATTTGCTGGTGTCTTCCGCCACAAAAATACACTTTAAAGGAAGCTACATCTAATTCATTTCAAAATCTTAACAGCCTACCCCTTCTTGCAGGAAAAGCAGCCCAGATTCTGAGTTCATAATGATATTTGTTAATTAAATTGCTCGAGGTAATTTTCTCACAAAGTGGATTATGAGTTTATGGCGCAGCTAAGCCATTGCTCTGCCTGCAGCTTTTGTGCTGGTCTTCAGAACGTGCGATGGTGATATCAGACCCTGCATCGTGTGTCCGACCAGTGGTTTGTAAAATCGTCCGAAACAGAAGAAGTCGTTATTGCTATGACCTTTCATAATTGATGGTTGCGTTGTTGATTTTAACAGCCACAGGTGATATTGCTATGTTTCCTAAGTCATTCGGTCTATATGGAATTAAATCTGAAGAAAAATGCAAAGAAAGAAAATAAGAAAAGGACTTTAAAACAAGAATACAAAACAAAGAAATGCAAAGAAAGAAAATTACCTTAAAATATGAATACCAAACAAGATTGAGTTGCTAGGCAGTCGATATCTTATATATATAAAAAAAGAAGTACCCAAAATAGAGCTGAACACTTTTCAGCCATCTTTTGACCTCGTGCTTTGGACTTGGTAAATACTTGAATTATAGTAAGAAAAAAGCCTCGTTTTCTTAGTCGCGGTCCAGGCTTCTTTGTCATCCGAACACTGCTGAAGCAAATCACCAACCCCACCTGCTGTGACTCAGATGACTGGGTCACCCCTGTGTGATGAGCAGGGAAGTTGAAATGCATGGGTTCAGGAAGGTGGTGTGACATTAGAAACCACGCCAGCCCCCCTCCCCGCCCCCCGCCTCGGGTGGGGGTCCGCGTGTTTCTCCTAGTGCTGACTGCTCTGCCCAGTGTTGCAGCAGGAAGCGAAGGTATGTGGCAGCCATCCAGGCCGTGGGGGACCCAGGTGCACCCCTCTGGAAAGTATCCAAGTGCCCCCCGCCCGGGCTCAAAAGAGGTGAATATCCAGGTGTAACTGCGACGTCTGTTTCTCGTTGTTGCTTCCCTGAGCCCCTCTGCAACACCTGAAGGGGCTCCGGCAAGCACCGCCACCCCACGTTTGTGTCCCGCCATCTGCAGAGGCAGCGGCTGCCAGGGAAGGCTGTCAAGTGCTGTGTTCATTCCTTTAGGATGATCAGGAAAATAGGGCAAGAGAATTCTTCTCCTGTATCTCTCCTGGGGACCTCACAACAGGGTCTCTGGAGACAGGCTTTGCATTTCTTGCCTGATATGCCAGAATAGTCTTCCTTTTTCATAGCAAGGAGCAAAGGGCAAAGAGCTCTGTGCCCATACAGACATACCTTGGAGATATTGCGGTCTGGTTCCAGACCATCGCGATAAAGCAAATATTGCAAAAAGTCAAGTCACATGATTTTTAAACATTTCCCAGTGCACATAACAGTTATTTTATACTATACTGTAGTCTATTAAGAGTTCAATAGCACTATGTTAAATGATGTACATACGTTAATTAAGAATATTTTAGTGCTAAAACAATGCTATCATCTATGCCTTTATCAAGTCATAATCTTTTGCACTAGTTCAGCATTTTATCTCCTTTTTTTTTAAAAAAAAAAAAAAAAACACTGTTATCCGTGAATTGCAATAAAGCTGAGTATAATAAAGCGAGACGGTCAGAGAGACTGTACCTCTGTTCTCTGTCCTCCTCGGTCCGTTTCTTCGCTCACTCATTAAGGTCTCTACCTTTGGGCGCTTGTTACCTCATGGGTGAGTTCCAGACATATGTCATCAACTTGGGTTAGGACGCAGGGGTGTTGAGTGCTGCAGAGGAGGGCGTGGCAGGAGAAGCAGGAGTGGGAAGGTGCGGGTCAAGTTCAGAGTCCCAAGGAGTGTTTCCCCTGAGAGACAGAAGCAAGAACCGTTATCCATGCAATGGGTGTAATCAGGTGGTGGGAAGGAAGGGACAGAGCTTGGCATAAGCCTGTAGGGATGAGCGATGCTTTTGAGGAATGGAAGAAAGGAGTGCAGAAGTTTGAAAACATAGACTCCAAATCATTTGACACTCCTTTCGTCTAAGGCGAGGGTCTATGTCCTTCGAAAATGGGTAGATGTTGGTGACCGCCTCGGCAAGTAGATATAATAACAGTGATGCTTTGTGGTTGCTGGGCTGAGGTCACTCAAGGCCATGGGTTTCTGGCCTTCGGCTACTGCTCGCTCCCTTTCCGATTCCATCTGTTGATCCCATGAGAAGCCAAGCGTTGGTGCTGTGGTCGACAGTCCCCTGAGCCTGTCCACGGCCAATCAGGCCCAGGCCCAAGCTGGTGAGAGAGCCATATTGGGAGTAGACCCTGCAGTCCCCGACCTCAGCCCCAGTCCCTGGCCTCAGAGCCAACCCCACTGCGCTCTTTCTGAATTTCTGACTCATAAAATTCTTGCCCTGATAAGATGGTTGTTGTTGGGTCTTCCAAGCATGAAGTAGTTTGTCACAGTAATAGACCACGGAACCAGCCAGAAGAGTCAGGGATGCTGTGAAGCAAGATGGGTGATGACCTGCTCCAAGGTAATCATCTGGCTTTGGGGCATATTGAGGACTCGGTCACTGCCCCTGGAGCAACGAGAATTTATGGGGAGCTTTTAACAAAACCAGATTTGTTTCTTGAAAGATCACACAAACTTCAGTGCTGGTTTGAAAGGGCTCTGGATTGCCTTTGGAATGAGAGGTCTTTGGGGCGTCAGGGTGAGAGATGATGGCATCTAGAACTACGGGGATCATGGTGGACACGGACAGGAGTGAAAAGAGTAGAGGGATCGTTAGAGGATAAAACTGTCTTGCATCGTCCACGGCTTGACTGAGAGGATAAATCTCTGGGCAGAGTCCCGTAACTCCACAGTGGCCAAGTCGTCCTGCTTGTTGATGGTGATGCCATTTATGAAGACAAGGTAGATGTGGAGATCAAGAATTTGGCCTTGAGCTTTTGGAGCTTAACTTCCAGAGTTCAAAGCAAAGGTGACGAATAGGTAGCTAGATATATGAGTCTCCAACTCAGAGAAGGAAACTCAGTCCTACCCATCATGGGAGTCATCAGCCTAGAAATGACAACTGAAGCCACAGAGTTGGTTGATCTGGTCTAGGAAAGAAGTACAGAATAAAAATATATGGCCCAAGGTTCTTAGGCACTAGTGGCTGAGAAGAAGAAACTCACAGATGAAGAAGGAAAGACTGGAAGACTTGAGCCCTGGGCGTTTGGGAAAGAGCGTGAAGGAAACTGAACACCCATGACCTAAGGGAGAGCCCGTCTGCAGGACAGAAGTGGATGGGGACAGACGGATGCAAGGGGAAAAGCGAGTGCTAGGGATTTCAGGGGCAAAGTGCCTCTTCCACAAAGTGTCTGCACAAAGGAGTGAGATAAGGTGTTACGTAGAGGGAGGTTGAGAACAAAAAGGTTTGTTTGTTTGGTTTTTTTTCTAAAAATGGAATGATCACGATGAAATGATTGAGTACCAATGGGAAGGGTCTAGTGAAATGCACTGAGGAAAGACAATGAGATTAAATGGAGATATTAAGATTCCTGAGTCCAGGGAAGGCTGTCTCAGAAAGAGAGGCAGAAATGGCTTACATAGGAAGGTGGATGTCCCCTCTAAGTTGCTGGGATGGAAGGAGAGATTGAAAGTAAGTTGAAGGTTCAGTATTCGGGGAAGTTGAAGGAATTATCATCCGATTGTTTGGATCGTCCTCTGAGAGGGAGGAGGTTTGCCATCTGTGTGTGGGGCTGGTTACAGATATTTGACCAAAGTCGTAAAGTTTTAAAACATTCATTGCTAAAGCAAAACCTTGATGGGCCAAGGAAACATATGAGGGCTGCCTGGAGGGTGAGTCTGCTTTTGAAATGGAATATCAGTGTATTCTGTCTCGCTGGGTGAACCTCTCCAGCAGCATTTGATTCTTGAATGAAGACCAATAGATCTGAGTTTATCTGCAATTTGAGTTTTAACTCAGGTGGATGTGAAACACATAGGTGAGGGATTTCATGGAATTGGCAAAAATATTTTAGAAATAATCTAGGCTGTGCAAGGAGGGACATGAAGACACAATGAGGGTGATGCATTGGAGAGATCCCAGCAGATTAATTGACTGGAGATTTCTAGCAACTTCTCCCACGCGATCGAGCAATGTTCCTTAAAGACACAGCATTAGCTGAGAATTTATTATCTAAGCAGCTCTATACATGGTTAGAAGGGTGAGATAGTACCACATCGGTGGTGGTTATGGGCTCAGGCTTATGGATCACACTGCCTGAGGATGAATCTCAACTCCCGCATCGAACAGACATGTGATCTTTGGCCCTCGCTCAACCTCAAGGGGAGGTTACTCTCATCTGTAAGATAGAGATACTGGTCACTGTAGAACCTACCTCAAGAGCCTTACTGCACATGAGTTAACATTGCACAAGACACTTTAACGATCCAGGCTCGTGAAAACAATGCATATGAGTTAGCATTGCCTTGAATGCTCACCAAAATCCTTGAGTCTGCTATTATTGTCTCTATTTCATACTTTAGGAATCTTAGGCTCTGAGAAATAACACAGTTTGTCCAGGATCCTAGATCACTAAAGTCTAGGATTAGCTTAACCATATAATACTTAAAACTTGCCTATCATTAACATTGTCTAACATTAGTTGTCTGGTCTGAGAATTGGGGTATCAACAAAGAACTGATATGACTTCTACGTCAGAGTATCTCTCATCATTCCAGGATGCCCTCTGCAGAGTTCCTTGGACCATTCTTTCACCTCTATCGTGTGGGCTATAGTGGCTCCATCTACCTCGCAGGTGGATTATAAACATGAAAAGAGACATGAGGAAAGAATTTGTCGACCATAGAGCAGTTACTCTCCTCTTTCTCCTCATTCTTCTTTCTAAGTCTCATTTCTCCCCATCACCAAGGGAATGTTTAATCAGGGAGTGTTCATCAGCCCATGGTCATGTCTGCTTTATTCCAGTAGGGCAAGAGAGGGCTGGAAAGGAAATCCTGAGATTCCAGCAAAATGGATTCCATCTGTCATCAGCCTCATTGCTCCATTAAAACAAGTTTTCAAACAGACAGTCAATCTTTTACCCGTTGTCATCAAGACAAATCCAACTGAATAGATGGAAACCCAAAATAATAGAAAGACCTCTTTATCCTGACCTTCGGGGGCCAGACCTGATCTTATGGATATATGGTCTCGTGGATATATGGATAATCTCTCTCTCATGGACTCGGAAGTCAGTGCCAACTGGTTTACAAAGGAGGTGGAGAAAGGAAGAGCACAGGGTAAGCATAGCGATGCTTAAACCTTCCCCCAAATGGCTTTATCACGTCATTTCTTCAGGTCCAGGCCCCCCTCATTGTCGGATGGCAGCACCACTTCTCCATGATGTCATGTCTCCTCCCTGGGATGCCACCCCACTATCTTCCAGCAGAGTTGGGGCCTTGCCGTTTGGAGAGGGTACGTGACTTATTACACTTTGTGACCCATGCTGGGCACAGAGCTGACCCATCTGTGGGACGCATTATGAGACTCATGATTTGAGCTACTCCAAGGAGCTCCCAGCCACTCACAGGAAAGTATGTCACCCTTTAGCATGACATTTGCCATAGATGGAAGACAATAAGTAATATTTTTAAAAAGAGTAAATCAGAGAAGAGTGACATGAGCATATCATTTAAAAACATATGAAGGAAAAATGCAAATGAGAGGGAAGTGGTTAGTCCCTGAGGTGCTGGAGTTGGAAATGGGCAAAATTGGGACTGGGAATTAAACACTATTTGACACATTAAACTGTGTATATAGAATAGTTTGATAAGCATGAAAAATAAGAATAACATTTTCTGAATCTCTAGACTCTGTTATTCTTTGAGAGAAGCTAAAAAGCACTTTTTCCATTAATACTTTAATGCAGTCTGTGTTTATCAGTTATTACTTATCTTCTTTTTTATTTCATCCAAACATTTTATAATTGAAAAGAGAGGAGGTAGGAGAGAGATGATAATCTAATACATGTGGTAAAAGAATATTTATAAAATCATTAGATAGCTAAGGTCACAGAACAGCCGAACCATAATACCACTTAAATTTTGCATTTTGTTTAAAATTAATGTTTATTGATTTCTCTTAAGTCTGCAGAGGATCAGAGCTTATCATCTCCTTTTTAGCTATCGAGACACTGAGGCCACGCAAATTGGTCACAAGGAGGTGGAGTCCCAGCTAGAAAATAGTAATTACTTACTTCTTCATTCTGTTGTGCCTTGTCCGGGATTCTAGATAAGCTGGGTTATGATGCAGTAACACACAGACTCCACATCTCAGCCAATTAAAGCGGCAAAGAGGTCAGCCTGTGTTACTGGGACTTTATCGTACTGGAGTGGTCTTCGCTACAGATCTGCAAGGACTCTGGAGCCACTTTCTAGAGCATTGCCAGACACCATCAGAGAATAGAAAGAGACCACTGCATCATGTACCTGGACAATCACATACTCCAGCCCGAAAGTGACGCCAAAACTTCTGTCCAAACTCACCGGTGAAAATAATAAAAAAAAAATTATGGCACTTCCATTTGCATTGTGCATCCTTTAACAGAGTTTCTTGATTACAGTTATTTTAATGCTCAGAAGGGAGGGAATGGGATATTCGGAGAAAAGGTCTAATGACTAATCTGCCTCAGGCCATCAAAACCACTCTTCCTTAACCACAGGTGTTTTTGTTTGTTTGTTTGTTTGTTTTTAATCAGTTAGCTACAACAAAGTTTTACTCTTATTTTCTTCCCACAACCTGTACCTCATTGATCCTCAAAGAGTAACAAACACAGGCAGCAGTGGGAGAGGGGCTGGGAAAGGTGAGGAGAAATAACTCGAGTAAAGTGTGTCCGGGAACACCATCGACCCAGTAATATTTTAATCACTGCGCTTGCTGCACCAAGGTGTGCAAGAGACAGCCTTCTTTCATGCTCTGAAACCCAAGTGCCGAATCCCCCCAGAGCAGTTATTAGCACGGTAATGATGATGACGACGATGAAAAGTTTAAAATGGGATTTTGTTGTTGTCGTTGTTGTTTGTGATCCCCAAAATGATATCTGAGGAGAGACAGCAGCTTCCTTTATGTGAACAAAACATTAGGGAGGGGAAGTGATGATGATCCAGGTAGGGACACAAGAGTGTGGAGACAGACTCTCAAGTCACAGTCATTTCTTTGATTGAAAATGAGGCTGGGTGGGGTGGGGGTGGGAGAGGTCACGCCACGTCCTCAGAGCCAGTAAAGGAGAGAAAGGAAAAGGTATGTCCAGCCAATCATGCAGCCATGTGAAAAATAGTATGTCGATTCCTCAGATAATTAAAAATAGGGCTGCCGTACAATCCAGCAGTTCCACCTCTGGGTATGTATCTGAGGAAAACAAAAACACTAATTTGAAAGAGATATCTGCACTCGCTTCTCATTGCAGCATTACCAGTGACGGCCAAGATATGGACGTGACCTAAGTGTCCACTAGGAGACGAAGGGGAAAAGACGATGTGGCACATAGATGCAATGGAATATTATTCAGCAACAAAAACAAAAAAAGGAAAAAAGAAATCTTGCCATTCGCAACAACACGGATGGGACCAGAGGGAATTATGCTAAGTGAAACCAGTCAGGCAGAGGAAGGCAAATGCAGCGTGACCTTACTTATATTTGTAATCTGCAAAATAAGTAAACAAGTAAGTAAATGAATAAACCAAACAAAACAGAAACAGACCCATAGGTAGCAAGGACAAGCTGATAGTTGCCAAAGGGGAGGAGATGAGAGGATGGGAATAAAAAAACTAAAAAATACATAAATAAAAGTGAGGGAGCTTGCTTTCTGGCATTTCCTGTCTCTGTCTTAAAAAATAATAAATGAATGAAATATAAATTGAATTAAATAAAGTATATTGTTACTAGGAATGGCGACCAGACAACTTAAATGAAGAAAAAGTGATTGCCCAAGAAGAGTGATAGTACTCTTACACTTTTACTTATTTTCTACTAAAATCATCTAGAGTTTGATCGGGGATGAGGTCAGATTTATGGTTAGAGTTGGGAAAGGTGAGGTGGGCTCAAGGTTAGGGTGGGGAGGGTGAGACAGGGTTTAAGCTAATGGACATACTAGATGAGGTCAAGTTTAGTGTTAACGATGAGAAGAGAGGTTAGGTTTAGAGTTAGGGATGTGTAGAGGGAGGGGCCACGTGAAGGTTTGGATGGGGTGATGGGGAGCTGGGTCGAGGGTGGACACACAGTCTTGCTTGGGAGTTGATATGTGAATGGTCAGTACCCATGCGTCCACCTATGTGTGGATTCAGAATTCCTCTGGGCAGAAGGAATGGCATGATCACATGCTTGAGGAGGTGGCACAGAATGATTCCCATCGTGACTTCCCCGAGGACCCCGTGTAGGCCCAGTGTGTTAGACGGTGAGGCGGGATAGGATGCTGAGGGCCAGGAAAGAAGCCCTTGGAACCTGCAATAAAATGTTCAATCTACCCTGGAGATTGTGGAGAGGGAGGAAGATTTTAGGCAAGGGGTGACGTGAAACTCATACTTCCCACCATGGAGAATGCACCATCTTTCCATCTCCTTGTGATTGGTCCTCTACTGAGAGTTGTCAGCACAAAAATGGAGACGGTCAGAAACCACTCTACCAGGACACGAAGGGCTGCAAAGGGCCGAGGGGTCAGCTCAGCGAGGCGCGGCCCATGGTCGTCTCTCCTGCCGAAACTCCGTCTCCTTTCCCTCTCCTACCACAACTCCGATGGATTCTAGCAAGGTTTTCTGCTAAACAGTAAATATTTGACATGTGTTCTTCAATCGTCCCTTCTTTCTCCTTCCCTTTCTTCTCTCGTCTGTCAAAGGAGCACCCTGATATTTTTCCAGTTGTTGATCAGAGAGGAAACCAAGGGCAGACAGCACGTGCAAAGGCCCAGAGGCAGGACACAGTCTGGCCCTCCAAGAGCTGGTGGGGGACCCAGCAGGAGGAAATGAGGGGGGTGGGCATGAGGGGCCTGACACCACATTGGAGTTAAGACTTTATTCTGAGAGGAAAAAAATGGAAAACAATAAACTTAGAAGGGAGATATTAAATTTGCATTTTTTAGTCTTTAATCACAGCTATAAAAACTACTAGAGATAAGAAACATGTGTAGTGTATCTCTGTGTGTATGCGTGCACATATGTGTGTGTAAAAGGTAAATAATAGATGGTAGAGAGAAAGATCATAGACAGATCAAATCTTGGAGCGGTCACGTCTTCCAAACAAGACATAAAACTAGAAGCTAAAGAAAAAAGACTGGCATATTTGAATACATGAAAATAAAAACCTTTCATTTGTCAAAAGATGCGATATAAAAGTTAAAAGACAACAGATTGGGAGAACATATTTGCCACTTATACACACAAGTTACTAATATTTTTTCAAAAGCAAGTCGATGGGAAAATTAGCAGAGTCATAGAAGGATGAGATATTAGTTCACAAGAGGAGAAATGCGAACAGCCACTAGTGCTCAGAGAAATGCTCAGCGGATCAGCATGACAGCATTGTTCAGCCATTATGCGTCTCCTTAAAACAGGGTGATAATCTCAAACCAAGAGGAGTGAGGGAGAGACTGTATTTTCACCAATAGCAGCTCAGACCGTTTTAAAAATTGATACAGTCCTTTTGGGGTACAATTTTGCAGCTAACTTTCAAAATGTTTTAAGGTGCACACTGTTTGTCCCCACAATAGGTACGTGCCAGGATGGATGTGCTTATCGCTTGTAAAGGCAACAACCCCACCCAGATGAATCCTGAGTGTCCATCCATAGACGAAAAAGTAAAAGGTTCCTAAATCCTCAAACTCCGGAACACCAAAGAGCCACTGAAAATAAGTTACAGCAGCTGTGTGAACTGATTTGGAGTTACCTCCCCGCCAAGGAAAACGAATAAGCCGCAGAAAAAGAGGAATAACCCATTCACGTAAACACACAAATGAAATGGGAGTGCACACAAGCACCCCTCGAAGGAGGGCGGGGTTCTTTGAGGGAGAGGGAGAGAGAGAGAGAGAGAGAGAGAGAGAAGGGGGCCTGTAATCCTCTGTATTATTTCATTTACTCATTTTATGGTGAGGATGCATCGCTTCTTGACTCGTGCGCTCTGAAAGACAAACAAACAATACTGTGGCTTCAGAAATAGGTCCTTCTGGTAGCAGCGCCCGAGGCGGACTGGAGGGGC
Organism: Eonycteris spelaea; assembly: GCA_003508835.1. Classification (NCBI taxonomy): domain Eukaryota; kingdom Metazoa; phylum Chordata; class Mammalia; order Chiroptera; family Pteropodidae; genus Eonycteris; species Eonycteris spelaea. The sequence goes on along the minus strand of PUFA01000009.1, from coordinate 2,803,295 downwards.
CCAGGAGAAAAGGCAGGAGATCTGGGGAGGACAACCCTGCAGGTGTCCGCTTAGCGGGCAGGTACATGTGGGGACCATATGGAGAAGGCCGAGTTTGGAGAACAGAAGCTAAAGTCACGAGCGCTGAGGATGCGAATCCAGATGACTGAGGCATCCCACAGGGCGAGGAGCTTGTCAGGAAAGGCGCTCAGAGTTTATGTGGGGAGCGGCAGGGGGTTGCTATTGACAGGGGTAAGCAGGAGAGAATGTGGCAAAGCCACTGAATTCTGAGCCAAGCACGTGCTTGGCGTCACTTTAGGCAGAGGTTATACTCGGGAAACGGAAAACGACTGACATCGGGGGTGGGAGGGGCGGCAGCAGGTGGACTCATTTCGGTTGGGGGCCGAACCTCGGTGCAAAGCCGTGGACTTGAATTGTCCCAGGTCAGAGCCGCGATGCAGCAAAGTCGGCCGGGCGCCTGCCCGATGCCCCGATCTTCTTTAGGGAGCTGCTCCAAGCCTCGAGGACAACTCTCGACAGACCGCCAGGGCTTCCAAGAGTCAAAAGAAAACCTTCTGTTTATCTGAGATGGGGCTGCCCTCGCTGACTAAAGAGCCCTTTTTCCCTGGGTTTGGCTGGAAATTATTCCACTTGTTTTGCTTACCTCACGCAGCTGAAAAACTCTCGTTTGGTCACCGAAACAGGGGGACCGACAAACAGCCAAGCATTGCAGGGAAATGATCTAAAAAGAACGCGCTTCGTTTGGGACATCTGTGGGGTTGAAAAGCAGAGTAACACTCAATGCGGGGAGAACGGGACTTCGCCCTCACTCTGTCCCAGGCTGGCCAGGCAATCTTTTGGGACCTCAGTTTCCCCTTTTGTAAAATGGATTCTTTTACATTTATTTCCGCTTCCACATTATGGTGAGGGGTCAGCCTGGATCTTTCCCTCACCAGACTCTCACCTCCCTTTGAATATATACACCCCCACCCCCATCTGGAAGGATTGTTGATTGATGGTAGAAGAAAGGATATCGGAAAGAAAAAATAAATAAATTGAATTTATGCAAGTGGGGAGGGAATTGCCTCATTAACGAAATAATTGAGCTGTTAGTTAATTTTACTTGTTAGCCACAGAAAAGGGCAAAAATCTTCTCAGCAAGGACTCCTCTGCTTCCGTATGATTAAAAGAACAACAAAAAGGTTGGTATCTTGGATGTGCCTAGTAATTATATGCCTGACACTTTTTTTTTTCTTTTTAAATATCATATGAGGCAGATGTAGTTTTAAAATCCTGGCAATTTACACAACACTATGAAAGTGTCAGTTCTTCCTAATCAGAAATTTTCTGCACTTCCCCCACCCTTATTAGCAGTAATTCCCGCTAATTGATAATTATTACCTTTTTCTTAGTCAAATCTAGTTGTTGGTGTAACAACACTTTCTGCTTTGCTAAGATCAATATGTTTAACTATCACTGTAAATAATGCATAAAATTAATAATAAAGCTCCACTTGCTCGATAGAATGCAAACTTCATCAGTTTCTTCATTTTCAGTCATTTTATTTGTTTATTTTTTGCCACAGACTGGTAATAATAAGTAGCTTTTAAGTCCAAATGATGAAATTCTTCACGTGTAAACACCGTTAGGACTTTGAATGGGGCCTGGGTACCCAACAATGCTACCCTGCCCCCGCAGCCCTGGAAGTCCCCATGGGGGATAAATCCCATTCCTTCTTCAAGTTCAACTGCAACAATTCTTAATTGATTTGCAGAAGACAATGATTCTTTACCACTTTTACTGGACTGGACTCGGCCCCGAGCTGCCTCTCGTGGTTTCGTGCAGGCTAATTTTCTGGAAGTTGTTGATGTCTTTATGGCCGTGACGGGCAGGGCCGCAGGCATCTGGGTCCTAGCCCAAAATGACTCCTAATAAAGAAGCGCTGGCAAACGGCCCTGGAAGAGCTTCAGAGGAGGGAACGTAAGCATTGCATCGTCCTGGCATGTGTCCGCCGTCCCAAACCCACCTCCTCATCCTGCCCCCCATGCTTAATTAAATCAGGAACACTCAGCTATCTGCGAGACAAAGACTGTGGCTTTTTTTTTTTTTTTTTCAAAAGATAATCCAGGAATCTGAAAACACGGAGAAAGATCCTACATGAAGGAGCAGTCTTGCTGGTCCAGGGCTTTCTCCTAACTTTGCAGCTGGGACAGTCCCCGAGGGACACTTCCTGAGGCGACAGGCATTTCACCCTCTCCCTGATAAAAGTGCCCTCACTGGGTGCTGTCACGGAAAAAGCAGGGGAAATGGGCACGCGGGTCTCTGAATTCCTGAACCTTCGTGCATTAGCCTTGTGGCCGAGAAGACTTCGATCTTTATGGGCCTCAGTGTTCCCCTCTGCAAAGCGGAGAAGCTCACAGCATAAGAAACCTCCCGGAGTCTTTCTTTTATTCCACCTTAAGTCGATATCTTTTGACACCAATATACGTATTTCTTTAAGAATGAAAACAGGAACAGCCAAAAGACTGATTATTGTACGGGGCAAGGGGAAACGTTCAGTACGTGGACCTCCATGGCAAACTTATCTCACCTTGGTTAACCAACATTGGCTCTCTTATTTACTAGGTAGGAGCGAAAGTGTAGAGAAAAAGGAGAATCCGTTTTCAGAAAGAGCAGAAACAGACATATCAGAGGAACCCGAAGAGTGACAGGTTTTTCTCACAGGAGAGGAGGAAAGAAGATACAGCCCTGAAATGAAAAGAAAGCCACGCCTAGGAAGGGCACTGAGACGAGATGGCGCTGGACATGGGGTGGGCAAAGGGCCAACGGGAAGCAATGAAAAGCATAATGGCAAAGCTCAAACTCATACTGAAGCCAGAAAAGGACTGTAACAGGCAGAGAGGACAGCATCGACATGGGGAAAGCAAGTCAGTGCCGAGGAACAGAGATTTTGGACGTCCACTCAGAACGTAAAGGTAAAAGGAAAAGGCATAGGAGGTGATAGTCATGGGGTGCAAAGATTACTCATAATCTGTGGTTTACTTAGTGAATATTTATGATTCAATTATCACATTCCAGAGATTGTTCCAGGGCTTTAAATACATCAATGAACAACAAAGACAAAAATCCTCGCGCTCTTAGAGCTCATAGTCTGAGTGGCAGGTCTTATTGAGTGCAAACTTTATCAATTAGAAATAATAAAAATAAAACAAAAAACAATATTTTTTAGCTACCAAGTTTCTGTTCTTTATCTGAAAGGACCAGCATCTAGCTTGTAGGATAGGTTATGTTCATGCACACGCAGAGAGCCCTATGCATAATAAAGCAACTCACCTGCCATCAATGACCCGGATAGGAAAGGGAGGGGTCGGCATTGGCCCATCACCCTTCAGTCCTTTGTTTCTTAGTTGGCTGTCTTGTCAGCTCTTGTACTTTAAGCTTGTCTTAGGACTACTATGCAGGATATTTTCCTGAGCAAAATAGGGGGCCAATAATTATTTATGGATTGCTTGCACATGAAAACTGAGGTCACCCTACACAGCTTACAATTCAAGAAAAAGCCCCTATGTTTATAAAGACCAGAATATAGAAGTCAAAGCTCAGTCCACAATTAGGGAAACCCAATCGAAATAAATCTAAGCCTCAGATGTCCTGACAAAATCATCAAAACGATGAAAACAAAGTCAGTATCTATCTAGTTAATGAATACGTTGCCTCCCAATAAATAAAAGTCATGCCACCTCAGACTTTTGCTCTCCAGTACCAATGCCCACAGAGTGTTATCTATGGGGTTTGTGAGGAAAATCACGTGGCCTGGACCTCTTTCATTGGTGATGTCTTATTCGCTGTAGGAAAGCAATAGAAAGTCACCATCATCCACTTAAACACACCTCCCCACCTCAAAAAGGGTGCCACTCACTCACCTTTTTTTGGAAACAATGATGAATAGGAACCTACAAGAATCCGATTTGAGGTACTCAGAAGTTGGAAACATTACATCTGTTAAAAAAATGAGATTAAGATAACTTAGTCGTCAACTTCTGCTCAGGTTCTATTTTAAAGCAGAAATATTTGTGGGTCTTTCCTTAGTCAGTTTAGACCCTTAAATTAATAATCTACGTGGGACACATGTTGCCAGTTAGACAGCATATCCCGAGAGTAAAGTTTGCGCCTAAATCAGGATATGTACATCTTAGAGATGCCATCTCTCCAGCCCTATGTTTTTCTTTTTTCACCAAATTTGAGGAGCTCTTGAATTAGTCAGCATTGCTCTGGTAACGAATGATCCCAGATCTCTGTGGTATGTGATAGCAACAAAGGCTTATTTTTATTCACCTTGACCTTTACCTATGAAGTGCTGCAGACTGTCTTCGGTCTACTTTGCATGTATTCTGCACGCTAGAACTGAGACTAAAGGAGCTGTCCCTGCTGGGACATGTTCTCATGGCCGAGAGAAAAACGGCAGGGTGGGGGGGGGGCGCTGATGAAAACCCTTAACGGTTTTCACAGCTTCTGCTTGGCGGTGGCGTACATCACATTGGCTCATATGCCGTTGGTAGAAGTGAATTACGAGGCTAAGTTGTGTGTCAGTGTGACAGGAAAGCGCACCCCTCCTGAAGGAAGGGACTGCGAGATATCTGGCAATGGCTAGGCTTGTATGAGTCTCTTACAGGGAAGGGAAGGGAATAACTGAGAACACGGTTTCAATTTACCATGCAAATCAAAGAAAAATTTGGTGGCGGAACATTACTGAACCATCTTCTCTCTCTCTCTCTCTCTCTCTCTCTCTCTCTCTCTCTCTCTCTCTCTCTCTCTCCCTCTCTGCCTCTCTTTGTGTCTCTCTGTTTCTCTCTAACAAACAATTTAGGCCAAGCAAAATAATGATCATATTTCATTGCTAGAAAATTTGTTGAATAACTTTTTGCTTCTTTAAATTTTACACTGAATGACTTGAGTTAATTTGAATAACTAATAAGCTATCTAGTGACAGATATTACTGCTTTCATCAAATCTAATTCATCATCCATCATAAGAAGTATCATTGTTTTATGTACCACTAAGAAAGATACCAATTAAACTATGATATGCCATTAATTATAAGATACATCCCAATATCAGAGATGTTAAAATGTGAAAAATATGTGTCTTAGAATTAATGAAATATGGTATCTATTATTATATTCCTTCATATCTAATCATGTTTCAAATAAGATCTATGAATCTTCTTGTACTAATCATAACTTTAAATCAGCTTATATATATAATACAGAATCAACAATGTAAAATTTGAAAGATTAGACAGGATTAAAAATTTTTAGAATATTCATAGTGATTGTTATATCTGGATATTAAGATGAACAAAATTCTGTATCATTGTAATTTTCTATAGTCTTCTAGTTTTAATAAACTAGTCTTAACACCATAATCACAAACACTATTTGTATTTTAAATAATTGCATACAATTTTGTGTGTGCTGTATGACAAAATTTTTAAAAGTAAAAAATGTAGCAGAAAATATATCAAACATTAATGGTGTTTGTTTCTGATAATGGATTAGGGATGTTATTTTTCTTTCTTCTCTCTGCTTTTGACAATGAGAAATATATTTTTTTCCGGAAAAGCAGATTATATCTTCCAACAGGGGCTAGCACACATTAGTCATAAGTCAAAAAGTCAACTAAGTGTCACCTACCAAAGAACCATTCTCTCCTTCTCTGTTAGGGCAATCCCCTATTTATTCTAGGTGTGAAAGTGCTGAGCTGAAGACTGTTTCATCATGAATCTGCTTTGGCCCAGAGTGTCCATGTAAACAAGTTCCCACAAATGAGATGCGAGTGAAAATGTCCAATGAGACTTCCGGTAAGATTTCCTTAAAGCAAGGCAGGTATATCTCTTCCTTTTTTTTTTTTTTTTCCCTTGTTGGAATACTGCAATAATGGCTGGAGCTTCAACAGCCATCCTGGACCTTGGATTAACTTGAGAAAGGGAACCAATGCACAGCATGCTAGAGCAAAGCGATAGAGTAGCTTGGGTATCTGAGGATGTTGGAGCTGCCATACCATGCTCAGACTATCTATACGAGGGAAAGAAATACACCTCTAACTTATTTAGTCCCCTACCATTTAAGTTCCTGTTATTCACAGTTGGCAGAAATCTCTAACTCATGCAAGGACGTAAATGAAAGCACAGCTCAGAGGCCTTTGTATTCTATGTGTGATCATGAATGTGGATGAGACAGAGGCACAATATAGTCTGTGATCATTTGAAATAAACAGTTCCGAGTTGTCAAATTTAGCTTCAACTCAGCCATGTTCCACATCAGCCTTTAGGACAGGAGGAAATTCTGAGGTCTCCACGCAATCAATGAACCTGGCTGCATGGATGACATTATCTCCAGTACAAATGAGTCTTTTATTTTTTCTCAGCCATTGTCACTATTCCCCACATGGCCCAGGGTCTCTGACCTCTTGTTTATTTCTTCCCGTGTTGTCCTTTCCCTGAAGCACTTGGCTAATTTTGTGCTTCAGTGACCAAGACGGGCATTTGTCACTTTCTTCGGAAAGAAATGAAAGCAGGTGAATTTGACATTACCAGCAGCACTTAACTGAATCTTGGCTCAAGTGACAGCCCACTGAGCACTTTGTTTGAATATATATGCATCTAGAACTCGGAGATTTTCCACAAGATTCATGTGTGTATTTCTTTCCATACTTTAACAGCAACAATCTTTGTTTCAGAATCCAGTGATTCAGACCAAAAGAAAAGAAAAAGGAAAAAATGTTCTGAAAGCTCTTTAAGGCTATAATAAGTAAGAGAGAATCCCCATCTGAGAGCTTTGTCTTATTTACAGACTCCCTGGACAAACTTTTGTATAAGGTAAGATAAATAATTAATTTACTCAATATACCACATGATGAACTGACATGTATAGACTTCTAATACAAATAAACAGATCAACTTACGTTTTTTGTGGTTGTTGAATTTGGTGAAGCAAATCTCTAACCTCTCATTCACCTTGTAAACTATGTGTGCCTGCTGACTGAGCATATGACTTAAATTATCTAAAGACCACAGCTATGGTTCTTGGAAAGCATGGGCCACTGTTGATGTCACTCGTTGGAATTTATGCCCAGGGGCAGCTTCTCATAGTCTCCAGGATGCCAGGTGAGGCCATCCATGGTCAATCCTGGGATCATCGCCACCTGGTTCCTCCCTCTGCTAAGGTTCCTATTTATTAAAGCAGTATTAAGTTATATGCATACCTCATGCCTCAGGGGCCACTTCCCTGGAAGTCTTGGCATGTTTATATGTATTTCCCTTGGGAATGTCATTCCTAACTCTTCTGTTCACTGAGAAAACTGCCCAATCTCTAACATCCAGTTCCATTACTCCATTTTGTCAAAGGAGAAATAGAAGTCCAGAGAAGTGGAATTATTCACCTCAGACCATGCAGGTGGTGATAGGGTCAAATCTTGACTGTAAGGGTCCAAATTCTGTGTTTGTGTCTCCTTATGACTGTGAAAAGAGTGGCTTTATTCACCAATTAGCTTGCAATATAATTCACCTATGATGTGTGCTTATGTTTTATTCTCCAGTTTCTAAGGTGGAAGCAAAGGTCAATGATTTGAGACTTTCTTTCTCTTTTAATACAGGTATTTTAATGCCATAAATTTTCCTCTAAGTATTGTTTTAGCTGCATATCACACATTTTGATATGTTGTGTTCTAATTTTAATTCAGTTTTAATACCTTCTAATTTCTAATTCTATTTTTAATTCCATCTGTTTGAAGGTCATTGAGATTCTTTGATCCTTAGGGTTACAGTTTTATATGTATGGATGTATGTATGTGTGTGTGTGTGTGTGTGTGTATGTGTGTGTGTGTATGTGTTGTGTACACATTTTTTTTTTTAATTTCAGTTGCTAGTTTTTCAAATACTTTTTTGCTCTCTCCTCCTTTAAGGATTCTCATTACATGCATTTGAGGTCATTTGACATGTCCTCCAGGGCACTGATACTCAATTTTGTTTTCAGCCTGTTTTCTTCCTGTGTTTTATTTTAGGTGGTTTCTAGTATTATATCTATAAGTTCAGTAATTTTTTCTTCTGTAGTATCCAACCTGCTGTTATTCTCATGCAACCTGTTTCTCACACCTGGCATTATGGTTTTCATCTCTAGAAGTTTGATGTTGTTATTTTTTTATATGTCTCATGTCTCAACCTACTCATTCATTTCTCTTGACCATAGAGTATATGAATGAATGGGGAAAAAAAAACAGTTAAAATAATTGTTTTAATAGCCTGTCTATTAATTCTATCAGCTATACATTTCTGAGTCATTTTCAGCCAGTTGACTTTTCTCCTCATTATGATTCATATTTTACTTCTCCTTAAAATACCTGATAATTTTTTATTAGATGCCAGAGACTATGAATTTTACCTTATTGAGTGGTGGATATTTTATATTCCTTTAAATATCATTAGGTGTTATTCTGGGATATAGTTGTCACTTGAAAATCTCTGATTTTTTTTTAGATCTTTTTTTTTAAGCAAGACCAGAGTGTCACTTAGACTAGGTCTTATTTTGCCCTATTGCTAAGAGAAAACACTTGTGATGGAATATCTACCTGAATGTCCCATGAGTAATTGATTCTATTCCGTCTGGTGGGAACAGACCCTCTTCTTAGTCCTCTGTGAGTTCTAAGCATTCTTTTTTTCTGACCCTTTCAGATGATTCTTTTCCTGCCTTGTGTAGGTTTCTGACATCCATGTGTTAATCAGACTTCAATTGAAGAATTCAGGAGAATAAACTACAGATCTCTGAATTCTCTCTGTGTGCTCTCTCCTCTCCATACTCTGCCCTGTGAACTTGATTCACCTTGGTCACCCACAATATTTCCTTAACTCAGGAAGGCTGCCAAGCTCTAGCAGGCTCCTTCTCCCTTTGCCGTGGCCTGAAAAGCTCTCAAAGCAATAGACTATGAACATTCGGGGCTTCCTCTCCCCATAGCCCATCTCTCAGGGGTCGCTGTTCTTCATTGCCTCATATCCAAGTCTTGAAAACTGTTGTTTCTATGTTTTATTACTCTTCTTTTTATTTGTTTCATGGTACTCTGGTGTCTGTTACTTCCCTGGTTGTAAGTCAAAGTTGAGTTTAATTTTGTGTATAAAAATGGTTTGTATTAGAACCTTCGAGAAGAGTCTGGAGAGATATTTTGTGCTGGTAAATAATCTTCTTATTCTTGTTAGATCATGGTCAATTATTTCCTTAGCTTGGGGAGCATGTTTCTTTGAACCAGCTCTTCACCTACTCTACCTCATGGTCCAGTAGGCAAGTTTCACACTTCAGATTGCCTCTTGCAAGCTACCAGACGTCAAATTACCTAAAACTCCCTTACATCCATATATTTAAATCTTTAAAATGGGACTATTACCTACCTAATGAATTTGTAATTGTTAAATTAAATAGCATATAAAAAGTCTTTCTAATAGGAAATGTCTGGAAAATAATTGATTAATTAAAGACCATTAAAAGTTGTATACTATAAAATGTCAGGGTCTATTCATTGTCTCGAAGTCAATTATAGTTATATATTTTTATCTATCGTCTATTTTAATATGCATCAAAGAATGTCTGTTAAATGTTCTACTTTGCTAAGAGAACTATAATTTAAACTTTTTTCTTTTTCTTTATCTAGTAAAAACTATGCCCTAAAATATGCAGAAAGGAAATATTGATTTAAAATTTGGTGTTTATAACATTATGGTTCACATATAATCGAAGTTGAAGTTTCTCTTACAGAAAAAAAAAAAAGGTCCTCAGTTAATTCATTTATCCATTGAGAGGGCATTTCATTGGGGAATTTGCTGAGACTTGGTGGAAGCTTATCCTGGCAGAGATGGTGGTTCCAATAACTTCACTGGGTCCCCCTGCGCCATGGCCCACGTGCCTCAGTCAGGATAGACCTGTGATCTGTTTTACTGCCGAGAGAGCACTGAAGAAGCAGCGAGGTGCGATGTTCTCACTTCGCTACACTTTACATTGTACGACGGAGCTACCCGCCTGCTGGCAGGAGTGTTTAAGCTTCCAGAGGTCTCTAATGGCTTCTAACTGGTGATGTCAGTATGCTCGCCCATAGAGACCACTTGCCTCCATCCTAGACTGCCCATCTATAAGGAATGCAGCAGAAACCTGGGTCATTTCTTCATGGCTGTGGAAATCGAGGCAAAGAAGCAGGAAAAGAAATTCCATTTTCTTCCATCTATTTTCTTTGAAATGAAAATAAATCCTTCTTAAATGCCCACCATAGTAGAAAAACTTTGTGGTGGCTGTTCCACTCATGGTACCATGTTAACTTCTCTCCTTGCCCACAGAATTCGTATTCATAAATAACCCCAGTGGATTGGGTCACGTGCAGACAGCTTACACAACCTGAGCCCATCCAACTTAGAATTGAAACTTATTAGGTATATATCATATGAGATTCCCCCTTAACAACAACAACAACATCCTAAAAGTCTAGAGCTGTGATTTGTATATATTTCACCAGATGAATAGGATTAGCAGGAACACATATCTGCAGGTATACGAGAAGGGGTGGGATTGAACAAAGAGAAGTAGACAGGTCGATTCCTAGTCTCTGCAGATGCTGTTCCATGCCTTGCCCAAGGACTGGCTATATTTCTACTCTGAGGTTCTGGGAGGCATGACTGAATAGCTAAACTTCATTTCAGCTTGCTTTGGTGTCTTCTGCTTGCAAGCACAATGCCCTAATAAAACATGAGTGACAAAGAGCAAAGAGCAGTTGATCCACACATAAGGGGAGAGGAAAGACACTGAGAAATCTAGATGCAAGGTAGGCAAAGAGCTTTGCTATAAATGATTCATCTAGTTCTAAAAGCTACCGATGGGAGGAAGATTCAACCGTCCATTTTACAGAGGAAGAAACTGAGGGTCTGCTAATTCAAGCGATTTGGCTAAGATCACAAAGTGAGAAGTATGTTAGAACCAAAGTCTAAAGCCAGGTCATCTGACTAGAGCTTCTGGTGCATGAGAATGCTACACTACTCATTCAAGTATGACAAATGACAAAGGTGACATATAACTTGTGGCTTCTGAAGTTCTTGACCACAAGTTGGGATTGGTTTATAGACAGAGCATAGGAGTTTACTCATCAATTTAAAAAAAGCCTGAAGAGTCACTCAAAAGGACTCAGATAGAGATCAGGACCAGCAGGGGAAACCTGTTTTCTCCATGTATAATAAGCAATTAGATGAATTTTTGTTAATGCAATCAGAGAAACAGAAATATTGCAATTCTTTGAATTAAGTTTTGAAATTAAAAAAAAAATTTATGCCATTGACCTTTGTCAGTTTCATGTAAGAGGAACTGATGATGAGCCACTGAACTAGCAAATTAGCTTTGCAGAGCTGTTGACAGGGTCAGTAAGAAATGAACCCATTTTAACAAAGATGAGCTGGTTTCTCAGGTGTATGACTCAGTTTTGGAGGCCTCAGCCATACAAATGTTCAGGGACACTTCAAAGCATACTCTAAAAGAGGTGCCGACTTTTTCATCTCGAAACATTCAACTCTTTTCTTCTCCTTCTCATACCAGTAAAGAAGAGTGTGAAGTTGACCTGCCAAATCTTCAGAAAGGCAGAGCTCTTTGCAGCTACTTAAAACCAAACGGAAACACTGGGCATCTAGTCTTCAATGGACAGTGTCGCTGCCAGGGTACTGGTCCTCACTTCAAAAGTGGGAGACTTAGAAGAAGCTAAGGGACAGAAAGATCGTGTAACTTGCTGTAACCTCTTCTCCCCTTCACTGTGGAGGATGCAGGGTGCAGAAATAAGGAAAAGACTAGCTAGAAGATCACCGATTCTGATCTTTATACTTGCAGAAGTACAAGCTTCATTATATTTACCAGGCTTTCTTGAGGTAAGTGTGATCATCTGACTGAGCACTAGCCAATGGGCTGTAAGCAGAAGTGGTATGTAGCAAGTCCTTCCTGGTGCATACAATATTCTTACAAGCAACTTTCCTTGTTCTTTCTCCTTCCAATGGCTCGGCAAAGAGAAGCCCAGCAATTTTGGAACCTCTGTGTTAAAGATGGGGGAGCCACAGGATGGTAGGTGTCTGGGTCCCTGAATCACCAATTGGAGGAGAGCCACTCACCAATTAGAAACATTTATTTTTGACTTCACGGGGCAGAACATAAATTGTAGCATACTTGAGTCATCAAGACTTGTGAGTTTACCACCATGAGTAGTGTTAACCACTATGAAGAGCTAAGGTCCATGAGCGTGATGTGAGGTTTTTGTGGAAGGATTTTACATTGAAATGTAGTCTTTAAAGATGATGGTAAATTTTATATGTCAACTTGGCCAGAGTATGGGGCCAGTTGTTTGGTCAAACACTCATTAGTCAATTTTTACACATGATTAACATTTACAATCAGTTGACTTTAAGTAAAGCAGATTATGCTCTACAAGTGTGCGGGCCTCATCCAATCAATTGAAGGTCTTAAGGCAGAGAGCTAGTTTCCCTAAAAGAAGGAATTCTGCCTCTAGACTGCAACATAGAAATTCTGCACAAGTTTTCAGCCTTTGGGCTGAAGACGGAAACTTCAATCTTGCTCCATCTCCATCTTCCTTGCTTGTCCCTTGCATTTCAGATTTGTCAGCCACCACAACCACATGAGCCAGTTCCTCAAAATAAACCCCCCTCTCTCCCCATGCTGTCTGTCTATCTGTCTGTCTATCTGTCTGTCTGTCTATCTATCTATCTATCTATCTATCTATCTATCTATCTATCTATCTATCTACCTACCTACCTACCTACCTATCTATCTATCTATCTATCTATCTATCTATCTATCTATCTACCTATCTATCTACCTATCTTTTTATCATCTATGTATGTATCTATGTATCTATCTATCATCATCATCATTAATATTATCTATCTATCTTTCTATCTATCTATCTATCTATCTATCTATCTATCTATCTGTCATCTATCTAAAAATGATTCTGTTTCTCGGAAAACACTGACTAATACAGATTTAAACAGCTAAAACAATCAGAGGGGGTGGTGCTTACAGTCGATGAGGGAGTGAGATGTTGTTACTAACTGATAGCCACACATTCCTGAAAAATTGCAGAGAAGAGCAGTGAGAAAAATCAGGCAGCTGCATCCAGGTTAGAGAAGGTCTATCCAGAGTCCTAGGATAGTAAACACTGGGTTTGAGGCCTGTGCAGGGTTCTACAGCTAACAGTACTACAGGACTCAGGTGCCCACTGTCCTTCCTGAAGGAAGACCATCTTTTCCTGCCCCACTGACACCAGGCTTGGCCATTTGACATCCTCTGACCAATGAAATATGATCAAAAGGGAATATTTCATGTCTAGGCAGAAGTCTGAATAGTCAACATAGGGTTTTCTCTCTTTTCCCTCTGCCATAATTGACATTGGATAGAGGCTGCACCATCTTCTGGGGCCCAGAAACAAGGCACCTGGAGCAGAATTCTAGCCAACCACCTACGGACACACAGCTTAAGCAGAAATGATCCTCTGTATTGAGAGTTGCTCAAAATTTGGATTTGTTATTGCAGCATATGTTAATCTATCCCAACGCACTTATTTTTATATGTATAAAATAGACTGCCTTGGTTCAAATCCTGGTTCCACAATTTCCTAGTTGTATGTCCTTGAACAAGTCATTTATCTTCTCTGTTGCTCAATGTTTCCACTTAAAGGGGGGAAGGGCAGCAGAGTGCTTATATGAAGGGTTGTTGTAAAGATTTCGTGGTTAACACATGTAAAGCTCTTATTTGGTAATTCATGAATATTACCTTTGATAGATCATGCTTCCCAATGTCTTGTCCACACAGTGACCAGAAAGCTGTGATCACTGGGGTGGGCAGCGTAGACTCTACAGAGTTCACAGTTGCTAATCTAAAAGCATCCTGTAATTCAGCATGAGGAGAAGGGACCTTTTCTATTAGTTCTAAATAATGCATTTTTTAAAAAAGATTTCACAGTCTTCAGTTGGTCTCTGCTCCCTAGTCTTTTCTCTGTCTCTGTGTCTCTTCCTCACTTTATAAACCATTAGCCATGTAAAGCAATTCTTAGCTGTAGGGAAATACAAAAACAGACCACGGGGCAGATTTAGATGTTAGGCATAGTTTGTCAGCCTCTGTGTTAATCAATCTCATAGTGTCTCTCTCTTCTGATTTTCCTTATATGAGATCTCTGTCTAACCACTATTCTAGCAGCTCAAGACCATCCTTCACACAAGTAAGCATGCACCTCACGCACGCCTTATGCATACACTCATCTATTCAATACAGGTTCCTGGATGCTGACCATGAGTCATCAGTCCTCTCTTATCTGCTTTCACTTCAATAGCATGGAATATGATACATCTACCCAGCTCATCTCTGACAAGCGAGGTAGACTTATTCCTTACAAGAGACTTAAGGTACAGCCAAGTAACTGATTCTTGAAGGGAGAGCAGATTCTTTGTTTACATAAAATACTGATGAGCCTCATTTCAAAATAACAAAAGACTTCTGGTGTGGGTGTTTAGCTTGGCTTGTTTGCTGGAAATAGCATGCCATTGGCGTGGGTTTTGGTCTGTCCTTATGGTGGTCATCAGTGGCCCACAGAGGACATGAATGCACCCAACGAGGGCTGTCAAGAGCATTTGAATGACACAGATGCTTAACGTTTCTTGTGGAAATTTTCACCATAGGTTAATTTTCAAGACTGGTCCCTCTTTTCCAAGCTTAATACAGGAGTCCCAACCCTCCAAGTCCCATCACGTACAGTAAATATAAGAAGCAGAAACGTACATTTTTATAAGTGCTTGTGCTTCCCTACAGGTATGGCCCGACAATGGTTCACATTGGCCGAATCTGACTATTTTGCAATCTTTTCTAATAATGTTGTCCAACTCAGCTACTGCCTCTTCTAGTCCTTGGCATTTCCCTTGTAATTCTGTTTGTCCATCTGTTATTTGTCCTCCTGGCATTGTTGTCTGCCCATTTTTCATGTATTTCTGGTTTTTTGTTTTTTCCCAATCATTTTGCAACACGAGTCTACTGTTTGATGTCCTATCTCGCTTTCTTTTGAAGACATGCTGTGATAAATTCTAGAACTGGTAGGAGACTCTGGGTCTTATTACTCTGAGGGCTTGTGTTACAAACTGAAGTGCGTGTCTACAGGCACACAGGGTCTACAGCTCTACGGTTACCAAGGCACAAGGTAAATGTCATATGTTTTTCCAGAGAAATTTTACATCACAAGGAGTTGAAACTGTTTTATTTTAATAAACATGGATCTACTAGAGAAAAGGGCAACAGTTTTTGTTGTTTTTAAGTAAATATAAAAACAACATTACTGAATGTTTCTTTGGGTTTTACTCAAGGTCTTTCTCTCCAGCTGTTGGAGGACTTTGGTGGAAAAAATCTGAGAAACATTCTTAAGCAAAAGAGTAGAGGTGACAAGGGAAGAGGCAAGTCCCCTTAATGCTTCCCGTTTACCAAGAGTGCACTTGACTTTGTACATCCTCTTCTTTCATCCTCGTAACACTTGAGGCCACAGTAATATTTATACCCTTTTGACAAACTAAGAATAGCAAAGATAATGTTATTACTGTAATGTTAAGTACTTTTGCAAGTGCCACACCTGAGAGAGAGAGACAGAAAAGCATGATGCTTTGAGCTGAAGCCCTAACTCTGAGTACCTCAGAATGTGAACATATTTGGAGACAGGGCTTCTGCAGGGTTAACTAAGTCAAAATGAGGGCATTAAAGTGGGCTCTAATTCAATATGACTGATGTCTTCATAAAAAAAAAAAGATTAGGTCACAGACACACACAGAGGGAACATGAGGTGAAGACACAGGGAGAAAGTGGCCGTCTACGAGACAAAGGCAAAGACCTCAGAAGAAATCAACCCATCGACTTTGAACTTCTAGTCTCCAGAACTGTGAGAAAATAAATATCCATTGTTTAAACTATGTAGTATGTGATACTTTGTTACAGAAGCCGTAGAATTAATATGCATCACAAGTCTCTATCTATCATCTATCTATCTATCTATCTATCTATCTATCATCTATCTGTCATTTATCTATCCATCATCTACCATCTATCCACTCATCCATACATATTCTATATATATACATATAAATTCATATATGTAAAAGTTATAAAGTAACTTTTAATTGAAATATAAAACAATCTAAACAAGATGTTCAGTTGTCTCTATTCCCACTACCCTAAAACAACGTCCATTTTAATGGCAACACAAAGCCTCCTCTCTTTGTCCATCTACGCTTGTGATGCTTCTACTCAGCTGTGAACAGAGTAGACGTATGCAAGAATGCTCTGATATTTCCCCTGATTTTAGCACGTAAATATTTATTTAAAAACTATAGAATATAATCTATTCTGCCAAATTACATCCTATTGTTGTAGTTATGTATTGAAATATTATTAAGTATTTAATTATCACTTGCATATGTTCATGACAATAATACAGAATCATATTAGCAAATGTACACAGAGTAGGAATATAATCTACAAAATAAATTTAAAAATCACTCATTATTTTATTATACACAGATATTTGATGTGAATGTTAGGCTGTTGGTATTTTTATTTTAAATGTGCGTGATACACACATAGACACATAGACACTTACAAATATTTAATATACTTTTCTGTGTTCTTTACATAGGAAAGATACCTATACTTTATTTGTTATCAAATTTTTTACAAATTTTTTACAAATTTCTGTTGTTGTGATTTTAACTTAAGGAAGTTTTTACTTTTGCATATCTCAACCTTTTAAATTGTGTGAGGTTTTGTTATTTTCATGCTTCAAAACTATTGTTTTCTGAGATCAGGTAAGTATTCCCTACATCGTTTCACTTTTTTTCATCCAATTTTTTAATCTATCTGGAATTTATTGTGCTACAGACTTTTCAAATAAAAATCCACTCATGTCTTCCCACTAGCTAAGAACTGTCCTGACGCCTATCAAATTGCTCTCGCTCCTCGCTGCATTCCTTTTCCATTTCTGTGTAACAAGTTCCACAAACGCAGTGATCGAAGGCAGTCCCTCACTGCCGGCTCGCAGTTCTGTAGGTCAGAAGTCTCAACACTGTGTGTTCCCACCCCCTACTCAGGGCCTCACAGGGCCACAGTCAATGTAACGATGACTATGTCCTCGTCTGGAAAAGTATTTACTTCCAGACTGTTGGCAGGAGCTGTTTCTTGCCATCGTAAGATAGAGGTCCCTGTGTTGTAACGCACTGCTGGTGGCTGGGAGTCAGCCACAGCCCCAGAGGCTGTCCTTGGCCCTTGCTCCATGGTGCCCTCTGTGATCCTTGTCATACTTGCACTTTCTGAAAGGACTCAGTCACTTTTAAGGTCTCATCTCATTACATCAGGCCCACCTAGAGTAATTTTCCTTTCTATGAACTCAAAGTCAACTGATTAGGACTTTTAACTGCCTTAGGAAAGTTTCTCCATCTTTGTCATGTAGGTTTAACCATGGGGGCTAAAATTCACAGTGTTCACCATTCCAACTCACACTCAAGGGGCTGGGTTCCTATGCAGAGGAGGTACAGCAGAGGGCAGGAATCTCGGGGGCCATTCAGAGTTCTGCCTGACACACCCACTAATTTTGATACTGTCCTCGGTATACACTAGTATTCTTCATTTTTGTTCTGTATTCTACAACCTGCTAATGAGCTCTGCTCTTTCGGTCTTTATTTGTCTCACTCTTACAGAATCATAAAACGTTCGTAATACAGTTAGGCTTGTTGCCTCCCCCACCCCCATTTTATTTTCTTTCAAAAACAGTGGATCGCATTCTCTTTCATTATTTATTTCTTTTCTCCAATGAACTTTAGCATCATTTATCAAGTCTTCAGTCTCCAATCTTGAGACTGACTCATCTGAATTTTGATTCCGAGTTCGTGAAACCTCTGTGTTACATTGGGATAGAATTTACCCCTTTACAAAATGTGCTCTTTCTGTACAGACCATGCTATGTCTTTCACGATTCATAAAACAGATTTACGTTGAGTAGTCTACCCTGCACCGGACATAGAGATGAATGCGCTCGATCGAGCTCCGTGAAGTTTTCATTTACGTGCAGAAGACAGATAAGAAATAAGAAAACAAATACATGGAATCATTTCAAGTAATGGTAAGTGTTATGAAGGAAAGGGACAAGTGATAGAAAATGACTGAGGCTATCATGAGCACTTTGCATAAAGAACGAAGTGCATCTTCTCTGAAATGATATTCGATCGGAGACAGAATGGACTGTCAACCAGGAAGATGCCAGAGGGAAAAGCATCTGGGGCAAAGGGAGCAGTAAATGCAAATGACCTAAGCAACACAGGATGCGCAGCAGGTGGGTCAGAACCAGGTATCTCAATCTAGTTCTTGTTTATATTCCTAAGTAATAAGTTTATACAGTGTTCCCCATATAGGCACTGTAGTCACGGGTCTAAGGATGGATCATGTAGTTTTGATTTCTATGAAGAAGGAGTTATTTTTTCCATGATATCTTCTGAATGATGGTTGCTAACATAGAGAAAAGCTATTGATTTTTTAGAATATTTCTTTTGACATGGTCACAGGACTTAACTGTAATTAATTCTGCAAGTCCGTCAGGTATGTACAACTATATTTTCTCTTTTCCTGTGTTTTGAGGTAGAGATTCCTAACAACTGTAGTAATAATCATTTTGTAATAACATGAATTTTGCATCTTCCTTTTAAAAGGTCATTTCACCTTTATCTCTGTTTTATGCATTAACCCTGGTTTTATCTTCACAGATCTCAGTGGGAGTTATTCTTCTGTTTTATAGCAAGTTGCATTCAGTTTAAAATAAAAGGCATTTTTAGAAAGTATTTTTTTGTGTTAGAGATAGGAACCCCTCCCAATCTGGATCTGTTATAAATAAAGCCACTCTAGAGTGTTTGTTTCTTTCAGAATTTATATTTTCTCTAATTTTCTTCTTTAACGATATTAAGAGTCATAAGATTCACTGGTTTAAAAGGAATCACTGGGATGCTGGTTGATGGTCATCGAGCTTTGGACAATGTTTACTAGCCCTTTACTTGCAATTAGCTGTCTAGGCGTTTTCTTTCTAAATAATCATTTGATTGTATTGAGGAAAAAGTGACACTTTGTTACCAAGATGGGGAGGGAGGGAGCGGTGGGAGAGGCAGACGAACCCAGGTACATCTGGAGGACACGGCCAGGAGTCTGTCCCATGCCATTTTTCTAGGCGGCTCCCTGTCCGTGTGAAAGCTGTGACACACATAACCTGAATCCGGGCTCAGCCATTGATTTGCTGTGCAGCTCTAGACAAGGCAGCTAACTCTTCTGAGCCTTTTTTACTTCAGAGAGGTTATAACCTTGCAGCTCTTAGGGGCTACTGTGAGGTTTAACTAAGGTGCCATATTTTAAGTATCAAATATCTTACTATGCATTGAACTTTTTCCTTAAAAACATTATTTCTTTTTTTTTCTCCTAAGTCAAAAGAAACTTCTAGTTGCTCTATAGTCTACAGATATTTCTGTTTAATGTCTCACATTGGAAAGTAGCTTGGCAGCAACTGGGAAGCATTACAAATGTGGCTTTTTTTTTTATTGCTGTTTTCCTTGTCATCAGCATCATCACCATCACCATCATCACCACCATCATCATTATCGCCATCACCATCATCACCACCATCACCATTATCACCATCACCATCATCATTATCATCACCACCACAGCACCATCATGATCATGATTATGATCATGATGATGATGATGATCTTCATCATTATCATCTCTATGGAGATGAATCTAAGTGATCCAGTCACCTAGTGACCAGGAATTTTTCATCTCAAGGCCAATTATATATCTTAAAATACTAAAGTATGAAGGTCATCATATGCAAAAGAGGAACCAGTGGTAAGCATATTAATAAATGAACAAGCCACATGGCCTATCTCCTGCCCTGTGGACATAATTTCCCTGCTTCTCCTCTCCACATCCCCTCTGCCCACCACTCCATTCTGACTCCAGAGACACGTTTAAGAGCAAACATTCCCATATTTATTGTAACTGTTCTTTATATGTCCTGAGACTAGAGGACTAGTCTTTTCTCTCCTGCCTCCAAAACGATATACCAGATTTTTCATGTAAATTGTATAAATTGGTGTACACACTCTGCTGTTATTTTAAACCATCACTTTGGATGCCATTTCTCTAAAATTTGTTATTTTCTCTTCCACATCATTTCACCAAGAATGGGCTATCTACAAAGTGAAATGTAAAATTGAAAGAATGACCAGGAAAATTTAAAGCACAAACGCTATTAAAAGTTATGTGTTTGTACCTGGGTGGTTTTGTTGAAATGATGTGGGCAGGTCGTACCTTCCTCGGGCACAACAGGCACTACACTATCTTTCAGGATTCGGTTAACGCCGGCTTGGGCACGGTCCAGCTGTCTCTGAGCACCATTTGTGAAAGGTGACCACTATGTTGATCCTTCTTTCTGGATTCTGGATGCACACCTTTGCTTCCTTTTTACAAAGAAACAGGGAATTGGTCATGATTCTCAAAGGAGTGTCTTGAGAGCTCTATTCTGCATCTAACAATCTTCTGTGATCTTTCCTGATTGGAAGTGAATTTACTCCATTTATATAATTTATTTCATTCATATATATATATTTTTTCACCAAATAGCAAACTTCAGCCTGCTGAGGACTGTGTATTGTATCCCCTGCACTCATAACATTCCGACCTTATAGTAGATGCTCAATAAAAACTCATGGACACAAATACGATCCCATAGATACAACATGTCGGATACAGAAAATATGCAGGGACGCATCGTAATTCTCAGAAACAGAGCAGTCTGAGTTCGTGTTAAGAGAAGATTGGCTGCAACTGTAACATAATCTGCTTCTGTGTGCAGTGGTGTTGACACCATCCATCACTTACATCATCACACAGAACAGACCCGGCCCCTTTGGTTAATTGTCCTGATGTGCTGACCGTGCTGGAGCTGACCGTGGATAGAAATGGAACTCAACACAAACAGTTATCGTCTCAGATAACACAGAGGCTCAATGGAAGGTTGGAAGTACTGAATTGTTTCAACTTCGGCCATCGTAGATATTTAGACGGATAATCTTTTCCCAACCTGGCCCAGAACAAAATTCCAGAAAAAAAGCTTGAGGGATGTGACTTTCCTCTTGATGGCAGAGCAAGCAAGGGCGGTTCACACCCCAGGGGTCATTTTGTGCTTCAAATAAAAGAGCTTCATTTTCGGACTGTTTTAAATAATTTCATTGACTTATACTTCGTGGCCCTCTAGCTTGAGGTGAGAATTGATCCAGCGACGCTAGTAATATCACGTGGACCCTTTTTCTCTCTGCCTCTCTGTATGGCCTGTCACAATGTCCACAGGCCCCTCTGACTCCATGCGACAGCGCTGGCAGTTCTAAGTTCTTCCCCATCGATTTAAAACTGTGGCTACGGAGGTGGCCGACCTCACAGCCTTGTGCCATGCTATTCTGAGAAAGAGTTCCGAGAGATCCTGTTTACTTTTTACCCCAACCTATTGGAATATAAATCTGGGGGAATAGAAAACTTGGTTAATGTTCTTTACAGGATTGCCAGAGAAAACATAGAGTCCGACAGTGGTAATTGTGTGGAAAAATATTTGGAAAGTGAAGGCAGGAGTGGACGGATGAGCAGCAGAAAGAATGGGTGAACAATGAAGTGAGGGGGAGAAGTGACCTGGACTTTACTCTTAACCTACTGAAAAAAATAAATGTCTCATTTCTTATACTGTAGGCAGGATAAGGAGATCGTGTTGTCCTGGCTTCCAGTCAAAATTGGTAAAGTCTCCTGTTTTGAGTAAAGGAAGGCTGAAACCATGTAACACTATAGGAAAGAATCAGAGGAACAAAAATAGCAAATGAATGCGGTTAATTACAATTTAAGTATTGATCATAAAGGACTTTTTCAGCCTGAATTAATGTTGTGAATTCCAAAGAAGACTGTATAATCGGATAAGGATTGACCATTGAGCACGGTTCTGGGCCAGGTGACTCAGTCAGATCTCTTCCTGCATCTCAGGAGCCCCGACTCTTGGCTTCGACGTCCAGAGACAGGCTCGGGCCTGTGGCTACATGCGAAGGTCAAGCTGGCATAGATATAACCAGTGATGGAGCCCAGGCCAGTCTTTGAATGGACTTTCCCCCAAACCATGAAGCGGATCATTCCTTGCTCCCGCAGGGCGCACCTCGGTGCAGTCACCCAGCAGCCAGAGTGAAAGCCAGTGCGCGCCAACATCGCAGTGCATGCTGGGAGGGGCAGGCCTGGCCAGCCCGCAGTGGCCGTGAACCAGGACGCATGGCCTTGACCTAGCTCCTGGCCTCCACAGACAGATGGCTGGGCATTCTCGATGGCGGTGGCGCGTCCTTTCCGCCCAGCCCGCAGGAAGCCATCAGTCCTCAGCCTGGAGAAAGCAAAAACTGAGGCAGCGGGGTTGAAGCTCCTCGCAGTGGTCCACCTAATAATTCAAACTCAGATCTGCTTCTCCTGCTCGTCAGTGTGACTCGCTCACTCTCCTCTTCGGTCACATGGGAGCGGAATTCAAGAAAACATAACTTTTTCTCAAGAACGGTTTCATACAGGAAGCAAGGCGTGCCGTTCCTGGCCTTGCTATGCGTATGTGTAAGTGTGTGTATATAATGTGCGTGAATATACGTGTGCATTTATGTGCGTGCCAGACAATAACAACAAACAGACAAACAGATGACACTCCCCAAAAGTCAAAACCGAGAACGAATTTCCAGCAGGTTCCTGCAGAGCCCTCTCTTTATTCCTGAGAGGTTCAATTAACGGATGCAAGTCATGAAACTGCATTTTCTTCCTGCTATGATGCATTGTTTTTAATCTCACTGCCTCGTATTATATCACATTCCTATAATTCTTCCGACAGGAAAAGGCTTGTTTCATAAAAATATAGTCCCCAGCATTTGAAATATAAGTTCACACGCAGGCAACATATATATCACTGAGCCGGCAAACGAACTCGCTTACTTAATCCACTAAACTTCAGGTGCTTCCTATATTATGTGAAATGGCTTGAAACAGGCAGGAGCTGCCAGGACCCATCATTGCTTCTTTGCTCGAGAGAGACAGGGGAGAAGGGAGGCGGGGGGTGGGGGTGGGGGACTGGAAATTCCCTTGGCGGATGCCACAGTAACATGTCTTTCATTATCACCCAGTGTCAGGACACTGGGTAATGTTCATTGTGCATGCACAATAAATTACTATTTACCTGGCTGTGCCTTTGATAAGCTCGTCTCCTCTCCCTCTTTCTGTCCACACAGCACGGAGCAGCAAAGCCCTTTGCCTATAACTCTTATTAAGGTGATACCTTTTCTGAATAAGAAAGTACACACTTCCGAAGCTGGCACTCTCTGGGGTTTTTGAGGGACATTGTTTTTATTGGTTCCCTTTTATTTCTCCCACCCCGCTGCGTTTTAATGCTATAGTGACTTCTGTGTATACAACTCTCATTTTGAAATGTCGGCGGCTGCAGACGTATGCAATATTAAAGAGTGCTTATGAATTTTTGACATCTAATTAGTCGCTACCCAGTTAGCATGTCAGGACTCAGAGGGATTAGGGAGGCAGCCCTTTCTGAATAAGTTACAGCGAGGCCCCTGTCCTTTTCATGTATTATTCTTTAATGTAGGTGGTGATTATTTGGCTGTGATTAATTGATGAAGCTCATTGGTCTGGCAAGTGGCACCGAATTCACCATTCCTGACTTTTATTTCTCTCAGCGGGGCTCCCCCACGCAATGGCGAGGACTTGCTTCTCCCCGGGCCGGCAGGGGCTCACGACTGTTCTCAGCATCTGGCCTTGACCTCACGCAGGCCTTCCGACTCACGGGCAAGCCGTGGCCTTTGCATCCGGCCCCCTGGCACCCTCCAGTCACTGGCCCAGGCACTTCGGAAGCCTGGAGGGGCTCCCGTAGAAAAGCTTCCGGGAGCTCCCCTTTCTCCGACTTTTCCCATCCGCCTTTAACACCTGTAGCACCCCCCGCGGTTCAGTTTCCTCCTGGGTTCAGCCGCCTGCCAAGGCGACAGGTGACGGGCGGGCTCTCCGAGGCCTCTCCTGCCATTGTCTCCAGCTGTGGGGGCCCCTGGAAACCACACGGTGATGATGCACAGCCTGATAGCGCTGGCCGTGCCCCCGGGGGGAAGTGACGCCCGCTCTAAAAGCGGCAGCGAGAGGATCTGCTGGCTGTCTCGAAGGGCACTTGTCCGCTGGTGTCCAGTGTCCCGCTGCCAGGTGGCTCAGTGTCCTCACAGACGGTCAGAGCGTCAGCGCTCCCAAAGCCCCAGGCCAGCTCCCGGCTCCCGCAGACAGGACCGGGTCCCCTCTGGTCCCTCGTGTCCTCTCTGGGCTTGTGGAAGTTGCGTCTGATTGCTTTGGACGTGACGGCAGGCACCATTTTTATTTTTTAATGTAAAGCGAACAGGGAAACTGCGTGTGGCCCACGGCTCTGGGTTTATCCAGGGGCTAAGAGAGCGTTTTTCTCCTGCCTTCGTAACTCCCCCTCAACACGCCCATCTATCCGTGCAGGCACACCCACCCATAAACACAGGCGCACTGTGCACATGCAAGCACACACATACCCTTGCACACACACACACACGTACTCACAGGGGAGCACATCCCATGCACGTATCTCGTGTAGACACACAGAAGCACACACACACACAGGCACACACGCATACACACCCTCAGACACTCACTCTCTCTCCCACAGCTTCCCAGACAAAGGCCCTCCCATCAGACTTTCCTGCCCCCAGCCTCCTGGTTTCATGGGCAGATCATGACTTTCTGCAAAGCAGAATCACCCGCATTATAAACCCCGCCACCCAGATCTATAACTGGGCCAGTAACAGGACCGCGGCCGATTCCCCCTTTCAAATGCACCAGCTCTGGACATACCATCCTAAAAATGTGTGATTGTACACAAACCTTCACCTGCGTCAGCTGCAGGGTTTTTAATTACTGCACTTGATGTCAATCAAGGCCAGCGCGGGGCACGTGTGTTAGCAGCAATTTCAGCGACATTTTGCGGACCTGAGCTTTGCCGTCCGTGCTCTATTATCTGTATTTAAAAGGGGAGGGAGGAGACGAAGCGGCAGCAAGGAGGGGAGAGGGAAAAGGAGGCTCATGGAAGGAAAATGATGGGGGAGGCATTTCACCCACAGGGTAGTGTCCTGCCAAGGAGCGAGAGGCCCCGCCTCGCTGACCAGCCTTTGTCTCCTAAAAGCCTCTGCAGGAGACAGAGCCGGAGTGGGGTGCCTGTTTGCTGATGGAAGGGGTGGAGGTGGGTGGTACGCATGTGGGGGGGCCATTGGGGTGGGGGGTGGCTGGGACAAGGCAGAGAAGGGGGAGCAGGAAGAGCAGGAATGGGGGGTGCTGAAAGGAAATTAAAAAAAAAAAAACCATCAATCGATGCACGTTCGCTTTCACTATCCCAAGGAAACAGTGAACTTTGTAGCGTTAGCAGCAGCTGAAATTTAGAATTATTGTTTCCTTGTAACAGAAGACTCATTTTCCAGGGCCGCATTTGCAGCATAATAAGCTTTTTGTTATTTTTTCAATTAGAGTCAATTGACCTAACAAAATGCTTGGCAATTAAGTGATTTTTGTAATGGTCCGGGGGTAATTTAGTCGAGCTTGTCAGCTGTGTTTCATGAAGCCGAGATGTCTTTTTTTTTTTCCCACTGCCTCTCTCTCTCCCTCTCTCTCTCCCTCTCTCCCTCTCTCTCTTGAGCATAATGGCTCATAATTTCGAAATCTTTTCCTTCTGTTTCCCTCACAATAATTCGCAATTACAGGAAGTTGTTGGAGGTGTTTTTTTTTCTACCTTGCCTTTTGAGTCAGTAATTTTAAATAAAATGTACATACTTATAAAAAGGCAGCTATTACTGAAATCACTTTTTGTGTAAACTCAATTATTTTATGAATAGTGACACCGGCTTATGCTGGGTCCCGCTCCCGAAGGCTGAGGCATTATTATCTTCAGGGTAAAAGGTTCGCAACACTCAGAACACTCTTCCCAAATCAAACCAGCCTTCGTAAGGTACGCTGTCTGGCGGGAGGCGGCTGGGTTACCTGGCTGCGAACAAAGGCAGCAGGAGGCGTGTCCAGCCTCCTGGCCGGCCCCTGTCCCAGCGCAGGGACTGGACTGGCGGTTCTCAGCCTCTGATTTATGAGGGAATTCCTCATTTGCCTAATTGATGCATTTCCTTAAGAAGACATCTGGGGTTGCATTTCTTTTTTAAAGGGCTGCAGTTAGATCTGATGATTGTATCAGATGTTCCCTCATTGTGTGACTGTCTGTTTATGCCCACCTTTAAAAAAAAATTTTTTCAGTCGGCGCCCGCATGCACGCGTACTGCAGCAACAGCCAGGCAGAGGAGTGCTGTTGTTCTTTCAGACCGATTCCACAGAGGGAGGGGTGCACGTCCTTGTGGGGACGTGTTATCGAGATTCATCTCTAACCTTTCGGAGGCTCGTGATGCTTCTGTTACTGCGTGTGTTTCAAGATCATCTCTGGTTTCCACACCTGAGTTCAATCCCCTGTCGAATTCGGGTGCCCCGATGTGAAAAACAACCTCAAAGCCACCCGCTTCTCCCCTTGGCAGGAGAGTCCCCAGGAGGGGCAGTAGAAGAGCAAGCCAGTCATACCCCTGTTGGGCAAGCCCTTCCAACCAGGGCAAGAAAGACCACCAGCCCCAAGGGACCCCGTCCCCTCCCGGCTCACGACAAACACAGAGCCAGAAAGATCCAATAGAGCAGGTCACTGGTTTCGTATCCCAAGTCTGTCTGGGTAACACCTAATCACACCTTTCTCCTACTGCTCTTAGGGCTTCTGTCTTTCCGAGGTGGTCACTGAATGAAAGCCCAGGCTGTTGCCGGCTGGGTGCTGGGAGCCCCGTGTAAATTCCCAGCCGAGGTCACTGAGGCATCAGCTCTCAGGTCCTGGGGACTCCCACGGCCTAAGGAGAACAAAAGGTCCAGCGCCGTAAACCCACGGATTGACCGGACACCTGAAGTTGGCCATTGTTTCTTCTTCCTGCATCTCGGTTTCCCCGGTTCTGATTGAGGAGGTTGAACTAAATAGAATCTGCAAAACAATCTTGCTTTCATTCACTTTTTCCCATATGTATTCATTCACTCATTCTTAACTAAGTGTATGTCTATAAGCAGAAAACAACCTGTGTTAACAAGGTCCTCATATTCTTGGATCTGATTTGATAGTTTTTCGATTTTGTTTTTGTTTTTTTTTTTTTTAATATGAGGTCTTAGTTCAAATTCAAGTGCTTTGCTTTGTTATTATAATGATGATTTGGTTGCATAATTTGTCCTCAGCCAAGGCATAAAGATATTTTGGAGACTTTGGCTGATTTCTTAGTTTTAAATGAAGTGTGTGCTCTCTACAGTGAGTGACATTTTACTTGTATTTTGAGATACCGACCCATGTCCCCCGGGGTCGTGGTTAGTCCTGGGTTTGGTTTAGCAGAGTCTAAGTCCCTTCTCCTTGTAGGGCTTCTGTGGTTTGGCCTAGGCTGGGGCTGGGCCAGCCTCTCAAGGCTTTGATTAATCCACGGCATCTCTCGTTTTTCCTGACTATGAAAGGAGAAGCTACAGTTCTGAATAGCACCATGCAGAAGAAAGAAGCCAAAGCAGAAAGTATTAAACTTTCATCCAACACCATAGGAGAGATGTAGTTATTAAATTTCAGCTGCTTATCAAACTGATATGAAAGTCATTTTGCATGATTGCTTTGCATCGCAAATCTGCTGCTTTTATTTGCAATGCATCTCCGTGCTTTCTTATTAGAAAAATACTCAGAGGATAAAAAAAAAAAAAAAAAGCTGATAATATTATTCAGTTTTGACAATTAGGTAGGAAAAACATTCAAAGAAGTGCTTTTTTTTTTTTTTTTATTGCAGCTGGTAATAATAGTGGGGTCCTCTTGGTAGCAGTCGGCACTGATGCTACCCGAGGTGACACAGGTTTTATTCTCTGATTGCCGCAGACTGTTACACCGGGTCTGGGCGAGGGCAGCTCGGCCAGTGTTTTCATTGGCACATGTAACTCTGGATTATGTGACATGTGGGAGTATGCTGAGCCGCTTGCATTTGCTCACCCTTGTCTGGATGGCATGTCCACTCTGCTACTGGACTCTAGAAAGGGACTGTCACCACCCAACCAGCATGCCTTTGTTGGACCATTACTGAGTGCCGGCAATGGGATAAGGTCTTGGGATAAAGACCCGAGCAGCCACCCACCTACAATCGAATTTCATCTCTTCTTGATTAAATCATCATAGTTTACTTTGAAATTATACATATGCAAAATTACGAATTATGAATATGCTTACACACGTGTAGATAAATATTTTTTCACCCCTTCACTAGCTTCCCATGATCCGTAGAAATACCAAAATGATTTTTTTTTTAAAACCTAGTAGTTGGTTATATATGCCTCTTAATAGATTTCTGACATAGAGACTCATTTCCTCATTGGACAGCTGTGAAACCTTAGCTCAGAGAGGTGAAGCGTCTTGCTCGAGGTCACACAGTTGGTGCTGTGTGATCCCACCCAGGTCCGTGTGACTCTGAAGAGAGTCCTATTTTGGCCTTGGCCTACTGCCAGCAGCTCCTTCCGTGTCCTTCTCCTCAGAGTCTCCGTTATTCTTTAATTCAAGGCGTTTAGAGACTTTAGCCCAATTAGCCTGGCCGGTAGTGGAGGAGAGCAACAGGCCTGCAGGAGCAGAGGCGAGGCAACGGGTGCCCCAACTTATACGGTCGCTGGGCCTCCCCACTTTTCCGATCCTCTGGCTACTTCCGCTGTTCTCACGTTGGGAAAAGGAACTTAGATGGGATCATCTGTTTAACTGATGCCGAGAAAAGAGAGGTGTGGCTACTGAAACCCCACCCTAAGAGCTAAAGAGCCCTCAGCAGCAGAGGAGAGTGGTGGCCAAGGCCACGGGAAGCCGCTCTCCTCGAAAGTCAAGAGGGATTGTAATGAATTCAGCAAGATTTACTGAGCACCCACTATGAGCCAAGTACGGTTCTCGGTGCTTGGAGCCACGAAACAAGCAGAGCCGGGCAGAGCTGCGGCCGTAGCGGGACCTACGTTCCGGCTGGGGCGTCAGGCAGCTAGAGAGACGTCATAGCACATGAGAAGGTGGTGAGTGCTATGGACAGAATAAAGACGAGCGGAGGGAAGCAGAAGTGGGGGCAGTGGGGCAGGGGTGTGGGCAGTGTCAGTATCAAATGGCCTGCTCGGAGATGTGGGAGCCAGCCTCAGATCCGTCCCGGGAGAGCCTGCTTGCTCTGCATCTCACATGTCACTCTGTCATGATTGTAAAAGGGGACGTGGAACTGCATCAAAGGTTTCCAAACTTGGCCAATCTTCGGGATCGCTAATAAGGTCTACCGCTTTATCTATCTATCTGTCTATCTATCTATCTATCTATCTATCTATCTATCTATCTATCTATCTATCTATCTATTTATGTGTACAGAATCCTAGGCTCACCTACAGAGGCAGGCTATCAGACTATTATGGGCCTGGGACCTAGGAATCTGAATTGTTTGAAAAAAAAAAAAGGGCCTAGGTGTGCAATCAAGTTCAAGGGTCCTAGATTAAATGGTCTGGTGTACACTACGGGCTCCAGTTGAATCCCCTTTACCTACAATCTCTGCGACCTTGGAATTGCCCCTGGACGTGAAGTGTTCTTCATTCCTGGGGTCGTCAGTGAGTGGTAGCCGATAGGCAGTGGGTAGAGCCCCTGGCCGGGTCTCTGCACATTGCGGGAGCCCAACATTAGCTTCCTCTTCCTCTAACCTCACATCATACTCCTCGAGAATAAGTACACAAAACACTTACACAAAGACACTTGAGGGGGAGCAGCTAGACCTGGAAGAGCCGAGGAAAGAGGAAAACAAAGATTGGTGCAGTGGTTACTCTGCAGAGAGGAAAATGAGCCTCCGCAGTAATGTAGGCAGAGCCACTTCTGTTGGTGGTGTTAGTGACGTGGACAAACAATTAGCTCCGATGACGAAGCAGGGGTGAACTTCGGTATTTCCATAAGGAGTGCATCCTCTGTTGGAAGGGACCTGACTTCCTCCAGGTCAGGGGGTGATGGAAGACGAAGACGCCCCACCAAGTCTACTGGTCTCAGAGTCAGTGAGCCCCGTTGCTGCTTCTGCCTGTTTACACAAAGCCGTGACATCTGCCTCTGCCGTCAGATTCTCTGCGTACGAAGCAGAAACCTTTGTTTCATCCATCTCCTCAGCTCTTCGAAGATTGAAATCGTATTTAAAGAAATAAAAATGAAGGCGAAAGAGAAGTGCCAGCGATCACACGCCACATAAATATTCATCTACGGAGGAGTGGAATTATCCCTCCCACGCTGGTTTCCCACGAGAGCTCCCCCGCTCCCCGCCACCGTCACTCTGGTTCCCTTGCCCTCCTCTGTGCTGTCTAGGACGTATTCCCAGCTGATATGGCATCTATTTCATCGTTGTTTGTTCTGTATGCTGTGTCTTTCCTCCCACTAGAATGAAAACTCATGAAAGCCAGGATTTTGAGTTGCATTCATCGCTTTATGCCCTCACCTACCACATAACAGGTGCTCAATAAATATAACTGTGAATAAATACATTTCAGCTCGCTCCTGATTTTATACCAGTTGAAGGTTATCAATCATTCTTCGCTTTTCTTTTCCTTAAATAACCTTAGCCCACCAAGCCGGAGTCATGTTGGTGTGTCTAGCCTGTAGAAAGGGCAACTCATAAAAGGTAGAGGAAAAAAAATAAAGGGAGAAGGAGGAGACTAGTAGAAAATTGAGCATAAAGGTGTTCAGTTTAGCATTATCATCTTTGTACATTATAATGGATGTTTATAGACTCCTTAGATCTTTTATAAATTAATCAATTAATTTTTTATGGTGACATTAGTTAACGAAATCCAGT
This sequence comes from Eonycteris spelaea, assembly GCA_003508835.1. Lineage (NCBI taxonomy): Eukaryota > Metazoa > Chordata > Mammalia > Chiroptera > Pteropodidae > Eonycteris > Eonycteris spelaea. The sequence continues at coordinate 2,772,196 of PUFA01000009.1, read as the reverse complement.
AGGTTGCAGCTGTACATTTGAACAGTAAGGCGTATATATGTTTACATTGTGTGTTCACCTGCCATCGTTAGATTTCTTTATGTCACTATATATTTGATCCCTTCCCCCCGCCCATCTACCGCCCCCCCTTCCTTCCCTCCTTCTCCCTAGATTCCATGGATCTTATAGCTACATTTTTAGTTCGGGGCACACTTTTGCAGAATCTACCACGTTAAGGGCAGACCAACATTTTAATGGCCAAAGGCAATTTGCAAATTAGTTTGCAAAATTGCCCATTTCTAATCTATTATAGGGAAACAGACAAGGCTGAAAAATATTTGCAGCAAGTCAAATTATAGATTTTATTTTAAAAAACATACTTTGATTAATTTCAGGTACTAATTATCTCCTCAGTTTAACAACTGTTTCTGTTTAAATGACAGCATTTTAAATATTTGACTTTAATAAACCTCCCCCCAAACTTGTTATGCTATTAATTTGATAATTTTTTTAATGGAATGTTCATTTGGTAAAGAAACCCCGTGCATGTCTAAAAAAAAAAATCAATCACTTTCAAGATTGGGGTCCAAAATAACACTTTTTAAAAAATCTCACCACTAAAATAACTGTGCTGAGCATCCATGTCACCATCTGTTTTGATGGCCTCAAATGATGTCTTTCTGAGGTTGGGGACTGGATGACCACCTCAGGCTGAAGCCCATACAAAGTCCCCAAGTCCACGAGGACTGTAGCTATGAGAGTGATCCTCATGGTAGCTCAAGCTCATTTGCAAACACGGTTTGGAAAACTCAGGATTACACCATTGCATATATGTTCTTGGAAATGATGATAAAGATGCCTGTAGTATTAGATATGCCTTCTTTTCATATAATACTTGTTTATTCATCAGCAACAGAAGAAGATCAGGAGAAACACATTTTCCTATTCCTTGGGTGTGGTGTGTACACGTAGGCAGAAGCCCCCGCATCTACATCTGTGTACCAAGAATTGGGACTCACCTAATATTCCATCAGTTTACAAAGGTCGAAAGCATGGGCATGGACCAACTTTTGGACTCGTTGGAGAGTCAAGCAGGCAAGTATTTATCTAACAAATGTTCTGTGCCAGACCAGCACTATATAGTCTTCCTGGGGAGTGGAATTAAAATACAGACATACATGTATTTACACACACACACACACACACACACACACACACACACACACAATAATGCCCCTCCACAAGGGACTTGCAAACTTTGGAATACTTATAAATAGAGAGACAAAAATCATATCGAAGAAAAAACATACACTCTCTGCATTCAGATCTCAGTTCTACCCTTCGGTGTCTCTGTGACAGTGGGTGAGTTGTTTAATGTCCTTCCCCCGAGTGTCCTCAACTGAAGAATAACCATAGAGATATGTGCACCTTGGGTGCTTACAGAGATGAGGATAGTCTATTTTCATAGACTGCAGAACAGCTCCAGGTTACACAGGTGCTTGGTGATGGGTTACTGTGGTAGCAATGACGGCAATGACGACTATGGGGGTAGAAGGTTCCCGTCACATTATTCCATAAATTAGGACCCCGGGACAATGGGAAATTTCAGCTCAGAAGCTGTAAGTCAGAGACCCGAAGCCTCTGAGTCACCACTTTGCCTCGTGCCTGTCAGTTCGTTTTTGAGAACCCACAGATGTAGAAATGTTCTCTCAGACCGACTGGAATTGCCATCTGGCCCACACATTTTCCTGGCACGGCCCGAAGGCCAGCACTGCTCTTCCGCTCCCTCCAAGCAAAACCCCCAAGCTTAGCAGGCCACGAAATCTGCGGCTGTCGAAAAGCGCTTCAAACACAGCGTCAGTTCATTATCACGATGAGCAATATTAGCAGTGGTTAAAAACAATTAAATATGAGTAAAACCTGAGGCTGGGTTAGCGTAGTTAGTATAACCACTAGTTAGAGTCATATAAACTGCTACTATGCTATTTAACAAAATGGCTACAATAATAGGGAGTACTTTATACTTTTCAAATGGTTCTCATACTCATCGGCTCATTGTTCTTTGGGTATATTATTATCCTTAGGTTCTCTTTGGGGAAACTGAGGTCCGGAACAGCGGAGATGACCCACCAGGTGATACACGGATATGCAGAACATCCAGAATTTGAAACTCTGTCTTCTGAGTACCTCTGAAGCAAGCCTTGGGGACTGAGAAGAGCGAAATCCATCCCGTGAAGCATTGTTTGGCTCGACCACCGAGTCTCACAGAATGGCAGGACCCTTGCTGTCGGGGAAACACAGCTCGCTCGTCCCCTGAGTGAGGACGCTGAGGCCCAGGGGATGTGCGTCTCACCTCTAACGAACAGAGCTCTGATGCAGATTTCAGATTGATTTCGATTTAGAGTTGTTTTACGTAGACTCAGTCTTGAGCCCTGACGAGGATCTTTTGAACATCTCTGTGAACTGAAAACCAAATAACCAAGTTTGTTAAAGATGTGTATTCACTTAGCAGTTTAGCTCTTAAACCACGATCCAGTGCTGTGTTTCCCAAAGCGAGCCCCGTGTAACTCCAATTCGGAAGCACAGTATTAATTAGCTAATGAGGGAGAATAGGGTTCCTTTGTCAATTACATTTGAAATATCTGGGTTAAAAATGAATTAAACAGTTTTTTTTTCCCCAATCATTGCTGACCTTTTTTTTTTTACCTTAAATATGCAAATACGATGCTGTAATCCCATCCATCTTTGTGAAATCCTTTGTTCTCAGAAATCTTTTGGGACTCGTATTTGAAAGATCAGAGTTTGGGAAATGTGGGTACAGTGGCATTTTCTACAGGGTTTTAGTGCATTTGCTTGGGAGCAGGTATTTCTGAAACATGAAAGTCAGCTGGGTTTACTTCTGAGTCTCTGGCCAACTTGTGGAAGGTAGTAGTCCCCGAAAATGACAAGAAGGAGGCCATAATCATCTTGTTCCATTTTAGCTGCCATGAGTTTCGAAGCAGCTAAATTCAGACTGCATGAGATAATTCCAAACCTCTTTCTCAGCCCTGAAAGTTCCCACAAGTGAAGCTCATCTTCAATCGTTGTTTACTAAGTGCTTACGTTGGGGCCGGTTTTCACACAATTTCTTGCTATTTTAGGTTTCTACTTCTGGATCTGGGCTGCCTGTGGTGAAGTACCTGAGCAGAAAACAAGCACAGAAGGGTGGGTGTTTATAGGTTTGGGAGCTATGAAATCAGGTGGTTGTACTTGAACAAGTAATTTCTCAAAACGATCATAATCTCTGAACATGACTGTGTAAAGTTGGGGGTAAAAGTATCCACTTCTATGTGTCCTGGATAATATAGCTACTGGAAAAATAGAAGGGACTTTGATCAGATGAGAACACTTTTTAATAAAAAAAAAATTAAGAATACTTGATAAGGAATGAGAAAAGTCAAGGTGTTTTAGTCAAACACTTGGTGACATTTGCTGTCTTCAAAGGCACATTTGCTTTACTACTAACCCTTAACATTCACAGACTTTTAGGCTGAGAAGTGATTTTTTTTTTTTAATTAAAGCTTGGCTTCAACTCTATCCATCCTGGAAGTCTGATCATTTGTTCATTTGCTTTTTAAATTTTTTTTTTATTTTGAAAAAATGTTGACTTTGATTGCATGAGAATAAGCACATAAAGGAGGGTTTGAGATGTGGTCAAATGACAAATTCAAAATATTTCCATTTGTTTTACATTTCTTACCCAGAAGAGAAGCTCCTTCTTTGCTCTGTATTGAAAAGAATAAAAATAAGTAAGTAAACAAACAAACAAACAAAAAATATAATAAACAAATAAATTTAAGAACAGCCAAAGTACTGAGGTTATAAAAGTGTCCCATGACCTATAACTTTCTTTCTCAAAGAACTATACCCATGAATATTTTTTGCTTTGTACTCAAGACCATGTCTTCAAAGGCTGTTCCTCCTCTAGCCTCCTCTTTAAATATGTAAAACTCTGCATGCAGCTAATGCGTCTTTCAATTGTCCACTGTACCTTCATATTATGGGACAAGTGGCCAATTGGGCCTGCAATTGGCTAATTGCATGGACCATTAGCCAATCATGGGTATAATTAGCCGCATGTAGAATTAATTATATGCGGAGAGCAAATGGCCACTCTTTGAACACGTAGAACTAAATGTGGTCTAGATGCACATCCGTACTCAGACACAAAAGGGACAGAGTGAGGATCCTGGAGGAATCACCCTTAAGAGAATCATTAAGACAAAAGACCACATGATTGAACCCTGAACATCTGGTCTACTTGCTCTCTGGACCAAGAGCTAGGCGTGGACAAGGTAAAGAAGATCTGAGCATTATAAACAAATTCTTTGATCTGAAGGCCTTCTGCAGGGAGCTCTCCTGGTTGCTGATGCCCTCCGGTTTCATTCATTTAACCGTATCTTTGGGTTTATGGTGTCCTTGGTAAGTTTTATCAGCCAGAGTCCATAACTACAGTCCTCAGTGAGGGACCTAACTCATTTTGGTCCAAATATTTGCCACACTGTAACATGCCACCATCTCATTTATACTGAGCACGTGCTTCTCCAACTGGTGTGCGTATATTCTGTGGGGACCAAGGGACACTCCCAGGATAAACACAGTGCATGTCTCCAAAGCACTGATTTGATTTGCTGGCAACCAATATAAGATAATTTAGAATTTTAAAGCTAACAACAGAAAAGCTTGAAAGTGGGTAAAATTGTGGTGGTTAAAATCCCTCTCTGGGTTCATTTATTTAACTTTCAACAGCTTAGTTCTCTCATTTATAAGAATAAACGATTGTAAACTAAATGTACGCTAATTTTAACTTTCTTGCTGAGGTCTCTTTAGAAGTAAATATGATCATTTACCATTATAGAATTAAAGTGAGAGCATGAGAGAGAGAGAGAGAGAGAGAGAGAGAGAGAGAGAGAGAGAGAGATTTAAACATTAACTTACTAAAAGCTCTGAGATTTCTTGCTGTATAGAATTCTTTATCTCAGCAAATTGTCAAACAAAAATGACCAGAGATCAGTCTTTTCAGGTAACACCTATTCCTTGATGCTGGGAAACGCCACCCTAGGTCAGAAAGAGCCAGTGGATGCCCAATGCTTAAAGAACACAATCTGGGTAATTTGGGTGCTCCCAACCCTCACCAGGGCCCTAAACCTCCCTTCTACTCTAACCTGCTTACAGAATCAGTCAGAAGCGCAGCAGCACCGCAGGCAGGTCTGAGCATGAGCTCACCCGCTCGGCTAGCCATCTCCCATGTTAAAATGACCATCATCGATTTATAACAAAGGCCACGTGAAATGGATGGGGCATGTCCGAAGTCAGAGAGATGTTTAAGGAGGGAGAAGAGAATCATGAATGATGAAATGCCGCCTGGAGAGAGAGAGAGAGAGAGAGAGAGAGAGAGAGAGAGAGAGAGAGAGAGAGAGAGAAATGTGTTTCTTTATTATGCAGAGTTGTTTTCTTCTTAAATCCTGAATCTTGGCTGGATTTTGGGCACACACCCCTACTGAATGATTTAAATTGTGTGCATGTGGAATGTTTTTCTCGGAAGTGAGAAAGGAAGGGAGGGAGAACAGAGGATAAGGGAGAATAGGAAGTACTTATTACTCTTATATCAGGTACTTGTACAACTGTTATCTCATTTTTTTCTTTAAACTAATAACACCAAATATGAATAATCACCCCATTTGGGAGTATGATTACTGAGCCTCAGAGAAGTTTATTTGGTGTCCCGAGGCTATGCAGTGACGTGCAGTGACGGCCCAGAGTTCAAATTCTCATACAAATATCTCAAAATGTTCTTTTGAACAAACATAAACCATTATAGACATAGATCGTGAGGAAATAAACGATAACGCACTTCATGTGCAAACGCACATAAACAATCCATCCAATTATATGTATCCGAATACACACAAAAAACTATATTCATGATTCATCACATAAGCATTAATGTTTGTTAATAAAGTATACAAATAACAATGTTGACCCTGAGAGAGAGAAGCTTCTCTTTTTTCTTCCAATCGAATTAAGCCTAAACTCCGGGTTTACAGTTCAATGTCTGAGTTCCTGAGGGGATGCAAAGCAAGCTAAGGCCGGAATGAGCTCCTCGGTCTCCATACCGTTGGAGAGCCTGACTCAATAGCAATGCGTGAGCGGGGACTCATTCACCGAGCATGCTCCTCCAGTTGGCCCTTTGTTCAAGCCGACTTGCACACTGTTTATTGGTAATGCATTGATCTTTCACCAAACTTGTTGCCAGCATTTAAGGAAACTTAACCTTTCACACCATAATCCTTGAGTCACACCTCTCTGTGAAATCTCCCTTGACCCCACAGGAGAGATCTGGATATATTTCAGTACTCTCCCAGTCCCTGCCTTATAAAATATCCACTGCGGTCTTAACAATATCGCTCAGCTGTTGCTGCAATAATGCTGCTTATCAAATAACTCCCAATTATTTGTAACCGGTGTTACACGCGAGCCTGGAGTGAGCCAGAATCTTGCAGCTCTGCGCTCTGAAGCCCTGCTCCACGCTGCTGGTGCCCTGAGGATCTGCTCCTTGGGTTTTCTCATTCCAGGACGTACATCTAAAGAACGACCCCTGCCTGCTGCTCGTGTTTACTCCAGTGGAAGGAGAAAGGCAGCAGCAACTCACACGGCCCCTGACGGCTGTTGGTTAAGTATATTAAGTATCGCATCCTTTGATGTCCAATTGGCTAAAGCGAATCACACAGTCAATCTCTATGTCAAGGAGATAGGGAAGTGAATTTTGTCCTCAGGATGCGTGAGTGGAGAGAAGGTCTATATTTGTGAACAAATAACCAAACTACTGTTATGTAGCCACGTAACTTATTATTTCCCCCCGCTGATCAGTAAGGTAAAAGAACATAAAACACTTATTTGTCTTCTTATCTCTTATTACTAACATAGAGTGGGTATCCAGAGAAGGCTTGTTTACTATTTGAATGTGGTGTTAGTTTCAATCAAGAATAAAGGAATGAAGGTATCAGATGGGACTCTCTGAAAGGGCCGAATTGTATCAACATTTAACTTTTCTAACCTCCTTGCTTTCACACACGTGCAAACGTCCCCTTTCTTCAGTGTTATTTTACAGTTGAGGGACCCAAGACGTTGAAAGCTTGAGAAACCTGTGGAAGGTCACCCACTAAGAAGTAGCGGGACGATGAGTCACACACAGGTTTGTTTGACTGCAGGTCACATGATCTGAAGTCACAAGCGAGACTGAACTTCACCTTCTTGCCTTTGCAGTACTTGGTGCAGAAAAGGAGAAAATGCGCTAAGCAGAGAAAGCTCCTTACGTGATGTCCTGAGCTGTTAGGATCAGGAGCTGCCAAGCTCTGATATTTTTCTGTTGCTGGGAGATCCATCCTTCCAGAAATTAACAGCAGGTACATGTAGGTGATAAAAATGTTATCTAGCCGTGCTTGCCTAACTTTTCTTACATCATGGAACCCATAGAAAATGATCTTCTTTGTGTTATATGATGTGAAAAATAGAAGAGAACAGCAGAATGATCTGGAAAGAGGTGACTGCCAAAAGTCTGTAAATGTCGCAGACCCCAACTAGCCACCTGAAGGCACTGGAATGCTCTGCTAAGGAGAAACTTATCGGAGACGTCCCTCGAAGCATACATACTCACTCTAGTCTGAATCAGAGGCAATCAGGGCCAGAAAAACAGATTCACCTCAACCACAGGCATCATGACCTATTGCTTTGGATGGCATATTTCTTGACAACTTACTAAGCACTCTTGTAGGTACTGGTAAATTCATCAGCCAAAATCCAACAGAAGACACCAGTGTTGGCATAAATTGTAATCTAACAGCCTGACCCTGTGAGGCATCCAATATTAGGGTGTGAAGAAACTTGAATGTCAGTATCCTGAGTCCCCAGGAAAGAGCCTGAACTCTCTTGGCTGTGGATTGCTCCTCTGAATCCTCAACTCACACAGCACAACCAAGAGACTGAAAGGACTTCTCACGGGCCAAGACCTTGAACCAAATGGGAGGGAGGTTCTCATCCTCCACTGTAGACTCCACTCAGAATCATTAAGTATGGAGATAATCACTCAGTTTTAAGCTTACTTAAAAATATGGATGATGGAGGTGGCTCATCAAAGGCATAACACGGAAGGAATTGGTGTTCACAGGCCAGCCAGAGAGAATCAAAAGAGAATTATTTTTAAAAATTAGGAAACACTAAAAAAAGAAAAAAGAATCGTGGCATTCTGGGGGCGTTGGGCATAAGGGCAAACTGCCCTACAGACCTCAAGGTCAAAATCGCTTACCTAAGTGATACACGTTATATACAGAATGAAGGTTGAAGAAGAATCAGGTGGTTCTGAATGTGCGTTGCAAAGTTTTCCCACCATGTTTTAACAAACAAACAAACAAACAAATAAGACGATAAGAATGAATTTGTCTTCAGAGGGAGAAAGCAGAGGAAATCCCTTTTTTTTTGAAGTCCCACCATATGCCTGAATTGTTCTGCATGTTATCTCCTCTAATCACTATAAATAAACCTTTTGAGTCTGTTTATCTCGGTTTTATCGATGAAGTTCAAGGATAACTCTCTTGCTTACAGGCACCTCGTGAGTTTTCCGAAACCCATGTCATGACGTGTCTGAACAACCTCATGTGAGATCATTTAATTTCCCGCTGAAATAACCTAAGGGCGGGTGGGGAGCCTCGCATTTAAGACAATGGTCTGAAGGACAGGGGGTTGTTAGTGTTATACACAGTCACCACAAAAACACCTGCGAACCCAGAGGCCTTTGTTCACTGCCCGGCCGCCGATGGCCTCTTCCTTAAGCAAGTGAAGCACAGGAGGCCGAGGCTGAAGCTCACGCGTGGCCCGCCTGTCTGAGTGATCGGCAGTCGGCAGACCCAAAGCATTAACTAAATGTTGCTTTTTTTTGTATTTACAAATAATAACAGCTACGTGCCACTAATGTGGCGCCATTTCATTTAATGGCATTCAGCACAGAGCAATTTAATTATTCATTTAGCCACTGGAACATTCATCACAGTTTTCCAGTGGCTCCCAGAGAGCCTGCTTGCCTCTTGAAGCCATTAATACAAAGACGGTGAGGTGGCCTCCCCTTTATAATGTGCTCAGCTGTGAACCAGGGGAAGAAAGAAGGGTTGATACCTTTCCAAGCATAATTTCTGTTTGTGTCCTTCACGGATGAAAACAGCAAAGACTTACTGTGTTCCTAATATGCGCACCTACTGCGTGCAGGCTCTGCATTGGGCTGTTTAACTTCAATGTTCTTATGAATTAATAATGAAAACCCAGCAAGGTAAGTTTCTGTATTCCCATTTTACAGGTGAGATAACTAAGTATCAGTGAATCAGGGCTGCTTCTCCAAGTCCACACATCTAGCTGAGGTAGAAACATGGGTCTAGTCCATGATCCTTACTGGGAGACATGCAATTCGTAGGTGATTGTAAAAGCGCCGATGGTAGTAACCGTCGAGCCTCTGTATCCCAGGCATTTTACATTCATGAGGTTTTTTTTGAATCCTCCAAATAATCTAGCAAGTTCAACTACCCCATCATCAGATAACAAAACAGACTCAGGAAGTTGAGTGATGCACTAACGATCACATAGAAAATGTGTAGAACTGGAGCCCTATTTGGGGTCAAACTTCAAAGTAATTGTGAAAGACCCTATACTGTGCATTTGCATGAACAGAATCATGACCGGATTCTTCAGTAGTTATTGTGAATATTAGTCAATGTATAAAGATAGTTTCTCCATTTGGTAAAAGGGTTTGCTCTCTAGTCTGCTGGGGTTTTGTGGTATTTAAAATGGGATAGTGTATAACACATGCTCAGCATGTAAGAGGTGAATAAATGCCTATTTTAACGGGTAAATGGTGCCATCTGAACCACGAGGCTTCGTGGACTCAGCGTGGTAGAGTCACATGTACTTTTTCAAAAGGAACGAAGCTCCTGTGGTTCTTCTTTTCACCCAGACTTTATTCTACAGCTACTAACTGCAGTATTTCTCAGGTTTTTAGAGCGGTCATACTCTACGACATTTTAGAAATTTATCCTAAGCAAATCATCAGAGATAGGCTGCGTAGTACATAAGGGCATTCATTGCCGAATTATTATAGCAACAACAGAGACAGCAATAAAACGAATCATTCAACTGCATATGAGGAAGCCCCAGAAGATGGTACGCATACACACACACACACACATGAACCCACATAGGACGCACATGTGCACGCGCACACCCATGAGCAATTTGTCATCAGCCTCGATGGGTGAAGAGGGGCTTGTGGATGTGTTTTGTTAGTGTGGGGGGGGTGGGGGGGGATATGTTTGTTGTTTATTAAGCACCTCTCTGCCGGCTAATTTTTCCTATGGAGAGGGACTTCTCCAGTGACTAGCAAATAAGGAATCAAGCCTGAGTGCCTTGTGGCAATGTCCAATCCTGTTCTCACCCACAGTCTTGCTATAATTCAGATAAACATCCGGGAACTCCCGCCGCGTCTTCGGAGCCCAGGTGAGCAGCGCAGTGCCATCGGAGCAGTGGAGATCTGGTAACTGCTGTCGGCTCTACCAGAGCCCATGTGCTGGCCTCCGGGACAAATCCAAGCAGCGCTTGACTTAAACATTTGCACGTGGATAGAGGAAATATCCCTCTCATTTACACTTGGGTATAAAAATGGCATGACGATGTCATTTGCAATAAAACAGGCTTTATCTAAGGACACTGCCCATGTAGATAGCATGTTTTTGTTTGTTTGTTTAAACTCTTGGCCTTTTGTTTTTCTTCTAGTTCTTTCTAGAGCAGAGTTAATGTACTATGTGTAGAATGGTACCCTCACCGATCGAAGCATTAGGGCTTCTTTATGACAACGAGGCAAGTCGGCAACTTGATTAGAGAGTTCCTTATATATTAATTATGATGTGCTTATGAATGAAAGACTGTGATCCATAAATCCAGTAAACTTTTAAAATAATTTACGTATGTTCCAAATAGAGTCTAGATATGTGTATGTGTATATGTGTATGTGTATATACAAACATATAATGTACTTTAATGCAAACTCTAAGTTATATAAGTCATGAAAACCAACCATCGAGCACTTACTGTATGTGGCAGGCATTGTGTTCAATGCTTCGTAAACATCTGTATCAACACTCGCAGCACACTCATGCTAGGAACGTGACCAGCCCTTCTACATAGGGGACACTGCTTTGGGAGGTCATTAACTGGGCCAGGCCAGGCAATATGCTTAACCTTGACGCTTGAGCATGTAGCCCACATGGTGAAGGATAACGGGGTCTAGTTTCACAAAGTCTGAACCGTCTGGCATTGAGAAGTCCCATAAATAGGCCAATCCAACGCCTTCTAGGGACAAACGCTCTGGTGTAGAATCTGGGAGTGGCCACTCGTTCAAAACGGAGCTGGAACTCAGACCTCCGACGGCTGCGTCAGGCAGGTATGTGTTCGTATGATGCCAGGATGGCGAAAACACCTCTTCGTTCCCCAGTGTCCCCTCATAGTGGTGAGAGCCCAGCACCCATGAAGAAGCACTGTGGTACCCTGCTACTTCCTGCCCACGTGCTGATGGCTGACGCCTCCCCGCCTGTCACTCACTGGATCTGTGACTGTGGGCAAAAATCTTCCTCTCTCTGGCTTCAGTCCCCTCAGTGATAAATGAGTCAAGCCAGAGGTGTGGACTGCGAATGCCAAGCGCTTGTACCCGAGGACCCCGACACGTAAAAGCAATGAGGTTTTATCCCCCCGGCGTCACACACACAGGCGCAGGCGCTTAAAAGCCTCTATTTGAAATCCGACTGTTTACAAAAAGAATCAACAGCCTGACCCTCTTTCAGGCTAAGCTTTTTATAGTTCAGTTGTTTGTTGTTATTTTCGGAGGGGGCTTGTTTGACGTTTTCTTAGATTCAACGAATGCTGTAAGAATTCGAGCCCCATGCTTCTTACCGGGCCTCGAGTGGCAGGTCCCCGCCACCTCGCCGGCACTCCCGACTCTTGGTGTCCAGGCATCTCGGGAGACAGCGGGGAGAAAGGACCAGAGAGATGGGCGAGCCCAGCTCCGGAGGCCCGGCTGCTGCGTCCCGGGGGGCCCATCTCGTGCTGCCGGTTGTAAGGGGCGAATCCACTGCGATGTGCACATTCATTTAGCTCTCTCCCAGCCTCTCCCTCAGTTAACACCCCAGCACACACAATACCAGCGAAGGTGATTATCTCTGCTAGCGTAATTCCTCCCTAACATCTGCTTTCGCCCATAACACTCCACTAATTTTTCCCTCATTTCATTACACATAATTTTCTTTCAACACAATCTACATGTATTAAGTGGTAATGACTTTCCAGTTAAGAGCAAATCGACACCAAGGGACCCCCGTCCCCCCCACGGCTGCCTGCAGAGCCTGACTCTGGCTATTAGAGATAAATTCGGTACCTCAGGAAGCTGCAGCGAGGTAATCAATCAATTAAGCGGTTAGGACATACATTATCAAACTTCCACAGTGCGGGGGGCAGGGGGCCATGCTGATCTACTTGCCATGATTTTTTCGGAATTCAAAAAAAAAATGAATAAATAAGATTGAGAGCTATTATACAACCAGGCTATAATTTACCACTCAAAGTCAGGGGCTGGTTTTGTCAGAGTCAAAGCTGAGGTGTCAGTAATGCTCAGGGAGAGCCATAGGCCTTGCATGTGCCCTGTTGGGGTAGGAATATCCAGGCTTTGCTGTTTATTAGTGTGTCCTGGGGCCCACGGAGGGAACCTGGGAGTCTGGGTGTCCTGTCCTTTAAAAGGGGAAAAAGCACACTTGGAATTTTACCTCTTTCTGCCAGGTTTGTGGGGGGTGAACTAAGATCGTGAATATGGAAGTGCCCGGCCCACAAAGGTGCTCAGGGAAACTGTTTCTTACTCCTCACCTAGACTGTGGACGTAGGGAACATACAGGGATCACCAAAGTGCTAACATCACCTAGAGTTAGATGACATCATCATCATCACCATTATCATCGTCATCACCATCATCATCCTCATTACCATCATCATCGTCATCACCATCATCACCATCATCATCACCCTCTTTATTATTATCATCACCATCTTCATCATCATCAATCCTTTTCCTCAGGTTTGTCAAGAAAAAGCCGAAATATACTGAATCCTGAAATTACATTCAGAATGTTTGCCAGTCCTCATTCATCTACTTTGTACGTGTCCCCTTTGTAAGTACTTAAATCTCAGTTACTTCACCTGTAAAATGGGTTATTAATAATGTTTCATCCATCACAGCAAGGGTTATCGGAAGACTCAAAAGAAACATATGTTAAAATGCTTCGAAAATTGTAAATTACAAACACAATAGTATTTTGTTTAATAATGTCATTTAAACTACTGGTATTTTTCCTAAACTCAATCCATCCTATAAATATTGTATGTGTCTGGAAAGTATATTAAGTGTTGCAAAAATCAAATTAGTTGCAAAAACAGAGGAGGAAAAAAAAGCTGGTAAATGTGAAAATATAAAAATAAAATTAAAATATTTATAACATAAACAAATAAACAAAATATTTTCAAAATATGTTTTGGATAATAATATGTAAATATGTTTATATGGTACATAATATTACAATCTTACAAGTTAATAAAAAGGAGAAAGAAAAAATGAGTTATAATAATAACAGTAAATGATTCTTACTATTTGCCAAGTAGGTCTTAAGGTTTAACGTATTTTGATTTATTTAACAAGGAAAAGAACAGAAACACTCAAATAAAAATAAACGAATGAAAAAATAAGCACTGAAATCGCGTATAAAATATTACATCTCCTTATAGTCCAAGAAATGTAAGGTTACATCAAGGAGATATGACTTTTCATCTATCAAATTAATAAGGCTTAAAAAACTGACTTCTCTGATGCTGGGACATAAGCAAAAAAGATGCTTTCTACTCTGGGAATGTAAATTGTTAAAAACAAACAAACAGAAACTATTTTTCTGGGAGGGGGCAAATTTCCAATATGCAGCAAATATATATAGACCTACGCATTGACTCATCAATTTTACTTCCCTGAAATTTACCCTTAAAAAAAAATAGGGCTGTTAGCAAACTGTAACTACAAGATGTTCAACACATTGTTGTTTATAAGAGTGAAATATCGGAGGCAATGGGGTCCGGTGCTGGGGGCTGTGATCGTTTATTTATTGAACAACTAACTACTCAGTGCCAAGCCTTATTCCGAGTGCTGAGGCCGCAGCAGTGGACGAGGAGGACCGGATTCCATTCTCCTGACTCTCCAACTCCAGGGTCGGGGGCTCAAACCTGTACCAGTTGTGATACATACACGAGACGAAATGTCATGGATGTATTTTCCCAAAATATTTATTCCGGGCCCTGTGTGTTCCAGGCACTGTTCTAAATCTAAAGATCACAGCTTGTACAAGCCGACAGATGCCCGTGCCCACAGAGCTCACATTCTAAGTGGGAAGATAAGAAATATGCAACTAAACATTATGTAGTAAAGTATATTTAATCATGTAGGAAAAAAAAAACATGTTATGAGAAGTGAAAATGGTTATATGACAGTATGCACAGCATGGAGCCATTTGTGTAAAGAAGCAAAAATATTCATGCATGTACATTTTTAAAATATTAGAAGAAGAGACACCAACTTATAGGCAGTATCGTCTTGAAATTCTAAATTTTCTGAGATTTTTGCACTTGTTACTTTTAAAATATACATTTTTAAAAGCGAAGACAACCGATATAGCCATGATAGATCTACGCCTGGTTATTGATTCCTTTTTATTTCTGTTTTTAAGAAATCAGTTGATTTACACATTGTGGCAGCCTCAAGATTCGATTTCTGAATAACCAGGATCAATAAAATAAAAGGGTGCTGGGTCATTTCCCAATTTTTTTTTTCTTTATACTATAGAAGGGTTCAACCCCAGCTGCCGAAAGAAGGAAGGGAACTTAGAAACAATTTTTAGCTCGCGCCCTGTTCACCGAAGAAACTGAAGTCCCCCCGGGGGTGAAGCAGGGACTCAGCCCCGTTCCGCCCAAAGTGACTTCACTTTTCAGCGTCATCGGCGGACAACCTGACTTCCCCCGCATCTGACCCCGCTTTCATTCTCGATTGAGTGCTGGCTGCTCCCTATCTCAGGAGGATGGAGGGTGAAGAGGATAAAATTAACACCCCGCGTTATTAGCCGTCTCATGATAGGTTCTATCTTCGAACATAACGAAGCTGAACAAACTATTGTTAAGAATGCAGGTGGCTCCTCTGCCCCGCACACAAAGGGATCATGGGAACGGACACAAGGTAGGAGCTGTATTTATGACTGATTTTTTTTTTTCTGAACCGAAATTGGTCATGCCTGCCTTGATCAAGATGTTGTTCTAGAAATTTGTACATGTGCATTGAGTTCCTTGGAAAGCAGCAAGTCAGAAAATGTCACCATCATCATCATGCGTGATGTTAGAAAAATTATTTAGGAGAATTGTTAGGCCGTAACTCTAAGGCGCTTGATGGTTTAGAGATCCCATTCACCTGCATCTCTCCCATGATTCTTCTGGGGATCGCATCGTGTGAGGCTTGGACCCAGTGTCTAGGTGAGTATGTTGAGGCTCTGAACACCCAAGGGGCTCACCTGCAGCCACATCAGAAAAGCGGCGGAGCCAAAACAAGCTCATCGTTCTTTCTTGCAGGAAAAATGGGAAAGGGCTTTTTAAGATAAGTCAAGACTGTTTGCATTCAAAGATCCTGTCAGAAATTTGGAGAAATGGTGCGAAATCAAATCAAGAAGTTAGTATGTTGCCTCATTATTTATTATTTTCTGTTTGTTTGTTTGTTTAGCATTTTAATGAACCCTCAAAGCCCCACCAGATATATTCCAGAATTCCAGCTGTCAGTTTTCTCTGTCTTTTCAACCTTTCGCCTTGTTTCATAGTTGGACCAAAATGTCCCTACTCAGCCAAGATTTTCATGCCAAGCAGGGTTTTAATTTTTTCAGAAGTAAATTTGAACAGGGCAATATGGGAGCACCAAAGAAAGGTAGCCTAAGAAAAACAAACCGCTTGTTTATTTGGCCATTTGTTTTAAGACAAAAGTAAAAACACCAGGCTGAATGGAACAGGAGAAGCTCCGGGCTATTTCCTCCGAGACCGTAAGATCGGGCAGGATGAAACGTGAATAGAAAACACGCCAGATGCGTACGGAGCAAACACAACTTTCGGTGGCACACTGATTCGGTTATTTTTTTTGTTTGTTTCTCCTAGACACTAAAGCCCTCGACACTCCATGGAGCTGGAAAATAGAGTCATATGCGGAGTGATTAAAAAACGTCCCTTCGCACCAAGCCGGTCTTGACACAAAACACCTTCTACCCCATGGGGCTCCCAGTGCCTGACTTCTCACCGCCAACTCTCTTCCTGGCTGAGATCAGCGTCACAGATGTGTCAGAGAAGAATGCTGTCTGGATGGGTCGGGGTATGACTTTATTTTCTCCCGTTCTGTCCTTCCGTTTAACCACGATTTTTCTTGCTCTCCACCCTCCTCCCCTCCCCATTGCAAGATGTCTGGCACCCAGCGTCTGGCATGAAATCTTACGATCTGCATTTTCCACAGGGCTGTGACAACAGGTTCCAACTTGACTTGCCATCCTTGGGAACATGAAGTTTCCTTTGTTTGTTTTTGAGGACAAGGAGGGTTGTAGCTCTTTGCACTGAAAAGGGACATCTTTCCATTTGACTGGATTTTTCTAAAGAGAAGATGAATTCATCTGTCACGAATTATTTAAGGAAAGTATTTTTATCGGCTTATGTATTGTAAAAGCACATTCCACTTAGGCAAGTCACTCCGTCGCTGTGTTGTTTTAAAGTTACTGCTAGCCTTGAGAATGCCCACTGGCAGACACTTCCACGTAGTATCCTAAAAAATCAGCCACCAAAGGATATGGGGAATCGTGTCCTCTGTAAACTGCAGTGTCTTCATTCGAGATACCATACCTGATTTTACAGGCCACGGAAACTGAGCCCCGAAAAGAGAAAGCGATTCGCTCAAGGTCAAGGCTGGTTCATAACAACATTAAAGACCCTGCACTTGAGTTAGGAGATCTGGGCACCTCAGATCACTGGCACCTCTGACGTGGTCTGCACGCTGCGCTCAGCAGTCATTTTATTTTTTGCTTTAGTCACTCTTTTATATTTTATATGTGATCCTTTTGTGTGATGCTATCTTTTTGCACTCAGATGTATTATTAATATTTGATTATTTTGCAGAACTGCCCAAGATGTTTTTCCTATTCTTTCTATTTTAAGTGGCATTGTAAGCATCTGTTGATTTTTGAATTGGAGGATACTACCACTTTTAGCCACTTTAAACAAATTATGAGTCGTATATGGGAACCTAATTTTAAAAGAAAGGCAAAAAAAGGGTGGGTGGATGCATGGATGGGTGGATGGATGAATGGGTGAATGGATGGATGGTTGGATGGATGGATGGATGGATGGATAGAAAACAAATAGATGGATAGGCAAACATATATTCACAGACTCACACATGATATTGTTTTAATAATAAACTATATGACTTTTCACAGAGATCAACTAAGAAATGCAACATATGTGCATCTCTGCCTTTTCCTGTCTGTCTGTGGTGCCTGGTTCAGGACCTGGCAACCAGGCCAGATGCTAAAAAATATATGCAGAACAAAAATCAACGTCTGCGCTATTGGAAGGGACTCAAAGTTACAGGAACAACATGGGTGGATGCTGAGAAACCATGCTATGCCGAAACGAATCAGACAGAAAAAAGTTGAAACCGACGATAATCACTCTTATGTGGGATGGAACACTGAAAGCAGCAAATAAACATGACAAACTCACGGACACGGACAGTGGATTAGTGGGAGACGGAGGGAAGTGGGGCGCGGGGGGTAGATGAAGGTAAAAGGGGTCAAATATTTGGTGATGGAAGGAAATCTAACTCAGGGTGGTGAACACGTAACGCAGTATACATGCAACTTATTGTTGAACGGCCACTGAAAATTTGTTTGGTTTTGTTCATCGATGTCACCCTAATATAATTTGTAATAATAATACTACAAAGATTTAATAGACCTTGGTCAGTTTAACGAGCCCTGGCCTTGAATCCAGGTCTTCCTACTTCCAAAAGTGGTCCTCCCCCCATCTCGACTTTTACCTAGCTGTGATTTGCGGGTGGAGGACACACCGGTCCCTTGGTTGAAGTGCACATCTGGGGTCTACCCCAAAGCGCTCCTCTTTCCTCTTCTGAGTTATCTTTTTCTTGTCTCTTCTCGCCTCCCCGTTCCTCGCTCTGGTGTGTTTACTCGCAGCAGCCGGAAAGCCCACCTCGTCCCTCTCCCTCCCCGGTTCAGCCGCACCTCTCAACTCCAATAAACCGTTTGCATTCCATCTGGCGAGCGTTTGCTCCGAAGACATCTCCCTGTCAATCTCTCCCGCCACATTAAAAATCTGTCATTACGATTGCATCGCCGCCTGGCTCCTGAGGTTTCTGACTGCTTTATTGCTCTCCTCGGTTTTTTTTTTTTTTTCTCTTCCCTGCTACAGCCGAGAAGCAGAAATAAAGGTTTGTTGTTGAAACATGGCCGGGAGGAAAGTAGGAGGCACACATCTGTCAAGGTATTACCTTTCTTCAACCAGGGATTAAGGTGTTTTACGGCACTCGCTACCAGGCATCACACTGAATACATTTTCTCCGTGGAACATAAAAATGAACTCATACATTTTGAACCAAGTTTTCTCCTTCCAGGCCAGCCTGGATTGTCATGCAGAGCCACCAGCATGCAGCAGGACAGCAAGTCAGGAGGCTTCCACCACCCATCCGACCTCCTGCCAATGCTGCCGTGTGAGGCAAAGAAAGTATTTGGATCAGGGGTAGAGATGTTGGCTGTGAATGTGCATTTTTTCCCTTGTCTGGTGAGAGAGAATGGAAAGATCTAGAAGGAATCCTGGCTCCAGGATGGCCGAGCCCTGCTTTTCCTTTAAGAGTCTGATCAACTCGGGTTCCTTGGGGAGTGTCCCCTGGTTCCTCCTGCACCTCCTCACTACCTGCTCTGCAGGAACACTCACGTGACAACTGTCGGTCCCACGCCTGACCCGCCCACTGGACTGCGAGCTTCTCCGGGCGCGGGACACGTCCCCACCCCCGCCCTGGACTCTGCAGACCCACCGGGACCATCGCACTGTGAGATTCCCCCAGGTCTCCCTTTGCATTGGGTGCTTCGTACAGCCCACGGTCCTCCGAGGAGCCACTGCAGTGGACGCATCGTGTCTCCCTTTCCAGATGAGCGAAGTGGGGCAGGAAGGGGCGGGCTCGGCACCTCGCTAAGGGCAGGGCGGCTGCAGCGGGCGGGCGGCCTTCCTGCTCTCGAGCCCCCTTCTGTAGTGTGCAGGGAGGGGTCATGGGTAGGGAGCAGGCGAAGAGAAAACTTCAAAACGATTTTCTGGCACGGCGGGCAGGAAGAAGCCGCGGTGCCTGGCAGCCCTGTGTTGTCTTGGTGCCCTCTGTCCCCATGTGCTGTCACGGTCCCACTCGAAGCTGCAATGGCCTGTGGCTCTGCAGAGCCCAGGACTGGTTATCACTGAACTAAATTCGGGGTAATAAAAGCGAGAGAATTTTTTGAGAACCAAGTGGAAAATGAAGACCTTCTGAATGTGAGCAGGCAAGCACTCTTGGAAGGACACTCCAGGTCTAGCTGGGGGAAAGGGGAGTTGGGGGTGGGGCGGCTGAAAGGGGCTGCCCGGGGCTGCTGCAGAGCCTTACTTCTCCCTGAGGATTGTCTCTCTCCGCCCTGGTGTCCTTTAGTGCCGGGCAAGGAGGGCGTGCTCTTCCCGTGAACTGCAGGGGAAGCTGATGCAAGAGCCTCTCCTGACTTCCTTAACTCGCTTGCACCTGGGCACTGCAAGCCTTTTTTTTTGGGGGGGGAGGGGGAATGGGGAGGCTGTCATTTAAAAGGTAAGCCCAATTATCTAAAATTTAATTTCAAAAAAGTTAAAAGAGAAGCATAAGATAAACGACGGGAAAGCATGTTTTGTTATAATCTTGTCATGGTGAAGGTCTTATTTCTAAGCAAGACAGAGAATGGAGACTCTACAAAGGGCATGCCTGATCCACCTGAAAACGCACAATTTCTAAATTTCTGTATCGATAACAACCGAAAAAAGAGAACATTTGCAATGTGCAGAGAAGACGGACAGGCAACCGACACGAACGGAATACAAATTGCTTATGGACGTGAGAAGGTTCTGATTCCCACCAGTAGTTAAAGCAATTTAGATTAAGCAGCAGCGAGACCAATTCGTCTCTCATGCAGAATGCCCAAAGTCTCAAACGCGTTGGCCAGGAGGTAGGAAGTAGACTTGCCCCGTGAGGGGTTCAAATTTTGTCCAACCTTTCTGAAGGGGCAGTTCGGCACCGTGGGATCAAAACTGCCCGCGTGAAGAACGTTGGTCTTCAGTCTACAGCTATTTGTCATCGCTATAATTCAAAACACGTAAACGTGTTTTTTGTTGAATCGTTGTTTCTAATGCGAACAAAGTCTGCAACAACCTGAAGGTCCGGCTAAAGAGAACCACTAATGATGTGAAAATTTATGCATGAGAAAGAGGACTCGGAAGCCCTGGGCCGAGCACGAGGCTGCTGTGACGGTACCGACGGAGAATCAACACACTGTGTTGCGAATTGAAGAAGAAAGCACGAGGAGAGAGCACATCACACCAAGGGACAAACACACAGCTGACAACGTGTGGCGTATTTCCGGAAGGCTGAGAGGACAAACGAGTAACGGTGGCCACCCCGATCCCGGTGCAAAGCGGGATTTTCCTTATACGCCTATTGTATATTGTTGGATGCTTTGCAGCGCACACGGATTTCTTTGACAATGAAGTACGCGTCACTGCCGCAGAGGGCACGTGCTTCTCCACGGGCAAACCACAGGCTAAGGAGAAAACGCGGCGCCAGCCCGGCCGTGTGGGCTGGGAACACAGTTCAGAGTCTCCTCCTAACCTGAGCCAGCCCTGAACTAAGGGACGCATGGCCACGGTCTTGCCTTCGGGCGACGCTGGCACCGAGCGAACGCCCACCGCAGCACCACCCCTTCCGGCCGCCCCGCTCAGTATAAGTTTGATCAGACAGATGGGCCCGT
This sequence comes from Eonycteris spelaea, assembly GCA_003508835.1. Lineage (NCBI taxonomy): Eukaryota > Metazoa > Chordata > Mammalia > Chiroptera > Pteropodidae > Eonycteris > Eonycteris spelaea. The sequence continues at coordinate 2,750,963 of PUFA01000009.1, read as the reverse complement.
TGACAGGACCATTTAGATTGACCTTGGCTGACCCTTGAATAAATGACCTTTTAGAGAGAGGTTATCGGTCTTATCCCGGTCGGTCACAATGGAAAGGTCCAAATGTCGCCCATTACCCGACCGGGCACTAAGCAAGGGGCAAGCAGCTCAGGCATCAAACCACTTCCCGTCGGCGCTTGTGGCCGACTCCACACATAAATGACACCCAGCCTGCTGAGAGCAAACTCAAGTCACACCTAATTCGGCAGCTTCTACAAGAGAAAGAAAAGGAAAGAGGAGAGCCGGCACAGCTGGAGAGCCCGCGGGGCACTGAGTGCTGAGGAAGGGCAACATTTCGACCAGATGCAACGCATTGTATCTCACCGAGAACTCGATGTCGCGTCATCATCCCCCTTTAACAGACGCAGACACTGAGGCCCAGCTGGGAGGTGGTGGAGCGAAGGGTCGCGGGTTTCTCAGACCCTATGGAACCGACTCCTTCCACTGGAGGTGCCGGCTCAGCTGGAGAGTGAGGTGGGTGCCCCGGGAGGTGGGCGTGCCTAGACAGTGAGGTGGGTTCAGCCTGCCCGGCCTTGTCTCGTCTCCACTGCTGGAGAGTCGGACCACTTGGGGAGATCATATCACTTCTCTAGTCTTCAGTTGTCTCCTCTATAATGTGAAATATCTCCCATTGTGTGATCATGAGCATTAAATGGGCTAGTCCTGAACAGCACCCAGCACTGCGCCTGGCATATAGTAAACGCTCCATAAATCCTAGCTGCCGTTGTAACCCATCTTGCCAAACGGTCTTTTTGGCTGTACTCCGTAATTGGGACTCACACGTGTGGAGACAGAGACCCTCAATTAAGTTTACTTTTCTTCCTGCCTCTCCCCATTTTTAAAAATTTCGTTTTGTTTATGCCTTTTTTTTTTCCCCTCCTTGTGACCATTTCATAAAACTGGCTTCAGAGTCCAAAACACTGTCAACTGGAAAACACAAATCCCAAATCCCCAGGAGGGTGTGTAATGTGATTTATAGATGCGTTTTCTTTAGCTTAACAACATCTCGTTCACATTTCGGCCCCGACAGCCTTCGTCACCCTGCCAAACTCTTGAGTTTTATTGTGGCATCAAGTAAACCGTGGCTATAAATCATCCCCGGATGTCAGCCTGATTATTCTGAGTGAGTTGGGACCTGATGGCCAGGGTACTCTGGACGCAGACTCGCCACGTGCTCCCGAAGGCCGGCTCCCTCCGGTCCCGGCCCAGAATGAGCTGGCTCTCACACGCAGCCCAGGGACCTCCAAGCTGTCCTCATTCTCCTCTTCCAAGAAAGTCCCCTCCAGGTCAGCTTCCAGGGGGTGCAGTTCCTCTACTTCCTTCTACAGAAAAGCAATTCGCTCCCTCTGATTTGCTTCGTCACTGCCATCGTGGACAAACACACCTGGCAAGTATCAGGGCGACTTGCTGGCCCCTGACAGAAGGCAGAGCCTTCTCCTCAGTCAACGGAAGCAAGAAGGGTAGGGGTTCCAGGGTTGGGGGCTCAGCCTTCACACACCAGAACCCACACATAGTCCCCTCTGGTCACCCTCAACAAGCTTTAGGAAGACATATATGAGCCTTGGTATTTTGCACCCGAAGCAGAGATGGAGTTTTCCAGAAAATCCAGCCAGAGGAGGTGTGTTCACTGTCCATGGCTTCAGCCACACCCCACAACGATGGCCTTTCCTCTCGTCTCCCATGCGGGGCGCCTGCTCTGTGTCAGGCACCATGATGAATGTCCCCCGCCTCTTCCATCACGGTCCTCACGTGGGCTTCTATCTGTGAATGTGGGGAGACCTCGGGTCAGGCAGGGGGTGCCTCAGGCAGAGATGGGTGAGGGCCAACGAGCCCCTCGGCCACACCGCTGCTCCCAGGTGAGGACCTGCGCGTGGCACACAGAGCCTTCGATGAACCCAGGAGTGGAAAATACTTGCTTCTGCACCCCGGCCTCTGCCACGGAGCTCCTCTAAGAGGGACCTGTGTTTAAAAACGCGAGCTCGGCACCACGGCACAGTAGCTGTGTTCCCCTTGTCCCTCTGGCTCCGTCGTCACCAGGGGCGTCCTCTGCAAGGGAGAAGCCTTAGCCACCTAGCCATCCCCAGCAGCAGGCACCAGGCCTCAGTGCTCCTTCTGTCCCCAGACCCCGGTGGCCTTCCTGCTCAGACGCAGCCGCACTGACCTCCGGCCCCAGCCGCGAGCAGGTGTGCAGGCGGCGGCCGCAAGACGCTTCCCCCGCCATCTGGGTGGGTGTTTAGCCAGTTGACACCATGGCTTGTGGTTTCTCTGCCAAAGCCTCCTCCTAAGTGAAGCGTTCCTGGGCGAACCTGCAGACGGGTTAAGGTCACGAGCCTAGAGTTCTGTCGGCAAACGACCTGACTTTAAAGGACGTTAGAACGGGTAGTGGGGTGGGGGAGTAAGGGTGACAGCATTTTAGAGTTTGTGAGAGTTTTTTATTAGTCCTCATCCCATCTACCACATCAAAAAAAAAAAAAATTCAAACAAAGGTAAATAAATGTCTGTGAGTAAACAGAAGAAGAGGAGTTGTTCGAGAGGCAGACGTTATAGAAAGAGAAAAAGAAATGACCCAGGGTCTCGAAAACTGTGCTGGTTCGTCAGCCGGGGAAGCAGGCGCTGTCCTGCTGCCTCCCAGGGAAGTCCAGACGCGAGAGGGAGGCATGAGCGGTCCCACACTGTGGAGGGGCGGGGAGGTGTGAGGGGCTCTCGCTAAGGTGTTACGGAGCACACGGAACAGGAAGGGGTGCGCCCGGAGGGGACAGGAGAACAGAGCGTCCTTCATGGGTTTCCAGCAACTATGCCAGGACACATACTGTGCTCAGAGCCAAGCAGGGGACGAGACACTAGAATCTCCCAGAGTTCAGTCAGAGACGCCAAGTTCAGTCAGAGATGCCCAAGCTCAGTCAGAGATGCCCAAATTCAGTGAGAGACGCCCAAGTTCAGTCAGAGACACCCAAGTTCAGTCAGAGAAGCCCAAGTACAGTTAGAGATGGCCAAGTTCAGTCAGAGAAGCCCAAGTTCAGTCAGAGACACCCAAGTTCAGTCAGAGAAGCCCAAGTACAGTTAGAGATGGCCAAGTTCAGTCAGAGACACTCAAGTACAGTTAAAGACGCCCAGAGTTTAGTCAGTGATGCCCAAGTTTAGTCAGCGATGACCAAGTACGGTGAGAGACACCCAAGTTCAGTCAGAGACACCCAAGTTCAGTCAGAGACGCCCAAGTTCAGTCAGAGAAGCCCAAGTTCAGTCAGAGACACCCGAGCTCAGTCAGAAAAGCCCAAGTACAGTTAGAGATGGCCAAGTTCAGTCGGAGACACTCAAGTACAGTTAGAGATGCCCAGAGTTTAGTCTCTACCTTTTGCGGCATAAAGAAGAACTATATTTTTTGAGGAATCACAAGAACTATTTAAGGGTTTGGTTGTCTAGCTTCAAATGACACACCATATCCACCCCTTCCATTCTGGGCCAACTTCCTAAAGCCCCCTTCTATAATTCAAACTGTCAGCTGAGGTTACAGTTCAAAATGTCCCATGAGTGCATTTGAACACTGATCACCTGAGAGTTCCTATTTATTCCGGAGACCTCAGGCATCTATCTTGGGAGGAGAGAGGGTGAGTTTTGAGGTCAGACTGTTCTGGGCAGAAACTGAGCTCTGTAACTCACAAGTTCTGTCAGCCTGGGCAGATCGGAAGATCTGTGAAAAAGTTGGGAAAGAATAGCTCTCTCAGAGAGCCGTGATGAGGACGTCATCGGACAAGGCACGCAGTGCCTGGCAAAGCCCCCGGTGTAAACGGGGTTCTCAAGAAATACGAATCCCATTTTCCCTGAATGTTACACAGGCGGAGTTCTGAATTGTATGTGGGAAGGCCAGAGGAAGGAAGGAGGGAAGGAAGGAAGGAAGGAAGGAAGGAAGGAAGGAAGGAAGGAAGGAAGGAAGGAAGGAAGGAAGGAAAGAAGGAAAGGAAGGAAACTAAATCAAGAGAACAGATCATTTAGCCATTTTTCTTCTCTTTTGGAAAAGAATAAGAACTATGTGCCTCTTAGGTAAGGTTTCTGAGGTCGTCTGGGTTCAGACTTTCAGTGAGAAGTTTTACAGTGTCAGGTGTCAAGCTTGTCCACATCAGCCTGACATGAGAGTGACATCTTGGAGGGCGGGAGGCAGCAACACTGTGGTGACAGAGTTTAGCAAGTGGGGATACACCCAGCACGTGCCAGGAGCAGGGGCTGGAAGAAGGAGACAGCCATTGTCCCTGACCTCCAGGAGACCCCTTCCTGAACCAGGTAGTTTGAACTCACTCACATGACAGATATTTCCTGAGTAACCACTTGTCCCAACCACTGATCTGGACACGTGGTGCCGGGTGCCCTGGGGGATGGTGGGAGGGGGGGCTGTCAGGTGGAGATGTCCCCCAGACCACGGGTCTCTGATTAAGCAAAGGGTAACAGCACCTTCACGAAGCGGTGACATTTTCTTAGCGTTGATGACACCGGATCTTTCTAGTTTATTTAAAAATGCAAACCATCCCTAAGTCCCAGATCGTCACCCATGATCAATAACCACACGTGGGATTAAACTCACGTGAGCTGCTGGTTTGCTGGTCCGAAGGTGGAGGGAGGCACGTAAACCTGCAGGGTCCCCAGAGCGGAAGGAAGGGATGGTTACTGAGCTAGGTCCTCACACTAGGAGGTCCAGCGACAGGGGCCGTGGGGGCAGGTGTCACTTTAAGGACAAATGGGTGTCAGCCAGGGGAGAAAACTGAGAAGGGCGCGGGCCGAACAGGAGGCAAGCTCTGGTAGGGCAGGGGCCAGAGGGGAGCGGGGCACCCATGAGGGGTTTCTATTGCCATCGAGAATAAAATACAAAGGCGGGAGTAGCCTGGGAGGTCGCTGGTGTACAAGAAACCTGGCTCTCTCGGGTAAGGGGCTTGCTTGGTACTCCCAACCGCTGACCTGCTGGCCGTCAGGGCCGGACGTCCCCTGTTGCGGGGCTGTCTGTAGGATGGTGGTGGCATCCCTGGCCTTCACCTGCTGGATGCCAGCAGTGCCTCCTCAGTTGTGACAATGGAAAATGTGTCCAGGCACTGTCAGATGCCCCTCAGGGTCAAAATCGCCCTGGGTTGAGGTCGCTGCTCTAGGTGAAAGGCCACAAGCACGAAGGGACAGTGGTGATGACTGACCAGAGGGACCAGGGCAGGCGAAGAGCCGCGAGGAGCCTCGAGCCCTCCACGGTGCCCCAGCGTCAGCACGCAGTAGGTCCCCAGCAAAGGGTGGTCTCCACGTAAGAAAGGAGGGCTTCCGGAAGGTGCTGGAAGGCTCCCGGTGTCAGAAACATTCGCCATTCAGCAGGGCCAGGCCCCTGTCAGGCCACTGTCCCCAGGGCTGAGAGGCCACTGTGGGCCCCACCTCAGAGGCCAGGTCATGCTGGGTGGCTGTTTATCTGTGTGCCCAGGGCTGCCTGCTGGGCGTATTAGAGGCCATGAAATAATGATGAGGCCTAGGAGGGGTAATTAAAAGCCACGGTGACATTGATCTGCTGAGATTTCTGAGAGAGCCCAGAGCACACGGGGCGACTCTCCATCTTACCTCATGCAGGCCCAGCCTGATTGGCCCCCAGGGCATTGCCGGGGCCCTGGAACTTCACCTGTGGCTGGGAGACTCCCAGGGCAGCAGCCAGCCCGGCTTCAGAGGCTGAGCAAAACAGGCAGCCAGGGCCTGGGGGGCAGACCAGCTGCTCCGCTCGGCCGGAAGGCGGGAGCCACCACTCTGTTAGACACAGGTCCCCGTGCGCCACGGTCGCAGAGGTGAGCCCGCTCTGCTGCAGGCCGCAGACTGCAGACCCTGGCCCAGGTGGAGAGCCGAGGGGCTCTGAGGCATGCCACGCGCCTAGGAGCAGGCCTGTCCCTCTCTGCCCACAGTAAAGGTTGTGGTCCAGACTCGCATTAAGCCCATGGTTGTTTCTGGATAATCTCCTATGGGCCGGGAACGGTGCAACCTTTATAAAAAAAAGATGTGAACACCTAATAGTTACTTACGATTCTCCGTGCAAAGCTGGACACCCCGATCTGATGATGAAGGTGGTCGCCCTCACTGCTGTCTACCATAGTTTTGAAACTGACCTAGTGAGTGGCATGAGCACAAGTCCCAAGGCCGCAGTCTTGGCCTTGGCCCCACCACTCGCTACCTCTATAATCTGGGCAAATCGCTTCAGGACACTGTGTCTTAGTCTCCCTGTTGGCACATGGAAATAAAAACAACCGGGGGCACAGGTGGGAAAGGATCGAATGCGACGAGGTGGCAACATCCTGAGCCTGCGTTAGCCCCCGGCTGGATGCTCGAGGTCCTGCCGAGGTGGCCGGGAATAACCCACTTTGCAGGTGAGAAGAGCGAGACAGGAAATCCTTTCTGAGCTGGGATCCTCCTCACAGGGAGGCACGCCCATCTCACAGGGGGCACTGGGGCGCTCGCTCGGCAGGAAGCTGGGCTTCCAGGTGCTGGGGTCAGACAAGCAAAGGCAAGAGCCCCCCAGAAGCCCATGGGATTGGCCTCCCTCCTGCCCCTCACCCCGACCCCTCTCATGAGCATGTCATGAATCGCAGCCCCAGGTCCTCTTCTGTGAAACCTGGCCTGCTTTTCTAGCTTTTGGCCTTGACCACATGGCGGGGGGCTGGGCGCTGCACTCTGTTCTCAAACTGTAAAGGAAGTAGCAGCCCTATCAGATGGAAGGAAAGGCGACATTTTCTTGGGGCCTTGACAAGATAGCCTGTCACCCACGCCGGGGAAGGCCTACGGCGGGATCTCTGCTCTCCCGACGGAGAGAGGCTTATTCCTTCCCGTTAGCTGCTTTGGGTGGGGAGAAAGATTCCTCCGGTTTCTGGAGAGGACACGCTGAATTCGAGCCCTAGAAAAAGGCCTCACTCCATACCATCTCCTCTTCCTCCGCTTCTGTATTTATACCATGCAGTGGTCTGGGGACACCTGAACACTCTGCCAAACCTAACGCACAGCATCGCCAAGCCCCTGACTGGAGAAAAGCTTGCAGACGTGGGTGCCCACGCAGCGGATGCTCGGTACACGCCTCTGCTGATTTAACAGAGGTGTGAGCTGATCGCCACTAGACTCTTCCAGGTCACGACGTCATCGCGGGATTCATCTGTGGAGAGTCCGTCCGGCGCCAGACGCTGCACTAGGCATTCATTCGGTCCAAGCTGCATCCCGGCAGGAGGTCGAGGTGACACCCCCTGGGCCCTGAGGTCGGGGGACACGCCCGTGAGAGGTCACCGGGACCCGAACTTGGACGGGCTGTTGGCAGCCGGCTCTCCACTGCTCTGCTTGCGAATGACGTCTAGTTCACGAACCGGAACTGCACGGCCCTTGGGTTGTCCCTACGCGCCATCGGTCACATGGAAAGAATACATACTTTTCTTGCCCCTTGGCCGGTGGTGGTCCAGAATGTTATTGTCTCAATTCCAAACAAGACGTGGAAACCAAAAATCATCTTCATCATTAATCTGGTGGCCAAACCTGACCTGAACTGATAGAATGAACAGAAGGCTATCCATCGTCTACGTGCCCCACGCGGTGTGAATATTCATACCGTACATTCATGCATTTTTGCTGCAAAAATATTAATGTGTTCTGTCTCTAGGTGCTGTCCCAGACTCTCTAGGGGTGGGGGGTTATATAGCCCACAATTATGAGACATATTAACTTCCTAAAACGTGCCAAATTCCAATTCCTGAAATACGCCTGGCCTTACTGGTTTCAGAAAAGAGACTGTGGCTATAATCAAATCCGGTATCCCAGTTTGGAGCCTTGTCCTGCAGACAGTGTCTGGTAGTGGAAGGTGCGGGCATCTGAGATCGATGGACCTGGACCCTGATTCTGGGCTGTACAGCTGCGCGACCAACCTCAGCCAGCACGGCACTCATGGAAGCCTCAGTTTCCCCAGTTTCAAGAGGGGCGCGGCACAAAGCATCTCGCCGGCAGGGCCGCTGTGAGGGCGAACGTGGGTGCCTGTGGGTAAGGACCTCATGTGCGGTGGCCTGTGGGGATGCTCCGAAGTGGCCTGTCTCTCCAGCTGCCCTTGTGATGATTTCCAGGCCTGACGCAAAGATGTGGTAAAACTTGCACTGCAAGTTCACTGCCCTCGGCCTAGAGTAGCTTGTGGTCCCAGGGAGCTTAGGCTGGCGGTAAGTAATGCTCACCGAGACCCGCAGAGGCCAGGACAATTAGCAGGAACCAAGACCTTTTCGATATTAATTAGCTGTCCCTGACAAGGTGCTGCCCGCCTCCCAGCCTCTCGGGGAGTGTTTGGGGACGAGGCATCCACAGAGGAGCCCAGCCCTGACCACGAGAGCTGAGTAAATAGAATGGAGTTTGGCTTCCCAAGGGCCAGGGTGATGCAAGGCTCTCCCTGTGCTCAGGTGCAAGATGGGGTCTGGGTGGACAGAGGGGCCGGGGACAATGGGACGGGAAGCCCTCGCTGGCTCAGCCCACCCCCTCTGCTCTGACATTAGGTTCACCCTCCACCCCACTCCATTCTTTTCTCCCTCTTGGCCTCTGGTCTCCGCTCTCTGTTTTTCTTTTGCTTTGAACCTCTCTAGCCTTTCCCCGCTCTGTGTCACTCTGTCCCTCTCCATCTCCCTGTCCCTCCCTGTCTCTCTGTGCTGTGCCTTAACATGTGTACTCCCAAGGGCCCTCGGCTGCCCCTCACGCACAAAGCTTGGGTCGTGACAGCTGACAGTCCCTTTCTCTTCCAGCGAACCCAGGGTTCTCCCCCCAAAAGATAATTCGTAGAATGCAGGCTAGCTTGCTTTTCTGGGGTCAACTTCCACTTTATTTCAGACATAAGTGTTTATTCATCATATATTTATTGAGTGCTTACTGCTTGTCCGGTACTTTTTTTTTACATAGTGGGGACGCAGTAGTGAACAAGTGAGAAAGGCCTTGCTCTAAGGGGAGGCGGGGGCTGGGGGAGGCCGTAGACAAATAAGGACATCCAATCAGGTGTCTCAGAAGATATAAGTGCTAGGAAGAAAATAAAAGCAGAGAATGAGGCAGGAGAGAATGACTAGGAAATGAGTCTCTGGCAAAGAATCGTCAGGTCATCTCAGCCAAGTGACAAAGAACCGCGTATTGCTAGCAAGGGAACCAGCAGTCCAGGGAGAAGGGACAGAACGTGCCAACGCGCTGAGGCGGGAGTCAGTTTGGCGCATTTAAGCGACATCGGGCGCATGCGAGGGAGGGGGCGAGAGGACAAAGGGTCGAAGGACGTTTTCTCGTCCAGTCCTTGCAATCCCTCTTCCAGACAGAAGGCTTCGGTCTCGCCTACAAACGAGAAAACTCCAGGTCAGAAAACGCGACGTGTCGAGCCGATATCACAGGCGTTTTAAATGAGAGGCGGGATCCTAACCGAGGCCGACGAGGCACGGACGCTTTCCACAGCACCTATTCGAGAGCTGAAGGATTTGGAGTGACTCTGTAAGCCCAGGCAGCTAGTAACACCTCACCTATGAGGAGCTGAAAAGCTACAACAGTACCTGCATCTGAAGTCAGGGACAGCTGCGGGAAGTGACAACCGCGAGCAGTGAGGTCCCTTCTACTAGTCCAAGGCAGAAGGCGGCCTGAGAGTAAGTTTACATCTGAGCCCAGAAACGAGCGGTCACTTACAGCTGGGGAAACCGAGGCTCAGAAGCGGAGCTTCCTGCCCGGGGCCCGGGGCGTGTAGCAGTGCGTCTGAATCCACGGCCTTTACATTCTCTGTGTTGCACGGTGTTGGTGTGCAAGTGTAACATGAGTTCGAAAAATAAAACGCACGAGGGACAAAAAAATACATTATTTTCATAGTCTAGCCTTTCAAACGTTCCTTTTATTGGATTGATTAGATTTCTGAGAAATCAGCAATAGCATTTAACTGACAAAGACCATTTTCCACCACGAAAAAAAAAAAAGAGTGATTATTTGAACCTCCCACCTGATTCTTTTGTTTCGAAGAGGGAAATGTGATTTTGAAAGAGTAAGTACATATATTTATACCACATGAGTGGGAAGCAGGACCCGTCAATGAATCATCTGTTTTCTACAACTCTGAAATCACCCCAGACACACGTGCTGGAGACACCGAAGGCTGCCGTCCGTGCACGGGGACCACTGTGCCGGGGGGCTAGTCCCTTGGGGTAGGACGGGACGAGGGAGAAAGGAGGCCATCGCTGCCTCTCGTCTTCACTCACAGCAGTGCGCTGACTGCTGTTGACTGCGTGATGAGAACCTCATCCTCTCGGCGACTCCTGCTTTCTCTCTCTCTCTCTCCCCCTCATCTCCTCACTGCACAAACATTGACTGCTACCTGAGTTGCGGGCCTCATGCTCATCTGAAGACCCGAAGACCGAGAAGATGCAGCCCCTGACTTTTCTTGAATCGAGTTCGTTTACGAAACACAAGCTTGGGTTCCTCCCCTAGAGGCCTTCATGTTCTCATGATGCACCTACATTTATTGACACCAGAGTTCAGCTCTTGTGAGAAGGGTCTGTCCGAGGTGGGGCGGGAGAAGCCGAGACCCTTTATTCCACAAGGACTCATGTGGAGTAGCAGTTCTGCGCGTCCTTCAAGCCCCAAAGGCCATCTTGGGGTGGGGCTGCAGCCTCAGTCTGAGCACCCAGGCAGGACAGAGGCCTTGATGGCATCTGTGGGGACGGCAGTGTTTGTCAGAGTGGATGCAGAAAGGATACCCGCAGCACTCTTTACATGGAAATATTGATTATTCAAGACTCTGAAACCCAGCCTGAGTCACATCCTCTGGCTGGAAACCCCCCACCCCATCCCCTCCTTGGGGTTCAGCCCAATCACTGGAAACAGACGAGGGGCCTCGGCACAGTAATTACACTCCAGGATTTTTGTTCTGACCAGGTGTGCCTCCGACAGTCCCTTAAAATCGTATTCTGACTCTTGGGGCTTTCTGAGGTCTTGAAGATCAAATTCACATAGAGGTGAAGTTGCTACAGAGGGTGCAGAGAGCAACAGCATGCTGTGATCATCCAGAATGATCACCTTCTGGAGAGATCTAGTTCATGACCAAGAGAGCAGCAGGGGGACAGGAGACCCCAGTCCCAGTGTCCAGTTAGAGACGAGGCTTTGGGCAAATTTTATATCATTTGTAAACCCATCATGTCATCCATGAATAAAGGACTGTCACCCACTATTACCCACCAACTGTTATGGAAAAAGACTTTATGTATTACACTCTGTTATCTGTCATATATGTTATAAGTATGAGAAATCAGCATTATTCGAGGAAGAATGTGTGGCTGTGGTGATGTGTAATATATGTGTGTGAGTACAACAATAAACAGACATAGGCATGCAATATTCTATATGCCAATATGGGCGATTTGATTTAAAACGGGTCTTGAAGGATTATTTTAACTCCCATAGCTTTTCAATGGCTCTAGAATCAAATTAGTCAACAGCTCTGATTGCCACGGGAAGGGTAATTTCAGGAATGATAAGAATTGCAATATCAGTTAGTACCAGCTTGTTAATGAAACTTCAAAGTTGAACCAAAGTAGGAGTCTGGAGATGGCTCCAGAGAAAAAGTCCATGTTGCTGCAAACTCCTTTGTGTCTTTAATGAGTGCTTAACCTCTCCGCACCTGAACTTGGCCATCGTGGCCAACAGTCAATTTTTACTTCGGTTCATGGATTTTTTTTTCTCCTTTTAATCCTGAAAATCTGTAGCCATGTCATCAGCTCCTTCTTAATTATACCATATTCTTTACATCTGTCCTGCTAAATAACTCTAATTGAAATAGCACCGGCGTGAATTTTTGTAATGTTCCCCCCAAGACATCCCGAAAGTGACTCGCGAGAAAACAGACTGAAGTCACAGCTGGAAGCACGTCAAGGATCATTTCCATTTTTACATGATTAATTTGAATTTAATATCTTAAATCAAAACCTGATTAATTTAAATAAAATTTTGATGGTGCCCTGCTTCTAATATACATTGCAGTAATTAGATTCGGCTTAATGTGATTTTTTTTTTACATAATTAAAAAAAAGAAGGAAGTCAAGTGTAACAATGCAATGTTGATACAAATCTGTCTAAATATATAGAGGGGACCGTGGTTTTGGACATTACTCAGGTGGAGAGAGGATGGTTAATGAAAGGGAAATTAGTGAGCTCTTCCATCTCTATAGCGAACCAGCTCATTCTCCAATTAAAAGTAGACAAAGTTTTCCTTCCTGAGAAGTGCGAATTTCAGCAGGCCATGACATCAGGAAGTGATTCTCAGACAGAATGTGACAGACAAACGCAAACATACATCTCTCCTCCCTTTGATACCGACTGAATTTGTCCTATGTCCCAAAGACAGCGAGGCTCCGACGTCACAGACTGATGGGCACGCGGCCCCAGGCAAGTTGGGGACGTGGCGGTGACGGCTGCCAGTCTCCATCTTTGGAGAGTAACATGGCCTGGGGACCATGCTCTGTACGACCTGCCCCTCGAGAAAACAGAAGGCGTCTGGCGGTTGCTACAAGCTTTTCCTTAAATCCAGACTTCTGTTTACCCCAATTCCAATTGACCCAGATTTATACACAGTGAGGGCCCTAGAAATAAATAAACTTCAGTGTCCAGACAATGTGACACAATGATCGCATTCTAGAGGGATCTAGTTCATAACCAAGAGGAAGCCGGCTGACCCGCAGACTCCTGCACGGAGGTTCTGAAACACTTGTTTCTAATGTGAGTCTCTCCCTTAGATGGCCAAGTGACCCCGGGCCAGTCACGTCCTTCTCAAAAGGCAGTGTCACCAGCTATGGAAAATAGTTGGAAGTGAAGAGGGGATTCCAGATGGTTTCACGAGAACCTCACCTTGAGACGATGGTCCTCGGGGAACTTCTATGAGCCAAAGAAGACTGAGCTCTGTCCCCTGCCAGGGTTCCTGGGGCGGTTCACTTGAAGTAAGGGTCCCGCAGTGGCTGAAGTCACAGGTCACTGTTCTAAAGGATCTCTGAGTCCTTCCTCCCCAGGATGTTTCTAGGCTGGGAACCCACGATGGCGAAGTTGGCCGGGCTTGAGGGCAGAGCAGGGGACTATAGTTTTGGACATTTCTCGGCAAAGGGAGAACGGTTAGGCTGAGAATCCATCGACTCTTAGCTCTACCTGTTATTTATGAAATTTGAATTAATAAAACTTTGTCATGTGCCTGGGGGGGGGGGAAATAGATGATACTGCATCTGCATTATGCACAATCAAGGCTGCTTATAACAACAAAATTACCATTGTTATCCAAACTTAAATTCAGAATCCCCTTTGAATGCATCAGCGGTATTTGTTAGGGAGCTTCTGTGTGCGCAGTACGCTGTACGCATTTCCGTGATTTAAAAGCAACACGATGCTCTGTACTTGCAAATGCCTTATCCTATAAAGTGTGTTACACCTTCCCTCCCTCCCTCCCTCCTGCCTTTTCCTGCCGTCCTTTACTTCTTTCCACAATGCCCTGCCATAAATGGTCCGCTCTGAAGTTTCGTCCTGGCTGCTTCTTCTCCACAGGACTTCAGAGAGGCAGAGATCCGTACGGCACGTGCATGTGTCTGAGGGCAAGGGACAAAGACGTGGGGGACATGGCATGCAGAGACTCACGGGAGGAACCTCTGCCTCGCTTCAAGTGGCCGAGAAGTCACACTTCGTATCGTGCCGATCATTTCATGGTTCCTCGATGGGTCTGATTTCAAACTTTCATTGCGATGTTGAGCACTAGTCATGACACTCGAGCAGTGTTGAGAACGCAGCTTTGCCTTACGTCACGAAAGGGAAAGAAGCCCCTGATCTCAGCCTGTGTCTACGCGGCTTAGTGTACGGACAGGGAAGTCCCCTGAGCCGTTAAGCCTGATCCAAACTGGACAAAGAAAGTCACTCTCAGCCTTCCCTGTGGCTTCCCTGAGGATGCTGACTTTCTGGAGCGTCTCCACTAGGACCAGTCATTCCTATAATTGTGATAACTACAGCCACATACGTGTGTCATGTGCTGTGCTCACGATGCCCACACGTTATCTGTCAGCCTTGGCATCTCTGTTTAACACGCATTTCTCTAACCATTCTGTAGACCTGAAAACGGAGGCCCGTAGAAACAGAGGGACTTTGCAGGATTTCAGCCCCAGTCTTGTCGGCCCCTCATTGTGGAGCTGGACCACACCACCCGGTCGATCTGGGCAAGGAGATAATTCCCTAGTCCCTTCGTGGGGCCAGGCTGTGTAGACCCCCGCGCTTTAGAAGCTGTGTGGGCACGACCCAGTTTGTGCCTGGCTAACCAACGGATCGCCGGATGCTCGCAGCTGACAGAAAGGAAAGGACTCAAATAAGAATTTCAAGGAAATCGTGATTTATTATTCATCACGAAGGGTCTGACACGATGGCTTTCTCATCTGACAGCCAGGACTTTTGATGACAATCAACAATTTCATTTCTTTCTAAATTTAGATTTTTTTCCCCCTATTCTGCATCAAACACCGAAGCCAGCTAAAAATAGCTGAGCGGTGAACGTTACAGGGGAGAATTTTACCAATTACAGCTTTTATTTTATTTTTTTAATGTCAAAGGTAAAGTCAAAACAAAATTAATCAGGAGGGGTTATCTATAATGAATCACCATTCAGCTTGGAGGAAGCGGGGTGGGTGGATATCTCTGTCAGCAGCCGAAGGAATGTTCTTTCAAAGAGCTACATGAGACTAGAGGCCCCACGAAAAAAGATTGTGGATTTTCCACATCCAGCAGCATGAATCAAAACTCTTCGTCTCTGGTCTAACTTTCTTTTTTATTCTAAGGCAGCAGGGGTCAGGGTTTGTGTGGGCTGTGATTTAAATGGTTAATTGAAAAGAAGCCATGGTGAGCTGTTTCTGGCGACAGTATTTACTGGGACCATCTTATCTGAGTTTACAGAGTTATTTCCAATTTGTAAATGCCGTATGCCTTTCTACGAGATAAAACACTTACAAACCCCAGACCTGAGTGAAGGCGCCTTGCTGTTCTGGAGCCTTCCACACCTGCCCCTTCTGTCTCTCCCCTTCCCCCTGCTCTCTCTTAATGCCCTCCCCGCCTCTTCTTTCCTGTCTCCGTAAGGAAGTCATTTCACTACCCAAAGCCTCAACTTCAGGCACAGAAACTTAGTCATAGAGTCGTGGGATGGAGTGAAGACTTACCCCAAAGCCCCGTTGGACGGAGGGAAAAACAGAGGGCCAGAGACGGCCAGTGACTCATCAAGGTCTCAGAATGAGACGTGTTGAGGTCAGAATCCAGGCTTTTCTTTACCCCTTCAAGCCCAGTGTCCTTGGGGTGGCTTGGAAGTGTCAGAGGGGTGGCCTCCCTATGGAGTCCAGTATGAGGTGGTGGCATGAGACCACAGGTGTGACAGCTGAAACCATCGGTCCCAGACGGTCTACCAGCTACATTAAAGAGACATTACTTTCCAGAAGATCCTTGCCCAGGAAGGAAACAATTATAAATGTCTTCATTATGTATTCCGGAAACTTCCCGGAAAAGCCATATTCAAGAACATCACACTGTTCTACTGTCGAACCACAGTGTACGCCCATGACACTCCAGAGCCCTCCCCGTGTGATGTCCACCAATCCTGAACGGTGACATCGGGACCCGTCCTCCCCCCACCCCGTCCTATGCAGTGCACTGTGCGAGACCTGCCGTAAGCCAGACTTCAAAACCTCGTGCCTCTCTTGACGTGGCTCTTCTTCCCTCCAACCCCCTTTCAAGTCTCTGCTGAAAGGGGCAAGGTCCACGGACCAGCTTGTTGGATCAGCAGGTCGTGTTCGGGGAGCCAGCGTTCCCGCATGTGAGACGGGAGGGTACACAGTGCGGGGGAGATGCCGGGGAAAGGCTGGGTGCTGCGCTACGGGAGTCACACCCCGATTAAGTCGCCCCCCGCTCTGCGAAGCAGGTAGAGAGGGAGCGCTCAGCCCGGCGTCTCCACCAAGGGCAGGAGAGGAACGACACACATGAGGACTCAGCGCCTCCCTGTTGGTTGGAGAGACTCTGAGACGAGGTGACTTGACCTTACCAAGGGTCACTCAAGCTGAAAGGCTAGACAAGCCCTGCCAGGGAGCTGGGCATGAGCGTGGCATGGGGACTCTGAATAGCCCGTTTCCAGGCCCAAGTGGCGGCGGCACAGGCTGAGTGCAGAGTCCTGGCTGGGTGACTTCGGGCAGGTGCCTTGACCGCGCACGTGACAGTTTCTTCCTCTGTGAACTGGGGAACGTGATAAAGGAGCCACTACAGCGGCTACAGTGCCCATGCACGTCGCACACCCAAGAAGGGCCAGAGCGCATTGACCGCCGTGACCCTCCGTGTTCTCCTCTGTCCGGTGGGGCTGAGGATCAAGTCCCCACTTTTTTAGAAAAACCACATTTTTGTAGGAGTGTTGGATGACCATAACAAGCTTGATTTAAAAAAAAAAAAACATTCCCGGCCACCATCTTCGTAGAAACTTACATGTGGATTTAGGACGGACCATGCTCTCTCTGCTCCTAACCTCCTGGCTAGAAATCGTGCCTCGCTCCCCTTTCTGGACCCGTCGCCTTGTCTGTGAGGTGAGCCGGGAATGCGATGGCTCACGGAGGAGCCGGTGGACACCACACCGCCCCTCCAGCCCTCACCTCTGCAGCCCGTCACCCACCTCATCTTCCGGGAACGTCACCTTTGCAAACTCATCTCGTATCCTGAGACACGAGGCACATCTCTGGCTTTGTTTCTCTCTTATAATAGATGTAAATTAATGTTTTGCCTTTGTTTGCCACGGTAATCATAGAGGCAAGTATGTATTTCTAACAGCTATCTTATTTTCAATTTGCAAAGCGTACTGTGCTTAATCCCACGAGGAGGCCTGTGGCTCAAGATATGAATTTTAAAAGATAATTAGCCCAGTGCAGGGGGTGTTCTCTACGACAAGGGACGTGCACCGGAGCCCGGTCAGAGGGGTCCTCCGGGCACCCTGTTGGGTCACGGTCCCCACCCCCACCCATGGTTTATTACTTTTTTTCCCCCTATCGCCTCTGCCTTTGTGCAAACCAGCTGATTTCTTCATGAAAATTTAAATCATGTCCATACTAGAAGCTGGAATTCCTTTTTGGGGGTTGTTATGTGAGAATTCCCACCCCTGCTTCTGACCGATATTTCTTTTTATGATATTCATGGCAGGTGACAATTTATTTTCTTTTTTCTTTTTACTTTTTTTTTTCTATTTCTTTTTTTTTTTTCTTTTTACTGTAACGGAAAGAAAGCAGCAGGTCCATGCTGGTTATGTATAATGTTTAACGTCCAAGGTAGCTTGAGTGACCATCTACTACTGGAAAATGCCCCCAGAGGTCCCAGGTGAAGCAGACAGAAGTCCTGCCCGCCTCTGGTCAGGGGTTGTCCCTAGAAGCGCATGGCGCCCAGCAGGAAACTTGTCCTGGAGACAAGCGTGTGGCTGGCCAGACTAAGGACCCGTGCCCGCGTCCCTGCATCTCTGGGAGTTTAGCCAACGGTGCGGTCCGGGCCGGGCTCTGCCTTTGTCTACCCGCTTGGCTTAACTCACGAGGGTGGAGCCTCCGTGTGCCCGGCGCTGAGGGGGGTGGGGGCAGCAGAGCAGCAGGCTCAGTCGGCACTGTCGGGGACGCCTGCCTGGCCGACGCCCCCAGACTCGCAGAGGGCCGCGGACAGAAGGCGCAGCAGGGGCTCTGGGGGGCCCGTGCGCTGCGGGCAAAGGAGCCGAGCGGCATCCTTCCCCCTGAGAGGGTCCGGGGCGCCTGCCTGGAAGAAGGGGCCACCTGAGCTGCTTTTGGGTAGGTAACTTACATTTTCATCAGGATTGGGTCACTTTTCCTTTGCTATAGTTCTCCCAGGCCAGTGAGAACTGCCGGATGACGATAGCTCACGTGTGTGAAACATCAACTCTACACCTGGAACTCGCCTAATCATCATACATCCTACATATCACCCCGCTTAGTCCCCAGGACCGGGAGTGGCTGTTTACCAGTGAGGCAGGCCCCTGAGGTGCAGAAAGGGTCAGAAGCATCCCCAAGGTTCTCAGGGAGAGAGGGCAAGGGCGGAATTTGAACCCCGGCGGTCTCGCTGCAGAAGCCCTCGCCCTCCTCTACCTGATAAGGAAGGGGGGTCCTGCCCCGTGTTGCCACCCTCACCCCGACAGGTGGTGGAGGAAGAAATGCAGCTCAAAGCTTCGTCTAAGGAGCGAGTCGCATCATAGCAGTTCTTCTGCTGGGGCTTCAAATGCATCGTTCACAACAGTTTATAGCCAACCGTGGTTCGCCTTGAAAGTCACAGACCCGAGCACAAGTGCGATTTTTGCTTTAATTCAAATCAGGTTAGTAAAAAAAAAAAAAAAAAAAAAAAAGTCTTAATGCACTTTAAAGGCATTTTTCCCCTTTAACACACAAGCTAGGGGACGTCCCTTCTAAGGAATGAAATGTCATTTCATTTTTAATTCTTAGAGTTCATGAAACCCTGTGCTGCTGGGAGGTGTGTGTTTTTGGGTATGTGTTCATGTGTCTGTGTGTGCGCACACGCTCGCACACACTCGCACACACAGACACACACACACACACACACGCTTGTCCAGCAGCACAAAGTATATGTGCCATCTATACACATCATAGAAGAGAGAACAAACAGGTTTCAGACCAACTTCAGGAGGATTGAGCAGGTTTTAAAATTTGTCCTGACTTGTTCCTGGCATTCGACATATTGTCATGTGCTTGAAGATTTCCTCCTGGGCGTTCCTGAATTCGTGTGTAATGCAGTTGCACAGGGTGCTTTGGATTCAAATGGATGTAAAAATATCTAATACAAACTACTTACAGAAGCTCACTAGAAGGAAGAGAAAGGACAGTTCTAGAGCGTTCAGAAGCATTTTTACCCTCCAGTGAGGTCCAGGAAGGCTGGTGGCCTTGGAGGACACCTTTTCTCAAAATAAAAATGACGGGTTAGAGTTGGGACAATTTCATAGGTAAAACTTGAACTGTGAATCAGAAGTCTTTGCAGAATCCTTCTCTCTTATATTTAATTATTCTTTATCATTTCAGGGGAAAACAGCATTTAGACTCTATGAGAGAGTCCACAGAACGCCACAGAAAAACCATAAAATAAACAGCCAGCCTCCAATTGGTGAGACCCTGTCTTGGAGTGACAAAACACTGTGCCTCCATTAACGGATTGTTTTTTTTCTAGTGAATAACAAGATCCCTGTAAGACAGGATGGAGGCTCCATTAATTATAGACCGATACCAGAGGGTTCGGTTATCAGGCATTCATTTCTGGTACTAGGTGTTAATTTTCAAGCAACGTTGCTCCGTTGAATATCATGGTGTTTGAAAGAGTGAGGGCACTGTTGATACCGATCTAAGCTCTTCGAGAAGGAGCTATGTTTGTGGGACAGGTATGTGACAGGGTGGAGCAGGGACTGAGAAATAATTTCCAGCAATCTCTCCTTGAAAGTGCACTGAGCAGCCACCTCTATTTGCTAATGTTTAATAAATAAACTCCCTTTTCATGTGATGGTACCTCCTTTCCTGTCAGCCTCTCCACTTAGCCTGGGAAGCTTGGCTTACCCAGAAAAGTTTGTTCAAAATACTTGTGAAAGGTCAGCGCTTGGGCTCAGCACTGTCATCTGTGCCGAAGGGCCAGGCGCCCGCCCGCCCCCAGGGAGGGGTGCTGCGTGCCTCCTGGGAGATCTCTTTGGGATTTGTTTCCTACACACCCGCAACACGCAGGAGTGAGCTCGCAAGCCTGTGACTTTCCCCACCCCTCTCACAGGCGGGCGAGTGAAGGTTAAGGCCACGTGGGGTCGCAAAACCAGACCCATTTCCTGCCGCCCGTTCTTCCCCTCCCCCACCTTGCATGGATTTTCACACGACGGTGATGACAATAACAAAGAACTAAAGCCCTCACTGGGGAGACCCACCTTCCGAAGGCCCCAAACCCCTGGGATAGCTGAGGATCTCGGAATTGCAGGTGGACATACCTGGCCAGGTGTCCATGGTGATGAAAACGCCACCTGAGTCCCGGATGTATTATGAGTTACCTTGTCAAAAGTGTTCTTGGGAGAGTTCAGAGCACAGTAAGCATCACTACTGTTATTACTTGAAAAGATCCAAAAATCACTTCTTTGTCACTCTGCATTAGTATCCACTCTGCTTTTATCTCTGTTTTTACCATAAAAAGTGTTCTCGGCCTTCGAAAAACATCTTTCGCTAACGCGCCTTGAAGTCGAGTCGGAGCAAAGCAAAGCAGTTGTTATTAACAGCCGCGTAAACACGCGACCACGAACAAACTCCCCCCACCCCTTTCCTTCCAGAAGGAAACTGGTCACCCAAATCCAGGCCCTGGTTTTCTTTGTTTTCACCAACACACATGCTCAGCGAACAAGGCGAGAAGAAAGCGATCTATCAAAACTAAACTTTTCTACCAACGGGTTCTGAGAGAGAGTTTGGATTTCCTCACCAAAGGGGAAAAAAGAGAGAGAGAGAGTTTTCTGAATATTTTAAAGGTTCTTTTTAGGATGAAAACAGTGTCACACCCACAGCACATGCGCCTTTATCTGCTGCGAGGTTGGGTCGTGCGACACGCCAGCCTCGCGGCTCCTCGCAGGGGGCCTCGGAGCATCGCGAGAGCAGGGAGTCTGTCCTCGGCACCTGGCAGCGGGGAGTTTCGGCTGTTGATAAAAACAGCCTCAAAGGCTGGGAGGCGTGCGTGGTTGTTTAAAAGGTAAAATGATTTAAAGAGCAAGACCTAGTCTCCGGGTTCTTCTACTTTGTCACAGTGTTCCCCAAGGGTCAAGCCGTCATTGGCCTTTCTTGGCAATTCTCACCAATCTTGAAGGTCCACTGTGGCGGACTTTTTCAGAAGACTGACCTTGCCAAGTGCAAGGATTGATCTTCATGATATTATCTCCTTCAGACTTAATAACAGTGGGTTTCTGTCGCCTGGATTTTTCACTGTCATAGAACTAAGCCTTCTTTATTTTGTTGTCTATTTATGTTCATTCTTAACCTTGGGTCAAAACTACAGGGGGCCATGTCCTTCTCGCTTCATATTGCAAATCTGGTGCTTTCATGAAGGAAGGGAAGGAAGGAATGGAGGAAAGGAAGGAAGGAGGGAGGGAGGGAAGGACGATAGAGGGATCGGAAACTTGAGAGAACTTCTGAGCATTCTCTGATTATGACTTAAAGTAGAACAAAGGGCACCGGTTAGAGCGTTTGAAGACATGGGTGTGAGTTTACGGTTTTGAAAATTCTTAACACACTCTTACTTAGGAGCAGCAACTTCAACCCCTGTGCCATGTGCTAGAGAAACATGAGTCACCACCCTTGACCTTGAGGAGCTAAATGTTCAGGATGCACCTTTCCTAACACTCTCCCATAGTCCGTATCATCCAGGAGCAGCCTGGGGGAGTGTGGGAGCACTGATATTTTTCAACAGGAGAGAGAGCTATTGGCTGATGGCCCTGACAAGACTCTTCAACTCTAAGGCTACATATGAATGTATGAAAACACTGGCTGAAGGGCTAAGTCTTGCATCATGATGAAGAAAGGATTAGGCGGCGTATGTTACCGAGGCAATTAGTAACATTCTATATTACAGGTTCTTATCCCTACATTTTCACCTGACCCAGAGATCCTCTCTTGAAACGTAAGACAGGTATTTCCTTTGCTTAAATGTCACCAGGCAGCTTGCTACCATCTGGAGCAGTCCTTCTGAGCACTGGACAGCTCCAGAGGCCACGTCCTTCCTGGTACTGAGCCAGTGAGCTGTCCTTGTCATTTTCCTGCTGTCTGTGACCAAGGGGATCTTTCAGATCTTTGCATCTTCAGCAGGTGCTAGAGAGAGAGGTTTCCTGGGAGGGACAGTTATGAGCGACCTCCCACATTGACCTTGCGTGGGAAGGACGGGTCTTAGCAAACTGAGGGTTAATGACACGTTTAGGGGTTAGTCTCTGGGTGAGAAGTAGGGAGAAACACACCATTTCTGGCTTTAATTTTGTGGGAACTACAAACTGGAGCCAGCCTGTCATGTCCGGGAGCCTGGACACAGTTGAAATGGGTATCCACAGGGGAGTCAGAGAAACCTTGGTCCCATCCTACTCGCACTGGTTAGGGCCTGTGTCCCAAAGGAGAGAAGCGACCTCCTCAGAAAATCATGAAAACAACACAAATTAAATAAAGGAGGTATGCAAAAATGCCCCAGACAGAACTGGCATGTCAGAGTCTTAGCCGCCTGAGAGTGTCGGCTCGCTTTCCTTCCTTTCCTGGCCTGACCCTAAGTGCCCTGAGTCTCTTTGTCGCACAGCATGCTCAGCAAATGTAGAACAGCTCCTTGCAATTCAAGACAGCAGGTCCTGCAGTGGAGCGGCACTTCACAGTTTGCAAAGCAGTTTTATACAAATCCCAGGGTCACACTGCAGCCTCAGCGCTGCCTTCCGGGATGGGGAAGGGACACCGTTGTTATCTTTAACTCGTTTTTCTAAAAGAGGGCAATAAGTCTGAGGGCAATTAAGGATTTTCTCAGGCTACGCTGCAAGCAAATAATACCTAGATCTTTAGCATCCCTAGTTTTTATTGAAACACTATCTCTCCCACACTGGATCAGCTAGCCACATACCCTTCCCCTGCTGTGAGCAGC
The DNA here is from genome assembly GCA_003508835.1 of Eonycteris spelaea. Lineage (NCBI taxonomy): Eukaryota > Metazoa > Chordata > Mammalia > Chiroptera > Pteropodidae > Eonycteris > Eonycteris spelaea. The sequence continues at coordinate 2,728,247 of PUFA01000009.1, read as the reverse complement.
CTCGCTGCCCCTGACACTCCTGGAGGTGGGGTGCTCTCCATGCACCATCCTGGCCCCCAACATGGACGCTCAACTTGGTTCCGGCCACACTCAGAGGTCTGAGCTCAGCCTTCCTGCTGAAGGCTCAGTGGAGCTGAAGTGACTTCCCAGATAAATTCTCAGCTCCCCACCCCTCTCCCTTAGCCGTGGGGTTGCTCTTCAGACCCAGTGGGCTGATTCCTGGCTTCTCTTCCTTGTCACACACCTTCGGGACTCAGCACTGCCATGCCACACCTGCATTATGTTTTCTCTCCATAGGCACAGTCTGCCTGGCTCCTTACAGCAGCCCCTCGTCTAAGGGCTTGTCTACCAAGGGCTGCATTGACCACAGCATGGGGTAGACAAACCAGAGGATGAGGACAAAGTCCTGTCCATGCTTCACGGCCTCCGTCTTTCCTGGGTGATTCTCTGATGTCTGTTAGCAATTCTGCCAGCCTACTTTGATACTCGAGCCTGTAGCTCACTAATTAATGTTTTGTTCTTCCGGATAAGACTGAATTTTCAAACGGGGCAGAACTCCAGAGACCTCTGGCCTTGGAGGGACTCAGTTGCCTTGTTAGAGACCCTCAGTCTTAAAGGCTCAGGCATCAGGATCTGTGTCAATAGGCTTTTTCACAGGCAGACCCCCCCCTAACCACACCCTGGCACCCTGGGTCTGTTGAATCATTTCCTGTGACCTCGTACCCACAGCACTTCCTGACCTGCTCCTGGTCTTAGAATCTCACCTTATATTTACCAAGAACTTAATGTTTGGGGATAGGAGAGGAATAAGTCACGGGCCCTGCCACATGAAGGACTGTGAGGGGGTGTCCACCGGGTTTAAATAGCTTAAAACCTGTTTGGGAAAACAAACTGCAGGGAAGTCCCCCCACTGCTTCTGGGTGACAGGCACCTTGCACCGAAGAAGACCCAGGCTTTGGAAAATCCAGGGAGTGGTTTTCTGGGGGAAAAAAAAGTAACTCCAAATCTCTCTCTCTCTCTCTCTCTCTCTACATGTTTTTTAAGAGTGCGACGACAAAGATCGAGTCACGCATAAAAGGAAGAAGAGAAAATGAAAACAAGCAGTGGAAGACAACATCCGCTCTCAATCAGTTTCCTGGACGCGGGATGTGGTTGGGCAGATGGTGCGCTTTTGTTTCACCAGAAGCAGCAAGAAGATGTAAATACGCGCAGCCACGTTCAGCAGGACGGGGCAGAGAGGGGCCACAGCACGTGCCCGCCGATTTCTGGGCTGGTCCGGGATGTTCTTCCCAGAAGTGCCCGTCCTTGCCGAGTTCCCAAGATGCTGTCTTAGGCTCATAGGACTCCACTGGGGCCTAAGAGTCCACTAGGTGTCCTTAGATGGGCCACGGAGAGCCTGGGAGCGCCCTTAAATTTTTTGAAAAACATGTCGTAAGTGTGTGCATTGTCTAGAGTGGCTTCTGTATCTTTCAAGACATGGACAAAGGACGTAATATCCATCGCCTTCTTGTCTCTGCACTTCACGCCATACACAGTTGCTTGTACAAAGTTTCCTGTGGCTTCTCGAAATTGTTTAATACTGTCATCTCACACTGGTGTTGTATTAGAGACTTTTCAAAGCTTTTCCCCACGAAAAATATCTCATTTGATTCAGCGACAGACATAGTGACCTATCACCCTATTTCACAGATGTTGAAATAAAACATAGAGCCACCATTTGGCTGGCTCGTGGACACACACATGTCACTTGGGAGTGGGACACACTGTTTTAAATCTTTAATGTGACAAGCTGGCGAAAAGACACGGTTAAGTGAAAGTGAGTTTTGTGAACGAGAATTTGCATCAAAAAGAGAAACTTTCAGGGTTGTAGATCTACCTTCAGAGGTATTGGCATCTGAAGGCAGCATGTCACTATGTGCATGTAGTTTCTCGATAGCCGTAAACATTGACATTAGTACAGCTCGCGTGTCCCAACCTCCTTCTCTTTTTCAGGGACAGCTTTTTTCTTTGACAAACAGATTGCCAGGACTATTGTAAAGACAAATCTAATGTCCACATCTTGTTCCTAAACTCAAAAAGACCACATCATGAACATGTGGAAACAGAATTTTCAGACACTGTCATTCTGGAAGATAGAGAACCTCATGGCTGGGAGTCATAGGCCGGATTTCTTAAATTATGTCTCCTGAGGAAATAGTGTAACAAGAGCAGAAGTCTCAGGAAGCACCTTCTCTAAAGACATTAACTGTTAAGCTTTCACCCAACCCCAGGGATTTACCCTCGATGCAGTGAAGATTCACCAAAAAATGAGAGAGTTGGGGAGAGAAAACCCCACCACTGTGACACAGGCTCTCAAAATGGAGATGTCATGACAATAAATCCCCATCACTTGCCACAGAGACAGGCTCCCCAAATCATGCACCCTTGATATTGTATTTGCTCCCCAGAACAAGGCAATGAACTTGCTGATTGCCTAGATACGCAAGGTTCTCACCGAAGCACCTACGTAAGCGATGATTTGTTTCCTTAAAATGAGTGCTCAAAATGATTCTTAACGATCCAGTCCTTTATCCTGCAGATGATGACTCCCATATGTTTCTCTGGCTTTTCCCCAAACTGCACATAATTTTTCAAAAGAAATTCTGATAAGATTCAAAAAACATAGGTTTTAGAGCTTTGGCTCGATCTTAGTCGTCAACTCAGGATTGTTTCCTCACCTGTACATTGGGAGAATAAGATTCATTTTTCATAATTTAAGAAGTCTTCATGGTCATCAAACAAAATATTGAATTCTATTTCAACTATACAAATATATATATATAGCTCTGACTCTGTGCCAGGAACCTTCCTAGGCTCTGCGAGGACATGAATGAACTTTCGTCTTTTCCTGATGAAGCTTACAGACTAATGGTGAATGTAGACACACACAACAAGCCCACAGAATTCAATGAAATAGTATGGGAGTCATGACAGGAAATGCAAAAGGCATCAACAGCATTGAGAAGAGGAAGCTGGGAAGTCATCCGTGAGGAAACCGAGGGAAGTGGAATTTGAGCTGAAACACTGAAGCGCAGGAACACAAAGCCATGTTCTTAGTGTGGGCTAGTGGCGGCCTTAGAATGGGCACTGGCTTTCTGGGTCATCTCAGGATGCTGTTCTGGAAGTGCTCCGAGCATCCTCCTGTATGGGTAAGGGAGCAAGCAGCACGTGGTCTGATCTACTCAACCCCACATCGATGGGATGTTAAGATTCAGAGAACTCAGAGTGGCCGATGGGATGGCTCTTCAGTGACATTCTCTTGGCTACACTTCTGGAAGAGGGAAAAGAAAGAAGGTGTTGCAGGCACCCACACTTCCAAAAGGAAGGAAGAAGCATGTCAGTTGTACCCACTCTTGTCACCTCTGTTTAGTGACAGGCGGAACACCCAGTCCTGGTGGCCCAAGCTCCAGAAGGAAAGGAATGCTGACGCTGCCCACACTCACAAGGCTGGCATAGGGGCGGGGTCAGGAGGCACCTCCCAACATCTCAGAGGAATGAGGAAAAAGCAGGGACAGGGGCCTGAGCCAGGTGCAACAAGCCAATGCCCATCTCTTCTTGTGACTAGGAGACCCTCGAGGTCAGCGATGACAAGGACTTAATCGACTCTGTATTACCAGTACGAGACAGGGCCTGGCACAAAGCCGAACCTTAACGCAGGGACGGCCACAACACAACGTGATGACTGTTGTTGTTGAATCGAATCTGACACAGGTGAATCAAGAGACGGATCAGAAACAGACTCAGAAGGGATATTTTAGTTTAGAATAATAACTTTGTTGTTTCAATGAAATCAATTCACCTACGTTATCAAAGATCAAAGCAATGTCAAAAGTCCACTGAAGACGGCAAATGCACAAAAGCAACCCCAATCCAAATAACCCCAAGTCCACGCAAACTCTCAACCCTTAAAGATATCCATTGTTAATATTGCATGCGCAGGAATGGAGGACATGAGGACAGGCTGCAGACAGTAGACCAGGCAGGCGTGACACCCAACATGCGAGTGCCACCCTAGCCTGCAAGGGTCCCATAGCTCAGGGGGCCCCAATCCTCAGGTCACAGACTGGTGCCAGCCCATGGCCTTTCAGGAACTGGGCCGCACAGGAGGAGGTGAGCAGCAAGAGAACACACCAAGCTTCATCTGTATTTGCAGCCACTCCTGGCGCTAACATCATTGCCTCAGCCCCACCTCAGATCATTGGCCATTAAATTCTCATAAGGGTACTGGTCCCTGGTGCCCAAAAGGTTGGGGACCAATGCCCTAGGACATTCTTGCAATGCCAAGATGGCTATCCAAAGCTGGCAAAAGCTTCGAAACTTCCAAATTGGCTAACTATGTCTGTCTATATCTGTCATTTGGCTTCTGGGGCATGCTGAGGGTCAGGGTGTCTTCCTAGTTAGGACTGGGCCAAAAGCTAAAGGCAGCATGGGATGCTGAGAGTCTGAGGAAGAAGAGTATGTGTGTAGCAGTCATAGGGGATGATAGGAAAGCCCTCTGTGCTAGCTGGGCTTCCCGTTAGATGGCCGTCCTTGACAGTGATGCTGGCAGAAGTGCTGGAGGACCCAGTGGACAGGAGGGGTTAAATTCAGCCTCTCGTTTGTCTGAAGAACCACAGGAAGTCTGAGCTGTCTGTGAATAAACACTTCAAACATGTTGAGTTCAACCCTTCAACTCCCCAAACACCATTAAAGGTCAAGCCCTTTGGGAATTCCTTCATCTGTCCTAGAATAGTCTACGAAATGTCCTTAGAGATTCATTTATAAACCCATCATAGCTTTCTGACCCAGGCATCAGTAGCACAGAAAACAAGGAACCCGCTCATCGAAGGGTCCCAGGCCTCCAGGGCCACGTTTTCTAGCATCCTGGCTACATCTCCAAAGCTTAGAACCAGCAACCGAAGGCTCAGAGCCTGATGATGCCCACGACTGCCCAGAGGAAAAGGGCGGAGAGAAGAGGTGGCATTTAGAACAGTGTAGGGCTTACAGAAGCAAAAGACTGATTTCCTTTTTTTATTTATAAACATTGTGAGTTTTGTAGAGAATTGAAGGGGATAACATTATCTACATATATAGGTAAGAATGGGCATAGAGTTATTTATAAGGAATCCTTTGATTAGATAAGAGATTAGACTTGTCACAGACTAGGGAAAACAGTGGCAGAGCAATAGCCCAACACTGGAAAACTACCATTTGAAAACATCATAGTTTGAGAGCCTGTGAACACAGAGAACTGAATTTGTAACCTAGATGTTCTACGGTTAAACCGGTGTTTGATATTTCCACTCGGTTGAGTTCCACTTATTCAACATGCCATTCTACACACATACAGATTATACGATGGATGGTAATAATTTCGTTAATAAAATGGGGCCCGGCTTGCCATATGAAACAAAGCAGACCTACGATGTTCAACTGAAGAGGCATTTAAAAGTGTTGGAAGAGAAGCGAAAACAAGAGCTGTGTGAGTTAAAAAGACACGTTTCCCTCCATCTCGTGTGCCATAAGCAAGTCTTCCTTGAAGGAGTGACATTCAAGCAGGCTTTTACTTAACTCGCAAGAAAACGACATGGAAAGTGAGGACACACGGGCAGGATTTAGTGTGAGAAAATGGGGGTCTGTGCAATGCCACCACGTGGGTCAGTTTTCCACCCTCAGAGGCAGGTCAAGACATCTCAGCTTCTTCCGCGGAGAGCAGATAGTCCGGAGTATTTCCGGCAGAGAGATGACCAGTGCAGAGACATCCTTTAAGAAGGTGCATCTAACGGTGGCGTGGGCGTGTCCGAAGGAGCCACACTGGATGCAGGGTAATAGTCAAGAGGCTTTCTCATGGGACGGGGGAAGGTAAGGGAGGTTTACATGGTCCTGAAGGTAAAAATTCCATCTGGTCAGCTGTCAGACGCCTGATTGCTTCACCCAAGAGGAGACATTGGTGTGTCCACGTGTTCCTTCCTTTCTGATTTTCCTTATGTCAAGTGATCCCACGTTAACATGGGCAGAAGGAACCCCTAGTAAAATGAGGAGTGCCAGAATGAGCTGTTCCATAGGTCCTCGTGAAGCACCTCAATCCTCAAACCGTTGCTCTGCCTCCCAGGCGACAGTCGAAGGACCTTGATCTGATACCGTTGTTGAGAACACAGGCTCTGGCATTAGTGAGAGAGGCCAAACTTCGCCCTGTCAGTTATTACCTGCTAGTTATTATACGACCGTCTCTGAGCCTCAGTTGCCTTGTGTTGGCATGGGTGGTGATAACGCCGGCCCTGCCCGGCCCTGGAGAGGCTGCGCCTGAGTGTGTTCAACGCGGAGCTGGCACGTGATAAACACTCAGTCACTGCTGGTTCTTACCCCAGGTCCACAACGCCTTATCTGCGATTCTGAAAGCTCAGGCAGCCTGGAAGCCTAAATTCTATAACACAGTTGGCTGTAAGAACTGACCTGTCCGAACTCATTTGGCAGCCAAAGTTGACCTGGACCGACACGAGGCCATTATAGCCATCATCCCACTTCATGCTCACATGTTCCATACATTTTCCTGCAGCCATGTTAATATGCTCCGTCGCAGGTGCTGCCCCAAGCCCCACAGGGCTTGGTAAATAATGCTGAGCGTGCAACAGGTAACCGCTCAAAATCCGCAACATTCTCAGTGTCAGAGTGCACGTGGCCCCGGGGTTGTGCGTACGGGTCGTGGATTCACGTCACAAAACTCTCCTGTGTTCAGGGGGTGGTTGGTGGGCTCCACATTTAGATGAAAAGAAGAAACTATCGATGTCGAATATATACGTATTTTTTGGCTTCTGCAGATGCTTACCCGGAGAGGCGAGAAGTGGGCTCCTGAGACCTCTGTGGCTGGTGAGGACAGCAGGATGGGAAGTCCACCTCCTACCAGAAGAGTTTCAGTTTCAAAAATCTGTCTCCGTGTGTCCCGTTTCTACCCGAGCCTCGGGCAATGACTTTCCAGAGATGGGACCCACAAGGAGGGAGGGGTCCAGGATGGTCCGAACTGCTTCCGTGGAAAGTCAGGGCCCACACGCTGGCTCTGGTCCTGAGGCCTCCATCGTGGCTGCCCTGTGTCGAGCACCGCACGTCCCCGGTGCTCCGTAAACGTGCATGGGATTGGAGCGAGGCTTTCTGCCTCTATTTCTTTTTTCCTCTCCATCCCTCTTCTTCCCTCACTTCCCACTTCCTTCAGCAGCGAGGGGAGGGATGCTGAGAGGTGCGGGGAGGCCGGTGCTCCTTCATCTCCTGAAGGCAGGCGGCCGAGGTTTGGCAGCTGGGTTTGCCTCGGACTGCAGGCACTTAGGCAGAGTTCGTGTCCGCCGGCTGTCCACTCTGCTTAGTTTGTCTCCTGAACGCTTGACCCAGAGGGGACCCTCTGCGCTTTCCGCCCTGAAAGACGGGGCTTCCACCGGACCCCTGGGCTCGTCTTTGACTTGTAGGCTGGGATGGCACAAGGTGAAGACGAGCAATGCTTTCCAGGTGCGTGTCATGCGGCGGGCCAGTGGGGAAGGGTTCGGCCTTGTTACATTTCGCCCGAGCACCAGCCAGGGCTCAGGGGCCGGGGGGGGCTTCGCGAGCGCTGTGGGCTCTGCTGTTCCCGGGATCTTCGTTCTCCGTCCACATAAGCCGCGTCTGACCGCGAGCATGGCACCAGGAGCACCTCCTCTATAGAGCCCGGTGCCTTTCCGTCTTCGCTATTGGGCCTTTCCCCAATTTGCTCCGTTCCTCTCCTCTCCGGAAACGCTCTCTGAGCCTTTATTGTCGTTGGGGTGTGACCTGGAAGCGCAGAGATGTGGGGTTCATCTCTGGAAAGTCATCCCCTGCACCAGACCTGGAGGGCGTCTCTTAGTTTTCCTGGGACAGAGCCATTTAGATACCTCGCTGTCAACCCACATTTCCGGATCGGCACACATTTAAGCGGAACTCCTCCTTTCTCCAGCACCTTCCACACCCTGCCCCGCGTCGGGCAGGGTGGTCTCTGGGAGAACAGGCCCTGAACGCTGTGTCCCTGTCAGCCTTCCTCTCCTTCTCCTCCGCAATCTGCTTCTGCGCTGCTTCAGGGTCAGAGGTCCTGTGGGGCTCTACGACACCCTCTTTAAAATACGCAAAGTGACATATATATATACATTTTTTTTTTTTATCATTTCCAGGGTCACTAATCCTCTGAACTTCACCCATGAGCCTCCCCACACCCCGTTCCCATTGCAGGATTCCTCAGTTGAGCCTTAGACCGGCGCCCGCATGGTCCCCTGGGTTTGTCTGTTTGGATGCAGCTCCCAGACCCCACCTCAGACCTACTGACACAGGACAGACCGTCAGGGAGATCAGGCGAGCTGCCCAAATCACACAGCCAGCATGCGGCGACGCCGGGTGCCCAGCCCGGGGTCGACACCCAAGGCCACGCTCTGGTTAACTAACCAAACTGCCCTCGGCGGCTTTCCAAGGGACAATAACAGGATGACCGAGAACCGCGTATGCAAGTGCGTGTTGCGGGGAGAGGCGGCTCAGGGGCGGGGTGACCTAAGATTTAGGGAGGAAGCAGTGATGTCGGCTGGGATGTCCTGGGCTCTCTCCCAAAATGCCTGAGGCTGCAGGGGACAGGACATTGCTAAGCCACCCCACGAGGGGCTGCTCCTCCTGGTACATTTCTTCCAGCTTGCCCTCTGCCCAAGAAAAACTAATGACAGCAGCTTTTATCCGAAAGGCCACCGATACCCTTTCAACCTGAGTCACCGATCCTCTTTAAAGCATTGAGGGTGCAGGTCTGAGGCCCGGGGGAGCCGCCCAGGCGCACGCAGGGCGGGGGAGGGGAGCTGGGGAGGGCCCGGCCCTGTGGGGCTTTCCAGGCCGGGCGCTGTGAGCAGCTGATAACCAGGCTGGCGCCCCAGGCCCCTGGGCCCGCTCCCACGGGGAGCCACGAAGTGCTGCATCACCCTCCGTGCCCGCGGCATGGCTGCAGGCCCCCGGGCCGGGCTCCGCAGGAACCCGTGGTTAGTTTTGTGGTCACCCAGCAGTTTTACGAAGGCCCTTGAGGTACTTCAAGTACCAGGTGGCCCCAGCGTGGTTTAACTGTCTGGGGGCCCGGGCTGTCTCTGGGGCCACCTCAGCAAGGTACGTGGCCTTGGTGTGAGAATCTTTCGGTTGGCTGTGAACATTACATAAGGCCCTGGGGCTGCAACTTTCTCCTCAGCTATAAAATAATACCTTAGGAATTAATGAATCAGTCAGCGCCTCTGCAGCCCTTGACATCCGGAAAGCACTTGGGGTACAGCGTCTCGTTCGTGAGTCCCCACCACCCCTCTGGTGCCCCGATGGCTCCACTTTGCAGATGTGGGAACGGAGAGCCATCCAGGCCGAGGGCCCGTCCAATGGACCAGGCAGCTAAGAGCCTTTCCCAGAGGATGTCAGATTACTGTCCAGTGATCCCACACGGCCAAGAATGTCCCTGCTCCGGGGGCAGTGACATCTCCCAGCGTCCCGCAGACGCCTCTTTCTCACAGAGCTGTGTCTTACTGCTCTCACACAGGGCGGAACAAGGTGGCTCTATTGTTTTTTTTGGTCCTGTGCCCAGATGCTCTCTCAGAGAGTATTTCTTAGAACAAATGCAGAAAACAAAATAACTCACACCACCCTTCCAATGCCCCCAGGAAGCTTTGGGGTGACACTTTACCTGTTTTTGGTCTCTTGATCTTGGCCCTTGTGTTTTTCTTTCTTTTGTTTCCCTCTCAGCGTCTATTGTAGGCCAGGTACCAAGGATATGATGAGAAGCAGGAGCCTTGGGAAGGCAGAAGATGAAAGAATACATGTGCACACATGCACACATGCACGCATGCACACGTGCACGCACACACACACCACACGCACCCCCGGAAGCATTGGTGGACTGGGGAAGCCAAACCAACCCGTTCACAGAACAAACGTTCATTACAGACCCACCCAGCGTGATGTCAGGTGCTTCGCGTGTTTGCCCGCAGGATTTCACGTACTCTCACGACAGCAATCCCATCCGTCGTCATCTCTCACGGCCCTCCTGGTGCGTGAAGGTATAATTTACAGTTCTGTTTTCCTCACCAGGCCATGCACAAACTTGGATCGCAAGAGCCCTTTCTCATTAATCATTACGTGCCTGTTCGTTGATTGACCCCACGAGTGTTTATGGAGTGTCCAGTGTCTGCCAGGTTTACACCAGGCTTGGAGAAGAGCAGCGTTGGGGACATGCCTTTGCAGGAACAAATAAACAAATAAGGAGGAGAGGGGGTGCCGGTGCTGGAGCAGAAGCCCCCAGCCCTGTGGAGAGAGGAGGTGAAGAGCCTCGCTCAGGGGAACCAGTGGGATGGAGCCGTCGGGAAGGTTTAGTGTGTGTGGGGTCGGGGGCAGAGTTCAGCAATCCGTGGTGGGCTGCGGGGCCACTGGCAGGCCAGTCACCTCTTTCGCTGTCAGTATCGCTGTAGGAGCCCCCAGCCCGTGGAGGCCATTGGAACGTTACGGAAGCTCATGCACCTAAAGCAACCAGCTTCGTGCCCAGAAGGCCCCCCTGAAATCGAGTGGTTACTAAGAGCAACAGCCTAAGCAAGCATTTGGCGACATGGGCGCACACGCAGACATTGCGGCAATGAAACCAGAACACAACAAACGCAAGGGCGTTATGTGGCCAACTCTGGCTTTCCTCGACCGCCCCTCTCTCTCTGCCTTCGGGAAAAGTCTTTGCACATTCCGCAAGAGGCTTCTGGCTCGTCGTTAGAGGCCTCCGCTAGAGGCTTCTGAAGTCATTTGAGGGCCCCTCTGTCCAGATCCTCGCACCCCTGCCCTTGCCTGCTGCATTCCCCGTGGGGGGCTCAGTCTGGTCTCCTCCAGGGCGGAGAGCAGGAGACCTGGAGTTCCAGATCCCCTGAGCCAGAGGGTCATCCTGCCCACCAATTACTGGAAATTAAAGCCAGGTAATTCAAGCCCATCTGCTGGGCACCAGACCACAAACCACCTCTTAGCTCACCCCGAGGGGATCGCGTTACTCCCCTGGCGCCCGCCCGGCTGTATCACCACGGCCAGGGGCAGAGAGGAAACCGAGTGGGGGTTGGGTCTTCCGTTAGCGCTGCGAAATTAGCCTGGTCATTACCCCGGGCCTCGCTCCCTGGGGACCGAAAGCCGTGGGAGCCGGGGGACGGGGCAGTTTGGTAACAGGACCACGGCTTCCCAGGTCACACCAGATGGAGTGGGGACTTCATCAGACAGCCCGCGAGGGGCAGGGTGGCTGGCCTGACAGGGCGGATGGATGCCAAGGGGCCAGCCCTCAGCTTCTCGGTGCCACTCTGTGTCCCCGGCTCAGATGCTCCACAGATGGCTCATAGAAGCAATTATGATGACCAGACAAAGCTTAGATTGCTATCGGGCAAGCTCAGGTTTGAAGAAAACCTTCCCCCAGTAGATCTAGGGCAGTTTCTTAAACGCCAAAGTCTCAAGCTTCCTGACAATACAATGACACCTCTGTCCCAGGGGGTCTGGTGACCATGACGGGAGACTGTCTTTCGAGAACCACAGCAGACTCAGAAGGTTCCAGAGAGGTTGAGTGACTTAGACAGTATCCGAGAGGCCAAGAGAGAGGGGCTCAGCCCTCTGGTGTGTGTGAGGCCTCTGGGCCACCCAGCCTCTCCGCGTGGCCTTTGACACTCCCACTCCCTCTGCTGCAGGCTGAACAGGCTCACAGGGGTTGTCCCTGCGCACGCTGTGCAGAGAGGCAGATGTGTCTGGGGGTGTAGGTTAGGGTGACGCGCTCCGAGACATCTGCTCAGGTCGCATTCCACAGTCAGGGGCAGCTGTGGCCTCAGCCCTGCGGCCCCGTCCTTAGCGGCAGAGTTTTCCTAGGGGCAAATCTTTCATACCGAGTCACATGACGACTCCTCCCCGAAGGTGCTCATACTTTCACGCGCAGTCTGCTTTTTTTTTTTTTTTTTTTTTCCTCTAGAAAACTGAGCATTTTGTGCTGGGAAATAAAAAAAAAGACATAACACCGCAATGGACTTCACGAGGGCAGACCCCAGGGAGTCTCCGAATCGAAGTAAGCCGGCACACGGGAGCTGCTGTCACTGCATCGCGGCCCCAGGATGGCCGAGCAGCCGCGTTGGCTCCCAGCCCCTCCTCGCCTGCGGTCCAGCCTGGTGTGGAAGGCTTCGCGGTGCCTTGAAGAGCTGGGGCTGGCTCTCGAAGGGGCGTTTGTCTTCTCGCGTTTCCTCATCGGCGTAACACAGTGGCAGGGCTAACCTCAGAGCTTTTTAATTTACTGGTTTCTTTCTCAAAAACCAGTCTCGGTCGTCAGGGAAAGGCAGCGTTTCAGGCCGCCATTAGTGTCCAGCTCCGAACGGGCCTCTCCATCTGCAGGACCGAGTCCCTGGTCTCTCCGTGGCTGACGTTAGCAGGCCGCACCTCTCTGTGGTGGCCGTGCCTCGACGCTGGCAAAGCGTGTCCGCCCCCATCAGGTCTTCGAGCTCAGGAAGTGAACAGTTTGATGTCAGAGATGGCTGGGGTTCTAAGCTATTTCTTTTGAGTGTCTTCCTCGGTCTCCCATATCTGATATTAAACTTCCTCTTAGGTGTCCCCAACCTGTGGTCATTCTCTGTTTGCTTTCTCCATGGACAGGGAGCTCACCACATCACAGGCGGACCATTCATACCCCCCCCCCGTAAACTTAGGAGTGGCATTTGTCTGTCTTTCTAGCTTCACTTCACATCACCTCCGTAAGTACCTTACTCTTAGCCACACTGACCTGTCCTTAGCAACTCCAAGATTTTTCCAGCTTAGTGAGGTAAATTTGGGGCTCCCCTGCCTAAGAGGGAGCCCTTGGATGGCTGCCCTTTGGTTTTAGTTTATGTAGCTTCTTTTCAGAGACGCCTTCCCTGCCCACCCTATCACGGTGGGTCCCTCCCCCGTCACCTCCTAATCCTATTACACACCTTATACATCCCCTGCATGGCAGTGACCACATGTAAACTCACCTGACTGACGCACCACGTGTGTGCTCACCTGTGTGTGATTACGCACCTCTTAAGTACGTGTCTACCTGTATATCATCAGGTTTACCTGTGTGCTTACCTGTCTGTGATTATGTAGGGTTAAGCACATATTTACCTGTGTCCTGTTACGTGTCTCTTCCTCTGGAATGGATGAGTGAGAGATCAGGGGTATGTCTGTCTTGGTCAGCGCCGTTTCCCAGGACCCGGGCGAGTAGCTCCCTCAGGAACGCTTGCCGAGTGGACAAATGGCCGGCTCTGTCTGCTGTACACTGTCCTTCGCTGAGACCACAGATCAGCCCCTCAGCAATGCCCACCAGTGCTCATGGCCGTGACCTCAGGAACAAGTCTGGTTCCTTTCTTCCCGAGAGTCCGTTTGAGGTTGCACGCCTGGGACCTGGGACCTTGGAAGACACACGTCAAGTCTCCACAGCGTCTCCCCTGCTACAGCTTAAACATCGTCACGCTCTTCATAGGAAAAACATCCTTTCAAGCTCTCAGCTCCACCATCGTTTTCTCTTGGAGGAAAATCTGCTCAGATTTAGCCCATCTTTCCAGTCTCCCGGCAGCTTCTCTGCCATCTTCCTCGCTCTCTAGACTGTGTGCCCATCGAGTGGGACTGTCTTTGTCCTCACTGAGGCCGTCAATAAAAAAAAAAATTAAAAAATAATTAAAAAAAAACTTTGTATAGAGCCTATGGATTAATTTCTGAAGATCACACAAGTTGATTTTAAGATAGTCTTTGGGTCTTGAACTTTCCTGAGGTTACTTGAACAAACGTCTCCCAAATATGTAGTTTTTAAAATAATGTCATCACAGTGGAAGGGACCCTTACAAACCTATGGTGTAACCACGTCGTTTTCCAATAAACAACAATTGTGGTCCAGAGAGGAGTTAATCTCATTCAGAGAGCAGGGCCAGGACCAAGGTCAGGGCCGGGGCCGGGGCTGGGGCGGGTGGCTGGTGAGAGGGAAAGCCCCACTTGGGAGTGGGGGCCATACCCCACAGCAAAAAGGGCCGACCTTGCCTTTGGAGACAAGAAAGGGTGGAGGTGGGGCGGTTCCTCTCTTGCTGCGGGGACCAGGGGCCGAGTCCAACTCGAGCATGCTGAACCTCATGGCTGGAGAAGCCCTCCCCACACACCGAAATGCCGATGGTTTCCTGGGGGGAGCTCTGGGAGCTGAGGGGCAGAGCCGAAGGTCAGAGGTCAGAGGGACTGGGTGCATCAGACACAGGCATTTAGGAGTGAATAGCTGAGGCAGAGGCTGTAGCCAGCTCTGGCCAATGCCAGCAGAGGCTGAGACAGGGCCATTTCGAGGCAGATGAAACCGTGAATCAAGCTGCTGAATGTGAACCACGGAGGGGACCCTGGCAGACCTTTTGGAGACCCCTGGAGACCCGCAAGGAGAGGTCAGAGGCTCCGGTGCATTAATCAATAGAGTCTCGTTCAGGGAGCAGGAAGGCCTGAGTGTGAAGCGGCTGGTGGATTCAGGGAAGGAGTAGTTAGAAAAAATGCTCAAAGGATGGAGAGGCTCAGACCAGCACATGGGTGAGAAGGGTGGCCTCCGAGTCCGAGCCCGACGCACCGGATAAGCAAAGATGCCGGAATGAGACGCAAAGCGGCGGTATGGGGGAGGGGCAGGGAGGGGAACGTGGCGGGGGGTGTGTGTGTTGGGGGGGGAGGTGGGGTTGAAGCTTTGTCCTTCACTGCGCCTGCCTGGGCCCCTCAGACGCAGTGCGTTAACTGACAAATTCTACTCTTCCCTGTAGTGATCACAGCTTGAAACTTCAGCGAGGAATTGAAAAAAGAATTTGGAAGAAGAAATTCATTCTTCCAGACGTGGAGGGGAAGGTTATTGGATTTTGGTGTTTCATCTTTAGAAGACAAAAAAGCAAAGGAGAGGCGCTCTCGGTCAGCCCCACGCTCCCGCCCCACTCCCAGGGTCCAGGCACCACGTAGGTGGACAGAGCATGTTTGCCGTGTCTGTGGCCTTGGCTCGGAGGCCACACCACCCACCAGGACTTCCCCGACAAAGCGGGACATCCACGAGCAGCGGGGACCTCCGGAGAGCCCATGGGCCACCTGGGCAGTCTCACCTGGGCAGTCTCTCCCGGTCATTACAGCCAGCTGTGCCTCAGTTTCTAGACCTCGAATATGGGCGTGACAGCTTCCCCCGAGCCTGTTGCAAGTGATAGAGGAGGTGATACTCGTCAGAATGTTCCAGAAACTGGGCAGTGGTCCAGGAGTGTGACAGCCGAGCCCTCCCCACCACCGCCCCCCGCCTGCCTCTTCATCACCGTGGTTGAAACACGAGCTCTGAAAAGGATCAGAGAGAGAGAGAGAGAGAAAAAACATTTCTAAAAACAAAGTTTGTCTTTCTAAAGGGATGCAGAGTAGCTCATTTAATTATCACCATTATCCTGAGAGGCCGGTATTATTCTGTCTGCAGATGAGAAAACCGAAAGCTCTAGAATATTCTGAGCTACACCCTATTTCTTCCTCTCTGTGCCTGAGAGCCAGGAGCGGGAGCCACGTCTACGTGCCCTGTCCACCCCTCTCCAGTCTTCTCCACGCTGCAGGCGGTTGGGGTGAGCATCTTCCTTGGGCCCCGGGAGCAGAGTCTGCACCTGGGAAGGCAGCCAGGACATGCACAGACACCAGCCACGCAGTAGGTCTTCAGTTTCCACGGCAGAGGAGAAAGCCAAGGGCAGATAGCTCCCCTCACTTGCCCGATGCTGCGTAACTAGAACACAGCGGAGCCAGACATGGGTCCCAGGCCCACGCCCTCTTTCCTCCCCTGACCCTCCCTGCCTGGCCTGGGACTCTGAGATACCTGGGGAGATGGCAGTGGCAGAGGCCGTGACTCCACGTCCAGTGGCAGCAGCCAGTGATGACATGTCCGTTTACGTCCACGGAGAGAGGAGCGGCATTGCCCTTGAAATGGCTTTTCAGAAAAGGCAGGGATGGGGCGGACCCTAGGAGAACGGGGCTCAGCAAAGTGACGTGGTGATATCTATTTGACAAATGAGACATGGACATAGCTAAAAAAAGTCACGTTTTACGATTCGGCATCCCACTTCGTTGGAACACAGGGCTCAAGATAAATGAATGCTACATCAACACGCCTCGCTCCAAACCTTCGCAGACCGCCATCGGGGAACGCGAGCTAAAGCAGACCGGACGAGACGTGGTGTGTCATTATCACAGTGATCGGTCGCAATGTTCAGTGTCACTGCTCAACAGTCACGGCCTCAGTGCTAACATGTCCATGTTGATGCTAACTATTAACCGTCGCGATCTTAATAAAAATGTGACTGGATCGTTAGAGGCGGGCGGCGTTTGACTACATTGTATCTCCTCCGAGCTTTACAACCAGCAACTTTCCTGAGCGCGAGAGAGGTCCTGGTGCTTCCTGTCCCAGCTCTGCTGCATCCTTCTATCAACCCATAAACTCCACAGAGACACAGTCTCCTCCTCTGCGACTTGGGGGCGATGATGCCTAGGACACGAGATCCTCTGAAGCAGAAGGGGAGGCAGGAAGGTGCTCGGCGCGGAGCACCGTGAGGGGCGGCGGGGGCAGGGCTGTCTTCAGAGGGCCGGACCCCACCTGGCAGTGCTGGGCTCTGAGGGCTGGACCCAGCCAGCCCAGACCCCACCAGTCACCCTGCTGGTGCCCGCCCGGAGGACCACGGCCGCGGGCAGCCAGGGCGGGCAGCCCACAAGGGGACGCCTGGGTGGAGCATGTGAGGCCTTGGGTGGCCCCGTTCTGTGGCCCGAAAGCCTGCGACTAGCTGCTCTGTCTCAACCCGCTCCCTCCTCGGAAACGTGCTCAGCGGCTGGGCTTCCCCGGGCCGGTCTGCACACAAGTTCCGCCGCGTCCACAAAGTCCAGTCATTCAGCTGCACTGCTGGGGGCCTCAGCCTGCCATGCTCCGCCTCAAAGCCGCGGCCCCCCACCATGCACCGGCGTGCCCCGCCGCCCGACACGGCTATCAACTGCTGGATGGGGCCACCGGTGTCAGGCAGTGGGGCTGACAACAAGCAGAAACCGTGGCTTTCCCTGGGTACGAAAGGACATTGCGATTGATTTGCACAGGATGCATTATAAATCCTGGGGGTGCCCTGGAGAGGAGCTGGATCAGGGGAAATGAAAGGAAGGGGAGTGAAGGCTGGAGGGAAGGAGAAGGAAGGAGGGAGGTGAGATAAGGAAAGAGAGAGAGAGAGAGAGAGAGAGAGAGAAGAGAGAGAGAGAGAGAGGAGAGGAGAGGAAAGAGAAGGAAGAGAGGGAAAGAAAGAAGAAAGGAGCACAGAGAAAGGAAGGAGAAGGACAGGAATGAGTGTAGTGACAGAGAAGAGAAGGAAGGAGAGGGGAGAGACAAGGACAGGGGACACCGGAGGGGAACGTGGTGGAGAGAGAGGTCCTTCGCTCCCACTCTGGCTGGCCGGCTTGAAGCCATTTAGGGGCTGGAAGGAAGGGCATGAGGTCAGAGGGACGCAGGCGGCAGGCTGGTACATTCTCCCGGAAGGACCCCTCCTCTGGCCATGCGTGTGTGAGGGTGCGTGCATGCGTGCCTCTGCATGTGTACCTGTGTGTGTGTGTGTGTGTGTGTGTGTGTGTGTGTGTGTGTGTGTGCCGGCGTGCCTGTGTCTGAGTGAGTCTGTGTAAGTGTGGTGACTTTTGGGTGCACCCGGTCCCTTGGCCCTCACGTCAGCTTTCAGTACGGCCCGGGGCCTGATGCAGCTGCCCTGTCTGCTGATGAGACCTGGGCCCAGGGCCCCGTCACCTTTTCACAGGCTCAAAGGAACCTAGTTGCCTCCAAGAGCTCACTTCCTCTGCCCTGCCATCCAGGTGGGGGGCGTGCTCCCTCTCCCTGCTTCTAGTCTTTTGGGGTTGCCCCTCAAACAGGGCCTGAGGCCATTTCAAATCAGATCTTGTGCAAGCTTAAACCTCCCTTCCTGGCTAGAATTTTCTTCGGTGCATGCGGAAGAAGCAGGGCAGGGTGCACCCCACGACATCTGAGCCCTGTGCACACCTCAAAGCTTTTCTCAAATGCTCCGAGTTCAATAAAACCCCAAGTCCCTCTTCCCCACTTTAAAAAGTCATGTGCATTTTGGTTGAAATTTAATCCGCATGTTCCTGATTTATTTACAATTAAATCATTAAAATATTATTTTAAGGGTTGTTTGATGTCTAGGAAATCTTTTGAGGTCTTTTTAATATGATTTTAAAAGCCTCTTTTCTTAAAAGCCGGAAACTTTGCTATGATGTACGTAAATAAACTCACTGGAGATGAGTGACTTTTGTCTTGAAATGTCAGGGCCTTTGACAGGGGTCTGGACACAGCCGAAGCTCTCACACTCACTAAGAGCTGCGATCGGAGCCACGTGACTCGCCTTTGTAATGCTTCCAGTAGCCCTTGTGAGGCATTCGAAGGTGACCACTCGTCCCCAATGTCCCGTCCGAATCACCAGGAGTTTTCCGTGGGGAAGGGCAGGGACCGACAGCGGGGGTGGGTGTCTGGCACTTTGTCGCGACCACTGACAGACAGCCTGGTGCCGTGAGCACCAGTTTCACCAGTGAAGGAGAGCAGGCATCCCGGGAGGTAAGTAGCCTACCCATTGTCACCCGACACTATGGGAATGCAACTCAGGTCATCCAGACACCAAGTGCTTCTCCATCCTCTTCTAGGTACAGGTAAAAACAAAACAAAACAAAACAACAACAACAAAAAACGATGAGCCTCAGGAAGCCAGCGGCAGCAATGGGCCTGGCGTTCATTTGCAGCTTTGCAAGTGTCTTAAACAATCATCGTGGGGGTCCCCGGGGAGGGATGTGCACAGCGAACACACAGCAGCATCCCGCCGAGGTGGGGATGCTTATTTTAAGGCTGAAGGTTATTATCGACCATTTCTTGATGCTCACCGTTACTATCAATTCTTCCCTTGACGTCGCCCAACCCCTGATGAGGAAGGTCGGGCAAAGTCGCACTCTGAACACAGGGAGACGAAGCCGAGGAAGGCCGAGCGAAGAAGCCCTGAGTCCTCCGGGCACCAGCAGGGCGCAGAGGGGGAGGAGCGGCCGGCAGCCGAGGGCCGCACGTCACCCGTGGGCATCTCGCACGGCCGGCTGAAACTGCGCTGATTCCCTGATTCCGGAGTGACTTGCTACAGCTGGCCATGGACATTTCACTTTAAATACATTAAAATAAGTAAAGCTAAACATTCCGCTCTTCTGTCTCACTGGCCACATGTCGAGCACTTGACATCCCCCGGGGGGACAGGGGCCAGCGCAGCTGTGGATGCCTGTGGCCACCGCAGAGAGCACTGCCGGACAGCGCTGCCCCGGGGGCCCTTGGCTGAGGCCACCACCCCGGCCATTTCACATCAGGCGTGTGGTGGGCATGACCTCTCCTCTCCCTCGGGGAGTGGCTGTCCCGGCTGCCATCGGGGGTTCCCATGGCCTCCCCACCTGTCCCCTCCTCATTTGTCACGCAGCGGTCACCAGTATCTAAACAGTTGTGGGAAGACGAGGAAAGGCCATCGCCCCTCGCAGCTTCACGGCTCCTGGAGGAAGCAGCGCAGGGCTCGCTCACTCTGTCCTGCTGCGTTTCAGCTAATCTCCTGCACGAGGGAAGGAGGGGCTGGGGGGTGGGAAGGAAGGAAGAAGGCTGGTGGAAGGTGAGGCCCAGCGGGGAGACAAAACAGTGGCACAGAGGCAGACATCTGCGCCCAGACAGATAGAGTTCCACAGATACTATCTCTGTCACTATCCTTGCGAGAGATAAACAACTTGCCCGAGCAGCTTGCCGGAGGAAGTGCCCCTCTGAGAAAGTGGCTTGCCGGGCCAGACTGTCAGCCCCTGCGGTCAGAGACCCAGGGGGAGGAAGGCGGGGGAGGGGAAAGAGGCCGCCCCGGCACCGCGCAGGTGACGGGAGTCACAGGGCCCAGTGCTACAGATGTCGAGAGAGAGAAAAGTGTGAGCGTTGGTACTAGAGGCTCTGTGAGAAAGAGAGAAAGAAAGAAAAAAAAAAGAAAAACGGCCAAAAGAGAGAAGGTGCCAAGATGCATGTTTATAGCTCTGTCTCCCGTTTTATGTGTCGAAAGGGGTGTGTTTTGAGGGTAAAGGTTGGGATTTAGATCCTGAACCTGCTGCTTATCAGCTCTGCAAGGCTGAGTAACTTCTCTAGACTCAGTTTCACCATCCATAAAATGGGATATGTCTTAAAGATACATGATAAGGGTGTGACAAGGTTTCTTTCGGAAGTCCGATCAGTAAGTTCTTCCATGAATCAGATTTAGATGGAGGATGGACGGATGCATGCACAGATGCCTGGATGGGTGATGGAAGGGCAGATGGAAGGAGGGAGGGAGGGATGACGGACGTGAACTCTATTAAAGTGTTCCTTTTTAACAAAGAATGAGATCCAGTTTATACCCCCAGAAGCAGCCCAGGAGCACAGATCCAGGCACATCATCTCAGTGAAACTGGAGAGAAGAAAGAGAGAGACAGAAATGGGGAGAGGGGATGCAGTGGAAACATTATATTTTAATCTTAAATTATTGACACAAGGCATTTTCATTATATATTTGCCCATTTGAAACAACTTCAGCCAGAAGAGAATGCTGTCTTGCGATTTGCGTGTGGAGTTGAAAATGAACACACAGGGCACCCACTTACGTTAGAACTTCAGAAAACCAAGGGATTTTTTTTTTCTTAGTACGTTTCACACAACGTTCGAAACACTTACACTTAAAAATATGTTGCTCCCCTGAAGTTCGAGCACGTCTGGGTGGTTGTATTTTGTGGGGTAACTGATGCTTAGGGAGAAGAAAATAAAATGACAGGCCTTTGGGCTCGTTAGCAATCTATGCAGGTCCGAGCACATTTTATCAAAAAGCTACTCTACCGGATTCTGGGCAAAAGCTCGGTTCATAATCAAGGTGCCTTGGTTTCCCGTGGCTCCTTGGAGAGACGTCGCCCCCCAGAAAGAGACCGATCCCTTGATCAGACACGTGTCATCTCATCCCACACGTGGCCAACGATTCCTCACACTGGCGACTGGCGACTTTGGAGGCCCTTGGTACTTTCGAGGTGGACGGGAATGTCTCAGCAAACACGTTTCAGAGGGCATGAGACTGTTTTGCGTATAGTAGAACGGATGGGATGAAACAGGCACTAAACACTCGGTCGCCACGTCCCAGCCTTCCTGGCCCTCAGCTTCGGAACTGCTCCCACCCCGGGGAGCTCCCCGCACACGTGTTCTGATGGCTCCCGCGTTTGCCTCCACCAACGGATCCTTTGTCGCGCGGCGGTCGTTGGTAATTTTATTTCTCCCTCTCCCACATTCTGAGCTACTAGAGTCTGCAATTCCGTCACGTGCCGACTCCGATGCGAACCGTTATCCTGAGTTGGTCTTTCCTCTGCCAGGACTTTGCTAATACCGCCCGCTGGGGGCTGAGCCGCACTGTCCACGATCACCTGGCCAGTCAAGTACCCCACGCATGTCTCCCTTCCATTCCGTGCCTTTTCCTCCAAGTTCCCGTTCATGAAGAGATGGTATCAAAAAATTCCTTCCATATAAGGAATAATGAAAAGCACAATTTTCTTTTGGAGAATTAGGAATAAGCATGCATTTTTTGTTGTTGTTGTTGTTTTTACAATAAAATGTACATGCATGGATGTATTCAGATCCTCTACCTACTTCCTTATGTTATATCACTTTTCCTGGCAATATTTGATCCCGTAAAGCCCCTTTTTGGGACATTTCTCACCATTCTGACACAATCTTTCCAGAGAGAGTGGTAGCGATGATACCACAGGGTGACCACTATTGTTAAAAATTACGACTTTGATTTGACGACGTCACTTTCGTTACCCAGTGGGATTCTGATTCCAGACACCCTTCCAGCCTGACATCCACTAACCAGTGATGAAACCGTCCGTTCTTTAAAAGTTTGGAAGCCACAACATCTCCAGTATCTAACCAGATTGGATTGCCTTTTTAGAGCTCTTTCGATTAGTAATTCCTAAACCTGAGGGCGTGTGAACCGGGGAGCACTAACCAGCTAACAAAAGAAGAGCAGGGGATGAATGTTAACATGGCTTCTGCGTTATTTCACCCACCACCCGGACCAACGAAACGAACCCATGTGTCGTGGAACCCGAGTTATGGTTTCAATCCACGATCAATATTTTATGATTAATGGGCCCCTATGTCCACCCAGGGCCCTGCAGTACAGTTTGCACACGCATCGCCTGTGCAATGAGGTACACAAACGCCTTCTCTGAAAAGCAAGGATTTGGTTTTCTCTCATGAGAACTCACGTTCCACCCGCTTTCTAGATTGTCTTGCTTTTAAGTCTCTCTTTCCATAGGAGCTTCGTGTACCTGGTAAGTGTTCAGACATCAAAGTGGCGATCTACTCTCCTAAACCGTTGGAATTTTCCGCAAATGGTGGCGCTTTTGTGAGAGGGCTACGTAATTTGTAAATGACATGTATTTTTTTATTTTATATATATATAAATTATATATTATATATATATATAAACACATACACACACATACACATTCACTGGCTAATATGTTCACTGTAAAGATCATTGTGATTGGCATCCGAGGCCCCGATCTTGTGCTCCGCCCCTGTCATGCACTGGGTGTGACATCAAGTCAGGCCACCGCTTTCCCCATCTGAACTTCCTATTCTCACTCTACTATGTGATGAATAGAACCAAACTTTTGATATCGCTGTGGAGACCAGAGCAAGACTCTTACCAAATACCTACACGGTATCTGGTTTATAGCAGTATTCTCATTTATTACTTCAATATGTGTAAAAGGTTAAATGATATTAATATTATTAAACATTAAATACTGTGAATGCCACTTAAAATATTTTATTAGTCAATAAAACAATTTTAAGCCACGCCATTGGTATGCCGTGCAGTAAATTAAAAGCACTTCATAAACTGGAATATTTTCAAGCAACTGTAAGGAATCATTGGGTATCTCCTAGCATTTAAAGGAGTAGCTATGATGTCATTTTCGTGTGCAAGTGATGTGAATTTCTCCCTCCTATGGAAGTTCATCACACAAAGTGAACTAACTTAGCAATTTATCAATTTCAGGGTGCTCTAAAAAAAAAAAAAAAACGAGGCCTAAGAAAATGTATTCTACCAGTTTTCTCTGAAAATTCCAACTTCTGATAGTCTGAGGTCACTTTTAGCTTCTACCCAGGAAGACTTTTACATTGAAATCTCTACTTAGAAGAATCTGATAAACTAATCCAAAGATTTCGCAGATTTAAATGTGAAAGAGATTTAAATTGTACAGATTGCACCCTGCAGGACAAGCCCCTGTCAAACTTCCTGAGGCATTAAATCTCCACACAAGGAGGGCTTCCTTAAAAGGCCCACCGGGTCCAGTCACCCACCCCACCTGCCTTCTGCCCCGGGACAGCTCCAGGGCATTCTGAGAGCAGGGGACTGGTTGGGCCTATGTAGCTCACACACCTGGAAACAGACTGTTTTTTTATCCTTTGAGGAAGAATGACACAGGACAGGACAGGAAGAAGCGAGGCCTGAGATTTACTGTAATTATTTACAAATGCACAAACCAAAGTGCGGGCATGCTGGATTCTGACTTCCTCCTCTTGCAAATCCTGAAAAAGAACTAACTTTCAAATTCCACTCCCAATGTCCTCAAGATTCAGGGCAGAAGAAAGCTGACATTCTGGTCCCGTGAGCTAGGACTAAAAGGAGAAGCAGGATTTCTAAGGAACCCTCCCTCAATGTTCCAGAATATTCTATTGCATAGAAGTTGCACTCTGAAAACTTTGAGGTGAGAGATAATTTTACAAGAGTCTTTTGCCTGTGTGGTTATTTAAGTACCTTTAAAACCACAGGTTTGGTTCTGGGGGAAGATGAGATCTTCCCAGACACGTAATCTTTTCTGGCGTGTAGTTATACCGAATCTTTTCTCCCTTCCCTAAGTTTAGAGACTGCTAAGAGAAGCAGGGGCCGTCCCATATCCTCGCCTGTTTTAGCATCTCCCACCCTCAGCTGCCAGGCATAGGACAGAAGCACGAAGAGGGACAGGGCCATCAGCCCAAAGCCACGCAGCCATCGGGATATATGCTGGGCTCAGACCCGGGCCTGCCTCCCACACCCCTGAGCTGTTTGTCCCCAGCAGAGAAGGGACAGAAAAAGGGAAGGGAACATCTTTGGAGCCCCTGCCAGGTGTCAAGTGACACACCAGAGGCACTCCTGCATTTTTCTGACTCTGAATACTTCATAGAGGCCACTCTCTCCACTCTTTTGTTGGGCTGGGTCCTACCTCCCTTTCTGGACCTATTTTGAGCATTATCGCTCAGCCGTTGTGCTCAGCCTGGGCAGATGCCTGCAAGGACAGGAGGCCATCACTGGCTCTCAGTGAGGTTTCTGCCACTTGCAAATTCCAAATAGCATTTTTAAAAAGTTACCGCCATTTGTCTTGGTGCAGGTCCACGTCCCCCCCCCCACACCACCACACACCCCACCAGGGATTAGGAAGAGCAATCATCTCCCGCCTCTCATCAATTACTCTCCCCCATATCTTTTGCATTTTTCCCGCAGAACCATTTTGCAGGTACAACAGAGCAATCTTCAGAGATAATCTGGTGATTATTACAAATTCTGCCTCTCACGCTACAGGCATTAAGAGATGAAAATTGCCTGAAGTCCACTGTTGTACAGCAATCTGTACCTCTGGACTCCTGTCCCGAGGTGAAAATGCAAACAGAGGAGATATTTAGAATCGTTTTGACAGTTCATAAAATTAAGCGGGGATTAGGGATTTGCTTTTTTGAATAGTGCCAGAGGGTGCGCACCCTGGCGATCATATGATCTTGCAACAGGTCCAGTCGAAGTCGAGCGGACTGTCTGGGAAGAGAGAGAGAGAAAAAAATGTCATGTTATTAAATTTGCCATGTATCAGCTGTTGCAAATCCATTTTTTAAACTTTAAATTAACTGCTTGCCTAATGGAGACACCATCCCGGACTCCCAGCTCCACCCTCTCCTCCTCCTGTGTCCAGACAATAACTGATTCTGCTTCAC
This sequence comes from Eonycteris spelaea, assembly GCA_003508835.1. Lineage (NCBI taxonomy): Eukaryota > Metazoa > Chordata > Mammalia > Chiroptera > Pteropodidae > Eonycteris > Eonycteris spelaea. The sequence goes on along the minus strand of PUFA01000009.1, from coordinate 2,703,121 downwards.
TGTCTACGCACACGACTACATCTAGTCAGAGGGGGTGACTGTATAAACACGTCCGCAGGACAAACAGTTTAATTTTAACTGGGACAGAGAAGCTGACGTTGAAACCATTTGAATATGGAATGTCATTTCACGCGTGTGACCAGCGCTATCAGATACCCATCCAAAAAAAGCACTTGTTTTAACCGTCGTATGGGACAGAAGGCTGCGTACCTGACCATGTTCTAACCCTTCTAAGTGCTGTCTGCTTTTCACCGACAGAGCGAGTCCTTCCCCATGGTGATGCTTCCTTTTAATGCCACAGAAATATTTTAGACCAAAACAATCTTTAAAATGCTATTTTGAAAGATCATTGATCATAGTCTCCTTTATGAGCCAGAGAAGAGCTCACGTTTCACAGTGTATCGGTCAGAAAAGTCTAGGCTAGTCTGCAGTAAGAAACACTCCTAGATTTCAATGGCTGAACGTAGTGACAAGTTACGCCTTGTGCAGCCCCGTATGGGGTTCCATTAGGGAATCTAGACTGTCAGAGCCGATTTATCTGAACATAGCTTCTCATTTACAGCGGTAAGGACAGAGATTGCTGGTGGATTGCGCATGGAGTCTTCTGCTTTTTTTTTTTTCTTCAAATGTTTCAAATGTCAGATCTAGCCATAGCACATGTCCAAGAGAAGCCACATGGCCCTGCCTAAATGCAAGGGTGCTGTGATGTCTGTTGATCATCATCATGTTTGCCTTTATAAAATCATAAAAGCTTCCCCTCTCTTTGACATAAGAAGAGGAACTCAGCAAGTTAAAAGTTTAAACAGGGACACGATTAGACCGAGTGACCCCAGAATATGCACTTTTACCTTTGTAAAAAGTGGGTGGTGCTCTTTCCTGTCTAAAGTTGTGAGTGGACGTCTCATCTGGTCCCTAAGGAGGTCACTGAATGATTGTTGCATCACTGTTATTCACCTACACCCCAAGGGGGTGTTGGAAATCATGAGAACACCTACCCTCTTTGGTATAGAAGTCTGGTGGTGGGAGACACAGCCTGACAGAGGTGAGGTGCTGCTGGCCTTACAGCATAAAAGAGGCACGTGGACTCTCAGGAGTGGAAAAGTCTGGCTCCAAGTCTTGGGACACTCGTCTTGAATTTTCTTCTCAGACTGGGTTCACCTTCCCAACGCCCACATCTCTGCCAACACACATGTGTGCCTGGTGGGATCTCAAGTCATGTCAATGTTCGAAGGAGGGGCTGAGTCCTAAAAGCTGCAGCTTAATGTAGAAGAGGAAGCATCAGAGTTTGAGCGTGATCTCCAACCTTGCAAACAACTTGAACTTGCTGTTTTAAATATACTTCTAAATACATACTTACACACACACACACACACACACACACACACACACACACACACACGCATACACAGCATAAACTAGTTGAGAGTATTCCGGATCAAAATGCTACAAAAAATCGAGCTCTTCATTGCACATTTCTGATGCCACCTCTGGATGCACGCCTTGCCCTCCAGGAACTGTGTAGAGTGACAACTGAGGGACCTCCAGGAGAATCCAGGCCCAATCCAGGACATTCCCATTTTCTAGGGAATTCTGATCACATCCGTTCAATGGGACTTCAGAATTGGTTAGGCCTAAGATAATGTGGGCTCTCCATTTTCCTTTCTTAAATAGGAGTGTTTTTACTCTTATGTGGTCCTTCTCCCTTAACTCATTTGTGTTGGTTGTGGTGCTGGGTGCACAACTAACTTGTATTTTAATTCAAGAAGAGTTATCTTCAGACTCATTTATTGACAAATGGGAGGTCTTGGATTTTGAGTTCAGCACTGAAATTGGCTGGGACTTTTGGAAGATTTCTCTTTAAGAAAGACTGAGAATATTTTACAAGAGTAAAGGAGGAAGGTGTATACTAGTGAGCTGGGGAAAATGGTAATAGAGTATATCACTGTGACATCATTTTCTGTCCCTTCTAACAGAATAGTTCTTGTGGAAATGGAATCCTTCCTGCCACAATGATACCAGCCTTGGTCATGTGGCTGCTTTGGCCAAGAAAATGTGGGCAGAAGTGACATGTTCTGATTCTGAGCAGAAGGTTCTGGAATCCACATATGGCTCTGATCTCTTTCTTTTCCATCCTCTGTAAGACCATGTGCTCCAGGTGAAGTGGGCGTGTTATTGAGGCACAGGTTACCTGTGGTTTCTGTGTTGAACATACATCTAGCTAAAAGTAAAGCTTTGTTGCCATGAACACTGAGGTCTGGGGATTGTTTTTTACTCTGCCATAGCCTACTGACTGTTACAAGTGGTTAATTCCTTAGAGACCACCACAAACTTCCCGGTAATCAAACTCTTCTTTTCCATCTAAACTGCCATTGCTTATGTTCAGGTCACCATCATATTCTTCTTGAGCTCTGCAAAGTATTTCATCTGATTTATCTTTCTCTGTCCTTGTTCACCTCTGTTCCATTATGTATGTGTAGCCAGAGTAATCTCTGCAAAATACAAAATTCATCTGTTCTCTCTCCTCCTTTAAACCCGTTAGTGGTTCCCTGTTGGCTCCAGAATAAAACCCAACTGTTTCTCCAACACCCCTCATCATCCAGTACCTGCCTCTGGTACCCATCACTCTCTCCCTTTTACACACCCTCACATACGTGCCACAGTTCTGCTCACCTTTGAGCTTTCACACATGCTTCTCTGTCATCCCCCTTTTTTCTTTTTCGACTAATTCTTTCTCATGCATTGTTAGCTCGTGCTTTGCTTCCTTTATATGTCCTTCTCGGGACACCCTTCTCTCATGAGCAAAGCTTGTGGTCCCTTTTCAATTTTTTGATCTTAAGTTTAGCACCTTCTAGTAGCACGTCCGTGGACAAATTGCTTAAGCTCGTTATTTACTCACCAATGAAATGAAGATAATAATAATGCCTTTCTAATCGGGTTACTCTGTTCTATTTGCTTCCATTTTTTTTCCTGAACTATAACAGATCCCAGAGCATAGGAGATAATCAGTAGAGCAGACGAATGAATGAGTATAGGAATGAGTGAACTGCTCACCATTATTTTTGATGCAGATAGGGATCCTAGCATGCAGGCGGTGCTCATGACAGAAGGACATAGAAGGAAGAGTGACAACCATAATCAAAAGGGTTGAGGACGAAATCCCAGGTCTGCACTGTATCATCCTATCTCGGGATCACTCTCTCCCGACAGTCCCAAGGAAGGGTGCAGGGAGACCCCTGAGAGGAGCCGTTCCCTTCTCTCTTTCTGCCCTCCCCCGACCACAGCAATCCTTCACCTTTTGTCTGGTGCACATCCTTCTAAAAAAAGAGGAGAAGGGTCTAAGAGTGACAGACAGTATAAAAGGGTTGAATGGGGGCCCTCTGGGATCTGAGTGCATCGAGACCACGTGGTCCAAGAAAGCAAGCATGGGTGGGTGACTTAATGTGCCTTCAATTATACATAAGGTCACGTGGATGCTCACCAGCCACCAGCTGCCCTCTCTCCTCAGCAAGGCCAGGACTTAAGCACAAAGATTTGCTGTGCCTCACAAAGAGCGATAGCTGACCAGAATGGCTGATCGAACATGACCCCTTGGGTCTCTACCAGGTACCTGAATGAGCTGCCCCCACTAGACGTGTCTCTGCCTCAGAACAGAAGTGAGCCAGCCAGAAGAGGCTCCTCCAAACTCTACCCAAAAGACCCTAACCACATGCACATTTGGTCACGGCGTTTTATGATCACGCGCAGTGTCCCGTATGTCTGCGCCTGCACCCCAGGTCCCTCCGCATCTGCTCTTTGGGAAAATCGTGCCTCTGGGTGTCAGTCTTCTCACTACAACGCAGGGATGTTAACAGTAAAGCTAACACGTTCGGTGAGCGCCTTGTGTTCGCCAGGCGCCTTTCTTGGTTGACGCTCCATGTGACCCCATTAGGAAGGCTCTATTATTGTCTCCATTTCATCGATGAGGAAATAATGAGGTTAAGGATTTGTCCACGGGCGCGTCACTAAGAAGTGCTAAAGCCAAAACTGAAAAATGAGGAACTCCATGACCACAGCCCAAGCCTCAACCACCAGCTGCCATCCGACTGCTTCTCTGAATCATCCTGGCGAGCCCCGTTGACACCCATCCGCACGCACGCCCGTAAGTCCCCTTGGCTGACACTACATTCTCTATCTTCATTGGTTCTTTCTACATTGAAACTCTACTTGGTAGTGTACTATATGACTCTGTGATCATTTATTATCTCTCTTGATCATTAACGTGTTCTGAATACCTAAAAAGAGCTTGAGACTAAGTAGGGGCTCAGCGACTGTTAGTGAATGAAGAAATAATGGTTCATGGAAGCTTGACTCCAGGTAAGGGATTTCATACAATGGCCCCGAATCTCACCAGAGTGTCAGAATACCACCTATGCCACAGTTTCTGAAGCCAGAGTTCCCACCAAGGAAGGGTCACAAGATTACCTTCCACCTTGAGTTCATTTACCCTTCATCAGTTCACTCCAAGAAACTGTATGTGACAAGGATCAAAGGTAAACAACCAACAAAAGCTATTATTATTAGTTTCCTTGGAGTTCATGGGGGAGGGGTGTTGGTAAGGCAACAAGACACTAGACTTGCGCTCCCCCCCTTAGACTCCAGCTGTGTCTGACTCTCTGACTCTCTTATAAAGTACTAGAGTGGGGAGATGTCTCTCACGTTGAGAAAACCAGACCCTCCAGACTTCCCTTGGCCCACCTGTGAACCCAACACCACCAGCCACACAGGCAAAGTTCTCTTGCTTGAGAATGAATGACAGGATGTTCCACAGTGTTTGATGGGACCAGAGAGAGGAGGCGAGTGTAAATTTCAGTATGAATTGATAACACTTAGTCAGCCAGATTCTAAAGCGAGGGGTTTGTGAACTTTCCCTGAGGACAAGCCTAGGAAATGATGTGCTGACTTTTCCGCACCGGGTCAGATCCGGGGGAGAGGATGGGCTTCCTCAGTAACTACTGGAGAATGTACAGCTCCTTAACTCTGGTCACTCCTGGATGCTGACCGTAGTCACCAGATACGCTTTTGTAAAGACAGGCTTCCGGAATCATTGTCTGGCCAATAGAAGGTCTAAGCTGAAGGCTGGAGAGGTGACCTAGAGGAACATGCAATCTATTTTATGCATTAATTAGAGGTTATAAACCTCAATGCCTGTTGCAGCCAGTAATGCAAAAAAAAAAAAAAAAATGAGTGAATTGGCTGTGTAGGGATGGGGACAATACGGAGAACACTATTTTATGAGAAAATTCCTGATCTGTACATATTGCCAACTAGCAAAATTTCAACTCAAAGGAAAAGGAAGTCAGGAGAAGGCAAGTGAGGTTTTACTGGCCACCTGCCAAGCTGCACACAAGTCATCTCCTTCGTCGTCTCCGCCTTTCTCTCTGCGACATATTCCTCTCCCATTTCACAGGTGAGGAAGCTGTGGCCCACGTGGGAAAAGTGACTTGCCAAAGACGACACGACCAGTCAAGCCACTGAGACCAGTGAATGCACAGACCTTCCGATTATAGTCGCATTCTTTCTAATTCACAATGACAGGTTTTCTAATAGTCAGAGTTGACCCACAATGGACTGATTATCCTCGTCAAGTAACAAGCTCCCTGTTACTTTGAGCAGTCAAGTGGATCTAGATAACATCCTTCCAAGACCGTTATGAAAGGCAGTCTTGCTTTGAAGCCAAAATGAGGCCAGATTATATTTAAGATCTCTTTTAGCAGTACGTCTCAAAACCCTGTAGCTTCTGGCATAGTGGTTCTTGCTCCTTAGATTCATTTTGAGTAGAATTTTCTATGAAAAGTCTACTCTGAATACAGAATTGTTTTATATCCAGGGACATGCTAGAAGTTTTGGTACCGTGGTAGTATATTAACTCCTGATGATTTGTTTTTTAAATGTAGACTTTCTTACTACTCTCAATTCTTTGAAGTATGAATCTGTGAATGCACAGAGAATTCACCTTACAGTTTGCAGTCTTGTAAATTCATGTCAATGGCAGCAATTAAGCCTACAAGTAGATGACAGCCTCTTAGAAGAAAACCAACAATACATGTATACTGTATTTTATATTGAAATCACTATAATTATTATTTCTAGAAAATAATGTGTCTGAATAGGGTTGACTAGAAAATGAATCATAAAACAAGATAATAATATTAAATAGACCACAGTAAATTATTTCTGGAACAAGATGGGAGATAGATAACTAGCTTGCTACATAGACAGATAGAAATAGCTATGATAAAAAGTAAATATATACAGCAATTTTCAATGTGCATTGGATTTTTTTCACACTTTGTAGTTCATTTAATCAATGCAAGAAACCTGGGTGTTGCTTTTGACTAATTTATAAAGAGCCTGGCAACAGGTTTAAGGATTTTAACACCAGGATCCTTGTCTTTTAAACACCTATGGGAGGGAGTTCTCCTTCCTCTTCTTCTCCTTCTCCTTTTCCTTCTGCACCACCTTTTTCTCCTTCATTACCATTCTCATTATCATTGTTGTGGTGGTGGTTGTTGTTGTTGTCATTGTTATTATTATTCCCTTTTCAGGATGACAGCCCAGAGCCTCAGAAAGGTACAATGCCCTAAGCAAAAGTGCTAGGCTGGTCAGTGTTTGAGCTAGCCCTAAGAGCAAACTCTTCCAACAACTCTAACTGCTCTTTTCAATAACATCACATTATGGCAGAAAAGAAGAAACTTTTTTATTGAATCGCTAGTAGTTGCACATGTACTTTAAGACCGAACAAGTGTATAGAATACTAACAAAGTTTAATGTGATGCCAAGACCGTGGGACCACTACAAGGAGAGTCCGGCAAGTCAAGGTGCATGATTGTCCTGGGCAGTGCCCTCTGCCATGTGTGGGATCAGACGTCTCAGATACTGAAAACTGATCGACCGTCTCTTAGAATTTCTAGTTGATAATTTTAATTGACTCTAAGATGTGCTAATTTTGAGATATAAGGGCCTCAATGCACATTTGTTGAATGAATAAAATAAATGAAAAATAAAATCACTGTTACATGCTTGGTATTTAGGAAAATCTATCTATAAAGAAAAAAAAAAAACCCATCCTCCTTCTCCTGTATTTCTTCTTTACTCTCGCATGACTGTCACACTCAGAACACTTCTGACACCAGATGTGTAGGGGTTTTCCTCATACCCAGCAATTCCGCCACACCAGCTGGGCGTCTAGAATCGAGCTCAGTTCTGACACTCTCTACCGGACATCAGTCCCACAAGACTGTCCCTTGCCACTCTAGCTGCCAGGTGCACATAGGAGGTCCCAAGCGACCCACGACTTCTTTCCAACTCAGCTACAACTTAGAGGTCCCCCACGACCCCCTCCCAGGGTTCCATTATTTGCTAGAACAGCTCAGAGAACTTGGCAAACACACCTACCAGTTTATTACGGGATGCGGTAAACGATCCAGGTGAGCGGCCGGATGAAGAGATCCACCAGGCAAAGTCTGCGACAGTCCCGAGCGAAGGCACTTCTGTCACCGTGAAATTGGGCTGCGTCACCCCCCAGGTGTTCATGTGTCCACCTGTCCGGAAGCTCTGTCACTCAGTAACATTTATCATCAAAATGAAGGGGAATTTTTTCTAACTTGGTTGAGGACCTCGTATGGCTTGACCAATGAGCACGTATTCGATGGGGCGTGTACTACTGCCTCGATTTTGTTAGAAGGGACGAGAGAAGAGGCTATTAAAATAAATGAGAAGAAACTTTAGAGATCATCCCACCAAACACTTGTACTGAGAAAGTTTGCCAACTTCTGACAACACCTTGGTTAACATGGAAAGTTTTTGAGTCAGGAGGACAAATATTTTTCTAAGAATTTAGTAAGTCCAATTTGATTTCCTTAAAATAATATTTGATTTTATTCATTAACTTTATCTCTACTAGAGTTATCACTAGATAAGGAAATATAATATTTCATGACATAAGGTAACATAAAATTAATAAAATGACAAAAATTTTCAGGAAAAAAAAGGATTTCAACTTGCAACCTCCTTTTCTTAAAAATGTTATGAAAAAGACTCAAATTAGTTTTGAAACGTTATTAGAAAACACTGGGGTTGGATAGTATCCCATTATAGTTTAATGGTCATAAACGTAAGGAAAACATAATTAACTGAGAAATACAGACATTCATTATATATTATAATGAACAGTGAAGGGAATATCACCATAATATTATTAAGAGTGACATTTTTGAAAGAAACTATTAGAGTTTACACATGTACTTTCATATTCTACGGCCCATCCATTTCTCAAAATCAACCTTGGAGGCTGGAGTATTGTTGGCCTAATTCTTCTAAGGAGGAAGAGAGAGAGAGAAAAATGAAGGTTTGAAGAAGTTAAGTGGTTTGGCCAAAAGTCTTGTGGCAAAAAGGGTGAACGACACTGTGCCTCTGAGCCATATCTTTTGGTTTCAATCTAGAATTTGGTGGTTTGTGCGTCTGATGTTCATTTTTAAATTGCATGGTGGTTGATTAATACTCGGGAGCTAGTGGAAATTTGGGTCCGCTGGGGAGCTCCACCTGTGTCACTGCTGCTAGGTCAGAAACCCAGTCTTTTCCCCGAAATCCCACTGGCCAGAACTGCATCACGTGGCCACGCCCATCGCAGAGGTGGCTGGGAAATTGTGTCTCCGGCAAAGCAAAAGTGCTTGACCTGAAAGTCTCATTCTCGATCAGGGTTCATCCCCTGAGGCCGGGTACGGCGCTGTCTTGAACAAAATGGGAGCCTGTCAGCAAAAAACAAGGTGGCCAAATGGTGGCTGGGAAAATAAGGACCCGTGACTTCCACAGGGGGTCTTCGTTTACGGTCTTCGCCGTCTTTCAACTTCTGGCCCAGCAGGTTCCAGTGGTACCTTCTCACTATACAGAGATTAATCAAATTTGAACCATAGGAAAAATTAAATTGAGTGGTCACTGTGTCCGAGGGCCCCCTCTTGCCCAAAAATTGGGTAATATTTGTAGCGAACAGTTCTTGGAGCACTGTAGTGAGGGTTTTACAATGTGTTTTCTTATTTCCGCAAAGCCACTTATCCAACTGGTCTGGATGGCCCCTCCGTACTTTCCTGGCTAGCTCCTGCCTTCATGCTGAGAGCCGTCTGCCCATGCAACTTCGCCGGCCATCGCCCACTTCTCCCCATGCCGGACGTCCCTTCCCTCTTCTCCACCTGTCCCCAAGGTTCCCTCCTCATCTCATCCCCTTTCCCTTCCCCCTCTCTTTTTTCTTTCCTCCCTTCTTCCCTTTCTCTCTTCCTCTCTCTTCCTCCCCTGATTTATTCATAAATGTCAAAATACTTTTTTCGTGTCTTTCCTCCCCCTCTTCCTGCCTCATTGGTTAATAATCAGCTAGAAGAAATGGACTCAGTCACCCGTGGGTCTGTCTCTCCGAATACCATCCCTGCACAGCGCAGAGGAGGGGCCTGGTACGTGAGTGTGTTGTGTTGAACAGAGTGATTTGCCTGTGGTCAGTGAGGAGTTTGGATCAGAACCCGCAGCCTGAATAGTCCGTCTGCTTTCTAACAGGGCTTCCTTGCTGCTAAGAATGCCCCAGGCCAGAAGAGGTCATGGAATTTTAGAGCCAACACAGAAGGTCCAGGCACCAAGCAGGCCGACTAACCTCATGTAAGCGGGGTGGGGCGGGGGGAGTCTCTGAGAACCTCAGCCGGCCTTAACCCCACAGCCATCACCAGCGAGACGCCCCCCAATAGCACCGCGTGTTAAACTCCAGCTCCCTCCCCTCCCCACACCTGTCACTGGGCCGCCTTCTCACAGATGCCATGTCACCTCCTCCCCAGCCACGGCAGGCAGTGTGTCCTCTCCCACGCTTCACTGGCCTGGGAGTGAGTGGCAGCTCGGCGCCGGAAAGCAGGTGTTGTGGAAGTGAAGCGAGCCGGCAGACAGCACATTAGGTAGCACGGTCCCGGGGGAGCCCCAAGGCTCAGAGCTTTAGCTGTCCCAACTGTTCCTCCGAGGGGCGGGAGGCCGGGCCTGCCCAGCCCTGACCAGATGTTTGGAGAGTTGCCAGCCTGCAGCAAAGGAAATTGCTGCTAATTTATCTAAGGTGTAATAAGTATTAATGAAGCCCCTTTCTCATGTCTTTGTTCAGCAGAGAGGCTCAAATCAAAGGCGACACGGGGGATCGGTGGGTACGGGGGTGTGTCCCGTGGGGGGTCTGGGAGCTCGCAGGGGTGGGTTCCTGGCCCTGTTAACTTCCTGGATAGCCCAAAACGAGGATTTTGCATGTCCGAGTTTTGCTTCCTGGATTGTGAAATGAGAGAAGGAAACGAGGAAAATCTCGCAAGTCTGTTCCAGGTCTTAAAAATGAGGGAACGAGTGAAACCTTAAGTCCTACTCATTCTTAAAGACTCCTCCTTAGAATGGCGAGGGAGGGGAAGGGGGAAGGAGGGAGAGAGGGAAGAGGGGAAGAGGGAGGAGGGAGGGAGCCTTGGGAGCAGGTGGGAAACAGAGAAGCACCTGATACTGGGTGACGGTCACTGAGGTCTCAGTGGTAGAGGGTGGCCCAGCACACTAGCCAGGTAAGCAGGGACCCTTAGCACAGTCCTCATAGATCCTCAAGCTCAAAACCCTTAGAGGTCGCAACCCAACCCAATGCCTCTCTTTACAGAGGGGTGAGTGGGAAGATGTCTGTGCGTGGCCAGGCCCCTGCAGACCAGCAGCTGGGGGCGGAGCCAGATGAAGCCCCAAGGCTCCCACCCAGATCCAGCGCACTGTCCACCACCCGACCTGAACTCCTCACCTGAATGATGGGGGTTGGGGGTGGGGGAGGGGGCACTGCCGGCCCTGACCGAGCCACTACAAGTGGTTCTTTTGTGAGTGGTTCTTTGTGAGGGAGTGGGGTGGCGTGTGAACTGCTGGGAGAGTGAAACCCGAAAGGAGGCGACCTGAAACCTGAAACCAGGTAAGCTGACTGTGCTCTGGCCCAGCGGAAGCTGTGGGCTGCTGGCCTGAGACCCCGGGTCTGGCCGGCGCCTTTGATGCCGTCTGGCAACTGGGCCCAGCTCAGCACTTTCTGAGAGTTTCAGCCCCGACCAAGCCGAATTCAGGCCAGGTGTCACGCCCAGCCCGGAGCTCACATGAACACCCAGCTCAAAGTGAAACACGGGGCAGTGAGAATTCACACAGCCTGAAACCACACAGGGGAAGAAAAAAAAAAAAGACTTTAAATGAATTCCCTCCCGCCCACCAAAGCGCAGAAGGGCTTCTCGCTCCTGCCATTCACCTCCAGCTTTCGGTCTCACGTGACGTTGCCAGTCTTGGTGACTTCGAAGGCAGGACCCTGAGCAGGAAGGAGGGCTGGAACATCTCCGAGACCGGGCCTGGAACCCTGGACGTACCGCTCAGGCCTGTGCATCCTCGGGCCGCGGTCTGAACGGCTCTGAAGCATGGCGTGCGGGTGAATGCCGGGCGATCCGATTGGTCTCATCTGATTAGCATGAGCCGCAGAAACGGCTCCCGGCCTCGGGGTGCTCACCTCCGCGGTGTTTGTTCAGCATCTGTGCTGACCCTTTGCGTGGCATTACCACACCCATACCGTGGATGTTTTCCTTTTAACGGCCTCAGTGAGACATAATTTACATGCAGCACAGTAAGAGTCACCTGCTTCGAGTACTAACATCTTCATTTTGTGCATGAGAAAACCAGTGCCCCAGAGGTCGACTTCCCCACGGGTCCCGCAGTGTAGACCTTTTTCTGTAAAGGCCAGAGGTATATATCTTTGGTTTGGGGACCCTGAGGTCCCCGCCACAACTACTCAAGTCTGCCCTCATAGTTCCAGAGCAGCCACAGACAGTCTGTAAACAATGGGTGTGGTCGTGTGCCAATAAAACTTTATTTACAAAAACGAGCAGTGAGGTGGATTTGCTGGCCCCTGACATATGGTGCTCCCCTGCTTAAAACACTAACCATTATTGCTCAAGGCATTCCGAATTAAATCTGACCTCCTACCACGTTGTACCAAGCCCCACGACCCAGCCCCTCACCGCCCGGGCACCCTGACCTCCCGCTGTCACTCTGTCCTCTGTGCGCTTACGGGTCCCCGCCTGGGCACGAGCAGGCTCTTTTCTTTTCCTGCAACTTCCTCTCTCTCCTTGCACGGCTGGCCTCCTCGTTCTGTTAGGTTAAATTAAATGCTGCTTCCTCAGAGAACCCTCCCTGGCCGCTCCGCAGGACACGCTTGCCAGCTTTCTTGCTTGTCCCCTTCAGACACCTCACTCTCCCTGCAATCCTGCCATTCATTTGCACCTTTCCTGGTTTAGTATCAGTTTTCCTCACCGAGTGTAAAGTCTGCGCGTCTCGTTCTACAGCCTCCGTGACCGATAACGTCTGTGAAATGCGTGAACGCGACGCTCAGCCTTTTCTTTAGGATTGCACGGTCCATGCTTTGAGCTCTTTCCTTACCACCCGCCCCTTGGACCCCGCGGTTGGCCCTGGCAGAACACCTGGGGTAGACGAGGTGTCTAGAGCATCTCATTTCTCCTCTTTTTGCCCCTTTGTAAGTTGGTGGGCATCTCACTTGGCAAGTGAAAACGCACGTTTTCGAATACTATCCATAGCTTAGGCGATGTGGGAAAAAATGGTTTTCAAAGCATCTCTTTCTTTTCATCCGTCACCTTCACATTCTTTAGAGATCGAGAGATGGTTTGAAAGTTGGGATGGGAGCTTTGACAAGAGAAGGTGCCTTCCAGAGGCCCAGGAGGATGCAGCCTTCAGCCTGCCCCTGCTCCCTCCCCCAGTCAGGAGTCTGGGAAGAAAATCCTAGTTCCCAGCACAGCCTCTGGGCCCTTCCCTCGCATGCTGGAGGGAAGCGAGAGGATTGCTTTTTATGTGTTTCTTTGCAAGTTGTCTAAACTACCGTTTTCGTCCAGGAAATGTTTAAAAATTGTGCACGTGGTCATTGTTTTCGACCTTTTTTCTTTTTTCTTTTTCTTCCTTTTGCTCATCAAAACCTGCTTGAAAGACTGAGGGCAGGCTGCCAATTTCTGTAACCCTGAACCAGGAAAAAAAAAAAAAAAGAAAGAAAGAAAGAAAAAAGAAAAAGAAAGAAAAAGAAAAAGAAACCTCAGACAAACATGCTTGAAATGCAGACAGTCGTTCGCTTCCATTTTTCCGTGTTCGTTTTTGAGCGGGAGCTGGCCTTGCTGGAGTCCACGCGAGCTCTTCATCTGCAGTTTTGAGACTCGCTTTTCCTCATCATCGAGAAGCAAACGTGGAGCCTGCAAGGACCCACGTGTAGCTCTGGTTGACCTCCGCTCCCTGGGATGCGTCCCACTGACTAGGGAACATGATGATGAAGTAAACCAGCGAGTGGTCCTGCCTCACCACGGATGCTCCGTAAACTCGTTACTTCTTGATACGCCCCCTCGTCTAAAATTGGAAGCAGGTTGGAAGAGTCGCAAGGGCCCCGTTTGAAATCATATCTCCTTGGGTTTGAATCCTGGCTTCCACGCTTGCTCTCAGCCGGGAGTTAGTGAAGGTATTTAATCTCTTGCATCTTTAGTTTTCCTTTAAGTGAAGTGAGAATATCAATACCAGGCCTGCAGGCTGCCTTAGCAAATAGAGGTAGAGTGTGTGGATGGGGTCAGGGCCCGCCCCTGTCACGGGAGGCCTTCAACAAAAGGAAGCCGTGTTATTAGTGGAGCATTTTCTCCAGTCCGTGGCCTTGACTGTGCGGAGTTTGCCTGCGCATCGTGCATACAAAATACCCCATATGCTTGATGCGAGCTCCGAGGTCTGCGACCAACCGTGATTTCAAAAGCAGATGTTATTAATCTTCTAAATACTGCACACCAGCCATGATGTCATTTAGGGCTGACAATGGATGGGCTGCCTCATTCCCTTTTGGAGATAATTATTTTGAAGCACTAGGAGAGGCTGTTTGTTTTTTAAGAGAGTCGGGGGCCAGTTTTCCCTAGGAGAGTCCCGTGGCAGCCTGTGATGAAAGCATGAAAATAAGCCTGGGCCCCAAAGCTCAGCACAGGACAGACACTCAAGCTGGGAATGCTGAACATTCGGAGCAGAGCTCACTGTGGGCCCCAGAGGGCGTGTCTGTCACCCACGGAGCCGCAGGGGTGGGATGACAGGTGAACCAGGTCCCAGGACAGCCCCCCAGGAAGTGGGTGTGCTCAGCCTTGTCAGAGTCCAGACTGGGGAACAATGAAGGAGCTATTTCCAGCTTCAACTCATGTAGAAATGAGGTCCTGTTGTCACCAGCCAGGGTAGGACGTGTCCTGCCTCCCAAACCTGAGTCATGTCCCAGACGTTGACATGTTTAAAATGCGCGGCTCGGAAGGTAAGCATCCAGGTGTCGGTAACCAGACCAGCGGCCCCCTAAAGGGGTCCGAAGAATTAAGCAACACAGTTGAGCTCACACAATGAGGTCGTGGGGGTGGGATTTTTTTACGGTTACTCAGATTCCCAATCCAGCAAGTCCCACCCTCCTCCACCTGCTGCACCGCCAGACCCTGCTGCACCGCTAAGGACCCTCCAGGTAGCAGGCAGCATGCCGGAGTGTTTACCGAGAGTACGTTCTAGATGGGTAACAGTATTTCCAGTGGTGATAATTATGCCTGTTTTATAGATGTGGAAACTGAGAGTCAGGGACCCAAAGTGCCTCCAAAGGTCGCAAGGCCGAGCCTGTTGGCTGTATGTCCAAGCTCTGCTTCTAAGAGACGGTCCTTCTGGGTCCCACTCCTCTGTTAGTGCCCTCGCCGCCCCCATAATTCACACCCCTCACGTCGCCACTGAACTGAACAGACTGCTCTCCACCACCTTCCATCATGGATGATGCTAAGGCTCTTACGCCAGCCGAGGGTCAGCCAGCTGAGAGGGCTGAGCTGCCAGGGGTGGGGACGGGCGTAGGAAGGGAGGGCGACAGGATGGGGGTGGGGAGCGGAGAGCCGGTGAGCACCTCGCGGTTTGCGTGGGAAACAGGCCTTGCACAGTGGGCGTCCCGGGCCGTGTGCGTTAACACCTTGGTGGAGCGCGGGGCTCGCCCAGTCCCCGGGTGAGAACCATCCAGGCAGTTTGGACAGCCCACTGCCACAGCCTCCGATTAGGTAACAGCAGGGGCTCCGTGGCATTGTCTGCTCACAGAGTCCCAGCTCTCTCTTTTGGGCACAGCACCTTCTTTGGTTACCAGTTGGGTATTTTGAGCTGGTAATGGCCCTTTCAGCCCGTAGCTACCTCCTTGCCTGGTTTCACCCCCTCCACAGGGCCGGTCAGATTGCCAGACACAGCTGATGTGAGGTGGCCACCAATTGGATCCCCAAGGGCTGGAAACATCCTCACACACAACCACGGCCAAGGTCGCCAAAGTTCAAGGGTGCCGTGTGGCACACGGGCTGTGATCGGCTACCGGCATTTCATTATTATCGTGCAAACTGGCACTAATAAGTAACGAATATGGGCAGTGCAGTCATTCAATAATGACCATGGTACAGCGGCCTCCACGTGAAGAGGGGTTTCGTGTGGTGCAGCTCCCAGAAGCTGGTGAGTCAGTGGCGAGGCACACACACGCGTCGTGACGGGGGACAGTGGGTCAAGGTCAGTGGCGGGGCGCGCACACGCGTCGTGACGGGGGACAGTGGGTCAAGGTCAGTGGCGGGGCGCGCACACGCGTCGTGACGGGGGGACAGTGGGTCAAGGTCAGTGGCGGGGCGCGCACACGCGTCGTGACGGGGGGACAGTGGTTTAGGTTTCACGGTGCACCCCGTGCGTGGCCCGCAAAGCGGCTGTACAGACATGCCCAGCTATGTCACCACATTTCAGCCTCACAGTGTTGCCACTGGGGAATTTGAGAGAGGAGCCTCAGCGCCAAAGAGATGAGATGAACCGCCCTTCGCGGTGGCTGAACTGTGACTGGAATCTGACTGCGTGGATTAGCTCCTCTCCATATTCCAAAAATCTCAAAGCTTTTCCTTGCTCTTCCCCCAGCTGCATTTTTAGCCTAAACTAACATTTCTAAAATAGATCTAACCTGCGTCCAGGACGTCTGAGCACTTCCTCTGCTGCGGGCACCGTGTGGGTACGTGTGTGGCTACCCTGATTCGGGCCTCCCACAGCGCCCGGTGTCGGTGCTGAGATGACCCCCGTTTCCTAGTTCAGGGACCTGAGATGCAGAAGTCGAGTTGTCTGTCCACAATCATACACAGCTTGAATTTGAACCCAGGCCACCTGGCCGCCAAACCCCCCACGGGGTTACTCGGGAAATAAGAATCCGATACAGCACCTTCTCCTTTCCCACCCGCACCCTGGAAAGGAACCATGTAGGATGATCAACTCTGCTGCGCTTCCCCCACGGCGTGTTCCCGACCTGACGCCCAGCGAGCACTCCCTGAGCTTCCTTCCTGAAGATAAACGCAGCCGCGGGCTGTTCCTATCGCTGCGTAAGGAATGGCCATGACTTGGTGGCTTACACGACGTACTCGACTTTTTTTTTTTTTAATTTACAGTTCTATAGGTCAGAAGCCCGACGCAGGTTTCGCGGGGCTAACATCAAAACAGTCAGGCTGCTCCTTCCTGGAAGGTTGTAGTTCCTTGCAGGTGCCAGCTTCCAGAACATCACATTCCCGGCTCCCGGCCTCTTCCTCCGTGGTCACAGCCAGCAGCTCAGCCTCACTCTGGTCCCTGCGTCGTGCTCACCTCTTTCTGCTGAAATGAGGACAGCTTCTCCAGGGAGTAAGGATTCGTGTGATTAGGTTGGGTCCACCTGGTAACCCAGGGGCATCTCCCACCAGAAGGTCTGTATCCTTCGTCACACGTGCGACGTCCCTGTTTCCCTGTAAGTCACAGGTTTCCAGACACAAACAGACAACTTTCAGGGTCCCGCATCCTTCCGTTCATCGATGTTTAACTTCGGATTAAGGAACTCTCGAGGGATCGCGATGTGAGAACCGACTCGTCAATAACGAACGTTTTTATGTTCATTAATTAAACAAACGTCTGAATGCCTGACCCCACAGTTTTTTAGTACCACTACTGTTAATGTAACACAATGATCAGTATTAATTTTATTACCATGTTAACTACCATTTATTTGTACCTCGATGCAAACCTTTTTCATGCCCTTCATTAGATGGATAAAATGAGGTCCTACGTGTGAGCCCGAAGAACTTTTTTTGCAAGCCCCAAATCCTGTGCAGTGTGACTCTTGACCGGAGGCTTGCTGATGGGGGCTGGGAGCAAGAGCTGGGTGCGCGGAGATGCCCCTGGGGTGCGTGGACTGGCACAGAAAACATCCCTTCTGTATTACTCGAATGAAACAGAGGGATCTGAACTTAATTTAAGCTTAAGAAAAGTTGATGATTTTATGGCTTTCCAGATTTATAAAGCTACTGGAGGTTTTTAGAGAATGAATTATTGAGGATGGAATTTTTGCCCAAGCACAGCTGAGCAGATGAAGGCCCTGCTAGGGAGCGGGAGGGGGGCGGCGAGGGGCTGGCGAGGGGCTGTGTATTTGCTCCTCCACATGGCCCCGAACACACGAAGGCCAGGGCCGGGTGGGATGTCTTCTCAGGTGAGAAAGGATGGAGAATGAGCCAGCTGGCTCAGCTGATGGCTTGATGGAGGGCAGGAGCCCTCTCCTCGGGGCTCTGAGCGTGGAACTGGCCGTGCGACTCCAGGGGCTGCCCTTCTTCCCTGAGCCTCGGCGGCCCCGTCTGTAAGGCGAGCCAGGTGGATGCGATGGGGTGGAAACCTCGCGCTTTCTCTGATAACCAGCACAGAGGGAAAAGCGGGGGTTCTGCTCTTCGTCCCACTGGCTGCACTGACGGACGCCATTGAATGGACGTGTGATTTCATTGTCCTTGAGATCAGCTTTCTCTCTTCTGATGCTGTTTGGCGATCTTGTGGAAATGTAGGCTTCTGGTCTAGTCTTCCCAGGGTTCTGCCTTTCTGGTCAGCTGCCCGGTGATGCTAGCTAGCACTGCCGGCTGGCGGACCCCACTTTGAGGAGTGACAATTTCCACCCTGCTGGCCACTACATTTTCATCCGAGCGTCCGACCCCCTGCTCTGCTACCGCTCACCCGCCATGTCCTTGGGTCGGCCAGGCGCTGGCCATTGGACTCACATTATCAGGGTGATGGGAGCACACTGAGAACGACCTGGCTGCCTGCCTGGAGCACCTGGCGAGCAGCGGAGCGGGGCTGGACCCGGAGGCCTGGGCGAAGCACCCGTCCCCGCCTCTCGCCGCGGCTCTCTGTCTGCCGGCTGTGCTGGCGCCTCCTGAAATCAACAGGCAGAACAGCGGGAGCTGCAGGCTGTAGTCCCCCCGCCTCCTGGGCACCAAGCGGGTAACCCTGAGTCAGCGAGCCCACGGCCTGGACTTCATACGCCAGGCGGGTGTGTGCGTATGGGGGCGGGTGCTAGATTAATCCCTGAGACCAGTGAGCGACCCCCATTCTGTTCACCAGGTTGGGGCTCAGGGAGTAGAGGGGTCCCCAAAGGAGAGGTGCTGCCCAGGGAATCTCTGTGCACTGCTGCCCACCCCCGACCCCCCTTCTCTGGTCTGGGGCGAACTCTGAGGACCCGCGGGCAGAACTATTTCCGTGTGGGAGCTGCAGCCGGTGCTTCTGGGCTGAGGGCTCTTCCGGCCCCTTGACTTCTCCTGGGAGACAGGTCTGTCCCCCTGCTGCACGGGGCGATGCCAGGGGCAGAGCCAGCCTGCACGCCGGTCTGCAGTTTTCCCGGGGCGGTTCTGACTTATTCCATCGTCCTGGTCTCATCCCCAGGGCCCACTCACCACCCCACTGCACCTTCCACGTCAGACAAGGTCACCGGCCCTGCAACTGGTAAACATCGAGTTCTCAGAAACGTGACTCACTTAGAAGTCTCGAAGAAGTGGGGTTTTGGAATCCGTCATGTGGGAGTAGAGAGCCCACCTCTTCCCTGGGAGATCTTGGCAAAGTGTCTAAGGCTCCCCAAGTCTCAGTCCCTCCCCTTAAAAATGGGTTGCTGGGAGGAATCACCTTCCGCTTAGCATCACGAACAGGAGCCACACACCCTTCCCCCTTTTCGAGAGCTTCGCCTTCGATCCCTACCTCGGGTCCCCAGGCTTGGATGTTGACAAGTCGATAGGCGCTCACTCCGGTGTATTTTTGCCCCTTCCTCTCTGTCAGCTCTGTGAAGAAAGGGACCTCAGTCCTGGAGGCCGCGTAAGTTGGCACTAACATTCCCATTTGCCATCAGAGACCGTCTGACTCTCTTTGTGGTCTCTAGTACAAACTCCACTGGACTCACATCGAACGGGACGAATTTCAGATTTCACCCCTGAGAACTTGATCGGATTTGCGTCCTAGTCAGAGACCTGCAGTGGAAAATGGTCTTCAAAATCGTGTGCACTACATTTTGAGGCTAAATGTTTTAAAACCTGAATGCACACCCCCAAATTGGCACAAGGTGAATAAACTGTTCTGACCCATATCGATGAATGATATCAAGTCCACTTTTAGCCAAAGCGAGTGGTGGGATTCCTTACGAAACACAGCACTTCCCACATTCCCCGACATTACCACAGAGAGCAGGGATTGGGCTACCTTCCACTGTTTCTTCCTGCATCTTCTCTGCTTTCTCACACTGTACCTGCAAAATATGATCACGAGAATTTATAAATCGTTAGGAACTTACAAACTATGCATCTGTGACTCAGAAACTGATAAATTAGAGAAAAGGGCACTGTTCTATATTTACACATTTTGAAATGGACACCATCATGTCAGGTTTAAAGCAAGTAATAAAACGCACATTCCGATTCGAACCTATTCCATCTTTTCTCGGTTGAAATGGTTCATGTAATGCTGGAAACATCACAAAATACCATATTACGGCTCTCTACCGTACTGTTATGCCTTTTACATTCCACAATATTGCCGAATATTATTTTTGTTAAAAGTTATCATGTTGTCAATTTTCTAATCTAATTCCTAATCTCTAAAATGTGCCCTGATTGCTATTTTACTCAAGCCAGTAATAAGATATTGTTTTTCTATTTTACCATCGATTTTCCATGGTTATCACGGTGTCATCATTTATTACTGTTTATGGTCCCTAATATACATCTTGACATCCAGGGCATATATTGTAGAACTCAGGGAAAATATGCTGAGAATTTATAAAGGCCCCAGGATGGTGGGATTGTTATCGTGTGCCATTTCTTCATAAAGCATTGATAACACACAATAACGCGAGGACTTCTTGTTCACGCAGACGCTTCTCATCCGGGGGCGCTATGCCAGGCTGTGTATCTTAGGATCCAGGGTTGCAGCAATGAAGGAGACCCAGCCCTCACCTTGTAGAACCCAAGGTCTCGTGGGGGTGACAGACATGTGACTAGGTACACACAAATATTGAGTGTTAAGGCTAATTCTGACAATTGTGTATGACTTCAGAGATGACAAAAAGTTTTCACATTTGTTATCGCATTTGACCTTTACTCTAGCTCTGAGAGATAGGAATGACACTTATCGTTCACCCTATTTACCAGACAAGGAAGCTGCTGGAATGGAGGTGGCATTTTGTGGTATGCGGTGACGTTCTGACCAGAGACTGTTATGACAGAATCCTAGCCAATGGCTCCACCTCCCTCTGGACCACGTGGAAGAAGAATGAGAGGCTGAGGGGTCCCCCCTGGATGGGTGGTGATGGTCACGGCAAAATTCTGGTGGGGTCGGCAGAGCCAGGGGCCATGACTCGAGGCTTGGGCAGGGCATCCGATCACCCAGGACAGCTCAACCGTGGGTGCCCCTGCCCAGCCCGGCCACATGGGAGAAGAATCTCCAGGAAAGAGGAAGCTGACCGTGACCTTCATGGAGCCCATGGCATAGACCCGGCTTGTAAAAAAGAATACACACATACGTGCATATATTCTTGTATTTCATCCTTAATGAAACTATGTTTAATTTTCTTCATTTTAGAAATTAGTATTCTGAGTTTCAAAGAAAATAAGGAATTTCTGAAGTATGGGATCAATGGATTTTATCGTAATAATGAAAAAGATTAAAAAGCGTGGCGATGAATTGTTCTCTTTATAGACAGATATAGATTACATATTTATGCATCTCTGTATGACTCATTTTTATATACCTCCATATGCACGTATGATGAGATAGGTATAGACATTCAGATGTTGAGATATTGAGAGATAGAGAGGGAGATGGAGAGACAGAGACAGAGAGACAGACGCAGAGCCGAGGCACAGAGACAGAAACAGGGACAGAGACAAAGACAGAGGTGGAGACAGACAGAGACAGAGAGAGTTAGAAACAGCTAGAGTTCGACATGGCTGTGTTTTTAACGTTTTGTTGAGGCATGCAGCACATATACTGAAAAGCGTATATCTAAGGGTACAACTTAATGCATTTGCACAAACCAAAGGTACCCATGTAATCCCCCAGCCAGGTCAGGAAGCCTGACACTCACCAATCCCCCAGGAATGCTCCTCAGGCCCCCCTCAATCCCACCCACACCCAAAGGCTCATCCCCAGCTGACCTCTCACAGCCTAGATCACGAGCGCCTGTCCTTGGGCTTCACACAGATGAAATCAAGCAGTGTGTTTGCGGTCTTATCTTTCTCCGTTCACTCAATATTTTCTTTGTGAGATTCAACCTCAGTATATATTTTTCCTGGAGGATGCGAATGAGCCATGCCATAGATGGGCTTGAATTTAAGAGGGGCCAGCCCGCTTGCCTTTTGGGTTTGTATTCGTGCCCTGGCATTTCAGTAAACCGAAACTGTGCACAACCAGCCGAAGGTGTAGGCGTGCAGGTTAGCGCAAGGCCAGGTCTGCATCCACGGCCGACCTTTAACTAGCTGTGTGGCCTCGGACAAAGCCCTTCACCTCTCTGCACCTAGACTCTTCCATGATTCACCAGGGTTTCTCCCCATTATCCACTTGATACAGTATTTCTGGGTGTGGTGTCCTGTCAGAAGGGATCGGGAATTATGTTGTCCAGTTATCTCTTCAGACTTGGGAGGTTAGCTCAAACCTGTTTAGTAATCTGTTGAGATTGTTGTTCGACACAGTCCTGACAATTTGTGAACTACTTCTGGCAAGTTCCATTACTAGTGTGACAGCACCTTGCTGGCCTCTCTCGCTCCGGGCGCTTCTCCACAGATTCTGCAGTGATCACCAGTGTGACCTTTCTAAAACCAAGCCCAGCAATGATACTTCCCCACAGAATGTTCTCCATCAGCTCCCAGCTATTCACTGAACAGACACCTGGGTACTTACCAAGGCATTCAGATTCCTTCAAAATCTGAGCCAAACTGTCAGAGCCTCATATCCATTCTTCAAGCAAGGCCGTATGTTGGGTGCCAATCAAAGAATCTACCCTGACCAGTGGTTGGGGGGACTACATCTTAGCTACAGCAGGGTCAAAAGAATTATGTTGAAAAAAGCAATAATAATAATAATAATAATAATAATAATAATAATAATAATAATAATAATAATTCATGGCATATGAAAATTTAGGAGGTTTAAATTTTAGTGCCTATAAATAAAGTTTTATTGGAACACAGCCACGCCCACTCATGTGTGTGTTGCCTGCAGCTGTGTTCATGATGTGACAACAGCAGAGGTGCTCGTCTGTGACAGACAGTGTGGCTGGCAAAGCAGAGGATGCCTACTAGGTGGTTCTCCACAGAAACTCTGGCTTATACCCATAGTACTTTGTACAAATTCTACTTCCTCAGTTGATGTATGGTATATGAGCAAGGTTTATGTATCGTTTTAAAATTTCTCGCTGGGTAACATGCTCTATTCAATTTTGTACCCCAGCCTCTCATACAGAACTTGACTCGGCAGAATGTAAGGTAAAGTAAATAAGCGTTTGCTAGATCACCTCCACTTGTTTGGTCTACAGTTAAAGGTAGTGGCTCTCGGGTTTAAGTACGTGGTGGTGAGTGCATCGGTCCACAGGCTGTAGGTAGATTTGAGTTTATGGATGGAGTATTTGTGTCAAATGGGAGGACGCCAATCCAGTTCAGGTGCACAGGTATTCGTGATTGGCTGTGGAATAACAGGCATTGTGTTAGGAATACCAAGTTCATACTATAAGAGACAAAAAAAGACAAGAACAGTCCCCAAGAAGTCCTCCCTTAGTGGGTGAAGACTGATGCTCACGGCTCATCTCAACACATTCATTCATTCATTCATTCATTCATTCATTTATAACATGTTTAGTTTGGTTCGTGTCTCTTGAGAGAGACCGAGCAAGAGGGCATTCTTTCAGAAGTGAAAGAGAATTTAGAAATTAGGAGGCTCGGTTCTGTTTTTTGTTTGTTTGTTTGTTTGTTTGTTTTTTACCATTCTTAAGCAAATTATTTGACTTCTGCTAATCACATTTTCACACTTGTGGCTTGAGGGTAAAACAGATCGAGCCTGAAGTCCCTTTCAGTTCTAATTATATATATATATTACTATTTTATTTGATTTTCTGATGAACCCCTTTCTAAGCAATGGCATTCAGGCATTTGACTTGTTTTAAAGATCATGTGTATATCTATTCTAAAGACATTATTCAGAGGTTCTTTATCATAAAACCCAAGGGAGACACCTCTATCTTAAAAGGTCTAGAAAACATAAAGACTCTCCATATCTGTGAGAAGATACAGCTATATTTCGAAGTTCATTTTTTTAATTACCAAATCACTTCAAACAGTTTTCAGACATAATAGGAACAATATGGTGTGAGCGTTGATGTTGGCTTCCACGATTAGTGTGTTATTAATTAAACTCTTGAGTAATATAATAATTGATGGTTAAAGCCCCTCTTTGCATTTAAAGTACATGCAAACTGTGGCTCCCTTTATAAATAAACGCTGCTGCTATAGGCTTAAAACTGAAAATTTAATTATTCAGAGCAAATTATTCAATTGATGCTCTATTCTGGAAAAATGCTTCCTGAATATTCTAGCGCACTCAGTACGAATGTGAGTCTATGGGAGCGGTCCACAGAACAGGAGTCTTTGTGCGTCTTTCTGTCCCCTATTCTCTACGTCCCCTTAGCTTCTGCTCCAGACCAAAAAAGAAAATGGTTCGCCAGGCCTCCTTTTTCGTCCATCCAGTCCGGCACCCCTTCACTTTAGGGCTAGGGGAAATAAACACCACACTCAACGTGATTCGAGCACGCCCACTTAAACATTGCCGAGGGTTTCCCTGCGTTTCAGAATGTCATGTACACTCCCCGACCTTCATTTGCTCATCCTTCAAGTGTCTATCGCCTGAGCATCTTACCTCACACTCACCCTCGGCTCCCCTGCGTTATACCCACACCCTTTCAGTGAGATCATCGGTTTCATCATCGCCAGTCCTTGTGCACGTGACGCCTTCTTCCTAGAAGGCTGTTCTCTGCATGATGATCCCGGGCACCGCTCACTTTGGTCCGTCAGTGCTGGAGAGAGGATGTGCACGGGAGAAAAGGCCAAGTGGGATGGGACGGAGCGTTGTATGGCACTAGAAAGTCATTCTGGGTCATCTCAGAAAAGGACGTGAGAACCCCAGGCCAGGCCAGCTATTTATGCCACGGAGGGGATCCAGAAACCTAGTTACTCCTCCACGGTAACCGGCCTCCGTGACTTCTGCTTGCGGCTGCGCAGAGAAGGCCTTCAGTCCGAGCCCTGTGATGAGCATCCGAGGTGTCAGAAGCTCCTCGACCCGAAGGCCTGTAGAGGACACGCTACACCTGAAGGGCTGGCCCTGACTCCGTCCAGTGCGTGTGAGACGGGAATGTCAGGTACAGACCTTTCCGCAAGAAGACTGTCCGAGAAGGTGAAGCACCTGGGAGAAGGCCAAGAGTTCAGTTGCCCTAAGGATGGTTCAAACAAATGGTGCTGAAGACTCAAAGAAGGGAGCGACCAGCTCTGGCTGGGGACGTCTCCAAAGCCTTCATGGAGGACGTGGCACTTGTGTGAAGGATGGGAAGATCAGTGAGACCACTCGGCGCCACAACTGTCATGGGCTCTTCTCCACGCACCAGGTAGGACCACCCCCACCCCCGTCCCTGTCCTCTATACCTGTTATTCCTATCAAAGATTTGGGGTCTTTTTTAGTTTCTTCCAGGGGATACCTTGATACAAACCTGTGAGTTTTACACTTCCATCCCTGAACTAGATGACTTTCATGACTTCTGCTGTATCTAATCTATCATTTATGCCATTCTTTCATTATTCTTCCCTTTAATGGAATCATTGGGGTTTTTTTTTTTACTTGTATGAATTCTTTTTGCACACGCTCTATATTTATTTTTAAGAGGACAGCAGTATCCCATGCCATCAATTAGAGATGAAGGTAAAATAAAGACAATGAGAATAAAACATTGCCGTGGAATTCTAGCCAGGCCTCAGCCTGTGGCTCGCTGTCTCTGTGCTAAGAAGGCAGGTTCGGAAGTCTGTGTAGGAAGATGTTAAAAATATACATACAGTGGGCCCCAACCCGAAGCTTTCTCCTGGAAGCCACTGAAGTTAAGTTGAAAGTGACAGACTTTTTTCATGATGGGATCCAGCGCCATCCGATGCCCCTGTCCGAAACCGTCTCCGCCCCGCCGAGTGGAGAAGCATTGGTAAGAGGGACAGAGCACCAGGTCCACAGTCATAGGCCCAGTTCTGCTCCACGGTTGGCCATGTAGGTCCTTCGGCGAGTGACTGACCCACTGCCCTGCAGGACATGTGGGCCACTCCAAAAGGTCCTTGATATTCGGTCTTATCCAAAACGTTCACGCTTAGAAAATGTCCCTGAATCCAAATAGCTCATGATATTTCTATACACTTTGGTTTCGAGGATTCTTATATAAAAATATTATCATATTTTACTGGTCTAATAATCGTGTTGCCTGTGTTGTGGCTCTGTTGCCACTAATAATAACCATCCTTGCCTCGGTGGCCTAGCTGGTCACAGCACATGATCGAGGACTTCTTGGCACAGACCAAATGCCTTCATAGAGGTTTTGGACAGGAACCGGGACTTTTTGGCACGAACCAAATATCCTCTGACGGAGCCACAGCGATGAGGAGGCCAAGTGTACACAATGAGGAGAATAGTGAACATTATATTTTTTTCCCATGGAGTCATTCATTTATCCTACTTTAAACACCCATGTGTAGCAATGCGTGCCAGGCCTTTTCCTGGGCTCTGGGGCGTTAGAAAGAGCAGACAAGATATTGGATGTAAAGACACACGGGGAGTGAAGAAGCAGCCATTACCATCACCATGAGAACAGGCTTTAAAACGTGTCCTTCCTCTCCTGGTCTGCCCATATTATGGGGGCTTCCTCGGCCCTCGAGTTAGACCTTCTGCTGATCGCCTAAAGCCTGGTCCTGAAGTCCCTATGGTGACTGTCTTTGAAGCCCTGGTCTATGCATCAGGGCAGGTACTGTTGCTTTAAATCTGTGCCCACTGCAATTAGTGCGCCTGTGAGATAAGATCAGAAACTGAAAGGCAGTCAAAATATTACTACAACGTAGCCATGCTTCAGATTTTAATTTGGTTTTACTTTGTGTGCTTTATTATCGGGATTGGGACAAATGGAAATGCAGTAAACTTCAGAGATCTGATCAGCTTGAGCCTTGAACTCCTTAATGATGTTGAGAGTGAGGCTCATTGGTGCTTCTCGGTGCACTCAGAGCGGGGGGATTATTAGAGAGCTCTGGATTTAGGGATCAAAGGCTTGGGTCTGGTCTCACCTCTCGCCCTGATGTGCGCGCCCTTGGGTAAGTCATTCCCCCGCTCTCAGCTTGTTTTATCTTCTGTCAAATGTGGGTAGCACCCCCTGCCCTGTCTGTGTCTCACGGGTCTCTGTGGGCCTCTGTGGGTATGTCTCAGAACTGGACAGTGTTGAGAGAAGGCAAGCCAAGCCCGGCATTTCAAGGATTGCAGAATCTTGCCCCAACTCCTTTCCCAACAGGCGATTATCCATCTCTTTGTTTTGGTTCTTCCCAGAGGGAGAGCTTTCCTAAGGCCTGCGGATCTGCACGCTTACCTTTGTATGTTCCGCTTGACTCGCCTTTATAAGGTTTTGAGACTCACTTTTGCCCTGTAGCCTTTTCAAATTCTATCACCTAGAAATGATCTCTTCCCCGAAACGCAAACTCCGTGGGCATGTTGGCCGGAAAGTTACATGCTCTCCCTGCAAGCGCATGATGAATTGGTAGCAGTTGCACGTGGGCACAGGACTGAAGACCCCACATGGAGGAGCACCACCCCAAAGGATCGCTGACGATGTGGGAGGGCAGCCATTCCCAGCAGCGGGGACAGGACACAGCGTGGCAATACAATTTAATTCATGACATATGTGGGAGAGAAAGAGAGAGACAGAGAGACAGCCTCCCATGTGCCCGGCCTGGGATGGACCCTGTGTTCTGTAAACAGAAGATTCTGGGCCCATGTCTTTTTCCTTAAAGCAGTGGTCTCTACCATTTTTGGCACCAGGGTTCAGTGCTCCTATGAGAACCTACTGCCTGGTGATCTGAGGCGGAGCTGAGGCGCTGATGCTAGCGCTGGGGAGCGGCTGCGAATACAGGTGAAGTTTCGCTCGCTCAGCCGCCACTCACCTCCTGCCGTGCGGCCTGGTTCCTAACAGGCCATGGACCGATACCAGTTTGCCACCAAGAGGTTGCGGACCCCAGGACAAGGGATGCATCATCCTTTTGATCCCCTGGGGTTCAGCATGAGGCCATTTCAAACGATGAAACACCTTC
This sequence comes from Eonycteris spelaea, assembly GCA_003508835.1. Taxonomy (NCBI): domain Eukaryota; kingdom Metazoa; phylum Chordata; class Mammalia; order Chiroptera; family Pteropodidae; genus Eonycteris; species Eonycteris spelaea. The sequence goes on along the minus strand of PUFA01000009.1, from coordinate 2,675,354 downwards.
ACACCAGTTCGCCAACCTCCATGCCCATTACAGGGATCCTCAGAATCTTTCCAATGCTTTCGATAACCCAAGAGCGAGCCATGGCCCCATTTTCCTGGCAAGAAAACCAAGTCCCAAAAAGGTTCCTGAGCCGCCCCCATTCCTGGCACTCAGTCCTCTGAAGCCAGGCCCTATGAGTCCTACGGTGCCTCGACCCCACCTCTGTCTGTTGAGTGAACAGACAGGACAGATTGCCTGCCCTGTCTCCAAACGTGAAAATGCATTTCCCCTGCTTTTCTCTCAATGAGTGAGCAAGCTGCCATTTTAGCAGGAGCCAGAAAGGGGGACCGTTTTGTGAAACTCTTTCTCTAAAGAATTCATGAAGACGAAGACTCCAAGGACCGAGGCCGTGTGCGCCGGAGTCAGGAGCGGTTCGGGGCTGCGCAGCCAGCCCCTCTGCCAGACCGCTGCCTCCCTGCCTGGGACTCGACCTCCGGCTGGAAGCCTCGCGCTCAGGCTGAGTGAATGAAGCGCTTCCTCCCGCACCGGTGCGCGGGTTGGCGCTCCTGCCGGCTCCCGAGGCCCAGGGCTGAGTCTGGGAGTCTGAGATTCAGGAGGGAGTTTGTTTCCACTTGGAGCTTCCCCTCAACCCTAGGCTTAAAGAGGGCAGAATGTGCTGCTTTGAATAAATGCATTTAACTAATAAATGTTGCTTCTGCCACAGGTGTTTCGCACAGGACCTGGAGAGCCAGAGCGGGGTTAATGCAGTGCTGACAACCCCCAGGGCGGGAGTCAGCTCGCGGGGCCAGCAGAGTCTGCAGGTGAGACCCCGGCTATCGGCCTTGTCCGCGAAGCTTGCAAAGCTGGGGCCCGGGCAGGAAGGTGTCCTCTGAACAGTCAGGTCACCTGTAGTGCCAGATGACATGTGGCCCATGGGGCAGGATCGGGGGAGGAAGGCTCCTCCTGCTTCGGGGAGTTGTCCACTGTATCAGCGAATGAAGGTTCTGTTTCTCTCAAAATAAACTTCACTGGGCGTTGTGCTGGGTGTCGGACACGGGATGACCACACGAGGTGGGGACCGGGAAACGGGGCGCTGCCGGCTCCCTCCTTGCGTCGACACTTCCTCAGCCACGAGAGTGACCAGCACTGCGGCCAGAGCACCTTACCATGGGTCACGTGGCACAGACATCATTGTGTCCCCAGAAATATGTTGAAATTCTAACCTCTCCCCCCTCACCCGCCCAGACCTGTGAATGTGCCTTATCTGGAAATAGGGTCTTCACAAATAGTCACATTCAAATGAGGTCATTAGAATGGGTGCCCATCCAACAGAGCTGTGTCCTGATAAAAAGGGGAAGTCTGGACACACAGGGAGAACGCCAAGTGAGCCCGTGCGTCTGCCTCGATGCTTAAGTTGAAAAGGTCGGGGTCTCCACGTCGTGCAGTGGCTTGGGTGGTTTGCATTCAAACCATCGAGCAGCAGGTCAAACCATTGCATCGGTGGGTTTCAATGTCCACGGGTCCCTGGTGCTGAGTCTCCAGGACCCACCTAGTATCCCGGATGACCTAACCCATTCCCATGGAGTCCTGGGAGGTCTCTTCCATTTCGATTTCAGCACTCGCCTTAATCAGGTTTTTATTATTTTGCCATAAAATGACAACTAATAATAATTAAATACGTATTATGTGCCAGACAAGAACCCTGCAAAGTGTTTAACGTACATTTATTTTTAAAAATTACCATGCACGAATCACACGCTCAGGCACCGAGAGATTCTGTCGGTCACCTGACCTACGATGACAATTTCTCATTTAGTTCTAACAATCCCGTGTCTTACACCGGCCCTATTTTATGGGTGAGAAAATTGACGTCCAGAGGAGCTCGCTAAATCGCCCAGCCTCGCAGCCGAGACTGGACCTCACGCCGCACTTGGGTGCTACCCACCGCTTCATGCCACTCCCTTCCCAGGACGGTGTCACTTAGGCCATGCTACACCCTCAGCTGCGTCACCAGCTGGGTTTTTTAAATGAGGTAAAGGAGGCCCTGGGAGCAGAAGAGCCACTTTCGCTGCTGAAGGGGAGGCAGGAGAAGGCAAACACGTTACCGAGGACAGAAGTTAGGAGCCAGTGAAATAAATAGGACCTCTCCACCCTGGTCACCTCTCTGACCCTCTGCTCAGAGTGAACTAAGAATTATAGGGGAAAAAAATCTCACCCATCGTAGCAGCTACAATATGACACAGGGGCTAATTCCGGAAAACAGCTGTTTGGATAAACGCAGTGGACGCCCCGCAGGAACCTTCTGTGTGTCTCTCATTTCCACACCCTTGCGGACTGCTAGCCGGTCCCAGCCGGCCGCCCAGAAATCCACGTTTGGCTGCGAGCTTGCTCTTTCATGCCTCACCTTGTTCCCGGCTGTGCTCGGCGGACCTGCAAAAACTGAGCAAAATTCCGGCGACGGGGACTGGGAAGCGGCATCGGGCCCCACCACACCAGGGGACGCACAGAGCAGGGGGCAGTGCGGGAAGGAGAGACGTGACCCCGAGCTCTGCCACTCACGGGCTCTGGGACCGTGGAGAACGGATTCCTCTGCCCTGAGCCTCAGCTTCTTACGTAAGTGACTAAGGGGGGAGATCTACCACCCAGGACTCGCAAGGACTAAGGGAGGAAATGTGGCGAAAGGCAGGTTTTGGAGTTTCCACGGCGTTTCTCCCTGTCACGTGGCGAGCTACGCTCCTTGGCGTCCTCTTGATGTCCTTTCTCGTCTCTCAGGACTGTGCGCAACGGAACTCTTGGCTGAGAGAGCCCGTTCCTGTTGCTGGCACGGGGGGGAGCCCTGCAGAGACAAACAGGCGTGTGTCTCCCGGACGGGCTCCTCGTCTGACCCCAGGAATCCATGTAGGTGCAGATGTCATCGGTGGGGGTGGGAAGGCTGATGGCTCTTCCAGATGAGGAGACGGACTGGCCAAAGCTAGCAACAGGGCACGGTCTCCCTGGCTGAGAAGGGCCGAGACGTCGTCTTGGACCTAAAAGACGTCACACAGGAGCTGAGCCCCCTGAGTACAACAGGCTGAGAACGTGAACAAAGCAGGGTCCGCCCAAGTCCCACAAGGACAGAAAGGTGGAACACAGAGAAAGGAAGGCCCTCTTGAGTTTGTCACGAGGAGGTGCATCAGGGTCAAGTCTTGGAGAGCGAAGGGGTCTTGCATTAGGAGGTGGCTCGCTGGGTTTTTCCTCAAAGACTGAAAAATAAATGGTCATCGGCGGGTTCGAGAGTGATCACGGGTCCATATCACACACCTGAAGGACACTAGGACGCCTGTCCCTGTTCAAGGAGCACCAAGGCGATTAACCTGTGCTGTACGCAGGTACTTGGGCCTCCCTGCGGAAGGAGGGACAGAGCTTTGAGAGAGTAAGTCAGGTGACCAGGCACAAGGAGACGGCTTGTGACCCCATGCCACGTCTGGTAATAAAAGGCCTTCGCTCATGTCCGATTTATGAATAGATAAAGGCCCGTGAGTCTCACATCCCTGTTGAATAGAAATGGGATGAGACAACTGACGTTTTAGCAAATCTGCTGTCAGACGTCATGATGGGTGTCACGAGCACCACCTCACTCTCTCCACATCCTTTCTCAGATAGAGACTAGGACACAGGATGGTCGAGAGTTGCCCCCTGCATGATAGCCAGGAAGGGACAGAGAGAGGGGCAGAACCCAGTCTGGCCCGATGCTGGGGTGTGACCTGTTCCTACTCTCCCAAGCACAGCCCAGGTGCTGCACGGAGCTATCTGGCCGTGTTGTAACCAGGGCCCTACCTGCCAAGGACAGCCTGCTCTCAGAAAGCTCCCTTGGGGAGCTCCGAAACCCCAAATCCTTCCTTGGTGTGCCCATTTTCTCTGGAGCAATGGCTACAACATACCAACCTTCCTGGGTCCCCAGGGTCAGGGTGCATGGGGAGGACCCGGGCAGGCTTGGTAAGGCTCCACAGTGTGGGGAAGAATAATCTCATGGTCACCCGGGGGCCAGGACACCCCTGCCCCAGCTTCTCTCCATTGCCCTCTGTGTCCAGGAAGTGGACAGACGTCAACTGCCGACAATCTGCTCTTCTCTTCCTCTCTTGTTTGATGACTTCCTCTTACGTCCTTGACCTGCTTCTCTTAACCTCGGCATGCAGTAGAGCCTCAATGAAAACATGGTTTCTCTCTTCCATTTGCCTCTTCTCCAATCGCTCTTCAAGTCTCCAAAATATGCTGAGGACACTGGTGGAGAAAAAAAATGGCCAGCTTCATCTTAGCCTACCAGGTAGATGGATAGATCAATGGGTAGATAAGTATATAGATATAGATAGATGAGAGATAGATAGAGAGATAGATAAAGTAGATAGATAGATAGATAGATAGATAGATAGATAGATAGATAGATAGATAAATAAAGACAGATAAATGATAGATAGAGAGATAGATATAGATAAGGTATATGCATCTATCTATCTATCTATCTATCTATCTATCTATCTATCTATCTATCCATCTATGCATCTAGTGAAACTGGAGAGACCTGTATCCTCCAAGTATCTATCTTTGAAAGGGGAGGTGAAAATTGAGCGTCTGCCTATGTCACATGACCTTTCTGCTTCTCCTTGTGTGATCAAGCCAAATAAGCCAAATTCCACAAGGTCTCCATCACTGAGAAACCCTCCGGGAAGCAAGCCTCCCAGGGACCAGGGAAAGTATATCCGCCAGATCATTTATTTTTACTTTCATATTTTTAAGGGTGACTTCAACACTGTTGGTGGCACCGACAGAAACCACTGCCACCAGTTGAAAAGTTAATTATGGATTTGCCCCTCGGAGCAGAGCGTAAGTGTTACTGGAAGTCGAGGGATAAATGCAAACAGCTGGAGGGGGGATGAAATGACACCGCTGTGACGAGGCCCATGATGTTCTGCTTAGCGTAAACATTCCTGCTATTTTATTTTATTTTTTTTAAAGCTCAAGTCTGCTGTGTAAAAGCCATCATCCCTTTCATGTGGGACGAAAGAGCATTTGGAAAGGGAATTTTCTTAAATCTGTGCATAGAAAATATGGCTTATGAGAGCCTAAAGAGAAGACATTTTGCCTTTTCTTACAGTGGGCTCCTCCTAATTGTGACTTTTACAAACCCCTTCTGCAGTCATCATAACTATTCAATTAGCTAACTTCATTTTTGTATGATGAAAAGATCCTCTCTCGCTGCACATACGGCAATTATTAGAAGGTCTCTAAAGTCTTTTTTTAAGTGATATGAGAGTTCTAGATAAAATAAGATTTGATTTATAAAATCGTAAAATATATGTGAATGTGAGATCTATAAATAAATACTCCATAGTAGAGGCGAAATCTCATTATAAGTAACCATTTTATTAGCATATCCATTGAGCAGAAGGCCTTATGATGTTATGTTAACAAAATTAAACTCCAGCCTTTGCATTCGACGGATAATTCTGAGCGCGGAGGACCAGGCACTGCGCCTGGTACCGAGGCTGTGAACACGTGCGTGTATGTGTGTGTGTGCGTGTGGTGCGTGTGTGTGTGTGCGTGTGTGTGTGTGTCTGCACGCGTACTTTTTTCTTCAAGAGTTTACATTGTCATGGGAAACTATTTTGCAACTAAGTTAATATAATAGTAAAGCTAAAATTGATGTGAGTTTTGCTCCAGACGGTGCACACGTAGCATCTCATTTAAACCTCGCATCCACTCTGAGAGGTGAGTCCTGTCATCTTCACTTTAGAGGTGAGGACTGAGTGAGAGAAGAGATGGAAGGTAAACTGTTCATGCTCCCTAGATAACTACTGGTTTAGGTGGGGTAAACAGTAGAGCACACATAATGAAACATGATGTAAATACACAAAGTAATAGCTAGCTCTCTAGGTATGAAAGTCATAATATGCAAAGCCATCGATCGTGTCATGAAGAGGATATTCCTGAGCAGGCTGTGGGGAAGATGAGTTAGACCGGGGAAAATATTCCAGCAAGAAGGAATGAAGAGAGGACAATACAAAAAAGATAAATATTAGAGGGTTTTTCAAAAATAAAATTAACAACAGCAGGCAAAATAAGAACCTATAATCTCAGTGGTAGGTGAACGATAGTTCTTAGTCACACAGTGGACAGTGGATCATAGAAAATTGGACTTTAGACTAATTTGAACACGTAGAAAAATATTTACAATGCAAAGCTGAGTGAGAAAAGTATATATGAAGTTTATATTCGCTATAATTACCATATGTAAATAAACACAAGTACACATGAAACTTTCTGAAAGGTGAATGTATTTTTTATTTATTTTACTTTTTGTAAAGTTATGGGATATTTAGAATTTCATCTCTTTATTCTTTTGGAATCTAAGCTTTTTTTTTTTTTTTTTTTTCCTGTCATGGCCAGGTATGTCTTTTACAATCTGAAAAAGTCATGAAAATATGAAATCGGCAAACAATTAAGGGACCTGGTATGCTTTGTCATCCTTTTCCCAGCTTCCAACGTGCAAGAACCTCACGCCATTCAGAAAACGTATTGGACGGCCAGAGAGCGCGCCTGGGCACAGGGGGTCAGCCTAACTCGCAACACGTGCTTCCCGCAGCCCTCCAAAGGCGGGGGTGCAGGTGTCTGTCTGCAGCGTGTACATTAAAGCCCTTCGGCCTGTTAGCTCCAGTGGCTGGAGGGTGGGGTACCGATGTCACTGCGGCGTAGTGATTCGGGAACAGAACAAAGCTGAGAGAGGGGTAGAGGAGGCGGGAAATGCCATCGGTTCCCACAGCTGGCAGGGGACAAACACGTGATGATGGAGGCCCATGATAGGAATGGACTCGGGTGCAGAAACAGAGCTTGACAGTGAGCTCCAGACGACCACTCTGAGCCGGGCGATGGTCTGCGCTGCTGGTGCCCTGTCCCCTCCCCCACCCCGCTCCACGCTTGCAGGTGGTTTCCCACCTGACGTCACAGCCACTGACAAGCCACCTGGCTGTCTTTCTCCTCCATCCCTGTTTCTACAATCCATCGGTGAGATCTGGCAACCCTCCCCTTCCTCTGCAGGCTTTTTCCCCCATTCTTTTCTCGCTTTTAAGCATCCACGTTCTAGCGGGCTGGCGGCTGACTCTGAGCTCAGTGTCTGCACCATTTTCGAATTTCATGGAACCCCTTTTCCTCCACAAATACAAAGCATTCTCGAGTCATGAGTGAGAAAAACGTTCCTGGGTCTATTTTTCGAATTAAATAGAAGTCAGGTCATGCAAGCAATTGTGGCTTATCTGAGACGGGTTCATGCCCAGTTTGGGACGACTCCACAGAGAATCGCATCCAATACCTGAAAACACACAACAGAACTGAATTTGGTGTTAAGACAAGCATGAAGAACGCTGGTAACTTAAAAGTCAGCTTCGTATTCAAAACTCACTAGAGGTTTTTTTTCTTGTCACTGTTTTACATGTTTCGAATCAATGTTATAACGTCAGCAATACGTAGACACGGAGACATGCCACTGATCAGAATTTCTTTGAGGACAAATATATATAACAAAGGAAAAAGCCAATCCTGTATTTCCTTTTATTTTCATGATTTTAATTAATCTGAATTCCAAACTGTATTAATCATAATAGCAGCAATTTATTTTGGGTGTCAATATTAAATTTCTTGGAAATTTTCAAATAGCAATCAAAGCGATCGAGGTGAAGAAAAAGACCCCTATTCTCTGCCTGTGTTGCATGTTACAATTCTCAAAGTGTTTCCCTATTTGTAAATTAATTTTCCTCAAATTAAAACATGATAGGATATGAAATTCTTATTAGATTCTTATTTAACCGAAGGGAACTTGGGTTATTAAAAAAAATAGAAAAAATAGTGAGCTCAGATAATTTAATTAGGTAATTTCTAGGGCTCGCCTTTTCATGGATTCTCCAATCGTCTATCTAATCCTTCTTTTTCAGCTATGCTTACATATTTGTATATCTTTTCTCGCTGCATATAAAAAGTAACTATAGAGGTGTGCATGAAGTCGAATTGCGCGTATGAAAATACCAGTATGTTATAACTAAGAAGTGAAGTCCCTGCCTTCGGAGAGCCTGTGCGAATGATCCCATGGCTGTGACGATCGTCGCTGAACTGGAATGTGGATGTCAACGTGCTCTTCTCCTCCTCTCCCTCTGTCTCCTTTTGATATCTTCAAGCCCATGGCTATCGTCCTGGGAGGGCCTCAGGGGAACTGCATGCAGGGGAAAAGGTGGATGCCCAGGTAAGGAAGGAGCTAGACCAGGTGTGTTCTGGAGGAAGATAAAAGGCACACTCATAGATAAAACATCGACAAAAACCATTATCAGTCCCAGGCATTTTTCCTCATTATGCTGTTTTTAAAACACTTTTCCAGCCGTTGTTTGTGCAATCAGTGGGTCACTTACTTGGTCAGGATTTGTTGAATGCAGGTCCTGTGCGCAGAGATTGGGGTCTGCCTCGCGCCTGCCCTTCACAGCTGCGTTCCGAGGAGAGTGAGAAGAAGGGGGCGTCCCCCTCTGCTGTTCAAGGAAGAGGTGGGGGAACAGCAGGACTGGATTCGGGGCACACGACCACACTGGTGCGGAGACTGGGGACTCACAGAGCCCGAGCAGGAGGAGGCCGGCGTTGTCTCGGGCCCTCTCCGCAGCCTGAAGCCGGAGGGGTGGCACTCGGAAGTTACCTGCGGCAAAGCAGGATGCGAACATCCTGCTCACGTTCCAGACGTGTGTTCCGCTACCCCTCGGAGAAGTGAGGAAACAGAAACTGGGCGGGAAGATGGAACCGTGCGACTTCTATAACTAAGGATTTCCTGTACGGGGCTTGGCAGACGCTGGCCCTCAGGCCACACCTGGCCCTCACTCTGTCTGCGTAAACAACGCTTTGCGGGAACCAGGCCACTCTCGTTTGTTTACGTATTCTCTGCAGCTGCTGTCCCACTTGCAAAAGAACACTCTGGCCTGGAAAGCTGAAAATACTTCAGGGGAAAAGGTGGCCGGCCAGGCCCCGAAGCGAGAGTCACCCAGCTAGGCGCCTCGGCTAGGTAGACACTTTATGTGTCAGGTTCTGAAGGGACGCTAAATCTGGTGAGTCTGACAAATAAATAAAATATGACAGACTTTCCCTGTCAAAGGCACAGAGTACAAGAAAGACAGAAGATAATAATAAAAGGTAATCCCATCGGGTTTACGGTTTCAGCCCTGAAGCAAGCCGGATGCCTCTGAGGGCCCCTTTGAGCAGCGAGACGGGTGGGGACAGTAACCCACAGAGCTGACAGGGCCATGACCGGGATGTGGGGGCTGAGGACTCAGGAGGGGGGACGCTGGGACACACCGGCTCGGCGTCCTCAGGCAGAGACCAGGAGTGGGCCACGGCTCTCCGAAGACTGGCCTTCACGTGTCGCTGCATTGGGGCTCCCCAAACCCCACTTAAAACTGATGTGGTGGGGGGGATGTGCTGTTAAAGAATGATTTGCAATTGAAATATGATCGATGCAGTATTAATGCCAGGAGCCATTCTGGGGTGGGACAATTTTCTTTTCTCTTGTGCAGTCTGAAGTTTCTACAAGAGAAAAGAGAAAGAAAGAGAGAAGGACAGGGGGAAAGGTGCAAAGAAGAACGAGGGAGAGAGGCCAGCTGAAAGAGAAAGTGGGGATGGAACAGAGAGGCTTGCTTTTTTTTTTCGTAATGTGTGTTTGCCTTCACGACTCTGAAGTTCTTGCTAATTCCATCTGTCCACAACAGAGCCCTCGACGGCGAGAAAAAGCATTTCCATATGTGCAAATTAGCATCCAGCCTCCCTTAATCTGTGCCGTGGTCCTCTGAACTGGATGCTGAGCCCGCCTGCCAAACCCACTAATGGCATCCTCGTAGAGGCGCCAAGAGCCTGAGCGGCCGGGGGCCCTTTGCCCCCCGACCCCAAGCCGGCCCCTCTCTCCTCTGTCATCCTCACTCAGGTCTAGGGGTATCGCTTTGCTCAACGTCCAGCAAAAGCGTGGCTCCTGCAAAACGGTGTGAGTCCCTCCAGACTCGCCCGTCTCGCTGCTAAGGAAGGCAGACCGAGGAGGGCGATGCCCAGGTCCCCGGGCCCAGCAGCCACACGGACACCCAGCCTGGGCCAGCCTGGCCGTCCCAGGCTCCGCAGTCCACCCCAGCCTGAGCGTCTCTCCCCACCCTCTGCTTCAGTCTGGCTCCACAGCTGGCACTTTATTCCTACGTTCATTTATCCAACGTGCATTTACTGGACTCTTTTTTTTCTTTTTTTTTTTTCTTTTACTTTTTTACGCCTACAGCACCTGGTCTTCCTAGGTGGTCTCCCATCCAAGTACTAACCAGGCCCGACCCTGCTTAGCTTCCGAGATCAGACAGGATTGAGCTTGACACATTTATTGGATTCTTAGGAGATTCAAGGAAGGAGCAGAAAATGGATGTGGGTTCTTTGCACTCTGGAAAGGGTAGTTGGAGAATGGACCATAGGAAGGGTAGGGTGCATGACAGGGCAGCCACATGAGGAGTTTGGGGGGCAGACACCCCACCCCTCTCAGGGCATGATTTTGGTTGCCTAGGTTTCGCCTTTCACGTGTTCTCAAAATTTTGACCTGAGCCCATCCTGTTTCCCCACCCCGTCGTGACTCCCTGGGGTGATTCCGTTTCCTTCCCCCGCTCTGAGCACCAGGAACCCATCCCAGGCACGGCCTCCTTTCGAGGAGCAGCAGACGCACCTGTGCCTGGATGCTGTTTTTCCTACAGACCCCTTCGCAAGCCTCCACCAGTCCCCTGCTGTGAAGTACAGGTGGCAATATTGGAAGGAACGGTCCTTAAGGTCACCGAGCAGGACAACACCGTCCCCTACCCCACTCGTTGGTAATTCCCAAGCTGCTAATAACATTTTTGTTGTCGTTGTTGTTACAAAAATGAAGTGCTGAAGATGCATTATGGAGGAATATAGCCCTCGCCTCTCCCTCTGTCTCTGCCCCTGTTACTCCGTTTGGATATCAGACTGTGAGAACCAAGATACACACATACATATGTACAGACATGCGTACATGTGTGCATATGTACAAGGCTGGTCATGTCAGATGCCTCTTGGGGAAGAAGGGGCCTCACGTAATCAGGGAGAGTCACTGGGTGGAGGTGATGTTCTGTGTGTCCGGTCTCCCAGGTCAGATGTCCTGGGGCTGTGCTTCCCAAAAGCTCACGCTTTCTCCTAACACCATCTTCAGCTTCACCTGGGTCTTCAGACAATGGGGGAGACAGGATGCCCTGATTTGTCTCCTCCAAGGTCACAGACAATCATGACCCCTCCATGGACTTGGGTTCCTACACGGTGACCCTTTCTCGTCCTCATCTGCATGGTCCCATATGCCCTTCCGAGGGACCCCACTCCAGCTGTGAAGAACTTCGGAGAACAGTCCAGAGAATTCCAGATCATGCAGGCTGACAGGTGTGGGCGGGGTGGGGGGCGGAGCTCAGAGAGCACTGTCTTCCTTTCTGACCCCTTATTTTATAGGAGAGGACTTCCCAAGGAGATGGGTGGAACGAGATAAGCGCTTAACCGCAGTGAGGACTTGGATGAAATCGTGTCACTTTCCGACACATCAAAATCTGCTCTTAAAGGTGCCAAGGATAGACTGCGAAGAAAGAGCAGAAAAAGTGGGTGCAGGAGAGCAGCCCTCAGACTTGTGGATGGTCACCCCGGGGAAGGACAGTTACATTTGTTCCATTTGGCGGAAGAGGAAGCCCTAGGACCCGTAGACAGGAAGCCATGGGGCGACAGGTATGGGGACTCAATATAGAACTGTCAAAATCTGAAAACAATCGCATCGGTGAGAGCTGTGAGCATCAAATAATTAGTGGAAATCATAAGATAATTGTCACCTGTGAAGAGCTTTATAGAACACCAATCTCTTTTCACATGGGCTATGAACCTTGACCCTGACACCGTCCCTGCGAGGCAGGGACGAATGGTCACCCACCTTTGACAAATGGGGAAACTGAGGCTTGCACAAAGCACTCAGGGCTAATAATAAGCAAAGCTCAAAGTCAGGCTGGACCCTTCTCCTTTGAGCTCCAAACCTGTCGTTATCGCAAACTCTCCAATCCGATGGTGGTGAAGAAGACAGTGGGAAATGGTAAGGGTGCTTTTGTGCATGGCTCCGGCTTTGCCTGGGGCTCAGACCGAGCAAATGAACGTCCCTCCAGGAGGCTTAGGTCCTGGCGCTTCCCGGGGAACAGATGGCCCATGAATGCAGAGTTCGCTCGCAGGCAAAGTGGGTGGAAGGTAGCCCTGACTTCCACCCCATGACTTCTTCTGTGTTACACCAACTGGCTGCACAGATAGTTCCTTCTGCTGGAGGCGTTCTTCTCTCCTACTTCCTGTGATTCTTAGTCAGTATTAATTGAATCGTTACAAATATATTTAGAAAAACATCCTGAACTCACATCAACTAGCATCTTCTCAATTCTTTATTTCCAGGTGCCTCTAAAGGCCCACACCTTATAATTCTTCAGCTCATCTGCAATTTGTATTTCCTTTCCTGTATCCTTGATTAGACTATGAAGGCTTTGAGGACAGGATTTGGGTCTAATGTACCCTAAATATATCTGTACCTGGCACATCGTAGGTACTAAGTAAATTTTGAATGAATGAATGAATGAATGAATGAAATAGATCGACGACAGATAGATAGGTAAGTAGATAGATAGATAGATAGGTAGATAGATAGATAGATAGATAGATAGATAGATAGATAGATAGATAGATGGATAGATAGATGGATATAGATGTATAGACCAAGCTTGTTAGAAACTGCTTGCCTTATGATATCCAACTTTTACCTCCCCCATATGCCCACAAGACTTTGGCTCCTGGTGCAAGACGGGTAGCCACACCTGGTGGCATGGCCAGCTCAAATATGAGAAGGTCCCCTTGACTGCTAATCCTGCCTGCCTGGTGGTGCCAGGAACGAAACCACAGCCCGTAAGCACAGCAGACTCCATATGCTAGCCCCCCAGTCTGCTAAATCACCAGCCAGCCGAAATTTGAAACATTTCTAAAGTGTTATACAATGTTGCAATAATGTTTTTACAAAACAAAGGCTGAGTTACTGGAAGCCATTTTCGACCAATCAGCATCTTATTGAAAGAGGCGCCCTGCTGGTACCATTAGTGACACAGTGTAAAAAAAATATCTGTATGTATCGCAGGCAAGGCTCCGCCAGGAAACATCTGCTTCGTAAGTGGGGAAGGGGTGGCAAGGGGCTGTGGGTGAAGCGGGACTGGGGACAGGGCCAAGGAATGGGGATGGAAGAGAGTTTAAAGTGGAGACGTTGAAAGCGGATCAGAGTCAAGTTAGGTTCCGCGCTTGGGTCCTAGGGCTCAGCTGTACTGTGACGACATGGTAGGTAAGACTTAGGTGCTGGGGTCGGCAGCGTGACTTGACACCCGAGTTCACACTCGAGCTGCACGGTAGGTAGTAGGACTCCCTCAGGGCCCCGTGCTCTGGGCCCACGTTAACAGTTTTAACGTCTCGGGGAGGGAGGCGACAGCCTTGCTCTCGTCTGTGCCCGTCAGGCCACACCTGGCATTTCGTGTTTCATTTTGACCCCGAGCTTCGCAGAGGATGTGCAGGAGAGAGTCCTGCGAGAGGAGAGACGGAGATGCAGACAGCAGGAAATCAGGGCTTGTAAAGGAAACCATCAAGAATGTAAAAGTCAACTTGAAAAGAAGATACTGACTTTGGGGGTGGGGAGGGGTTGAGAATTGTCTTTAAATAGCCGAAGTGCTGTAATGAGGGGGGACCTGGCATTTGTTTCTCCAAATCTGTGACTCATTCGGGGCCCTTGGTTGTTAGTTTTTGCATGGATGGGTGGATGGATAGGTGAACGAGTGTAGAACACGTGGACTGACCAGCGAGGGATGAATACCTGGGACCCTGAGAGAGAAAAATCACACAGGATGTTCTCACCTTGTTGGAAGAAAGAACATCCTAATGGACTGAACTTTTAGGAGAGACTCAGCCTGCTGCCGAAGTTAGGGGGTCCTCTGTCTCCAGGGACGTTTCAGCGTAGAAGAACAAGACTGCCTGTCCAAAACGCTGAACCAAGGACCCACACGTCCAGGGGGCAATGCCAACGAGGCTGCGTGAGCTGTGTTTAAAACAGGGCGCTTCTCATCTGAGCCAAAACCTCGACCACCAAGGCTTAAACAGGAAGACCACGTGTGACTTCTACAGACGCGTCAAGGGGCAGGGCGGCCTCTGGGCTGCTGGATTTGCGGGTTCAGTCATATCGCCACACCCCGGCCTGCTCAGCATAGTGCTGCCACGGTTCTAGGAAGGACAAGAAGAGCAGAGAAGTGGGAGGTCCGGTGGGAGGGCCCTATGGATTCTGCCTTCTCTGAAGCACACGGGGAAATAGGAACACAGGGGCCTAGATCAGCAAAAAGTAAGGAGTGCAAGGGATGCTCCGTTTGTCACATCAGTGCCAGCGGGTACTGCCACAACACGTCACATTTCCTTTTCACCGGGGGCCTTTGGTATTTTTAAATATTAATTTTCAATAAATAATTGCACTTGAGAGAGACACAGACCACAAAAGTGTGTGCCTCTCTGCCCACTGTGCTTGAGTTCTCTAGTTCTTGGCAGATGTTTGGAAATCGGGAGTGTGTGCGTGGTGGGTGCGTGCGCTTGCGTGAACTGTCCTGCGCAGATGGAAATGTAGCACCCATGTGCACGCCCGAACCCATGTTTAATTCACTTGTCAATAGGCGGAGCTTTCCATGTCAGTGCCATGTGTCCTCGTGTGGACATACATGTGTGTACATGCACACACACATATGAAGAAATCAGGTGTGCACGTATATACATATACTCGATGTGTGCATATGTGTATAGATATGTACCTGAAGAGTTTATTCATATATTAAATATACACAAAGAGTAAAGAAATTAAATACTTCATTTCTTCATTCTTGTCTACAATTCTAGCGTGTATGCATGTGTGTATAACTGCTGAAATGATTTTTCATAAATGAATAATTACGGTGTTTACCATATTCTGATTCTTCACAAAGTGTTGAAACAAGTATCTTTATACCTTTGTTTCTACACACTTTGTTTCCACACACTTTGCCATAAAAACACTGCCTCAAAGTGCCTGAGGACATTCATCCTGACGGCACCCCGCCAGCACCCCTTGGATGGTTTGCACCCCTAACAGCAGGGAGACACTGTGCCCGGCTCCCGTGCTCTGCTCACTCGCTGTTGTAGTAGACTCTTTGATCCTGCCACTCTGATAGGTGAACACTAATATCTCGTTCGAGTCACAATTTGCATTTCTTCATCACGAGTAAAGTGTGCATATTTTCACATGCCTAAAAGCCATTTATATTCCCTTCTCTGTAAACGACCTGTTCTCATTCTTTGTGTATTTGTCCCTGTAAACTCACTGTAATCCCTGAAATGACTTCGTTCCAAAGAAACTGACCACGACTCTCCGTCCCGTTTTCCGTCCCATGGAACACTCCGGGACGTGTGCAGACGTGAGAGACTCACGCCTCGTTGCAGTGGCCTCGAGCCAGCACGAGAGGGCTCGTGGGCCTTCGTCCGTCTCGTCTCCAGCCCAGCTTCGGGCAGGGTCGTGATCAGGCCACAGCCACGCCGGACCCTGGCCGGAGTCATGGTGGCTGCGATACGCCAGAGAAAAGATGAGTGTGAAGGCCCCTTGCACACTCGGAAGCTCAGTGTGTGTTTCTGGGCGGAGGCGTAGCCTGTCGTAAGTTGTGCAGCGTGGAGCACACGTCACTTGTTTTCACTTCTTCTGGACTCATCTGCCGTTTCCCAGATTTCAACGACAAAAGCCAACGGCAAGACCAAAACCTTAAGTAAGGGACACGGGCCATGAGGCCACTGCCATTGCGGGGTGGCCCACCTCTCAGACCCTGGTGGGTTAGGGGTGGGATGGTGACCCAGGCCCTTTCATTCTCCCCTAAGCCTACCCAACCCCTGGCCTCGTCCCCAAGTTTGACCCCTCAGAATCTGAGCCTCCTAAGGACACCGTTCAAAGCCCACCAACTCACAGCCTCGGAGGGCCCGTGTCCCCCGAATACCCAGTTCTCAGTGGGCAGAGGTGGTTCTGAGCAGAACAACCAGCAGTGGCCTGAGTCTCAATCTCCATTCCCGCTCTCCCCGTTTCGGGGTTTATGAATTATTAACAAGACCTCTGTTTGTAATGCCGGGCTCTCGCTGCCTCCAAATTAAATTACTGAGGAATATATTTGATTATAAACATACTTAGTGAATGTTTTCATTGTTGCTTTCTGTAGCTTCCTTTGTACTAAAGTGTTACAATGTCAAAAAGTCAACCGCAAACATCTACAGCCTGCCGTGGAAAACCATTTAAGGCAAACGCTGGGCAAATTAAGTAATCAGAAATGAAAACCGCTTTAGGACAATAGTGAATATCATTTGTCATCTCTCAGACAAAAAAAAAAAAAAAAGTTGGGGGTGGGGGGACACTTCTTCCAGCAGTTCAGTGTTTCTGGAAAGAGAGTTGAAGCCCATGTACAAATCATGGTCCACAGCGGCCCCTGTTCTTCTCGTGTGACCTTGGCTTGAGTAAGGGGGTGATCCCTCCGGGCCCTGTTCTTATCTGTGCGGTGGAGTAATAAGTCTGTCCTAGCTACTCCAGAAAGCCTCCAAGAAAAGCAGTTTTATCAAGTGTAAATAGTTTCCAGATGTAAATGCTAATTATGATTTGACCAAGAGTGAACGACAGAAACTCTAGGAAGATGCAATCGACCAAACGTTTAGCCGCCAAAGCTGGCCCGTGTGAGGCGATGTGGTAACGAGGACTTGGCTTAGGGCTTTCCACTGTCTGTGGGTGCACATTGCACGGCCCTGTCTTCTCGGACCTGCAGTCCCATGAGGAGCAGACCCTCAGAACGACAGCTGGGGTTCAGCGGGGGAAGTCTGGAGCTGCAGGAACAAACCAGGCTTTCTGCGCGGAGACGGAGGTGCTACGTTAACAATGCTGAGGAAGGAAAGGGGTCTCAGGGCAGAGGCCCACTGCGGGTTTGATGAAGAAGGGGAGGTGACACTTTTGAGGGATCAGGAAGACGGGAAGGATGCTCTGGGTACGGGAAGAGGGACCAGCATGTGTGCCAGCCCTGGGGTCGAGAGAGCTGAGTGCAAGGCCAGCACACCTGTACCATGTAAGCCTGGCGCGGAGAGAGCCGAGGGCGCACGGGAGGCCGGGAGCCGACTGCGACGACCTTCGATGTCACCCATAGGTTGGGGTTTTCTTCTGTCGCCGAAGGGAACCCTTGGGATGTTCAGGTAACAGGCGGTCCTCACAACCCCGTCCTCTGGAAAGATAACTCGCTGACGACTAAAAGCAGTGAGGTGGAGGGAGAACGGCTTTGGGAGCCCGCGGGTCTCGAGTTTCACTCCGGCCCTGTGGCCCGGCTGGAGCGCGTCACCGCTGGCGGTGGGGACGGACCCGGTGCTGGCGACGGTGCTGGTCCGTGTAGGGGCAGGGCCATTGCCGCGGCTGCCGTGGCTCCTGGCAGAGGTGACGCTGGTTTGGGTGGGAGCGATGGTCCTGGTGCTGACGCTGGTGCTAGAATTCGGCTGGAGATGTCTGTCGTGGTGGCCAGGATTCAGGTTTTAACCGGGAGAATCACTTTGGTGCTGTTGTCATGATCAGTGCCACTGCTTTCTAAATAATTGTGTGTGTGTGTGTGTGTGCGTGCGTGTGTGTGTGTATGTGTGTGTGTTTCCTGCAAAGGAGCACATCTGCCTGATAAAATCGTCTAAAATACTAGCCAGGAGAAGGTGAAAATCGCCCATAATTCCACTACCAAGATTTTGACAGTGCGATTAGAATGTAATGCCATTACGAAGCGTTTGACACGCGTGCTTTTAAACGCGCACATGCGTTTTATAGAGAATATATCTTTTTAGAACCTGTCTTTTCTTTTCTTTTTTTTCATTCCAGCAAAAGCGTCACTTCATTTCCAAAGAGGAAAAATAAAAGTCACAGGCATCATTCCTTTGTAGGAAATCATCCCCATTCTTAAAGACGTCACACCATCCCATCGTCAGACACCGAGATTCCTTGCTCTGCCGCGTCTTGAGCATCTATCTGCTTGGTAAATGAGAGCCAGGGTCATGGACTTGAGGAGAGTCGGACAGAGTTTCAAGGTCAAACTCCACTCGGAGGTGGGTGCCATCGAAACAGGCTCCCGTATCTCTCACAGAGGCTCGCTCTCCTCCCCTGTGAGGGGAGGGTAAGGACGCCAACCTCTAAGGGCATCGTGAGGCTTAAATATCCCGTGACACGCGAAGCGTCCGGGACAGTGACATGGCCCCAGCAGGTGCTCGGGGAGCCCCTTGTGCTCATCCCCACCCCGCCCGGGTGACGTCGGCTTCGGACTCATCCGCTTGGAAACCTAGGTGACTTCATGGAATGGGTTCTTCCACGTGAGGAATAGAAATGCCCAGTGGACCAGGAAGGTCAGATCTTTCCCTGGTTACTTTCTCGCTCCCTTCCTCTGCCTCTGTCTGTCCCTCTGTCCCTCTGTCCCTCTGTCCTTGTCCCTCTATCTCTTCTGCCAAAGTCGCGCCCTGCATAACTGTGAGGACCAGGGTACCACTGCTCTCTGCCACCAGTGATATGGAAGCCATGAGGAGAGGGGACGGGGGTTCCTAATCCTGGGGTCAGAGGGAAACGGGGAGACGTGTTTCTGGCTTACCTGGGACGATGAGTTGAGACGCAGAATGCATTTTTGTCGTTTCCCCCCAGGGAACCATATTGTGAGTGACAGTCAAGTTCCCAGGCGAGCCCTTCAAAGCTGTTCCCATCCACGAAGTCCCTGGCGTGTAAAGTAAACAAGAATGTTTAGTTTCATCGAGCACGCGCCAAAGCCAGGTTGATTACAAAACCGGAACAAAACAGAACACTTTCCGCCTGACAGGTGACTCAGGCGCTGTGGAATCCGCATCACCCCAGAAAAGATGAGGGGGAAGCTGCACAGAGGGGTGACTCTACGGGCGGCTCCAAGATGCAATCGTGTCCGATAAATACGTTCGGTGTGGAGGGGACGGTCCAGGCGGGTTTAGGGAGGAAGGGTTTTCAGGCAGGTACTGAAGCACCAAGTATGGCAGACGTGAAAGGGCGCTGAGAATGAAAACGAAGCTGGGCGGGGACGGAAACGCGGGTCCCCGGTGGGTGCGGCAGAGCAGAGGTGAGGGGGCCCGTGAGGCGAGCCGTGGAGCTTCGGGTTCGGTGCAGCTTCTCTGAGCATTTCCTTCCGGAAGCTTCCTGAAGGGGGTCTGCAGACCGTTTGCACCTACGAGAGCAGATCCCAGCCGCCCTGCCTCCCGTGTGCAGGTCTGAGGACATTGCACTTTCAAGCTGTCACCGTTCTCACCCACACGAAAACGACGGACCCACCTTCTGGACAGCGGTGAGCTGCCAACGGCCGTGAGGCAGCGGCCTCACAGAGTAGGTGACGATTTGCACTAATTCAGTTCAAACGCCTTTACCCCGCAGAATGATCTTTCAAGAATCTTCTGGACGACGCACGGAGCAAGGCTATGTTCCCCTATCAACCTACTAAGGTGGGAATTCTAATTTCCATCTTACAAACGCAGAGACCTGGGTCAAGGTTACAGAGTAGGGTCAAGGCTGAAGGTGTGTAAGGACAAAAGTCTGCGTGCATGAGCCCACCGTCCATGCTCCTCCACACGGGCTGGGCTGGGTGTCCAAGCAAAGCCATTTTGTGAACTGAGGACACTGAGGTGCGTCCACTTGCACAGGTCACACAGTGACTCGCTGGCAGACGCCGGCTGGACCTCCCCTCCTGCTGCTCACGGCCCTCTGCTCCCCGCCTCTTTCCACGGCTGCTCCTCTTCAGCGTCTACCTGAACCTCCTTCGAGCAGGGGTGACGTCCCTCCTCCCGCCACTGCTTTCTGGCTTAGTGGCCGCATCCCCGGCCACTACAGCTGCTGATCACCGTTGGCCCCGCCTCCTCACCCCAGACAGCGGTGGGAGGTGCAGGGACAACCGTGGATTACATGGTCCCTGCCGTTCTCGCCTTTGATGGGCGTCTTGGGTTTCAGGACGAGAGAAGAATCTTTGAGCAGATCTGTGTACATGAACGTGGTGGACTGTAAACCCCACGTGTATGCTCGTAAAACGTGCTGCTGGATGATGTTTCTGTTGGTGCTTGGAACTCCGCAGGCAAAACCAAGAAACAGTTTAATTCAATTACAAGTAGAGAAAGTTAAAAAAAAAAAAACCCACTGAAATGCAGTTTACTTCTTCCAGGAGTCCACATAAAGAAGAAAAGCATCATGATCATATGGCTTTGTCAGACCCACAAGGGACTTCTCACCCAGCGCCGTTCACATCTGCCTCTGATGTGTGCGAAGCCACCTTCCAAACTCTGAGGTAAATCATGCAAGTTTTGATCTGGTTGACTATGCCTGTTCAGCTCCAACAACCGACCGGACGGCCAGGAAGACATGGAACGTTTTTACTAAACCCGATATTTAGCCAAATACAGCAAAATCCTGTAAAAACTTTTTTTTTTTTCCAGAGGGTGGCAAACGAAAAGGCTTTAAGTGCGGGATAGCGTGTGCGTGACCACCCGACCACGTCTTGATGAGATGCATGGAGCCCTTTACGCGAGAAGGACGAGGAGACTTCCACACGCAGGCTCGGAGGCCGTCACAGGGGTGCTGCTAACGCGCTCCTTCGACGTGCTGGTGACAGTCCCAACCACCCCGCTGGCTCCGAAGGGCAGTCACGACGGTTAGGAGTGAGGGTGGGGATCAGGCCAGGGTGCCCAGTGGCTGGGGACCTGGTGGTCATCCGGTCCTTTCTTGTCCACACTGGTTAAGTCATTTGAAATCCCAACGTGTCCTTGGCTGATTATGTAAAGGGGCTTAAAAGAACCCAGTTTCTGGAAACAGGTGTCCCCAGGTGCTCCTTATCCGTTTACCCCCCACATCAGATTGTCTGCCATTTACGGAAAACACCTTATGTAAACAGTGAGACGCATCTGAGAGGAGGCGCCTTTATTTCTCAGTCCAGGGGCAGTTAGGGCTCGCAGAGGGCGTGTGTGGTCACGGACGTTGGCTCTGCAGTGTATGCTCGCCCGCCTAAGGGAGTCACAGATCATTTTCATCACAAGGGAAGGGGTTCAAAACTGCGGCTTCTAGAAAGATCGTCCAGGCACCGATGCTCAGGCGCAAACTAGGTCTGCGAACTTGGCGTGGGCTCACCCTGGCAGCCGTCCTGCAGACTACTAGGCTTAGAGAGCTTTCGGTCCTGACCCCCGGGTCACAGGGGAACCTGCCACCAACTGGCCCGGAGCTGGCCGACGCTGCCGCCAGAACATACCGCGCCTCCCGCACGCGGCTTCGCCGACCTCTCAGATGCCACGGTCACTGTCCTCCCGGCCTCCGTGCTCACACACATGTGCGAGGTGCAAGGTCAGCCTGAGACACCCTTCTGCTCTGACACCGCTCCTGGTGCCCCCCCCCCCCCCCCGCAGGGGGAAAGAAGCAGGTCCCACTGCTCGAATCACAGAGCAGCTGGTGAACAGTTGAGGGGCTAAAAGGTCCTGGCACCACGTGCAACGACTCTGTGCATTGCTCCCCACTGCCACCAATCCAGGCTCCGAAGCCCATCTCCAATCCACCGTTCCCTGCTCAATGGAGACCAAATGAAGTTCACGACCTCTCGCTGTGACGTTTATTCGAGGGCATCCTGGGACTTGGCAGGACTCGGTGGTTCTCAGCTGGGGGTGACTTTGCTCCCCGGGCGCATTCTGCAATGTCTAAGGCCAGTTCCAGTTGTCACAACTCAGGAGTTGGGCGTGCCGCTGGCATCCAGCGGGCGGAGGCCCAGGGTGCTGTGTACGCACCCTACCGTGAACAGCACAGCCCCCAGCCGAAAATCATCCAGCCCGAGTGCTCGTCGAGCCAACCGTGAGAAACCCAGGTCTAAATGGACGACTGTTTTTGTCGAAAAGCTTGAAAACTATTTTATCGAGCAAACGAAAATGTCGAATTCTTACAAAAATTGAACCAATGTGATTTGTTTTCTTTCTCGGTATGTTCTGCCTTCCCTCTTATGGAACGTATATATATTTATATAAGATTAAAAGTGTTTTATATATAATTAGTGATATTCTTGTCATTAATCATGGAACTATTTGTCATCATTATATAAATAATAATAAAGTGACACCATGCTATCGGATGATTATACGGCCGGTTAAACGGAACCCGAAGGCACGGATGGTGGAACGGTGTGCTACAAACACAGGGCTGATGTGCACAGGTTGTAAGCAGCTCTGCTGTTCGCTCCGGACATCCGATAACCTGCAGGAAAACACCTGGGCCACGTGCCAGTTCCCGGACCCCACCCCTGACCTGCTGAGTGGACTCCCTGGAGCTGGCAGCCAGGGTTCTGCAGAAATTCTGTAGCAGTTTGTTATTTGCCCTTCAGAAAGAAAACATTTTCACGTCTGTCACCACAGGCGACGCCAGGCTCGGCCGTGAGCAGGAAAGATGCAGCGGTGACACGGGGGGACAGTGGAGTGGAGGGTGCGCCCCCGGCAGCAAGGCCAGGACCGGCTCCGGTGCCGTCTCCTTGGGGACGGAGCCTCCCCGTCCCCCTCCATCTGAAGGGCCGCGAGGGCTGGTTCTGCAGCTCGCCCCAGTACGGCCACCGTCCCCTGAGAACAGGGAGCAGGGTTGACCCCCAGTAAGCGCTTATTCACGGAAAGTCGGCCGTACCAGGTTTTGGAGGGAGGATGGGTCCAGCCATCGACCCCCCCGCTGCTGACTGGAGTGCGAAAAACCAAATCAATTACTCATAAACATTTGGGATGAGATTAATTTAATTTTTTTTCCCTTAAACAAAGAGGGTAAATTAAAAGAATCAGCTTGCTCCTTCCCACACTGTAGTGACAAGATTAAAAATTAAATTTATACATATTTCATTTCTACATAATAAAGCCTTTTTGCAAAAAAGGAAAGAAAAAAAAAACATGCCACGTTCCTCTAATTAAATCAAAGGAAATTGCCTGCGGCGGTGTTACGGGATTGCCATGAAGGCCCTGCCGAAACCAGCCCTGGGACGTGTTACACACCACGCCGGGGTGAAGAACCAAGTCAGCTTTCGGGGTGTGTGTGGGGGTGACTTTGGGGGCCGCTTCAGGAACACGTGGAGCATCTTCCTGCATCGGCGCACAAGGGTGGGAGGAGGATTCGTCTACAGGAGTCACTGACGCCGTGCAGACAGCAACGAGATCGAATTTTGGTTAAAACAAAACAAAACAAAAAACTCGGCCTGCCGCTTGGGAGGAAACAACGAATCAAGCGTGTTCTCCCTTCTTTTCATCTCCCCAGTACTGAAACCGTTAAGATTCAGGTACTTTAGGTAAAATCCTGAAGCAGGACGGTCTCTCCGAGTCGGCAAAGACGGCCGTAGAGACCACGTTGCTCGTGTGGATGTGGCCGGTGGGTGATCCCAGCTTTGCCAAGCTCTGGGACCTCCAGCCAGAGCCAGCATCGTCTCGTGATCCCTCGTGCAATCAGCCTGAGATCTGTTCAGAGCTAACTCTGGGCTCCCCGATGGAGACCTTGCAGGCCGGTGGAAGTGGCCATGGACCCAACAGGGACAAAGGAGCCTGCTGTGTGGCCCCCTCCTTCCTGCACACAACGCAGTCTTCAGGAAGTTCCCGGTTTGTCTTCCGATGATGTCCGGCAGGGCTGAGGTCTCATTCTTGGAGATCGGGCCTTGGAAGCGAGGGAGGTTCACACAGGCCTGGGTCCCGGTGGGGTGCATTGCTCATGCCTGGGTCCCGGTGGGGTGCATCAACCACGCCTTCTTCGAGGTCGAAGCAACGTTCCGTGACGGGTGCTGAGCACGTGTGCACTGGGCAGACGTTTCTTTCGGCAGCAGCTTGGCGAGCAGTGTCATGGCCCTGCGTGGTCTGTGTAGATCACCGTGTCCCTGGTTTCCTCTGCGTCCCTGGGGGCGGGCAGGAGTCTGAGCTGGAGGACCACGTTTACTCAGTTTGCCGTCAGTCGTAAGAGGAGCCAGCCACCACTGGGCTTCGCAGCGTTGCTAAGTATGTTCCCCAAGCACCTTGTCATCGATCCTGGCTCATCCCTGGGGATGTGCAAAAAGTCCACCACCTGTTACCTGAAACCTCCGAAAGCCAGGTGTCCCCTCGTACGTTTGGCTCCGACTAATGTTGACGCACTGGAAAAATGCCGTTATTCATGCTCTTTATCTAGCTCGCAGAATGGAAATCCACACAGGTCCGGGTGCAGAAACCTCAGCGAGCTTCGTTACAGGGTGCCCGCCAGACCCCCGGAGGGGGGTCCTTCACGTGCCGCAAATGCCCGTGTCCCCTGTAACGGTTGTCGCTGGCTGCGTAACGAAGCAGCCCACGGCGTAGAGACCGAAACGGTGCCTCTGTGAGCCTCCGGTGCCCCTGGGCCAAGAGTCTGAGTGTGGCTGAGCTGGGCGGGTCTTCTGCTCAGCGGCTCTTATGGTCCTGTGGTCAAAGGGTCAACCCAGGCTTTCTCACGCGGCGGCAATAAAGTTGTCGGTGGGGCCACAGGCGTTTCTAGGTTTGCCCAGGACAAGATCCTCTTCCAGAGTACAATGTCATTGGTTCCAGGATTCAGTTCTTCTCGGGCTGCTGGACTGAGGGCCTGTTACCTACTGGCCGTTGGCCAGCTCTGTCCCAGGAGCTTCTCCAGGAGTTCCAGTAAGACACGTGTTACAGTCATTCATGCCCTAGCCTCAGAATTGATGTCCGACCACTTCTCCCACAGGCGTTCGTTAGATGGGAGTGGTAGGCCCGGCCACGCCCAAAGCGGGGGACCTCACAAGGATCTGAATGCCAGGGGGTGGGGTCTCTGGCACACTTGTCAACAACATGCTGGCCACATTGCCCCTCAAAATCTGAATGCCTTCAGGCCCCAAGGGAAATAAGGGGAGGGGGAATAAGTTCTGAGCAGGTCATACTATTCTCGGTCTTACAGCTGACGAGGGGTGAGTAAACCCTTGAACTCGAGTCCGCCCATGCTCACCTTCTCCTCTTCCCATGCGACACACGTGTAACTCCATCCTCAGAGCAGCTGAAGCTAGTCTAGTGGAAAATGACCTTCTCCGGGGTCCCCATACACCTCGGCTGCACTCTGGAGTCCATCACTCATCAGCTGTGTGACTCGGGACTCACTGAGCTTCTGTCTCCTCGTTTATAAAATGCAGATGCTGCAACTCGGCTGATGGTGCTGCCGAGAGGGGCGCACGGCGTAGGGGCATGGCACGGTCCTGCGTCCAGCAGGGGCCCGGCGAGAGGAGGCTCTGTCCCCGGTGCGGCGCCCCCAACCTTTAGTTCCCGTCTGCTCCCTGCAACAGTCTTGAGACAGACAGTGGGGTCATGGACACCTCACGTCACAGAATGGGGAGAACTGGAGGCTCAGAGGGTATTAAGGGATCTGTCACGTCTCACCTAACTCGTGACAGCCGCTCCCTGACGTTATTTTATGATTCTGGTCATGAGTTTATTTATTGTCTCCATGACTCAAAACTGGGCTCCGTGAGAGAAGGGTTCTCTCTGTTCTTTCACTGCCCCACCCCCGGCACCCCATTCCTTCCTTACCCGCACGGAGTGACCGCTCGGCAGACATTTTTTTTGATGAATCACGTTGTTCCTTTATTTCGTTTTGTCTGGAGACCTACTATGTTCCACACTCGGAGATCAGGACCAGGAGCATATATTTTGATAAAGCTCGATAGGTGAGTCTGAGGTTTCCTATGAGACAATAAAGGCTGCCCTAGAATAAGAGGGTCAGTGTCCTGCTTCAGCTGCATCCAGGAGGAGGGGCATGGGATATGGAGGCCCTGGCTCCCCGAGCGCAGAGGTGTCTCAGGTGCATGGACCCAGATCTTATAGCAGTGGATCCTGACGCAGCACACATCTGATGGAGAGCTGGAGCCCCGCGTTCAGTTCAGAAGCAAGGGAAGCGTGTGGGATGGGACATCAGGACAGCTGGTCTCACTGTTTTTCTTGAGATTAAAGGGCTTGGTGATTTGGGATTGTGGTCCGCTTCTATTGGGCCTCAGTTTCCCACACATAGACTGAGGGGATGGACTAAGGATCTCTAAGGGCTCCCTCGACTCTGAAAAGTCGGAGCTGCTAAGGTTCATTCTTATGAAAGACTTCAGCGTTAGGTCTGATCGGGGCTGCCAATTAAGTGTCATGTCACACATACATCTAAGGTCGTTGTGTTGACCCAGACGGCGGAAAATACCAGCTTTGCCTATGATAAAGGTCTAACAGTTCATTGTCAGGCTCCTCACTGCCCTGGGTGTTATTCTTTCATACCCATGTGAACTTGAAATTCCCCTCTGTCCATCCTTAAAAACTGCATATTCTTTAGGAAGATTTTTTCTTTCTCTCATTCTTTAATCTAAACTGCTCATAAGCAAATGTTCATTTTTATAATTCAGTTTCTTCCATTTTTCTCTCCTTTATTCCTTCGCATTATTCTGATGGAAACTTAAGTGTCTCACTCTATGACCGTCTCTGAGCTGTTCAAGCTGAAAACCTTGAATTATTCCTGTCATTTATCCCAAACACCAAAACTACTTTTTTGGGGGAACATTTTATTGCCCCTACATTAAAAATATATCGAAAGTCTAAGCTCTCCTCACCAATTCCAACACTATCACTCTCACTAATAGTGCTCGAATATAACTGCTATCCCTGTTTGTCCCTGGGCCCTCCAGTCTACCCACCACACAGGGGCTAGGGTGATATTTTACAAAGCGAACTAGATTAAGCAGCCATAAAAAGTGCCGCTTAAATCTCTTGCTGCAGGGGGGCATAACTGATTGATGAGCCCAGCTCTTGTCCTTCCAAATCTGCCCCTTCATTCATGCCAAGGCTTCGCTGCGTCTCAAGGGCTAGTCCCAGTCAGTGGCCAAGCAAAGTGCAGGCACTAATACAAGCCCATCCCTGCAAGGTGTGAGATTCCGCCAGGTGGAGGCTTTGGCCCAAGGACAACCGTTGGCCTGGCCAAACCTTTCCTAGAGTTCTTCCTAAGCATTCTTCCTCGCTTCTTGCTTCCCCTCTTTTTTTTTTTTTTAATTTTTTTTTTTTTTTACAGGAATCTCAACTGCCCCAGGCTTCATTTCCATGATAGAATTTCGAAATGAACTCGGATAGGATAAATTCTAAGAAATCCATTCTCAGACACATCATAAATCAAAATCAAACTGTGGAAAACTCAAGAACAAATGCCAAAAGCAGCCAGAAAAAAAGGATACATTTTTCTAGAAGAACAATTATATGAATGTCTCCAGTCTCATCAATGCCATGGAGGCGAGAAGAAGGTAGGCAATATTTTTCAAGTGCTGAAAGAAAAGAGTTGTTAGTCCGGAAATCTACAGTAAGTGAAAATATCTTCAGGAATGAAGGTGAAATGAAGATATTTTCAAATGAAAGAAAACTAAGTAAATTTGTCAATAGCCGACCCTCTCTTCGAAAAATTGCTAGAGAATGATCTTCAAAAAGAGGAAAATGATACTAGAAGTAAACTTAAAACATTGGGAATGAAGGAAGAGCCATAACAACAGTACAACTATTAGAAAATAGATTATTTCTTTCCTCTTATGATATTTAATATACATATGATAATTGAATAAAAAATGTAATACTGTCTCATGGGGTTTCTCAATGTTTTTAGATATAATGTGCATGGAAATAACAACAGAAAGAGAGGGTCTGAAAGGCCCTGAATGACAGTGGTGTTTTTAACATTCCACTTTAAATGGTAAAATATTAATCGGAAAATGAAATGTTAAGCATAAATGTTATAATCCTTTGGGCGATCACTATAAACTTATAAAAGAGATACAGTCAAAAACTCAATAGATGGATAAAAATGGAATAAAAATGTGATTTTAATAACCCAAAATAAGTCAGGATAGGGAAAACAAGGAAAGAAAAATGTAACACATGATAAATTATAAAATGGTAAAATTGACTGCAAAACAAACAAACCTAATAATTATATTAAATGTAAATGAATTAAACAGGATAATTAAAAGACAGAGACTATCAAATTAGATAAGAAAGATAAGTATATGCTTATCTTTAGGTTAGAAAGATAACTATATCCTGTCTATAAGCAACTCACTTTAAATATGATGTAAGTATGCTAAAAGTTAAAAAATATCAAACCTGTGTAATGAAAATTCTAATCAGAAGAAAGATGGAATGGCTATATAATAGAAGACAAAGTAGACTTAAAAGCAAGAAAAATTATCAGGTATAAAGAGGGATATAATAATGATAAAAGAATCAGTTTAACAGAAGACAAAACAAACCTAAATTGTATGTATCCAATAAAAAAGCTTCAAAATATATAAAACTAAAACTGGTAGAGCTAATAAAAGAGAATACAAAAAAAAATAGAGAAAAATAAATGAAACCATAAACTAGTTCTTTGATAATAATCAATAACATTGATAAACCTCTAGCCAGGGAAACAAAAGAAGAGAAAAGACACAAATTACTAATAACACAAATGAAAAAAATAAGATAAAAAGGATATCATTATAGACTCCACAGACAATTTTTTATTGAAATATAAATGACTTAAACTTTGCTTTAGTTTTAGGTGTATAACATGGTTTGAGATATATCTGTAGTTTCCTTTAAGTTGTGAACAAAACAACAATGCTCATTGTCTCTGTTTTTATTCAACATCGCCCTATAAATCTTAGCCAATAAACCAAGGGGAAAAGTTAACATGTAGAAAGAAATGGAAGAAAAAAATACAGTAATTTATTCCTCATCATTGTCAATGTATCAAACCCTAAAGTATCTCCAAATTATTAAAACTAAGGTTTAGTTAAATGGTGTATATGAAATCACTATATTTTAATTGGATTTTCCTATTCAAGCAAAAAATTAAAGATATCATTAATTTTCAATAGTAATAAAAGCATATGGCTCATTTAAATAGTTCTGTTAAAAGAGGTGCAACACCTATATTAACATAATAAAATTTTATTGCTTTTTAAAAAGATTTTAATAAATGGGTAGATACATAATTTTTAGCAACATGAAATCTCAGTATTTCAAGATGTCAAATGTTCTCAAGCTAATCTATAGATTCAGGGTAATTTCAACCTAATTCTCAGTCTATTGTTTTAGAATTTGGCAAGCTGATGCCGAAATTTACACAGAAATACAAAGCCTACGAATATCTGAGACATGCCTGAGTAGAGCAAGTCAGATAGGACAGCTAACCCTATTTCTACTAAAAATAACAAAGTTATAGTGACTAAGACCATGTACTATTGGAGCAAGATAAGTAAGGTTTTTGGTGAAACAGAAGAGAAAGCCCATATAGAGATCTGTATGTTGAAGTCTGGAATTTGACAGAGATCAAATTTTGGATAACTGAGAAAACATGACCAGCACTTGAATGGACTTGATTATTTGGTTATTTATATGGGCAAAAATGAAATTCATTCCTACTATACATGAATTCCACATGTATTAAAGATAAAAGTGTGAGAGATAACATTAAAAATGTGAGAATATTTTTATAACATGCAAGCAGGAAAGGTTTTTCTTACATAGCCTTCCCCCATTCTCCAATAAGAAAGATATATTGACATAAAGGATGTGATTGTAATTTAATTACATGAAAAATCAACAATTTCTATTCATCCAAAGGCATCATACAGATTATGAAAAGACAATCTACAAACTGGAAGAAGAGTTGCAACACACAAAGCAAACAGAAGGCCCATATCCAAAATATATTAAAGATTTAATTCAAATCAATAAGAAAACACAAAAGTTCAACAAAAATATAACTGAAAGCCCTGAATAAGCCCTTTCGAAGGAAGAAAACTCAAAAATATGTGTGCGATATCTACGTGACACATACTCGTCTTAAAAACATATATATATAGATAAATATATAAACACACACACACACACACACACACACACACACACATTTAGATGTTCAGCCTAATCGGTAACCAGTTAAGCACAAATTAAGATCAATTACAACCACTAACTGAGTAAAAATCAAGATACCCAACAATGCTGAGTGTTGGTGATCATACTTGTATTCTGCTATTGGTGGTGAAAGTTAGCACAAAGCCTTTGACAGCAATCTGGCATCATCCTGTAAACCTGAACAATCCCATTTCCATGTACACTGCATTCTTTGCTCAAGCGTACGTAGTCTTGTGCTTGTGAGCTAGGACACGTGTGTAAGAACGTTTATGCAAGCACAGTCATGGCGGCAAAGAAACTGGACCCATTTCCAGTGCTCGCCAACTGGAAAATAAGTAAATCCATTGAGGTGTGTTCACCTAATGGATTTTTACACACTAGTGAAAACGAATCACTGCTACACACCAACAGAGATATATCTCAAAACATAAGGTGGGTTGAAAGGGACAAGTGTAGAACATTACGTAAAGAATGATTCTGTTTTTTAAAACCCAAAATAAAGAAAACTGCATTGTTTAGGGATAAAATACGCACACACGTGTGTGTGTGTGTGTGTATTTAGAAGGAGGGATGATAAGCTCAAAATTCTCTAGGAAAGGTATTCACGGGGGTTAACGGTGAGATGTAATTATGACATTGGTGACATCTAGCTCATGATCGTGCATTTTATCACTACGCTTCTCAACATCTATCTATTACATATATTATTTCGTACGCGTACATTAAATGTTTTGAATCTTATGCATATTATATTAAGTATAGTATTTTGGATGAGTCAAATGGTATATATTTTTTTTCTTAAATTTATCTATTTAAATTAGTTTCAAGCATACTGTACATTGGTTAGACATCGATATACTTCATGAAATGATCTCCCCAATTGCTCCCTCCCGCCCCTGGCCCTCCACCTAGCCATCATATTAATGCTGACTGCATTCCCTCTGCCGTGTCCCCATCCCTGTGGCCAACTATCAACTATTTTTTTTTTTTTTTTTAAGAATAAAGAGATGAGGGCCCGAGAAGAAGACAAACCGAGTACATCAGTGCTTGGCGACATGGAGCTGCTAGACTGGGAAGCGGCTTGCAGGCGGTTTTATGTGAGTGTGATGGGCGTGCCCAGGGCTGGTGGGGCCGAGAGTGCTCTAGAGAACGGCCCGCTTACCTGCTGTAGGAATGGCAGGAAGGGGCAGGGTGCGAGTGTGTCTTTATCCACGGCTGATTAAAAACCATGCCAACATCTAGGGCTAAGCGGCAATGACATTTGTTGTGCTCGTGAGTCTGCAATTCCGCAGGGGTCAGCAGAGACAGCTCATGCCTGCCCCGCTCCGCGTCAGCTGGGTCAGTTCCATCTCTAGAACTATTGCACTCTTTGGGGGCCTGCTCACTCCCACATCTGGATGGGGAGACGCAAGCAGCTGGTGCCTGCAAAAGCTGGGCCTCCCGGGGCGTCTCATTCTCTCCCCCTTTTTCCCTATGTGGCTTCTCCAGCATGGTGGCTTCAGGGAAGCCGGCCTTCTTCGACACTGGCCCAGGGCTCCAGAAGTATATTTCCCGAGAGAGAGAGAGAGAGAGAGAGAGAGAGAGAGAGAGAGAGACAGCTGGAAGCTGTCCTCCTTTTCAAATTCATGCAATGTCACTCCACCGTGTCAAGGCAGCCACAAAAACCCACTCACTTTCAGGAAAAGGGAAACTATTGTTTTTCACCGTTTGATGGGCAATACAAAGTTTCCGCGAGAACGTGTAGAACTGGAGATACTCTTGTGGCCATTTTATAAAAATGCAATTTGGCACAGGGGGCACAGACTGGATGGAGTTGGGGGCCCAGGTAAACAGGGAACCGAGAATCAAGGCTGGAGGAAGGTAGAGAGCCGTTAGGTCTACGCTACACTCTCAGGTTGACAACAGGAGTTAGAGGGAGTCGTGGACATTTTTGATTCTCAGAGGGCAATGGGGAGACAGTCCCATTTGAAGAGGATGATTGGCAGCAGGATGAGAAGGGTGCCGGGAAGGAGAAGCTGGTGTCAGAAAGATGTGGAGGGCTTTGCCGGCCAAGCGGATGCAAAGGGACAGAGGAGCGGCTGCAGCCGTTGCGAGGAAAAGAATCAAAGACAAGGACAGGACGCGCAGGTGGGACGCAGGATGGCCGTGAGTAGCTGGGAGTTGTCGAAAGGCTGCAAGGAGTCAAAGCGGCGTCTTCAGCACTAAACGCCGTCACGGGGGAGCTCCTACAGGCCAGGCCACTGGTTCTCAACACTGTCTCACCAGCGACCGGCACTGCAGGCAGAGTGTGATGTCCTGTCAAAGGGGGACTGAATAATTTAGAGTGATGTCGCCCATACATATTTAATGATATGAAAAAAATGTTCATGAGACCATGTTAAGGTAAAAAAAAAAAAAAAAGGCAGGTTGCAAATAGTATAAATGCACAGAAAGAAAGGAAAGGTGCTCGCTAAAATATTAATGGGATTTATCTCCCACTTAGGGAATTATCACTTAAATGGTTTTAACTTGACGTTTTTTATATCTGAATTTCCACAATAAACATTTATTAATATTTTAATAAGTAAAATGTAGTTGATTGTAATTTTTTAAAAAATTCAGCTTATACTAAATAAAAGCAGGTAAAGCATGTTTTTAATAAGATTGATTCAATCAACCATTTACTATAAAATTGTATTTCTTCTGTTAGAAGGTTTGTTTAACTAAAGCTTTTTGTTTTGTTTTGCTTTTTACCTATTAAAATGCATGGCAGCTCTCAAAATGTGACTCTTCCTGGATTCAAGGATGGCACCATTGTTGTCACAATAATACTAAGGTGGCGTGGCTCTTCACCACTGTGTTGCCGTGTGTACTGAGGATGTAAAAGGGTGAAGGGTCAGACTGTACTTTCGCAGGAATTAAGGTGGTGGCATCCAATTGTCCACTAATCCCAATGCCACTTCTCACTATTTTTTTATTATTAAAAAAATAACTATAGTTTTTGGCTTAGCGAACTGATGGGTTTTTATTAGAATGCTCCTTCCACGGCATGAAATGAGTTTGTTACTTTTCAAGTAAGAAATATGGTTAAATGATCCGCGTTAGTTTCTGTCACAGCAAACGCTGAGACATAGAAACCCCATGAACAAGTGAGCAGAATCCTCGGGAGCTGCTTCGTTGCAGGAGGACCCGTTTCCGGTAGGAAGGAAGAAGTCCCCTTGCTGCTGGACACCTCTGAACAGGTTGTGAGTCTGAGGTGCCACAGCCATCCTGAAGGGCCGACGAAGGACAAACCAAACAGCTGGTGATGGCAGAGCAGACCCAAGGACCGAGTCTTGCTGGTCCGTCAACTCTATGGACCTGGCTTTGGACTCTCTCGCTGTGAGATTCTAAAAGTGTTCTGATGGTTCAAGCCATTCAGGTAGGTCACTCCGTTACTGGAACTAAAGAGACCGGAACGACTCTATGACCCGTATCATATGTCAGGAGGAGGGACCAGACATCTATCTAGCTGTGTTTGGCTCTTCGCTGTGCCAAAAAAAAAAAATCAGGAAATGAAGCCATTGTAAAAGGGAGCTGTCATTCCAGAGAAACCGCCTTGCACGTCTTACGTCTCAAACCCCTGGATCTTTAAACAGGGCAAAGCGACCTTCGGACGGGGCCTCAAGCGACCTCGTGTCCCAAAGAACTGCTTGCAGAGATAACAAGAAGGCAGCTGCTGTGGCTGCTGGACCAATGGCTATGGGGCTGAAAATCCAAAACCCCGTTTAGAATTAGCATCACTGGGTGCCGTTATCCGCACCAATGGCAAGGCCTTCCTCCTGCGGATGTAATTGCCCTCGCTTCTAACTGGAACACTCTTTGGGCTTCTGCCTGAA
This sequence comes from Eonycteris spelaea, assembly GCA_003508835.1. Taxonomy (NCBI): domain Eukaryota; kingdom Metazoa; phylum Chordata; class Mammalia; order Chiroptera; family Pteropodidae; genus Eonycteris; species Eonycteris spelaea. The sequence continues at coordinate 2,641,413 of PUFA01000009.1, read as the reverse complement.
TTAACGCTTCCTGAATAGCCTCTCTTTTCGATCTCGAATGTGTGCCTGTTGCTTCTCATTTCCAAAGGCCTTTTATTTTTAGGTTAACAGCTGTATGGTCTCATGTGTATTATTCCACATAACCCTTGCAGCCAACATGGTAAGAGAGCGTGTTTTATTCCCATCAAATAGATACATAACGAGGCCCAGGATGTGTATATTGGTTATCCAAGCTCACGCAGATAAAGTCGCCATTGATACCAGAATCGTAATCTTTTGACTTCAAAATGTGTTCTCTTTCTCTTATAACCTTCGTCAGGTTTAATATCTCAAGTCTGTATTTCCAATTGTACCAAATATAAACATCTCAGAGTGCTTTTCAAGCACCGCTATAATCTTTTAAATTTAATAATCAAATACAATTGAGCTCTGTTTGTTTTTAATTTTCAGTTTTACTTCATAATTATTCTGGCAGTCAGTTTTCCTCATTGCTCTTGGAGAATTGTTTTCATACTCCATGCGACTTTTTCATTCTGTATGGTAATTATATCTTGCTATATCTGTATTCCCAGTGGACTGCGAATTCCAGCACAGGGCTTGACATACAATCAGGGGTTTCATATGTATGCGTGGGGGTGATAACTACCTAGAGTATTCTCTACGGGCTAGGGACTTGATACATATCACCACTAATACGGACGGCAGTTTCTTAAACATGGTTATCATTATCTCCATTTTAGGTGAGGAAATTATGGTTCAGCAAGGCTGACCCGTGCAAAGACACATGTCATGTGCAAACTAGAATGGAAGCACATTTCTTTCTGGCAACGTGAAGGAGTAAAACTTGAAAAGTTATTAAGCCTTCTCTCCTTGAATGCCTAGTGATTAGAAAATGACCCTTTACTGGGGAATCCATCTTCTTATGAAAACCCTAATAATGATAAGATTCTTCTTTAGGGGGATTTGCATTCCCACACATAATCTTATGATGACAAGAGTCCAGATATTTAGGGTCCAGTTACAGCTAACGGCGCCCTGAAGAGACAGAACAGGTCGAGGGGGGGAGGTGTGTGTGTTGTGTGTGTGTGTGTGTGTGTGTTGTGTGTGTCTCGGAGGTTCCAATGGAGGGGGTGGGGGCCAGGAGTGTGGTTAACTCGAGGAGGTCTTTAGCTGCTGAGTTATGGGATGCCTATTATTCAGGGGCATTTTATCTCTTCTCATGTTCTCACTGGTCCACACTGACTTCGCAGGCCACGTCTGACTCCAGGCTACACGCTTCACAAAGGCGTCTTCTAACTCCTGCATTGCTCTGTCCGTTACGTGGCATCATTTCTTTTCTACAAGTGGGGGAAACGAGGCACAGAGAGTGTCCTCCACCGCCAAGTTTACACAGACAGCGAGCGAGTGGTAGAGTTGAACCCAAGTCGTCTATCTCCAGAGCCTGTATTTTCTGACACTGAACTTGACCCCGGCACAAGGTAAAACACTCAATTCCTACAAGCTTTGACTAGTTTGTGCAAGTAGCCAAGTTACACATTACAACTCTTCAAAAAACAGTTTTATGAGAGACCTAATGAGCAATTTTAATTTTTCTCTTTGGTCTTCAGACTTTTTTTCATTCATTTAATTGATTCTGGAAAGAGAATTCAACAACAACAACAACAAACCTCAAGAAGTGAAGGAATTTTGATACACATTTATTAGAACTTCCCCCCTCTCTTACTTTTTTTCATATGCTCGGCTGAAAGAGGGTGAAGATGAGAACTCGAAGTAGTCACAGCCTAGTCCACTGTGCCTTTGCTTTAATTTGCATAGTGAGAGGCACAGATCTTAAGAGTATAGTTAAATGAATTTTGACAAATATGTACACTCATGTAACCCCACACTTAAACTGAATTAAGGTCTCCAAGGAGCTGCCAGCAGAGCCTCCTCACCCTGCTGCTTTTCCCATCAAGAGATGAGATCTCTTCCCCTTACGTTTAAAACTGGGTTGGCCTTGTGACTTAATCCGACTGACGGAATGTGGCAGAAATGAGGCTCTGCTAGTTCCAGACTTCGCCCTTAAGGAGCCCGCTTCTGTGTCTGTCATGTGTGAGAAACCAGTGCAGACAACTGGTAACCCCAGGACAGCTCATGGAGAACCAGAGAACCACAGAACCAATCCCTGCACGAAGAGCAGAACCGTATCAGCATTTTAAGCCACTAATTCTCATGGTGGTTTTTTCTCGGCAAGAAGATAATTGATACGCCAAAGGAGACAGAGCATTTCAACACCACAGAGCCTTTCTTCATGAGCATTCACGGTCAGGCTCCCTCTACCTTTACAACTTGGCCGTGCCCATTCTCAGACTTTAAATGAACCTAAACTTCAAGTGAACTTTTCTATGAAAGAAATGATGCAACATTTACTCTTCTGTGTCTGGTTTCTTTCACTGAATATAACGTTTCTGATATTCATGCCCACTTTTTTTTTTTTTTTAGTACTAGTTATTTTTTATCCAAAGTCTGTTTATCTATTTTCTTGATCACAAATATCTGTATCCTATCTAGTTTTTCACTATAATCTATAAGCTACTTTGAAAATTTAACGCACATATTTTTGTGGACATGTGCTAACATTTCTCTCCCATAAATACCTAGTTCATAGGATAGATGAATGTTTAACATTCAAAGAACCCGCTTAAAAGCTTCCTAAAATGGTCGTACTGTTTTTGCATTCCCCTAAAATACCTGACATCCAGTTGCTACACATCCTCATCACTATTTGGAGTTGTTAACAACTTTAATTTTAGTCATTCTACCGGGTGTGGTGGGTTTTATTGTAGTTTCTTGGACAACAAATACTTTATTTCCACCTGAGGCTTGCCTTTTTACCTTCTTAATGGTGTCTTTTGATAACCATTTTAATTCATTTAGGTAAAGTCAAATTTGTTGATTTTTTTCCCTCTTATATTTAGTGCTTTCTGTATTTTAAGAAATAAGGTCATGACATTGTTCCTTTGTTTTCTTCTAGAATCTTTAGCATTTTGGCTTACTTAGTTTCTATGGTCCATCTCAAAATAATTTTTTTGGTGGTGTGAGATAAGCTCCCTTAATCACTTTTTTCCCTTCTTACTATCTGGTTGTTCCAATATCATTTGTTGAAAGAACTTTTTCCCCCAACTGTATTGGCGGATGACTTGGCTAAAAATCAATTGGCCATATGTTTATGGGTCTATTTCTGGATTTCCTATTACATTCTAATGATGTATTTGTTTATTCTCACTCCATTAAAATGATATTTAGAGTATTTAGATTAGAAACACTTTCAATCAGAGAGTGTAAGTTCTCCAACTTCATTATTTTCATTAAAATTATTTACATTTTTATATAAATTTTTGCATCAGTTTATCTGTTTCTAAATAGTAAGATCTCGAATTTTAAGTGGGAATGTACTAGATTCACAGGTCAATCAAAGACACTTTGGGTCTTTTAATTTAAGGCCAAAGTACATCTCTCCATTGATTGGGGTCTCAAACATGGCCTTCAGCAATGTTTGGCAGTTTTCAGAGAAGAGGTCTTGCACATTAATACAAAATATATGTTTATGTATTTTGTGACTTCGATGCTTTTATAAATGGTAATTTAAAATATTTTTCTAATTGTTTATTTCTAGTATATAGAAATTCAAATTAAAGAAAAATATATTTTGACCATGCACTCTGAAAACTTGGGGGTTTTATTTTTTTCAGATTTCCTAGGATTATTTATGTGAACAATCTAGTCATTTATAAATAAGATAATTTCAGTTCTTTTGTATCAATCTTAATGCCAATTATTTATTTTTCAGACCTAGTACTTGCAAGGACATACAGTAGAATGTTAAAAGAAGTACTGGAAATAAATATCCTTGCTGTATTTCTAATTTTTATAACAAACATACCAATAATCCACCATTAAGTAAAAATTACATTACACACTTACTTACTACAAAAGGATTTTATAGATGCCTTTTATAGATTGAGGAAGTTTCCTTGTATTTCCAGTTTATTGGAAGATTTTCTTGTTAATTATTAGTAGCTGTTGAATTTAATTAAATTCTTTTTACTACATGTATTGAGAAAATGATCAATTTTTTTAAATTTTAGTCTGTGAATAGGATAACTGTCATTAATTTATTTTCAAATATTAAGTCAACCTTGCATTCTTAAAATAAATCTCTCTTGTTCATGTGCATTGCATTATACTTTCTTATATATTGTTAGATTTGATTTGTGAAAAAATTATTGTAAATTTCTGCACTACTGTTTATGAGAGTTATTGACTTTTCTTTGATAATGTCCTTATCGATCTTTTAGTCAGAGAAGTTCTGATCTAATAAAATGAATTTAATAATGTTTACTTATCTTCAATTTTTTGGGAAAGTGTGTGTAGAGTAGTTAACTGTGAATTGAACAGTTGGTAAAATTTATCTTTGCAGGAAATTTCAAAATTTTACTCAGTTTTTAAAACAAATGTAAATATTCAGTTCTCTATTTCTTCTTTTGAAAGCTTTGATAGTTTGTGTCTTTCAAAAATGTGTTCTTTTCTTCTAAATTGTAAAATTTATCGTATAAAGTTGTGTATTATATTTCCTTATCATCCTTTTGATGTTCATAGAATTGTAGAAACTTTATGTCTTACTCTTTTATTTCTCATATAGGTAACATCTGCCTTTATAAATGATACTGAACAGCTTTCAGTTTTTACTTCTTCTTACTGTGGGGTTTATGTTTTCTCCTTGTGTTTTAATTTCTTAAACTAGAAGCTTAGAAAATTGGTTTTACAACTTTTTTATTTCTAATATAAAAATGTAATTATAAATTTTTCTGAGCAGTGTTTTAGCTGTATACCACGTATTTTTGTAGTTGTTTTTTTTTATTTTTTCTATTTCTTTTTAATTGATAATGCCTTCATATTTGAAATTGGGCGGCATTTTTGTAACCATATAGTTAGTTCATTTTTTTTAATGCATTATGAGACTATCTACCTATAATTGGCATATTTAAACCACTTATATTTAATGTAATTACCAACGTGGTTAGATGTAAATATATTGTCTTCCTGTCTGTTTTCCATTTGTACCATTTGTTCTTTGTTCTCTTTTTGTTCCCTCAACTTTTTTCAAATTAATTATTCATTATGCTTCATTTTTCTTAGGTAGAACCTACCAGCTCTATATTTTTATTTTATTATTTTATTTGTTGAAATAACTTCTCCCTGTCTGTTATTAAAATTTATGTTAATTTAAATATCAGGCAAAGAACACATAATTGCATAATTCCTATTTATTTTTACATCTTCTATGCTGTTGTCATACATTTTACTTCTACTTGTGTTATAAATGTCACTTTTTTTTTGCTATGGGCATTTTATTATTTATTGAAAATATTAAAAATTAATCTAAAATTTTAAGTTTTATTTTGCCACATTTATACTACTTCTGGCCTCTTACTTATTTTATGTAAATCAGAAATTTTACCCAATGTTATTGTCCTGCTTCTTAAGAACTTCCTTTATCATTTATAGAATGAGCTAGCTGGAGATGGATTTACTCAGATTTTTAAAAACATGAAATATCTTAATTATGCTTTCACTTTTGAAAGATAGTTTACTGGATTCTAGGTTGACAGATTTATTCTTAGCACGTTAAAGATAGCATTCCATTACCCACTGATCTCTATCATACCTAATTAAAAGTCAGTCATCATTGGCATTTCAAGGTGAAACAATCCTCCGTAGAGTATATAGTCATCTGTGGCTACTTTTAAGGTTTTCTCTTTATTTATTGTTTGCATCGGATTAACCATGTTATCTGTGTGTGATTTTCTGAGTTTCCTGGACCTGTGAATTAACTTTTTTTTCCTCCAAATTTGGATATTTCTGGCCATTATTGTTTCATTTATTTTTCCATACCATTTTCTTGATCCTTTCCTTCTGGGATTTAACTTACTTGCATAGTAGACAGTTTCATACTGTTCCACATGTTACTGAAGTTATAAACGTGTTCAATATGTTCATTCAACTCTGGGCTTTACTTTATATTGATCGATTTATCGATCTTTTATCTGATATATTCAAACCACTTATAAGTCCATTATTACACTGTTTATTTATATACTGCATTTTTTTGTTTGAAATTTTCACTAGGTTATTTTATACTTTATATATTTTCCCTGATAATGTTTAAACATTTACTGATTCTTTGCTCTTTTTTTGTGATTTAAGAAAGTTTTAATAGAAACTTATTAAAGTCTTTGTCTACTAATCTAATACCTGAGTCACCCATCAGACTGTTTCTCTTGACTATATTTTCTCTTGAATATAGACTATATTTCCCTGCTTCTTGGTATGTTTAGTGAATTGTCGTATACACAATGTTGTGAATTCATGTAGACACGCGAATGTTGTTACCCTTCTCAAAATAATGTTCAATTATTCTTTTTCTTTTGGAAAGGAATTAAATTACTAGAAAATAATTTTGGACTAGATTTATGGCTTTCTGGGACAAGTTTGTTTTGTTTGTTTCTTTGTTTGTTCGTTGTTTAGTCCCTGTTCTTATGACATAGTGCTTTTTTTTTTTTTAGTGAAAAACCCATAGTTTTTACAAAACTTCTGTAATTTGGTGGGACATTATATATTATATATCCCCAATACTGAGTAATTGTTCAAACTACTCAGTTCTTTAGCCCTCAGCTGCTGGTTTCTGCTGGACTCCTTGGTGATTCCTTGATACCTTTCTCATGAATACAAAGTTTGCGAATCAATTGACAATTTAGAAATAACTGGTATGCAGAATCTGGGGCTTCCCAAATGTGGCTTGCTTCATTTCATTTTATTTCCTATCAATTTCCAGCCTTAAGTTTATACCATTTTCTTCCACCCAGTAACTCTGTTCTTTAATGTCTGAGTTATTTTTCTCCATTTCTACAGAGTAAAAGCCAATTAAATGTGAACCTTGCCTAATTTACCTTTCTCGTTTCAAGAATCATATCTGCCTACTTTTGCTTACTGTCCAACTCTTCCAACTATTTTGAAATATTTTTTTTCATAATTTTAATGGTTATTGCCACTGGAGTAAGTCCAATACAAATTACTCTGATATGACCAGAATCAGACCTCTCTTTGAAATACTGATATCAACAGGAAGTTTTGTTTGGGTATGGTCCTCTAAGTTTAGTCTAGAAATAGTCTACCAAGTATTTCTCAGGGTGAAAATTGGTCCGAATAAAAAATAAGAGCACCTTCTGCTAGAAAAGAATTAACATTCAGCGAGACCCTATTCTGCATCAACGGCATGGCAGGCAATACCACTTAAGACCAATTACACCTGAAGGTAGGTAATAGCTTTTCCTACCATCAAATGAGACAGCTGAGTCCTAAAGACTTGCCTTGACTTCTCAAAGTTATAGGATTTAAATCCGAGATAACTGGAGTTCAGGTAATTATCCTGACATCCATAATCTTCCCATTGATCTTTCTACTGTGCCAAAATTTCTAAAATTTCTGAGACTTCGCCATTTCAAAGGAATGAATGTTCCCATCCTCCAGGTTCAACTGGGGAAACCTACAACATGTATGGGAAATTGGTTTCGTATTGACTTACAAATGTTGATTGGCAGTAGTTTGTGTGGACTTCTGTTTTACGTTGAGGCTTCTTTAGGATTCTGTGGAAAAGATTTTTCTAAAATATGAGTAAAGTTGGAATTGTGACCACAGCGGCAGGTAAATAAATAAATAAATTGGAAATGCATTTCTCTTCCTTGGAAAAAATAACTGATTAATTTAAATAATAGAAAAAGAAAAGAAGATGATAAGCATCCTGGGAGGGCATGATTTCAATGACAAACATTTACCCTGGATTCTACTCCTACTTTCCACCCTGAGCGAGCTCAACTCTCTGGCCTATAAAATGAGGCAGAGAGAGCAATTTAGCATGAACGTCCTTTGAGACAATTCCATGACAAGCTACATGGAATGGATTACCCCAGAATTCCTGCCATTTCTAGTCCAAAGTTTCTTCCAAGCGGCAATGCTCAGTTTTGCCTGTGACACCCAGGAAAGGATATCACAGCAGAAAGGAACAGGCCAGGTTGTCCCACAGGACAGAGAGACACTTTCCTCTCTCTTAAATGTTACCATTCTCCAGTACTAAGAGGTCCAAACTCAGAATAAAATTATAAATCTGGAAGCTTCATTAAAAGTTAGGCTTGGAAATCGCTGTTACATTCGACTTTAGTTGAATAACTTTAGCTACTTTCTTCCTCTAATATCTGGAGTTCAGCCAAGCACAGGACACTCATTTTCTGTTATTTGTAAATTAATATATCTGGAAGCGAAACTGTCTCTGAAGAAAGCAGATTCACTTTTCTCCAAATGTAATGAAATTATGTTTGGGGAAGCCTCTGTTGCTGTCCAAGAATCTTCATGAGCCTTTTAAAGTCATTGTTTTCTTCTCACAAATGAGAACTTGCTGGTGCCAAGGAGTAATGAGCTGGAAAACCACACAGTGACAGTTGGTTCTTACGCTGGCCTGGTGCGTGAGCAAGGCCTGCTGGGGAGGAGGGCTTATGACTTCCTTCCTCCTTGCTTTCCCTCACTTTCCAATTTTCCCTCTCTTCTCTTGCCACCCCTTTTTTTATCCTTTATGCACTCAACACAGGCTTTGGTAGAGACTGACCTGGGTACACATTTTAATATGCCATTTAGCTGTGTGGTCGGTGAGTATCGTGTGGCCATGGTACTTAATCTCACTGAGTCTCAGCTTTCTCACCTGTGAAATGGTGATAATACATCCATCACTCCCTTCCTTCTTCCTAAGAGACTCTGTCTTTGCCTCAGCTGTCCAACTGTACCCTATACAGCTCTTGCAACTCAGGAAGGTAGACAAAACCCCCACATCCAAGAGTGGCCTCAAATGGTCACAGTCGATAATGGTCACCCTGACCTTCTGAATAACAAAGAGTTCAGGAACACAGGCTCCCACCTGTCAGAGTTTGGGGTGGTTATGTTTTCTCTGATGTGGGGGAGTACCCTTTTCACTCTCCTCAGAGATTCTAGAATCGTCACATGACATTCTAGGGGAAGCCACCCTGAGGTAGAAGTCATTACACCAAAGAAGAGGCAAAAGAAAAGGGGACAAATGAGGCTTGTTCCCTGACCACTGTATCTGGGCTTCTTGTATGAGAGAGAAATTTCTTTATTAAGCCAGTTTATAGGGTTGTTTTGGGTGGCGTTTTGTTTGTTTGTTTGTTTGTTTTCAAAAGCATCCTAATTGCATGTATATGAATATCAAATGAGATCATTTATAGTCACATGATTAATAGTAGCGTGAGCTAGCTCCTCAAGTTTCTTGATGTCCCTCCATCTGCTTTAGATTTCTTTATTTTTTCATTGATTCTTTCCTCTTCTTCTCTCTACAACCCAAGTAAAACTTGGCATTACCAGGACTGAAAAGCCACAGAAAGCATGAAGGTGTTAAGATTTATTGGTTTCCAAGAAACAAGAGATCCTCTTAATTTTCTCAAGGCATGGAGAATTAGTACAAGAATATCCATGCAGGGATAGGGGAGGAGGGGGGAAGTGGATGGGGTGAAGGGGGCCAAATATAAGGGGGCAGGGAAGGGTCAAGTGGTTAAAGGCGATCAAATAAATGGTAGCTGAAAGAAACTGGACTTTGGGGGGTAAACACACAATAGAATATACAGATGTTAAATTATAATGTACATCTGGAAATTATATAATTGTATTAACCAATGTTACCCCAATAAACCGAATTTAAAAAAAAAAGAAAAGAAAGAATATCTAAGCACAAAAGCAGAACTGGACTCTGCCACTTGCCCAAACTCTGGAAAATGTCAAAGAAACAAGAATCACAGAGCTTCTGGGGCCGAGATCCAATGCTTTTCCAAAGACTGGACATTTTTTTTATGTCCCCGGTAGAAGAAACGTGTACACCCTGACTCCAAAGGCACTGAGCATTCATCTTTTCACAAGTCCCCCCTGTACCAGTCGCCTGTACCTCACCATCTCCCATTTCAGTCTGAAAGACAAAAGACCTGATAGGTTCATGACTCCAGGGAGGCAAAGCTCTTAGGCCACCAGCCACCCTGTAGGTCATCGGACAGGTAACTGCTGTTTCTCCTTGTGTTCAGGTGACATTGGCCAGAGTACCTTGGTCACGTAACATAGGACACTACCATCTATAACTTATTCAAACAACTGTCATCAACCAAAAGGTTACGTATGCACCTCGTGGTAGATATTGTTCTAAATTCAGGCTACAAAGAAAATAATCGAAGAACTGCCCATGTAACGTTCTCTTAGAAATGTGCACAAATAGATTTCAATCACGTCGTACTGAGAAAAGGAAGCCCAGGGTGAGAGGGTGGAAGTGGCGTTGTGTGCGGGAGGAGGGCGAGCTTCATACGGGTGGGCGGGGCGCGCTCCTCTGGGCTGTGCTTGAGTTAAGATCTAGACGCAGTGTGGGAGCGAGTGCCTGTATGTTGGGAAGAAGACTGTTGGAAGGAAGCCCCTGTGCCAATGCCCTGGGTCCAGAACCAATTTACTCTGCTGGAGGAACATCCTGTTATGTGCGAATGAAGGGTGGGGCCAGGAGATTAGGACAGGTGGCGGAGTCAGCACTTCCCTTCCCTCCATAGCTACCTAAAGGCTGGCAGTTTTCCTCAGGTGTGTGTTGGACAGCGGAGGGGATGTACAAAGCTCATTTGGATATCCTGTGACTTGGCCTCTCAGGTAGAGGGAACTGAGATTTGTGTTTTGGACTTCCAAGTCCCTCAGAGTGAGGTCACTCGCCCCATTTCTCCCCATTAGGTCCCGCTCATGGACCTGGTACTTTCTTCTTCCATCCCCGGTTCTTCCCCCTGGCTCCTGTTTCTCTCGCTCACCCTTCCTGCTGAGATACCTCGCCCTGCAGCTGGAAGGAGACTCCTAAGGCAACCTGAACATACAGCTTGAGTGTTGCGTGCCTAACATAGCTGCTGGAAGACAGGTGCTTTACCTTGTTTCCAGATAAAATCTCACAGCTTCGAATGGCCCCTGACATCTAATGAGTACTCAGGGAATCTTGGTGTCTGAGACCCTTGTCGGTTCTTGCTACTGCAGGGTCCTGCCAGTTGGATAAGGGTTTCTCTTTTGCCCACTGACATAGAGCACTCTTTGGACTTGTTGAATTCATCATGACTTCAAATTTTTATTAGTATTTTATGGTATAATAAAAAACTTTGCCCTTTGTCCCAATTCCTGATATAATGCTCCTAAAACCCTCCTGAGTGATGAGTGTCTTTTGTATCCTAATGAGATGACTCATAGGGGAGGGAGGAGTAAATAGCTTCAAGATGGGGTCTGGTCACCAGAAAGACCAAGCCGTAATTAGAGGACTGGAATGTTCAGGCTACTCTTTGACCTCCCTAGGAGAGGAAGGAAGCTGGCCAATGATATAATCAACTGTGCCTAGGCACCGAAACCACCATGAAAACCTTTAGAGAACATCTGGGTTGGTGAACACCTGGATGTGTCAGGTGGGTCATGCACCCTCAGAGGGCGTGAAAACGCTACATCGTGACAACCCCCCCCCCCAAAAAAACATCTCCTCTATTTGGTCATTCTTGAGTCATATCCTTTAACCTCTCACTGTACGTGCGCTCCTGACTTCTGTGAGTTGTTCTAGCGAATTATAGAAACCGAGTAGGGAGCTGTGGGAACTCTTGAATTTATGTTGGCTAGGTAGAAGTGTGGGTGGATGAGGGGCCTCACTTTCAGCTGACATCTGAAGTGAGGACAGCCTTGTGGGATGGATTCCCTTAACCTGTGTGTTTGCATTAATTTTAGGTAGCTAGTGTCAGAATTGAATTGAATCATGGGCTATCCAGTTGCTGTTGGAGAACGGAATTATTGATTTTTGATGTTGGGAAAACCACATCATTCCCAAAAGGTAGCTTATTAACTCAGCATTCTTAATTTTCCCCGTCAAAGATTTGGGATTCATTCTTGGAAGATAATTAGGATGTCAGTGGAGAGAGATTATCTAAGGAAATGCTTTCCGTAGTGATCAGAGGTGGAGCTAAATGGGTCAGTGGCCGGGTCTTGGTTCTGCCTTGATTTGGGTGTTGGTATTTGGCTCAAAACAGCCAGAAACTACATGAGCCAGTTTTGAGATTGAGCCAAAGGCCATAGAAATCAAAGCCTATGTAAACGAGGACCAGCACGTGTGACCACGGAGCCCGGAGAGGTTACTAAATCCAACGTGAAAATCTGGGCTGACTCGAACTGCAGGCCCAGCCTGGGCTGGGCGAGGGCGGGTGGGGCAATGGTGCTGAGATTCCTGGGGAGACTTTATCTCTGCTTTATCTGTTAACTAAGGCAATTGGAAATCAGTTTTGCTTGAGGAATAGCGGTCAGCAGACAGGTCACTTAGTGTCCTGCTCCACAGCAGTGGAGAGGATGAGCCTTGTAGAAAAAGAGAAGACCAGGTGTGGGAGGTGGGGAAGGCAAACAGCAGTCATGCGTTTCCTGCAGAATAAATACAAGCAGCCGTTCTCGCTCTCTGAATTAGCTGGCCCACACCGCAGACACTTTGCAAGCCCATCGCCCGTATCTGCGGGACAGCTGCCGTGGCTGCGTCGGGCCGCATTTTCCAGAAGGAGGTCTGCGGCCTCTCTAGTCCTGTGTCACAGAATCGTTGAAGGAGCTCGGTGATGCTAAGGGTGGCTAGCAGATCTAGAAGAAAGTTTCCACCTCAAACTGCAAGGTGAAGTAGCATCGTGGCCGAGCAGGTTATGGTAGAGGAAGACCAGCTAAAGTCGGACGCTGGCTCCGCCACTTCCTATCCGTGTGATTCACGCTCTAAGCCAGCACGAACATCTGACTGCTGAGAGGCCGCCTCGCTGTTATTCATTAAGTCTCTGTTGGTCACCTATAAATGAAGACAGATGATCGGAGTGGGGAAGCTCTGTTCTTGATTTCTGGTATCAATTTTGGCTCTGCGTTAATTCTATCCTTCCATCCAGTTACGCTGCCTCCTCCAGGCCCACACGTTCTCTTTCGCTCATAAAGTCTGTTCAAACGGGAGCTCCTCTTTGAATCTCTGTAACCTAAGCAGTTACGGAGCCGTGAATTCTCTTCAGCTCTCAAAGCCCAAGCCGAAGAAGGAGTTAAATAGGGACCCATGTAAATAAACAGGACAGAGAGTGTATCCTGCCGACAGTGGACCCTTTGCGTCTCCATGGCATAGAAACTGAACTTACGAGAAGGGAAGGGCATCGTCCAAGGACATAAAGTGGGCCTGTCAGTTGGTCCGTTAGAGCCTGGAACAAGAACGAAAATGCTCGACCCACTGTTCACTCCGCTTTACCAAGCTGCCTTTCCATCATTGGTGGGTAAACAGATTTTTTTTTTTTTCCCAAGGAAAGAAAAAAAAAAACAAAAAACATCTGAGACATTTTTGGTAGTTTTGTTGCCATTCAATACTATAATTTTAGCACATAAGTGCTTCGTGGAGGGGGGAGTGGAAAATCCCATACCACCCATCAGTCACTTCCCCCCAGGCGGTATTTCTATTCTCTCATCAGAGGCAAAATGTGTCCTATTGAGTCGGAGTCAGAATAAAACCCTTGTCATCCTCTCACTCAGCTGTCGCACAGGAACCTTTCTTCAAATGCAGGTTGCATTAGGCAAAAGTGGTTGTGTGTTTGAAATTAAATCACTCAAATATGATTAAAAACAGGATGCGTGAGCTTCCATCGGGGTTCCTCCGTGAATGGGGCGCCATACAAAATCAAGCCGTATTGTATTGTACGGAACAGCTTTGTATGAACGCTCAGAGCAACAAGGTCCCACTGAGAACCCTTCAGCCTTATGAATGGAGTTTGTCAACATTTTTCAAGATGGGATCAGCACCTCCCTGACTGTACGATCAATAGTTTGGGGCGGAACAAAGATTGGCAAATTAACATGACATTTTTTTTTTTCATTACTTTTCAGCTTGTGAGCTGCACTTACATGAGGACCTAGGGAATCTCATGCCCGGGCGCTTAGCATTGACCGTCTTCCCGTGTTTGCATGCGAGTTGCATTTAGCGGGGCGAGGTGGCAGGAGGCGTTTGAGTCGCATGGCCACGTGTTGGAGGCCAGCTTTCCTGCTCACCAGCTGTCGCAGTTTCTTTATCGATAAAAATAGACACGAAATTAGCAAACTTAAGATGTCGTTGCCAATACAGAAAAGACGACTCTTGTGAAAGATTATGGAGCATAGAGAAATAGTTAGTGCTGAGCTAATGGGGAATGCGGAGGGGACAGAGGAGAATGGCGTGCAGTCATCTGTGTCAGTTTGCTGGGGCCGTCGTAACCACGTACGTAGCTCAGGCTGGGAGTCCAAGGTCAAGATGCCAGCAGGTTCCTTCTGAGGCTTCTGTCCTGGTGGATGGCCACCTTCTTGCTGCCCCTTCACGCGACCTTTCTCTGCGTATGCACCCCGCCCCCCCAGCGTCTCTCTGTGTGCCCTGTTCCCTCTTAATAACACTAGTCAGATTGTCTCAGGGCCCAGCCTCATAACCTCATTCGAGCTGAGTCACCTCTTTAAAGGTCCTGTCTCCAGATACAGTGATGTCGTGAGCTCCCCGGAGTAAGTACCTCGTATGATATGAAATAACATGTGAATTCTGAGGGGACACAGTTCAGCCCATAACATCACCGTTTTGTAGTTGTTTACTTTGAACCCATATAAGTATTTTATGTATTCAAAAGCAAATTAAATAAAATCTTTCCAAAGCAATCCCTAAACATTAATTAAATAAACGTAATTTTTTTTTTTTAATTTTCAGTGTTGACCAAGACAGAGTAAATCAACTACAGTCTGATGACAAGAAAATCTTTGAACAGAATACAAACTAAAACTACGTAAGGATTCTGAAAATTAATGATAAGAGCGAGGCGGTACACTGAAGCAAACGTGTCAGTACGTTTCGATTAAACAAATGATACTTTCATGGTTTCTTCTCCTCTTCACCTTCCAGCTTTAATTTAAGGATGGGTCAAATCCCCAAACGTATAGTAGGCATGGACATAAAATCTCCTGGAGAAAACCCCTCCATTTCTAGCCAGAGGACAAATAAAGTGGAACCTCCACATGT
Source organism: Eonycteris spelaea (assembly GCA_003508835.1). NCBI lineage: Eukaryota > Metazoa > Chordata > Mammalia > Chiroptera > Pteropodidae > Eonycteris > Eonycteris spelaea. The sequence goes on along the minus strand of PUFA01000009.1, from coordinate 2,626,268 downwards.
CACAGATATAGGAGCATTCCCGTACCCCTTTTTTAAAAAACTATATATATATAGTCTTTCCAAAATGCATTGTGCTTTCTCCTCTGTCTTCTTTAGGTGATGGGATATGAGATGCTCTTTCCCACAACTACGCCGAAGGTATTAAGAAGTACAAATTGGCAGTTACACAATAGTCACGGGCTGTCCAAAAACGGCACAGGGAACATGTCAATAATATTGTCATAACCGTGTATGGTGTCAGGCGGGTACTGGACTTATTGAGGGGATCGCTTCATAAATTGCATAAATGTCCTACCACTATGCAGTACACCTGAAACTAATACAAAATAATGTTGAATGTTAACTGTAATTGACAAATTAAAAAAAAAAGAATTATAATTCCTGTCCTCTTTTTTAAAAATGCTTTGTTTCTCTCAGTATGTTCTGAAGGCAGCTGACAAACATCACAGACCCCCTCTCGGTTAAGGGGGTGCCAAGAAAAGGGGCCCATGTTGTTTTGAGCAAATTCTTATTATTTTTTTTTCCATCACCAATTTGCATTAAAGGCGGCTCCAGTTACATGGTTAGCCAACGACCTGGGGGGTTGGAGGCTGCAGAGAATCCTGTCTTTCTGGCCAGAGGGACTGGGCACAGTGGCCTCTTGCAAGCCAGTATGAAGGGTCCTCTAAAGAGAAGTCTGAAAAAGAGCCCCCCATTTTCTATGTATGAACTTGCATAAGCCTAAAACTCACTAGTATAAAATGCTGGAAACTGAATATGAATTACAAAAATAAACTTTAAAGCAGCCAGAGAAGCGAAACGGACACGTAAAAGTAAAACAATTCAAAACGACTATAAATTCTCCATCAGAAGTCATGGAACAGTATTTAATCTCTGATTTTGAGCGTATAGGATTCTATATATTTTATTACATCACACTCAATAATTATGTTGAGACCAGAAAACAGTGAAATGAGACTTTTAAATTATTTAAAGAAAATTCTATGTGCCTAGAAATCCATATTTAACAAAAATCCCCCACCAGGAATAAAGACAAAATAGAGACACTCTCATATAAAGGTAAACTAAGACAATTTGTCAGCAGCAAATATGTTTTTAAAGAATCTTAAAGGGAATGGTTTAGAACAGGGGTCCCCAAAGCCCAGGGTATGGACCGGTACCTGTCCATGGCCTGTTGGGAACTGGGCCACACGGCAGGAGGTGAGCGGCGGGCGAGTGAGCCAAGCTTCCTCTGTCTTTGCAGCCACTCCCCACTGCCAGCAGCACCGCCTCAGCTCCGCCTCTGTCACTGGGCATTAGATTCTCGTAGGAGCACCGGCCTCTGGTGCCAAAGAGTTTGGGGACCGCTGGAGAGTGACAACGCAATTGATATTGGAAGGAAACTTGGGACTAGTTGAACCTCAAAATTGTATTATTGTCTGGATATTAGGCCGAATATATAATATAATACACATAACAACTTTAAAATACAGTCGGGAGGGCAAAAGGGTAAATATGGCTGTAAGTACAATCTTAAGCTGATTAGTGATTATCTTGTTGGCAGTAATGCGGAGCTTGTTATTCTGAGAGTGTTGTGTATGTGTAATGTGAGATCAAACAAATGAATAAGTATTTTGGTGTTACTGGGAAGTGGCCTCTTTGTTACAGGATAGACGAAATATAAAGAAATGAGGTAAAAAAAAAAAAGGCAATCTAATGAAGACCAAAGAAAGTATTTAACTGATAAAAATGAAGATTCAAAAACTAAAAAGAACTAGATATTCAGAACAAGGAACCAAATATAAATTCTAAAAGTAAAAATTAGAATTGTAAGGTTAAAAACGCCAGGAATAAGTTAAGTAGAAGATTCAAATCCGATGAAGAGTGTGTGAACTGGAGGGCAGAGGATAAGGGGCCCGTGTAGCTGACAGTAACAGCAGTCAGCTGGGCAGATCAGGAACAGGTGGTCACACCTTCGAATTGTGGAGGCAAAATGAGTCCACCAAGAATTTTATAAATGGCTGAACTTTCATGCAAGCATGAAGGTAAAATAAAAATAAAGACATTTTAAGGCAAATAAGAATTTGTCAGAAACATAACCTTGCTGAAAAATACAACTAAACGATATGTGCAGAAAGAAACACTCACATATTCAGAAACCATGCAATATTAAAATTGTGAACAATAATATTTAAAATGAGGGCCTTGTTCTCGTTCCAGAAGTGAGAAATTATACATACACACACATATGTATATATATGTATATCTATGTATATATGAATATATATGTATATGTATGTATATATATGTATATATATATATGAATAACATGTATATATATATGTGTGTGTGTGTATATATATATATTTGACAGTGTTAAATCAAATGTTAAAGATAATATAGTGGTAATAGAATGGTAAAGTTGTTCATCAGGGGGAAAAAGAATAGAAGATACTTCATCAATTCAATAGAAAGACAGAAAGAAAAACTAGAATATATAAATAAAAATATATATATAAAGAAATCCAAATGTATCAGTAGTCATAATAAATGTCAATGGACTTCACTTGCCAAATAAAAAGATAAATTGTTAGATTAGATGAGAAACATAATCACTTACCAAACTTGGAAATACAAAGATTAAGAAAATATATATTAGACAAGATCTAAGAAGCTGCTGTAGCTATTTTAATATCAAAAATATTGAAGCCCAAAAGTATTATATAAAATACAAATGCATCAAGAAGGTATTGCAATACAGAATTTACATATATCCAGTGATATATCCTCAAATTATATAAAATAAATGGAATCACAATAAAGAGCTGAAGAATCTAATATCATAGAGGAGAAATAATACACCTCTTTCAGCAACTGATGCCTCAGGAACAAAATAAAAAAGTAGATCTAGAACATTTTAAAAACAGTTACTGAGTGTGATATCATGAAACATATAGAAACCTGTAGCTCAAGGTTAGTGATCAAGTGACCTTTTGAGCATATGTGCAGAATATACAAATGCTGACCGTTTTCTAGACTCCAGATCCCAAATATTTGCCAGGATGTGGAGCAAAGGGCTCTTCCACACCCTAACGGTTCATGTCTATGTTGGAATAGCCATTTTAGAGAGAGAGAGTTGGTGATAGCTAATAAAACTGGAAAAGCATGTATCCCCTGCAACACTTTCACTTTTAGGAAATTTCTATTTATTGCATGAGAATTCATGTACCAGAATCATATCACAGCCCTGTCTGAAACTGAAAAATTGGAAGGACCCCAAATGTCCATCAACCAGAGACTGAATGAGTAAATTGAGCCATGGCATACAGTGTAATATTATCGAGCTGTAAAGCTGTTAAAATTAATGCACTAGAGCTTTGCAAATCAATCTGGTTTGACCTAAAAAATAGCCCAGTTCAAATTCTTTTCCCTAAACCTTTGGGGTACATATGCATGTAGATATAGATATAGATAATTTTTCACTTCAGAGAGGCATATACCTACATTTTGGGACACCCCCTGGCGGAATCTGGGCCAGCACTTCAGAACTAAACATATTCATATTTCTACAGAAACAATTATGATGATTGACTAAAGTGGAATAAATCAAGGCCATGAATAGCCTAGCATCAATTCTGGTCATGGTTTATAACCGAATGGGTTCAGTTTAGGTTAGATTTTGCTGCCCAATACATTATAAATTTTTTTCCCTTTTCAGACCTTTTGATCTTTTTGTCTTTAATAAAGAGATTCTGGCCTTCTATTCAATTTAAAAAAGCAAGTTGCAAAAAATATGCACACAGTATGACACACACACACACACACACACACACACTTTAAAACATGCTTAACAACACAATATGTTTTATAGCAACATGCATATTTAGACATTTATTTAAAAGACTCAAGGGACTGATAATTGCCAAGTTGAGAGGAGCATCTACTTCTGAGAGGAAAGGAAACAAGATGAGTAAAGGAGGCCAAGAGAATTCAAACGACTTTCTGTTTTTGCTATTGTTATTGTTATTTAAATTAAAAAAAAAAAAAACAGAGGAAGGGCAGGTCTTCTCACAAACTACATCTCTAGAAGGAACAGGAATATTTAACCAGATGAAGAAAGTGGAAAAGGGTACTCCAGACAGACTAAAGACTATGAAAGTCCCTTAAGTGCATAAGAGAATGACCTGCTCAAACACTGCAAGACGGCTGCTTGGCTGGGGACAGGCTGCTCGGAGGGAGAGATGGGGGCAGATGAAGCTGGATATGAAATAGAAGTGATGGGGACCAGGACAAGACGCGATCGAATTTGCGACTTCCGACGGTCCTCCTGGTAGCCAAACACTGGATGGATCCTAGAGATACAAACCAGAGACAGCTATTGCTTCTTAGGGGCCTTTGGGTGGCAAACTCTGTTTACACATATCCTCCTTTTAGATCTTCTGAAAATTACGCTGAAGTAAGCCAGGACGAGCACTATTTCTACAACGTGAAAGTTGAAAAGTTAAATCGTTAAGGTCACACAATCTGCTCGGAATTGTAAAGAGGGATGGCAAATTCAGATCTTCTGCTGTGATCCGAGCAAGAATCCGTTTTCTTTCCCAACAGTTGTCATCCCAACAGGAGGGCAGAGAAATAATTGGGGATGTCTTTGAGATGCTTTTCTTGATTGCCAAGAAAGATGGTTTATTTTTTTCAAAAAAAAAAAAAAAAAAGTGCCGGAGAGATTCGATTGTTGAAAAGTTTGGATAGAAAACTTGTGAAACAAGCAAGCTCTTCTTTTTTTGCGGGGTTATCCAGGTAGAACGATAATGAGAGAGGAGTAGGATGGGACCCCGGATGCGATCTAATCTGACCTCCTCATCTCTGCCAAGGGCAACGCCAGGTTCGAAGGTCAGACTGGCGAGGCCGAGTTGCATTTGGAACTCGGGTGTCTTTATTTCACGTTCAGGTTGCTCTGCCCGTGTTTCTCATTTGTTCATAGAACGAGGTTGCAGGTAAAGACCAAAGGTTGATAAATTATGGGCCTCTGTGAGAAATGAAAATAACAAGAGAGGAAACTGAAAAAAAGGTGGGATCAAGAATGGGAGAGAGGACCCCAGCCTCAGTTAACGGATTCGAGGTGAGAGTTACACAAGCAAGCTTTTGTGTGTGCCCAGAGACAGACAGAAGCTCTGAATACGAATAAAGGGCAGATTCAGATCCAACAGGAGCATGAAACGTGTCCTCCCAGGCCTCCTTAAAACAAAAATAAACCCGAATGTGTCTCTCCATTTAGGGGTTGGGAATGGCCGAACTATAGATTGTGCATCTGGGGATAAATACATGCCTTTATAATTGATTAAACTGAATCGTTTTGGATCAATCGTGAGCAACTGACAAATTATGAAGCTCTAATCATCTTTCTTTAAGAGCCGAGGAAGTGTGAGTTAAATTCACATTCAAATGATCAGTGCAGTGCATCTTATTGAAAATGTCCTGGGTTTGACTTCGTGTTCCTCATAAACCCTACATCCTCAGCTTGCAGGCTTAGCAACACACTGTCTACACCGCACAGGGAAATAACCGTTTGTGCGGATGAGGGATGTATATTAGTAGCTAATACATATTATCCATTTTAGCCAGGATACTATATATATATAATGTGATAGACGTGTCCACCAAGGAATTTTCCTCATTCATTCAGGCTCCAGCTCTTTGGAACCTAACTGGCAGCTGCCATATTGGAGGGAACTGAAGGTGGTCGAGAGACCCAGCCCACAAAGCAGTCGTGCTTTGTGAGGGACATGCCAGTACACGGCACAACGAGCAGCAGCCAGTGGCACGGGAAGGACTCGTGGAAGGCAGCGGGTACCGAGGAAGCGCCTTGTCGCTGCGCGCCTGGTCTCAGCCCGGGCCCGCACCACCTTCCTTCCGTCCTTCTCTCTCTGTAGTCACTCTCCGCTGTCTGACCTCGGTGGCCCTGGCTCCCAAGCCCGGCTGCGGCGCTGGGCAAAGCACCGCCTTTGCTGTCTTTAAGGAGAGTCTCCGATTCTCTTCTGCTCACTTTGAAGACACAGGGAACACAAATGGAGATGAAGAGGATGTCACAAAACAATCTCAAATTTGGCCTTCCCGCCAAAGCAAATTTGCAGGAAAAAAAAAAAAAAGAAAAAGATTGTTTTCTTTCTGGGAGTCAACGATAGCTTCCGTGTCAGAGTCTAACATCCATGAATGTCAGAAAGACCAGCAATCTTGTTCTCTTGGAGACCTGAAAAAATAATTTAAGTCACACCTTTCTAATAATGAAGAGATATTAAGCCTTTCCTCTAGGGAATATTATAAATAATATTCTTCTGTTTATTCAGTTGTACGAAAACATGTTCAAACCATGAAGTTTTAATATCTGCGTCGAGCAAAGGTTATTGCAAGGCATGATATTGAGTTTATATATGAAACAAACACACTTCTTTCTATGTGTGTTCTTCTCGGCCTCAGAGATCGCTCCCCTGTCTCCTGCAAGACTTCATGCTTCTTCTTCTTTTTTTTTTTTTTACCTTGGTTTAATTATCTTTTTTTAAATTACTACTCTATTAATTTGCTTTTTACAAAAAAAAAAAAAAAAGGTTGGTTCAAAATCCAGGATGATGAGGTTCGTGTGTTTTGAGCAGGGTCAAAATATGATACGAGCATCCTGCATGTAAGATGTTCTAGATTTGTCTGTTGGATTTTATACAATCGCATTTTAAGCTTTTGTGAAATTCTCTCCTAACAGCACCTGAGTTTTCAGTCTCTGCGTCGATTGATGGCACAATAGCGAGGGGGGAAGAAAGCGAGGAGAGCCAAGCTGGGCAGCTCTCCCTTTTCGTGATCCTCTTCCGTCCAGGTGGGCATGCTATGGGGCTGAGTGAGTTTCAAGATGCCCAGGTGTGGTCTGGAATTAGTCCCAGGCATTTAGTTTTGGCCTGAGGTCATTCCAAATCATTGTTTTTGGAATGTGGCTGCTTAGTCCATCTGCCCCATCAACCAGTAGCTGAGACTGGAGAGGCAGAGCAGGGGAGAGAGTAGTGACCTTCGGGAGAAGCCAAGGAGGCCTGAGGCATGCTGCCCCCAGGACCTGTGCAGCTGGCTGTGCCTAAATGGGGACGGGGTGAGGTCAGTGCCCCCTAAGTCTGGACATGCTGTGCCTTCTTTTCCATGAGCAAAGCTAAGGTCTATGCTTCAAGAATAAAGCATGGGGCTAGAGAATCAAACCCTGAATGTCCCCAGGGATGCCCTTCAGCTAAATTATGGGGGTAAGTGGCTTCTCCAGGACTGAGGCCATCTGGAATCTCACATTTCTGGGCGTCGCATGAGTGACCATGGGGCCAGGAAGTGAAAATCAGCAAATCCTCCCCCCCCCCGGTAGACAGAATATGATGGCCACACTCAAAGATGCCCACACCTTAATCCTGGGAAAGTGTGAATATGAAACTTCACACGGCCACGAAGACTTTGCAGACGTGATTAAGGATCCTGAGATGGGAAGATGATCCTGGTGTATCCAAATGTGTCTGACATAGTGACAGGTTCTGAGAAGAGAGGCAGGGGATCAGAGGAGGTGGGTGACAGAGGGAGAGGGCGTGTGACGTTGGAGCAGGCCGGAGTGACAGCACTGCTGGACGGGCCGCAAGTCGGCGGAGGTGGGTGACCGGTAGCAGCTGGGAGGGGCAAGGGACATACTCTCAGAAGTCCCAACAGGAACTCAGAGCCGAGTCCTCGACCTCGGGGATTCTGACCTCTAGAATCGGAGGATGAAAATGTGTGTCGTTTTGAGCCATCACGTTTGTAATCACTTGTTTCAGCGGCAACGGGAAATCCGTACTGCCGCCTCAGGATTTTCATTCTGAAGACGCCTTTCTTTGGACATAAGGACCGAAGAGTTTCCAGGAGTGCACGGGATCAGTGATATTTTTTTCTTGATATTTCAATCTCCATTTCTCACATCTGCCTTACAGCTCTGTCGGGCTTTGATTACGGTAATTAAATCAATACCAAAATAACTAAAATCTAAGAAAGGACACTAAACACCCTCCACGATCACCTCGTACGATCGTTTTTCCTTTTACATCCCTGACGCGACCCTGCTCTTCCAATGATCAGAGAGTATTTGCAAAATCTGGACAGTAGACATCCTCCTCTTCCCTCCCATAAGCTACAACGGGGGGCAGTGTGTGAAGGGAAGTGGGGGAGAAACCATTCATTTTAGTTTCATGCTTAACTATCAGCATCTTGGCTCGAAGCCAAAGCATGCAGCTTATAATAATAAGTGGCAGCCATCCAGAGCCTTTTAGAAAATAAGACAGGCAGAAAAGAATTAAGAAAAGAGAAGAGGAAAGAAAAATAAATCCAAGTGGAAGGAAGAGACGCGAGGAAAGAAGGGCAGTAAAATCACAGCGTTGATTTGTCTTTAGAAAAGAAGGAAAAAACCACACACGACATATTTTCTAAAATCATGCGTTTTAATCATGCTCCGTGGCCTGTAATTAAATTTAAGCGAGCGTCTTACCTTCCCTGCCTTCTGAAATCAGAATGTAAACATATTCCGCTTTATGGTGGATGTCATACAGCTGAAACCACAAAGGGAAAGAAAAAAACAACAACAACAACAAAACAAAACAGAAACCCCCACCAAAACAATTTGGTCACGCGCTCGCTGCTGTGATTCAGACCAGGATCATATGTCCAGCCCTGGTCTTACTAAACTCAGAAAATATGCCAGGCTGACATGAGAGCCAGGCCTGCGAGAGACAGGCCTGGCCTGAGAGGTAGAGGGGGGCATCAGGCCTGGAGGAGGCGCGTCCACGTGACTTAAGCACCCCTCTGTGCCAGATGCTGTGCCGGACACATGAGATACACAGACTCAAATGACCTCTGCAACTCACCGAGGAGACAAGAAGTGTCACCTCTGTTCCTGTGTGCGGACAGTGCAGCTGGAAGGGAAGGCTGGCTTCCCCATGCCACCGATCCACCCCACGACACAGCCCAAGTCCGAGCCCAGAGCAGAGCTGACCTTTCACCTGCGCTCCCGGCTGGCCCGCTGCAGCATCTCTCCGCCTCACTCTGGTTTCCAGGTGGTTCGAGAAAAATCTTCCCAGGGAATCAAGGGATGGCTCATGGCGGTGCTACGCCATGCAGAGAGGAACCGAAGTCCTGCAAACTCAAAGTCTCTGTGACTTAGATAGGGTTCGGCACAAAAATAAAATATCCACCTCCCTTCCTCCTGGGAACCCTACAAACCACCAACAGTCTAGCAGTTTCCTTAACTGGCTAATATCATCTGGCAGTGTAGGAGTTTGACTAAAAGGAGCAAGGGACAGTCTGAGAAATAAAGTGAAGCATACCACAGAGGGGAAGAAAGGAGAAGTGACAGAGGTGGGCAAAACGGTACAATCAAAAGCCACGTGTAATAAGAGCGACAATAACGAAGACCAAGAAGATTCTTTCCCAAGGACTGGTCATTTCTGTTTAGGTAAAGCATGCAAAGCACCAAGTCTTCTATGTTCCCATGCGAAGTTAGGCCGTGTGATTCCTCTCTTTGTATGTTCACTTTGGTCTTTGGTCTGTACATTTGCTTGGGACTCGTCTCCAGGTGAGAAACCTCAGAATACTAGAAATGTTCTAGATGGAACCAGAGGTATGTAAAAAAAATATATATATATATATATTATAAAAGGAACGACTTTAGAAAGGAACCAGAGCTACCATCCCAGAGGAATTGCCTTACCTGGTTTCTTCCTCAACCCTTTGGAATGTTAAAACAGGGGACAATCCCCTCTGGCCTGGACCTAAAGCAACGTCGTGTTCCGATGAACTGTTGGCAAGGACGACATGAAAGCAGACGTCATGAGTACAGACTGACGCTACCGACCTGAAATTTTTTTAAACATTAGAAGTAGCATCACGATGTTAGCTTATCTGCACTGGAAGAAACGCATTCTTCATTGATGCAACTGTTCCCCTTGATGCCTTTCTCATCAACACTTATCTATCGCCTTTGTCTCCTAATGGGGACATTATCTGGGCTTCCGTCTGAATCGGTGCTTTTTGAATAGCTACTTTTTTTATCTCAAATAAATGATTGCTGCCTCCCACTTTGACAGGCCTTTTCTTTTTAGTTTAACAGGTGTGTACGTGACCCCGTTGGTCTAACGAGAGTCAGGTCGTGAACTTTTTCTGGATCCAATGTGCACGGGTTTGTGGAGCTGGTCGGCTGTCTCCACATGGGTTTTGGGTTTTGTGTCTCTAGCAGCGGCCGTTGCCTGCCTGATGCTCTGTGGGGCTGGCGCTCATGCACTGGGGTGAGAAGTACCAGCAGCGGTGCTGTCCCCGGGGAGTGAGGCTACGCATTCAGCGCCGAGGCTCAGAGCAGGAGACAAAGCTGTGGGCACATCGGACTGTTGGTCCAGTTCTGCTGCACCTTCTCCCTCGGCCTTGGACACATAGATGTCCAGTTCAGAAACAGTGGGTCATTGGGGCAAGAGGAAAGGAGGGCACTTATGATGCCGCAGAAGCGGGGGGCTGGTCTCCAGCTCTCGCCGGAGCACAATTTGTTGTTGTTGTTGTTGTTGTTGTTGTTGTTGTTGTTGTTGTTGTTGTTACTGGAACATGATTCCAGGATTATGTTTGTGACGCAGGTTCATTTGGGGCCACACATTCACTATCACCTGGTCCCACTGTGGGAATCCCAGAATGTGTCCTGGGCTTTGGCGAAACCCTGCTGCGTATTTTCTGTAGACATTTTATGGTGCGCCTGACCATGAGGTGTCTGTCAAGGTGGAGCTCACCCCTCAGAAAGGTGAGGGGCACGTACAACATCGCGAAGTGACGGGGGGCTGGAGAGGGGCCCAGAGTGGTCCACCTTCGAATCCCAGCGTCCTCTGGCTGTACCAGCTTCTTGCCGGTGTCAACTTCCAGCTCATATGCAAGGTCGCCATCTGCTTTGTAGAAATCATTCAGTCAATATTTGCAAAACGTGGATAAAACTCTTCATTGGAAACAAGCCGGGGACCTCATTTAGTCCCATTACTTTCTAATTGAGGAACTGAGCCAGACTCAGTTTGCAAGGCTCTTAAAAAAATGAATGAATAAAAAATAAGGAAAAGAAAACAATATTTAGGGCCAGCGGAGCTCCAGTGAAAGGCTAGCAGAGCAGCTAAGCATACCAACGGCAACCGACTTGAAGGCCCAGCAGTGTGGCTTTGGGCAAATCAATTAATCTGTACAAGGTGTAGTTTCCTACATGGTAAAATGAGCCTGGAACACTTAATGGATACAATAAAGCGCTTGCTATCATGACTACGGTAAATGTTAAGTGGTGTCTCATCTTATCATCTTATAGGACATGTGTTATTAATAGGGTACTATTTGCAGATACCACCCCTTCCTAATGACACACGCACACACAGGATCCAATAACTAGCCTCCCGATTTCCTCCTCTCTACAGGAAGAGCCTTTCCGGCGGGGACGAAGGACGAGTGGGTCTGCAGTGTAAGGCATGAGAGATCTGCGAGAGAAGGGAAGGCAGAAAAAGAGTCAGGGGGATGGGGGATGGGAGACAAGATGTTCCTCTTAGTTCACTGTATGAAGAGGTGTTTGCAAAGACTAACAGCGTATGAAAGGCAGGGAAGAAGCATGGGGAATTACAGATGAAGGCGCACTGGCAAGTGGCTCCGCGGACTTCATCAAATCTCTTCGACTAGGTTGCAAGAAAATCGAGCAGAGCATGGAGATCTTTCTCATTGCTTTTGGTTTTTCAAGTTCTTGGACATAAGACTGAATCGTGTGTGGCCCGTATAAATAGGGATGTCGTTATGATGCATCCGTTTCATCACCGGAGATTTTGAGTCACAGTCATTGTACATCCTTGATCTTGTGCCCAGGGACGGAGAACGCCTCACCTCAAAAGCCGGCAGATTTTCATTCGCTTTTTGTCCAAATGGAGAACAGGCAGACCAATGGATATAAAGAGAAATCCTTCCAGGGCTACAGGTTAATAGCTAGGGGCTCATTCAGCCTAGAAAAACAAGCAAGCCATTCTAACTTGAGTCCCCCCAAACGTTCCTCCATGCTCAGTCGCCGACTGAGTGGTCCTCCGCTGGCTGGGCTCTTCATGGCTTGCCAACTTCAGGGATAGGATGGTAAGGTAGGATCATGAGGAAACACGTCTGAGTAAACAACATCTGGGTGAAATAAAAAGGAAACGGGAATAGAGTTGGGCATCCATCACCCATGCAGTTAACAGGTTGCATCTGTAAAAAGTAGGCGCTTAAATAGAGAAGTCGTTTGGAAGAGACACGTTGACCACGTCGTGTCGAGGTCCAGGCTCGGTCACCTGGTGAGGTTCGTGTTTCGAGCCTGGCGACGCCCCCATGTTCGTGAGCGCTGGCTTTGTGCTCGTGACCGTGACGTTGCATGAATCACACTGAATATTTGCGAGCACTTTAGAGTTTACCTCTGCCCGCTTTCCGCTCCCCCAGCAGAAGGCTAATCAGAACACGGAGGCGGGGCCTGGGGCCTGGAGGAGGGGAGGGTGCCCCTTCCCTGCAGCCAGGGTGCATGAAGTTAGGTGTCAAACCGGTCTCACCCAGAGGAAATTCTAGGTGCTGGCAGAGAAGCATGGCTGAGATGAATTGTCAATCAAGGGGCAAGAGGAATTTCAGACGCTAACGAAGTGGAACCCCCAGGCTGAGGCGGACCAGTGAGAAGCCATAGGTCAGCACGGGAAGGCGGGTGGTGGTCAGGATTCACCGTGGACATGACCGGGGCCCACAGTGGGGAACCTCACCCCGACCCCCTTGACCAGGGCAGGGCAGGGCGACTCTACCCAAGCCATGTTTTTTCAACTCTGGCTGCACAGCAGAATATAATTTTTTAAATCACTGGTGCCGGGATCCCACCCTAGACCAATCTGATGAGAAACTTGGTCATCGGGTCCAGACCTTATTTCCTTTGTGTTTTGTTTCGTTCCTTAGTTACTTTGTTTGTAGAGTTCTCCAGGCAATTATAACATGTGTCCAAGGTTAAAACCACGAATTGAAAGGGTCTGAGGGCAGCATGGGGGGAAGTGGGAGGCAGCTGTGGGCTCAGCCGGATCGAGGTTGATGCCCCACACTCGTTCATGTGTGCTCGTGAGACAAGGTGGAAAACGTTAGGCAAGGCTGTCTGAGCCTTCTTTTCCCATCTGTAATGCTGAAGTAATAATATTACCTGCTGAAGGTTTTTGCGCAGGTTAACTAGGTATTACAGGCAAAATTCTGATACCATGTCAATCAGTCTTCCTTCTGGTAAAAATGGCTCTGTTAATTCCATAAATACTTATTAAATACTACATATGGGGTTGGATAGTTCCAGATGAGTAAGATGAATGGTATTTGTCCCCTAGGACAGTGGATCCGTCAGAATCACCTGGAAGGCTTATTAAAGCCGACGGCTGGTCCCCACCCTTGAGAGTCTCCTTCACTAGTTACGGGGTGTGAGCTGATCATTAACTTTCCTGAGAAGTTCCTGACGATTCTGATGCTACTGGTGAGGGGACCCCACTTGGAAAATATTTTCCCAGGAAATGACAGACTATTAGGAGGAGCACAGTTGAATCAATAGTTTGGTAAAACAGAACAAATGCTATGAGCTGAGAGTGTCTGGGGAGAGTGATAGGAGCCTGAGGAGAAAAGAGGAGGTGACCTTGAACCTATTTCAGGGAGTAGGGATGCCAGGGAAGGCTTCCTGAGGAAAGGTAAGGATGGGGAGGAGTTAAGGACGAAGGGAGGGGGAAGAGACCCCCGGTGGAGGGAAATGGCCTCACCCAGAACAAGACGGGAGAGTGGGTGGGGGCACATTGGGACCTGGGGGAGGCGGGTGAGTTTGGAGCATGGAGCGTGGCTCGAGGGATGCTGAGGGCAGACAGGCCAGGACCAGCGCTGGGAGGGCGCTCAGTGCTTGTAAGCCATGAGCGTGCAGGGCAGTTGGGGGCCATTAGAGAATGCTAAGGAGAGGCTCAGACGGTCAGCTTTGTGGGTGAAAAGACTTCCATGGCTGCTCCCCAAAATGGGATGGCACGTGGAGCCTAGGGGCGCTTCCGCTCTGCTCTGGGGGACCCTTGACTCAGACTTCTCGTTGTTTGTCGGGATCGGCCTTGTACGAAAGGGAAAGGCACTGGTCCTGCAGCCCGGTAAACCTGGGCATCCCAACACAGGCTCCTGCTGAGTCTTGCAACGTCAAAGCCTTCAGGGACGAATTCTGACAGGTTTGGGAGAAGCTAAAGAAAATAGGGCATGGCCTTTTTTTTCTTCTTCTTCTTATAATACTGCAGTACTTTTCTACATGTGATAGGAGTGTGGCAATAAAATAAACCAGGTTGTTTTAACTTCTGTCAAGTTTGAGAAAACACGCACACGCTTGCATGTGCACAGTGTTATTCCTTTTTATCAAGACTCCTCTGAGTCTAAAAGTGTATTATATCCATATGTGGACAGTTTAGAAATTTTAGTCTTTGCAGGTGATGGGAACAGATACGTAGGTGTTGGGAACGTAGAATTATTTGAACAAATGTGAGTTTCTCAAGTAGAGTGCACACAGGAAGTGAGAACGCTGAGAGATAAGTTTATAAGTGCCTATGGCTTTGCCCTGAGTGTGAATCTCATCCCTGTTGAGTTAGTTTGAACCAAAGCAGGACAATGTTTGACCAGGCTAAACACACCCTGAATGAAATTCAGCTAAACGATTTCCTTGTCTCCTTTGACCTAACTTAGTACTAAGTCCTAGGTCTGAACGCCGTGATAAAGAAAGAAGTCTTCTTCATAATCGAGCAGAGTGGGAAAAGGAAACGAGGCATTCGCCAGCAGAGGATGAAGACTGTTATCACTGTGAATGCTAAAAAACTAAATGGCGATTTTTGCGGGCTCTGAGCTTTACACTTAAACTAGCAGACCAAGGCTTATTGTCATGAGTGGAGCACAGAGGCCTGGAGCCTGAACTGGGGGCGGGAAGAGCTCGGCAGGATGGGAGGGGTGGAGAATAAGGCACCTTGTGTCTGGACACAAGGAAGGAAGGGATCTGTGTCTCCTGAGAGAAACCAAGGACAAAGCTTCTTCTCGATCATATAGAATGTCTGTGAAGAGCTATTTGTCACTGCCAAAGGGCCACTTTTGCTTTTCTCCTCCAAGGTCTCAGTCCTCGAATCACACCATTTTGTGGGGGACAGCAATATGGGGCTATGATAAAAGTTGCTCTTGAAAAACAAAAGCCACGAAGGGGACACACTTTTCGTCTGTGTCTGGACTGGATCCCATTGGGATATTTGTGAGTTTGGAGGGCTGAGCTCAGCGCTGGTCCTCTGGCAGAACTTTAAGTGTTGGAATGCCCCTGCACTGTGTCCTCAGCTTCTGAAACTACGCCATCTCACTTCACAACCAATCCAGACTCCAGGCCCTCTATTCGTTAATGATTCCAAATTTACATTTCAAGCCGGCCCACATCATTAAGCACACCAAACTCATACATGCAACTACCAACCTGATGTCTGTAATTTGACACCAAAAACACATCTCAAGCATAAACCAGCCAAAGCAGAACTCATAAGGTCCTGTCCCCGTTTCTCTCTGCCCCATCCCGTCTTCCTCGATCAGTCTTTCTTGATCATTAGCATCCATTCAGTGGCTCAAGCCAAAGATCTGGGAGTCCTTTTTCATCCTTTCTATTTTCTAATGTTCCAAAACGTCAGAAAACGTTGTCAATTCTACCTTCGAATTGTATTTCCAGTCCGTCCTTCTCTCTCCATTCCTGCTGTTATATCAATCTCATCCCAGCCACGGGTACTTGTGCTGGGACTACAGCAATCAGCTTCTCGCTGGTCTTCCTGTTTCCACTTATGCCCCCTGCCATCTTTTCTCCATCCGGCACCCAGAGGGACCTTTTCAAAGGCATCAGTCACAGCAATCGCTACCCTACTTAAAGCCTCCAGAAGCTTACTGTTGTGGTGAGCACAGTGCTTGAACTCCTTGCCACACTCTACATGTCTGTGACATTCACAAAGAAAGGTGGTGGCCAGGTCTGTCACAGACACGTAGAGTGTGGCAAGGAGGTCAAGCATTTGTGAATGTCCCTTCTCAATCATCTAACTACCCTTGACTCCTCCCCGCCCTCTCTCTCTTTCTCTCTCTCTCTCTGTCACACCCATGCCACACCCAAATTTTTTGTCATTGCTATTTCCTCTGCCGGAGGATTGTATTTTAGGTATTCATATCTTTGCCTATTTTTATTTTTTGATCATAAAGTTCTCAATAAAAAATATCGTCTGCCTAAGTAAATATTTCTGGATCAACCCACCTGTAAGAGTCATCCTCTATTAAATCATGTTGTTTTACTTGTTTACTATCAGATTTCACCCCCTGGCATTACTTACATCACTTATTTGCTTGTTTTTTATTATTATTATTATTATTATTATTTTATTTTTTTTTTTTTCTCTCTCTCTTCCTTGGGTGATCAGTCTACATGGCCTCGTATGACTCATCTGCCATGGTGGTCACAGGACATCACATTTAGGTGAAAAACTTGTTTTAATTTGATTGAGATTTTTTCCAGTTTTAGCACTGAAAATGCCACATCTTGGGAAAAGCTTAAGTCAGCAAACCAGGACTGCTGGCCACCCTATCCTGAGTGTCACATAATAGGCACTCAATAAACGCTAGACCTTGTTTATTTCCATGATGTAAATGCATTGTGATTTCACAACTAAAAACAAAAAGTCACCTTGGGTGACCAAAGCCATATAAGACAAACATATTTAGTAAATGCATTCTCACAGAAAGAAAAGGGGAGGGGAGCGGCGTTTGACAACCACGAAACAAGAAGGCGATGTCGTGAACGCAAGAGCATGCATTTACAGAGAAGGATCAGTTAGCGTTCTCAAAAGTGAACAGATAATTAGTGCAAAAATGTCCTCTGCAGATGAGGTAAACAGACGCTTAGCCATAGAGTAAACGTGGAGCCCAGCTGATGCTTGAGCGTCATGGCTTGGAACATCATGGGCTCACTCAGAGGTGGAATTTTTTTTTCAATAAATTACTGTAACTGTATTTTCTCTCCCTTATAATATTTTCAATAAAATTTTCTCTAGCTTCATTGTAAGAATACAGTGTATAATATATGTCACGTACAAAGTATATGCTAATCAACTATATGTCATCAGTAAGGCTTCTTTCTGGTCTGTAGCAGACCAGTTAAGTTTTGGGGGGGTCAAAAGTTATACCCAGACTTTTGACTGTGCAGGAGGTCAGGTCCCCTAACTCGCACGTCATTCAAGGGTCAACTTGTAGTTTTGGTGAGGCTAAGCTGAGGGAAGCACACAGAATGAAAAAGAAATGGGTAAAGAAATGGAAAATACCTCCCCCCCCCCAAAATCAGAGATCTGTAGCTTAGGCAGAGAAACACCAAATCTCATCTGACAGAAATTGTGGACAGAGAGAATAAAGACAATGACAAAATTCAATATTTTAAATGATGGCAGATGAGATCTCACAAAATTAAAACACAAAACGAAAACCCAAAAACCAGTATCATCAACCACCAGTTTACAAAGTGTTGCTATGTGGCAAGAGAGATTTGAAAAAGTCACTTAAAAACATGTAGTTAAGTGTAAGGATGTGATGGAGACAGAGAAATCACAAAGGCGGCAAAGTTAAGAGAGACAAATCGTCTAAAAAGTTACAATAATCAAATTGGCATCAGGGTTTTTTTTAGCAAAAAAATGCCAGAAGTTATGAGACTATTATTTACAAAATATTAAGAGAAAGTACTCTGAAACCAGAATTCCACATTTAGCCACGTTAAAGGTGATATAAAAATATTTATCTGACATTCAAAGTCAGTAAATTTACCACTCTCAGAATGTGACCAAAAAGAAAGAAAGAAAAATACACATAGTTTTGAAAAAATACATGAGGTGAAATAGAAATACAGTCAAAAAAAATTGCAAAGACATCTGTAATAAATAAATAAAAAGAAAAAGATAATTCAGAAGCTCTCATATCTACACATTTGAGACTGATAAGAGAAAAAAGGAATAACAGTGATGTATCAACACACAATAATCTATTTTCTTTCAAAATAAATTGATATTTACTTAAAATTTTTGCCTAAAATAGATTCATTTGTTAGTTTTCGGGATTTTAGGATTGAGGCTTCTTAATTTGTGTATGCCTCGTTGTTTCTTACACAAATCACCTACTTTATGTTGCCAGCATTTTTCTCTTTTTCACTTTAATTTCTTTTAATTAGAGTAATTCATTTGACAAGAACTCTGAGTGTGGGCCCATCCTAAGATTTTGCCAATGTTTTCCTTCTTTTATATTTGTCTTACCTGCATTTAATGAGCAGTTTTACATTAGTTACTCACCTTTTTCAAATCCTTCGAAGCATTCAGAGAGGTTTTCATGGAAACAACTCCCTCTCTCTTTTGCACTCAGGTTTAGATGATCGGTGTGATATTTAATTAAACCACGTAACTTACACCTGGGATCATAGTTTGGGGGTCAGACACGACTGACGCTTGCCTTGCCCGAGAGCAGAGGCACAGAGCACAGCAACCGCAGGAACCAGTCTGCATGGTCAACAGAGATGGGGACGTCTGGTCAACCTCCGAGTCCTTCAGGGTAGGTTCGCTGAGGGAGCTTCTGATGCTCCTGGAGCAGTGGTACTAAGAATAATGATTAAATGGAATTTTCAGTGTCTAACAAGAAGCTGAAGCTAAATTTCAGGGGGAAATAATATGGAGACAGAGGAGAGTAAATGCAAAGCGAAGGAGAGTCAAGTCTGTCTTCTTCAGGTTCAGGCAAAGGCAATATTAAGTTTTTTTTTTTTTTTTCTGGAAAGAAAAGTGACATGTGGGTGTTAAGATACACGAGTACCTATACAAAATGTGCAAAATGAATTTATGACTTCCGTACCAAAGGATGAGGATAGCGTGTTCTGAAACAAAGCCGGGGGGAAAAAGTAAGAGCATAATAATAAGAAAAAAAGTAAAATAAAATGACCTCCACATATCCAAATACATATTAACCACAGTAAATAAAAGTAGGCTGCACGTATGTATTTAAAAAGAGAGATTAAGATTTAATTTTTTATTTAATTCAACAATGCTTACAGTTACATGTCATAATGGCATTGTAGTTATGCGAATATGATATGTATTTTAAAGGAATGCCTACTGAATTATACAGGAATGAAATAATATGTCTGGCATTTGCTGTAAATTAATCCAGTCAATAAAAATAAAAAGAATGAGGTGAAGTAAATGTGGTAAAGTCCTGGTAATTGTTGAATTTGGATGATGGGGGCATCAGACGTTTATCATACTATCACCTACTATGGTATATTTGCGTATTTTCATTAAATCAGATCTTGGGAACTCGGCTGAAGTAATGTTCAGGAGGAAGCGAATAGCTGTAAAGCATTTATTAAAAAACAAGAAAGGTTGAAAATAAATGAACTGAGTTTCAACTCCACCAGCTCTTTCACTTTATTAAAATTCATCATTTAAGAGTGTAATTTGGTAAGTTTTTAAAAAATGTATAAAACTGGGTAGCCATCAGCAAAATCATAATATTGAACATGGAAGATTCAATATTTAGAATGTTAATTATCTCCACTTAATCTATAAATTTATATTTTAATGTAATCCAATCAAAAGCCCAGTAGTGTTCTTTAGGAGATAGATATATAGATATATAGATATATAGATATATAGATATATAGTAGTTCTTAGGAGATAGATATATAGATATATAGATATAGATATAGATATATAGATATATATCTCTCTATATATATAGAGAGAGAGATATATATCTATATATCTATCTCCTAAAGAACACTACTGGGCTTTTGATTGGATTATATATATAATATATAATTATATATATATAATTATATATATAATTATATATATAAAATATATATATTTATATATAAATATATATAATATATATATAATATATATAATAAATTATATATATATATAAATTTGATTTAAAATTTCACATGAATGAGTAAATGACAGTATAAATCAATTTTTTAAATGGATGAATTTTCTCTATCAGATGTGAAAGTGTACTATCTGCTACAGAAATTTAAATGACATAGATGTCAATAAATACCATTGTTCGATACATGATAAACGGTTCATTGGGCCTCCATGATGAGCACTGAAGCAGACAACAGCATGTATGGAACATAGAATTTGATGAAGGACGACTGATCAGTAGGTGTGGCAAAAACACTGCCAGGTACTGTCCAGGTGATTTCATTTTTCTCCCAGGGACACAGGGACACAACATCCCCCATCTCTCTTCGAGTCTCGAAGGAGTCCATGGAATACAGATGGAAGTGATATTCGGCATTTTCAGCTCTGGTCCCGAGACTTCCCCAGGTGACGATCCACATTTTCTTTGCCCAACGTGACTGGAAGTGAAGAACCACAAGGTGTTGGGGTTTGAGATGGAATGAACCGGATCTCTGTCACCTGTCATGGCGGAGAGCTTCCCAGGGAGTAAGCTGGTCTACATTGACTCATGAGTAGTAACTGAATTGTGCAAATCAAAGGGGATCGAGGATTATTACCATAGTTAGCATTTAGCCTCTATTTAATACAGTAGGGGAAACAATCATTGAATTTATGACATGAGGGAAATGTTTAGCTGTTAGAAAGAAAAAAAAAACTGCAAAGTAATCGTACTCTGCTTCTTATCAAAGAGAAAAAGGTTCAAGGAGGAGTAAATACCTAATCACTTAAAAATACACTTAGCAGTCTAACAGAAGGCCTCATGATCATGGGATTCAGAGGGCTTCCTTAAATAAAATGCACAGCAGAATAAAACAAGAATCTTAAAGGAAAAAAATAACATTTAAAT
This sequence comes from Eonycteris spelaea, assembly GCA_003508835.1. Lineage (NCBI taxonomy): Eukaryota > Metazoa > Chordata > Mammalia > Chiroptera > Pteropodidae > Eonycteris > Eonycteris spelaea. The sequence goes on along the minus strand of PUFA01000009.1, from coordinate 2,605,364 downwards.
ATATCAAAATCTTAAAAAGAAATCTCACATCAAAAATCCCAGAGAATAGAATACAAGATTTTAGGGGAGAAAACATTTACAACATATAATCAGTATTATTATTCAAAGTGTATAAAGTTCATCTACAAATCAACGTCAAAAAGTCAAATCATGAAAAAAGAAATAAGTGAAATTTAGGAGTAGAAGAGGAAATTTAAACAACCCATATATTTAGGAAACAAAACTCAACCTCTCTAATAATCACTAAATGCAAATTAAACAAAACGAGACACTGTTGATCATAATTCAGATTGGCAAAGGTTAAATAGTCTACTAATCCAAGGGTTGGAGAACTCACCCACACTGATGAGAGTGTCAAGTGCTGAAGACATCTTGGAGCACAATATAGCATTGCCTGGGTTAGTCGTTGCAAGCTATGCCGATCGTAAATGTGTTTCCCACCCAACGCTGGCCCACACACACAGCAGAACCACGCAAGGTGCTCCGTGCGCCACCATTGGCAAAACAAGGAACTGAAAATAACCTTAAGTTGGTCAGCCAAGGAATGGTTAAAATAAAATGTGGTATCTACATGTGATGGAGTAGTTCTTAAAGAAAAAAACCAGATACGAAAATAGTATTTTGTGGGGGGCAGGGGAAAGGATGTTGCAGAACAATAAATATTTCTGGAACTCTTTCATTTATCTACATGTTTAGAGGTACACAAATCATGGATGATGTCTCTCTTTTGGATTGCTTGTAAATGTACAAAAATGGTTGACAAAAGCCCACACTATTGTGAAAGTTACAGCGGGAAATTGATGGCACACTGAGCTTCAGGGAACGTGTGGAAAGTGTAGTTTGTTTTGTTCTCATTTTTTATTTTTTTGTTTATGGGACAATTTATAAAAGTGGAATCAGCTTTGGGAAAATCATAAGGGACAGTGCCAAGTCTCGGTGTAGTCAGAGGAGAAACCTGGACCACCCCGAGACCTGAACGGGTCCATGTAGGGAGGAGTTGCTGGAGAAGAGGCTGTGGAGGGAAACAGAGCCAGCCCATGACATGGCCACCGTGCCGGGATGGAGTTAGGGGAATAAAAATCCTGGATGGAGGCATTTGGGGGGGGGCGGGCAGAGAAGTCTGGATAGATTTCCCTTTTCCATTCCCTTTGCCTTTTTTTTCCTCCTTCTTCAAACTTCTTTAATATGGATGTTTGACTCTCTCTTGGTTCTGATGCTTGATGAAATTTTTATTTTGGAATCTGAAAAATCCATACTTTCCCACCGTTTTGCTCTAACTGACATTCTTGCATTGCATTTTAACAGAAGGACTGGGACGCAGAGGCGGATCTTCTTATCTTGTGTCGTCAGCTCATTAGGCAGGAAAAATTAAGCAAGTTGTTCACCTTCTGGACCCCAGTTTTTTTTATTTTTAAAATAGGCATGATGATACCGACTGTGAGGGGTCCATGGGAAGACCACGTGGGAGCACACGATCTCCCCGTTGCCTGAAGTAGAGCCTCACCAACTTCAACGCGCATTTGAAATGTGTAGGGATCTTATTAATATCGATGTTCTCATTAGCTGCATCGGAGGTTCATAATGACCTTGAATAGCAGGCATCAGACACGGAGACGAAAGCATTGCACCTAAAAATAAGTGTAGACAATTCTAGGGCCAACAGGTCTTGTACTGCAGGATTCCTCAGTAGCCCTGTGCACAGGGACCCCCTGGCGACATCTACGGTGGGCGTGGTAGGCTCTGAGAAAGGCAGGTCAACAGAATAACTTCCTAGCATGGGACTTAGAGATACCCATGATGCAAAGCCTTCTTACCTGGCCAGTCTCAGAAGTCAGAGCAGAGAGCAACATGTTCTCCACGCAGTGAATAGATTTTATCATTTAACTATCAAGCACTTAATTAAAAATAAGTAATTCGTAAGAGTGATTAATATTTGGTGGCTAAGTAGGTTTGTTCGACACCCTTGGCATTTAAATACAGGACGGGAATCAGAATTTCTTTCTTCAAAATATTTCTTTACGAAATGAGTCTTAGTTGAGCAAATATATTTTTTTTAACTTAGTTTAAAGAGAAATACAATCATCATACTGGATGCTACTGTGCCAGACTATTTGTAAACGCATTCTTAGACAGGACGTACTTATTGAGCCAACACATATTTATTTAGGGTCCACCATGCCCCGGCCACTCCATTGCACATGAGTAATGCTATGGCAGAGAACGGCCATGGAGCATGCCACCACCCTCAGGGACCTTATATTCTAGTGGTCCGGAGACTCGAACATGACTTAAGTGGTAGGCACTACAGTCTGGGACCCACGGGGCTTTGTATCACACTGAGGAGTAACAAGTCTAATTAAACTTGAACCGCTCTTTCAAATGCCACGTCCAGTCCAGACCTGCTGGCTGGCCAGGGCTCTGCCAACACAGCCTGATCTCCCTCTGACCCTGCTCAGCCATTCACTCTCCACGGAGCAGTCTCAGTGGCCTCAGGTGACCCTCAGTGTCCGGTTGAAATAACTTACGTCGAGGTTGAAATCATACATTCGACTGTAGGAGATTAATCCGGTGACATCTAAAGCAGAAAAGCAAACAAGCCACCCAAAGTAGAGTCACCTCACTGCTTCAGGACCCGCGAAGTCTCTGACAGCAGAAAAAGAACAAGTCCTAAGACGTTGGGAAGACCGTGACCTTTGCCACCATCGACTAAGTAGGGGAGTGGTCAAGATGATCGCTTCTCTCATAGAAAGGGACCGGTCAGGGTCAAATAAGCACATCAATAACAGCAACAATAACAAGATCGCGGTACTTTTAAGCCGCCTCTGGTGCATGACCTGGTTTGGGTTAGTTTCCATCATCTCCGCTCTGCATGGTGAGTAACTAAGAATGAGACCGGCCTCCCCTGAGTGGCCTGTCCTGTCCCACTGCAGCCCCGCTCAGGCTCCGGGCACACGTCGTACCCTGGCTTCGGCGTGAGGGTGGATGAGGTCTCAACAGCTCTTGTGCCAAATACCGTTTCTGGAGAAGCGTGTAGAAGACCTGTCTACCCCTGAAAGGTGAATTTGAGCGGTTCAGCCAAAGACGGCAGGGGAGGAGGATAACGCTGTTCGGGCAACATGGTGGCATCACCGTCTGGCACAGTGGGGATGGCACCCTGGAAGGGGGCCCTGTGCACCGCCAGGCCCCTGAGTGGCAGCAGCCCAGCTCCCCGGCCTAAAGACCAGACGCATACCCTTTTGAGAGCCTGGAGTGTGGGGTTCTCTGCACGAACCTTCTGGAAGCTTCTAAAGTGCTTCTGCCTTGGGCACCTCTGCGTCGTTGCTCATGCTGCACCCTGCTCTGGAATTCCTTGCCCTTTCGACCCCCTCGCCACCTCTTTCTCTTCCTGCTTCGCCATCCAGCTCACACGGTGCTCCTCCGGAAACCCACCTGGGAACGGACGGGCCAGCTGTGTTACCTGCCCCTCCACGTCTGCTTTGAGTGGCCCTGTGGCGGGGCCTGTCCCAATCTCGGGGTGTTTCCAAGCACCGGTAGCCTCCAGGTGGTGTCCTTGTCACCGCTATGGCCCCAGCCCAGAGCCTGGCACAGGATCCGGGTCCGTAATATTTTTGCGTGAATTAACACATGAACGAGTGAACGCCTATAACGGCCGTCGAGACTCTGGGACGTGGGAAGCTCCAGCTGGACCTCGCCATCCTTTCCTGTTTCTTTCCCACCACTGAGATCAGAGGCAATGTAATGGCATCATTGAAAACACAGCTTTTGTATCAAATATAACTGGAACGATGCCCTGTTTGACTACTAACTAGCTGAGACTTTGTGTCATTTAACGGATTTAACCCATACCTGTAAAATGGGTTAGTTAGTATGGCAGGGAAATGAAGCCGTACCTGCCATCTTTTAGCACGGAGTTATAGCAGCAGCAGTAGTAATCATCACGGAAATATTAATGGTAATAATAATCGTAATAATAATAGCATTAGATAGGTAATAGTAATGCCTAATGTTAATAATGGTGGTTAGTAAGTCAATAGTTCAAACCTCACATATTCTTCTAACCTGTTTTATTATTTCCAGCCCTAGACAAGCCATAGTTTTGACATCTCAGGACAAAATGGTGAGGCAATCAGATCAGCTGGTAAAAACAAATTTAAAAAGTAACTTTTTTTACAGGTGCTTCCATGGGTTAATGCAACTAAAAAAATAATCAAGTCTAAAATCATGACAGATTCACGGGGCTCTTCCTGAGAGGTTCTAGGACATACCTAAGCAGGGCGCCTGACGGGACACACCAAATTTCCTATCTCAGGAAGAGCCGGGGCAGCTGCAGGAGCCGTGGCCGGCTTGAGGCGGCGGCGCGAGTTTGGACCTGGCGAATGACCGGGAAAGCGGCTGTCCTGGGGGCCTCGCTTTATCCACAGAGCTGGACGTGCGAGAGCGCGCAGCCTCGGTGGCGTCAGCAGCCTCTGCTGCTCCTTCTGCCCCTCCGCTTGGCTCATGCAAGCAATCGCATGAACCCCCCCCATCAAGTGTGAGCATGCGAAAGCCTAAGGACAGAGAGCGAGAGGGAAGCGAAAGCAAGGACGGTCCTGGAGTCACCCGGCACTGCAGGCTTTCCAGGGTGCCTCTCTTCCAACCGCGGCGAAAGCCAGCGAGAGCGGACGGAGCAGCGGAGCGTGGCATTCGTGGCCGCCGTGATCGGTGCCCCCGCTCCGACTGGCCAGCAGCCGAGGTTTGGAAGGAGCCTCCGGCACCCTGATCTGATGTCGTTAAGGGACCTCTGCTTTCTAGTGCAGAATGCATTCGAAATTGTTTGTGACAGCGGTGCCTCCGCCCCTGTGATTATTTAATTCTTCTGGAATGTGGAGTCAGCATGAGGCTCGGGCCTGGCAGCCCACGGCAAGTCCACTCTCTTCTCTCTCGCACAAGACATCTACCTACCTGAAGTCACATGAAGGGGCCAAAAGTCCTTTGGAGAAAAGCTGACTCATTCCGGTTGGAGCTGGAGCCAGGCCCAATGGACGCGCTAAATGCCGAAATCACTTGTGTCGACTTGGGAGACAAACGATGGACGGCTCCCAAACTAAATGGGTTTGCGATCCTTTCACTCTCTGCCTCTCTCTGTCTCTTTCTTTAAGAGACTGAAACTGGAAAGCCAAATCCATTAAACAATTTGTGCTTTGATTTGCAAAAGACAACAAACATATCCTCTGGGCTGGGAAAGCGTGTCTCTTCTTGCATTCGAGTTCGGGAACACTGAGTCTTCTCTTTCAGGTCCTTCAAGGTACATCAAGTTGAAGGGTGATCTAATCAGCTTTCAAGGCAAAAGGAGTGCTCATTGTCCCCATGGTTCTATTCGATCATTTTTCCGCCACTGAACACACACAGACTGATCATTTAACCTTGATTCCAACATCCGCAAAAGAAGAATTAAAAATCCTATTCATGGGGCAAACACAGGGAAACTGGATGTTCTCAGCACAAGACGTGACCGTGAGTAGCTGCTTCAAAAGCATCTGTTGAAGCAAAGAGTGAGTTTTGCTAAGTGAAAAAACAATGAATCATAGAAGTGAGGCTCAGAAGGAAGTAATAATAAATGCATCTCAGCACTCCCTCTTTCCCAGCGGAGAATGAGACTCACACAGGGGCAGTAGCTGGACTTAGGTCATGACAGAATAAACACTAGAGCAAGGTCTCTGAAATCCTAGGTCAATGTCTTTCAACTACAGGTCAATGGACAAAATTGATGCTCGTGAAAGGACAATTAGAAATCCTCCTTTCTCTCTCCTGTTAATGTTTTATGTGTAATAGTAGTAGCAATAATAGCATTCAAAGTGTAGCCTTTTTGACCTCTCTTAAATTTGTTACAGTACTTGAGAAATAATGACGTCGATGGTAGCAAGAATGAGGCTGGATGAGGGCAACTTAAGGTACAGTCTTTGGACTATCGGGCTCTCTGGGGGTGGATTCTAGGAGTCTGTATTTTAACGAATTCTCTGGGAAGTTCGGATGTGTGCCACATTTTGAAGACAGGTCATCTGGACCAAGGCAATTAGGTGCCTGATGCCTAAATGTAGCCACAGCCCTGAACGGTACAGCTAGGGACTATGGCAGGGGTCGTTGACTGACTACTTACTCCCTTCTCCCTTACTTTCCTCTAGCACAGAATTAGAAAATCAGGTATTCTCTTTGCTGGTCTTGCAGTAAAAGGTGGCGGCCATGAAACCAAATTCTCACCAGTGAGATGCATGTGGAGATCTACTGGGAGTTTGAGAAAGAGATTTCTTTCCTGCTCAGAAAAAGGCACATGAGGACAAACTCTGTGTCTGTGTCAACTTCTGTCCCTGAATTTGAATGCAGAGTGTGAGGATCTATAGTCATCTTGCAACCAAGAGGAGAAAGTCAAGAGAACCATTGAGATGCCCAGCATGGCAGCACCATTGAAACACTTAACTTCATCCGTGTATCCTTGATAGAGAAGAACAGCCATTATGCTTCCAGACACACATCACTACTATCAAAGTTTAACATTTCGCTAAGAAGTTTTTCCCCCATGATAACCATGAATAACCATGACATAATAAAATGGAGTATAAATTTCTCATAACTCGTATTAAAATAAAATTAAATTAACTCACAGATCGAATGCTGTCATGGAGAGGCAATGATTATGCAGTGGAAGGAGAAGATGGAAGGAAGCAAAGTAAAAGGCCGGGCTTTGTAAAGGTGCCTATGCATTTCTCAGGATGCTGTAATGAATTGCCACACCCCAGTAGCTTGAAACAACAGAAATGGGTTCTCTCTCGTTCTGGAAGCCAGGTCCACAAAACCAAGATGTCAGGAGGCCGATCCCTTCCGAAGGCTCCAGGAAAGAATGTGTCCCATGCCTGTCGTTATGGGACGAATCACCTTCCTGCCCAGAGTTGTTCAAGTGCTGACCCCCAGCTCCGAAGAAGGTGACCTTATTTGCTAATAGGACTTTTGCAAGTGGTTGCGATAAAATGAGGTTGGTAAGCCCTAATCCAATATGACCGTGTCTTCGTAAAAGGGAAAATTTGAACACAGAGATAGACATGCATAGAGGGACAAAAATGGGAAGACCAAGGACTGTGCCGTGTGGAAACCACGGAACATCTGTCTGCCAGAAGCTGGGAGGGGCGCATGGACAGACTCTCCCTTAGCACCCGCAGAAGGACCTGACCCCACCAGCGCCAAGCGCCTCTTCTAGGCCCCGCCGGCTGCCAATGACCTGTGGCATTTCTTGGTTTGTAGACGTATCACTCCAATCTCTGCCCTCATCGTCACATGGCCTTCCCCTCTGTGTCTCTGTGTCTCGAATCTTTCTCTTTCTCTTGTGAGGGCATCTGTCATTGGGTTTAGTGCCCACTCTCCATCCAGGATGAGATCCCGAGTTACATCTGCGAGAGCCTGTTTATAAACTAAGGTCACCTGTATAGGTATCAGAGTTAAGACTTGTATCTATCTTTTTTTTTTTTTTTTGGAGGGGGAGATACGATTCAACCCACCGAAGGCATCGATATTCTAGCGGGGATATGATTTCATGGTTAATCATGTAATAAATCTGTAAAAGACATTACACTCTCCTGTACAATTAAACGCAGTGTCCGAAAGGGAAAAAAGGAAAGAAGGAGCTGATTCTGAGTTTTTCCCTCGGCCTCGCTTACCCAGACGGCTTCCAGGAAAAGGTCCGGGTCCCACCTTGTAAGGTTCAGGGAACGTTTTGCCATCTCTGTCCCTCCCCTCCCACCGCATGGCTTTGCTTAGAGCAGTAATTGGCCCTGAGAGGAGAAGGATGAAGATCAACACAGCCCGTGAGTGTGCTAATCACTCTTCCTTGCCGTGGACAGAGCCAGCTTCGGTTTTTGGTCCCATCCTAAGTATGACATCTCAGTGACAAATTAAATCAATTAAGCGGAGAGCTCCTGGAGGGTGAGTAATGGGCTGGGATAAGGATGCCGGGGCTGTAGGAAAAGCTCTGCTTCTAATTAGCCGTAGGAGACTCGGCGAGACCCTGCTCTTACGTGGGCTCCGCTTCTGCATCTGCAGAGAGCAGGGGTTGGTCTGCCTTATCTCTCAAATTCCTCCCGCACCACGATTCTCTGCACATACTCCCCTTGGAATTTGGGCAGGACTAAAGTGTGGATTTGTTTTTTTAATTTTTTTTTTTATTTTATGCATATGATCAGTATGGAGATTTATGGAGATGCTTGCTTTTTATACAGCTCCAAAGGAAACACGCACGCGCACACGCACACACACACATGCACGCACATTATACACAATAGCAGCAAGTGAACCTTTGCCAGCTCCACACACATTTATACAGCAACAGCAGACACAGTGACACCAGACTGCAGCGAGGGAAAGTGACTCTGTCAATATTTACTGAGACAAAAATGGTAACGCAGCCTGTGTTTAGCTTCCTTCACTCAACAAACATGTGGAGGCCTCAGTCTCGGCCTCCCGCGCCAGGCGCTGGGTCCAGGCGCTGGAGAGAGGCCACGAGCAAGACTCCGGATCTGCCTCGCGAGCTCAGGGTCCCTCTGAGAGATGGACGAGAGGCCACAAGTGTTGTGTCACGTGTCCTGGGATCGAGGTAAGCGCTAGATGCTGTCCTAGCTCTGAGGAGTGACAGCACCCACCCCAGCCTTGGGACCAGTCAGAAAGGCCTGTGAGAGGTACTTCTAACCATAACCTGAAGGATGGGAAGGAGGGGAGGGTGGGTTACCCCGTTGCTACCCGTCATCATGAGGCGATTTAAATTCTATAGTTTCTTGACCGTTAAGTGACCCATGCTGAAGCAGGAAACATCTAATGCTTTCCTGTTGACTGGGATAAAACTTCCTGGAGCTCTCCCAAGGTGTATGACTATCAATTAATTCCACCCGTTATCCTCTTAAACCACAGTTCCCGTTAAGCCACGTCACTCCTCCAAAACGCTCAAGGATGCACACCAGCCTTCAGAATGACACCCCATCTGGCCTTTCTGCTGGCCGAGGACCTCTGGTTTTCGGTTGACTTCTTGATATCGTCTCACACCACAAATCACAATAATACATGATAGAGCGTGGGGGTGGGCTCACCTATTTCAGGTGTCGGCAGCATCACCTGAAACGCACACCAATCAGCCTGGTCGATGTGGTTTCAAACGTTGACATTCTGGGGGTTTGTGGGGGGTGAGCCCCAACTCACGGAGTCGGAGATTTTATATCAACACCGTGCTCTGCCACTGACGTCCTTGGGCCAGGCTCCTTTTCCTCGTGTGTACACCGGAGCTGGCACACTCTGATCTGACTGCCTGCTGGGAGTAAACGTCCGAGAAGCCACGTGGAGTCTTCAGTGCACAGCGTTCTTTACGGAGGCCACGAGAGCTCAATATAAAGCAAGAGGCTTGACTGTTACGTCATGAGACTGAGCCCCAGTCAAGGCTCCCAAGGGTCCCTGTAACTCTGTCTCAGCTCTCTGGGGCCTCTATTTCCCATCTGAAAATGCGTACAGTCTGGCCTGGTTGTCGGTCCTCATCACTTCCCGGGGAACTGCGTGAGTCTGTCTGTTTCTTTGCCTTTAAGGGCTGACACCTCCTCGGCGTAAGCGACAGGAAGTCTTTTGGAAGTGTGCAAACTCGAGAGAAACCGTCCACCCTCGTGCCACCTGACCTGTGTGTGCCGATGGCCCCGCCTCCAGTTAGTTGTTGGTTTCTCACGGTCGATGCCGGGCATGGCACTGGAAGGCCGCCCTGAACATCCAGCCGCCAGGACACCCTCTGTCCACACGCTGAGGTGCTCGCATGGGTCGGTTAACTGCGATGTGTGCATTTCGCCCCTGCTTGCTGGGCCACGTGGGTGGCCATGGGTAGAGATGCAATGGTGCCCATCTAAGACCCGGACTCGGAGCCAGGAGGAGTGTCTGGTCCCTCTGCTCCCGGGCCCAGATCCAGCCCCTCGCAGAGCCAACTCGCAGCAACCTTGGGGAGGGTCTCCAGTCCCAGTCCGCACTGTGGAAATTGAATTTCTCTCTGAACACAGGCATTCTCCCGGATCAGACATCCTGAGCAGACTAAACATCTCTGACAATGAGCCCGAAGTTTCATAGCAAAGCAATTTCACTTGGTAATTTGCTCAGTACTAAATGCTTTTGGCTTCTTCCAAGTTCATCTCTCACTACATTATTTTCCCAGGACCATCCGCTTTTAACCTAATAAGGCGAGCATGCCTGCGCTATAAAGGGACCTTTGCGACATGAGTGCATATGTTACAATGCCTTATTTTCTGTCGTGGAGATTTAATCAAATTCACTAAGTTGGGGGATTATAATAGAGATTTTCAATAATCTATGTTAAAAGGGGTTTTTATATGATGTCTTGCAACACGTGAATAAATTCAGATGGAGCGTGCATTTGGTGCTGCTGGCAGATAATGAATTAAGGACCCAGGGGACCCCGGATCGTCCCTGCGCGCTCGGGTCTGGTGAGCCAGCGTGATCTGGATGGGCTTGTTTGATAAACTTTCTAAACGGAGAGGTGTCTGATCACAGGGTGGAAATACACATCGTTCCCCAGGTTCTCTAAAGCCCAAAAAAGATCGATTGCAAATGACCTCCTCCACCTCCACTGTTTGCAACAGTCAACGCACTGTGGCTTTCTTATGTGCTCTCATTTTGGGCAAGCTATTAGAATAACTCACTCAGGATCAAAAACGCCTATACTTCATCCCGAAGATTGCTCTGATTAATTAAGTGACTAGAACGGCCTGGCTCCTGCCTCTCACATCAAAATGGCACCTGGCTCATTTTCCAGAATGGCTCTTTAGCTGTTTGCGCATCCGGGCCCCGTCTTCCCGTTTTCCGCAGCAGAGCGCTCCGTGTCCTCAGCCTGTCACTGCTGCTTCCCTCTTTTCCTATATCTTGACTACTAAGGTGACACCAGGCGATGAGGCACGTTGATCTCTCGAAGCTGCAGAGAGGGACAAGGAGCTCGGTGTGATCCGCTGAGACGTCCCGGGGCGAAGGATGACTCTCACGTTCACATATCTCCTAGTGTAGCCAAATTCGAGTACCTAACCTCTGCGATGGAATGGAGCAGACATCGTCGGCATGGCAAGCACAGGAAGGTCAACTACACAGATGCACACGCTGCCGCTTAGTAAGTGCTTACTGTTTCGATCTCACTGGAATTGCCTCCACCAAGGTACCTAAAGCCACCATGTCACCTTTTTATTCTTTACGAAAGCCTTTTAGAAACTGGCCCTTATATTTTCATTGTCCCTGTGTCTTGTCATTTTAGAGATTCGTGGAAATGTAGCAGATGATTCAGTTTTATGTTATTTTACCACTTTCTTTTCAGTCATTTATTAAGTATTTACTGGATTTATACTCTGTTCCAGGTGCCCTGCTTGGCTACCGACATCGAACCTGGGCTGTGACTGTAAGTTTTTTTTAGGCAATGATTTCTTCGCTTCCTGTGGACTCTGTCCCCAATGGGACTAAGGCTATAAAAAAATCAACTCTAATAGAAAGACCGGCAAACGCAGTTCTGTCTCTACCTTCCCAACATAGCTTATTTAAAAAAAAAAAAAAAAAAAGATTAAACTCGGTGAAGCTCAGTGTTCTCACCTATGCATTGGGATAAAGAATCATACACACGTCACTGAAACAGAGAACACAGATCAGATGGCGCCGATGACATTTAAAGCGATACGAAAGCGATGTGCCACTGTACGTACTCATCAACTGTCCAAGGAAACAGCGTGAGCCCACGAAAGAGAAGTTTGTGGAGAGAATAATTGGAATAGGAGCATTTATGCTACCGAAAAATAAGAAATCGATCTCCGGCAGCAAGAGGGCTGCGTTGAAGGAAGATGCCCAAACCGTGACGTCGTTACGTCCTTGATTGCCAACCGGCTCGGTTAAGTCTTAATTGGGTATACGTGGTAAGAAGAAACTGTCGCTGCCCCAACGGTTTTCTGGGAGGAAAAGGGTCTGATAGGATGGTCCTACCTACCTGGCTCCAGGTGATAACCATTACGCTTTTGTTCTTTCACTCAATCGATATTTATGAAAGACTTAGGATATGCTACAGACTGTTCTAGGCCCTAAAGAAGCAGTAACAGTAGGTCAAACACCATGCTTTCTGTATCCAGGGACAGAAAATCAACAAGCGTGCATGGAAATCAGCCTAAAGGAATGTCACGGCTACAGAGACATCAAGCATGTGGATCGAGGCTGCTGGCTCTTTTGGTAAAGCGAGTGGACAGTTCAGGCTGAGTGATCGGAAGAGGCTTTGTTAAGAAGGCGATGTTGAAGCTGGAGCCTCCATCAGGAGAAGTGACAGGCACCCACAGGCAGGGGTTAGGGGAGGGCTCCAGTGTGGCAAAGAGGTGGACATGTTGGAAGAAATGAAAACACAGCTCAGTTGGAGCTTCGGAAGTGAGCGGCCACAAGGGGAAAATGGTATCGAGGAGATTGGAGGGACCAGGTTGAGTTAGGACCCCTTTGGCAAGCAGTCACCATCAAGTATGGTTACCAACATGATTTTGCTAGGATTATTCAAAGCTAAAGGCAATCTCAGGATGGGTGGATAACTCCATGGGCGAGATATGGCTTCAGCCGGACTCTCCTGGATGGGATAATGCTCACAGTGAGGTAGTTCATCTCGCAAAGCCGCTTACCCTGAGTGCATTGAATATGTTTTAAAACCACGTTTGACCCTGAATCAATGTCGTCAACCACTTCATTCAGCAGTCCACGTTTTCATTCACCTGGAGAAATGTGTTTTCATGTGCACGCCATAGTGAGCTGTCAGGAACCAAGCACTCACCCCCTCAACAAGGAGGAAGATGCTCCCTAGAGGAAAGATGGCAGCCATGCTAGGAGGTCACAGACGTCAGGAGCAGGCGGGCCTGGACTCGGACCCCAACTCCTGCCTTCGTGAGTAAATACGCAAACTGATCCCAACTCCTGCCAGCCTTGCTGTGCTCGTTTGTGAAATGAGACAGAACTTTCTCACTAGGCCAGCTTTCTCCTCCCTCCCTTCCCTTGGCTAATCCCTACTCATCTTTTAAGACTGGGCTCAAAGAAACTCCTGTACCACCCTGCCCCTGCCTTTGTCCCCTCCCTCCAAAATTCACTGTCATTCCCAGGCCGGGCTAAGTCTCCTCTCTGAGTTATTATCAGGATAGCACTTAACTTCATTATAAGGATATTATCCATATAATTTTTTGATAGCTGTATAGTGTCTTCAGCTTAGTATTCCCTGGCACAGAATAGGTATGAAATATGTTTGTTCAATCAAACTGAACTCAACTTAGTTCAGTTTGATTGAACCTTTATATGTACATACTTTCAAAAACTACAGCGCGTACTCAAATCAGTGGTCTACTGTAAGTCAGGAATGAGAACATAGTCACTTTGAATAGACATCGCAGATCTACTCACTTCTTTTGAATACTTTTAAATATGTGCCAGTCTTTTAATTATAAGGAATTTAATATACATGCATATTTTAGTGTGCTTCATTTCATTAATTAAAAAACGCACTTACAATTAAATTGTATAGCTTGTACTTTTATTTCTCTAGAATAGATTTACAGATAGCTGCTCTGGTGTTTCTGTTTTTCCGAGTTTGTAATTCATTATGCCTGAAGTGTGAAAAAAAAATCTGTGGTAAATATCTTGTTTGATTATATCTCCTTAATTGCATGAGATAGTTCCTGCCTGGGACCCCAGGGACCTGTTGGAAAGGAGGTGGACCTTTAGCATCATTAATGGGTTTAAGGCGGTAAGGGATTGCTCTGTCTGTGAAAAACATGTCCTCGGAATAACGTCCAATGGTCCACAACACTCGGTTTGTGTTTCTCCCAGGAGTGAGTGCCTGTGTGAGGTCCCAGCGTCTCCAGCAACAGAGTGACAGTTCACCTGTGGTTCTGCTTGGGGAAAAGGGGCAAAATGAGCAAATGACTCTAGATAAATGTGGGTCCCCGACAGTGGGAATGTCAGCCTGAACCCTCTCAGCACTGTAAATCTTACCAAATATGTGTTAAAATAAATAAGAAGCACCAAAGCACTGGACAGTGGGGTCCTTTGGGGTAGAAACAAACAGTCCCCCACTGCTCAAAGGCTGACGACTCACTGCAGCTAGTGCCATAATTCATTTTTAGAAAACATGACTCGGAGACACCGTATTAGCTATCTACTGCCATAGTAATTCCAGGTAACAAATAACCACAAAGTCTCAGTGGCATGCAATAATGAGCAGTGTTTCTCAGGCGTCCATGGGTATTGTGGTGTTCTGGGCACTGGGCTGGGCTGGTTCCTCTCAGCTGGGTTTGAGTACAAATCTTTGGTCATCTCGTGGATAAGTCGTGGGCTGGCTATTTTAGGCGGCCTCGGCTAGGACGATGTCTTTACTCATTGTGGCTTCTCACGCCTCACCTGAGCTTGCTCTCCTGGTGACAGGAGGGGTCTGTGGAGTAAGGAAGGCTGCAAAGACAGTTAAAGATGAGGCTGTGAACTTGGCCGTAATCGCTTCTGCTACGTTTTAACAGTGAGTCACACCTTGGTCCAGGACAAGGAAACAGGAAACAGACTCCATCTCATGACGGGAAGAGACACAAAGTCGTGTTGCAGAGGGTGCAGGATGAAGCCAGGTGGAGATCGGGGCATTTTCACGCTCTACCGCAGTCACGAAGAAACGTTTAGCTTATATTATTTATTACATCTTTTGTGGAAAGCAAGGAGGTATGTAAAATATTTTATGAGCTTTTTATACAAATTAACCAGAGAAAGGTCAGCATCTAAGCATGAACTATCTGGAAATTTCAAGGTGTGAAATAAGTCTATGTATTTATATAACCAAAGTAATGAATATATTTGTATTAAATTTGAACATTCCTTAATAGGCGCAAAGAAGAAAATAAAAAAACCCCAATTCCCATTTCTCAGAGATAAGGATGCAACATATTTTTTAATCATGAAAATTCCCAAACATGCACAAAATCACCTGCAGAGCCTCTGCCCAGCTTAGCTTCAACAATTATGGAAAATTTATCATTCCTCCCTTTTTCTCTTACGCTGGAAAATTTAAAAGCAAATCTTAGCTATTATGTCACTCTATCTGAAATATTTCACCAATGTCTATTTCTTACAGCTAAGAACAAAGCATACACACAATAGTAACAAAGTTACAGTAATTATTTAATATCATCAAAGAGTTAATTCATGCAATTCCTAATCTATGTTCAGCTTTCTCCCATGTCTCAAAATTTATATTGGATGGTTGATTTGTTTGAATTTTGGGTTAAGTAAAGTTCACAGTTTGCATTTCTATTATTATTATTATTATTATTATTATTATTATTATTACCACTTTAGCAAAAATAATTAGCATTTATTCTCGTGGGTCTACGGATTGGCTGAAGGGGGCTGATCCGGTGTAGCCTGGTTGAGGCTCCATCCAGCCTGGGGCAGCGGGGTGCTGCTGCTGCTCCCCGAAGCCAGTGCTCAGTAGCAGGGTGCCTGATCGTAGAAGGCGTATCTGATTCATCTGGATCCAAATGGAATCAAGCTCTAGAATGAGTCCATAGAGTGACTAGAGAAATGTCTGTTGCTGACTAGACCTCAGATTGTTCTTTTGCAATAACTGAACAGTGGCCACGTGGAAGGGATGTTGTGAGATTAAACAAGAATACACAAATGGCAGTGCCTGGAGCTTAGCAGCGGGGCTTTTCCTACATTGGAGGCAGAGTGCAGGAGATAGTATTTGAGTTCTGGGATTTCCAATCAGTTTGTATCAACACACAGTGAGGCGCCTTTGTGGGCCGTGGTGTAGCTTCAAAGGACCTTCTTCTGGGCATTCTCGCCTCATGCCAAGCCAGCCTGAGAACCTGCTACCTCACCTCTCCCTTCTGCAGGCTGCTCTCCAGGTTTCGAGCCCCAGGGGCTTGGGTGCTCTATGCAAAATGCCTTTCTTCCTCAGAACAGAGCATGGTTTTCATGGCACAAGGTCCAACCAAGCTGGAGCTGATGCAAAGAATTCGCCCCGAAGAAACAGCTCAGGGGTGGCTCTGAGACTTCCCCTGCCAGCCCAGTTTCAAATGCTCTAGCTCATGAGACGTGCCCAAGAATTATTTGTGCAGGGTGCAGTGTACGCGTCTGATGAGAAAAATAAGGCCAAGGTACATCCTGCCAGTGCCACGCCTCCTGGCACCCTGAGGGTACAAACACCCGCCCCCCAGAGGGCACGTAGGCAGTGCCTCTCTGTCCACACCCTGTCGGTCATGATGTTCTTTGTGGGGCTGCCAGAGAATGTGACTGTACAATTAGCTCTGTTGGCAGGACGTGTGTCCCAGGCTTGCATACGTGCCTCCTCTTGGCAGCGTGGGGCTTCCCCAGCTCAGAACCGAGTCCAGGGGACCCAGCTCACAAAAGCGTCCCAGGCAGCGAGGCCAGCAGACCCACGATAGAGGGGTTTGGTCCTTGAATGACAAAAAGTACTCCGCAGTGTCGTAATCTCCTTCTTATGAGGGATTCAGAGCCTAGATTTTCTGTTGTATCTTATAATCTTCTCTGAATCGGCTGATAAGAGACTCAACCAATCTAGTTGTTTATTGCAAAATATATCAAGTACCTTCTCCACGATACAGGACTCAGACTGAGACAACCTCTAACTCTCTGAGAGCTCTGTGTTCCTGGCAAGCGATGGAAGTCACAAAGGTCTCTGGACCACCTGGACGAGAGGGAGTGTAGGTTTTTGCCAAAGGGCCTGTGGGAACAGAGAGATGGGACATCTAACCAGGGGTGGAACATGCAGAAGAGGCGTCCAGGGGGAGAGAGATCCTCATGGGATTTTAAGGATGAAGAAACGTAATCTAAGCCAAGAAAGGAGGGGGACGGTCCAGAGAGGGGACTGCCTGTGTGGGAAGGTGAAGCCACCCTCTTCTGAGAACCGTGAGCCGCGCGTCAATGAAGCACATGGTGGAGGGGCATCTCCGGTGATGGCTCCAGAGACGTAAGCTGAGGGCGGCTCGCGAGGGGCGTTTCACCCTTCACCGAGTTTGGACTCTTACTCCGTGGGTAACGCATCTATCAGACAGAGGAAAGAACCAGATTCTCTGTTCACAGCGCGCTTCTCCACTTAATAGACGAGGAAATGGAAGAGCAGAGAGCGTAAATGACACCCGATGTCAAGTTGCTATTCAGTGAAAAAGCCAGGGTTTTAGTATAGGTCGCCTCAACTGGCAACGATTATGTAAGCAGAACCTCGTAGAAAAGACATTACAACTGGGTCGCCACTGAATGGCGGAGGAAAGATTAAATGTGTTTGTCCAGCCTTGGCCTCCCAGACTGCACACATGAGCTGAGCACTTCAACAACCCACTCATTGACCTTATGAAGCCCACGTCTTTTGCAAGACCTGGAAATTCACTTTACACATGGCGTGTACCCTCTCAGCTTTGAACTGATGAATTCTTTCAGAACATGTCAGTTTGATCAGTGTGAGACTGAACAACGAGGCCGGTGACTGGCCCTGGTCAAGCTCTTAAATGGGTGACATGCTTGAGTGGCATTATTTTTCATAAGTAATCACTCCATTAGTTAAAAGTTTGCATTTGGTGATGGTTTTGCCTTCTGGGGCCACCTGGGAGTCATGGCACCTAACCTTATAAATGCTCTTGTGAGGATGTTCCATGCGTGTGCACACCTCAGGCATGAACAGACTAAGGAAAAAGGTGTCACACACGGCTTTGGTCTTTCACCATCAATGCACCGTACACATTTGAGACATTCAGGGGCAGATAAATTAAAAAAAATTTTCACTGTGCTTCAAGGAAGCTCCCCAACACCTATTGGTTTGCTTCAGGAATTTCAATTTGTTGAAGACGTACTGACTTTATAATCTCTTTAAAAAAGGAGTTCACACAGTTAAAAAGACCCCTATCTCCTAGGTATGGCGATATCTAAGTTACCTCTTCAAAAGGCTGCATGCTCAACAGGAGAAAGGGTTGAGCGGGGATTCGGTGCCTTTAAATAGTGCACTGATGGATATGCTTTCCGCGTGTCTTCCAGGGAGAGATTTGGACATGTCCATTAAGCCTTAGAGGGTTGTTTTTGCATCTTCCTGTTATTTTAAGGTATGGATTTTTCTTCCAGGGATTAAGATAGAAAACATTATCTGATGCTTTAATTGGAGTCCTAGAGAGTAAGAAAAATTAGAATACCCTCAAACTCTGTTATTTTTAGTTTAAAAAATTATATTAACACTTTATACACAAGTACTTGTTTGTTTGTTTGTTTTTACTCTTAGTTAAGCTCTTTAGACAAGTTTCGGTTGTCCTGAGTCCTTTCTAAACAGAATCCGCCCTATGTTCTCGGATGGCACCTTCACGACCAGCCCCAGTCCTTCGCTCTGTGCCCTAGCCATGGCCAACATCGCCTGGTTTCTGGAAGTGTCCGGAGGTGTCTGGAATGTGCACTCCTCCATCTGTGAGCCCTTAAGCTCGTAACTCTTTTCATAATTCTCTTCTCCCAGCTCCATTCTTTCTTCCTGTCCCATCAATGTTACAGCTTGATGTCAGTTTCTTTGTCATCTAAAACTTTCTACGGAGGCCTCCTCTGTGCTTCCCTGGTGCTTTGTGTGGATTAAGAGGGAAGCCCAGGGTGGGAAGGGCCCGAGTTTGGGGACTAACCGCTGCCTTCCAACCCCTTCCCTTGACTTGGTGACCTTGGGAAAATTTACCGAAACGCTCTGTCCCTCCACTTCTCATCTGTAAAATGCAGAGACTAATAGCTCAAATCTCACTGGATGGTTGGTGGAAGGGCTGTGTACAAGAGCGCTTACTACAATTTTGGCACAAAATAATTTTTTATGGAAGTATTTGCTTTTAAAATAAATAAGTCTAGTGCAACCGCAGCATTTCAAATGGATTTTATTTTCTCAGCCTACACACAAAAAAGGAATCAGTAAGCTTCAGGTGTCCTGCTTAGAATGTGGTCCCTCTACGTACAGCAATGCTGACCTCCTCTACGCACACGGGTCTGACGTTCTGTTTCGAATACCAAGCCAGCCACAGACAAGGTTTCCTCAAGGTGTTCCCTCGGCCACACTCCCCCTCAGTGAGAGATGGAAACCCTTTTCTATCTGGGACCCCAATAAAGAGCTGGCTCTTCTCAGTGACACGAGGAAGTCAAAACCACAGCACGGCAGCCACACACAAACACCAGCGCTCCCCTGAGAGAGAGCCCTCGGGCGGGCAGGGCCGATGCTCCCCCGGAAAAGACAGGCCCCACGTCTGTCAGGGGAAGCCAACCTTCACTCTGGTTCTCTTTCCACACACGCCGAAGCCCAGCAGGGGATGATAGTTACACGGTAGCTTCCGCAAATAAATGCATCGACACCCTGAGATCAAGAGGAAAAAAAAAAAATCCCAGTTGATTTACCGATGTTGGCGGGGCCGGAGACGAGAGCGACTGACTACAGAAGACGGTCATCGGATAGCACGGCGTTTGCTCCCTCACAGACTGCACTGTGCTGTACATCGTGACTCGGATGCGACGTGGGAGAGAGACGCCACCAACACGTGAGAGCGAGGGTCCAGGAAAGAGCTGACAGAGCGAGGAAGAACGAGAAGGGATTCGGGCAGCAGGAAGAGAGAAATACCAGAGAGACCCAGCAGACACCAAGGCTGAATGCAAGTAATCGGCAAAAGGCATCGACGTGGAGGACCATGACTTGGAAAAGAAGCGATAAGCCTGCATCCCTCGGAGGCCAAGGGCACGTGCGTGTCTCCTCCCATGGGACGGAAACGCACCCGCCACGCATACTGTAAAGGAGACGCTTTCCCTGTCTTTGGCGTGACAGGGATAGCCCAGTGGCAGAACTTTCCCAGCCTCCGATCTCGCCCCCGGACCCCTGGACTTCACCACAGACTTCAGGCTGCTCCCCCAGGCGGTCCATCACCAGCCTGGAGATCGGCCACGTAAGAAGAACCGGCGCATGCCTTGTTTTTGCAGTGAAATACATGAAAAGATAAATTAAACACATTAATATTTTATTAACAACCATTAAGACCTACTAGAATAGACTCTATTACACTCGTAATAAAAGCCATCGTAATATTATCACAACAATGATAGAAACAGTGGCTCTCTGGCATTGCTGGGTTTCTCCATGGCGGGCACTGGCTTGGCCACCTGGCAGTCAACACGTGGGCATGGTGTTTGTGAAAACGCGATACCTTTTGGACACTTGCCGTTTGAAGGGGGCGCCTGGCCTTCCTTTCCCCTCGTTCTTGCAGCGCCCGCTGCTGCAGCCAGAGCCCAGACTTGCCACTGGTTCTTCCACGTGCCCATGGGTGCTGCGATGGTTAATCCTGTGTATCGACGTGACTGGATCATGGGATGCCCAGCTCTTTGACGCAACCTTATTTTTCCTGGGTGTGTCTGTGAGGCTGTTTCAGATGAAATTCTAATTTGAATGAGTGGACTCGGTAACGAACTTTGCCCTCCCCGGTGTGCGGTGGAATCATCCAGTCTGTCGAGGGTCTGAACAGAACAAACGCTGGGAAGGAAGAGTTCTGTCTCTTCCTGCCTGGGTGTTCAAACTGCGACATTGACCTTCCCTCGCCTTGGCTTTGCCGGAGCTCCCGCCTCACACTCAGGCTGTCATCCTCAGCGTGCAGACAATAGGTCCTGAGACATCTCAGCCTCCATAATTGCATAAGCCCACTCTTTGTAATAAATGTCTTCCTATGCATACAATAAGACGCATTATTTCTGTTTCTCTAGGAAGTGAAGAGATGGCGTGAGAGAGACACAGGAGGGGGATTGTATCCCCTGCATTTTGTCAACAAGGCAGCTGGCTGAGACTAGGCTTCGAAGAGGACGGCTGTTCCAAGGGTGGGTGTCTGGTGTGCGAGTGACTTCCCCAATGACGGCACTAGCAGTCCAGCAGGGCCAGAGATTTGAGATACCATCAGGCCTGGTTCCTTCTGAGGCCATGAGGGAGAAACTGCTCTGTGCCTCTCTCCTGGCTTCTGGAAGTGCGCTGGCCATCGTACATCTTCCTTGACTTGTGAAAACATTACCCCAACCTCTGTTCCTCTCTGAGGTATTAGGGGTTAGGACTCCAAAGAACAGATTTTCAGGGACCATCATTCAACTCATAATGCCTTGGCGAGTGTTGTTTGTTTCTGAGTACGTGACACTCAGCTATCTGAAGACTTTCATACCCCTTGGCCCTTAGGGAGTCTCCTGTCGACCTGCCAACTGCAGCCGTGACCTCAGCAAGGCCCGGACGTACCACAGTCCCTTCTCCACACTCTTTTTCCTGGACTGGGTGTAGATGCAATGCGGCACATGCATTATTGATAGACCTCACGCTTGCCAAGCTCGCAGGCTCTGTGTGTGTGTGTGTGTGTGTGTGTGTGTGTGTGTGTGTGTGTGCGTGTGGTTGTTTTTGAGACAGAGGAGGTAGGCACACAAACAGCATGGAAAGGATGGCACCTCTCCTGGGAAGGGTTCTCCTTTCACTAAGAACGTGTTTGCCTGTTTTCCAAGGATACCCTTGACGCTGGCTGTGAAGCAGGGGAGGGTGGAGGTGGCTTCGAACTCCAGTGGATACAGAGAAAACAAAGAGTGTTCAAGTGCTTAGCACGCTGCTTTCAAAGGCCAGATTCAGTAGTATCCTTCACACCCCTCACTTGGCCCTCCCGCCCCTAGACACAGCTCGGTGTCCCCTCCCCTTCGTAGTCCTCTCGGACTTCTCCCTGCCCGCCAGCCCCCTCTTCTCTCCCCTAATGCTCGCAGGTCCTCCTGGAAGACTCAACCACTTACAGTTGTTGCATGATTAAATATTTATAATCAGGGCAATGAGTGAGGTGTTGAATAATAAATGCTAAGGTTGAAGCGGCCTTAGATAATTTCTGCAGATTTCTTCATCTATGGCCTCTTTGATTCCAAGGCAAAAAAAAAAAATTCTTTAATTAACTTTTTTGGGGGTGCAGCTGTGACAGTCGCTAGGCCTGTGTGTGTTTGTTCATGACCACTGCCCTGCCACAGGGCTTGTCTGCTCTCAGCTCCCAGGCCCTCAGACATGCAGATGCCACATGGCAAGGTGGCTGTTTCCTCGTTTGTTTCTGAACACTCTGGGGGGATGCATTTCTTTTTAAACACAAATCCTTAGACCACATATCCACTGTAGCCATTTTGGGATGCGGAGAAAGTTTTTGAGGCTCACTAACAGAAATGGAACTTCCTTTTTATAGACCACAGTCAAAGCAATTACTCCAACATTTTATGCGCTATTGTCTTTAATTCTCAAAATAACTCTCTGTGGAAGCTACTGGTATTATCTAGATTCCTGTAGTTGAGAAGCCGAGACTCAAAGGGTTTACATCATTTGCTCAAGGCACAGAGCTGGTGGATGTTGGATCTCCTATGAGGGCAGGTACCATTCCAGGGAAGGGAGATAAACAAATGACTGGAAATGATCCTTACCCCTGCAGGAGGCTCGGAACAGGAGGGAAGAGATTCCTAAGCACGTGATGAAGGTCAATGGAAGAAAAATGTCTGAGCAGAAGAGCAAGTGGCCAGCTCTGTGTGGAAGTGTCCAGAAAGCTTCATTAAAAAAAAAAAAAAAAAAAAAAAAAAAAAAAAAAAAGACTTGTGAACTGGTGCTAAAAACTTGTGTGGCTGTTTGCTTGAGGACGAGTCTGGGGACCAGCTAGCTTTTCCATCTTCGGAATGGTTTTCATTTATCCTTTTCAAATCACTTCAGAAGGAGAAGGGTAAAAAGTTTCAGTCCAACTGTTTTTTCCTTTGTGGATCAAGGTTCTAGTACTGGGTTCTGAAAGCCTGGAATCGGAGGGTGTTGGAAGATGCTTTGCATGTGTTCCTTTTGACCAGCGGGAAACTTTTATTATCTTCTATAGACCGATTGTGTTTTTCCCCCCACGGCCTGTGACAATTCAGATGTTGAAACTTAAGCCCCAATGGGGGCTTGGGGAGGTAATTAGGTCCTGAGGGTAGAGCCCCGATGAATAGGATTAGCGTCCTTCATTACAAAGACTCCGAAGAGCTCCCTGTCCTCTTCCACCATGTGAAAATGCAGGGGGAAGAGAGCTGGACCAAGAGGCAGGTCCTCACCAGACACGGAATCTTCTGGCACCTTGATCTTGAACTTTCAGCCTCCAGAACTACAAGAAATAAATTTCTGTAATTTATAACTACCCAGTCTATGGTATTTGGTTATAGCAACCCAGACAAAGATACTACCCAATTTACATAGTGTTAATATCAGAAATCACTTAATTTTTTTTTTTCAAGAGTCAGGGTACTCTCCCTGCAGACAAGGGTGCTAGAAAAAAAAAAAAAAACAACTTTCATCTCTTCTGCAGTACAAAGGAAAATTAAATTCATAACAGGAGCCAAAGACTTAGGTACACATATTTCCACGCCTGCTTTTGTATCTGTTCTGATTTAAAATAAGCCAGTTTTTCACAGCTTGAAACAATAGCACAGAGCCAGGTTTCACCAGGTTTGTAAACGGGGCCATATTCTACCGTATGCCGTGTTTTACCAGGTTTTCAACAACCTCAGGCTCTTCCCTTTCCCATCTCTACCCACCCCGGGACATTGACACATCTTTCGAGAAGCGGAGGTGCTATTTCGGGTAATTGATAGGGGGCCACCTGCAGGGGCACAAGCACATGTCCTCAACATTGTACTTACTGCTGGGGCTGGAAAATGATTTCTTTTGGCATTAACGGAAGTTATCTTCCAGCTCCCTAGATGCACAGCATCGAAAAGTTGCATCCTTGAATGTCACTGGCAACTTTTTGTAAGCAGAGAGAGAGATCATAAATTCACATGCAAATTGAATTTATCAAGTGTCTCTCCACGCAAAGCGCTTTTTCAGAAGTGTCTTATCCATTGTAGCATTCAATTTCTGCACATAATTGTGCAAGTGAGAAATCTGGGTCTCAGGAAAAGTTCAGTGACAAGCTCAAGGTCACATGGTGGAAATGGTAAAGTTGAGATTAAACAGAGTTTTCTGAGTCCAAATGTATTCCTGACTCTATTTAAGGTCCCCCTAACCAATGGCGTATTTATGGAGGCATAGGACATAATGAGAACTTGAACACGTTTCTTTTGAAAGTCTAGACATGGGAACCCCTATATTTCTAGGACAGTGTTTTCCTAAACTTATCTCTGTAGAATATTAGTTTTGTGATGAATTCACGAGAAGAGGTCCCTCAGACAAGTTTGGGACATGCTGCTTAAGCAAAGTTAGTCATTTTTCTGCTGGTTTTCAGAGAGCTTTTAATAAAGTGATATGCATTATGGATTTTTCAGGTGCATTTTGGGTGTTACATTTGTTTACCAAATACCTACTATGTGTGGCACTGGGATTAAATGGTGACTGCAGCAGACACAGCGCCCAACCAGCAAAAGTCCCCAACAGGGCAGCGCCCCTGAACATGTCATCACACACTGGCTGACTTCTGGCTTCTGTTCTAAGTGCCTTTCACTCGGCTTCTTCGATGAATTTCTATCCCAACACATCTATAGGCATTCAGGTCAATGATGTATATTCTTTAACAGTTACTGAGATTTTAACCTCTTTGAGGCTATGTGACCACCTCTCACACCTGCTCAACCCCTCGGTGTCGCTCATGGGAGCTCTGCAAAAAGCACACTACGTAACACGGAGGGCATAGGCATGGAGAACGGTGTTGCCACTCACTAGCCGTGCCGGCCGCATTATTTAATTCCTTGGAGTCTCAATTTCCACCTCTGTAAAATGTGGGTAAAGATGTAAGTTTAACAGGGTTTCGTGGGGCGTGCCTACCGTGTGCCTGGTATGCAGTACGCAAAGGTCTCCTTAACGAGGCCGCTTTAACCTCCCAGCTCAAAATTCCGACCCCCTTCACACCCCACCCCAAGGCATATCAGCCTCTGTGCTGCTCTAAGTTTTTTTAAAAAATCCAGTCTTATCACCTTTTAACATACTGTATAATTTCTTCATTATCGTCTACCGTTTGTTGTTCTGTACTCCCGTTAGCACATTCTTCCGAGAGGCAGCGGCCTCTGTCTATTCTGCACGTTGGCCTATATCATGGATTGACAAAAGAACTGGGCTGTAGGAGGAGCTCGAAGACATGAGCTGAGCTGACCTGTCCAAAGACTTAGCATCACACGCGGAGTGGGCAGCTACCTCGCCAAGGCTTCGAGCTGGGCACGCGAGACGAGGAAGCCACGGCCGGAGCAGAGAAGGGCTGTGAGCAAGTTATTTTGAAGGCTCTAGAAGCTCCTTTGGTAAGAACTGATGATACTTACCTGCCCCACCACACTCGGATAGATACTGCTGAGCCTCAATGTGATGGCGAATACAATTGAGAATCAGAAAGAAACTAAAAGATGTGTCCAAGTCTATCCAGTTGGTCATGACCCAGGTTGTAGATTAGACATGCCATGTTGTCTTGAGTGTTGTTGAAATGGTGACAGCGAGCAGACCATGGAAGAGAAGAGGGAAGGACAAATGGTGACATATGACCCACCCACGTGATCAGTGGGAAAATGCTTTAAAAACAGTGCGAGGCTGCCTTTGATCATGGCCACGGGCCCCTCCCTTATACCAGCAGCTCTGTTCACACAGACTCTTGGTATTTGGCTGCCTTAGTTAATCTGTAGGAGAGAATAAACCTGAGGCTTTGCACACGGAAAATCAATACCCAGGTCAGAGCAGTAGCTTGCTAGGGAGAAGCCGGTCTTCCCAAGCACAGTGTGCAGCCTGCACAGCGGCATTTCTAAAGCCTTGCTCTTGCCCTCGGGTGCCCAGAACGACAGCCGACCCTTCTGGCTAACAGGGCAGCAGGGCTCATGGCGAGGAAGGGCTCCGTGTTAACACGGTCCCTCTTTTATCCTCTTCCCGAGGCAGGAAAGAGAGTAATTGTTAAGTCGCCGAAGGCTGCAGAGATTTATCACCAGTTGCCAAAGCTTGCTGATGAGTTCGTGACATCCTGATCTGAACAGAGGCCACTACAAAGCTGTGAGCAG
Source organism: Eonycteris spelaea (assembly GCA_003508835.1). Taxonomy (NCBI): domain Eukaryota; kingdom Metazoa; phylum Chordata; class Mammalia; order Chiroptera; family Pteropodidae; genus Eonycteris; species Eonycteris spelaea. The sequence continues at coordinate 2,579,294 of PUFA01000009.1, read as the reverse complement.
GAAGCTCAGGAAGGTAGGGCGAGCGTGGGGCAGGAGCCGACACCAGGTACAGATAAAAAATGCCTCTCGAAGAGGTTAATCCTTCCTGGAGTCCACTGTTAAAGTAATAAAAGGTTTATGATTCATTTCTTCCTTGATAAGGGAGGAGACAATTCGTAATTACTGGATTTATGATATTTGTTTGTTGTGCTAACTCGACCGGTAAAGTATCCAGCAAAATTGCGCTTTGAGGCACCTTTGTTGGAGAATAATATGATGAGAGCTTTGAAAAAGAAAGCAGCTACCCCATGTGTCACCTACACTTGCAGGCAGGAGCAGGGTTTGGCGATGACCATCTGAAACCTAAAGATTCTAAGTGTTTAACCCCTGTTATCTTATTTCATTTTTTTTTTCCAGAATTAATTCAAAGAAGTAGTAGGACCAGACATCCAAGGTTACAACTTTGTCTAACATGCTCTCTGGGGAACACCTCATCCTCATCCAGTGCCATGGCCTGCCCTTCAAATGCCTGTTGAACTTGATTTGACATGTATTTGTATCCTCGTTGGGTCAGTGTGTCTGTCAACCTTGGGCTGTGACTGAACACAGGTCATAGGACTAGCTGTTTGACCCGCCCTGTCTCCCCAGCGCCACGCTGAGAGTGAGGATTGTGGGGAAATGTTTGGGGAGTGATGTGGGTGTCTTGTGAAGAGTCGGTGGGTACGTGTTCCACTCATCATCTTCAGAAGTGTTTAAATGGGAAGATGCTTAAATTCAATGAACATGGCCATGGCTAGATAATTTAGGGAAAACTTTCTAAATATCTGACAATAGAACTATTTAGACAGATGGCAGTGACTATCAAGCCACATTAAAAATATAACATATGAACACTGTAAAAATAGTCAAATCCTGAGAAACGATATTAAATGGTTAAAGTGGATAACAAAAATGTGCACTTAGAATATTTATGCATATGGATTAAAACCAAATGTGCAGACCAAGTGCCTGCAATAGAGTAGATACTTAATTTGTGACATAAATACAAAAAAAAAATAAAGGAAAGAAAAAGAAAAATTGGCATTAAAATTGCAAGAGTAGATGTGTCTATGAGTTCATTGACATGTATATTACAAATATCTGTTCATTAAACTAAAATGTTTAAATGATTGTAACTTCAGTTGGATATTTTATTATTTGCCTCCCATTTCCTTTCCTATAATTAACTATCAGGCCCCCTTACTTGAGGTTAACCTCCATAATTTGGTAGAAGGAAACTGAACGTTCTTGTCCCCTGCTGAGGACTCTGGTTCCCGAGACTTTGCAGTTCAGCCGTGTCCCTGTCCTGATGTAGGGAAGGTCATCCTAGCAGAATGTCACTCCTGGTGTGCCTCCCAGCGTCTGTCTCATCACAGTGGACGTGAGAGTCCACTGAGTCCTGGTAAGTCTAATCCCACATCCAGAATCCCAGGTCCCTCCCTCAAGAACCAAATGCAAAACATAAGGTCAACTTACAATCAAGCACCTTTCCCAAGGTCAGCTGTCATGATGGCACAGATAGGGCATACACGCTTTGTTTTGTTTTGTTTTCGTTGAACAAGGGAATTTCACATTTTTCAAAGTCAAACTAAAGTTGTGCACTGACCAGTTGAAGAACTGTTTGTTTGGAAGCAAAACTGTTGAACACTCATGAGAATGGGAGAAAGGTAGATAAACAAAGCTCCGAAGCTGATTTATTGAATGTCAAACTGACCCAAGTAGATGGTGAAATGTCTCCGTGCTGATTTACGTGACTGAAGATTGCTGTTTAAACAATCAGCTCCCACTGGCCTTGCTTCAGGTCCTCTGAGGCCCACGAACTTGCCTGTGAAAGTCGTTATGTGGCCCGTGGGCTGTCATGTTGAGCAACAACAGAGAAACACATTAACGAACATGACTATCAGGCAGCTAGAGTCTGCTCCGAATTAAAGCATCAATAAAATGTTAAGCTCTTAATAGATCATCGTCCCCGTAAAGGTCCAAGAAAGGACATTGGACTTAAGCTCAGAAGACTTAAGTTTTATATAGTAAAAGCCTTTACTGCTTAGTGGTCATGTGACTTTGGGACCATTGCTTTGCATCTACAAGACTCAGTTTACTCATCATCACATGAAGATAATCATGACATCTACCTTGTCTGTGGCACAAGCTGGACCACATGACTTTTACAATGTAAAAGTGATCATTTCCATGACTTAATGCTCATGAGGAGCAGCTAAAAATTTAAATCTCATTTTTCAAGGAATAAAATAAAGATCACAGAAGTTCAGACTTGAGCACCAACTTGATCAATGAAAAATGGAAAGCATTTGGTGATCCCCAGCCCAGCACCAGAGAGGCTTGGCTTGTCTCACACAGCTAAATTGAATCTCAGCCACCTTCGATGTGGGACTGTGCCCCTGGAATATCTCCTGAGTAAAGGCATGCGAGCGACAGACTTCGTGCTCACAGCTAGGACACGAAGAAGTTGGACATCAAGGGGGGACCACAAGTCGAACACATGTTCGACTTCATGTTTGTTCTTGCAGCACTGTTGTTAGAAGACGAAGAAGCTCAATGCGCTTGTCTAGCTTTCCAAAGTCACACACCTAGCAAATGACAGACACGCTGCCTGTCCTCGAAATTTACATCTTTCTCTTCCAGCACCAAAAGCGAACACTCGACTGAAAATGAGCTTTTGCCGAGATGCAGTCTTTGCTCTTCTGTCGTGGAGATCCCAGCAGGGCTGTGGGCCTCCCATCTCCTCTATCTCACGTGACGAGCCCCCAGGGATGCTCAGTGACCTCCTCAGTCACCTCCTACCTCTCAACTAAAGCTCAGCTCAGCTCAACCTAGTGTGATTGCCTCCAACTCTTTTTAGACTATGACAGAGGACATAAAAGAGCTGTTTTTAACTGAGAGTCATTCTGTGATGTCTAAGAACACGAGATTTAGAGTCAGGCCCACAGTCTGAATTCCACTTTTGCCCTTTTCCATGGTTATCCTTTTAGAGTTTTTAGACCCCCATGAGCTTCACTTACCCTCCTCCAGTGAAGATTGAAAAGCATGGACTGTGGAAGAAAGAGAGGCCTTGTGTCCTCTTGGTGAGAATATAAATTGGTGCAGCCACTATAGAAAACTGCACAAAGATTCTTCCAGCCATTAAAATCAGAACTCCCATGTGATCCAGCAATCCACTCCCAGGTATGTACTCAAAGGAAATGAAATCATTTACTTGAAGAGATGTCTGCACCCCATATTCATCGTACCATTATTTATAATAGCCAAGCCATGAAAACAGCCTAAGTGTCAATCAACAGGTGAATGGATAAAGAAAACATACTTATGTCTATATCTTTATACACACACACACACACACACACACACACACACACACACACACAGTGGAATATTATTCAACCATAAAAAAGAAGGGAATTCTGCCATTTGTGACAATATGGATGGAATTTGAAGGCATCATATTGAGAGAAATAAGTCAGACTGAGAAAGCATGATATCATATGTGAAAGCTAAAAAAAAAAAAAAAAACAAACTCATAGTTACAGAGAACAAATTGGTGGTCACCTAAAGCAGGAGTTGGGGGACGGGGAGCTGAAATGAGTGAAGGCGGTCAAAAAGTACAAAAAAGAAGCATACAAAAATACTTTAAATGGTTCCTGGCACATAGTTTTTTCTTTTTTATCTAATGTTAGAGGTGACTTTAGACATTAGGCTACTAAATCTTTACTTTTCCATAGCCTCAGAGGCCTAATTTGAATTAAATGCTTTCTTGTTTTTGTTTTTTTATGCATGAGAATCACTATTATAGATTAACATGTATCTGTGTTTTTAATATTATTCAGTTGAGGAAACACAGCACAAAATGTTCAAGTGATTTTGCAAAGTGTCTCTATCCAAGTCATCTGAAATGGAAGTGAATTTTCCATTGGCCCCGGACACCCCATGGCCCTGAGCTCAGGCAGCCGGAAGGCCTGGAAGGGGGGTGCGCTTAGGGAACCCCTCTGCACTGGGGGTGTTTGTCCCTAGCCCTCACTGTCTTTGGCGGCACCGATTCCTACTATCTGATCCCAGGCCCCAAATAACCACTTCCGCTTCGCTGATAGAAATATAATTCCCAGCAAATTACAGTAAAGGCTGGAGAAGTTGTGGAGGGGGAAACGTTAAAAGCCAGTTTTTTCTCCTTTGAAATTTTTATGTGCTGAAACGTGAAATTCACTGTCAGAAAAGTAACGCTTTCATGGGGCCTCTGGCACCGGGACATCCTAAAAATAGCGCAGAGGCAGGTGACCGCGAAGGCCCTGCCATGGGCCTGCAGCTCCTTTGCACAGAAGCCAACACGTCTCTGCTCATGTTCACCAACACGCCTCACCCCGCGGGAACACGGCCAGGCCGGCTCCGTTCTCAGTCGGAGCTGGGGACCAGGCGATGTAAAGCCTGCAACGTGTTGGCAGAGGACCCGGAAACAGGCTCCAGGAAGCGTGTGTCAGGTCCTCCTCTGGCTTCGTAAACACGACTCTCTCCCCTGAGCCTCGTATGTGAGGAAAGTAATTCAAATGATGGATTTTCGTGTCATTTTTTTTAAGTCCAAATGAGAAAACCATTCCCAGTCCAATTCGGGGGGTGTGCGTGCATGTGTGTGTGTGTGTGTGTGTGTGTTGTACATGTGCACGTGTGTAACAAGGAAGAACAGTGGCAATAGTGTAAACGCGAAGTGTGGAGCAGAAATTTTCGAGCAGACGTGATCCTCTCCTCTGACAGTGGTCTCCCCGTCGCTGGACAGTCTACAAGATGAGGACTTGCTCAGTCTCAACAGTGAAAATGATAAAATCAGGAATAAAATTAAATTACAATTTACAAGCCCGGTTGTCTACGGCTCAAAGCTCTATGTCCTAATTGCCACGCCTAGCTGCGTCCTTGAATCATAGAGGGCATATCACACGACTTCTCTGGTCCAGCCCTCCAAAACTTCCCTTTCTAGTGTCCCTGTGCTTAAAGTCTGCTTAGGGTCCTCTGGGGTTAGAGACACCACCCTGACTCTAAGATAGCTAGCTGACTGCTGAACCATCACCATATTCTGGATCCAAATAAACCACACACACACATACACACACATTATCTATGTGTATATATAAAATAAAATAAAATAAAATAAAATAAAATAAAAATAAATAATATAATGTAATGTAATATAATATAATATAATATAATATAATGTAATGTAATGTAATGTAAAATATAATATAATACAATACAATATAATATAATATATATATTACACATATAATATAATATAATTATACATATATATACACATAGATAATGTGTGTGTGTGTGGCAAAGACAACAGGAGTTTGATTCATTCATTCACTAACTACTTCTTGAGCCCCTGCCATGTACCAGACCCTGGATGTGGCTCTAGGGACGAAGTCACAGACAAAAAGAATTTAATCATTCCTTATTCCAAGACATGTCTAGTAGCCAGAGCGTGGATTCACGTCACTGGACGAGACAGGGGTCTACTATCAGAGCGAGGGTGAGGCTGGTCTCCAAATTGAGGAAGAACCTCACTTCTCGGAATGTTCACTCAAAGTTCCATCCACTGACGGAGCTAGACGTTCTGAACTGTCACCCTCTAAGAGGAGGCGGGCTGCAGCCCTGTGGGGTGCTCGGGGCTGGCCCCTCGAGCAGATTGGCGTGAGTTTGCCCTACAGAGAGAGGAGAGGAGAAGCGAAGGCAGGGAGCAGGCCGGCCTGCCGCAGCGTCTCGTCCCCTTCTCGGGCTGGCGGCTCTCTTTGCTGCTGACCTTCGTTTCCCCCAGCACTGGGTTGGGATGTGACATCTTCTGTTGGAGTGCCGTGGGACGACCTGGGGAGAGTGGCACTGGAGCGAGAATCTGCTCTCACCCTGGACTGCAGGCACTCCGTCTCGACTCACTGACCGCCCGAAGGCCCATACATGAACCTTCCCTTGAAGCTCGCTTGTCTGCAAAGCCCCGCCTCCCTGCAGAGGGGCCAGAAAGAAGGCCCGGGCTCCCTCACAGGATTCTGCAGCAGCCCATACCCACTGGGTAGTGAGCTTGTCCTCTGTGCTCCTTGGGGGGAGAAGGGACTAATGCGATTAAACAATTAGGCCTAAGTAACAAATTAAGCAGAAGGGGGTGTCTGCTGGTGACACAGGAATCGCCTTTCTGCTGCTGGGGAGAGATGGGAGGAGACAAATATTTCCTTCGAGCCGGGGGAGACTCTCCCAGGCCCTGTGAATGCAGTTATCAAAGAGGGGGTGCTGGAGGCATAACGAGCTGGATACGTGGAAAGGAATTTATCAGAAAAGAGTGGAACTCGTGGGCACGTCGAAGATTGCTTGAGGGTCCAAAGTAAGATTCCTAAAAGCAGCCCACATCAGCCTCACTGGGGTAGGGACTGAGGCTGTAGAGGGAGAGGCCAGAGGCTGGTCGGGCCACTGGAGAAGGGCCCAGGGGCAGGCCCAGAAGAGCTGGGCCTGGCCAGCCGGGGGGAGGGGCCGGCGCGGCCTTCACCTCTGAGCGTTAGGACCACACGACAGGGGGTCACTGCCTTTTCACGCCCAAACATTTGAGTTTGATTCCTCATTTCTTCACATTTTAGCTGTGAGACCAGAATTATTTCATGCCAATTGTTCTCATTTTTATCGTCCGTAAGATGACCACCATTATTTCTCTCCCAGAAGCTTGTCGAGAAGGTTACCTGAGGCGCCGTATGTACAGTCTAGCTTCCCACTGTCTGCTCAGCGGGTCAGAGCTAGTGATGCCCAGAGGCGGTGAGTACGCTGAGCGCCGAGATTCTGGATCTGAGACCGCATTTGCCAGCTGAAGGCATCTGTCTGAAGAAATCGTTGATTTCAGGACTGGTTTGAGGAAAGTACTAGATGAACCCGGATCGTCTTGCAGTGCCTAGAAATAAGGACGTGCTCGAGAGGAGAGGGGAGCTTGTCGAATGGACACAGGAGCCAACTTTGGCTTCGTTCTAAGGACTGAATCTGGGATAAAGTCAACAATAAGATACGTAATGATAACGACGGACTCTTATCCCAGAGGATAAAATCAGAATCCAGGTCCATAGTGATAAACTTAGTTGAATAAATAAACAAAGAAGGAGAAGAGAAAGCTCTATCTTATGAGAGAGTATCGACTTGGAAAGGTCTAAAAAAAATAACGCGAAAAAAAATTTTAATCACCTTTCGGCAAACACCACGGTAAAAATTATTTCAGTCAGGAGTCCTCAATGGCTGCTAAAATTAGTGGGTGAAAAGACGATGAGACAACGGGTATTTATACAGTTGCAAAAGTTGGTGCCATAAGACCCTCAATGATTATAAAGAGAAAATAGTAACTTCGTAAAGGGGAAACTCGACAGACACCCCCTGGGCTCCGTGATCGAGGTGAACATCATGCACCAGACAGATGCATCTTAGGAGCCGAGATACTGAGAAGAGCATAACATCACTTCTGAGGTATTCTTGCAAAAAAAAAAAAAATGTATAACTTAAATGGAAGCGAGGAAACATCAGAGTAAAATTGTGAGTTGTTTGTTAATAGCGGCATGCAAATATTAATTTCCTGCCTAGGTAAAAGGTATATGAGAATCTGTCCTCTTGTTGTAACTCTTTTATCCATCTAAATTCTTTCAAAATAAAAAAAAAAGTTTAAGATTTTTAATTAACAAGGAAAATCTAGCTCAGTGTTTGTCATATAAAAAGGAGCTCGGCAAATGGAGTTCGTCATTATTTCTCACAGGAACAATTGATGGCTGGGGCAATTTTCAATCTATTGTCCCCGAAAAAACAAGCCTTGGCCCCCGGAAGGGCAGAGTGAGGGGGCAGAGTTGTTTCTACAACTGCCGCGAACTTCAAGGTTGCCGAGTGACTGCGTGGAGGAGGGAAAAAATAATGTGCCGGATTCCGGAGAGAATGGTCGCTTTTCTTTTCACAGAAAAGAAAAAGTGCGCACGGCAAAACTCGGAGAGACAATGCGTCTTCCACAGCCTGTTGCGTCCTCCAAGCCATTGTCAAGGCCTGAGCTCAGGGCCGCAGCTTGGAAAGAGTTGCTGCTCCCTCCCGTCCCGGGCGATTCGCTGGGAACGGCATTGTCCCTGAGAAGAGCAAAGGCAGAGCGGGGCCGGGTGGCGCCTGGCACAGGCCCGGCCCGCAGGGGCCTGGCGTTGACCTGAGGCCTGCAGGCGTGGGTGCAAGAGGCGCCTTCCCGCCTCCCGTGACTCCGCAGTGTCTCCAACGACCTTACTTATGTCAGAACAAAGTGTCCTCGATGCAATCGTATACGATTAGGGATTCTGCACCAAAAAAAAGTGTGGGGGAAGCGGGGAGCCCCGCGTCGCAGAATCACCTCGGATTCTGGCTTCTGCCCTTTCACAGAGAATTGATATTTTCCTCCTGTTCTGCCTTAAAGGATTGATTGTCTCCGGCAATGTCTCAGAATAAATTCTGAAACACTTCGTGTGACTCGTGGGCATTTCTGATGGAGAGTCACCTTCTCGTGCTTCCTCCTTCCGAGTTAGTCTCCAGGAATCGAGAAGGGCTCTCAGTTTCACCGGCGTCCCTTGAAGCGCCATGTCCTTCCGAGACCACTCCTTCCTGGAAGTCTCTCTCCTACATCATTCCCAGCACTCCGCAGAGCTCGGATCAGTTCCTGCCCTGGGATGACGTCCCTCTTTTCTACGACACACTCTCTGGGCACTGCAATTCGTCGTTCGCATGTCTGTCTTCACTCCGGACTGTCAGGTCTTTAAGTCAGGGACCTGGGCCAATTGCATCCCTGCGTCCCAGTACCAAGAATAGTCCTGGCGCCTATAAATGTGGTGCCATTTGACTTGAGACATGCTTGGTCCTTAAATGCACTCATAAATAGCATTTTGATGTTTGTCTTCTTTCTTTTTTTTTTTTTTTTTTTTTGGTGCACACAGAAGTAGTTACCGTTGGTGTATTGATTGACTATGAATTCACCTTGCCCTTTTTCTCAAACGTTAACATGTTTGATGATGAAATGTTTATAAAATTCGGTGAAAGCGTGACACGTGATGAAGAAATGCCTAAGACAGAGGAAGTATTTTGCATTTACAGATATTGTTTATAAATTTCCATTTAAAAAAAAAAAACCTGCTCAAATTGATGGCTCACTTCTACCAAATAGCTTGCTGGAGCAACGGCTGTGATTTGATGTAATATTTTTACGGTGCGGTTAGAACTGATGTTACTGATTTCGACGACTCTCCCGTCGATAAAGGAAGGTTATGTCCTATCAAACATGACACAATGTGTGTGTGTGTGCATGTGTAGCTTGTTTTACGTATTTATTGATTGATTTGAATTACGGATCTTCTAATTATATGTTAATGTTGGTGAGAAAACAGAATTTTCCTTAGGAACCCTAAATATGAATCTACATGAAGTTCTGATGTCAAAAAAATATATTCTGCCCAAAGAATTTTATGTAACAACTTTATTTCATGTGTGAAACAAAATAAATATATTGTCAGATATACGAGGTCTTCGGAACAAAAATAAACCTCGACCTAATCAACATGTAAAAACTTCAGATTATGACACATGAAATCGACTGATTTAAAGTAGACACTTACAGTCAACACAATGGCTTAAAAATAATACTCTAGAGCCAATTAATAATTTATTAATATGATTACGAACTTTAATAAACATGTCAAAAATAATTCTGGAAAGAGTTTTTATGCCCTTTAAAACAATTTTCCATCTCCTTAAATGGCTTTCTCTCTACCCTCTTGTTTGTGGTGAAGGTCCAGAAGTCATCGTCACCACCCCTGTCCAAATATTCATCCACTCTTGCTTATATGAGGTCCTAATTATCTTCCTTATCATCTATTATTAACTTCTCTCCATGCCCACCGTCACCTCATCTGGACACCCGTGGACTCTTATGTGAGAAAACACTAAAATAAAGCTCCTGCCCTTGATAGTTAGACAGACCCTCAGAGAGGTAAGAGCGTAATCATTTAATAAATGCTCTAAGGCGGGGGTCCTCAATCCCCAGCCCACGGACCAGTTCCGGTCCATGGCCTGTAAGGAAACCGGGCTGCACAGCAGGAGGTGAGTGGCAGGCCAGAAAGCAAAACTTCATCTGTATCTGCAGCCGCCCCCCAGCGCTAGCATCACACCTCAGCTCCGCCTCAGAGCATCAGGCATTAGACTCTCATAGGAGCTCTGGTCCTGCTGCCAAAAAGTTTGGGGACCACTGCTCTAAGGTATGTTTATGGTTTGACTGTGGTAGAAGTGAGGAGAGAGCGGTTTGGGAAGTTTTCTCTGCAGAGACTGACAATGGCGGAGGGCTTGGGCAGCAAGCAACTCTGTGTTTGCAGGGTAAGGTGATGGGGTGACTTAGAGAGGCAGGCTGGCACGAGATGGAGTAAGATACCAAATACCATGCTAGAAGTTTGGACATTTTCTTGTCAACAGTGATCCAACAGAAGTTTTAATCAGGGGAATCATCATAATCAATTTACTCATTATTTCAAGCTCCTTTTGGTCATTCGCTTGCTAAAACCTCTTTGGTGAGACTGACATTCATGTCTTTCATTAAAATCACTTAGCACTTAACTCCCATAGACTTTCAACAGATTGTGAAGTTGCATGTCACAAAATTAGGAAGGGAAAATGGTCCAGGGTCAGTTAAAAGAAACTGAGACAAAGATGTCCCAGAGTCCTTAGATTTTTTACAGGGTGATCAGAAGGATCCGGTAGAAATCCAAGCACTAGATTAGACTTGAAAAGAGATTTAGAGCTCGTGTTTACAGGGACTGTAACTGCATTCCTTGATTGACCTAACATGTCACCGGCTAGTACCAATTCTTCTGTAAAGAGGCAACACTGTTGCAATGTTTGATAACTGATCTAATAGCAAGTCAGACATTCCTGGGTTGCCCTGGGTTCGTTATGCTCTATCACCTTAATAAATGCCCTCGTCCTCTGCTTATTCAGCCGTGGCCTGGTTCTCTGACTTGAATTGTTTGGGACAGCCGGGTCTCTCCTGAGTGACCTGTCGAGTTATATTATGGTACCTGACCTACTTTGTACAGGTCTCAGACTGCAGTGCAAGAAGCACAAGCCCCGTAAATGTCCACCAGACCTCTGGTTAGAGACAGCGTGGACTCGAGAGTCCCAGAAGGGACCTTCAGGTTCAGCTACCCTAATCCTGCTCCTTCCCCAGCTCCTCTGCACAGCCCTCCGCTGCCCTATCAGTGACAAGTGGCCAGCTGGCCAGCACTGATTCATTCCTGATAACGAACAACTTCTATTCATCCACTCAACAAATACTTACTTTGGCAACAATGGTTCTGTGCCACACCTTGCCTTAGGTATCGGTGTATGGCAGGATAAGATGGACATTGTCCCTGCGGGCGCCAGCCACCTTCGAGGTAGATAGCCACGTGGTTGCATTATCACAGCTTTAAAGGGACAGGAGGAAGAAAGACGAGAGCATGGGCAAAGGAACCGTACTTAGCCTGGAGTGTTAGGAGAGGCTTCCTCGGGGAAGAGATGCTAAGCTAGGAGCTGGAGGTTAAATTGGACTTGAGAAAAAGGTTGGCGGGGATGGGATGCTCAGTAGAAGAAATCTAAGTGCAAGTGCAGAGTGAACGGGGGAAATGTGGAAGGAAGTCCAGCGTGATTGGACCAGCATGTAAGAAGGTCGTGTGGTCCTGGTCCCACAGGGCCCTGTGGGCCATATTAAGAATCTTGATCTTTGTACTTGAACAATGAGAAGTGTTTAAGCTAGAGGGTGATAAGAATGGCCTTTGGAAAAAAAAAAACTTTCCAACTGAAGAGAAAGAAACACTCAGATCTTCTTGTTAGATACATGATTTTCGTTTCTCCCTGTGTTGCACTGAACATCCTGGTCTATGGGGCCAGACACTGCTATATCTGAATCTTAACTCAGTCTCTTGCTAGGAGAGTGATCTGAGGGAGATCTCCTAGAATTTCGGAGCCTTATTTTCCTTACCCATCAAAGTACCAGTTTACTTTGATCTGATTGAACCAAGAATCATCCAGGATGGATCAGAACTTGCAGAGCCCGTGTTTTCAAAAGCCCCACTGGGAAAGTCCATTTTGCCTCGGCCACAAACGATTCCTGAACACCTACTCCGCCGAAGCTCCAGGCCTTGGGAAATAAATAACACGTCAGCTCGGTGCCGGAGACCTCCCCGACAGAGGTCACCAATCGGGCAGTGGGCCAAGTCCACCAAGCGGAGGTGTTCGGTTGGGCTGGCTCTGTGTTTTACAAAAGCGAAACCGTGCGTCTGGATTCCTTTCGCAGGGCGTGTGTTCTCCGGATTCTCGGGGGCACTGCCTGTTGTCTTAGCCTTTCCCAGATTGATGACAAGGGTTTATCACCTCCCCGGTCCAGGGAGGCGTTAGCGGCGGTGACCCTGGATGGGTGAGTAGTCACATAGAAGGAAAGACAAGCTGCTATGTGTGAGCAGGACAAAAAGAGAGAAAATGGAGCAAAAAAAAAAAAGAAGAAGAAGAAAAGAAAAAAAAAAAGAAGAAGGAAAGAAGAAGGAAGGGAAGGGAAGGGAAGGAAACAGCAGGAACCTAGCAACTTACCGAAAGCGTTTAGGTCTGCAAATGGGTGACTGTCATGAATTCAGTAAGAGTCGCAGGAGTGTGATGCCCAAGCTTGGACTCGGAAGCAGGCACCCATGGTGACTTGACCGTTCGAGCCAGGAGAGAAAACCTGCACATGTCAAAAAGCTGAAAATAAATCAAGGACCAGCTGTGAGCATACCCAGGTTCAAAGTGCGAGTGCCTCACACTGGGTGTTAACTCCCCCCGGCCACGTTGCCTCTGCCTGGCGTACCCAGTTCTCCAGGTCTCGGTGTAGGGGCCGCTGCATCTGGGGAGCCCTATGCGCCCCCCGACCTCTCAGCAGGGGGGCCGCCCTGGTTCACGTCTCCCAAGCCTGTTCCACCTCTGTCCCTCAGCTCACGGGGGATGGGCTGGGGGGGGGACAGAGCTTTTTCTGTCGTCACTGTTTCCGTCAGAACCACTGCCGAGCGTGCGTAGCAGGTAAGCGATGGCGGTGACCTTTAAGGAAAGGACAGATGAAGGACACGGGCAGGGATCCTGGCCGCGTGGTGCCATCCCTTTTCTGGACAAAAAAGCTGAAAACAGCTCTAACAGGATAATCTGGAATGAGCTTAAAATCAAATTGAGTTGATCTGCTTATTCAATTAAGACTTGCTGATCAAGGTTTGCACCTCGGGAATATCCTCTGGAATATAAAAATAGGTCATTCGGGCCAGCCCGATGGGCACAGAGGAGGCGGCGAATGCGCTGGAAGGAATAAGATGAGAGGTCTCCGCATAGAAGGCGGCATAAGATTCAATCGGCTGATACTAACCGAAACCATATATGGAAGGCTTTTTTAAAAGAGAAAATCAACACAATTTATGTGACAGTGTGAAGTACTGGGCAGTCACGCTTGTACAGATCATCCCTTCGCAAGACAAGTGTCCTGCCGGGCCAGCATCGATATTTCTGAAGAGAGCTGTAAGAAGGAGCGCGTGTGCCAGTCACTTTGGGTGCTTGTTAAAGGTGCGGGCTCCGCCCACAGAGCTTCTGACACAGAATATGTGAGGCAGGCCCGGGACCTGCAGAGGATGCTTAAATAATCTTAAAGACCGTGCAGCCTTAACGACTCTGACGCTTCCTCGCTGCACAGAAGAGGAAGTCAAGACAAAGGTCCTATCTACTGAGGCTGAGGTACGAGCCAATAAAACACGAATACCGCAGACAGGGAGGCTTGCCCACCACAGAAATGCGTTTGTCACAGTTCTGGAGGCCGGAAGGCCCAGGTCAGGGCGCCAGCGTGGCGGGGCCTGGCGAAGCCTCCTCATGGTGCAGGCCGCCCGCTGGTCCCTGGGCCCTCACATGGCAGGCGGCAGGGAGGGAGGCACGCCCTTCGCACGACTCCTGCCCAGGAGCTCGCGCCACCTTGAGGACCCGTCCCCACGATCTCATCTGACCCCCTCCGCAAGGCCCCACGTTCTGAAGCCGTCACCTTTGGGCGTAGGGCTTTGCCACACGGCTTTGGGGGACACAAACGTTCAGTCCCTGACCGTTAACTTTGTGTCAACTGTTCGTGTTGATTCTCTGTGTCACATCCGGGGCTCTAACCTGAGATGCCCAGCTCAGAGCCATGTTCCTCTCGAACAGAGCGGTGTGCTCTGTGGTCCGGGCTGCTTGACCTATGAACCAGACGGACGGGATGCCACTCAGGAGAAACGAACGAAAAGTGTTTAGCCAAAGGCCACGTGGAAGGAAGGACCCCCTTCCCCGCTGCTTTAGAAAACGCGCCTCCTGACCTGCGGTTCATTCGTTCCCACATTCTACGAAAATTCTGTCCGCCCATTCCTCCTGGCGCTGCTCTCTGCACACGGAGGGGTCGAAGAATACTTTAGAGCAGGAGAACGAGAAGTTACCTGGCAGCGCGAAATCCGTGTGCACAGGATACTGAAATGCACAGCTTCTGCGGGAGCAAAAGTGGGAGATGCCCGATCGTTTTGTGCTCACCGTGGTGGGGTCACAGCGTGGGAAAATTGGAGCCCACGAGAGACGTGGAAGACTTACAAGCTCTTCCCCGGGTCATAGCCTTAAAAGCAAAACCGAAGTGCAAGTTCCCAGTGTCTGCGAAGGGGCCAGAGCGCCCCTTCCACACCAGCAGGCCTCGCCCTTAAGAAGTGTTGGGGCGGGGGGGGAGTCAGCCCAGACATCAGGCAGCCTCTGATGTTGATGTTGGGGTGAGCCAGGCAGTCGAGGTGGAATTTGCATCAAAGTGTATAGTGTTGCTTTATAGCCCTGCGTATTCCTGGGCCCCTCTGCGGGCCTCCTTCAAGGCAGGAGCGGGTGGTTACGTTGTACGTGTTTGTTCGTCACGACTTTTAAATCGAACCTTTTTTTATGTGCTGAGTTTTATGCTGACGAGCTTATTTAATCCATGAAATTGTCCCTTTAAAGCCTGGTTCCGCTGCCTCACACTTTACAGACAAGAACCCTAAGCTGGGCGACAATGCGGCCCCTTCATGATATGGCTAGTCAACATCAGAGTTAGAACTCCCATCCAGGGCCAGGGACTAGCACATGGCCCTGTTCAGTATTTTTTGTTCGTTTTCTCAACTCTCATTGCTCTAAATTCCCTAGTTTAATATCCAAGACTTAGTGACTAATTTTGGCCTTTGTATCTGTCAAACTGACACATGGTCTTCAGCTTCCTCCTCAGCCCTGGGCTCAACAGGTTCTCTTGACTTGACATCTCCCAACTTAGGGTATGAAACCCTTTCCTCCAGGCCCAAGGCAGACCCTCACCACCTAACGGCCCTTGGATATCTGCCAGGTGAGGGGCACTTGCATAGGGACATCATGAGTAAATGAAGCGCTCAGACGACTTCCTGAAGAGTGATAAGCTCGGGACAGAAACATGTGTTAACTGAGCCAGAAGAGAAGGATTAGACGTTCATCTATGCTCATTCCCAACTACTGCAAAGATGCGGGGCACGAAGACCCACCAGCTGTGATCTGGTCATCACAGATATCAGGAAAATGACCCTCATGTTGCCAGTGAAGACACTGATCTGCACAAGCCCTCACACCGGTCCTTGCTGAATGTAAGCTCCACACCCGAGCTCATCAAGCTATATCACCACACACCTGCGTCACCTCCATGCTTCAGGTAAAAGACAGGGTCATGCTATAAAAATAAGTGCCCTCCCACCTGGGGCTCTCCTGGAATTCTCAGTGGCACAAAGGGCAGGCACTGAGGGAAGGGTTGCTGGATTCCTATTGGCCGAGAAGTATTTGGAGTGATTCTGTCACCCAAATCTCCTTTTCCTGTCTCCTGGGCCAGGTAGAGGATCGGTGAGTCCCAGCTGGATGTCAGCCACAGAGTGTTCCAGTGGCATTGGACATGGATCATGGAAAGTCGAAGGCCTGGCAGGGAGCTGTCGCTGGGAACCACACAGACCAATTTCTTGGAAGGACAAACTGTGTTGTTATTCCAGGGACAGAAAAGGTTATTTGCATATGCGACATTGGTCGGCGGCGGCGGGGGGGGGGGTGGAGGGCGGGGGGGGTGGGTATATATGCATGTATGTGCATACCGATGCAATAAATGTGTAGATACCGTGTGCATTTGTATGGGTGTACATATGTGTATATATACACACACACTCGCGCATGTCATCAGCCCAGCCCATAAACATCATTACGCATTTATTTATGAGTGTGTGCGTAAGTACCTCCATGTCAGTTTGTGCACAGAACACTGTTTTGTGCGTGTGTATATATACACACATATATATGGCGTGGCCATGCTGCTTAATGTAGACGTATGCAAAGACAGAAAATAACGTATATCCACACATCCTTATGCCTTTGGGTGTACGCGTGTATCTATAAACAGACATCCAAGGTATTAAAAACCCCTCCAAGCAAATGGAAACACATCTTGTTTCTCTCACAGTTTTGAAAGCCACCAAGAATCCACATGAAAGGAGAGATTGGGGAATTCAAATAAACACAAATGTGCTGGTAATGCAGATGCTGGTGTGAGAATTATTTCAAAACCCAGTGACTCAACAGTGTCTCCCCTTAATTTAGGGGAGAACTGGGCAGGGGAGTTCTGTGGCCACTAGAAATCCGAGTCCGCGCTCGGCCGGCCAGCCCTCCCCTGACCACCCAAGTCTGCTCGCCGTGCGACTGATAGATATGTTTTGACAAGTTCTATTAAGTATAAAGACAGCCACCAGGGCAACATGTGGAGTTGATAGAGCGAGAGGCAGAAAGGCCGATCGCAGTGTGAGGCCTGCTGATGTTGACAGAATTTGCCGGAACAAAATGAGTCCGTGCTCACCATCATCTATTACCGGATTTCAGGAAGGTCTCTGGCACCCACGACGCTGAGGAGGGCAAAGCCTCGCCTTGGTTTCCTATTTCTGTCTCCCGCTTGCCAGCAAGTGAAGGCTTTCTCAGAACTCTAATTGGTCGTCTTCATGTGCGCTGAGTTCCGAGGGCCAGGGGGAGGAGGCCTGGAGTGGCCGAGGCCGGTACTAGCGGTGTGGATTTCAGCGCCTGCCCCTCGCCTGGAGCCCTCCGCATCCCGGTACCAGTTTCGGGGGCTTTTCCTGGCGGAGAGCTGGCAAGCACAGCCGGGCTGATGGCTGGAGCCTCTCTCGCCATCTTGAGTGCATCACCGTCATCCTCCAGAGTCCTCCTAAACAAGGCCTGGCACTGGCAAAAACAAACACTATTTTACAACAGCCCCGGATGCACTTCCAAAACGCAAAAGCAATCCACCCGGCTCGACGTGGCTGCTGCCTGGGACACACGGCTCAGCTTTGATGGGAGCCTAAGAAGCGTGTGCGAGAGCCCACGACGTGGTAATAGGCTTCCATTATTTATTTGTTTAGAAGACTGGGGAGTAGAACTTGAACTGTAAGCACATAGATAATCCATCTGAAGCCCTCCCAGCAGCGAGGTCTTTTACTCCCTGCCTGAGCACTCTGCTCAGAAATGGATGGGTAGTTTCACCAGGTCTGGCACGGATCCAGAGCTTTCCTGCGTGTGTCTGAGTGCGTGTGCGGTGGGTGTGTGCGTGCATATTTAAGCAAGCTATTTTGGGGCCATCGGAATATCTTTGAGCCTTGTATAAAGACTGCTGTTTCTAATTACTTGACATCCAGCCTGTACTGCTAGTTTCTAATGGGTAGGATTTCTGTGTGTCGGATTTTCCTGTCATTTTATAGAGAATCAAGATTGTGCGTTCTCTGAGTGATTCTGTCATTTAGCAATGTCTTCTCAAGGCATGGTGTAATCATCTTAATAATTGATTGTAGGGAAGGAAGTCCCTTGTATCCCCAGCTATTCTCAGTCTTGAACTTTGTCCTCTGTAGTTTATTACACACGTGGAAATGTCTCGACGGATCCATCATCCTGGGGAAATTTACAAGGGCAGACACTCTGCCTTTCTAAGCCATGGCCGGCAATCGAAGCAACGGTTGCTCTCCTGAAAATACTGAAGAGTCAGGGGGAATAGAGATGTCCAATTCCACATAGGGTTTCCCTACGAAATAAAAGTTCAGACGCAACAGTGGAAGGTTTTCGCATCCGAGTTTGCAGAGACCTCCCTAAAAGCAATTCTTTCTCCTGAGCCCTTTGTCATATGTGTTTACATCTCAAGGTTCTGTTTGAAATTTGTCTCTTCCATGACGTCTTCATAATTTTCTTTCGCCGGACCTGGTCTATTCCTTCTTGGAATCCCACTGCACCCAACTTGGGGTTGTCCTCTCTTAAAGTGCTTTTCCTTTTTTACATTTCCTGACATTCGTTCTGGAGGTAAAGGTCCAGGTTTTGCTGATTTGTTTTGTCTTGTTTTTGTTTTGTTACAACATTAGACTTAATCCATAATTTTTACTTAGCAAATGTTTATTGGGTGGATGGATGGGTAGATGGATAGATGGATGGATGGATAGATAGATAAATGGATAAATAAAAACTTTTATCCTTTGCCATCCTACATTTATACCAAAATCCTAGAATTGTTGAATGTCGATAACTGTACTGAGCTAAATGGTGACCCCTCAAAAGTCACGTGCACCTGGAACCTCACAGCGCAACCTAATTTGGAAACAGGATTTTTGCAGCTGTGATTAGTTAAAATGAGATCCCACTGGAATAGAGTGGGCCCCTGTTTAATATGACCGGTGTCCTTCTAAAAAGAGTGACGGACACACACAAGGAGGGCGAATGCCATGTGAGAACGGAGGCAGAGACTACAGCCAGGGAACCCCAAGAATTGCAGGCGAGCGCTCGAAGCAAGGAAGACGCAAGAAGAAAGCCCTCCTCGGAGCCTTCAGGAGCATGGCCCGGCCAACACCTGTCTCGCAGAGAAGAGACTGACTATGTCTGGCGGGGCTTTCACCGAGAACCCCAAACTGAAGTGAGTTGCCCTTGGCAAGGAACTGGGGAGCCATGGAGCTTCACGGGCCTTAACAGCTGATCCCCCACGCCAAGAAGGAAGGACAGGCAGGGGAAATGCAAGACACGTAACGGAAAGTGTGAAGGAGACAGGCTTAGGGCCAAAGCTTAGGTCCCAGGGGACAAGATGAGGACCACGGGAAGAGGCTGACGTTATGCTGGCCGAACTCCAGGGGCAGCGGCTGGACAGGACGGGTTCCTGTGTGCCTTGGACGGCTTCGGGTTTGGACTCTTGTAGTTATTGGCCGGGCATAAGACATGGGTGGAGTAGCCTTGGTTAATGGGCCAAAGATGAGGCAGAGAGAATGCTAAAATTGCCTAAAACTCAAATTCCTCCTTGGCATTTTCCTTTCTAAGTATTTGGCCATCTCTTGTTTTTTTTCCCCCTGTTATATTCACTTTCAAATAAAACCTCAGTCAAGGCTACAATTTAAGTCCTTCCAAATAATCCTTAAGTGATGTACAATTTGTGAAAATGCCATCATGGGATTCACATTTCTTTGATTTTTAAGTTCTGGGCAATGTGAATAAGACATTAAAGCACACTGACCACAAAACCCCCTAATTCCGAAGGAATTATCTGGAGGACCGTCAGACTGTATGGCGAGAGACTGAACCTAGAAAACATTTTTAAAGAAATCTCATTTTATTTTCTTCAAGGACAAGCACTACCCAGAAGGAGGCTAGCATACAGTTAAGTAGCGGCCCTCGGAGGGTGAGGTTTAATGAATAGATAAGAATGGGTTGTAATTAGTCCATCATTTGTTTGTATGGCAAAGGGTGCTTGGGAAGTGCTTGAGCATGCTTGAAAACAGTGTGTGCTCTTAAGTAGTTGGAATATTTCCCCAGAAAATTGTTTATACAACTAATTTGTTTAGTGAAGCTATGGCTTCAGCTTCCAGTCTATTTATCCCAATTTTCGCATGAGAGAAGGGCACAGTAATGAGGTCTCGCTTGGCTTCTAAATCAGCATGAGAAGACACAGATGGCAGGATCTTCCAGCGAGGAGTCCATCCTTCTCCTTGGCTGGGAGGCAGAGGACCAGGGCACTGGCCTTCTGTGGATGCCGTGCCTCTCAGTGAACTGCCATCACATCATGGTGGCATGTGTCCATCACCGGCGACGCTCGTTCACTCTTCACGATCTGAAATCGGCATCCTCTCCAAAGGCGAAGGTACTTCCTGCTGTTATCTGGTGAAGAAATGAATGACGAATGAAGGTTGGAGGACTCAGCCACGAGTTTTAATCCCACCAGCAGCTGTTTGTCTCTCGGCATGCCATTTCATCTCTCTATTCTCTTCGACTAAATGGAAATATTTAATGAAATCATGTATATGGTCTCTGTAAACTATACATCGTTTATAAATTTAAGAAACTATTATTATCCAGTCATTAACACGGAGACCTACTGGATGTAGAGTTCCAATGATTCAAAGTTAAAGAATTCTGTTTAAAAGTTCAAAGTTCAAAGACCAATTTTTGTTTTATGGGTCAGACAGACCAGGTTTGAGACTCAGTTTTATTTGTTGGTAATGGTGTTTCTGTTGGGATGTTGAACCTCTCTACTCCATAATTACAGATATGGTGAGTACAGATGGAAAATAAGTGCTTAAAAGAGATGTTCAGTGCTTCGCACAGTGACTGGCGCATAATAAGTGCTTAACAAACCTAATCAACAGATTCTAGCCCAAATAAGTTTTTGAAGCCCGTAAGATGTCAGAGATAAGGATGTTCACTGCAGCATTATCTGTGCTGTGTTAAAAATGAAGAAATGCACCTCATTTCTCAGGCTCTCTTGGGTCATTTTAATGTGTTACCATGAGTCATCTCGGTTCACCAGGTAGAGGTGGCTAGCTGGCAGAGAGTGGTCAGTGTGTCTCTGTGTGTATGGAAGTATCTATCTCTATCCATCCATCTATCTGTGGTGTTTATGCACCTATATGTGTGTGTGTGTGTGTGTGTGTGTGTGTGTGTGTGTGTGTTAATATATGCACTTGTATACAAATGTATGTATATTTATATTTATATATATATATATTTTCTGCTTCTCCTATAGAAAGGAAATATAAAAAAATAGACAATTCGATCAAATCCATGCTTCTATTCTGCTTCCTGAAAGTTAGTCCTAAGGGGGCAGAAGATTTATAGCAACATGCAATTACTCAGTTAAGTTGTGAATCTCCACCGCCAGCACATTAAGGCGGTCCATACCTCACCACTCACATGTTAGCTCTATTAAAAAGGTGACAAGTGGACGTCGAACAAGCTCACTTAGGTGTCTTTTACTGACACCTAATAGAGTGGCTATTTCTTTGACATACATTTAGTCCTTGGCCACGGAAGGCCACTGGCAACAGAGTCCACTTCCAAGGCCTTGCTAACAGTGAAGCAAACTTCTAAGCATCTTTCTTCTGCAACGGCCTCCTTATTTTCTTTTGGGATGCTCACACATGCATGAGTTTCCAAGCTCCATTTTAAGCCACTGTTTCAATTTATCTTAGTGAACTTCTTATCAATTTTCTGTTTTATTAATTCATAATCTAATGGTAACCAGAAGCCCTGCTTAGCTAAGGCATTTTTCTAATGGAAAACCAGTATTTTTTTTAAGGAGGTGGTCAATTCGAAACTTATATTTGATTATAAAGGAAGCAACAGTGTTCCAAACACCTAATCTGGTCATTTTGACAATTGTTTTTAAACCAACATAGTCTTTTTAATATACACTTAAAGCAAGGTCTCTCTTCTCTCTCTCTCTCTCTCTCTCTCTCTCTCTCTCTCTCTCTCTCATACACACATATAATGCAAAATTTAAGTAGATGAATGTAGATTTAGAGATAAAATGAAATCTATGGAGAGATAGAGAATAAACATTATAAATGTATTCAAAACAGAAATTACTCTTTTTATTCTCTACAGGGAAAAAAATCTATCTGCCCCAATTTCATCACCTGATCCTCTGTCTGTATAATAGAGGTCTACAGGTGCACTGATTTCATTAGAAGATGGTGTTTCTGTGCTGCTTTAATAAAAAGTTTCAGCCTAGAATAATAACTACCTCGCATTTTATTTAAGTTGCTGGGCATGGTGTGTGCCAGTGTGAACAGCAATAATGATCACGTGTCCCTATGAAGAAATTTATTTTGACAACTATTGTTGGATGACAGGTATGTAGTACATTTGCCTCCCAGCTTTGGGACCAGTTTCAAATGCAGCAGCCTTTGTTAACGTGAAGGAAATCCTCATGGTGGCATCAAGTGACAAGTCATAGGAATGCGGTCAGACAGGGCATGTGAACACAGAGCTGGCAGAGATCTGTTTGAGGGATCATGGACTGCTTCCTGCTCCATCCCACCTCCCCTCTCTGACAATTCTCTCTCACGTCCACTGAGGGACCCAGTCGCTGACCTACTGGGTAATGATAAAGGTCAACCTGGTCTCTGGACACAGTTATGTTACCTTTTCATCTTCAGAACAAATGGTGGGAAACTCATCTCTTTCCCCTTTATTCTTGAAGACAGGTGTTGGGGCTCTTCCTACCGGAGGTTTTATCACAGGGGTATCTAGATATAAAAATTGATGTCACTGAGACTTTTAAAAAAGCATAAACGTTGGAGAGCTGCTTTCTGTAATTTGAAATAAGGTGATCATGTGACTATTGAGAGATGTCAGTTAAATAAATTGTGGTATATCTATTCAGTAGCCTAATATGCCATTATTGAGAGGGGAGATATAGCTCTACATTGACAATGAAGATTTCAATGATTCATTTTTGAGGATTAAAGCAGGTTATAAAATGACATTTTATTTTAAAGTATACTGTAATTTTATTTATATAAAAAAGAGATCAAAGAAATATGTACCTGAAAATATGTTCAAATGGTCAAAGGGATACCTTCGGTTTGTGGGTCGTCAGGTGAATTTACTTTGTATTTTTCTATATATTTGATTTTTGAAGTAAATACGTATTCGCTTTATATTTGGAAAGCAACAAAAGAAAAATAAAAGCTGTATTATTTAATGGAAGTACAGAAGATGGAATTCATTTGAATGACCACTACTATCGTTCAGGTCTAAGAGACCATAATTTTATCATTTAAGGTCCAATCTGGAAGACCTCATTCTAAGAACCTTCATTTTTCTCATCTACAAAGTGCAACTATCAATAATGTCTATCCCCTAAGGAAAGGTATATAATGAAAAAGCTTTGGTGAAAATATGAGATGTAACACAACGAAGCAGTGAGAGCTGCAGGCTCTAGAGCCAGACTCCCTGGAAATGAACCCCAAGACAATTGCTTCCCTGCAGTGTGACCTTAGGCAAGCTGCTTAATCTCTCTGAGCCTCAGCCTCCCAACCTACAAATGAGATAAGGAAATGCACCCACATCATGGCTGTGTTAGGAAGACAAATTCAGCTAACATTTGTAAAGCATTTACGACAGTGCTGCTACATAATGAGCTCTGTATGTACATTTAATAAATAAGTAAAATGTTCTTTGGAACAGTCAGTTGTAGAATGTAAGTCTCTAACTGCCCAGGCAAAATCTTCTTTGAAGTAAATCATGCTGGAGTTCGGTACTTCATGTAGTCATTTTTGTTCTGTTTTGTACACACGTATGACCAATACAGCACAAAGATATCAATGAGGCTGAGGATGTAAAAGTCATCATGGAAAAAATGTGAATGCAAAGTAATCAAGGGAGACAATTGCTTTCTTCTTTGTCTTAAGTAGGTCTGCTCAAATCAATACTATAGTTTGAATAATATTTCTGAACAAGGACAGATTTATACTTGAAAGTATCTGACATGTTAATTGGAAGGTCTTTATTATCAGTCGTCCATTCCTGTTAGGGGCTATCTTTTAAAGTAAGATGGCTGCCACTTAAATCAAGAATCAATTAGAAACATTAATAAAACAGCTCTGTGAACTCCCATTAGACCCAGGCCAGACCTTTTTTTTCCTCTGTTAACCAAGCATTTGCTATTCACTATTTTCATCACCTTCTCAGAAACATGATCTGAAATTTACCTTCAGGAAATGAATAATACCGGTTGTTACCTACTCTAAATTGAAGGACTTTCCCAGGGGGAGAAAGGAAGTCTATACTCTGTCACTTCCTGTTTGTAAAGGAGAAACATCAGTGCCTGGAAGAAGACAAACAAACAAACAAACATTGTTTTCCAAGGGATTAAATATACAGGATAAAATATGATGAGAGGAATTTGAGAGGAATATTTGGGAAAATAAGCAAAAGAATGTTAAAAAGAGTCAGAGTTAGTCCGCACGTGGTTAGCTCAGTCAAGGAGTTTATTTACTTAGAGAGGACACCTTCCAGGTGGCATGTTAAAGAATCAAGATGCACAAGAGGAGGCCCCCGAAATCTGGGATCTTATGATCTAGTGTGAGAGACAGACATTTAAACAGATAATTGTGTGAAGTATGGTCCACTTTAACAGAAGATGTACCTGCAGAGGTTGGGGGACATGAGGAGAATGTGCCCCGATTTAGAAGAATTTATAAGACAAGGATTCATTCTTCCATTATCCTTCTTTGCATATAGTTGAGGGGAGGAAGTTAGATGAGCAGAAAAATACGGTCAGAGTGAGAAATGATAGAGCAAATTATTTGATCCAAACTTCTACTCTTTTCATGAAATCCTTCTTAACCACAACTCTCCTGGCTTCTGATCAAAATCCTCCAGGGGCACAAAGCACCCCACTTCCAGAACACAGCCCAGGCCTAGTTTGGCAATTCTGATCCTTGCAAGACTTCTTCTCTCTGTTGATTCAGAAATTGTCTCTTTTGATAGTTTCTGTGGTTCTAACGTCAGTCTCAAGAGGTCTGATCAATTTTCTAATGTGGATCAGTGAAAACGAGCTTGGGGTAAGTAAAGCAGCATGTGAGTCTCAGTTTCATCTCATATAAATGCTGTGACCTTTGGGGTTTACTTTCCTCAATGGGAAAATTTGCACTGGGAAAATAATAACTCTCTGCCGTTGCCTCCAAGGAAGTTATAATAGTCATATTATAGAGAGTAAGGTCTGTGAAAATCACTTTTAAATTGGCAAGATTATTGGTATCATCACTTTGTTTTCAATACAGGTCTTGAGATTCCTGAAGGAGCCCCTTGTGTTTTACCTGGTTCTTCTTATTTCTGTTCTCAAGGTCTCGATCTTGCTTGACTGTTCCCATGTGACTGAAATGCCACATCTAGAGTTTAGAATTCTGCCTGTAAAATTTTCATCTCAAATGACAGACCCAAATACAAGCACACACCTGGCTTGCGCAACTGCTAGTTGGAGTGTCTGCTAGTTTCATGTAGATTGTACAAGTCAAGAAAATGTATTTGAGAGCTGCTACCAGAATCCATGTCCCTGGTGATCCCCAAACCATAATTTTATATTAAAAAAAAAAAAAAACTTAAGCTGTGAAAGTCCTGTGTTTGAGGGGGAGGCAGATGGTGTAATGGAAAGAAATTGGTCATAGAAACCAGTGTGACAATTAATTCTGAAAATTAGAGCTGGGAAGAGCCTTAGAGATCATGTAGGCTACTGGTGTCAGTTTTCATAAGGGGGATACATTACAACTTGCTAAGACCACTAACTTTGTGATACCAGGCTACTCCTCATTAGCCTTGGAATAATGCCCCCAACATAAACAGAGACTTTGAAATAGGATTTTGAATATACAGATACTTATGGTGGCGGTTGCCGGATAAACTACAGGACACCCTGTTAAATTTAAATTCAGATAAATGAGTAGAATGAAATATTTGGGACATTCTTATGCAAATAGAAAACTTTGTTGGTGAATCAAAGGGCACATGCGTTGTTACATGTGATCGGCATTGCTAAAATCCCTCCAAAGGTATTTTACACATTTACCCTTCCTACTAGCTATACATGAGAGTATGTTAGCATACATTCAGAATTTTTGCCAATCTGGCAGGCAAAAAATTGTATCACAGTATTGTTTACATCTCCATTTCTTAAATTATGAATGACTTGAGGATTTTTTCATATATTTAGGACCCATTGTATTTTTTTGCTAAGAAATTTCTATTCAATTGTTTATTGCCACTTCACCTCTTTTCTTTGATTATGTTGTTACTCTAACTCACAAAATTTGGGGTTGTGAGAAATTATTTGTTTATCTCTAATGTGAGTTTTAAGAATTTTTCTAATTTTATTACTTACCTTATGATTTTCTTCTGATGTTTTGGGGCATAGGCAAGTATTTTACCTCCAGTGTATTCGAGTTTATTAATTTTTTATATGTGTGCTTGGTTTTGGGATTTTGAGTCCAGGTAGATTTTCCAGACACCAAGATTATAAAGGAAACTGCTTCTTTTTTCTTTTTCTTTTTTTTTTATAGTTTTATTTATTTTTTTCTTAACTCTCTTAGATTTTCCAGTTTTTAATTATGTCCTCTGGCAGTGATAATGAAAGTGTTTTGTTCCCTTTCATCTTTTTGTACCTTTAATTTTTACTCCAGTACAAGGTTTAACACTAGTAGTGACAGTGGGTATTCTTGTCTTATTCCAGATTTTAGCCATGTGGCTTAGTGTCTCCCCATTCAGTTGATCCTGGCCTTTGGGTGGGTGAATATGTTTATATACTTGTGACTATCTATACGTATGCTATGTTGTGTTCACTTACAGTTGATTCCTTTTTTATTGCTGAGTAGTATTCCATTGCACAGATGTGGCATTTTGTTTATCCCTAACTCTTGAAGGGCAGGCAGGTTGTTTGGGCTTTTTACAAATAAAGTAGCTTTGAATATTTTTGCACAAGTGTCTGTGTTGACATACGCTCCATTTCTCTTAGGTAAATATCTAAAAGTGTAATGACTGGGTCAGCTAGTATCTTAAGAAACTGCCAGAGAATCTTCTAAAGCGGTTGTGTTATTTAACGTTCTCTCAGCAGTGACTAAGTCTTGCAATTTCTCTACATCCTCATCAACACTTGGAAGTCTGTCAGTCTTTCCATTTTAACCTGTCTAGTGGGTGTATGGTGGTATCTCAGTATAACTTTAATTTGCATTTCCTCGGTGATGTGTGCTGATGCCATTTCCCATGTATTTTCTTATACTCATATGTTTTCTTTGGTGAAATATCTGTTCAAGTCTTTTGCATATTTTTAATTGGGTTATTAGTCTTCTCATATTGTTTGTTAAGAGTTTTAACAATATATATATATATATAATATATAATATATATATATATATATATATTTTTTTCAAATGTTTTTTCAAATGTCTTCCAGCAGTTGTAGAGATGACCAATTAATTTGTGCCTCTTAGAACTACTAATGTGATAAATTTTCTAATAATAAAAGAGCTTTTCATTCCTGGAATAAATACTACGTAATGTGCCTCTGGAATCAGGTTGCCATTTTTTCATATAAGATCGATGTACTGAATTTGATAAGATTATTAATTTATATTTTGAGCAATGTGTGTCAGATTTTGTCAGTGATTTTATAGTTATTTTCGAATATAATTAGTATGTTATACTCCCTTTAACATTATGTGGAACAGTTTAAGTAACATGGAAGCTATCCACCATTTAAAGTTGTATTAGAATTTTCTGTGCTCCTAGGAAAAATGGGGCTGGTGCAGAAAATATACAAAATGAATCTGGGACAACTTGTCATTCCAGAAAGTAAAAGTGCACTAAAAAATTTACACAGTGATGGAAATATGCTGAAGAAACAAGAGCCAACTGAAAAATCTCCCAGTAGTCAAAGCTATAACAATATGACTGACTAAATAAATAAAGTAGTATTGGATTATACTGATATGTATAAATGATCGAATGACAAATAAGTGGGAGAAGAAAAGACAAGTATTCCATGTAGGTGAATTCCAAATAATTTATGTAAATGTTCTACCCACGAGTAGGTGGAATGCAACGCCCTCTCCTAACGCGTAGGCCGTACGTCGGGATTGCCTTCCAAAGATGACAGGTAAAAAGGAGGAAAAAAGAAAAATTTGTCAGTGGAGAGATATGTCAAACACTACTCCAGCCAGATGATAAAGGTCAACGTCAACAGTGATTAGGCATGCTGATAATATGTACCCCCAACATGATGTGGTGAAAATGGCATTTTACTTCTATGGTTTTCTTCCCCCCAAATTCGCAACCCCAGTCTATCCATAAGAAAAATATCAGATCAATCTCACTTGAAGGACATTCTATAAAATATGTGATCACTCTACCTGGACAAAGTGTGTGTGTGTGTGTGTGTGTGTGTGTGTGTGTGTGTGTGTGTGGCAGGAGATCAGAGTTTCACTAGGGAAATCAAAGATTCATTGTGCCTTATAAACCTCAATAAAGTATTTGAATTATATCTTGGAAATAGGAAGGAGATGGAGAGATTTTAAGAAGGAGAAATGTAATTCCAAATGCCAGGAAAACGGGCACATGTGTTATTTCCTCCTGGTCACAGGAATTAAACTCATATTCAGTGAAACAGAGTAGGGAGCCCAGAAACAGACTCACAGAAATATAGTCTACTGATCTTTAACAAAGAAACAAAGACAAGATGATGAAGCAAAGATAGTCTTTTCAGCAAATGATGCTGAAACAACTGGGCATCCACGTGCAAAATATGAATCCAGACGCCGACTTTATGTGCCTCGCAAAAACGAATTCAAAATGGATCACAGACCTAATGTAAAACACAAAACTATAAAATTCCTAAAAGATAACATAGGAGAAAACCTAGATGACCTTGGGTATAGCAATGACTTTTAGATACAACACCGAAGACACAATCCATGAAAGGAATAATTGAGAAGTTAGAGTTCTTTAAGGTATAAAAGCTTTTGCTCTCCAAAACAGTGTCAAACAAATGAGAAGCTTTAGACTAGAAGAACATATTTGCAGAAGATATGTCTGATAAAGGACTGTTACTTAAACTGAACAATAAGAAAATAAGTAACTTCGTTTACTATTTTTTATTAAATTTATTGGGGTGGCATCAGTCAATCAAATTATATAGGTTTCAGCATACAATTCAATAATACATCATCTGTATATCGCATTGTGTGTTCACCACCCAAAGTCCAATCTCCTTCCGTCACCATATATGTAACCCAATTTAAAAATGGGCCAAAGACCTTAACAGACATTTCACCAAAGACAGTATCCAGATGCTAAATAAATATATGAAAAGACACTTCATGTCTCATGTCATCAGAGAAATTCAAACTGAAAGAACGAGACATCATTACACACCAATTAGAATCACCAAAATCCAGAACACTGACAGCGCCCAAGGCCGGTGAGGACGTGGGGCAGCAAGACTCTCACTCATCACCGGTGGGAACACTGCACGGCGCAGCCAGTGTGGAATCCAGTTTGGCTGTTCCTTACAAAAAACATACGTTTATCACACGATTCAGCAATTTCACCCTCGATATTTACCCAAATGAGTTAAAAGCTTAAGTCCACCCAAAAGCCTGCATACAGATGTTTATATCGGCTTAATCATAATTGACAAAACTTGGAAGCAACCAAGATGCCCTTCAGTAGATGATAAATAAACTGATGTACGCAGTCAAAGGATTGTTATTCCGAGCTAAAAAGAAATGAGTTTTCAAGCTATGAAAAGACATCGAGGAAACTTAAATGCATATTAATAAGTGAAAGAATCCTACCTGGAAAGGCTACTTACTGTGGGATTCTAAGTATATCCTGGAAAAAGGCAGGCAGTGAAATGATCCTTGGTTGTCAGCAATTAGCAGTGGGTAGGGAGGAATTAATAGGTGGAGCACAGATATTTTTCAGCAGCGAAATGACTCTGTGTGAGCCCATAATGAAGGATGCCTGCCATATTACATTTGTCTAAATCCATAGAACGTACAACAGCAAGAGTGAGCCCTATGGTTTACTGTGGACTTTGGGTGATTGTTATGGATCAAAGTAGGTTCATCGATTGCAAGAAATGGACCATTCGGATGGGGGATGTTGATAATGGGGGAGGCTATGAGTGTGTGGAGGCAGAAGATATATGGAAATATTTAGACTTTCCCCTTCATTCCGCTGCAAACCTCAAACTGATCTAAAACAATGAGTTCTTAATTGACATAATTATATGTATATATGCGACCTTATTCCATAAGGATCTCTTGAGGAACTACCTACACCTAGCAAGAGTCGAGGATAGACAAACACGCACTTCCAGGTGGTAACTGGAACGAGAACGGAAGAACCACACACCACTTCCCACCAGGGGGGCCAATCATGAATTTCTCCTGTCTCTAGTGATCATTGTAATCGACAACAGATCTAGATTCTTTTTCTGGGGTGGGTGGTTCCAGACCAGACTGGTCTGGCATGCCCTCAGCTCATCCCCTCTGCTACAGTGAGACCGAGGTGGTAGGTAGAGGTGGCATATGAAACTTATCTAGTATTAACTGAACGCTTACTCTTTCTGGGCAGTGTGTCTCAGCATGAACATCGATCTACACATTTAATCCTCACAACCCCCTTACGCGGGAGGAACTCTTATTCTCCCCTTTGATAGATGAGGAAACCGAGGCTCAGAACAAATAGTGTTGTCAGGGATTGTGAAGCACCTGAGATTTTATGTGACCTGCAAGCTAAGCTTGTCACAGTCCCATGTGTGCTGGGGAAAGGCGTGAGAGTCCTGGCTCAGAGATAAAGACCGTTCCTTAATCACGGTGATAGGAATATCTCGAGTATCAGGATTTCTCGAACCTACTCTCTGAGTCTCGATTCCCACCATGTGACACGGAAAAGACAAAATGACATGTGCACAAGGGTTGTGTCACAAGAGAGAGCGTAGGATCTCAAAGTTCTTGTGACGGGCAGTCAGCCTGCCAGTCTTTCCTCTCGAGGGAGATATTATCACGGCCTTTCAAGACTGTTGGCTAATCCATAACAAAGAGCGGCCCGTGCCTTGCTGAGATACGCAGAAACACAAGAGCATTATGGAGAATTGTCTCCCAGCCTAAGGCGCTTACCCAAGGTCCTGAGTGGCAACGCCTGGATTTAAACGAGGGCACTCTAGAGCAGCGGGCCCAACCTTTTTGGCACCAGGGATTGGTGCTCCTGTGAGAATGTGATGCCCGATGACCTGAGGTGGACCTGATGACGACACCGGGGAGCGGCTGTGAATGCAAATGATGCTTCTCTCGTTTGCTCACTGCTCACCTCCTGCTGTGCGGCCCGGTTCCTAACAGGACACAGATTGGTGCAGTCCATGGCCCAGGGATTGGGGACCGCTGCTCTAGAGCCCTCATGCCTAACCACAGGCCCCGTTCCCTCCCTATGTTATCAGAGCATCTGACTGCTGTGGGTGGTTGAGTGGGCAGGGGAAGAACTTTGAGGATCCAGGGGAAGGTTCTTTAAGATCGTGGGTGTCTTGGGCTATGTGTATAACCTGGAACATATTACCCTCTGGGGAGTAAGCAGGGGCAGGGAGCGAGCAGACCAGGGAAGGGAGTGAGCAGACCAGAGAAGGGAGTATACAAGTGAGCTGGAATATGAAGAAATAGAAACAGGCCCAAGAAGATGAACGTGAGGTGTTTCGACAAGATAAGGGAGAATGGGAGTGAGGGCAGAGCTGAGGAAATGCTTTAGTTGGAGCCCTTGACCCCATGGCTCACTCTGACCCACATGACTTGTGGGAAGGCCCTTGCATTTCAAGGGTCAAGCCCAGCATGGCCACTGTGAAATACAGAGCGGCTTACAAGCTGTCATGCAGAACGCCTCATAGCAGATCAGCAGGCTTGGGACCTGAGGGCACAGCCAGCCCCTCACTGACCGTTCCTTCCCTCACTGAAACCCTGACGGCAGGGACACTGTGTGGGGCGGCGGGGTGGGGTTGGGGGGGACAGCTCAGAGGGTGGTTTCGATGACAGGGACTCTGTGTTTGACAAAGTTCTAATCTAGGTTAGGGCTCAATGCCGAGGGCTCTTTGGAATAAAATCATCTCTTTATTAATGAGATCCAGCCCCATCTCTCTGATAGAAATGATGGGAAAAGGTGTCCCTTTGGTGCTATTCAAATGAACGGGAAAGAACAGTGGGTGTTTTTAAAACTCTCTCCTTATCATCGGAGGATGGAGCTCATTAGCGAGGGGAATGATTTTGCTGGAGAAAGGCTGTTACAATAAGAAAACATAACCTACTCAAGATGAACCAGATCCAAGTCAATTAGGCTGGAAAAAACGGGCGGGGGAGAGAGAGCAAGCGGGCTTCAAAAATACCACCTCTGTCCTTCCATTCATTTGAATAACAGCAAAGGGACATTTGAGTTTTTTAATCATTTTTTTTTTTACTTGAATCAGTCTGGATCTCATTAATATAGAAATGATCTCACTTAAAAAGGCCTAGTGTTAAACTCCTGTTCAACTGAGATTAACCAAATCAAACATGATTTGACCAAAAAGAGAAGTCTCAAGTATTATATCTATTTCTGATACACCGTGATGTGCCTTTAAAAATAAAACGGTACACATGATGCTTCTTATTCGGCTTCTTTTGATGTATCTGGAACACATTTCCTTAGGTAAACTGGAGCTGAAATTGCAGTGAAATGTGGTTAGCCCCATGAAGTTACTGCAAAAGAGGGGATTCAAATAATTTATGTGTGATTAAGCTGGAGGAGGGTCTGGCAGGCAATGTCAACTACTGAGAAAATATATTTTCCATAAGGGCTACATTTTCCTGGGATCTGCCAGGGACCTTTATCATATTAATCTTGCTGGGCCACAGTTTCTAGATGTCGCCAGGTAAACACACTGAATTCGAAGGTTTCGCAAGCTCAGCACTGTTGGTCTTTGGGGACCCAGACACGTGGAGTCCTGGGCTCCAGGGTCATTATGTACATTACAAGATGTTTAGCAGCACCCTTGGCCTTCACTCTAGATTTCAGTAGCCCCTTCTCATCCAGTTATAACGACTAAAATGTTCCCAAATATTGCCAAATACGGCCTGGGGATGAAACCACAGGTCCCTCCTCCCGCCATTGATAACCATTCATTGAAGGTAATTTTGGCAAGAAGGCGAAAGGAAGAGTAGAGTATATGACAACAGTTATGACTGGGTTGACGTTGTCACCCTGGCTTTGTTCTAGAAGTTTCTCTCGAGCACCTTGCTCTCCCCCGCCCCCGCGTCCCAGCCTGCATTATGCACTTGTTTGCTCCATCCCCCTGCTCCATGGCCATGCAGCTAAAGGACCCTCTTCGTCCCCACCTCAGATAGGTACTCCCGGCGGGAGGGGAGGGCGCGTCCTGAGGTCACAGGTTCTCTGACAGAAAACCGCGCGAGGCAGGGAGCAGGGCCCTTGGAAACAGGCACAGTAAAGGGATTCTTGGCTCTGGGGTCTCCTAGGTGTAGACTCTGTGGCAAATGCTTCACCCTTTTTAAGGGTAAATGAAGCTGTTAGCAGAGATGAGAGAGAGAGAGAGAGAGAGAGAGAGAGAGAGAGAGAGAGAGAGAGCGCGCGAGCGCCTCCCTGGCTTCTCTCTTGCGCCTGCGTCCAGGTCTCTGGCTTGGGCACTCAGCGGTCCACGCAGACAGAAGCCAGCTGACAGGGGAGGGGCCTGGAGAGAGGGGTGATGAGGCTGCAGTGATGCTTGGGTCTGAGAGAGCTGGGCCAGGGCCCAGCCACACCCGACAGCGTGGTGAGCTGTTACAGGGGCCGCCCCTGTGTATGGCGCGTCTCCTGGCTTTTCAGAGTTAGAAACTGCCATTGACAGATGACTAAACTATGCCACCAGGAAACAGCCTGGCAGCCACTAACACCACTTCTCCCTAGCCTCAGCCATCCGAAACCTGGAGCAGATTCAAGACAGCCTCCTCTCAGGTCGCTAGAGGACGAGCTGCCCACAAGGGAGAAGGGGCCTGGTGGGCGGGGGTCACCAAACTCCCCATGCAGGCCCGACTGGAAAAGATGTTAGCCTTTGCGAGCCGTACCTCCTCATTCCGCTATCATAGCACAGCAGCCGCTGTAGACAATTCGTAACCCACTGGACATCACCTCTTTGCAATAAAACTTTATTCACAAAAACGGCGGGCTCACAGGACACAGATCACCAACCCCGGCTCCATAGGGTCAACCACGTGTCCCTAACTCTCCAAGGACCATAGCTCGGTTAGACTGCCCTGAGGGCATGAACGCGCAGTCATTCCTTGAGGCGGTGGCGGGAGTGGGGGGCGATGCAAGTTTATAAAGCACTTTTCAGTCTAAAGGTCCATGTGTAACGTAAACACGAGGGTTATATTCTTCACCCTTAACAAGACACTACTCATTAAGAGATTATTTTTAAAATGATTTAAATTGGGAGACAGATCTAATCGCACAGGAAGACAAGAATTTTCCACAGGGCATGTGTCCCTTCTCGTGCAGAAAAGCCCGTCAGTTTCCCTGGCAAATTCACAGCCCAGCAGTCCCCCACCTCAGCGTCCGTGCACGCTCCTGATGGATTTACAATGGCAAATCAGCCCCACGCCGGAGCCGGTGACATCGTGGACGGTGTTTATGACGCCTCTGGCGTGCCGGCACGTACGTGCGATGATCACGGCTTCTTCTCCCAGAACAATCAGCGGCGGGCCGGCCTCCCATTGTTCCTACCAGAGTAGGATCTCTGATGTGGAGGAGAAAACGCACCCCCTTCACGGGATCCCTCGTCTCTGCAGCGAGGAAGCGGCTTCCTCTGTGGGGATGCGGGGCGTGCGGTCTCCGTGCAGGCCTCTCTCCACGCGGGGCATTTCGGGAAATGAGACACATGCCAGCCCCGGGCGCCAGCTGGTCTGACAGGGTGCGGGCAGTCCACAGACGCACCCGGTTGACGCCCGTCCTGTTCTCCCTGCACGCTGTCCCCCGCTGGCTCTCAGCTCGCTCTGGGGCACCTTTAGTTCCTGAACCTTGGGGCTCCTCTGGGGTCATCTCTCTTTCCCCCAAAGGTGCCATGCTGGATGGCAGCCCGACATGGCCTCGTTCTGATGGGAAGATACAGCTTGGAGGATGGGGGTGTGAGTCCTGGCTTCAGAAAAGTCCAACTCCACACGGGCTCGCTGTGTGAGTCAGCAGGATCTCTGGGCCTCAGTTTCCTCGTTGGTGAAATGGGCGTCATGACACCTGGTACGGGCTGAACCATGTGTCCCCAGAATTTCTACGTTGAAGTTCTAACCCCCGAGACCTCAAAATGTCACTGCACTTGCAGGCAGGCCTCTCCAGAGGCGAGTGAGTTAAAAGGAGGCTGCGGAGTCGGGCCCTTATCCAGTATGACTGGCGTCTTTATAAGACACAGGGATGAGAGCACTGGCGGGCGCAGAAGGCAGACCCGAGAAGACACAGCTGGAAGACGGCAGTCCGCGCGCAGGGCGCGAGGCCTCGGGAGGAGCCAGCTCTGCTTGCACCTTGACCTTGGACTTCCAGCCCCCGGAACTGTGAGGAAACACGTTTCTGTTGTTTAAGTCCCCCCGCCCCGCACCCGCCACCTGTGGCGCTTCGCGGTGGCGGACCAGCGGACGAATGTGACACCCGACCTACAGCCCTGTCCCCGAAGATCGCGGGGTGTAACGGACGCACCGGAGACGCCTGTCTTCCTGCTGACTGCTCTAAGCGTGAAGCCTCCCTCCGTACGGAGAACACACCACACATACGTGTCTCAGTGGACAGCAGGGCCAGGCGAGGTCACACGCTTCGTGAGTAAACGCGTTTAGAGACAGCCACGCAGCCGTCCAGACTCAGTGCCTTCCGTCGTTAGAGAGTTCTTCACTCGTCTCAGCCACACCGACTGCCTGGACCTCTCCTCTGCTGCTCCCGTGTGCCCTTCAGCGACTTACGAAACAAGTGAAAGCGTTGAGCATAACATATGGGCCCGAGGTCACGTTCCGGGGGATAAACGAGGCTTGTATCTTCGATGCACCCATGATGCGATTGCAAATCCCTGCATCTCCCCTTTGTAGCCTCCGAAGTACACAGTCTGCTCTGTTTAAACAGCCCATGTAGCGTGGGTCCCAGCATCTACCCTCTGCGCTCGGAATGACTATTTTGGTGGTTTTTTTGCACTTACGTACCAGACCTCACAAGGTTCATCAAGATAGAAAAGATATTCTTTAATTAGGTTAATATTTATTTATGTTGCATTCACCCCCCTGGTCATGTCTAACAGAGATTCTATTTACAATCTTGCCAAATACCGCAGAATCAATCAACAGGACCTAAATTTACTTTTCCAAAAGATGCTATTTGAACGAGATTTACATTTAAAAGTTTGTGTTTGCATTTCCTGCAGGCTCCCTGCCTGGTTCATTCTCTCCAGACAACCCTCTCCAAGAATATCAGCTTACACAAGCTTTCCGAAGAAGTTGGATGTTACTTTCTCTGCCCCTCTGCACAGATTAATAGTCTAAAAAAAAAATAAAAAATAAAAAATGAGGAGCAGTGTGCTTGGGAAAATGGTTGAACTAAAAGTCAAACTACTCATTATCACAAAACTACAGCTGCTGTCCTAAATTTAATAAGAGAGCAGAAACGAGAGCCAGCATTTGTAAAGGCCCTACCAAGTGTCGGGTGTGGTAAAACTGCAAGTTTCTTACTTGTAAGCATCAAAACAAACCGGTGAGGAGATATGACTGTCTGTTCTGCCGTGAAGCATATTCCTGACATAGGAATTAGCTCGCATCCAGCAGGTACATAGGGAATATTGTCTGTATCATGCAGAAAAGGGGTTTGATTCACCATCCAGGAACAGTAGCTAAACTTCAAGTGCACGAGCCCCGTGGACCCCAGCAGGCTGAGGAAGAAAACAGCCCTGTATCAGTGATAACTGTTCTGTTTGTCTCGGCTCAGTTTCACCACAAGTTCCTTCTGGGAAGGGCTCATTTTGTGGTTCCCCCTAGGCTCGATACATTTTGCCCTTAACCTTCCCCAACACCCCCGTCCATCAGAACCTTTTACCTTAAATTACAGGCGAAGACAGTGATGTTTGCATGCTTTTATCCGTTAGAATTCAACACACCTTCGCTACGCGAGCCAACCCTTTCATCCGCATAGTTTTAGGGGTCTAGTTGCAAAGTTGCATACCTACTGAGCTGTTAGCTCTTCTCTGTGCTATTTCTGCCCTGAGCCCTGCTATTTTTAGAGTGCGATTTTGCAGGATGCAAGCTTTTTCAGGAGCACATATATCGCGTCATGGCAGGAAGATATTTGAAAGATGAAGAGGCTGATGCTTTGTACAAGTCAGGTAACTTTCATAAAACCACACAGAGGGAAGATGATGGGGTTTGACTTAAGCCAGGTCCTTCTGTCTGTCCTGAAGCCCATGCTCTGTTCTATAACCTTCACCCTCATGATTAGCATCACCTGAGGGCAAGGTACTTCCTCTTGTCACCTGAGGGTGAGGTACTTCCTCTTGGGTCCTCGGGTTGTTAGATTCGGGATTTGCCAAACAGTAGTCAGCACTTCCACTTCACTGGAGCCCAAAACCAAATTGAAAGGGGGCGGGGTGGCGGGGGGGCGGGGGAAGTCTGTTGCAAATGTTCAGAACGTCAATAAAATCAATAAAAATAAAAATCAACACAATCAAAATCAAACAGAATGCACACGTCACACCTTTCTTCGTCCAGGGTTCTGAGTTTATGAGACAATGTGGAAAATGGGCTCTCGGCAGAGAGGCACAATGGCACGGCACCTCATCGGCAGCTCTCATGGACTACACCGGCGCTTGACACTTGGAACCTGAGGACAGCGAGCATCGGACATTGTTAGTCAGCCCCCCACCACCCCACTCTCTGTCTTCATCCGCCCCGTGGAAACGACCTGCCAGGAAGCAGCTCTCCTCATCGTAAAGCTGAACACGATCAGCGTAAACCTCCCCGACACTGTCGCCTTGGTTTGTGGGGGGCAATGCAGCCTCGGGATGCACTGGGATCCCCTAAATTAAGAGTTACTTCTCAGTCTTGGAGGAGATGGTTGTCTTAATACTGTCGCTTCCGTTTGCCTGATTTAGACTTGCACAGAAGTGGAAATGCGCCGACGGTTTGCCCCTGTATCTTGTTTTCAGGCGCCCTTCGTAAAACCGGAAGTGAGTGGCAGTGTGACATAACCCCCATTATGCAGAGTGACCTGACTGTGGCACAGGGACTGTGGGGCGTGATTAGCCAGCATCGCCGCGTCTGGTCATTCGCTGTTCCCCCCCGTTTGAGGGCGCATGCTGGCATGGAGTGCTGTCACCCGTCTGTGTGTGGTGGTGGTCTTCGCGAGTGACAGGGACACGTGTCCATGCGAAGAAATTATTGTTCTCATCACAACGAACATCATCGCGCAGGAACAGGTGGTTACCTGCCCGCATGGACAGACATGGCAGAGCAGCGTCACGATGGGGCACGGAGTGTCATCCACGGAGACACGAGTCCGCGTCCGCACCACGCTCCACGTGACGAGGGACATGGCGAATCTCCCTCGCTCCGCCGTGACCCGAGGGGGCAGGGGGACACACCTGCCACTGCAGCCCTGACACCGAGACGAGAGAGCCCACACCGAAGGTGTGCCGAAGGTGAGCTGCTCTCCGTGGAGGGCGGAGAGGCTGCGGGGAGCACCCGCTCAGAGTCACAGGGAACGACGACACGTGCAGCCCCCAGACCACACTGGTGGCCTGGGGACCTGACCGGGCTGCTTGTCTCCGCTCCCGCCACTGCCAGAGGCCCCGACCTCCTTCACCCTGGCTGCTCGGTGCGGCCTGAACCGCGAGCGTCTCCTTCCTGCCCTCTCGGATGCTATGTTTTGTTAAACATGACCCAGTCATGGGGAACCCTTAGTCCCACGAACCAGGATGACGGTAACTCTGTTTATTGGGTGCCTACGGTGAGCCAAGAAGTCTACAGATGCTTTATCATGCAACCCTCCTAACAAACTCTGTGGGAAGGTATTATCATCCCCATTCTACAGGTGAGAGAACCACGCCAGAGTTAAGGCTTAGGTCAAAAATGCATTCGTTATTCATATATTTAATATTAACGTATGGGCACCTACTGTGTGCTGGCAACTGTTTCAGGTATTGAGCTATCAGGTCGCCGCCATGGCTTGTGATTTGTGCTTGAAACACTCCAGGTCAACACGCCCTGCCCGTCATATTTGCTTCTGACAGGCACCATCTGCACAGCCAGGAGCTTTTCCCGGAGGAGTTGCCTCTAATAAGAGGAACACCAGCCTTTCATTCAATCTACAGGCTTATGCAATATTCGAGTTGGAAGGAGCCTTCGTAGGAATTTAGTCCACAGTTTTGTTTTGGTTCTCCAAAGCCATGCTACCAGGCACCCCTGGGTTTCTCAGAGGTCCTTGAGGATCGCAAGGGTACATGTGATGGAGGTGCAGCAGGGCCGGGGGCTGGCCAGCTGAGCAGCTGTCCTTCAGACAGCTCCCATGTAAAAAAAAAAAAAAAAAAGAAAAAAAAAAAAAAGACATCCCCTGATCTAACCCCATCCTTTGTTCTGCTGAAGTTCTTAAGTGTCCTGTCCCAGGAAGTGAGTGAGTGAGTGAGTGAGTAAGTAAGTAAATAAATAAATAAGTAAGTAAATAAGGGGGTTTTGAAAATGAATAATTGGGGAAAAAGCAGCAGACTGTTTAGACATTACCACGTGCTTCCTTTGAGGACCAGGATGGGGGCTGAGTCCTTCGGCCCCTGTGTCGGTCACATCCCCAGGGGTGCCGACCCAGCGCCGTGCACTGACGCCACCTGCTCGCCACACCAGGGGACGAGCTGGGGAACGATGACGGCGCCCTCAGCGGGAACCTGCC
Source organism: Eonycteris spelaea (assembly GCA_003508835.1). Classification (NCBI taxonomy): domain Eukaryota; kingdom Metazoa; phylum Chordata; class Mammalia; order Chiroptera; family Pteropodidae; genus Eonycteris; species Eonycteris spelaea. The sequence goes on along the minus strand of PUFA01000009.1, from coordinate 2,539,445 downwards.
GAGCCCCCGGTACGCACTTTCTTGCCTCCCTCGTGGGCGTTTGACCTCGAAGGAGAAAAACGCGCAGTGTCCATTTACTGCTCCTGACGCTCGTCGGGCACAGCAGGCTTCAGCCTCCAAACGTCGGGCGGTGGCGAGAGCTCTTCCAAGAACAGCTGAAGGCTGGACGTGGACGTCCCTCCAAGTATGCACATGCCCCCTTGGCCACCTGCCCAGAGGTGACACCAGATCCCTCTTCTAAGACTTCCCTCCCAAGGCAACACTGGTTCTTTCTTCCTCAGACACCTGCTCCTAATAGGATGAGAGAATACCCATTCGGCAAACGTCTGCTTTGTTGTATTCAACTACATTGATGCCTTTCACCTTCAAAATAGCCTGACTGATGACATATCACAAATCTGAGAGTTTGAAACTTTAACTTCCTGGCTTGGGCTTGCTCAACAGCAAAGGCACAATGGAAACTCTGTCCACTCCCCAGGCAACTGCTCCCACTGGGGTCACACACTGCGATGAGACAGAGACATGACTTGGAAGACCCCAGTTCACGGCTTATTGAAACATTCTGATTTTCACAGTGTTTCTTTAAAGGACCTACACGGGCCTCTCCTGTTGATGAGACCAGCCAATTCTCTCTCAGAGGCACTCAGAAAATCCAAGTCGGGCTTTTGGTGGGTTTGAACTTACAATCCCTGTTTTGGCCAGAATGTAATCAGTATAGAAAACCACTTCAATACATTTCTATACTCTCTCTCTCTCTCTCTCTCTCTCTCTCTCTCTCTCTCACACACACACACACACACACACACACACACACACACACACGAAGGATAATGAGCAATCTTATAGAATCAAGGACAGGGGGTGTAGTACACCCACATGAGACACTAGATACAGAATTCGGAAAGCTGCTGAGAACACAGCAGGCTCCTCTTCTTGACGCGGCCCCCCTCAGCACGTGCGCTCCATCCACCCCACTTTCTCCACAGCTTCGTCTTCAACCCAGCACATGACACACAGGGAAGTTGCAAAGACTCCGAAGTACACGGTCCCAATCCAAGCAACCAGCCCTGAGCAAACAGTGCTTTTCAAACCCACGTGTAACTTCCGCCTTGCAGACTGCAGGCTGTGATTTCAGGGCAAGATGGCTTATGAAGCACATTAATATAGTCCTTTCTGCCCTGAACACATGCAAATAACTAGATGAAACATGGAAATTCTCTAATAGATATTTAGCTGAGCTCTGAAGCCAGAAGGAAAACATACAGGGCCGGAACTGAAGGAGAAATCCAGAGTTACTAATGGATGTGGACTAGACCCCAGCGAGACAAGCTGGCTTCCTGGACACCACCCTTCTTCCAGGTATGAGGGTCTAGGACACCAGTTCGAAAGCAGCAAGACAAAAACACAAAGGCATAAAGTAAAGAATTGCCTTTTCTGTGAATTGGGACTAGAATATCTCAACCCACTGGGTAGAAGCTTGCTGCCTACCTGACCCATAGTGAGCACAATAACTGATGGAAGATGAGAACCCAAAGGTGCATAGCAGCGGGTACAGGAATGAAATACAGCCATGAGCCTTGCAGGAGCTGGGCAGAGGCAAACCCAAAATGTTCCCAAAAATCACCTCCATGCCTCAGCCATGCAGGGAAACGAAGGTCCACTGAAGATAATGTCCACGGGAAATGACCTAAAACACAAGAATTACAAAGCACATGAATGCATAAATGACAGTTTATGGATTAAAAAATGGGAGAACTTACACCTATGAAACCATGTCAAGTTGGGATGTCTGAAAGATACATATCATAAGAATATTTAATATATTCAAAGATATGAAAGATCGTCGTTCATAATGCAGGAGATAACAATGGAAAACAGGAGGAAAAATAATCAATTATAAAGCCTGAATATCCAAAAACACAATAATTGAAAAAGATGTATTTCAATTTTAATAACTGAATAAAATAGTAGGCTTAGCAGAAAACGAGAGAAGTAGTAAATTGGGAGGTAGAAGAATGCTGAAACTGTGTCTTTCGGAAGAATTAAGAGAAAGAAAAACATGAAACGTACGTTTAAAAGTATAGACGCTCAGACTTCTCGATTAGAAGAGGTAGGTGGGAAGAACGTAGAGAACCATGGCAACAGCTTCTGAACAGTCAGTGGCTGAAGCAGATCTAGAGATGGATGCAGTACTGTAATCTGTTAGGCAACGGATGTGCCATTCTTGCTTCCTACAATTTGCATCGAATTTCCCTGGAACCCGAGAGGAGGCTGAAGGTCCAGTCACCATGCCGTGAATAGGAAGTGACTTGCAGGCCACCGACGTAGAAATGTAAGAGGAAGCCAGCTCATACTCTGAGAGCTGTCGTTCAAGCTGCGATCAGCCTGCGTCTGATTATATTATCAAATAAGGGGGCGGGGGATGAAACCCTGATTAGTTTAAGCTCCTATTTTTGAGGGGCACTCTATTACTTGTAGTTTACAAAACATTACCAAATTGGAAAAAAAAAAAAAAACACAAACAGATTTTCAGATATTTAAAGGCTAAGAATTCTAACCACAGCCTTTCATTGAAAGAGCCACTGTAGGAGACACGTTAATAAGTTAAATTAAGTCAGAAGAAGTAGGAAGTGAGAAGCAAGGATTATGAAACAGGTTGGTGACACATGTTGGAAATGCTAAGTCAGGAATGACTTTGTCAAATAATAATCATGCTTACTTTTCCCGTTAATCTTATATGCACAGAATGAGTTAGAACTGAGATATTAGATAATAACTGGTAATTTAGTGGAATGAGTGGGATTCACTGTGAATGAAAACCTTTGACGTTTTTGCCTTGTTTGGGGAAAGAATAAAGGCACCGATGTGCTTTAGACTTTGTCTAAAGATGTGAATTCGACTTTGAGGGTAACCGTAGCAACCCTGAGATCTTCGAAGGTCGACATCCCTTCCATCCCTTCTAACCCTTGACCTTCACGTGGCGCACCTCATGGGCAGTGGTCCTTTCCAGGGTGCACATCTGGTTCACGCACCACTGGACAGAGAGCGGGACTCCTGAGGATGGCCACAGGGGCAGTGATTTGCAGGGCCTGAGTAGCACCCTGAAGATGGCTTCGCCCTCCGTGGCTGGGACCATACGCTATTCCTCTCTCCATCATTAAAAGGTCGCGTGGTCCTGAAGAATCATGCCACTTCTCTCACCCTTAGGATCCCCGCCTCCGTGCCAGAGGTTAATTAACACCTAACTTCCCATCTGCAGGGTTCGTTTGTTGTGAGGTAATGATTATAAATGCCCCCTAAAGAGACGTTTATGTGGTGGTGGTGTTATTTTATATTCCAAGATGTTTTAATGCTTTTGGAGAGGTGTTTTTTTTTTTTTTTAAGCCCCAGAAAGGAGATTTTTTGGTTTTGTTTTTTTTCCAGAATAAAATAAACTGTCTATCTTTGTACAGAATTTTGCACTTGCCTCTTGAAGACCCTGTGTGTCACTCAATGAACTTTGGTCGGGTCACCCACACACACATGGTGATGATAGAGAGAAATCATTGGAAGGGAACTGCTGGCTTCACCCCCAGGAGGAAGAAAACTAAAGAACTCCTGAGGACGAGGATAACTACTTTAGGGAGTGGGAATGAATCATAGAAAAAATGCAGGCAGTAGAGCACAGGGCCAGGAGGTGGTGGGTGTGGCTGTGTCTGGCACGCTGACCTGTTTGTGGCCTTGCTGGACTGTGAGAGGCACCAACAATCTTTCTTCTGCCTCTTGATTTTTCCTGCTGATACAGGAATTTCGCTCACTGTCTTTGAGAATGACTGTCAAAAAAAAAAAAAAAAAGAAAGAAAGAAAAAAGAAAAACAAAAACAAAACCCAGCTTGTTTTATTTTTTGTACTTTAAATCCTCCTAATCCACTCTCTCTGGGCATGGAGTATTTTCCGGAACAGAAAAGCTACCATCCTGCCAGGCACATGGCAGACCCATGTCTCTGGTCTTGCCTCTGAGCCCCGGGGAGCCTTCTCAAAGGGTCCCTCCCTCCGGTCCATCAACAGCAGCCTCAGCCAGCTCCCCAAACTCCGGGCTTCACCTTCTATGAGTTTCGCCATGAGAACACGTAAGGCTTTCCTCCTTGTGTTCGGGGTCCCCTCTCTTCTCCACCCCGGCTCATCTCTGTGACTCTGACAGCCTTCCGGAACTTTTTCCTTGATCCGGTGGCCCTTTCACAGCTCAGATCAGTGACCCGCTTCCTCTCGCTTAGCTCCCCTGACACTAAGTCCTCATCGTCGGCATTCAGCCTCACAGGACCCACGGAGAAGAGGGCCCCACAGGTCCGGCAGGTTATTTTGCACCCCTTGCCACATGATTATTTCTGAACCTCCCAACAACTCATTAGCTGTATCATTCGTGTTCAGAGGGGAAGAGGGGGGGGGGGGGGCTCGCACCCTCTGGACGATAGGACCAGACTTCAAACAGCAGAGCCTGATCGATCAGTGTCTTAAAGCCCCTCTCTGCATGGATTTCTCCTCTGCCGCGGGAAGCACGTGCTGACTCTCAGGATTGCACACGGGCATCCATGTGCTGATGCCCTGAACCCTCGCTAATGAGTCAGCCCTCCTAGCATCCCCACTGAAAAATAGGGATGCTGAGACTCAGAGAGGCTAGCTTCTGGGGGCCCCAGAGCGAACAGGGTGAACCCAAGACATCTGAGCATCGAGTCCACCTTGTTGGCATCTTTCTACACAGTCCCTTCTCCCACAGTAAGGAACCATGGGTCAGAGCCCAGGTCCCAACAGCGCTCTGCACTCTGCTGGATAAGGGTTGATGTCCTCACATTGTCATTTATATGCATTTTGAAAGCTCTCAGAGTGGTGGGGAGAGATGAAGAGGACATCCATACCGAAGGGTGGCCCAAGAGATGTCCTCTAAGCTGCTGGGTCCTAGAGCTGAGTATTCACTATTCCTTCTCTCAGGGTTCAGGAAGACACAGATTTTCTTCTGATTGGACCAGTAAGCCCAGCAAACCCTAGCATTTTATAAAATCTTAGCCTTTATTCCGGAACAGTTAGAGAAGGAGGAGAATCAAGAGATGCTTGCCTGGCAGAGAGGCTGGGCAAATCCCAGATCTCTGGACAGTTAAGGTCAGGTGAGCTACACAGGTGTTCTGGAAGCCCCATTCATGCATGTATTCTCCTTAATCTGTCTGGAGCATGGGCAAGTCCTATGTCCCTTCTCTCCATGTATGGGGTTTTAAGGATGCTACCAAAATGTGGGATTGGGCTCAGAGAGCCACCTAATGGGTCTCTGGGGAGTCATGAACAGCTTCCAAAAAAAGAATGTGCATGAGCATTAAGTGGGGGTACTATAGGGTGTCCTGAAGAGGGAGGAAAGACGGCCTAAAGAAAAAGGAAAATGTAAACACATTTGGGAAACTCAAAGTTCAAAATAGTCAGAAGTTAAAGCACTCAGGAGATGGCACAAAGGAAATGAGGAAAGAAGACCCTGAGCAGTACCAAGCGATGAAGGACATTGGGTGCCATGATGATGCGGAGTTTGAACTCGACTCTGAGGGTGGCGGGAATCACTGAAGATTTTTGAGCAAGGAAGGAGGTTGGCAAAATTGAATCCATGGGAAGATATCCAAAAGAGGGATTACCGGGTCATCTGGCAACTTCATTATCAATTTTTTGAGGAAGCTTCATCTTGTTTTCCATGGTGGCTGTACCAATTTGCATTTCCACCAGCAGTGTATGAGGATTCCTTTTTCTCTACAACCTCTCCAACACTCGTGACTTTTTCTAGTTGATGACAGATAGCCATTCTAAGAGGTGCAGGTGGTATCTCATCGTGGTTTTGATTTGCATTTTCCTACTAGCTTAAGCATCTTTTCATATGTCTGTTGGCCATTTGGATGTCTTCTTGGGAAAAGTGTCTGTTTGGATCCTCTTTCCATTTTTTAATGGGATTCTTTGATTTTGTTGTTGTTTGTTGTTGTTGTTCGAGAAATGCTTTTGAGGTGGCTTTGAATATAGTGACAGGAGAGCCTGGGGCATTAAAGATGATGGGTGCAGATCAGGTAGAGATGGGTGTCAGATGAGTATCTGCCTTTTAATAAAAACAGAGAGTCGATCCCAGTGAGAGCTAGCATATCCTGAGCTTTATTGTGAGCCAGGAGCTTTTTGCATGCAACTTGCCTGTTGAATACCCACAATAATGGAAGGGTTAAGTAACTTGCCCAAGGTCTCACAGCTGGTAAGTGGCTAAAATTCAAACCCAGGCAATCGGAGTTTCAAAGATATGCTCGTAACCATCACGATATCACTGCTACCTAGCTTAGCTTTGCACCTGTTGGGTTTTAAGAGCTTCGTGGACATATCAAGAGTGATTCTCAATAGTCTATTAGGTTGAGTGCACCAAGTTCAGAACAAAAAAAGAGGCAGGTACACGGGTTTGTGTGCTTTTCAAAATTAGAGGAGACACCCAGTGGGGTGAGATTTTGGAGAAGGCCCAAGGGTTTGTCAAGAAGGAGTCTGCTCACTCATGCTTATACTAAGTCATTTAGGTTATTGATCGGATACCTCTCGTGGGCCTAGTACTACAGTCTCAGGCCAAAGTATAGGACTTTATTTCATAAATTAGGATGTTAGTAAAGGAAATGTTGATTGTCATTAAGAATACATAAGCTCATATACATTAAAGCGTATAACAAACACATATGCTACCTACGTAATATACATTTATAGCAAAGGCCACTTTAAATGAGCCTGCACCAAGGTAGGGAGAAACAACAAGCCGTGAGGTGTTCTCTGTGTTACAACAATATGCTACATCTCTATGGCATTGTAATGCAGTGTGTTTGTCTGCCCCTCCCCAGAATATGTAGTTTCCTAGAGGATATGTAAGTATATATATGTAGGATTTATAATTTTTTCTATATTGAGAGAATTATTGATATCGTTGGAGCTAAATGAATGCCTAATAAATACCTTTTAAAATGTCCAGCTAACGCCTAGAAACATCTGTTATGGAAATGTCGACAATAAATAAGCAAAGCGACTATTTAATTATCTTTGTCTCACATGGATTCTGACGGGGAAAATGATCACGTGTCTAACAAACCTAATGGGACGTTGCTTTTCACACAAATTCGCTCCTGCCTGTTCTAACAGTTACCTCTTTGTCCTTGCACTGTGTTTGTTTGTGTATGTTTCTTGTCTCCCACGCCCCTTCGAATTTCTAAGCTCCTTGAGAGTTGAGAACCTCTTTGAGGGAGGGAGATAAAGTGGAAGAGACACTTGGTTTGTCCAACTCAGCCACTGAGTAGAAGTGTGATCTGGGGCAAACCATGAGTCCTCCCGGGACCTCGGTTTCTTCGTGTAAATAGGATCATCAGCACTCAGCTCAGAGGTGGGCAGTGAGGATTAAACAAAACTGTACAGGAGAAAGGACCCAGAAGCATTTTGCTTTTGAGATGTCATTGGAATACACTATGTGTAAATTTAATTACGATGAGGAGAATCATATTTAATGGCAGGTTGGTTGTAATTAGGTTTATCTGCTGTAAGGACTCTCGGGTGGGGAATCGGAACGTTTAAGAACTCCTTCAAATTATTGGCAATGTATTTGTCAGTGAGTACACATGTAATTTTCTTCTGAGGAGAATGGTTCATAGTTTTCAGAGGTGTGTATGATCACTTCGTGCAAAGAGACATGTGAGGGACGATGTGGCAGTCACAAGGCTGCCTCCCTCAGTTTCCCCTTAAGTTGGACTCGCCACTCAGCTGCAAGGAGTGTGGTCTATAAACAGCATCCAGCTGTCAGCTCCTTCGGGGTATCCCCACTGCAAAGAGCTGCTCTGCCTGAGGTCATGTGCTTCCTAGGGGCACTGCATCATGCGGCTGAGCTAGGTGGGAATAAAGACCTGCCCGTTCTTCTCAATTTGGGGCACTCTGCTAAGCAATACTCCCTCCAGAGAGCCCGCCGGTGACCTGAGGCATTATTGTGCCTATATCAGTGTCCACATTCTCCCCCCTGCCTTCTCACAAGTGTTGATTCTTAGTAAACATTTGGCCCTCTGGACTTCATGTTAGAATCTGTGTCTGGTGAACTTGACCTGTGAGAGAAAATAAACAAGGACGATAGAAAATTAGATGAGAGTAGAAGAGTATGAGAAAGTCTTAAGAGGGTGGGGTGGTTATCAGGATCACATAAGGCAGAAGGTTCAAGATAAGGGCACAGGTGGTTCAGCAGGCTAAGAGCTAGTCCATAGGGCCCAGGGAAACCAAAGTTTCACAGGACCAATAGGAAAGCTTTGGGGTAGATATTTGATAAGTCATTGGGGTATGACAATAGGAGACAGCTAGTTAGAACCCTTCTTTTGAGGCAAGAATGCTGAACAGGGGGTGGAGGTGATCACGGGGTCAAGGAGAGACCCGAGAATGTTGATCATTTGCAGAGATAATTTTTAAAAATCTTTTCTTACAAACCACATATTCCCCTTTAGACATGTCTGAAAAAACTTGGCAAGAACAGCCCTTAAATCTCCCCCAAATTATTAAGTCAAGTAATGGGCTTTCAGGAATATAGGAAGTTCAAAAGGCTGTCAGGTTGGAGCCAGACATCTGAGGAATGTGTGTGCCCCGCGAGGAGCAGAGCATCCATTAAGACGTATCAGGTGGCGCTTATCAGGGAGCCCCATCAGCCAGTCAAAGGACAGGTTATTGTGTGTGCCAGGTCACTCAGAAATAGCCCCCTCCAAAGGGTTGGAGGGGAGGGCAGTGGGTTCAGCCCTCCCCTCCAACCCTGTTCAAAAAAATCACAGAACTCTATGGTTTGGGCAACAATAACAACAAAAAGTGCTGGAAGGAGATTGTGCACTGTGGAAGGCAAATGGATCAACACGTCCCAAGGAGCCGCTCTCCTGGGCCACTGATTTCCGCTCCACCTCAACAGCAGCCTTTCAGGGAAGAAGACTCAGCCTCATGGGAGGATTCTGGCTTGAGCAGACGTGGCCTCTCCCCCTGGTTCCCGCAGTGCGACTGAGACGTGCCAGCATTTTCTAAGTGAAGTTGGGCCAAAGATCCATGGCAAGACGCCAAGGCACTAATGGTCCATCCAATAAGCTGGACACAAATATTGCCACTGACAATTAACCAATCTTGAGCTAAAAAGACTCTATTTCCACTGCAAAAGGCTAAAATCCTAGAAGGTACCAGGGCCGTGTCTCCACTGTCACTTCCCTCAGCCCCATCCCCATGGCTTCCAGCCACCATCTTCTTTTTCTGGCTTCATAAGTGATCATCTAATGAAATTTTATTTTCTATCCCGGGAGGGAGCGGGTGAGGGGGACCATTAAAACTTACTCATTAAGGCTCAAACTCTTTTCAGACATGCCCATGCCCTTAGGGCCCTCCCACTTGGTCTTCCCTGGAAACGGTCACCTTTGGCAATTAGGACTGTCCTGTCTGGCCTTCGGAGCAGAGAGGGCGAGTCCATGATCTCAGGATCGTTTAAGACTTCATCAATACTAATAACAACCTTGTGATTCTTGATGCCGATTCAGAATTCTATCCATTACACAAGTGATGATGACAAGGTTCACCACTTGGAGACGAATATGTCATCTGTTTGTTAGGCTATTCCGCAGAAAACCAGCAATCAGGGGTGGCTTGCTTGTCATAGCGATGACATCTCTATGGCCTTTCCGACGCTGTGAAGGGCTTTCGCCTTTGGCGCTATCTCATTGGATCTGCAGATAGGCAGTCATCACTTATATCTACTTTATAGACCAGGACATCAAGGATTCTAAAACACGACACAAGCTTCCCACTCGAAACAGCGAGTCCCAGTGGAATCCAGACTGTTCCTAGTTCTGAGCTGCTGCAAGAAAATCCACTTCTTAAAAATATTCTGTGTAGTCTACGGCCATGCCACCCCAAACAAGACGGATCCCGGCTGATCTCAGAAGCTAAGCAGGATCGGGCCAGGTTAGTACTTGGGTGGGAGACCACCTGGCAAGACCAGGTGCTCTAGGTACAAAAAAAAAAAATAAGGGATTGAAAGCTGACAAGGTCCTTGCAACCTGTGAGGTGAACCAAGGGCTGCCTCACCTTAAAAAATAAAAATGAAAAAATATATAGCCTGTGTAATGATTGCCTGAGCGACCCCTGCAATCTTGTAAAAGAATGGCCACCAATGTGTGTGTCTGTCACAACGCAGGTTTCTTCTGCGTTAGGCTCCTGCTCTAAAATTGCCCCCAAACTATTAAACTTCCGTAGAAAGAAATCAAACCCGAGGAAAAATACAATGATCAAAAAACTATTTTATAAGTAGCTTTCTTAACAAATCAAAGACTTCAAATCTTGGCCAAAGGGGTGCTTTGGAATGGATCCGTCCCAAGAATGCCCAGCCTCGACCTTGTGGCCTGGGCACACCCCACCGCACAGCCCGAGGCACCCACTTGGGAGGGCCACAGCGGTCCGGTTTGTCATTTACAACACAGGCCGACCAACCGATGCTGTTACTCGAAGGCGCGAGGCAAACCAAGGAGAGCAGCACCTTGATCTTTGCTCGGAGGTGACTTTCGCAGCTCTTTTCACTTGCTTTCCGTTACTTCCCCACAGGGGAACCATTTCCAGGAATTAGAATGTTAAGCAGTATATTAAAAACGAGTCTTGGTATTTTTTTGCAATAAATAACACTTCCCGTTTATTCTGAGAACACGAATGCCCACCAGAACGTACCTCTATCGTCTGCCATGGAAGAGACAGACTTAGTTCCTAGGGAAAGTGACGCTCAGCTATTTGGTGAGCACTCGCTCTACCCTGGTCCCCATACAGGGCACAGGTGACACTAAGACAAATAGGGCACAGGCCTTGCCTTCAGCAAGCTCTTAGCAGGGGCTTGGAGAGGCATCACCCCAAAGCAGAAAGAGCAATAGCTTTGGGATCAGAAAGATGAGAATTCAAATGTCAGCGTGGTTGATTTGATTCAGCTAAATTGAATAGCTGCCCTTAGCCTCAGTTCCCCCCTAAGTAAAGGGGGACTAGTAATATCTGTTGTTCAGGGTCTTGGGAATATGGAAACGTATAAAGACCACTCAAATGAGAACAAACAGAGACCACCGCTTTAGAGCATCCCATAGAGGAGTCAGCTCCCACAGCGTGCGTTTGGAGAGATTCGAAGGCAGGTGGGAGATGGGGCAGCGTGATAGACACTACAAAGGAAGGCTTTGGGTGTGTCCTGACCGGATGCTGTGGCCTGGGGAGGTGACAGTGGCTGGCCAAGAGCAGGCATCTGAGGTGATTTGCAGGGAGCACATTTGGTTTCTCCAGCTGGTCCTCAGTTGGAAGTGAGGGGAACTGGGGGCACCAGCAGTCAATACCCAAGTTCTGACCAAGCTCTGGGCTGGTCACTGCAGAGGCTGTGGTTTGTCTTCCTGGGATGGGTCAGAGTTCCGTTGTCTTACATGATGTCACCATCATCCATTGGTACACTCAGTCTCTCAGGGAGACAGACAGACGGACACACATACGCACACACACAGAGGGCTCATTATGTGATAGTGGTTACAATGCGATTCTGTCAGGGAAGAAGGAAGCAGGTGTTGAATGAGAGGTTCCCGGTCCTCTACGAACCCTGAGAAGGATGTTGCAAACTCTACTTAGGTTAGAAGGATTTGTTTTTCATCAGGGCTATTCATTAGCAGTGGTGTTTCTCATTCAAAATTGATATAATTTCATCCAGGCTTATAGATTACTCTCATGAGCAAGTTTACTCCTGAAGGAGTGACTTTTGCCATGCCTATAAATTAGATTTCTGAGGACCACACTGTAGGACACTTTACCAAGGAATGTCACCTCGTAAAGTGTCGCCTGCCCATACAATGACCTTCCCTGGTGGCCATATGCATATATGTCTTTCCTTGAACATTGCTTCTCCCCTCGTACCACTCTGATGTCAGCGCTTTGGATTCTGACCTGCCTAGAAACATCTGGAAGGTATGCATTCCACTAACAAATATCTATTGAACCTTTCTAAGTGCTAGGAGAAGAGTCGTAAGAAATCAGACACAATACCATCTCCATGGAGTTTCTATTCTGATAAATAAATAAACAAACAATATCAGAGAGTGATCAGGGCTACTGAGGAAGGCTACTCTAGACTGGAGGAGGAAGGAAGAGAAGGCGAGGCTCCGGGAAAGAGGAAACAGCCTACACTTTCTAAATCCCTTTTGTCCTCACAAAACAAGCAATTGATGGGTTGGCCCTTATCTTGACCTTACTATAAATTGGTTAAATCATATTTGACATTATATTCAGAATAGGGTGACATTAGGAAAAAATTCAACAGAGGGACCCAAGAATATTCGATTACAGCTTTCTGGAGAGAGAGAAATATGCACAAAGGACTGTGATAAAGAAGGCAAAGAAAGTGCCATTTGATTGATGACTGAGCTTGGACCCAAAACTATAATGCAGAAAACTCAGATCACTTAGGACAGGCTATAAAGAGCCTGTTTTCTAAATTAAGCCCTGAGCCAGGTATTATATATTATTCCACATCCACCAGACCCTGAATTTGTTTCCGTTTTACAGATGGAGATCAAGGAGGAAAGACATTCAGACAATTTCATGGCATCTTAGAGGTGAGAGATGTAGATAGAGGAGTCAAACTCAAGTCCAATTCTACCCCCTTTCCACTTTATTACCCTGTAAAAGTGTTGGACCCAACACTGTGGCCAGAAGCCATTCCAGTTAGTTCTCTTAATGAAGCAGTCAGAGAGTAGGTTTAATGCCAAAGACTTGGAAAGAGTGAAAGCTTGCCTGATGGCAGTAAAGCATCCAGGTGAGCTGAATTCTGTTCTCCTACCTCTGATTACTCACGCCTAAGACAGAAGAGCATTTCCAGTTACTTCAAGGAAGGCAGGAATGTTCTGAGAACAAAGTCACATGAACTCCCCCTGTTCTGATGTTCATGCAACTTGCCTAAAATTGAACTCATCAACATCCTGCCCTACCATGAGTAAGCAGTCTCTTACACCAACTTCAACACTTCAGCTAGTGGCAATGTGACCTCCAGTTCACTTGTGTCTGGACCACATGCCATGTGAAGCATTTCCAAGACTGGCTCAACTCAGTAGCCCCCAGATCCTTTAAAGAACAGGAACAAAGTCAAGGACTCCTGGACTTTTCTTGAAGCCAGACGTTAAGCTATGTCTCTTGTCTTATCCTAAACATCCAGCAAAACTTCTCCTAAGGGATGAGTCTTCAGTGAGTTCATGTTTTATTGATTATCTGAGTTCAAATTATGTATTTTATTGGTAGAGATGAACTATCCCATTTCATATCCTCTCATAACTCAAACTTAGATAAAAGAAGGGGAAAGAAGAAAAGGAAGGAAGGAAGGAAGGAAGGAAGGAAGGAAGGAAGGAAGGAAGGAAGGAAGGAAGGAAGGAAGGAAGGAAGGAAAAAGAAGGAGGGAGGGAAGGAGAAGGAAAACAAGGGAGGTATAAAAAAAGAAATTGATCTTTTTGATATTAATTAAAAACACGTTTAACTCACAATGATTGAATGCCTAGCTAGCAGCAGACACTGTGCCTGGTTACCACCATGGAGAACTATTGATGAAGCCACCCCAGAAAATCACACAAGAAGGGCTAGGCACCATTGCACATGGAATATTCTGCCTGAGATTGAGACTTACAGAATATTCTTGTGCTGTTGATCATTTTTCATAAATTCCAATTGTTTCATTTGCTCAATCCTAAAACCTTATTGTTCTTTGCACCACCCCTCCCCATCCAATAAAATAAAACTAATATTGTGGTGTCATTTGAAAATATATTTATGTTTGTTTTCCCTATAAAAAGAGATAATAATGTTATGTTCCAATAATATTAAGTTGCAATGTTATTTGCAAGATTGCAGAGCTTTTAATTTTCTGATTATTTCCACAGTGGGAGTTTCAGCTCAATTTCGAGGAAGACACTTCTATCTGTTTCGGTTATTTTTTTATTACAGCTAGAAGCAACAATAATTGCCTTTAGTGTAGGAAAACATCATGGAGGAGACAATCGCTGTCCCCAAAGAATAAGATCATCAAGGCGGGTTTTCATGTAAAAAATTTGTAAATTAATTGCGGAGTCCTATAAATATTGTATTTACTAAAATTGCATTGGCTGCTGTCTTCAAAGAATTTACCTATTTTTTTTTGTATTTCCTTTAAAGAAATGTATTTCTTGAGAGCCACACCAACGCAAAGCGAATGCAGCCATCAAAATGCCAATAATTCATAAATATATGATGTCCACGAGGATGGTAAACAGAAAGATCCCAGACACCTGGATTTGAGTTCTGGGTCTCAAACTTAATAGCTATTTGATCGTTTGCACATTATATAAACAGCTCTAAAACTCAATGTCTGCTAGTCAAAAAAAAGAAAAAAACATTGTTGGGAGATTAAACTAAATAGTCTAGATGACAGATCTATTATGCAGGTCATTTATAGTCTGACATAAAGGAGTCACTAAGCAACTGGCAGCTGTGATGATAAGGATATTTACTTATGTTACATTGCTTCATTCATTCAGCACAGACCGCATGACTACTCTATGACTGCTTGACTGCTCCAACCATCGTTCCAGGCACTGGAAGTCAGTGATGAAGATGATATTGATGATGATGATGATGTCAACCATTTGCATTGCTATGGCTGCACTACCACGAGCTGGTCAGCCCTACTGCGAAGTTCTCAAAGTAGGCTCCTACAGTATTCTGTCAAGGTCGACAGTAAATTAGTATCATAATTACTCTTTGTATGTCCATGGCTTGCGAAGCTTTGCCTCACTTAACATCCATTCCCACCTTCCTTTTGCTGACCTGCCTTGATTAAAGACATTAGAAAACTTAAAACTTGCATTTTCAGACTCCCTTGCAGCTAGAGTCTACCAGGTGACCAAGTTCTGACTCTTGAAATATAGAAAGACACCTGCTAACGATTTCTGCCGGGCTTTTGCTTCTAGTTTGCAGGGGCCACTCTTCCCGCTTTTCTCAGCCAATGCAACAGTTAGATGAGAGATGGAGGGCGACTGAAAGGCAGAAAGTAACCGTTATTCATTTACAGGTCACCAGGATTTCGCGCTGATGCATAGTGGGCACTAAGAAAACTGGGGGAAAGGAAAGAAGGTCTACGGTAAGAGCTAATCTGTTCGTGAAGAAGGAAAAAGAATTCCCTGCTAATTCTGCTGTTGAACTGCAAACTGAGAACGTTCTGGCCACAGTTCTTGATAAGTGCTTAGCTAAGATGGAAATGATGTTGAACTTTTGTGTGGAGGACGTGAGCAGAGAATGTTCTGTACTACGCAATAAAAGTAACACTATGGATGAAATAAGCCGACATTTCCCCAGTCATTTACAATGCTGCCTTTAAGACATGCTAAATCCTCTTATCTTTATTAGTCGGTTTCTATACTCTTTGTTAGGTTTATCATGTATATACTTTTATCTTGTAGGGAACAACTTTTTCAAACGTGTTCTAAAAATTTTTTTAAAAAATTGTTTTGGCAAAATGCATACATCTACCATAATAAATTTAGAGGCAATTTGCTCAGGTCCATGGGAGAAAAAAATTCCATTTAAATTTAAGCGTGTTGTATCCGAATGATAGATTAATTTGGGGGAAAGTTGATATTTTTGCTATTGATATCTTTCCTCTCATAATCTTAGTATTCTCTGAATTTATTCAGATCCCTTTTATGTTTCCTAAAATTTCATGAATGTTGAGTACATTTCCTTGTAAGTTTAGTATTAGACACATTATAAATATCACAGCTACTAGGAAATATTTTAGTTATCTTTCCTACTTGGTAATGACCTTTTATAGGGAAATATAACATTTGACTATTAAACTGAACTCCTCTCATACTTATAGTTAGACAGCTATTTCCTTAAAACCACCATTCACAAATTATAGCAGTATTTTTGCTTTTAATAAAATAAATTTCAAAGTCTAAGATACTCTGCTGTATCTCCATACCATATTGTATAGTAGGTGATTAATAAATATTTGCTATATGAGTTGTAAAATACACTTTTTTTTTTTATCACTTTTAACAGTTTCATGACTGATCTACATGATGTAGATTTCTAATAATTGTGATTGAGGAAACTTTCTGTTCTATCTACTACGGTAGAATTTTTTTTCTTTATCCAGCATTATATGTTGTTTTATTAAGTGATTTTTATTGTCCATTGAAATAATAAAATGACTTTTATACCTTAGACTATTAATATAGTAATTATTATTTGTACAGGTTTTCAATATTGATTAATTATTACATTCCTTAAATAAACCCTATCTGGTTATGAAATACAATCATTTAATACATTTCTGAAATAAATATGTGAAATTTTATTTAGTGCTTGTGTTTCATAATTATTACCAACATTACTCTATAATTTTCTTTTACATTACTTTCCATTTTTGACATCGGGTAATAGTGACATTGTAGTGAGTGCTGACTACTGTGTATGTACTGTGTCCAGTGCTACAGCAAACGACACATGATCTAAGCTCCTCCCACTGCAGAAGCACAGAAAATGAAAAATACAGTGTAACATGCATCACGTAAAAAAAAAATCGACAACAGAAAACAAAATAGTATAAAACTCCAGACAGTAAGGAAGGCTGACTCCAAGCTACCAACGAAATTCCCATCTGCATAATTTAAATACAGTTGAAGGACCATGTAGACACCAGGGACAAAATATTGAGGATCGAAAATAAAAGTAATTGAGACTCAGGTGTCAGAAAAAACAAAGTAACTTAGTCTTTTCAAAGAACAAATAGGAATAAATTTACCTAGTTACAATGAGTCAATAGTGAGTTCTGTCTGTTTCAAAGGAGGGTGGGGAATGGTGGTTTCGAAAGTTTGTAAACATAAAACCATATAAGGGACATTTATGTACATAACTGTTGTCGATATCCCTGAGTGTACAGTGAAGGCAAAGTTAGTACTTCCTTGGAGGGCTTTGTCCCAGTCCTGGGTCAAGCAGTGTTTTCAACAGATTCCCACCCCTTCCCCCCAAAAAATAGTTCACAATCTAAAACTATAGCATGGACGAAGTAACAATTCACCATGAGTGAAGGGAAACATACCAAAAGATGGATAGATCCCCTCACCTGGAAATTTACCTAATGGAAAATCTAGAATGTAGAGATTAAACGTGGATTGTACATTGTAACAGATTAAAGAGATTCAAAACAAACTAAAAACACAGGAAAAGAGTGAGATGCTGTATGAGTCAGCTCAGGCTGCTATAACAACATACTAGACTGGGTGCTTAAACGACAGAACTGATTTTCTCACAGTTCTGGGCATCTCTGGGAGGTCACGACGGTGCCTGCCGCATCTGCACACAAAACAAACCAAAAAAACTCCAGGCCATGATGGCTTCGCTGGTGAGTTCCAAAATTCACAAGGAAAACCCAAGGCTTACACTCTTAGAGAGATGTAAAAGAAAAAAGTAGCTCCCATCCTCATTTATAATGGCCAACTAACTCTGATACCCAAACCCAACAATGAATTTTTTAAAAAGGAAATCAGAGGCCAGTACGTTCATGAACATGGGTGAAAAATCCCCAGCCCGGTGTCAGGAAACTGGAACCAGTGGGGCTGGTGCAATCACAAACCAGCTGCTTCTCGCTCTCCATCGCCCTCTCTCTGACTTTGCCCAGTCCATCTCTGACCTTGTCATGGCTGGCGGACCCCCTACGGCTGGCAAGTCTGTGTGCGCAGAAGCCTGAGTCCCGTCTCTGGAAGCAAATCAGGCAAGGGGTTAGTAACGGGCATTTTAAAAAAATCTCATGTTTAGATGCAAAAGTAAGTTGAAAATCTCTCTCCACCCCTCTCTCTCTCTCTCTCCCTCCATTCTCTCTCTCTTATTAACGATGGTTCGAGATGCCAAAACAGAGAAATGTGTTGATTTGAAGATGGACATTTTTATTTTTAAAATCTAAAAATGAATTCTTCTGCTTCTCATTGCCAAGTTTAAGACTCGGCTTTGCAGTCGCTCTGACTGCTGCTGGAAGATGCTGGAGCCTCCTCTTCCGACTTGCGGCCTGGGGTTCCTGTTGCACCTGGAGATAGTTGTGAACATCAGCACTGTGAAACCCTTAGGAACTCACTGAAAGGGATTTTGTTTGAGCAAATGACTAGCTTATTACCAACGGGAGGAAAAAAAACAAACGAGATAGATTTCTTCATAAATGTCTATTTTTAAAGGTGAAAGGAAAGTAGAGTCTGGGAGTTTGGACGCCATTAACCTACAATGAAAATGCATCACACGTATAGGTTTTGATGCAAATAATTGCCACGTGCTCTCATCTCCCAGGTGACATTTCGAATACCTTCATTTTAAAAATCTTATGCAACTTTTGTTTGTTTGTTTTTGTTTGTTTGGGTGCATTTTCTCATCGGTTGGTCTCTCCCACCAGATTGTTGATCGTTTTCAAGAAGACATCAAATTGAATTATTTCTGTTTCTTCAGCAACCTTCTTAGGATCTGACATGCTCTGTTTTAGTATTAGATTCGTAAAATTTCCCAAGTTCAAGAGTTGCCTGTTAAATCATAAGTAGGACTTAAGGGACTATTAATAAAGCTCTGTGTCCTCTCAGAGCTTTATTCAAAGGGGGTGGGACTCTTTTAAGGATTTTATATACATTGTACCTTCTCAGCAAAGATCCACCTCTCACTTTTCATTGACCTCCTCTTCTGTCATACGTGTCTATTCAGTGGCGGAAAAACAAGCAGCCATGACCTTGACCTGTAGGAATCAGAAGGGCCCAGCTCCTTTTAGAACTGGCTTGGTCTTTCATGAGCACTGACTCCCTGGGAATAGCTCGTCCCCTCAGAGCCTTGATTTCTTTGCTCTTAAATAAGACTCCTCACCAAGGCTGTGCATGCCCCATGGAGATGCTACAATTACCTGATGAGTCACAGTGTAGGAAAGTGTGTGAGGACCAGGGTGGTGACAGGTGCCCAGAGAATGAGCTACTTTGACACCGCTGACTTCAGTTTTCACTTGTCACCCAGGTTTGTATCCCATAGAGGTACGAGAGGGAAAGGGCAAATGATCAGAAAAGGGAATGACCCCTTTCATGTCTTTGCTCCACACTCTGAAACAACTCTGTTTTTCAGACAAGGACATTGAAGGTCTAAACAGTTAAGTCACTTCTCCATTAAATGCCTTAGTAAGGTGTGAACCATAGTGTCTGACGGCTCCTGTAATATTCATTTTTCAATAACAACAGTAATAGTTGTTTAGAATATTTCTAGAACCATTCATTTGAGAAAACATTCCCAGATATACTCTGCAAAGGGGGTTATGGGTACCACAGGTGATGAGCGAGATGATTTTAGTTAATACACAGACTAAGATTTAGAAATAAAAATAATTATCTTTTTTTTTTCCACAGTAAGGAGTTATTTACAGTAAGGGCTATTGTTTTTTGTAGACAATAGTGATACATGTTCCCTTTCTAAATGTCTTTTTTATGCACTTTACCAAATGAAGAAAATTAGTTCAGAAAAAACGGGAAGCAATAGCACATAAAACACACCAATATAGCCAAAATTCCAGAGGCATCAGATCAATGATTAAAAGTTTGGCAAACCTGGTTAAAAAGATCTTCATTAAATCCCATTAGAACTTGAAGATATAGATATTATGGACCCCATCTTTCAATTAGGGGACCATATTTAGAGACAACTAACTGCCCAAGACGATATCATTAAGGCACAAAATCAAGGGAGATGATAATCGAATCTGGGTTTCCTAATTTTAAAACTGGTGTTTGTGACATCACCCTTCTGTAGACTGTTTTCACTCATTTATGTATTTATTAATTCATTTGTGTATTTGATTAATATCTCCTCCATGCGCATGGATTACTTTTAGTCACACCAAAGATAAACCTAATGACCCAATTTGAATTGTTACCTGCCTTGGCTTCTCTTGGCCCAAGGGTTTAGGTTTAAGGGTGACCAATTTTTGTACGAAAAGGCAGAAAGTGTTTTTCATTTGAGAAATCATCTCCCAGCCTTTGAGGAGGCGAACCGAAAGCTCCCTCTGTACTCTTGAGAGTTAAGTTTCTGTTTGGGGGAAGCTGATCTCCTCAGCTCAGAGAAAACCCTGCTCAGGAAAAGGGACCAACACGCACCGCACAGGCAGCATCTTGAACATCAGATATCCTGAAAACCGAAATGCTGATTTATGAGTGAAGAAATCAGAACCATATGGCTTTTCCCCCTTAATAGACATATGGGCTTTACAAAATAGGGAGGAACATACTTGGCAAAACATTTTTCAAATTTCACTCAAACCACAAAACTTTAAAAATATCTTAACATGTCTAATGAACCCAAAATGTGTCCTTGCTCGCCCAAATTAATCTAACACCATTGTAGTAAACATTTATACCTACTATGTGCCAGGCATACAAACACACACACACACACACACACACACACACACACACACACACACACATTGAATGAGAGAAGCCATGAATGTAAGTAAGTATCTGATGCAATATGACGCATTGATATATAGTTTTGGGAAATGGCAGCCTGTCGTGCGCCCACGGTAGAGGGTTGATGTAAGAAAGCGGCTCCGGGAGGTGATATCTGTGCCAGGCCTTTGCCGGGAAGTGGGCATCTTCCAGACAAGAAAGGGAAGGGGAGAAAATTTCAGGTCAAGAACCAAGGCACAGAAATGTTGGCTCGGAAAATGTAGGAAGCTCAAGGGTGCAGGCGGGGTCCAGGACGCTGGCGCTGGGGCAGGAGATGGGACAGACAAGCTTGGCTGGCCAAGGCCACCCAGAGAATGTGAACTTCAGCTTTTAAATCATAAAGATCCTTGGGAGAAAAGAGAACAACAACAAAAACTTGTTGATTAATGACAAAAGTAACGCACACTGGTGAAATTGTTTTTAAACAGGAAAGTGAAAAGTGATGCATGAATCGAAAGTATGATATGACGTGTGTGTGTGTGTGTGTGTGTGTGCGCGCGCGCACACGCGCACGTGTGCTCAGAGCTATCCATCTTTTTATAATTAACCTTCTGGAGGTGGGGGGTTGAGCCAGGGGTGACGTAATCAGAGCTGTTCTTTAGGGAAAAACCTCAAGGGGTCGAAGGGCACTGAACAGACATCACACAGGTGCCCGGGCCGGGCCGCAGCACGAAGTGTGGGAAGGGCCGGCCCTCGTAGCTCCGTTCCCGGATGCTTCCAAGATCCTCCTCAGACCCGGAGCTGCACAAAATGTGTCTCTTATGCATTTTTTTTCCTGCTGTGCTATTTACTTCCATTCACAGAGTAGCTTCAGTTCAATAAATGATGTGTTTGCCATCAGAACAATTTGATTCTCATTCTAATTATAGCAACAAGCTGCTTCCCCTAAGCATATTATGGGTGTTTCATTATTTTAAATTGTTATCTTCCATATTAATTACAGAAACAGTTGATCTTTTCTGATAAGCAGGCAGCTGCAAATTCCCTTTTTACGTCTCATTGTAATAGGTGAAGCATCAGGTAAAATTAAACCAAACTCTAATACAAGTCCTAATGGAAGAACACGTAGGTTGCAAGGCCCTGACCCCACTGGCTGGGACTGTTTTCCAGAGGGACCGAGCTGCCAGGCTCAGTGTGCACGCAGGCACGGCACACCCTCCAGCTACTCGCACTGCTGACCAAGGGCTCCTCAAAGCTTCCTCCTCAGGGGAAAATGACCCATTGGCCCTAGGAGTAAATCAGTTCTTGGAATAGGGGAGGCCAGAGAGAGAGGTGACACCCTGCTCTGACCCATGATTATGGCTGTCACTCACCGGGAGGAGGGGTCAGAGAAAGGCACCCAAGAGCTCTGAGACAGCCTCTCCCTGCAAGGAGAAAGGCCAAAGGCTCAAGTGACTCACTTCCCATGTTCCCGATTGCCATCAGGCGCAGGGACAGGTGGGGCCATTCCAGCTCAGAGCCCAGAAGCCCGGATCTGCCCGGACAGGCCGCTCACCTTTCCCTTCCTGCTGCAACCTGGTCACGTGGCAGGGCCACACTCAATGCAAAAGGCAACACGATTCTGCAGGAGTGGCCTCCGTTTGCTGTGACCGCCCAGATGGCAGGAGATGAGCTGGGCTATCCCCGCGCCAACCTCCCCTTCTGCTCCCCAGGCCCCCGGGGGCTTAGCCTTTTACATCTGAGCTTTCATCCCGTTATGCGTGTGTGCTGGTCAGCGGTGCAGCAGGAGGCATTTAAAACAAGCAAAAGGAAAAACAACAAAGCCGTAAAATACAGGGGGATGGAGACTAAGAGAAAGAGTGAAACGAAATCACGGGGAGAGGACCAAGAGCAGATCAGTAACATAAATCCAGGGGGAAATTAATGCCCGGCCACGTTCTATTGCCCTTCACGATTGTTACAGTGAAGATGGAAGTTTCGCCCTGAGCTTCCCAGCAGCAAAAGCAAAGAAGGAAACCCAGGTGCTAGAAGGTCTGTAGCCTCCAGAAAGGGAAAACCTAAGACAATCACGCTGAACGCAAGCCTGAGGAGAATTTCTCCAGATGGCCTCATAAACAGATAGTCTTCCCAGCGGCAATGACACAACGAGCTTATTTTCCAACATCCCTCCCCAAAATGGAGGTCATAACACCGAAAGTTCGAGCCCGCTAACGGCCGTCCGCGAGGCGTGAGAGCCACAGGATGCTGGGCGGCCCAGTGGTTTGATCTAGAATAGAGTCCGGGCCCAGAACGTGTTCGTAGACCAGCCACCCAGAATGCTCAGAAAAGGCAAAAGCGATTCACGGCCAGGGTGAACTTACCGCGTCGAGGAAGCCCTGAGAGGAAGCCCCCCGAGGCTTCGAGGTCAGTACGGAAAAAGGGAAGCACAGCGTCGGCCAGCCCTCTCTCCGGCCCGTGCCCGGGTCCACCCGCCGCCCCGTCCCGCTGAACTTGCTGTGGTGATGGAAATGCGTGTCGTCGGCGCTGTCCGGTCTGGCCGCCGCATGTGGCTGCTGAGCACTGGACGCGTGGCCAGGGCGGCAGAGGAACTGAATTTCCAACTTCGCTTCATCTTAAATCATTTCTAACTTTACTTAATCACGCGTGTGGCCGTCACGTTGGATGGGGGAGGTGCGTCCCTTCCTGCCTCTGTCACACTGATGTCTCTCTCACGGTGCCCCTTTCCCGGACGCGCAGACAGCGTTCGTTCATGTCTCCGTTCTAAGCTGAACGCACAGCGTCGGTGGAAACCACACGAGGACGTCCCCGAGGGCGGCCGGAAGCGCAGGGGTCCGGGGCCACCAGGCCTGGGTTCAGACCTGGACTCTGAGTGACCTTTGACAGGCAATGCTGCTTCTCTGAGCCTCAGTTTCCTCATCTCTGGAACGAGAATAATCCGATCTCCTGACCACACCTGGAGACGCGTTTGCAAACGAACAGCCACACGCAGTCACAGCCACAGGTGGGTGGACGCAGAGAAACCGGTTTGAACGGAAGGACAGCGGAGAGATGAGGCACTCGGGAAGGGGGCCAGCACAGAACGCTCTGTCCTGTCTTCACTGCCTTACTGTCAAAGGGATTAACAACGTTTACCTGAGTAAATAAAATAAAATTTACTTTGATTTTTTAAAAAGCAAATCAAAGGAGAAAAAAAAAAACTAGCCAGCGTACATTAATTTTCTTTTTTCCACCTCACAGATGGTGCATCATTGAGAGGGGTGGATTCATTCATTCATTCATTCGTTCATTCATTTGATGAGCATTTACCAAGCCCCCACCCTGCCCCTGGCCTCTGGGGTCGCATTTGGACAAGGACATGTTTTGCACCCCTGTAATGGGAAGGGCTTCTCCCCACGCGGCCGGGTCCCTGGGAAAAGCCAGTGCAGGTCACCGAGTCCACCTGCTGGCTGTCACTGAGGGACACTTCCCACAGAGCTCAGTGAAGGGTTGAGGGAAGTGCCTTGATCAGTCTTACTGGAAACAGTAGCTGTCACCTTCTTACTAAAACTTAAACAGCTTAGTGTTCCATACATGAGACACGCAGCTGGGGCCTGAGGCTGGAGACGGGTGGGGACCTCTCCGCAGAAGGCCGGGCTTCACACAGCCTGCTTCGTCCCCTCCCGAAGCTGGGGCTCGCTCGTCCTGTGTGCCAAGCACCTGACGGTGTGGATGCCTCAGACTCTGCCTGAAGCCTCCGTGGGCATCCTCTATCTGTAAGTCACACGAAGGCCCCTGATCACCGGTAGGAGAAGACGAAAACTCTTCAGCATGACATTCAGGTCCCTTCCTGCTCCGCCCTCTGCTCACCAGTCCCAGAGCTGTTTCCTCCCCGCTGATCGGGCTCCAGGCTGCCCGCCTCTCTGCACTTCCCGGCACAGCCGGCCGCCTTCACCCATCCTCGTCCTCCATCCTCTGTCCTTTCCCTGTCACCAGCTTGTCCCCACCAAGCCTGATGCCCTCTTCTCTGCTAAGCACTGAGTCACCTGGGTAGAGCCAGGCACGCCGGGCTGCGTCCCGACCTCTGGACGTGTGCCGCTCAGCCGCGATGACTGAGCTTTCTGAGCCTCTTTCCGTGAGCCCAGCCTCTCCTCGAAACAGTCGCTCACACGTGTTCGGCCACATTCTGCTCCCGGCTCCTTTCTGGGTTGCGCTCTCTTCACCCGCCACAGCTTCCCCTGCACACGGCAGTGAGGCAGCCACCGCTGGGACGTCCACGTCCTCGGTGGAGGTGCTTGTGGCAGAGGCAGGTTATGGGATGCCCAGGGTAACACCATTTCTAAGTGACGGAGCTGTTGTCTGACACCAGAAAGAAGGAATTCCCAATCTAAGCCTTGACCTCTTGCTGCGCCCAAGGCCCAGCCCAGTGCCTGGCCCACAAGAGATCAGCTAACGTTGGGGGATCGGATTCTGTGAGCGAAGGGATAAGAAGCTGAGGGACCCTGTGGCCAGGCCGCGAGGGCATCTGGTCAGCCTCCTGTGCCTCTGCTCAGCCTCTCTTCAACGCGTACCCTCTGCTCAGCAGGGTGAGGGTCCATGTCCCGCACGCCTCCATGTCCTCCCTAACCCCGTGCGTGCCACACCATAAACCCAGACACCCCCTGCCCCGGGCCTGCTTCTACCTTTCCGCCTCGCTCTCTCTTCTTCGAAGGTCCGATGATGTCCTGCTTTCTCGGTGGTATCTCCTGGTCACCCAGGCCTCATGATTCCTCCTCCTCTCCACCTCTTCAGATCCAATGGATGTGAATTAATTGTCAACCGCGTGCCATTCCCAGAGGACTTCCCTGCAGGAGAGTCATTTGGTTTTCCCCAAAATCATGGTGGAGGCGGGGGGGGGGTGGCGGCGGGGGGCGGGGCAAGCATCCTCACTTTGCAAAAGAAAAGTAGTTTTCACAGAGATTTATGTCATGCAACTGAAGTGTGACAAAGCAAAGATTCAATCCCACGCCTACGTACCAAGATGCATGCGAGAGGCAAAGTCACCGAGTGGCTAACAACAACCGAGACATTAGGCCAGGTTGGCTTCTTTTTTATTTTTTTAGTTATTTTTTTTTTTGGCTGTCTTTTTCTTCCAGCATTTTTCCTATACCTGTTGGACTCCTTGCATTTCTTTATTTTGAAACGAGAACTTTGGCCGTGTTCTTGCGATGCATAAATCTTCATTGTTTTGAGTGCATTGCGTAAGAGCTTCTCCTCTTTCGTACAATACGTTCTCTCCTATTGTCCTTGAAACGCTTTCCTAGCATGTGGCATATTTCACTTGCCTCTTGACTCTGCTACAGGCAGAATGACAGTGCGCATGGGCCCGTAGGGATCATTAGACTTTGAGAGACAGCAGAGTGTGGTGAGGACCGTGGCAAACTTAAGACACCGTATTTTGTCTAAAGGGCCTGGTGGTGATCAAAACTCAAAGGGTGTGTCTTGGGAGATCCATAATTTCCCACTTGTAAAAAGAATCAGAAAATAAAACTTTGAAGTTCAAAATCTTGGCAACTAATTCATATGTCGTCTTTTTATCTACCAACAATATAAAACTCATCCAAAGGCCTGAACTGGCTTTCGAATTGCTAATTCGTGACTTGCTTTACAACATAGATGGTCGGTCACCTCTGACACCCTGCCTGGCCTGAGTAATCTACCTTAGCAATGAGTGTGTGAATTCCATTTCCAGCTAAACCCAACCCTCCCGCGGGCTGGAGGCTGCCCAACATGGTGACAAAGCTCACCGAGTGGCTTCCACACACTGAGCTGTGACAGTTCTTGGCGATGCTCTCTGATCGACCTCCTTCCCTCCACATGAAATGTCGGAGCAAAGAGCAGCCCTGTTTCCTCACGACCTGCCAGGCGCGTGCCTTGGAATTCATGACCTGATCCATGCATGTCATGATTTGGTCTCCTGGCGTCACTGCGAGGCGGACACGGTCTGCGTTTGGAAGAGAAAGAAATGGAGGCACAGCAGAGTCATTTGCGCGTCACGCATCAGCATACTGCCCATGTCTGCTGAATTCAAAGGTGCACTTTCCTCCCACGACCTCGTGCCCGCCCCAAAGCCAACGTGTTCCCAAGGATTTTGTTTGAAACTGATGCGCTCCCAGTAAAAGAGCTTTGGAAACGCAAACGTAGACGGAACGCGTCAAGCCGTCACCATGAGGACAGTTGTGACTGCACAGACGCCGTGGACCCCACACACGCAGACACAGAAGGGACCCAAGCAAAACGTCTGACAGGGACACCGAGCCCTGTGGCGATGACTCCAATTCAGAGGCTCTTTAGAAAGAATTTCCCTCTACCAGCCAGGGCACGTCAAAGGGACACACAGAGAAGAAATGACGAGTGCCAGCCCAGCTGCTCAATTGAGACCTGTCCCTCAAGACCACATGAACCCAGGTCCCTGCCAGTCGGAGAGGGCATCACAGCCTGTGAGAGTCAGCGTGGAATCAACCACCTCTGCCTGCACGAGCCCCACCCCGCTGCCTGCCAAGAGCGGCCTCCTTAATGCAGAACTGGCTCCAGAGACCGAGTGAGGAAGCCGCCCAAAGCACCATATCCATTGTGATGCTTGGGGAGAATCACTTAACCTCTCTGGACCCCTGTGTTGCTTTCAGTAAAAGCTGCACATGGCTGAGAGGGGAGGGAGCGTGCTGTCTAAGGCCCCCTCTAGCCTTAAATTCCTCTGACTTCTTCCTAGCTTCAAGCTCTGGTGGAGGGCCCCCCGCCCCTCCATCTTGTCTGGTGAACTTCTTTGCCATGTATTTTTTTCCTGGGCATCCATAAAAGACAGGGATCAATTTTAAGTTCTTGTTTAATTAATTGTTTTTTTTTTAAATTAAATAATAGTTGCAAACACTTCTACATGCTTTACATATGTTGACTCGTTTCATCTTCGCAACGATCTTATGGTACAGGCACTACGGGGAGATTGAGGCATAGAACAGTCAGGCATCTTGCCCAAGGTGACACAGCTGGTAAGTCTAGAATCTGGGATTTGACCCCAGGTCTGTATGGCATCAGAGACCTGGCTCTTTACTTCCATATCAGTGGTTCCCACACTATCTGCACATGCGCATCACCCTGGGGGATCTCCGAAAATCCCCGAAGCTAAGGCCATGCCCTGGACCAGGTAGTTCACCATGTCTGGGGGAGGGACACTGGCATCGGAGGTGGGGGAAGTTCCCCAGGGTCCCAACGTGCAGACAAGTGTGGGGACGCTGCACGTCCTGGAGCGTCTCCGCCTGCCCTGGTGTACCGCCCTCGTGTGGGATGCCGTTATCAAGTGGCAGAACAGGATGTGCTTTTGGAGTCAGCAGAGCTGACTTCGCTTCGGTCTCCGTCACTTGCGAGATGTGCGAGCCTTCCAAGGAACTGAATCGCTTGCCCCGGGTCTCCGTCTCCCACGCTGCCTCAGCCCCACTCTTCGCTACACTATTAGCTCAGAGATCTTGAATAAGTTGTCTAATATTTCAAAGGCTCACTTTTCCCATCTTTAAAATGGCTTTCGGATCCCTATTCAACAGGTTTCTTATGAAGGGCAAAGCATGAAAATTCTGCTTCCAAACTATGCTTATGGGGGCATGTAAGTAGTTGCTCAAAAAAAGAAGCGTGCAAAAAAAAAAAGGCATTCTTTTAAAAGTCCCTTGCATCTGAATATCACACTTGACCCCAGGAGTTTCACACACACACACACACACACACACACACACACACACAGTTCAGACAACACACACGTTTAGTTCAGAAAGCACAAATACACACTTTTACACACCTGGCTCAAACAACACAAATGAGCACACTCACCATCTACAGCATGCACGTAACTACCTCCATGTCTCTCTTAAAAATTAAATCCTCTCTAACCACTTATTTTTCATTGCATTTCGCAACGAAATCATCAAAATTCAAACTCTCTTTTCCTCCTTATTGCTCGATACTGTTTGTCTTTACTCAAGTTCAGAGAAGTGACAGCTGTGTGAGGGCTTTTTCATAAATTTGGAAAATAAAAGTGTTTCCACGTTCTCGTTGCTGTGATAACCTGGCGAGAGTTAGAAACGAGAGTCTATTTTCTA
The DNA here is from genome assembly GCA_003508835.1 of Eonycteris spelaea. NCBI lineage: Eukaryota > Metazoa > Chordata > Mammalia > Chiroptera > Pteropodidae > Eonycteris > Eonycteris spelaea. The sequence continues at coordinate 2,510,842 of PUFA01000009.1, read as the reverse complement.
ACCGAAATTGTTTTGCTCCGTCATAGGCTCATTCTTCACACTCGTTGGCTATTATTGTAGGGTTGCTAATGAATGTTGACCTTCTACCAGCGCTCACAATAACGCAGCCTTTTAAATTACACGGAGGTTGCAAATGAGAGGATAATGTATGTTTTACTTCGGTGGCACCATTCATTAGAATTGTCTTTTTTACCAGTAGAGTTAATGGAATAATCCTCGTTCAAGATTCATATAGTATCACCGCGAGGGGCCGGAATATTGTCATTTGCTATTATCGTGGCTCCTCGCTCACTCTCTATCGGTCACTTCACGCTGAAGAGTCACTCTTTGAAAAACCACTTGAATATATCCCAAACTCTAAAACCTCAATCTGCTAAGTGAACATCTCTAACTCAAGCTTCTTTTGTCTTGGTGATTTTGATGACTGTCTAATATCCTTGTCTTGCTACTCCAATGCATCCCCCCGCCCCCACTGCCAGCAGCATTATCTTCCCAAGCACAGATCTAATACCGTCCTCCTGATTTAAACTCTCTTTGGTTCTCCACTCTCTGCACAAAAAAGCACGGCACACGATCCCGTAGGGACCTGACGCTCCTTCAAGGCCCCACTAGGCTCCTTGAGCTCCAGGCGATGAAACCTTTCAATATTCTTTGAGAATGCCATGTTCTTTCACTCTTTAATGGCTTGACTGTTGTAGTTTGTTTGCCTGTATTGAGAAAGGAGGAGGGCAAATTAGCTTTCGAGTAAATGCTCTGAGCGTGGTCCTGGTAGGTACTTCGCATACATCATCCATTCCCTACCATCCTCACTCCAGCGCATCTTTCAAATTGAAACGCAAGTACCCGTGCTCGATCAAGCCTTCCTAGACGTCTTAGGAAGTAGTCGTCTCTCCTCCCTGCCCACCAGACCTTGAGCCGTAGTATAGGACTGTCCCTTAAATCAAGTTTCCCAGCCGAAGAACCCGAATGGGGATTCTTTCGCAGATAACGCTTTGTGACAGACCTCGCGGGTGACACCTATAAGAAAAGTGAGCAGCAAGATAGTTGTGGGGGGAAAGCTGAAGTCCAGCCTCCGCCTGATTCCACAGGGGGCTCTGGAACATGGATCATCATTCCATGAAATCAGGGCTGCGCGTTAATCCGCGATCTGCTAACTACGGGCCGAATCCTGAGGAATAATCGGTGAGGGGAGCCGTCAGCTCACAGGCGTCACTGGGCAAGGCAGCGCCATGGGCCCTGCCCATTTCCTGGACAATCAAGAAGATGTGAGCCATCAAAGCCAGCAAGCATGGCAGCTGAGGGGTGGCTGTCCCCTGTCTGGTCACAGCCACCTAGGGTTGTTACAAACTGTGCCTCAAAGGTTTGCTCGTTTTTGACATAGATTCTTTCCATCAGCCTGTCAGACCCTTGAAGGTATCAAACGATGTCTTTTTCATATGAAATCCCAAAGTCCTGCTCAGTATTTTTTGACATATAGTGGGAACAGTACATTTTTTTTTGAATGGATGACCCATCAATGATGGGCTCCCTGTGCTCATCAGAGAATGGTACCAGGTTCTAAGAATTTAATGGCCTGCACTTCCAGAAGCTCGCTGTCCACTCGGGGAGAGGGGCAGCACACCTGCTGAGAGCTGTCACTGAACTCCTGCCTGAGGCTGTGTTAAAAGCATGACACTCACAGTGCTGAGTTTCAACTTCAGTGTCAGGTGTTCGCCACACAGGACATTCATAACAAGCAGTATGTTCTTCGACCAAAATCATTCATGAATGAAGGGCGACAGGCTTACACACTCCCCTGATTTCTAAAAAAGAAAGATCCCTGCCTGCTAGGAACTCTCTTCTGCTGTGAAGAGTTTGGGAATGAAGTAAGAAGGAGAGAAAAAGGAAAACAAACAAACAAACAAACAAACAAAACCAAAAAAACCAGAAGGACCACATTTTTTCATGTCACACAGAGGAGAGAGATGGAGGGAGAAGTCAGAGACAGACAAGCTGTGCGGGTTCTGCTGGGAATTGTGAGGAGGAGAGTGAAAATGTTGAGAATTAGCTATTGGGGGATTTTAAATGTGACAGTGATGGGAAAAGTGGAGTTTTTAGATATCTGATGTACATTAATAACATACTCTTTCTTTCTCTTTGACATTTCCTTAAGAGGATAAATAGAGCATGCGGCACTTCGAGCTGCCTTTTAGTTGCTGAAATGTGTTTGTTTCAAAGGCACACTATGCTGAGATAGCATCACAGGAAGCCCTGGGGTTTGTCTGAGTTATTTACATAACATTTCTTTGAATGGCTATTAACCTAATTTTAGTGGTGAAGTGACAGAGGCTCAGCGAGGTTAAATCATGAGCCCAAAGCCACACAGGTGGCAACTGTTGATTTCAGGATCAACAGGACTTCCAGGACATCAGGTTCCAATTTCACACTCTGGTCACTGTGTTGTACAGCGTCTTTGACAAGGGACAAAGCTGAAGCCACCCGGGAAGGCGTGCTTACAGGAAAACCCGATGGACTTCAGGGTCACCGTCTCCAGCACGTGGCTTTGCTGGCTTGGAGCAGAGAGGAAAGGAAAGGGCTCGAGCTGGGCCCGGAGTCTGAATCCAAAGTCTCCATCCAGCCTGGCTGGTTTCAGAAACTGTCTGGGACCACGTAGTAAAGAGTAAACTCAGGAAGGCTATTGAAAGCAAGAAAACAGCCCTGCCCAGCGACTTCATGTAAAACGATGTGAGTGTTGCCGACCCACCAGATTGACTGACCTCTATGCTGAAAAATTAATTCATTTCAAGAACTGCTGAGGCTCATTCATGCGTATTCACCTCACGTGACACCAAGAAACTGGCGAGACGAGTTGGCTCGGCTCCCCTCTCTTCGGTTTGAAGCTGTGGTGGTGTAGCCACCAAGCCGTCACCCACAGACTCGGAACCAAGTGATGCTGCCCCTCGCTCCGGCGTCGGAGATCCTGCGCACCTGACTCAACAGCTCAGAGCTGGCTCTCACTTAAAGGAAGAAATGACATTTCTTCATTCTTCAGTTGTGCGATAAGCCCAAGAAATGATAGGATAATAAAAAGAAAAGAAAAGAAAAGAAAAAAGAAAAGAAAAAAGAAAAGAAAAGAAAGAAAAGAAAAGAAAGAAAAAAAGGAAGGAAGGAAGGAAGGAAGGAAGGAAGGGAGGAGGGAGGGGGGGAGAGAGAGAAAGAGAAGAGAGAGAGAAGAGAGAGAGAGAGAGAGAGAAAGAAAGAAAGAAAGAAAGAAAGAGAAAGAAAGAAAGAAAGAAAGAAAGAAAGAAAGAAAGAAAGACAGACAGACAACTGAGTCTGGGGTCCAACTCTGAGAGCTACCAACTGTGTGACATTGGGTGAATCATTTCATATTTTACAGCCTTGGTTTCTTCCTCTGTACTGTGGGGGCTGATTAATCCTTGCCCTTCCCACTTCATAGGATGGTTTAAAAAGATTAAATTAAATAACGAATAAAAGCGGAGATTTCTATGAATCAAGAGGAGAAATATTTATAGAAAAGATGTTTGCTTTCTCTTGCATGAATTATCAATTGCTCTCATCTGGTGTTTTAATTAATAAGGTGTGTGATTTTTTAATTTAAATAAGATTAAGACTCTGGAAAGAATAATAACAGCAGAACATGAATTATGTAATTAAAAAAACACCCAACAATGGTCAAAATGAAGTGGTTATCTGGAAACAGAAAGCTTCTCGTTAAATTCTTGGAGGGGACTTCACTGATTAGCTCTATTGTTAAGAGTGTATTTTTTTCCCCACTTTAGATAATACGCATTTATTTTATATTCCTATTAGGACTTTGTCTTTTTTACATTCCAGTGCATTTTTATAAATATGTTCCTATTACTTTCCATGACATAATCAAGAAGCAAATTGGGGGACAGAAGTATATATGGCTTGCCCCAGAAAGTTCCATGAGAATCCTGTGTACGCTGGAGACAGCTCACCCAGGCTGAAAGCCTAGAGTTAACCTTTCACTTCTCCTCATTCAGTGTTTACCTTTGGTCACAGAAAGAGTTTGAAATTTCTAATATCTCCTGATTCCCGTCCCTCTTCCCCATCCTAGCTTCCCAACCTCATGCAGACCCTCGCATCCCTGTGAAGACATTTCAGTGGGGTCCACAAGAAGGTCCATCCTCCAGCAGATCCAGCCCAGCCTCTGCAGGAGGCAGGGAGGTCCTTCTCAACCCACGTGGGAAGACTGCCACTTCCGGCCAACGCAGAATAATGGAGACCACATTTACTCTTCCATGCAAAGCAACTGAAAAAAAAATGGACAAAATCTACAAAAGAACGGTTTTAATCACGTGGGCATGAGAGAGGAAAAGAAGCAGGCATTCCTGAATTAGGGGCGACGCGCAACGTGAACCCAGCAATTCTCCAGCTTACTGCGTGGAGTTCTCAGGACACGGCCCTCCGAAGCAGAGCTCGGTGGCCTCGCCGTGTTGAAATGACAGTGCCAGGAGGCCAGGGAGGCCAGGACCGCCGGAGTTTGCAGGACACGCGAGCAGCTGGGAGAGAACCACACGGAGGGAAAGATTCGAGAAGGGTCTCCCCCAAGTCCTGAGCTCCGCGCTGATCATCGTACCCCGGTGAGGAAGCTGTCCAAGGCTTGGGGACCACCGGGAAGGACAGAGGGGACGGTCCTCGCTGCTTCCCAGGGCTACTTTCGGTTCCCACCAGCCAGAGTGTAAACATTAAGTCACAGAGAACCGGGGAGACACAGCGATTTTACCTCCGTAGTGGGGGGAATTCGCTCGGGACTAAACACTGCTCTGGACCTGCCTAACAACACTTAAAAGCGAGGCACAAAGACTCAAACTCTTCCCTCTTAACCAGGTCCCGGAACGAAGTTCGAACATAGCTGCTCCACAACAAAACCACCCAACACCCACAACGCTAAATTCAGTGTCTGGCATCCAATAAAAAATGACCAGGCAGGAAAACAGAAGTGACGATGAGGACAAAGTCAATTCACCCCTGTCGACCTGGAAATTCTGCACTAACAGACTTAGTGGGCGAGGATATTCCTGATGTTCGAAAAGTTGCGCAGAGACATAGCAGATACAAAAAATGCTAAGTCAGACTTCGAGGGACGAAAACTACAATGTCCGTGCGCCCATTGACTTGGGTCTGAAGTTTGTGTTATGTAAGAGGAATGTCCTGGGGTCCCCCACTCAGCACAGGTCGGATAACACTGTGTCGTATACTCGGAAACTTGCTAAAAGGGTAGGTCTCACATGAAGTGTTCTTCTCACAAATCATAATAATTATTGTAGTAATAAGAATAAAACGTATATTTTGGAGGTAACAGCATGTTTACGGCGTGGGTCGTGGTGATGGTCTCACAGATGCGCGCTCACTCCAAACTCATCCAGCCGTGCGGTAAGCGTGTACAGCCTTTAGGATGGCGGGCACACCTCGATAAGGTGACTTACATTTCTTTTTAAGAAGATACAAAAACAACACCGTCTAGACTAGAAAATACTCCGAATGGGATTAATAAAAGATTTAACGTCGCAGAAGGGTGTGTTAGTGAACGCAAAGTCAACGTAACAGATAATTTCAGAAACGAAACCGAGAGACACGAGTCGGGGACAGCTGGAACCAGCATCGGAGAGCTGCGGGGCGAGGGGCCGCCAGGCAGGGCATGTGCGGGGGTGGGGGGCAGAACGGCCTCGCTCCTTCAGCTGCATAAGCAGTATCTCCGACACTTAGCTTCAAACAGCGTTCATCGCCTCATACAGTTTCCGGGGGCCGGGAATCCAGGCGCACTTTAATGAGGCGGTTAGGCGCGGGGCCCCTCACGAGGCTGAGCCATCCGCGAGCTCTCGCCCAGGCGGGAGGCGTGCGGAGCCTGCACCGAGGGAGGCGCTGTCCGGAGCTTCCTCGGGCATTTGCAGCAGCCTCAGCACCGGTCCTGCAGGCCTCTCCCGACGGCTGCTCCAGCATCCTCCAGGCGTGGGTCTGAGTTCTTCCGGCTGGGAGAGAGACAGTGAGCAGAACGGAGACCACAGGACCCGTGTAAATTAACCCTGCAAGGGGTACTTCTGACACAGAGTGGCAGTCCACGGCAGAGCGTGGGGAGAGACCGTCGGGGAACGTGACTATCAGGGGACAGTGGCCTTGGGGTGGGGGGCATCGCAGAGGCTGCTTACCACAAGGGTATGGAAAAACACTCGAAAAAACGTGGCCCCAAAATGTCAAATTGGATGAAAACTATAAGCCCACAGATCCGAAAGGCTCAACAAACTCTAAGTACATGGAGTATGACAAACAAACAAATAAACAACAAAAAAACAAAAAACACCAGGGCCCATGATAAACAACACCTCACTTAAAACCATGTATAAAGAGAAATAGCTTCAAAGCAGCCAGAGAGACTCCGCTATGCTCAACTAGAGTGGCTCAAACTTATTAGACCGGTCCTTCTAGAAAACGTGGAGCAGCCGGACCTCCGTCACGCTGCCAGCCGGACTCTGCAATGGCGCACCCATTCCTGAAAAGAGCGCGGCGGCTTCTCACGGAATTTAAACAAATACCTGTCATAGGGCCCACACAGATGACATTTTCCCAGGAGAAGAAACGCGCCTGCGTAGATAAACACGTGACGCCGACGTTCACAGCAGCTTTCTCCGTCACAGCCGGAAGTCGCTAAGAACGCCCACGCCCATCCGTGGGCGAGTGGATGCACACCGCGTCGTGTCCGTGCAGCAGGCCCTAACTCAGGAACAAAAAGAAATGAGGTTCTATATGCTCAGCGACACGGATGGGTCTCCTGAAAAGTATGCTGCGCGACAGAGGAGCAAGGGGATCCAACAGTGATGGAAGTACATCAGGGGTTTCCGGGGGGTGGAGCCCAGGGGCAGATAGGAGGAAGAGAGGAAAACACACATTGGGGACAATGTGCGGTGAGCCGTAGAGCTGCCCCCATCTGGATTGTGGTGATGGTTTCCTGGAGGACGTCAAAACTCTTCAAATCATACACTTAACAACGTATGAATGGCCGAACCCAGGGCTGTACACCTGAAACGCATATCATGTTGTATGTCAACCATATGAAAAAATAAACGTTTTATAAACGTACAGTTTAACTGCATGTCAACTAAACCTTGACAAAGTCGTTAAAAACAAAAACCACACTGTTTCTTCCAAGTTTGTCCTTCGGGTGGCTTCCTGTAGCCCTCAGGGTGAAGTCTCAGCTTTGGGGAGCCACCTGACACCCTAGTTCCTCTCTCAGCTGCTCCTCCCCTTACCCGCATTTGTTCCATTTGAAACTCACTGCCAGTCCTAAGCCGTCATTTCTGGGTCATCGTCTTTCTCCCCAGCCCCTTCCCAGTTACCTCTTACTTCTAGCTTCGCTTCAAGAAATAGTCCACTCCCGCCTCGAGTCTGGACAGTGCTGCCTTCACAGCGTTTGTGTTCCTCCTCCATGGTGACTAGAACAAGGCCTTTCTCACTATTCTCGTTGTCATCAACAGTTGGAGCAAGGGACATTCTTGAAATGAAACATGATAAGAATGGCTTGGAGATTTCACCCAGAGTATGTCTGCAATAGACTAAATGTTTCTGCACCCCCCCCCCAAATGCATATGTTGCAATCCTACCCCCCCCACACTTTGTTGGCATAAGAGGTGGCGCCTTTGGGAGGTGATCAGGTCATGAGGGGTCATGAGGGTGATGCCCTTGTGAATAGGATCAGTTCCCTAATAAAAGGGACCCCAGGGAGCTCTCTGGCCCTCTTTTTGTGATGTAAGAATACGAGGAGTCAGCCACCTCCTTCCTGGACAAGGGCCATGGCCAGAACTGACCACACTGACACCTTGATCTTCTATGTCCCAGCCTCCAGAACTGTGAGAGGAGAATATTGGTTGCATATAAGCCTCCCAATCTGTGGCACTTGGTAAAAACAGCTCAAATGGACCCAGATGATATCCTACCCCCGAAAACCTCCAATCCACTGGTGACAAGATCCCGCTTAGACCCTTGCAGAGACCCTGACAGGACAGGCTACTCTTCCGAACAGCATCATGGATCAAGCCCACCTTGAGGTCGTCATTCATGAGGGGCGGGAAAGGTGAAAGGGGCTGAAGAGGGAAGGAAGGTGAGCGAGGCAGCCTCTGCCTTTCCCAGCTTAGAACCAACGATGCTTTCTAATTCTCCCAACAGCTGTCAGGTTAGAAAGATGCTGCTTATATTCAAAGTGCCTATTTTTAGCCCACTGGTGGTGATGAATGCTATGCTTATGTGGTCAATAGTAAAACTTTAATTTAGTATACAAAGCCTGTGTTATGGCTTCCATTTTGATGGGGAGGGGAAAGTGGGGACTTTGAGTGGTCCGTTTACCCAGCGAGGTCACAGTACTCACTGCCTTCCCTTTTCTCTGCGGGGTGACTCTGGACACACTGTAGAATATCTAGGAGCAGATGATGACTCCCCCTCCGCCCGCCCTGCACATTATTTCTGTGTCTCGGCATTTAAATAACGAGCAGTGACAAAGGTATGCACAGCATGTAGGCGAGTCTCCTTTGACATTATGCCACTGCAGTGACCGCTCGGCCATTGAGCGTGAGGAAGATGGAGCCCCAGGACATGAGTGCCAAGCTGGGTCTCCTGGATCGGCGTCACCAGGGAGGCAAAGGAGGGGCCAGCAAGACCAAGACTGAGGACATCTTCTCTGGCAAAGGTATAGCTCATTATGGCATCTGTGCACTGAGCTTGCCCTCAAGACTCAAACTTTTCCGGGAAAGACAAGGAATTTATACGTTTGCATTGGGAAATGAAAGCAAGGCCACCAGGAAGCAGCAGCCAACCACTTAGACTCACGTGAAGCGTGACGTGAGTGCTTCGTACTTTCCGTGGGGAGGTGGAAAGGAGAACATTTAATTTGTTTTTTTAATTATGGAACTATTTAAGCACACACAAAAGTAGAAAGGAAAGGATAAAAACCCTCATTCATCCATCACTTCGTTTTGGCAATGATCCAAAAGTTACTTTTTTTAATTCTAGAGGAAACGGCAAAGTGTACGGACGTGTGTGACGGGCATCAGGAGTAGTGAGGGGCGGCGGGATGATGTGGGTGGAGCCACCTCGGGCTTTGCTCGAGTCCCCTTGTCCCACCTGCAAGTGTATAAACCAAGAGCCGGTTCCGCAACTTCTGGTCGGACTTGACTCCCCGCAAAATCTGGACGAAGGTGTCCACAGGGCAGGGCCAGAGAGGAATCAGAGGGAAGCACAGAACTAGGCACACAGTAGGTGCTCAGTAAACGGTGAGGTTGCTATGGTTACTGTCTTCAAATGAATCAGACGATCGAGCCGGGAGGACAGGCAGGAAACTGACTCAGGCCAAGTTGGGGCAGAGCCCTGAACCTCACATATGTGGGATTTTCCCAATATGTTTACTTGGAAACGAGTTATCAATGGCAAAACCTTCAAGTTCATGCACGTTACAGATAAAGCAGATGCGTTTTGAATGGCGGGGCAAGAGGACTGTGAAGAATTGGTTTTCTTTTCATTTTGACTAGTTTTGCAGCAACCAGTTAACCATTTAGTTCTTATTCCTGTGGTGTTTATCGCGTTTCAGTGCCGGACCTTAAAACACTACCATCCAGGCAAACGGTTCTCAATCAAGGGCAAGCGTGACCCCTTGGCAACGTAAAGGCACATGTGGTTGTCATGAGGGAGCCGGCATCTGGTGGGTAGAACACGGCCCTGTCACCACCCTCAACAAAATATCCACAGCCCCAAGTGTCGCTAGTTCCGAGCCTGAGAAATCCTGAGCTAGCCCCAAATAGACCGCATTTTGCGGTCAGACAGCCTTGCGCTGAATCCCAGCTCTGTGGCCGGCGGCTTGACACCTTCCTGAAATGCCGCCATCTGTAATTCGGGGGCGATGATACCTTCGTCCCAGGTACATCTGCTAAAGCAAAGATGGTCTGTGGAGAGTGTCGACTCTTGTGCCAGACACACTCAAGCCCTCGGTTAGAGGTGGCTGCTGTAATTATCCACCGACTGCTGCATAACGTTCCATTTAAAATAGATAGGTAGATAGATGGATGGATGGATGGATAGATAGATAGATAGATAGATAGATAGATAGATAGATAGATAGATAGATGAGACAAGTAAAGAGCTGGGTCCTGGGAAGAAACAAATATGGTTTTGGGGGGGGGGCCATGCCCTGGCAGCTGGGCGTGAAGGGAAGACCGCCAAGGGGAACTACTCACAGAGCAATGGGTGCAGTGTCAGTTATGGGACTCTTTATTGGAAAATGGAAAAAAAAAAAACACAACCCTTTCATCAACCATGGCACCATTGATACGTGGTGCCAGGTAATTGCTCACTATTTGGGGGGCTGCTCGGGACACTGTAGGGCATTTAGCAGCACCCCTGGCTTCTACCCTAGGTGCCAGGGACACCACCCAGCCCACCCCTAGTTATGACAACCAAAACTATCTCCAGACATTGCCAAATATCCCTGGCTGATAGCTGAGAACAAGTAATTTGGATCCATGATGGCAAATCCAGAGCAGCCCAGTGACACCCCCATTCACTCTCCATCCTCAATCCACCCGTCACGCAGTTGTCACTCATCAATCGTGGTCCCCATGGCACTGAGGGTAGACCCAGAAGCCTTCTCCACCCATGCGCCAGCCAGCCACGATGGTCTACCCTTTAGAAATGTCACCCACCCTAATTTAGACTCTCCTGTCTACGCCGTGTTTCTCTGCAGTATTTTGAATTCGCGCTACCTCTCAACAAAGTCTCCTGAATTTTCTGAATTCATGATTGCCCTGGACATCCATGCCTGTCATCCCATTGGTTCACCTTCAAGAGTCTTTCCATGCATTGGAGAACATTCAGCAGCTTTCTGAGAGATTCCTGAATTTCCATCCTGTTTATTAAAATGCAGGTTTCTCCAAGATGGGAGTGTTAGTCATTATTTTTCAATATTAATGTTATTGTTTTTCCGTAGCTTCTGTTGTTCAGTAATTCAAGGACCCCTTGTCGAATCCCATATGTAGCATGTTTATTAGATGTAATATTTTATCTCTTGGACTCAGTGCCTGACACTATCATTTCCTTCTTATTTCAATAAAAATGATCTCCTTCCTTGCGGTTCTGACAGGAGCTAATGGTTTTCTTTATCACAAGAGAAAGTAAGAGCGGGAGCATTGCTAAAAGACAAAATGAACTGTATATATTTGCGCCTTAATTCAATTTGTAACATAAACTCCAATCTTAATAAAGTAACTTTATAACATTAGATATAACAAAAAGAGCCGGTGTGAAAGTTAGGGATCTCCAATTTTTTCTGGATTTGTAGATTCTGTAGGTTTGAAAAAAAAAAGAAAGAAAAACAACCCAGCATCCAAACATAACCTTATAGAAACACAAGTCACCTGCCACAAATGCTCAAATGATTTCTGGCTGTCTTCCATTCTTTCTGTCTTTTTTCTTTTTCATGTGCGTGTTAGTGGGGAAGGGGATTGTTTTTATCAACGTAGTTTAATCAAGTGCTAATAGAATCCAGTAATATTGCCACCAACAGCAGCACAATGTTAGTTGTTTGACGCAAATTTTTTTCTGCACGTCAATTCCAGGTGGATTCTGCCCAGCTTTGTTGATTTATTAGGGAAGAAAGAAATAACATATCGGTGCACAATTAGATCAGGAAGATTTCGGCAGGGAGCTAGGAGTTTTATAGCGAACGCCAAACAATTGTGAAAGGCATGTAAAAAGCATCACATAGATATTATGTGGAAGGAAGACATGGGACACACTTTGAAATCCTTACAATTAGTGAGACTTGGAGGGTCCTGACCAGAAAGGAGGCTGGACAACAGTGGGTCACCACTGGTGTGATGACCCACCGACATGTGTGTGGAGGACTAATGTCTTCGCGTGGTTCAGGTCACGGACTCTGAAAATAGACTGACTTGGTTTAGCATCTGGAGTCTGCCCCTCCCCGCATGCTGTGCAACCCCAGTAAACATGCCTGAACCGGGGCAAGTGTCTGACCCTATAGAGAACGTAGTGCCCGGCCCCAGCACATTATCAGCATTAAATGACAGGTCTTGACACATCTGAAGAGTGTTTAGTTTGTGCCTGGTACAGAGTACGAATCAGTACAAGACAACTCCATTCTTACTCTGTTATCTTTTTGCAATCTTTGGTCAACATTGTCACCTTCAGCCCTGGTGGAGTAGACTGGAAGTATACTGGAAGGCTCCACTCAAATGTCAAATTCACCAGTACATACGAGGTGCCTACTGGGGCAGCACCTTGTGGAAGGTGGTGCGGGGAATTCAGTGATGGGTTTGGCATGATCCAGGACTCCCAGGAACTCACCGGCACTCAGGGAGGAGGGACGTTCGCCAACACCAGCAGTTACATATGGCTAGCTCATCTCCGCATCTCTGCTCAGTGAGCTGCTTCAGTCCTGTGTGCCGTGGTTTAGGTAGAAGTGCCACTTCATAGAGTGTGACCCTTTCGGGCAAGGCGGGAGCCATATCTGAATCACTTCTGCATCCCGTGTCCAGGACAGGGACCTGGCTCATCCATTCGTGTGCTTCTTCAACAACATGTTGATCGAGGACCTACCGTGTAGCGGATGCTGGTGAGGATGCAATGATGAACAAAGCATATGTATGATCCCTGAGCCCACAGGCCTAGTATTCTACTCAGGGCCACAGGTAATAGTCAGACTCTCTACACGCATAAAGTAAAACCGGGTAGACAGTGACATGCAGAAAGGACATGGGATGCTATGAGACTTTATAACAGGGAGATGTGGATTCAGGGTGATGGAAGCTTCTAGAGGAAACGATGAAATGTGGGACTTTCTATTCAGTTGGTACATGGGCTTCCAATGACAGCTTCCCTTCAGTGAGGCTGTTTCCTCTAGCCTTTTGAACTCCTAATTTCCCCTTCTTGTGTTGCAAACTCTATGTGCTGGCAGAAACGTGAAGCCCTGCCTTTGAGAAGGCAGGAATTAAGGGTCTAGATATTATCCTTTAAGGTGGAGCCATACAGTTTGTCCCAGAGAGAGCTCTTGAGAGACCTGTTCAGGGAAATCCTGCAGGCGAGGTAATCTTTGGAAATACTAACACATTCATTGCCTCCATTCATTCACCCACTGATTTTGCAGTAATAATTGTGTCCTTCCACGTGCCAATCTCTGTGCTAGCTCCTGCATTATATGGTAAGGAAAATAGAATGTGCCCCTTGCTCGCCTTGGCCAGTACCATTTTGCAGCCTGAGTACCTGACAGTCTGCTCAGCAGGGAAATGCTAAGTGGACAAAGACACAGTCTCTGCTGGTAGGAAGGTCTCGTCCAGAGACAGAGGCATCAGCGAGTAATTTAGTACATAAAGATGACTACAGTTTTGCCGCAAGTCCTGGTTTGTCTCTTTCCCGGAGAAGTGGCCCAGTTGGCTAGTAAGATGTAGAACTGGGTTCTTTTCCATCATTATAACAAAAGGCATCAAGGAGAAACGAGGATGATTTGTGCACAGGGATACACAAGGGCTGGATGCCGGGTCAACAGAGCTGGTGAGCTGGTGAGCTGGGCACCTCCGCTATCCCCGCAGAATACCTGTGTGACCCCTCCCAGCACAGCATGCCCATCAAAAGGCTTCTCTGTGATTAGGGTAGGGTTCATGTTAGCCTAGGTTGTCTGAACCTGGTCCCAGACACTGAGGATACACAAAGGAAGTAAATTCAACCCTGACCTCAAGAAGTGCCCAAGCCAGTCCGTGAACTGACCACAAGGAAACTTACTCCTTGATGCTTTCAAGATCCTATTTTTTTAATTTTATTATCACTAGTACCTCGTAGCAAGATCCCAGAGAGTAAAAGAGCAATGATTATCTCAAACAGCCATCATTTCTTGGCGCCTATGATGTGCCTTGTCTTTGCATTTTCCAGCCTATAATCTTTGCTCTGTATTTTCCGGGCTGCCTGACCTTGGGCAAGTTACTCACTATGACCCAAGCCTTAATTTATTGATCTGTCTGATTGAGGAATACTAGTTTCTACCATGTAGAATTGTGAAGATATGCAAGAGAATACAAATGAAATTCTTAGCACAATGGCCAGTGCAGGCAGTCATGAGCTCCTAAGAGAGCGCAAGGCCCTTGTTAATGGTTTATCTTTTTACACACACACGCACGCACACACATGCACACACGCACACACACATGCACACACACATGCACACACACGCACGCACACACACGCACACACACACACGCACGCACGCACACACACACTCACACACGCACACACTCAAAGCTATCAGAGACTGCTTTAAAAGCATCACACTATCAACAGAGAAGATTCTAAAAATTCCAGAAGGACCTGGAGAACATTTAAATGGGGAAGAGAGGAGAGAATAGGATAGTTTACTATTAGAATATGTAGGAATTTAGAAGCTGCTGTGCCTTTGAAAATGTCAGTTCTCTTTGCCCTGGTGGGAGTCAAAGTATCAGTATTTCTTTTAAAAAAGCTCTACAGGCAGGCCTCAAACATTGGGTCTGCCTTTCAAGAAACAATTATTGAAAGCTTGTACTGTTTATCTATGTGCCCCATTTGTCTACATTTTTCTATTCTAGATAAAACAAAAGAGAAAAATATATATATATATTATATATATATATGAGAGTGGTGGCATAAAATTGGCATCAAGAAGAGAGAGAGAGAGAGAGAGAGAGAGAGAGAGAGAAGAAGAGAAGAGAAAGAAAGTTCATGAAAAATTATTAGAGTCAATTCAATTAATTTTCTTCTTTAAAACTCAGATGTGTATAACTTTTCATTCAAAACATCCATCTTTAGTGACCTTGGCATTCTTTAGTCTTTGTCAAACATTTCATAATAACTTTCATTGTATACTAATAAGACCACAAAATACGCATTCTATGCAACAGGTTTTCTATGTACTTTTATGTAATTTTCCAGCCATTTATTTCCCCAAAAATGTAGTATAAGGGGGAAAAAACTATTAATCCCTCAATTATTTTTCCATTTTCTTGTGGCCTAATTATATAAATAAAACCAACAAAACTATCTCAGAAAATTATCAGCCCAGTGCCTTGCTCATATTTATAGGTGCATGTGAGTCTTGGGTTTATTTATTTATGGACTCTTTAGATTATACTGAAAGATGAATTGAATACTCAGTGTCCAATTTTTCTCTATTTGCAAATTTATGTTCAATACAAAGTATAAACTGATTTATGTTCAAAACAATGTATAAACCGAAGACCTCATTTCCCCCAGAGTGTTCACGTATAAATTTATTAAAGGAACTCCCTTCCCCCACCCCAGCGATACTATTTATTACATAAAAAGGGAGCTCTTTCCGCATATTCCCGTCCTTGTTGACTTGGTGCTTCATCATTTACCAAATGTCTGTGAGTTGAACTAGGACAAAAAAAAAAAAAAAGATGTGAAATCTGTCTTTTCTTCTTCTTCTTGCTTAGCCCAATAAAGAAAAGCACGAATAGAGGGAGGTCCAGGAAAAGGGGCATCGACAAGCGCGAGGGAGCGAGGGGAGGGAGGAGAAGGAAACAATGGGAGATGGGAGAGAGGAAACCGAGGGGTGAGGGAGCGTGCAAGCGTGCACCGGGAAGGAAGCTCCACGGCCGTCGTGATGGATAACTGAAGTGAAGGTGTCAGGACGGCATTATGTAAATCACCAAGACAGCCAAGCCATGCACTGATGATTACAGAGGATGTGAGCGATGTTGTGCTCCCCAGACGCTCGTGTGCCTTGTTATTTTTTTTCCCTCCAACTACCCTTGGGGTGGATTCTTCCTGACCCTGGTCCTTGGGAAAAAAAAAAAAAAATCCTCCAAGAAATCAACTTCCCCATCACCAACACACATAGCTCAGCTCCCCCAGCAAGAAGGAAAAAAAAAAAAAAAAGGAGAGGGAAAGATGTGACATGTCTCTCCGGATCCAGCTCCTCCCTGGACGCCACCAGACATCTTCAAGCTGCCTTTTGTTTGGATCAGAAAAGCATTTGGCTTTATCAAGCACCTTGACTGTGCCTTGCTTTCAAGGACAGAGCCTAAAGGAGAGAAACTGACAGAATGGTTCTGAACTCCTAAGCTAATAGGAGGTATTTACACATATGCTATGGTATGTACAATACACACATAATGATATCCATATAATGATACCTTTATCATTGCATATGTAATATACATTATTATATACATAATATGTACATACACATACACACACCCATAGGAATGTATATTTTTAAATATGCTAATTTTATGCCATCTCTACTCTTACTGGGCTATGAGAGTTGGATTCCATTTAAGAGGTTTTCGTTGATTATAGGTTGACAAGCTCAGAACTGAAGGTACATCCACTCGACTTTGCAGTTGGTAGCCCTTCTTCACATTAAAAACATCTGCCTCAAATGAGCAAGAATATTCCAAATAATGCTTAATATCATTTCATGTTCATTCATCCGTTTATTCAATCATTGGTGTGCAAAATATTCATTGACCACTCATGGTGCACCAGGCCCCGTACAAAGTTTGGGGATCATAAAGATTAATGGCAGATAGTCCTAGCCCCTGAGGAACCAGCAGCCTAATGAGGAAGACACCCATGGAAAGAGCCGATTGCAGCCAGCAAGATACCAGCTTCAGCAGAGGTCCCGTGGCTGCTGGGCAGAGTAACTCCCCTTCCCATCAAGGGTGCATTTGTCTATCTTGCCTCTCCGTTCAACTTGTCAGTCTTTGCTGTGAACTGATCATGCCCAGTCTCTCCAGTCCAACCCCAGACACCAGGAACAGTCATAACCTGGCTGATTTTAGGGCAGTCGGCTGGTTTGATGATAAGTTTTCCAAGTGATGCTAGATCATGGGATTTGATATTCTGAAGCGTTAAGTAGGAGCCTCGTTCAGTCATCCTTCTTCTTCCTCAACCCACCTTCGTTGAACGATTATTGTTCGACATGCCCTGTGTTGAGAGGTGAGGACATGTCCATCAACAAGGCAGGCACAGTCCCCGCCACCAGGAAGCTTACTGCCCGGTGAAGAAAAGAGACACTGTGACCATAATCACACAAACTCACAAGTGCACACTACGATGACAGCTGGCAGGGAAAAAGAAGCTTTGCTGTGCAAGTCTCCTGAGACCTTATCTAGCCTGACCACGAAGGAAGCTTTGAAGAAACAGCAGTCCAGCTGAGATCCCGGCATGACTTGGAGTTTGCTTGATGAACGGGAGGCGAGCAGATGGGTCAAGTGCCTGAGGCAGAGGAAGCACCACGGTCTTAGGCCCTGAGGTGAGCGGGGACACGCTGAACTCCAGGAGCTGAAAGGCAGCCAATTAGTTGGAGCAGAAAGAGAGACAGAGAAAGAGGAACGAAATGAGGCTAGAAAGGTGGGAGGTGGCCAGATCACACAAGGCCTCGAGTCTCACGAAGGGGAAGTAAGCTACTGAAAGATTTGAAGTAATCAGATATACGTGGATCAAATATTGCAAGATGAGGTCCCCAGGTGAAAAAAACGCCGCAGAAAAGACTGGGGACACACCCGTTGGCTTTGTGGAGCCCGGGTCGCTGGGTCTTCCACAACACGGGCAAAACCGAGAAGCAGGTCGATTCCAAACAGCTGTTAGCGCGTGAAATTGGCAGAAGTAGGAAAGCGATTGAACTGGAGAGGATCAGCTAGATCTTGAAACGAAAAGTTTCGAGAATGATTTCCAGACACCTTACATGCCCCGTTGGATAAATGACCCACTGACACAGCACATCATGAAAGTATGATCATGGATTGACTGTTTAAACCAAACGTTTCAGCTAGACCTTCAATCTGCCCCTTTGTACCCAGTAAACATGTGCCACACTTCGCTCTTTGGGGCACACGGCCAGCTTCATATGGAGTGTCCGGTGTATTTGTAATGTGGGGAAATGAGATGACGGTGTTCCTCTCTCTTGGCTTTCATCACTCAGGCCTTCAAGACTAACGAGATGCAGAAGTCAACGCATGTTATTTCTCAAGACACAAATGTCTGTCTTAAGACGCTGGTCAAACTCACGAGCTGAGCTGACTTAGGATGTGGATCGTGCTTTGTGTTTGGGGCTGTAAGGCCCTACCGACATTATTGAAACCCCTGGCCAACTGCAAGTGGCGGGTTAAGAATGGTACTTCCAGAATTTCTTGGAAATGATGTGAACTTTTACCGAAAGCATTGCTCTTCTGGAGGAAAGAAACCCTCACGACAGTGCAAGCCACTTTTCAGCAGACTCCATCCCGTGGGACTGAGGACATGCTTTCAGGCGTCAAGAAGGCCATGTACAGCTGCTAGGTAATATGGCTCCTCTGAGTCTCTCTCTTATGATCCCCCTCATGACGGCGCTCAAGCTAATGACTTTGAAACCCCAGAAACCCAGTTCTCTCTTCGCTTTGCTGATGGGACACTGTTCCTGCTGTCTCCCCCAGCTCACGCACCGACCACAGGGTGCCCCCTCTCCCCACCCCAGCGGTGCGACTCTCACCCAGGTTCCCCCTTGCACAAAGGTCAGTACGTTACGTGTGATGCTGTAGCAAAGTCTAACTTAATACAATTTGACCCGCTCCATCATGGAATGAACCATTTTCACACTGTCTCCAGAAGGGGCTGTTGAGTGCATGAGCTTTTCCAGCCTGTTCCCGTTTACTTCCAAGTGTTCCCCAAAGCTTAAGGAGTTTGCGTGTGGCATTTTGTGCAAAGACTGGGGCTGAAATCTTCTTCAGGAAGATTTTTTAAATCGTTGTTGTTTTTGTTTGGTGTGAAAACATCAACTTGAAACTCTCGCCTGGTTCTAAGTTCCAATCGTATCTAAGTGCCGTAGCACTGAGAGAGACATGTCGATGTCCCCACTGGGGGCCGCATTACGATTCATTTCCTTTTCTCATCACGGGAACATAAAAGCATGTGGTCAAAAGCTTAAAACACCAAAAAAGGTGGTCCGTTACTGTGCCTCCCATAACCCCATTCTCAAACTTACAAACTTAATATTTTATCTGCTCTGAATAACAACCCCGAAGGGCAGAAGTCAGAGATCATATCTTATTTTTCTTTGAATTTCTAGCATCTAGTCTTGTATATAGAGCACACTCAAGAAATGCTGTTTGGATCAGATGACAATAATACTAACCAAACCAACAATACTAGATAACTTTTTAAACAAAATGTGTTTGGAAATGCTAGTTATAACCATTGTCACCTGTTCACATTGTGTGCTAAACACTAAATACTGTATATACATCAGCTCCTCTAACCCTCACAGCCACCTTTCCAAGCCAACAGCCCTTCTTCCAGTTGAAGACATGAAGGCTCAGAGGTGTCAGATTGTCTGCCCAAGTCCACGCAGCCAGTTAAGGGGCACACTTAGGATTCAAGGTCCGACGTCCTTGCCTTAATCATCATGCCGTCCCTGACTGCCATCTTCCTTAGCATCTCTTAGCAACGTGATTGGTGAATGAGAATCCAGTAACACTTCATGTTAGTTACCACGGTGGTTCTAACCATATGCATAGCATTAAACGTGCAACACATTCTCAAACATGAAAAACTTCAGGGAAAGTAGAAATGGAGTGTGCCTTTGAAAGACTCAATGATGAAACCCACTGAGGCAAAAAAGAAATCCAAATGATATATTCTGGAAAGGAAAACTTAAAAAAAAAAACAAAAACAAAGCAAAACAAAAAAACAAAAAAAAAACAAACAAAAACAAAACAAAACTGGAAGTGAGCTGTGAACCCATTTAAATAAGGAAATCCACCCAGACAGCTGGAGGAAGCATGACACAGAACAAAACACATCGCAGCTAACCCCCGACAAAATACAAATTACAGCCCATGTAACAAAACCTAGCAGAAGAGAAAGAGCTGAGAAAGCTTAAGATGATTAATTTTGTCTTCTACAGAGAAGAGCCAATCAATATTTCCTAAAATTGATAAGTAGTTAAATTGAAAAAGGTGGTTCTAATATTTTAATATTTTGGTAGAGCTATTCGAAGGAGATTATCTGAAAACAAAAGTTAAGTTCACAACGATTTTCGGGGAAGTATTATTAGTAATAAAAGCGAAGAGAATAAGGAAAATCTAAACGACCATCACAGAACAAAGAATCATTAAATTCTGGTAGAATCAGATGATAATGAAGACAACGGTGCTACAACATGGAAAATGTTTGTATAATTAACGTAAAATGAGTGAAACAGAATGCCGAATCATTTGCCTGCCATCTTCGAAAGTATCTAAAACTAAGTTGTATGCGCAGAGAGAAAAGGTTTGCAGAACACCCTCGCCCCTCCCCACCCCATACACGCTCCAACACACGGAAGCGGCCTCACGCTTGCTTTATTCTGTCCAGTTTGCTAACTGTCCCAAGCTGAGCTCGATGGCATAAGCATCCGCAGCATGGAGTGGGTTTTCAGCAAGCATTTTTGAATGAATAAATAGATGAATGGGTTGCTTGCCTTTTTTTTTTTTTCTTTTTTTAAGTCATTGAGCTCTTACTACATTACCTGGTAAATGTGGAGCCCAGTGGCTTTCTGATCTCCTGCAAACATTTTCGAGCCTCCTCCGCAGTTCAGCGAACGAATGTTTGCCTTCCAAGACTGTGGCATGTCTTCTCCAGCTGGAAAACAGATCCTTTCAAGGAAATCATTTTATGTTCTTAAAGGACTCCATCCAAATTTTGTACGGCAATATTACACTACATAATCATAGGGGTCGTATAGAAAGTCCATAAAGATTGCTGTTTTAATTTAGTTTTGCTTTAATGGTATACAGCCCCTGATCCTTGTGGGATCATAAATAGAGACCCAAGGACATGAAAGAGACAAGCTCTGTTACTTAATCTAGTCCCTTATTTTCCAGATGAGAAAATAGACTGAAGATGTTAAGCGATTATCTAAAGCAACATACCGTGTTGGTGAGTCATTCAAATCTCCACTTCTTAAAGGGCCGAAGTCTTCTTTTGCAATGTTCGTTTGAAAAAAAAAAAAATTAAGTGAGACGGCACTTAGCAGTCAGAAATCAGAGGAACAGAAGTAGATACCCAAGTAAGCGCAGGTAACACCACAGTGTCTAGAGGCTGTGGGTCGAACTATTGTGTGATGGCAGAGAAGAAGGAATCAGGGCCGGCCAGCCAGCCCCCGGGCCAGCAAAACAGTTCCTAAGTCCAAGAGGATTCCAGCAAGACTTCATTCACTTGTGCCTACTCTGCACCTATCGCTTTGTTGTTGGGGAAGTTGACACAAGTCAGCACAGTCCCTCCCAGGGACGTGCTCGTGGCCCAGTGACCAAGTCAGGCAGGCCTCGCTTGTGCTGAGCGAAATGGGAGGTGAACTAGAGCATTCTGATAACCAGAGCCAGAGGCCGAGGGGCCTGCCGTGCTCCCAGGAGGCCATGACTGGGAGGAAAGCGAGACAAGAGACAATGGTCTCAAGTAACAGTGTCGGCTGCTGAGGATCCTCTGTGCTCACCCGACTGACGACTCAGGCTGCTGCGAGGTCAAGTCTGAGGCCACAGCGCCAGGTTCTCGGGGCTCAGCACCCAGCTAGAATCCCGAACTCCCGAGTATGACAGCCTTTCTCTATCACCGTTTCCATTCTCAAAATATTTATAGCACATGTTACTTTTGCATTTTGAAATGTCCTAGGTGGATGTTGATGGGTATATGTCAGTGGGCATAATAAAATTAAAAATAACATAAATGAGAAGAAAGATATGAGGAATAAATCTATTTGTTAGGGCGCGAACACTCACCGTGGCTGTGCAGTACATAAAATATTAACCTCATTGCAGGCTTTTATTTTAATAAGAAGCTCTTGGACTAAATAATGGAAACCAGGTACAGTAATATACTTTCCAACAATGCTGTGGGCAGCCCCTGGGACTATCGGGGGGACTTGGTAAGTGACACTTGTACAGGTTTAAATTTGAAATTGCATTTAATTTGTATGTCCTATTACTTAGCTGAAAACATGTACCTCTAAGGCAAATGCAGACGGAAATGGGCAGCGAGCTAAAAATATTTGAGAGGCAATAATTTGCCTTAATGGCATTCACACCTAGATGGGAAAAGTAATGACGCGTCTCCGGGGAGGTGTTTCTTTGGCTTAATTTGTTTTCATGCTGTTACCAAGTTTGTCAACCTAAGGACTGTACGGAGAGACTGCTCATGAACTTGTCTTTTGTTTCGGCTCATCCTGAGCGCACACCCTCCCAGGCTCTTCCCTCCACCCAGCTGTTCAGCATTCAGTGCTTACGATGTGGGAGGTGGTGTTCTAGAAATGGGGGGACACAGCAGCCCACCACACGGGCCGAGGAATCGGCGGCCAGGCTGGACCCGTGTCCTCGTCCGTATGGCCTTAGTTCATTCTCTTTCCCAGGTGAGTGGGACTAGGGCCGGGTTCCAGAGGCTGTGGCTGGTGGCTGTGCTATCCAGAGGTAGCTGGGAACGGGCGGGGGAAGATGGGGCCAGGATTAGCCAAACGAACCTTGCAAAGTGGCACGATGGGTCAAGCCGGAAGGTGACGTCTGCAGTCGTACAAGGGATAAACCCAGGGACCCAGCGGAAGGACACGGGGAGTGAGGACAAGGTCAGTGCTCCGTGGACATAGCTCTGAGCCTCTTACAGGGCTGGGGCACACGCAGTGCTGTCTTGGTGGACACCATCCACCTGGGACGAGGGATGTCACCCAATTCAGTACACAGACTGCCTTGGAAAATGTCTGTGTGTGTCAAATATTCAACTGGGCAGAAGGGCTGGCTCGGCGGGAAGGGAGCTGGGGCACGGGGCGGCCCTTCCACCCTGGGGACCTTCCACCACCTGTGCTGAATGTTGGTCCCCCCCAATAGGACGTTTAGTGACACGTCAAACATCAGGAAATGATAGGAGAAACGTTTACTAAAAGAAATTACTAGCCTCGAGATCTTGAGCACGTTACTTAACCTCGGGTCCATATTGGACTCACTCGGACAGCAGAATTCTTGTGAGAGAAGAGGATTGTGAGGAGCCTGGAATAGGCCCTGGCAGGTAATAAGCCCCCCAGCAGCAGGATCATTGTTCATGTGGTTTTATTTGTCCACCAGGAGAACAGAAAGAAAGGCTTGTTCTCTCCACTTCCCTGATGCTGGGCGAGAGAGTCAACCATGATGAACCTGGATTTGCTGGGCAGGTCTGTTCTTGGCTTTCCCCAGAGGGAGGCGAGACAAGAGCTGCTTCTGGTCCCAGCCCTTGTCTCTAGTCACGAGAACCGAAGTTAGCCCCTGGTGTTCAAACGAACTTTATTGATCCCAATGCAGAAGATGCACACTGCGCTTCTAACTCAACAGGTCTGCCTGCAGCTGCCTTCCACGCGCCGTTCAGAGCCCAGCCGTTACGCACGACCATTGCGAAGCAGAGCTCGAAAACCCTTTTCTGCTCCCCCAGAATGAATCCGTGTGCGCCAAAGACATGAATGAGGACCGGAGATGTTGCCGAAGTTTTCGTACTTAACAATAAACTTACGAAAAGAGATTTCCATCAAACATGTCCATGGGTCAAAATCCTCTCTCTCCACTACGTCCTCAGAAGGATCATTTCCTTCCCTCCCCACTTTACGCAGCTTCGATGGTCCCCGTCTCCTATTTGTATGTTCTCCTTGCGACCCCAGCTGACCCGGCCTCCGCCGTGACGGGAAACACAGCTTCTTCTCTGCCTCCGTCTTAATATTGCTGCACCCACTCTTCCTTAGGGAGCAAAGAGCTCACCCGTTCCCATGAGCTGCCCCTTTCAAAGACAGTGGCGCTGCGAATAAAACCGTCCCGCCTCGCATACGTGACGGGGAGCCGCGCTTCAGAGAGACTCGGTATGTGAACCGAGGTCAAAACTCTCTAAAGTATGAATCGCGAATGGAATACTTTCTCCTTTTTTCCAGCTACGCCAGGTGGTCCTTGCTTTGGAAAACAGACGTTAAGGGCCCTACGTGTTCCGTCGAGTTGAGCGCTGCAGAGTGCGTTGACAGGATGTCGCGTGCCCTCCTGGATCCCAGCCACGACAGGGTCTTGCTTTCCGCGGCCCAACCATTCCTATGGCATTTTACTTTCAAGATTGCTGACTTCGTTCACTGGCAAATTTCTTTCTTTTTTTTTTTTTGAAGACCAATCAATCAAAGTCATGCCTCTTAACGAGAGCACTTAAAAACATTTTAAATGCACAACTTAGGGTTCTGAAAGCCCACAGCGTACATTTTTAGCTCCGAGTGTTCCAGTTTGGATGGTGGGTTTTGACTCCCCAACGAAGTTTGCCCACACGGGAAAACTTCATCAATTTCACCAGTTTTATTCTCTGAGAACGAACGCACGTGAATAACTTGATTGAAATGGATGGAAATATGTATCGGAATGGAAGGATGTATATATTTATGTCTCTATTTTACTTAAATCAATAAATGCTGGGATATAATAGATACCGAGAAACCAAAATTAAATTACTGAAAATGCTTGTGTCTAGAAAGTTATTGATGTATTAAAATCTGAAGCTGCACTGAGAATTTTTCAGCAAGGCGGTTGCATTTATCTGAATAGCGTGGAAGGAATTCTCAAAAAGTAAGTGAGATTCAAGTTCCCCACACTTCCAGCTCGCCACTACTTCACCGAATCCTGTAAATGTCTGATTGAATTCCTGGGATAGTTCATAATTCCAACATGGCGGGAGATGGATACGAATCTGAAAGTTGCTTTGAAACTGTCTACACAGCTAAAATCAGTGATTCTAACGTACAGTCTGCAGATTCTTTCTATGACGTCAAGACATGTTTTATTATAATGCCGAGATGTGCTTTGCTTTTTTCCGCTGTGCTGACATTTTCACCAGTGGTACAAGGGGAATGATGGGTAAAACCATGAGTATCTTAGCGTCAGTCAGGCCAGAGACACCAGACAGTGCTGGGAGCCATCGTCTTTACTTCCTGGTTTACTTAAGAATGTCCTCATGAGATTCTACAAACTATTATGCAGTTGCGCCTTGCCCTGGGAGTACAGGTCTGTAATTAGTCTTGTAATTCTGTAGGTCAGAATGTGACATGGATCTGACCATGTGCTTTTTAATCAAAGGGTTTTAGGGGTGCATCCCGGCCTGGCAACCCTAAGGGGAGTTCATGTCCTGCTTTTCCCAGCGTCAGAGGCTGCCCACATTCCTTGGCTTGTGGCCTCCTTCTTCCATGGTCAAAGTCAACCCCACGGCATCTCAGTCTGTCTTTCATAGTCACACCTCCCTCTCTGGATACAGCCAGGAAGAGTTCTTCACTTAAAAGACCAACATGTGTAGACTGGGCCCTCCCAGATCATCCAGGGTAACTCCTCAGCTCCAGATCCGAGTCTTAATCACATCTGCCAGGTTCCTTCTGCGTGGAAGGTAATGTGCTCAGCTTCCAGGGATCAGAACACGGACATGCTGAGGGGGTGTTGTTCTACACGGCCCACGTCTTTACAATATTCTGCCTGGCAAATCAGTAAATGTGCATAAAGCGCTTCTGCTCATACTGAAATACGGCGGTAGTTTTAAGGAAAGATACTTTTTTGCGTGATTATTTGAGTTTTCAGATAAACTAGTGTTTTCTTCATGGAATACCATTTTCCTGTGAAATGACCTACAGACGAACTATGATTATTCAGATCTTAGAGTTAGGCAGAATTTTTTTTTTCTTTTTAGTGAACAGAATGAACTTGAAGTTTTCACTTGAAAAATATAAATGATCGTATTTGTTGCCAATAATAAAGTCAGAGCTTTCTAGTGAACAGTAGAATTCTGGAAAACTTGCATCTACTGTCACAAACACGACTCTTTCCCAATTCTAAAGACAAGAGTGAGGTGGCATTGACCCCCGGTGAGTAGCTACCAAAGCCCACAACTTACTCTGCATCAGCCGAAGGGCCCGTGGGCGGTCCTGAATTTATGTGCCAGAGGGCATCTCGTGCACATTTTGGGGAAGACTATCCACAGAAGTTTTCATCAACTTGTCAGAAAGGACCTCCCAAGGAAGTTTAAAAACCTCCAGGCTAATATTTCACTCACGATTTTCTTTTAGCTTCTTTGTGCTCCTTCAGAGCTTTGCTTGTTGGCCTCTAACCACAGTCAACATGCTCTGAAGAAGGAACTGTGCTTTAAAGACAGAGTAGGGCCGAGGCACTGGCCTGTCAGAGACTTGTGTCCAAATCGCATTAGTGTCCTGTTTCTATAAAGCACTCTACTTATAATAGGTGCTCAATAAATTCTGTCAGGTTAAACTAAATGATCTCATTTACATTTAATCCTTTCTATATTCAAAATAATGCCTTTTTAAACAAATCCTGCATGAATGATCTACACTCACACAGACCCGTATATGCATGTACAAATTACTTTCATGAACGTAAAGCAACTGGCCCACATTTATTCATTATCTATTAATTGAGCTCATGTGTCAAGCCCTGGAGACAAGTAGCTGAAAAAGACATTCTTCTTGCCCTTGAAATCACCACCTATGAAGGATGCAAGTGCAGGGATTTGCAAGAACGATACTGTGTAACCCATTGACTTTGGGAGACTCAGGAGACCCCAAGAGCACAGAGTGAAGGAAGGTTAGCTGGCCCATGGATGCGAGAGGCCGCCGGAAGCCTCTAAAAGGTAAACACCCTAGAAAAAAAGCCTGACACAGGAGGAGGTGCAAAGGGCCAAAGAAAAGGAACCAAATGGAGAAGGGTCCCTGTCAAGGGGAAGCAGAAGGTCCATATGCGCAGGTGAGGAAACAATGTCATAGAAATTATGGGATGTAGTCACACACACACACACACACACTCAGGCAAAGCCCCTAGCTTCGGAAGAACCACTGCTTTCCATCAAATCCTCTGGGGAATCCATTCTGCTGGTGGATCCTCAGCTTTTCGTCTGCAAAATGAATGGATGGCACTAGATCAGTGGCCCTCACTGCTGCCTGAACATTAGCTCACCAAAGCACCCTTGGAACATTCGCTTGCTCAAGAGGTTTTGATTCTATGGGCCTGGGATGGGGTCCAGGCATTGGATCTTGTGTAAAAAGTTCTCCATATGATTCTGTAGAGAATGACTAAATACTAAGTAGTTAGTATGTGATTTCTCTTCTGGCTTCCGTCATGCAATGACGGCTTCCGTCATTCATTCATTCACTATTCTTCTATCCACTAACCATAAAAGCGTTTGGCATATCAGACATCAACTGGGTACTTCTGAGACAGCGAAGGGAACAGATTTATCCCAGATACTCAGATGGGTGTGACTCTCACTTGCCTTCACCCCAGCATCTGACTTTTCCCACATTCTCCACTACCATCACCTTGAGGTCAATTTATTCTAAATCCCTACACGCAATTATCCAATCACATGTATATACACAGGTCAAAGCGCCACTTTGACCAGACCATTTTCTTATTAACAGGGTCCCAGAGCAATGTTGTTGATTTTATTTTTTTAATTAAAATTATTGGGTGATTGGTTAATGCAATCAAATAGATATCAAATGTATAATTCAGTAATACATATAGGTATATTGCATTGTGTGCTCATCACCCAAAGTTAAATTTCCTTCAGGCACCAAATATTTGACCCCTCCCCCCTTATTATCTACCTTCTCCCTTCCTCAGTTAACCACTAATCCACTGTCCATGTCCAAGAGTCTCTGGTTGTTTGTCGTGTTTGTTTGTGGCTTTCAGTTTTACATCCCACATATAAGTGATATCATGTGGTTTTCAACTTATTCTGTCTGGATTATTTGGCTTAGCATGATCATCTCGAGGTCCATCCATGTCATCAGGCAGTATTTCATCTCTTCTTATGGCTGAGTAATATTCCATTACATATATGCACCACATCTTCTTTATCTGAACATCTATCGTAGGACACTTCAGTTGCTTCCATGTTGGCCACTGTGAATAATGCTGCTATGAACGTCGATGTGCAAATATCTTTGCAGATAAATATTTTCAAGCTTTTTTGGGTAAATACCCAGAAAAGAGATAGCTGGGTCATATGGCAATTTTATTCTTAGTTTTGAGGAACCTCCATACTGTTTTCTATAGTGGTGTACCAATTTGCAGTCCCACCAGCAGAGTATGAGGGTTCCTTTTTCCCACAATCTCTCCAACATTTGTTATCACTTGCCTGTTGATTATAGCTATTTTAACAGGTGTGAGGTGGTATCTCATTGTGGTTTTGACTTGATTTCTCTAATAGCTAGTGAAGTTGAGGGTCTTTTCATATATTTGTTGGCTATTTGTATGACTTCTTGGGATTTTTTTTATTGCGGGTTGTATGACTTCTTTATATATTTTGTATACTAAGCCCTTTTTGGAGGCATTGTTACAAATATCTTCTCCCATTCAGATGGTTGCCTTTTTGTCTTGTTGATGGTTGGTTTCTTTTGCTGTGCAGAAGCTTTTTAGTTTGACATAGTCCCATTCATTTATTTTTGCTCTTACTTCCCTTGCTTTTGAGATCAAATTCATAAAATCTTCT
The DNA here is from genome assembly GCA_003508835.1 of Eonycteris spelaea. NCBI lineage: Eukaryota > Metazoa > Chordata > Mammalia > Chiroptera > Pteropodidae > Eonycteris > Eonycteris spelaea. The sequence goes on along the minus strand of PUFA01000009.1, from coordinate 2,482,291 downwards.
CTATTTCCTTGAGTTGAGTACCTATGTTTTCTTCTATGAAATTTATTATCTCAGGTTTTATATTCAGATCTTCGATTTAATCTCTCATTTCAGTTTCTGGGTCAGACCTTCCCTTTGAGGCCTAATTGTCTAGACAAAGTCACTATTTAAATGCTGTAGGACTTGAAATAACTGAGCTGTCAGCCTCCTCCTGCCTTTGTGGTCTTGAAGGCAGGTCACTTCGCCTCCCTGAAACACAGTTCCTTCATCCGTATGATAGGTTTTGTAATGTTATCTCATTTAAACTTCAGAAAAAAAAATTTGACATAGATATTATTTCTTCTGTTATGCATGAGAAAATGGAGGCTCAGCGAGGTTCAGTAAACTTTCCAACGGTCTCAGCACTAGGAAGTGTCAGATTTGTGTCTGGGATCTAGATTAGTCTGAAACACCTACCCGTAGGCTCTCCCTATCATACTCATTTCGATAACTTTGCCATCACTCAACACCAGCTTGAAATGTCTTTGGAATTCCTTCATGGTCAATTTCCCATCGAGCCATTACCTTATGGGTATGCCTCACCTTTGATTAACAGGTGTGTAACTAAGCTCCATGTTTCAACAATGGCGACCTTATTGAAATAGGTATAAGGCTTCCCTTGGAGAACACTTTAAGAGGCACAGATTCACTTAGATAAATGCAATCTGAGGCAGCAACAACCTATAGAATTTTCTATGATGATGGAAACATTCCACATCCAACTATCCAATAGAGTAGCTGTGAGTCGCAGGTGACTATGAAGCTCATGCAATGTCGGTTGCGAAACCAAAGAACAGAATTTTTAATTTAATTTTATTTTAATGAATTTAAAATGTCAATAGCCACATGCGACTAGGCTACTGTGTTAACAGCAGCGACGACATTTAAAAGAACCGGTCCTGCCATCTCGAAGCCACAGCCTGTGTGTGATGATACGGACTTCGTGTGCTGAGCTTATCGGTCAATTTTGCATATGTTGTTCAGAGCAAGTCTTGTACTGTGTTAAAATGCACCTCCTGGGGGACAGAGACATCCAATACTCCACGAGAAGAGTTGGGAGGACTCACAGCGTTACGTCTGGGGAAAAAGCCAGTTAAAGTTAGGAAAGTGATGTCAAAAGAGGCACTGATGTCTTGGCCCGGGTGGCGACTCAGCGTCTGAGTCGGTTCCTCACGCTTTTCGATTTCCTCATCTCGATACACTGCCCACTGTGCCCTGTAAGTTGAACGGCTAGACCCGCTTTCGCTCGAAATCATGCCTCGTGATCGCCCACGGGACCAGCCAACGTGTGGTCTGTGCACAGAGCGTCCGGACTCAGAAGGAGACCCCACGCTCCCCGGATGGGAACGGTCCCACAGAAGAGAGTGCGTGAGGGTCAAGGCTGGGACGACACTAACCTTTTCCCATAACCTGCCTGCACCCTGCCATGTTAACATACTGTGAACGGAGCAGAAGTGACAAAACCAATCCATCACCCCAGAGCCAACACAAAGAGGAATAGAGAGGTTAACAGAAATTGATGACATCCCCGCTGGAATTTTACACTGATTCGGCCAGCCCTACGATTGAAATAGACAAAGATTTATAGGCCGAGCGAGGACGCTGGCTCCCCTTGATTGCCTTGATTTTTTTTTATGCGCTCCTGCATATTTATCCCCAAGCTCATCACCGGCTTGTAGCATTAGAATGCTGATTTGATTTTACATTCCAAGAGGAGCAGGCATTATGCAGCCATTTGCATGATGCGAGAGAAATCACCAGAACGGTTTCTGATATCAGCGGCCAAAATGATCACTAATGTTCACCTGCAAAAACAGGATTGTGTCATTTTTTTTTTTTGAAATTCAGATTCCCTTTTGCTTCTCTCAGTGTAAAAATAAAAATAAAAAATAAAAAAGGAGGGGGGATTCTTCCATATCCCGTGGATGAGAAATTGTATTTTGTCATGCCTTGGAGGGTTACAGCGGCTCTGAGCTTTTATGAATTCGTTTGATATCAGGGCTGTGCATTTCAAGTTCCAACACAAATTTTTCCCCCCACGACATTATTACTGAAAGCTTTTATCAGTTCATTGTGACAGAAAATTGATTATTATCCTTGACATTTGATGGATAGCTTTCATAAAAGGACCTTTTTTATTTCATGTTGGCCTATAAAGTTCCTCCCCCGACTCCCCCTTCCCCTCCCCCAAAAAAACTTTCTTGAGACACGAAAAGAATTTCTCAGTTCCCTCTTAAAACTTCCTCTAGGCGTCTGCAGTGAAGGAGCAAGTGTGTCAGAAAAAAAAGTTGAAGGGAAAGTACAGATCTGAACTTGCTGTTCCATCCGCCCTGCAATTAGCAAGAAGTTAGGGAGCACCTGGGAGACAGGCAGGCCCCCGGGACCCTCAGACACGATCCGAAGGCTGATCCATCCCACACTTTCAAATGTGATCGCCATTAGCAATTCTTCTCGTGACCATAAATGAGAAAGTATGTATCAGAACGCTTTTTAAACTCTAGTCTACGTTCAAATGCTGTGGAGACAACATGTTATCTTTTGCTGTATCAGGTAGAAAAGGGTCTATCTATTAACTAGAGTGTAGTAACCATAACCCATTGCATGTCTGCAATGTATCCACTGTCTGTTTATCCTTGTCACAACGGTGTGAGGAAGATGGTCTCAATCTTCTCTCCAGAAGAGGACTTAAGGTTGGAGAGTTGAAGGAACTTGACACAGGTCCCTCAGCCTGTGCATAGAAAAGACAGACCTTGAACCCCATCATTCTGACTTGAAATCCAGTGTCCCTCAATTACATAATGACCCCTCCTCCATAAGTTATCCCTAGAAAAACAGCAGGCATCACCTTTAAGAATATAGTGTTTCGGCTCAGTTATTCACTCAAACAGAAACACACACACACACACACAACCACACACGCATCGCCCAACCTCCAAGATTCAGTGACTGTCAGACTCCGGGCAGGACTGCTGTCCTGCTGGTATTCCTGACTTCATAACCCTCTGCTCTACACCGGACTCCCTACAAGCACCAAGGGACCTTCATACTTGGTTCAAATTTGAGCGACGTCATCTTAGTTCTGATTGGAAAACGTGTGGGCAGAGCTTCCCCATCGACGGAGAGAAGTCAGGAGCCAGCATCTGGGGAGCAAAGGTTCTAATTTCCGTGGCACCCTCACTGAGGCAGAGTGTCCGCAGGTGCCCCGTTTCACCTGCATGAGAGGGAAAATCCTAGGGCCCTTTCACAGACCGAGGTCCCCGGGAGGTTAGCTCAGTTTGACATTGACAGGGACAACGTAAGAACCAAACTCATGCCTTCCACAAACACAGCCGGCGTCACTCCACTTCAGAGAGCGTCCAGGTTTTGCTAGGCATTTCGATCTCCCCCTCCGGAAAGCTTTCTAACTAAGCAGAAAATTATTATTATATTAAAAAATCAACTTCTTCCTTGAGGGCTGTTATGATACATACACGGGAACTCAAGAAAGCCTGGCTTAGAAAAAGCCTCTCTGGTCACAGGGGAACTAGACAGTCACCAGTTTCCCTTACTTCGCCCATGACTTCACTTTATACCTGTTGGAAAATGCGCTTGTCCTCACAGTCTCTCAGGGGTGTTATAATGAGAGCTGATAGTGTATTAGAATTAATAGGAACAGTAGGTGTCTATGGAAAGAGGAGACTTAAAATAGTTCATTAAGCGTAGGAGGTAGAAAACTTTATTTGATGAATCAAATGGTCTTCATTAAAAGTGAACTTTTCCTGAGAACTAGAGATGCCACTTAAAAATACATTTTTTTTCTTATTAAAGAAGAGAAATTATGAAAATTTTGGAACATACACAAGTGCACTCTATACAAAAAAATAAAAACACTTGTAATTATAACCCAAGGATAACCACAATAAATGTGATTTTTGGCAGCACTGGTTTTTTTTCCTAAGAGTTTATATATGCCTCTGCGAATTACCAAATTAGGATCTCATGGTACACTATTTTGGGTACATTATTTGGTACATGGTACATGGTACATTATTTTTCATACTTAAAAAAAATTTACTTAACATGGCAACCAGAGTGTAAACTTTTAATATTCCTTAGAATCTTGACTTTTAATGACTATATAGTATTCAATCATCTGGTCATAATATGCGACACACTTTTATTTTATTTACATTACCCCGCTATTAATAAACAATTAGGTTACTTCTAGTTTTCATGCTTTTAATTAAGCCTTGGCCTGCTTCGCTGCCCAGGCTGCATGAATCCCACGTGAGGTGGGCTGCATTGTTCCGTTTTTCAGGGGAGGAAGAAGTCAAATGTGTGGTTTTCCCAAAGTCACGGAGCAGTGGCAGGGGAAGGCCAGGACCCAATCGCAATTCTTGTCACTTCGGACCCAGTCCTTCCCCAACATAAAAGTTTAGTTATGCAACTTGGCAGAAATTGCTCCCATGGGAGTATGTCATGTCTGGAGGATTTCAAACAACGTGTTCCTCTACCCCACCACCCTGGGTTAAGGAAACTGGGGATATCAGTGGGAGGAAGATGGAGGTGTTCTCAAGTGTCCCGAAGTGTGTATCTCTCCCCACAACCCACCGACATACTGGGTGTAAAATCCCCTGGTCACTCTGATATGTGCCCGAGTATAAAATGATGTGTTTTCCCCAAAGTGACCTTCAGAAAAGAATGAATAATGCCACTCATGGGCTTTGGTACCTAGAAAATCTCTCCTTTATTTAGTGCAGAGCAAAAAAAAAAAAAAATAGTTTAAGACAAATTTTAGGTACTTTGCTCATGTTCTACCCTGGTTTGACTGTCTCAAAGGGGTTCTTTTGTTTTTTACTCCTTAACAGTACGGTTAGTAATCTCTTAAAATCACCATAAATTTCCTGAAGCTAAAGAGTTATTTTAACTACAATTATTATGGCATCTGAAAGTTTCTCTTTCTGAAAATCGTTTTCTTGGTATAAATAGAAATCAAAAATTCTCAAGTTTTTAAATGATTGCTTTCATTATCCAAAAAGTTGTTTCTTAAAATCAGGGGGGAGTAGAGAGAAATTCTTAAGAAATAAGATTCTCAAAACATTCATTTTCCTTAAGAATTCTCAAGGGGATAATTCTTGAGCTGAACTAGTAACGTAAGTACTATTGATGTGATACCTTTTCAAAAATTCTTGATTTTGTAAAATTCAAAACAAACAAATTAAAACCTCCCAAAAACATGCAAATTGAAAAGTGATTGGTAAATTCCAAGTAGTCTATGTTTAATTTATTTTTTTAATTTCATTTACTGTATTAATGTAAGTACTGTGTTTTTTGGTTATTTTAAATATGCATGTGTAAATGAATTAATGGAATACATATAAGTAAACATTTGACTATTTCGTATTCATTCTTAAAAGCTTATATTTTCAAGTTGATTGAAATGTTTTATTTGGATCTCTTCATTGGGGAAAAAAAAGGAATATTTGGAGTTAATGTTTTACCAGATATTTGTGCATATATACGCATACATATATGTATACACCCATATATACATATGTATGTGTACATGCACAAGGAGACAGAGATCGGGGGGGGGGGGTTGGGGGTGGGAATCGGCTCATGAGATTGTTGGGCTGGTAAATCCTAATTTTGTAGGGCAGGCTAGCTGGTTGTAGACCCAAGGAAGAGTTGATGTTGCATCCTCAAGTCTTAAGACTGAAGGCAGAATTCCCTCTTTCAGAGAGAATTTCAATGTGCTTTCTTTTAAGACCTTCATCTGATTGGATTGATGCCCACACCATGATGAAAGGGTAGTTTGCTTTACTCAAAGTCATTTATTTAAGGGTTCGTCTCATCTGAAAACACCCTCACAGAAACATGCAGAATCGTGTTTGACCAAATATATGGGCACCGCGGCCCAGGCAAGTTGACGCATAAAATTAACCATCACAGGATCCCTTTGAGGTTCCCTTGCGACCCTGTGTTATGGAGTCTAGGGGCAAGGAAGATGGGAAGGGTGGGACCTGGAGGAACAAGTCTGTGGTCAACGTTGGTTTTCAGAGAACAGCACTCTGGGTCATCAAAGCAGCATGCTTCTCTTTCCCTGTGCATCCCATGGCCCTGCGCTGTCCACCGGGGAAACCATCAGCCACCCTCAGAGGAAAGAGACCATGACAACAATGGATTCGACCTTGAGGTTCTAATTAGACATTTCATGTTTAAAGAAAAGTAATGTCCTTGAATGTGTGAGTGTTTTATGCTTGAAAAGAATCTGATACATTCAAATAGAAAAATAAAAGTCTGTTTCTATATGGTACACGCCGTTCAGAGGTTTGAGGGAAGAGATTTCCTAGGAGCTGTTTGGTAGACGGCAATGCAAAGCATGGCCATGGGTCATCTTTTCTCCGTCTGGGTAAGGAGATGAAATTTCGGTGCCGTTGGAAAGAGCTGGAGTGAGTTGGAGAGAATGAAACCATGGTAAGAGTACCTTCTATTGATCTGAAACTTCCTCCGCTCAAATTTTCGTCCAGCGAAGAGGAGTGTGAGATGACAGACATGCCAATAAAAAAAAAAAAAATCAAAAAGTTCGAGAAACAGTGTGAAACACCCAGGTTATACCCCGCTTTGCTCCTGCATTGTCCAACAGAGAGAAGTAGAATAAAGCAAACGCTAGAACCAAATTGTGCGAATACACTATAGTTTTATTAATGGTTTGGGTTAGACTTCCTCGTTGACCATGACGATATGGTGACAGGTTGTTCGTTCACTTATTCACTTGTTTTTATCCAGGAGGTGTTTACCATTTACACATTTACACAGCAGCACCCAGCACTGAGCAATGAGCTCAGCGTGTGCAGCCGGGTGTCATCGTCCCTGTGCTCGAAGACCTCACCTTGTAAGGGAACCAAAAGATGCAGGTGTGGCCCTCATGAGGAGCCCGTATGCCCGCTTCTTCTTGGGCACAGGGCTGGACTCCATTCCCCAATGTCCCTTGCAGTGCGGCCATGTGGCTGAACTATGGAACAGAACCAGAAGTGGGAACCACGTCCTGCCCCGTAAAGGCCTTCCCACGCGGTCCTTGTTAACTGAGAGAACCAGAAGAAGTTAGAGTCACCAGATGGAAGAGGTCTTGGTCCCCAGATAACTGCACCAACCAGAGATCCCCACCAATTGCTCGATCTCTGTTCTTAATCCATAAGTTAGAAGTCAAACTCCTTGTGCTGAACCATTGAGATGCACAGGCTATTTGTCATGGCGACCCGTCTAATACTGGGGGTTAGGGGGTCACTCAAAAAGGCTCCCAAACCAGCTATCCTAGACTATGGAGTAAACTTTGGAGGCTTTTTTTTTTTTTTTTTTTTTTTTTTTTTTAATGATTGGCCAGGGAGCACAGAAATGCCTAAGGTGCTTCCTTAGGAGACTGTCCCTCCCCGACGCAGACTAGGACAACAGTTCTGAAGTCTAGATGACCACACTGAGATTGGTTGAAAGCTTAACAGAAGGGGCACTCACCCAGCCCGCTGCCTGGCCCACTGACTCTCTCAATGGCGCATATGTATTGAATGCAAGAACTTGAATCCCAGATCATATGCTCGGCGAACCACAACAACAAAACATGCATTGAGTTTCACTGAGGGCACGTACCAGGCAGGTCCGTGCGGGGAAGCATCAGCCTCAAAGATGGAGGCAAAAACTAGCAGGTAGCCTTCCAGCAGGGGATGTGGGGGTGAGGCTGAGGGAGGAGAAGGGTTCAGCCCTGCTGCAGGAGTGAGGAGTAAGAATGCTCTCTCCCAGCTCTGCCTCTTCAGACTCCATCCTCTTGGTCTTCCCGGAAATACTGAGGTAGCAGTTCCCCCCACACCCCACCCCTGCCCGTGAATTTAGTCGTGCTTCACGTAAGTGAATTGCTGGGTCCTGCGGCCACCAGACCTTGAAATCGGTTATGCAACGTCTTATCGAATGTTTCTTCAAACTCACTGGCAGCCTGGGCTATCTAGCCCCTCTGATCCTCATTCCTTTGGGAATGAAAAGGAAACAATAGATTCATTTCACAAAAATCATCACATTTACATATTTTTATCATGAGCTCAACGAATAATTTTAATTAAACCGTTTTTAAGGAGGGTAAGAAAGGCGAGATGGTAAATATTTATCACCTAATCAAGGGAAGAGAAGCGTGAAGCTGAAACCCTCATTAAGCTGTGAGGGGGGGAGGGGAGGCTTTGGAAGCAGCCTGGGCCCCACCCCCCCTTATCGGGGGCAACACTGGGAAAGCCATTTCACGTCTTTCAGACTCATTTTCCTCATCTGGGAAAATGGGAAGGATGCCAACCTCATGGGATTATTGGCAGGAGAGCCTAATGACACTAACAGTAATAATGGCCAAGGATTCTGGGATAGGAATTGTGACCAGGCACCCCACCAAGACTTCGGCATTGAATGCTGGCCTTGACCCTGTACAGGGGGCACTGTTGCTTTCCTCAGTTTACACGAGTGTAACCTGAAGATTAGGGGAATCTAGCATCTTGCTCAAGGTCTCACAGCTAGTGACTCACCAGGCTGGCATTCACACCCTGGCCGTCGGAGCCCAGAGCACACACCCTGATCTATTATTTTGCCTTGCCTAGACTCTGGTGCCTAGAACATATACGTACACACTCCCCTTGTCTCTAAAGTTCAAGCCAAAGAAGAGCATGTCTAAATATCTCTCCTGTTATTTCTACCATGACTTCTACTGCCATCTTATATCTACCCAGTGTTTTACAAAGCAGGCTTGCCAATATTTTCCATCAGAAACGTCAAATACCTGGAACTCAGAAAAGTGGGGCCCCAAGCTCCCCCTACACGAAAACAGGCAGTGTGGTATCAGCGTTCCACTCAGGCACCTGCTTCAGAAACTGGTCTGCCAACGGAGGGGAAGGATGTGAAGGGAAACACAGCAGCGCTGCCCACCCACGCCCTGGACACTCCCTGATCGGTGGTCGTCCTCAGGAGGGGAACCTTCAGTCTGTCTCGTTCCGGGAGTGATTGGCTGCACACAATTAAGCCATGATGCATGCGATGGGGGTAAATCAGAAGGCGCAGCCCTCATGGCACTGTTCTAAGTGCTCTGTTGAGATAATTGTATGGCTGTTTCTGCAATCAGTTCTGAGAAAATTGCTCCTCCCAAATTAGCTTCCCCTTATGCAATAATTTTTAGTTGATGGCATTGAATTGCTGCAAAAGACACTACATACACACACACATATCTGTGTATATATTCAAATACTGGACAAATAGCGTGGATGCACATTATCAAAAGAGGACACTGATGTATGTTTTAAATATATCTAAATTGCACTCCCAACAAACAGCAACGTTTCCCTTTCTTCCTCAGTCTCCTTTTTCCCTCCTTCTCCCTCCCTTCCTTTCTCTTCTGTTCCCCTCTTTTCTCCTCCTCCACTTTCCCATGCCTCTCCACTTTTGACTTAATTACAATACTGTCTGGACCTCTCACTTTCTGAATCGGAGAGGCAGCTTTTCTCTTCCAGGCAGAGTTCTAAAGAAGAACAACTCTCACGAATCCTCATCCGTAAGTAGTTATTTAGCGCTAGCACCGGCGTGATTCTCATGCTGGCCTTTCTAGAAAGCCTCACCAAGGTTCAAAGCCTGCAAAGCGGGCCTCCCCAGCCAGCCTTCCTGTGAGGGGCGGGGACAGGAGCGGGCTGCACAGAACCTTTCTCAAACTCTCCCACTAAGTCCTCCTGGGACCAGGGACACAGACTGCCTCATCGGAACCATGCACTTAGTTCTCAAGGCCTGGGGAGGCCTTCCCACCAGAGCCCAGGTGAAGAAGTGACTTGCCCAGGCCTGTGCAGGTAAGAGCATCAGAAACAAGCCTGACTCCATTCATTAGAGTCCTAACCTGTGTGTCCGCCATGGTGTGAGAGAATTTCATGCTAGAAAATGTAGCTTCCCCTTTGCATCAAACGTTCAGTATCTCCACCGAGCACAACCAGCCAGCAAGTAGGCCCACTTCGGCAGTTTGGTGAAATATGGATGGGTTAAGGGGTAGTGTGTTGTTTAAAAAAAATTATTCCTTCGCTTATATTTCTTCTGGACCTCATTTGACTACAGCCCTTAAATTTAAAGCTTAAAAGAGGCAGACAATGAAAGACACGTCTCTTATCTAGCAATCTGGGAAATAATTAACTGGTTACTCCAAATGAAAGCAAATAAAGTTTAAAATTGTGAAGAATGCGCCATCTTAAATGAGAGAATATCAAAAGGGAGACAGAGAGAGGGTGAGGTGAGCTCTCCAAGGATGTTTAATTTGTGGAGGAAATAATTTTATTTGCATTACTCCCAATAATTCTGACTAAACTGATTTATTTTTCATACGTGGGGAATATTTCTACACGAGTATATCTCATTTTTACACAGAGTGATAAAGGGAATATTTGGGGGAGATATTGAGTGGTTCTATAAAAATAAAAAATAACTATTATTTTAAATGAGTCATGCTGGAGATATGCATCTCAGTCCTAATTTTCATAATATCTATTTTGCTAGAACTTCAAGCTATAAAGCCATGTTTTTATGGGTATTCCTGCGATGCTGTCATATCAGTATCTCAGTCATGTTCTCAGGCAAGTTCTTCTTGACCAGAAGCCTAATTTGTAACTGGACAGCAACATCTGCACCAGGGGAAATTTGTCATCATCTGTCGTCGGAACTATTGGCTGTTGCCTGGCAACAGGTCAATCATATACTAAGTATTTGCCGAAGAAGATTAGTAGCATTGTTGCCATAGCGACTACCTTTGTTAGTTAAGTAAGTTGATTTGCCTCAAAACTAGTATTGGAGAGCCACGTGTGTTGTGCAAAGGGGTGATCATCTCGATTCGACCGCTAATTTTCATCGCTGGGTTAGCATCGTTCGCCAGGCTGTGCTCTGTCCTTGGCTGTCACTCGTTCAGGCTATGAGGTCGTGACAGTGACCTTCCCAACGATCCAGGAAATAAGGCCTTGTCTGTGTGAATTCGTTGTTTTATTACTGTGTTCAACCAATATTTACTAGCTAAAAGAACGTCTTAAAAGTGGATGAATCTTAGTGGTACCACCGTGAGGGCATTTGTTCGGGACGAGGGAACAATTCTCTGTCCAGATTGTGGTGGAGGATTCAAGGATTGGTAGATGGGGTAAAATCTCATAGAACTAAATGCCAAAAATAAATGCGTGCATGGAAAAAACTTGTAAAATAAGAATAAGCTCTGCAGTTCTGTTTGTATTATGCCAATGTCACTTTCCTTGTTCTGATCATTAAACCATGTTTATGTAAGATGCCGTCATTGCAGGAAATGGAGTGAAAGGTATACAGGAAACCTGTCCAATTTTTTGCAATTTCTACGTGAGTCTAAAATTATTTTAAAATAAAATATATTTTTTAAAAAAATGAAGAGGAAAGCAAGGAAGAAAGGAAGGGAAAAAAGAAGGAAGGAGGGGAGTAGGGGAGGAGAAAGAAAGGAAGCAAGGAAGGACTTGGTTGATACATAAAGCAAAGCTCTGGTTTGCGCTCAGGACATGCCAAGCAGGTAACTCACCTGTTAAACAGGTAACTCACCTGAACAAATGTCTGGGGAATGTTAAGAGTCTGCAGACTGCAGGAGGATATATCATTTGCTCGTCGGCATCTTACCTCATTTGCAGACTGTCTGGCCTCTCTGGTCCCTGTCTACTAAATTCTAGTAGTGCTCAGTGTCCTCCAAACAGCATGACAATCAACACAGGACACGTAGATTTCTGAAATTCCTGTCTTAGCCCCTAAAAGTTTAATATAACAAACAGTTTTATAACCACTGAGGTCCCGTGTCCCTAAGGAAAATCCCAGGGAGACGGGCAAAGCTGATGTCTCTGTTCCCATTCATCAGATGAAGGAACTGCATTCTGGAGGTCTGGGAATGTCAGGATGTGACTCCGTCTTGTCCTCTGCTCCTTCCACCGCACATGCGTTTCCTAAATGTGACCTTAAGTGATGCATGGATTAGTGACAAGCAACAACAGTGACCTGGGGGCAAGGTGCATGCTTTTCAGCCTCCCTCATCCATCCTGTGGTAAAATAAAAAAGGACAAAGTCCCCGCTGTTGTCTTTAGCCCATCTCTAAGGTTGTCCTGCTGACAGGGAGCTTTTGTTTGCTTCGTGTTTGTGTCTGCGGTTACCTTCTGTTTAGGGTTCCTTTGACAATAAACATACCTACGTGAAAACGGAAATCATACTACAGATGAGAGAGTTGTAGACGAGCCATGGAAATGCGTCCCGCTCTGGCGCAAAGAACTAGACATTCTGGTTGGGACCGGAAGGTCAAGGAGCAGCATTCAGGTTGAAAGAAAAGTCTTGAAAGCGCAGAGGTGTAACAAAGGGGTGTGTGTCCCTGCGTGTGTCTCTGTGCGTCTGTGTGCGTGTGCGTGTGTGAGGGGGCTGTGGACACAGGTGTGCACCTTCTAGGCGCAAAACAGAAACACGTCCTCCAGATCAGTGATAGAAGGGGGAAATGGGACATAGAGGCAGGGTCGCCCCATCTTTGCCCAGAGATGCATCCGGGAGTCAGACCCCAAGTCTTTCGGTGAGTTCAAGAAACAGGAGAGCTGGTCGCAAGGCTGTGGCAAAGAACGAAATTCTTCGTATCTTTTAATCCAATATTTTTAAGTTCACGCATTCCCTTTTCAAACTTCATTGCCTTGGGGTGAAGTGTCCATTGTCTCCCCTTTCGCTACTTGCTGGAGGTGAAGGCGGGGAAGAGGTTGGGGAGTAAGGGGGAGACGGAGACAAGTGTTTGGAGAAGGCCGGCCTTGGCCTGTGTGCGTAGGCAAGGCCAGGCTCTGAAGACTACTCTGAAGTCTAACAGACTCGGCGCTTTGCCCGAAGGCCACCGTTCTCCCATTTTCTCTGAGCAAGAACCACCAAGGAGTGGTAAATGCAGATTCCTAGGTCCCAGTTCCAGAGGCGGAGGAGCGGAACCGAGCCACCGCTCTGCGGCGTGCCGCGCACACGCCTGCTGAGCACCCTGTTGCGTTTCGGTATTTCGGTTACAACCGATGCATGACATGGCGCGCGTTTCAGGTGCACAACCCGCTGATTTCATACATCAATATATTGAGATATGATTGCCACGGCAGCTTCGGCTAACTCTTCTGTCATGTCACATAATGATTATTCCTTCTTTTAGACGAGGAACAATTACGATCTAGTCTCTTAAATGTTAAGATAGATCCACCTGCGAAAAGATGAAATCGGACCCCATCTTGCAACGCTCACGAAATTGACTCGAAATGGATTGCAAACGTAACCGTGAGACCGAATGCCAAGCGTTCCTGCCGCAGCGGCCGCGGCAGCACACCCGAGGAAAGGCAGAGGCAGGAGCGGGGACCCCGGGAAGAGAGCCGCACGCTGGCTGGTTGGCCTGCGTCTGCGAAAGCCCGGGTCTGCTCTGTTCTTAGTCATAACACACTGCTAGTGTTGATGACTTTTGAAAATAAAGAGAAACGAAACATGAGAGAATAGTCATGCCAAGTTTCCACTGTGGAAAGTCCGAGACATGAAATCTGAGCGCTCCCTCATCAGGGTGAGATGCTCCTACAGCCTGAGGCAGCTTCCCCACGCACAGCGGCCCGTAAGACACACCCTTTCAGGAGACGAAATGTGATAATACGAGAAATTCCAGAAAAAATATATATACACACATATATATATTATATATTGATAGATCTATATTTCACATAATTTAAAATAGTCTATATAAAATGTCTCTAAAATAAGATGTCATATATAATACATATTATATATGTTGTATATTATAGGTTTATCAATATATAATATTTTATGTTTATGTTTTTATACGATATATAAAATAATATATGCAATGAAGTATATATTATATGTATAATATAATAAAAAACAAATAATGTTTCAAGTATTCTTCTTAATAATCTATCACATAAACACGTATTTTTAATTTGCATATATACATATGCGCACACATTTCTAAGGCGGAAGGGCTCAGCGCCCCACAACTACTCGACCCTGCCATTGGCATGCGAAAGCCACAGCAGACGACTTGGGAACAGGTGCGCCTGGCTGTGTTCCAGTAAAAACTGATTTACGGACGGCACATTTTGAATTTCATATAATGCTCACGTATCCCAAAATGTGTCCGTTTTCACGTTTCTTCCATTCCTGAAAAAGGGAAAACCCATCCTTCGCCTCCGGCCGTTCAAAACCGGGAGCGGATTGGATTTGGCCCTGGAGCCTTCGTCTGCTGGCCCTTGATGCAGAGGGTAAGGACGGAGAAGAGGCTTCAGTGGGCCACACCGGGAAGTGGTACCCATCCTTTTTGCTCGCACCCCTAGGCAAGCCCCGCTCACAAGGCCACCCTGACTGCGGGGAGGGCAGGAAGTGAGATGAGGGTGAGCGAGATGCCCACACAGACGTGGACGCGGGTGTGGATGAACACAGAATGGTCTCCAGACCCCGCCCCCCACAAACACGCCATGGACGCGTGCGCTGTCTGACCCGGACACGGGAGGGACCACTCTGCTTCCTGAGGATGAAGCTCAAAGGGCGTGGCTTACGTAGGCTGCTGGCTAGGACTCTGTCTTGGCCTCGCCCCTGCCCCCACCTCCACGACGTGCACTGGGAAGGCGGCCGCACGCCTTTATTCATCTTCATCTCCTTCGGCCAGGCGTCCATTCAGCAAACTATGCATAGGAAGTCTCGAAATAAGATTGCTTTATAAACTGACGTTAATTAAGGGTAGGTTATTAGAGCAGGCCCATCTGCTGCTTGTTATCATTCATACTTCCTCTGCACAAGTCAGCAGATCACATTCCCATGAGCAGGTCACTAGAAGAGAGTCATAGAACACATTTAATCAAAATAAAAAGGGGTTATGGTCTTGGCCTCCCTGCCCAAGAAGTTCTACCCACCACCAGTCTCACAAATCGGTGGTGTTTGGCTCCTACAATCATCACAAACTTGTTTTCGGGGAGTCCTAATTGCACTTTCTTGATAAAATATTAAATGAATTGCTTGGGACACTGTGCAGCTTCTCAGTCCGTGATTGATTTCAGACCCAAATACAGTGTGCAGCCCGAATCTGCTCCCCGCGAGAAGCCGGTGCCCTTATAAACAATGCCAGGCAAGACAGTAAACGTGGTGACTAACTCAGAATAAAAGAAAACTAGAAACCAGAACCAAACACAGTCCTGACATACAAAGAACTCTAAATTACAAGGTACCGCTGCACGGGCTGCTGAGTACTCTATAATTCAAGATGCCATCGCTAGAATGTTAATTCTGCCCACTTTAATGCCATCTAATACCCTGTCCAGGAGAAAAACGGCTACGCTTCTATCGATTTATTATTGATTTTCCTATTTCGAAAAAATGCGAACAGATGTTCAGTCTATTAAATGGCTCGGGCAGGAGTTGCATATTTAACATATATTACGAATCTTAACTGCGCACGTGGAAGGAAGTGGAGCTTGGGGAACGAGTCAGCGAGCGTCTCTGGTGCTGGAGACGTAGGCTGGGCACCACCTGAGTAGAGGAGGAGCAGACAGCTGCAGGCTGACCTTGAGGGTGAGGTGCCAGGATCACTGATATCTCAAATATTCACCTTGAACTCCTTGCCCTGCTGGCTATCCTCCAGCATGGCCCATCTGCTCCCAAGGGCTCCAGCAGAGGCCTCCTGAATGAATCCCTCTCTTGGACCCCTACCCGTCAGATGCCAAAGACATCATTGTGCCTTCCCACCTTTTTACCTGTACCCTGAACCAGCCCCCCTCTATCTCCAGGCTCACCACCCCAGCCCGAATCCAGACTTCTCTCTCTAAACAGAGAGAAGTCATCCAACTGCCATTCTTACTGCCATCCAACCCAGTAATGCATCAGAGCCAGAGATCACTTTAAAATCCAAATCCGATCAGGCCATTTCTCCTAGCTTTGAAAAAACTCAGGCTTCCTATTTCTCTTAAGATAAAGTGGGGTGACCACACACCTCCACTTGCCAGGATAATCTCAGCATGCTCATTAACAGCACCTGCTTCCACTGTCTCAGGTGTCCCTGCTGGAAGGATAAATGTTATGATCATCCTAGTTCATGTTCAATGCCCTTGCTGTGCTTCCCCTTCACTCCCCCCGCTCCCCGTGCTATAGATCTCTGTCCCGTAGACACGCTGGTCTTCTGCAAGGGCTTTGGAAGCTACGTGCTCCCTCTTGGCCCCAGTGTTCTTCCCAGCTTACCCCCCCCCCCCAGACTTGTCCCTTACGCAGAGGCAGCCTCTGGAGTGAAACTTCCACAGCCAGATAGATTTCCCTATTACATGTTTCACTCATTGTCCTTATTCTTAGCACTCGCTACACTTGAATAAGACACTACTTTTTACAAGTCTCCAACATCTACGGTCTTCTTCCCTGGAGGACACTTTGGCGAATGCAGGAAACCCCGCCGGTGTTGCTTGGTCGATGGCACAGTAGAGATAATTATTTGTTGACAGGTGAATTGAACGAATGCAGAAATGAATGAACAGACGATTTTAGTAGGAGGGGAGGAGACGAAATTAGACCGCATCTATAAATAGATATGATTTTCTGAGGGCACAACTGGCCACCTTCAGGAACGAGATCATCGAAGAGGTTCATCCACAGAAAAGAAAATTAAAGCAAACTGGGGAACAGGAGGTAAAGGCTGAGGGAGGGCTTACGGCTGATCGGGGAGGAACAACAAAAATAAACCTATGTCATACAAAATTGTTTTTCTGTTTTCTGAGTGAAGGTGATGCGATTTGACCAGGTTTCAAAATAACTTTGGAAGCAGGTGCACCAATGAGGAGGTGTGAGAGATGCTCGAGCCAGCGGTGGGCGCCTGAAGAGCGGGAGAGATACCTGTGGAATCCACACGTCTCCCACTGTGCCCTCAAATTAGCCCCTTCCAAAGTCTATAATTTTAACTCAAATGAGACTAGAAATTTAGTTCATAAACCAAGAGGAAAGCTCCCACGGTCATGCCAAGCAAACGGAACTTGAAGCTGTAAATGTTGATGATCGCACTGCACCATCGTTCCAGAGGCTCCCACTGTGTAGAAGCCAGAAACCCGTACATGCTTTTTAGGTCAGCGCTGATCCCCTAGAACGTCCTGCAGCGACGAGAGGCTCTGCACTGCCCCCCGTCCAATACGGTTGCCCCAGCCACACGAAGTCACTGAGCACTTGAAATGAGGCCACCGTGACTCAGAAACTGAGCACCAAACTCGATTTCATTTTAATTCAATTTAAGTTGAATTGCAGCTACCGGATCGGACAGGATCAGTTCGGAGGCAGTTCTTCGAATTTGAACACTGACCTGAAAGATAGACTAACAGTTTGAAGGCCGAGAGCAAAAAGCAGAAGAGGAACAGAGAGAGGGGAGACACGTGCACAGCTGGGCTTAGAGACGAGCCCAGCAGCACTCGGGTGGGAGTGAAGAGAACCGAGGTAGGAAGATGAGGAAGGGGGCCTCTCACTTTTCTGTCATCCCTTGAACTTGACAAATCAGCCTTGACAGTAGAAATGAGTTCCGTCGTAAGACTGAGGCCCCCCAGAAGATCTTTCTGTCAGTGGGGTGGCTCTAAGGCAGGTCGATGGGGCAGAGAGAGGGCGGGCCCCGGTGGCCGTGGGCGAGCATGAATCAGAGGACTGGCCAGCAGGCTGCCCGGTTAGGACCTCGCGGGAGAGGCCGGCGCTATCTGACTGTGCGGTTGGAGAACGTGTTGATTGCTTCGGCGGCGGCTCGCGGTCTCACGGGCTGGGGCGGGAGCACCTCCCACGTGTGCCATGCCGAGCCTAAGTGTGAGCGCTGACAGACGCGGGTGCCTTCCGAGTCCGTTCTTCTTTCTCTTTGCCCTTCCAAGCCACCCGTCTTTAAACCTCTGTCTTATCATCAGTGAAATATGCATAATAATGATATTGTGACCTGGGAGCACTGTTATGACAATTAATGTGTTGTTTAATACCGAAGGGAAAGTAGCTGTGCACTGAGTTCTGAGTGTGTGTTTTATATTCTCTCTGTAACGTCTCCCCATGAGCTTCCTCTTTTCCATTGCTTACTCACGGTCTTCGAATCCATCACCAGCCTTCGTAAGCACTGTTATGACAATGGTGCCTGAGACCGCCATCAAAAAGTATCCTTTGCACCCTGGTCCTGGTATAGTCATAGGACAGGTAATTATTTCTTTTGCTGTGCAATAGAAATTGCTAAAAATAACAAAAAGGAGCTAAAATAAAGCACTTAAACCTAAAATAATAGTGGTAGTAGTATTGATAACTATAACGGTAATAATAATAAAATAACAAAAATGGATGGCCAGAGCAGAGAGGAGTCATCTTTGTGTACCCTGAGTTCTGAGGGAAGGAAGCAAAGAAACAAGTACATGTCCAGTGCCTCCTGTGAGTCAGACACTGTCCCTTACAGGTGGCATTCCACTCCATCTGCCCCTTACCTTTTGGGGAGTGCTCAGGGCACAGAGGGTCATCCTCAGTGTGGAAAGCTGAGAGGAGAAAGCTGAGGGCAGCAAGGACAGGGCACGCAAGGCCCAGGAGGGAACAGCTGGCTCGGACTTAGAAGGACACAGAGAGAAGATTCTAAAACTCAAGCGTCAGGGAAGTGTAAGTCTTTTGTGCCTGTGGAAGTTGCAGTCCTTTGTATACTCACGTGTGGTCTTAGGGCATCTATGTTCCACCACTTGAGTTGGGGAAAGAAAAAAAAAGTGGGGGAAAGGCAGGAAGCTTGTTGAAATAGCCTCTGCAGGGGTCCCCAAACTTTTCAGCACCAGTGCTCCTATGAGCATCTGATGCCTGATGCTCCGAGGCGGAGCTGAGGCGGTGATGCTGGCGCTGGGGAGCGGCTGCGGGTACAGAGGGAGCTTCACTCACCCACCCACCGCTCACCTCCTGCTGTGCGGCCCGGTTCCTAACAGGCCACAGGCCAGGACCAGTCTCGGCCCGGGGCTGGGGGACCCCTGGACTGCACAAGAGGAGATGAGGGCCTAGGGAGTGTGTCAGCAGTGGCGATGAGGAAGAGTGGGCCTACGAAGAAGATGTTTTGGAGGAAGACGTGACAATGCGTCATCGTGATCTCTATGTGCGTCAATTATGCATTACAACGAATAAAGGAGAACAAGCTTTCCTAGTAAAACGTATTTTGACTCAAAAAAAAATTACTTTGGGTTTAACCATTTTAACTCTTCCTTTTCCACTTACCAAATCTCCCTTGTGGGTTAAGCCAATGCTCTTTTGGACCATTACCACTAGTGCTAACAATCTAGCTTTCCGTGAATCATGAAGATTCTTCCCTTGCCCACAGGAATTATTTCCTAGCTTAGCTACTCAAAACCTTCCTTCTCTTTGGTTTGACCTGGGAAATTTAATCGTGAGCTTCAGGAATAGCCATATGACAAGACTCTCTTGGCTGCCACCCCTCAGTCCCACCCTCAAGGCTTCCTCGTCCCGGCCAGCCCTGTGTCATGGAAGCCACCCTTCCCTGTTCCAGCTCACCTGAATGCCACCTTCTGTGAGACGCCGGTGCACGTAAGAAAATTCTCCACAATCCCCTCTCAATCAGAATCGTACTTGAACTCAGCCACTCCTTAAAGACCATATTGGTCTGTAATAGTTCGGAGTTATGGAAACTTTAAAAAAGAGTACGCAGAAAGCCATAAACTATCTCCCTAGAAAAATGTGCATTTATACCCATGCACAAAATTTAGGTACAACTTTATAAGATTGCAAGACCGACCCCAGAAACTCAACGACAAATCCTTCACCAAGTCAAGACAGCACGTTTTTCCAACTTCCGGGCTCCTGCTCTTTCGTTGGAATAGGCCGTGCTGTGTATGTTTGTGTTATAGCCTTGATTAAACGTGAGGCTCCCTGAGAACTAGGGGACAGGTTTTACTACGTGGCTCCTGGCCGATTTGCTGATAGGCCTGGAAGTGCTATAGACCTGATTCGGAGTCCTAGACCCATCAAACATCAGCCGGGTAGTCACGAGCACATCAAGAAGGCACATTCTCAGCATCCGTTGCTGCACCTGCCAACATGAGAGCAGTTGTGCCTGATACACAAGGCAGCTTTGGAGAACACCTGAGAGTGTCTATTGAAAATGCCCAGCCATGTGTGTGACACATGGTAAAAACTCCTTAAATGTTAGTTTCACTTACCTCGGGGGGGGGAGGGAACTTTTCAAATGATGTAGGTCTTAAAACTACTGTCAATGCCAGGAACAAACAGCAATAAATGAAAGAAAAACAGATATAAGTTATTAGTAGCAACACCTTAGGGTTTGCAGCTCACTTAGAGCTGTTAGCATTAATTTGTAACATAAGGTCTGCGGTCAATGGTGTGAAAGAAGACAGCTAACGTACAGACGTATCAGATTTCGATATAACCTTCTGCAATAGTTCACACATTGAGCTAACTTTTCCCCAAACATTGGTATAAATAAATTAGAAATCTTTCGTTGCAAGTAACAGAACACTTCACCAGAACTGGCTGAGCACAAACAGGGATTACGAGCCAGATAACTCAGGTAACCTGTTTAGTTACCAGTCAGATGAGGCTTTCACCTGGGCCTCTGTGAAGGAAGTGACCAGTACCTGGCTTCTTGATTCTCACTCTCTCTTTCTTCATTTCTTCTCTCTTCCTCTCCCACCCCCACATCCCTTCATTTCAAGGCTCTGCATCCTGGTCTGCTCTCCCACAGGCTTTCTCTCTTCACGTCTTGTGTGGCTGACACATTTCCAATGAAAACTCAAAAATCTGCTTCCCATCAAGATCAATGGAAATCTAGTCTCATTGGCCCCATTTGGTCCGAGCAAGGTCATGTGACCCTCTCTGAGTGGACTAAATAAACCCTGTGGCCACAGGACTAGACATGCCGGGTGTCTTGAGCACATCTCTGGAAGTGAGGGCGGAGTCTAGCCTGGCCAAGCCACTTGGCTGAGAAAAATGTGGCACTCACGGACCAGGGATAAGGCGATGTACTGGGTTGAATGGTTGCCTCAGCATCCCAGAATGAATTTGAAATAAGGGCCTTTGCAAATGTAATTAAGGTACAGATCTTGAAGGAGATCCTCTTGTGTTAGGGTGGGCCCTAAATCCAACGACAAGTTGTCCTCGTAAGAGATAAAAAAAGAGAAGACACAGACACACAGGAGAGAAGTCCACGTGAAGATGGAGGCGGAGATCGGGGTGATGCTGCCACAAACCGAGGATGCTGGAGCCACCAGGCGGGGAAGGGTTCCTCCCTGGAGCCTCTGGAGGGAGCAGGACCTTGCCACCTCCTCGATTCCAAACATTTGGCCTCCAGATCTGTGAGGAAATAAATTTCTGTTGGTTTAAGCCCCCCGGTTTGTGGTAACTCATTCTAGCAACCTTAGGCAACTAATGTGAGGCGGGAGGGCCGCAGAGGTAATGGACCCTGGAGAAGTATTCAGGGACAACCCACGCAGGACCTGTTAATAGATGCAAACTACTGAGAACCAACCAGAAACCGATTCGCTCTCCCATCAACACCAAATTCGCATATTGTGCCAACCACCACGATCGGTACTTGCAATGAAGTAAGAAACAGAACAAAACTCAGCATCTAGAGGTTAGACAAACACAGGAACAGAAAGCTCCAGCACAAGGCGGGCAGGGCTGCAGGAGAGGCCACACGGGTCCCAGGGCCAGCAGAGAGAAGGCACCCCTAATCCAGCCTTGTAAGGGACAGGGGCGGTGGGACCGAGGGAAGGACAGCAGCAAAAGCCGCCTTCAGGTGATGTCTTAGTTTGTATCTAATAAGCCAAGAAAGAGTTAATCATCAAAGTGGAAGGAAAGGGTTCATCCCTGGCTCTAGATTCTCTAGAGACCTTGCAGGTTCCCAATGAGAAACTCGGCAACTCTTTGGACTCTCTGGGGTATCATTCATTCCTCGCTTCTCTGCCCCTTCAACAAGCACACTCATGGCTCCTCCTGGGGGCACCCTCTGTCCCTAGAGCTTCTCCCACTTGGAGGTAAACAGCCTCCTGGTAGACGTCTCTTTTTTCCTGTGTTTTCTGCACACCACCAAGCCGAGATTCTCCTTTCCCCCTTAGTTCTGACAACCAGATCCGTTAAGGCTGGTTGCGTCCATTTGCCTCGGACATGTCTTCCGCATGTAGATTGATGAGTTTAATCAGCAAATCAGGAGAAAGCCTTGGGCATCAATCACTGTCAACATACCTTCTTTCTAATTTCTGATTTGCTGCTTCCGGTTATGAATGCAATAACACAGTTCCTCTTAAAGGTGAAGCTGAGTAGCCCAAAGTTCTGAATTTGCATTTGTTAGAAAGTTCTGCACCATATTTTTGTTTAATGAGAAGAGAGAGAGAGAGAGAGAGAGAGAGAGAGAGAGAGAGAGAGAGAGAGAGAGAGAAAGATTGAGAATGGATGATCCCCTCTACAAGGGTCATGTTTTTCCACAGTCATCATGCTCCTGATTACATCACTCAAGACCCAGGCTGAAGGTGAAGATCATGTTTACGGTTCATTTAGTATTTGAAGGAGTGAGTTTCCTATGCCTTCTCCTCCACACTGACATCCGCTTCCATTCAGTTTTAGGAAGCATCCTGACAAGTCAGGACATAAAAGAACTATGTAGTTGTTGTTTTGTTTGTTTTGTTTTGTTTTGTTTTGTTTTGTTTCCCTGTCATAATAAAAGCCTGTATTTCCACGATTCTTTTTCAAAGAGAAAATAGCATGGTGCTACTCAGGTGGACAGGCCCCGTGTTCTCAGCTGGACTGCTATGATTGATAGCCTTTACCTGGTCTTGCCCATTTCACTGATACTGACTAAAATCCACCTGCCACATAACCATCCATGACCCACTTGGGAAACACAATCTGATCATGTTACTCCACAAACCCAGAAAAGGGGTCGAAATTTGTGACGAGGGTTCGAAACTCTCACATCAACAGTCCTTCCTCCAGCAATTCACTCACTAACTCATGCTTTCAACAAATGCATGTCAATGGATGTGTCACAGTATCTCCTTGTAGTTTTAATTTGTATTTTCCTGATGACTCATGTCAGCGAGATGCTTTGTCATAGTATATTGGATTTCTGTATATCTTCTTGTGTGAAATATCTGTTCAAAACTTGTGCTCATTTTGAAAGTGAGTTGGTCATTTTATTATAACTTAGATGTAGGTGTTCTTCGTATAAATATATTTTCCCCTAGCATGTACCTTGTCCTTTCATTTTCTTAATGATTTCTTTCAAAGAGCAGGGGGCTTTTTTTTTTCAGTTCTCACTTGTTTTTTTCTATTGGTTTGTCAACAAATCTTCACCTACCTTGTTTGCAAATACTTTTTCTATGTTTCTTCTAAGTTTTATAGTGTCGTAGTTTACAACAATTTCTGTGACTGTTCCAATTTAATATTGATAGTCTGAGATAAGCATCAGGATTTTACTCTCCCTTGCAATTCCAAAGTTGTTCCAATATCTTTTGTTGAAAAGATGATCTTTTCTCCACCCCATCCTTTGTTAAAAATTATTTGACAAAGTATCTATGGGTTTAGTTTCAGTTTGTCTGCACTGTTCCATTGACCTAGATGCTTATCTTTACATCTTTATTTTGCCTTCATTTTTGAAGGGTCTTTTCTACAGATATTAAATTTTTAGGTTGATTTATTTTTCCTTTCAGGATTTAAATATGTCATTCAATTGTCTTCTGGCTTGAATAATTTCTGACAAGGAACTCCACGCTTATTTTTAAATGTGCCTCTTTGTATGTAAAGTGCTCTTTTTCTTATGCTGTTTTAAAATAGACTTTTAAAAATTTTAGAACAGTTTTAAACTACAGAAGTATTGCAAAGATAGTGCAGGAAACTTCTGTATGCCCTACATCTGTTTTTTTCCTATTATTAACATCTTACATTAGAATGGCAAATTTATCACAGTTAATGAACCAATATCGACACATTATCATTAACTAAAGTCCATACTTTATTCAGATTTCCTCATTTTCCCTAACGTCCTTTTTATATACCAGGATCCTGCCCAGAACACCACAGCTCATTTAGTTTCCATGTCCCTTTAGGATTCTCTCAACTGTGACAGCTTCTCAAACTTTGTTTGTGATGATTTTGACAGTTGAAAGGGTACTGGTCAGACATTTAGTAAAATGTCCTAAATAAGAATGTGTCTGATGTTTTTCTCATTGTAACTATAGGTTACAGGGTTGAGGCGGAAGACCACAGAGGTAAAATGTCATTATCATCACATCATATCAAAGGAGGGTACAGAGTATCAACATGACTCATCACTGTTGACACTGACCTTGATCATCCAGCTGAGATCGCGTTTGCCAGGGGTCCCTCTGGCTTCCTTATAGTCCCTAAGTGTTGAGCCTGTTTCATTGACATTTTCAGACACCTTGGCCCCTCCGGTGAAGTGCTGGGAGTGAGCGCATGTTGCTGCAACCCTCTGGCTTCCTGCAGACCTGGCCCGTGGAGGGGCTCTCTCCCTCGCTATGTGCTGTGATTAGGGGGAGGAGGTTTACTCACTTCCTGATTGGAGTCCAAATGCCATAGCATTGTCTGTAAAAACGCTCTCACTTCCTGCGGAAAATCGAATCAGGCTACTGCTCTGCTTTAAATGAGTTAATAATATTTTCATGTTCTCGAGGATAAAGTGCAAAATAACTCATCACGACCCGCCAGGCCTGCTTGGAGATATCCCTGTCCATCTTTCCTTAACCCACCCCCATTCTCCATGACGTTCGTGTCTCCTACAGGCCTGGAGCCGTCATGGGGCAGGAAACATGAAGGCTTCGTTTACCACTGAAAGCCGAGCACACTACCTGCAGTGCAGTAGATGAAGTGAGTTCATGCCCCTGTCTGCAGGGAACAAACAGTCGTTGAAGCCAAATGGAATCTACTCTTTATTGATCAGGAAGTACGAAGGTAGGCTGTGCCAAGATTGGCCTGCCAGTTTGCTGAGATCACCAGGAACCCACCAGGTTCACCTGTCTCCTCCACATGGTTTAGCATAGCAGTGTTCTCCTGCCCGGACTTCATGTCGCTGCTCTAATTGTCACACCCTCACATGAGCACAACCAAGGATGGAAATCAGAGTGTGACGAGTGTGAAAAAGGCCTCTCCTCATGAGCCCCTCTCCTTCTATCAGGGTAGAAACCTCCTTCCCAGGAGACTTAAGTAGATTTCCCTTTATGTTTTATTATCTATAATTGGACACCTGGCTTCTCCTAGCTACAAAAGGGGAGAAGCACGGGGCTGGGGATAAGTGAGGCAAAAAGAGCCGGGGGATCGGTGCAGGGCAGCCAGTCATCAGCGTTTGACATATGGTGCTCCGGAGATCTGGGTTGAGTGGGTCAGCAAAGCATTCATTTGAAAACACTAACATTGAACACATCATCGTCAATATCGGGTCCCATGCCTTACCTTCTTTCACATCTGAAGCTCAAAAAGACTCAAAGTCACCGAGCTAGTGAAGTGCTGTGAAATCTGACTCAGGTCTGCCTGCCGTCAGAACCCAAGCCACTTCTGATCTCACAATGCAGCCATTCCTATAGCAGACCTCAACACCCCAAGGCTGAGATCTCGCCCCCAGGGTGACACCCGCCCCATCAGACTCTCCCAGGGCTACCAAAGTCCACTGGAGCAAAAGGGCACCTGTGGGACAGACACTCCCCAGGCTGCAGCTGCACAGAGTTTCAGTCCAGAGCTGCTTTTGTCCATTATTCTTCATCAGTTAGAACATATTTCTGGTGCCAGCCAAGGACTTATTAAATGCGACTCTCTGTGGTTGGTCGTGCAATTTATGCTTTTAATTTTGTAAACAGTGCCTGGCGGCTGTGGCCGAAAGAGGAGTTTGGGTTTGTACATAAGCAGATCCAGCCTTCTGGTTACGTCACGCCACAGTTGCAGAGCATGCTTCGTTCGACAAGTGCGGATGCTGACAGCTGCCTTGCATGGCCGCTGAATTTCCCCGCTCGCAGACGGGGAGAGATAAAAGGCGTCGGAAATGTGCGGCACATGACACGCGTACATACATTTGCACGCACACAGAGGAGGCCAAATGGAGCCCCCTGACGAGCTCAGAGACACACATTCCGACACAAACACACTCACGCCCAGTAACGTGGCTGGTCCTACCATTCTGTGGAACCCTCTTTATTTTCTGCTTTTCCTGCCACTGACAAGATTTAGGTCATATAATTTAAATCCGAACGCTGCCTTCCAAGCCAAAGATAGAAGGCATACGACGATAAAGTTATCAACTATCGTAGCTATAAAAATCCGGAAAGCAGCAATCCCAAGATGTCCCGAGCCTCTGTTGTACTGTGCATTTTGAGTAACGGAACGCCGGGGCTCGGCACACTGTTGGGAGGGTAGCGGTGAAGGGAACCCGGGGTGGGGTAGGAAAGGCACAAGCTCGATGTAAGCATGGCAGATGGATGGCAACAGTAGATGCACTTCCTCTGCACTGTGACACCCGTGTGTTTTGCTGTGTGACTTCGCAGTGCCCTCCCGCCGTGGGTGGGATCGCCTGCCTCGCTCTTACGCACACTCAGCCTTCACAACTTGCTTGTGTCTCGTTTCAGACAGTGAGGGGTTTGAACGTTAGAAGCAGAGTTTGCAAAAAAAAAAGCCTCTCTCCACTTTCATGCCCTCTCTTCCTCCTCTACAATCGCCACGAGAGCACGGCCAGACCAGGCCAGCCCACTAGAGTGTCGAGCAGAGCTGGGGTGGCCCCGTTGTCCCGGCTGAAGCCACACTAAACCAGCAGACAGCTGGCTGACCCCAACCTGCAGCTGACAGTCGGTGCTTGAGTGAGCCCAGCTGAGACCCAGAGAGCCGCCCAGCTGCCCTATACAATCGAGAACAATAATAAGTGTCATTTCAAACCGCTGAGTTTAAAGGTAATTTGTGGCAATCAATGAATGATAAACATAGCGGCTTATAGACTCAGACCTAATTGCCCAAACTCCTGATTTCAAAGGAGCGATGTTCCCCCCTCGCCAATACTCCAGTTTCACAGAAGGAAAAACTGAGGGACAGTGAAATTGAGTCATTTCGAGCAACATCTGTTGGGGAAAGCACAGCTACTCATTTGAAAGACTGGCTTCGGCCTTTAGTTTCAAGAATCTATTCCAAGAACACCAGCTTCCTTCCGCGTGTGAGGAGATGCACGCAAGCTCTCCCATGGCTTCCGGGACCCAGGCGGAGTTTAGCGAACGCGTCTTTGAGTGAGTGGCAGCGTGACTTTGCCTCTGGGTCCTCTGCGTCACCAGGATGGCTCCCCATTTCAACAAGACCCCCCCTCCAAACACTTTCCCACTCATACCGCCCTGTCTCTGGCAGCGAGAGGCCTTTGACCCGCCTCTCCTCCCCGAATAGCCCAGCTGGCCTTGCTGCCTTTCGCCGGTCATTCACGGCATCCTTCTCCTGCAGTATCTGAATAAAGGCCTTTATCCCGTCACCTGGGCCCCGACATAGGCAGGGTGCTTGCCAGGCCCAGAGATATGGAGGTAATCCAAGACGCTGGCCCTGATCCCTCCCCACTATTCCAGGCTGTGATCGCTCAGCCCTGTCTCACCTCTCGGGCCCACCCTCCTCCCCTCGTACCTCAGAAAAGAGCACTTCTAACTCCTAGACATAACCCAAATGCCAGGTTTCGAGGCATAGTATTCTCTGCCCAAGATCTCCCCACTTTTATCTGTCCACATCCAACTCGCTTTTCAATAGCTACTCTCGAAACAGTAACGAATCCAGGCTTGGTATATTTGCCCAGAAAAGAATGCTCTTATGCTCCCAGAATTCCCTGTGGTGTTCCTGAGGCACCTTGGTACATGCACAACGGTTTGGCACTTGCATGATCTGTTGCTGTGATGACTGCATTTGAGTTATACTTACGGCAACACGTGTCTCTGGTCCGTGGAGCGGCATGGCATTGAGTAGGGCTAGGCACTGACCCTGAACTGCTGACATAACAATTCGGGGGTCCTTGACCCCATACTCCCTAGTAGTTTTCTCATGACTTGACACCAGTCCACTCTCGGAGTTCAAAGGACAATGGTCTTTACTGGGAGGAAGCCATGCCTTCTTTGAGAGACAGTCGGCTGGAGACGGAGCCTCAACGACCACAGCCTGGCCAGGTCTCCCTCGCTCTGCTGCCCCCTTCATCATTGCCACCTCTCCCGCCGGACTCCAGAGCCATCTCTGTTCTCAGAAACTACAATCAAAACAAAGCGCAGTGAACGTGGAACCGCCAGCTCTTTCTAGAAACTCTCTTCTCTCCTGTCCCGTGGAGGCTTCTCACTTGCCACTCCACAGATCCTGCTTGCATAGCTCCAGCCACGCCGTCCGCAGGAACCGAGAAGAGATCCTGTCTTGTTGACCTGCATCCACCTGCTGTGTACATTTCCCAAACAGTTCAGAGCAGCGTCAGCCACGGACGCGCTTGCAGCGTCCACAGGCCTTCCCCCTGCACGTGCATCCAGTGCTCCAGGTGATTCGTGCTGCCACTTTATGAAATATATATTTATGTCGGGAGCACACAAAGACAAAAAGATGGCCACGGTTCATGAGGTTCCTGCTTCACTTCCTGGAGATTAGCTGCAAGCCCGCGCGCGCCAACAATGAAGCCCGCGCGCGCCAAAAGATACTCTTCTCTCCCCCTCCTTCCCCATTATCTTATACCAATCAGAATGTAGCTTATTGCCACCCCTGCTACGCGGCCAATCCCCTGCCTACATGTATCCTATAGCCCACTCCGCCCCTGAACACCAGTGTATATATACCCCTGTCTCACAATAAAATTTGAAGGCTTGATCAGAGTATTGTCTTGCCTTCGCTCTTCTCTCGCCCCCATTTTCTTTCAGGTCGGATCCTCCTCGTCCCCACAAATAACTAGGTCCCGCGGGTCGGGACAAGTGGCGCCCAACGTGGGGCTCGAGGCTCGGATCCTTCGCAGGCGGACCCCCGAGTAAGATATCGTCTGGCCAGACCCCTTTTTTGATGATGCAATAGGAGACGCCTTTCGCCGCTCACGGAGGTCGTCGTCCCTGGTGAGTATCGGCCGCCTTACAAGAAAATGGGAACTAGATTAAGTAAAGAAGCGGTCTTCATAAGAGACCTAAAAAGTTCACTTAGGGAGAGAGGAGTTCGAGTTAAAAAGAAAGACTTGGTAAAGTTTTTTATTTTTGTTGATGAAGTCTGTCCGTGGTTTATTGTTAATGGCCCCGAAATTCACCCTAAAAAATGGCAGAAAGTAGGTAGAGATTTAAATGATTATCTTATCAAAAACGGTCCCGATTCTGTTCCTGTTTCGGTATTTTCTTACTGGGGTCTTATCAGAGATATTGTTGAAACTACTGACCCTGATAAACGCCAACTCTTGTCAGTAGCAGAATATTGCCTTCGCCCTCTATCTCGGGCAGCCTCAAGGTCGTCTCTTTCGGGCGATCCCCCTGCTCCAAAATCAGCTAAGTCCCCCTCCCCAGCCCGACGCCATCTTTGCTCAATGCCCTCCCTGATGCCCCTCCCAAATGTTGCATTTATCCGCCTCTCCCTCGAGATTCGGACCTTGTTGATACACAAAAGGTTTTTCCGGTCCTGTCCAAGGGCCAAAATGGCGAGCCTTTGGATCCGGGAGACGCGGCCGAACTAGAAGGCGAAGCGGCCAGGTATCACAACCCAGATTGGCCCCTTGCCGCCCCGTCGCTTAATCTCCCTTCTTACACTCCCCCTATTCGGCCTCCCAATGTTTGCGCCCCGGCCTTTTTGCCCCCGTCGGCCCCCCCACTGCCCCTCCGGCTCCCGGTCCTGTTAGCCCCCCTACCGGTACTGAAGACCTCATAGCGCAGATAGTAGAACAAAGAATAACCCGCCATCTCCAAAAATTGGTTGTTTCCCAACCTTCGCAAAAGGGTCCCTCTAGAAAACCGCTTATAACCACAAAACCTAAAAAACTGCTCTTTCCTGTTCTTACCCGGGCCTCCGCCCGCTCTGACCCCGCCTCCACAACACATAGTCCGGAGGAGGGTGATATCGAGAGCGGTGGCGAAGATGCCCCTGCAGCCCCGGAAATAGAAAGTGAGAGGGAGGAGCAGACTGAGCCGGAGCCGGCCGAGCCTGCTGATAGCCCTAGAGAATTTTATAAAATCCATTTCAAAAGCTTAAAAGAGCTGAACGCGGCCGTTAAAGCTTATGGCCCCAATGCCCCTTTTACTCTTTCTGTTCTTGATTCGCTGTCTCGAGGAGGACATTTACTTCCAAGTGAATGGCTGCGTATAGTCCAGGCTGTGCTTACCCGTGGTCAGTTTTTAACTTGGAAGGCAGATTTTGCTGACCGCTGCCAGACCATCGCTGCTGCCAATGTAAAGGACCCTCATTCCCCAACAGCATCCTGGACTTTTGATAAGCTTACGGGACAGGGCAGATATATCTCTGAAACTAGGCAGCAGCGCCTCCCCCTTGGTCTTTTATCTCAAGTGAAAGATGCGGCCTTGGGCGCTTGGATTTCACTCCCTGCTTCCGGGACTGCTAATACTCCCTAACTAAGATTACTCAAGGCTCGCAAGAAGATTACAGTGAATTTGTTAGCAGGCTGTTAGAGGCCGCCGAAAGAACACTTGGTTCCGAGGCTGCCAATGATAAGATTGTAAAACAGTTGGCCTATGAAAACGCCAATTCGGCATGTCGAGCAGTCCTCCGAGGTAAGACTCGGGACAAAACTCTTGATGAAATGCTGAGAATGTGTAGAGATGTTGATCCTTTTACATCTAAAGTTCAAGCCCTTTTAGCTGTAGGTGCCGCTGTTCAGACTCCCCCGGCTTCTTATCCTCCTCCCTTCCCCAGGGGCGCATCGCCTATGCGTAACTGCTTTAAATGCGGACAGCCAGGCCATTTCGCTCGCCAATGCCCTACCACGGCTCCTCCTCCTAGAGTTGGGTCAATCCCCGGCATTTGCCCTCGCTGCCATAAGGGGCGGCACTGGGCCAAAGAGTGCCGTAGCAATCCAACAAATCCTTTTTACAGCACCACAAATCCTTTCACCCCCCCCTTTCAGGGAAACGGGCTGAGGGGCCAGCCCCGGGCCCCCCAGCCAATTCCATTCCAGCCGGCCTCGGGGAACAGCCAAGCTGTAGCACTCCCGCCCTCTATCGGGCCACACCCGGGAGTGCAGGACTTGACCTCTGTGCCTCCTCCTCAACAATATTAACACCTGAAGAGGGAGTTACAATTATTTCTACAGGAATTTATGGCCCACCTCCAAAAGATACCTATTTTCTAATTTTAGGGCGAGCTTCCACCACGATAAACGGCCTTATTGTCCACCCTTCCTTAGTTGACAATGACTATACTGGAGAAATAAAAATTCTTGCTAGTGCCCCTCAGTGCCCTGTCAGTATTATGAAAGGCCAGCGCCTTGCGCAGGCGCTCCCCCTCCCTTTAAGTACATCTTACCCTGCTATCCATAAAAAGCGAGGCCCCTCTACCCCAGGTTCTTCAGACTTATATTGGGTCCAGGCTATTACTAAAGAACGCCCTACCCTTAAACTTAAGATCCAAGGAAAATTATTTGGAGGGATTTTAGATTCGGGGGCCGACTCTACGGTCATATCTCAGGCTTCATGGCCCCCCAGCTGGCCCTTACACGCCTCCTTGACCCATTTGCAAGGAATTGGGCAGTCAAGAAACACTTTACAAAGTTCACAGTTATTGAACTGGGAAGATGAAGTAGGAAATACGGATTCATTCAGCCTTTCGTAGTTCCTGGGTTGCCGGTAAATCTTTGGGGAAGAGATATCCTTTCCCAAATGAAGGTCATCATGTGTAGCCCTAATGAAGTTGTAGCACAGCAGATGCTTTCACAAGGTTACCTCCCTGGTCAAGGGTTGGGCAAACTAAAACAGGGAGATCCCAGCCCAATACTGGCTACGCCTAAGACAGACCGCTCAGGTTTAGGGTTTGAAAAACATTTTTTGTAAGGGCCGTTGCTCCTCCTGCACTCCAAGCAGACAAGATTACTTGGAAAAGTGATGTTCCTGTCTGGATCGATCAATGGCCCCTTACTACTACAAAATTAAATGCAGCCATAGAGTTAGTGCAGGAACAGCTGGCTGCTGGACATATTGAACCTTCTACATCCCCTTGGAACACTCCAATCTTTGTAATCCAAAAGAAATCAGGCAAATGGCGGCTCTTACAAGACCTCAGGGCGGTCAATAAGACTATGGTCCCTATGGGCGCATTACAACCTGGAATTCCCTCTCCAATAGCCATCCCTAAAGGGTATGTCAAATTAGTTATTGATCTAAAAGATTGCTTTTTCTCCATACCTTTACATCCTGATGATTGCAAACGTTTTGCCTTTAGTTTACCCATTACCAATTGTGTAGGGCCTTCTCCTCGGTTTCAATGGAGAGTCCTCCCACAAGGAATGGCCAACAGCCCTACTCTTTGCCAAAAATTTGTAGCCCAGACTATAGACCCCTTTAGGTTGCTCTTCCCCACTTTGTATATTATCCATTATATGGATGATATTCTTCTTGCCGGTCCTGACCAGCAACAGCTCTATGCGGCCAGTCAGCAACTAGTCACTGCCCTCCGAGATCGAGGACTACACATTTCCCCAGAAAAAGTCCAGGTCCACCCCCCTCAACTATTTTTAGGCTTTGAATTATTTTCTAATAAAATCCTCACTCAAAAAATTCAGCTAAAGAGAAGCTCCTTAAACACTCTTAATGATTTTCAGCGTCTGCTAGGAGACATCAATTGGCTTAGACCTTATTTAAAACTGACCACCGGAGAGTTAAAGCCCTTGTTTGATGTCCTACGCGGAGATCCTGATCCCTCCTCCCCCCGCTCGCTTTCACCAGAAGCACAAAGGGCGTTAACCATTGTAGAGCGGGCTATTTCTGAACAGACCATTAGCTACTTCTCTCCACATTTAAGTTTGTGGCTGCTCATTTTTCCCACTCCCTTCTCCCCTACAGGAGTCCTTTGGCAAAACCATCCACTATTTTGGGTTCATTTGCCAGCCTCCCCCTAGAGTCTTAGCTACCTATCCTCAATTAGTTGCTGCCCTCTTACGTTTAGGCCGAGAGGCAGCCCTCAAGTTGTTCGGGAGAGACCCTGAAGTTATAACCCTCCCATACAACACGTCTCAGTTACAATGGCTTATTCAACATGATGATGATTGGGCAATCAGCTGCACCTCCTTCCAGGGGACAATAGACAATCATTACCCTGCGGACAGATTAGTCCAGTTCCTTCAAAAGACCCCGGTTGTCTTTCCCAAAAGGACTAAAACCACACCAATTGCTGGGGCCGTAATGGTGTTCTCTGATGGGTCCTCCTCCGGTATAGCCGCTTCAGCATTAATGGGCAGATTACTCGAATACAGACAGACCTCTCCTCTGCACAGCTTGTTGAATTAACTGCAATAATCAAGGTTTTTGAGCTTTTAATAGATGCCCCCTTTAACCTTTACACTGATAGTGCCTATGTAGCCACCTCTGTTCCCCTATTAGAGACAGTGCCTTACATACGTCCCTCTACAAATGCTTCCCCCCTATTCGCAAAATTACAAAAACTAATTCTAAACCGCGGTGCCCCTTTTTTCATCGGGCACATACGCGCTCACTCTGGCCTTCCGGGGCCGCTTGCCAAGGCAATGACAGGGTTGATCTGGCAACTCAATTAGTAGCCTCTGTCACGTCAGACTCACCCTTGGTTGCAGCCCAACGGGCTCATGAACTACATCATCTCAATGCTCACACTCTTAGACTCAAATTTTCAATCACCCGAGAACAGGCCCGCCAAATAGTTCGGCAATGTCAAGGATGCCTAACTCTCCTCCCAGAGCCTCATACCGGAATCAACCCCCGGGGGTTAGTCCCAGGAGAGATATGGCAAATGGATGTCACTCATTACCCTCCCTTTGGTAAATTAAAATATATTCATGTGTCTATTGACACCTGCAGTGGTTTTCTATGTGCATCCTTGCAAACGGGAGAGGCAACTAAAAACGTTATTACCCATGTTCTCTCATGCCTGGCATATCTGCCACAACCTAAAGTTTTAAAAACTGACAATGGCCCTGGATACGCCAGCTCTAGCTTTAAACAGTTCTGTGCACAGTTAGGTATTAAGCACATAACGGGAATTCCTTATAATCCCCAAGGCCAAGGTATTGTTGAAAGAGCCCACTTAACTCTTAAAAACATGTTATTCAAACTTCAGTCGGGGGGAGAAGCACTCTACCCGAAAACAGGTAATGCAAAGACACTCCTAAATCATGCACTATTTGTTCTCAATTTTCTTACCCATGACTCCGCGGGTAAAACCGCTGCTGATCGCCTTTGGCATCCCTCCACGGCAGATAACTATGCACAGGCTATGTGGAAAGATCCGATGACCAACACATGGCACGGGCCTGACCCTGTACTCATATGGGGGAAAGGACATGCTTGTATATATGATGCTAAGGTACAAAATGCCCGATGGCTCCCAGATAGACTCATTAAACCCCTAGACACAAATAAAAGCAAAAACAATAATAATTCCAATCCAGGGCATATTAACCCCTGAGAAGCCTTCCCTTTTTGTTTATTTTCAGGAGGCAAAAATGAAGACATGCACGCTACTGATCCTCGTCATGGCCCTTCGCCCCGTTTGGACCCATCAAATTCTCAATTTCACCTGGACAGTCACCAATGAAGCAGGAGACGTCGCCTTCAATTTCTCCACTTAGCAAGTACCCCCCCATGGCCCGTTCTTACCCCTGATCTCTGTGATCTGGCTGCCGGAGCTTCCGCGGCCTGGGGACTCCCAGACATTTACCTCCCCCTTCCCAAGCTCCCCCCCTTGACAATACTCCCACTACTCTAGCCCTTCCCCTGGGTGTAATACCGCCGTAAAAGAACCTATCTCAGAGAAGCAGAGTTTTATGTTTGCCCTGGAGCTCATAGAGATCGAACCCTTAACTATAAATGTGGATACAGAGACTCCTATTTCTGTGGCTCCTGGGGGTGTGAGACCACGGGAGACGCTAGTTGGAAGCCTAGCTCCACTTGGGATTATATAACTGTAAGTAGGACTTGGAATCCCAAGCGTAACTCAACCGTACCCACTCCCGAATGTCAAAACATCCGATCCACAGGGGACGATGTACACCGCTCTCCATTGCCTTTACTGACAAGGGAAAAAGGGCCCCTATTGATGGATGGCTCAGGGGACATGAATGGGGGCTAAGGCTTTATATTTCAGGAACTGACCCTGGGCTCACTTTTAAGATCAAATTACTTCGATCCATTCCAAACGCCAACAAGCACGTTATCCTTGGCCCTATTGCCCCTAAGACAAAAGACCCAAAACCTTCTAACCCTTCCCCCCTGTCTGCTAGTACTGTTTTCCAGGCTTTGCTCCCCCCGGTTTTACCCTCTACAGGCGAAATCCTTAAAGGCCTGGCTAATGTGACTGCAGAATCCC
Source organism: Eonycteris spelaea (assembly GCA_003508835.1). NCBI lineage: Eukaryota > Metazoa > Chordata > Mammalia > Chiroptera > Pteropodidae > Eonycteris > Eonycteris spelaea. The sequence goes on along the minus strand of PUFA01000009.1, from coordinate 2,446,738 downwards.
TTAACTCCACTGGATATAGCGAGTGCTGGTTATGTTTCTCCCCCGTTCCCCCGTTTTACGAAGGGATAGCAGTTTTAGTCAATACCTCAGCAGACCTCATACTTACCAATGACTCCAGCAAGACTCGCTGGTCAGATCCCTTCCGTTTTTCAGAGACCTCTCCGGGTCTCACGTTGGCTCAGCTTTCGGGAATAGGCCTCTGTATACATAGCCCCCTCTTGCGTCTACCCCCTCAGCTAGTACCCATTTGTAACAGCTCCTTCTCACCCCCGCTGTCCTATGAATTCTTGTCGCGCCCAACGGTACTTATTTTGCTTGCTCCTTTGGCATAACGCCCTCCGTTAACCCGCGCTTACTAATATCTAACAATGAATATTGTGTTTTAGTCATGCTCATGCCCAAAATTTCCATACATCCCACCGAAGACCTCCTTCCATATTACTCGGGCTCTGCTCGTACTAAGCGTGAGCCGGTAACCGCCATTACCTTATCTGTATTATTAGGATTGGGAGCAGCTGGGGCCGGAACAGGCATTGCCTCCATAATTACTTCTAAACAACAATATTATGCTCTTAGTCAGGCTATTGATAAAGACATACAAAATCTGCAAGAGGGTTTAGACAGCCTGAAGGAATCTGTTGTCTCTCTCTCAGAGGTAGTGCTCCAAAATCGCCGAGGGTTAGACCTCCTCTTCTTGAAAGAAGGAGGCCTCTGCGCTGCTCTTAAAGAAGAATGTTGCTTTTATAAAGACAAAACAGGATTAGTACAAGATAGCATCGATAAAGTTAAGAAAAACCTAGAGGCCAGGCAAAAACAAAGAGAAAAAGATGAGGCCTGGTACAAAAACTGGACCTCTGCCACCCCTTGGCTAACTACTCTGATCCCCGCCATCCTTGGACCCTTGGCAGGATTCTTCCTTTTAGTGTCTCTTGGCCCCTGGGCCTTAAGAAAACTGACAGTTTTTATTCGAGAGCAGGTTGACCAGCTCGTCAAGCCAGCGGTTGCTGTTCATTATCACAGACTTACAGCCTGTGATGAAGAGTCTTGCATCGAGCCAACCAATGCTCCAGGTCTCCGGTTCTCAACTTTACAGGCGCCTCGACCGTGGTACCATCGATTTTGGCGCGTACTTAATATGGCTCATATGCTGGTCCGCCAGAACCAGGCATACCCCTAAGTATATGAGGGTATGGGCATCGAGATGAGTGCGAGACAAAGTACTGCAAGGGAGGGTTCTTCCTAGAACCTCTCTGGTCCTCCCTGAGAATACGCCTGGCTTGCATAGAGGTTGGTATCCATATGTACATAAAGCCTTGATATATTAAGATCAATTTGGCTTTCAGCTCTGCCTCTCCTCCCCAAAAGATACCGAGAGCATTTGCAGGATGTTACCCTGCTGGAGGAGCCAGGCCTCTATTCCCTCACTCGATTAAGGCCCACCTTTCTAAAATAAATAGAAAGGGAGGAGATGTCGGGAGCCACACAAAGACAAAAAGATGGCCACGGTTCATGAGGTTCCTGCTTCACTTCCTGGAGATTAGCTGCAAGCCCCGCGCGCCAACAATGAAGCCCGCGCGCGCCAAAAGATACTCTTCTCTCCCCTCCTTCCCCATTATCATATACCAATCAGAATGTAGCTTATTGCCACCCCTGCTACGCGGCCAATCCCCTGCCTACATGTATCCTATAGCCCACTCCGCCCCTGAACACCAGTGTATATATACCCCTGTCTCACAATAAAATTTGAAGGCTTGATCAGAGTATTGTCTTGCCTTCGCTCTTCTCTCGCCCCCATTTTCTTTCAGGTCGGATCCTCCTCGTCCCCACAAATAACTAGGTCCCGCGCGGTCGGACATATTTAGAATCCTTAATACGCATATTAATTACCCCATCGATGACAGAGACTTTTTAAGAGCAATTCCGTTCCGCTGTTGGAAAAACATTTCTGAGAATTCTGAAGATAAGTAACCGCAACACATGCTTTCTTTTAATTCCATATGCCGGAAACAAGTCCTGCCATACCATGAAATGATAACTGTCCAGATTTCAGGTTTTTCCATCGTGCAAATGTAAAGCACCAGCCCTTCCTTGCCATGTCTTTTTATCTCATTTCCTGACTTTCCAAGTATTCAAATGCAAAGATTTATATATATATATAAATACACACATATATATATATACACACATATACATATGCATATATGTATATATACACATATATATTTCTTTCTCTTTTTTTTTTTTTTAGAAAGGTAAGATTTATTGAAAGTACATTTTAGAAGGAGACGGGCCACGCTAAGGAAGGCTGTGGCTCTGTGGAATTTGGGAGGTGAAGAGATAAGATAAAATATGCCTCAAGGGCGGAGCGCATTTTCAGTAAGGAGAGCAGTAACCTTTATATGTATTAAATTCAAGTTCAGAGCAAATTTTAAGACCAACTTAGGGAACAAGAAGTTCTTGAACCCCAAACACAATACTAACCTCTTTCACGTGCATTATGTTAATTAACTTTATTTAATTATAAATAATCCTATGGGAAAGATCTTATTCCTGCTTCACTCATGCAGGAGCCAGATCTTGGGAGTTGGAGAGACTCACTTATCCCCATGTGGCTTGTTGGTAGAATGGTCAGGATTCACACTCCGGACAAAACAACTCTAAAGACCGGGTCATTTCTGCTCCAGAGAACTGACTATACTGGATGCCCTGGAAGAAAGATTTCTTGCACAGGGTCAGGACTGCATCTGTCCGAGTTCTCTAGGAAAATGGAATCAACAGGCTACTCCCTCTGTCTCCCCGTCTCTCTCTCCCTCTCCTTCTCCCACACGCTTGGGCATGCTGGCAGCCTGGAAACTTATTCTCCTCCAGGAAACATTATTTTTGCACTGAAAACCTTCAACTGATTAGATGAGGCCCATCTGCCTTATCAAGGGTAATCGCCTTTGCTTAGTATCAACTGATTGTAGATGTTCTCCACATCTGCAAAATACCACCACAGGAACACCTAGATTTGTTTTTGCGTAAATACCTGGGTGCTATAGCCTAGCCAAACTGATACAGAAGACTGACTATCACACAATCCTACCTGTCGCCCTATATAAGAACCATGCAAAGGAGTCTCAAGCAGCATTATTCATTACTTGAACATCTAAATAAGAATTGTTTAAGGGTCTACTTAGAACCCTAGTATTGGTTTTAATTTTAAAAGAGAAGTCAGAGAACACAGAATTAAAACATATTCTTTGTGAGAGACGAGAAAACCAACTTGGAGGAAAGCTGAGTGTATATTTTTTAGTTGAGTATTATGATCATATGGTCAGTAAATAAAACCTGTGATTTACTTGCAATTTAAAAATTGGGGATATTATTTTATTACCCATTGCTTGTTCAAATAACAGTACATGTGAAAACACTGAGTGTATTAAAAGAATTCATTTTGATTTGTTAAATGTAAATATTCATTTGTACCTGTATGTGCTTCTGTGTGTACACACCACACACGCCATACATGTCTGTGTTTCACGCAGCACCTTGATTTTGTTAATCAAATCTTCTATTTCCGTATTTATTTACATTATTTCTATATCAGAAAAATATCAACATCTCTTACCAAGATTACAGATTTTTCAATTTCTCCTTATGTCCCTAACGATATTGTTTTATATTTTTTTGAACCTATACAATTCGCTGCATAAAAGTTTATGCCTGTTATATCTTCTTGGCATGTGTATATTTTACTTATAAGAAATATACCACTCTGTCCTTTTAACTACTTTTCATCTTGAATTTTTAAGCTTATGTTAATATTACTTTAAAATATATTTTATATTTATCTGGCATATGTTTTCCATGCTTTTCTCTTGAAATGTCTTGTGCCATTTTATTTAATTGTATTAAGTACCGACTGTAAGTAAAAGTATTTTCTTTTTTATTTTAACTCAGTCCCTATCTCTCTCTTTATGAAGGTAAATTTTCTTTATTCATATTTATTGTCATTATTGACAGATTCAGACTTACTGCTCCAACTTTCTATTTTCTTAGTACTACATATTCCTGTTTATTTAGGGTTTTCATTCCTTGTGTTTTATAAGGTTATTTTTGCATATACATTTTCATACTCTTCTCTAAAGCATTATCATTAGAATGTGCATGCACACACATACCTGTACATTTACCTATGTTTTGTGTGCACAGCTGTCCTAGTTGAATGACTCATTCATAGGGAAGTGAGGCATAGACACTGAAGTCTGCTGATACTGGTAGGACTGAGCTCCGTGAATGGACTTAAGGATTGGTGAGCTTCCTGGAATGTACAGAAGGTTGTTTGCAGCAATAACCCAAATTCTTTATTCTTCCTGGGTCTACGCCCTTTCCCATGTGATTTTGAGCTCCTCGCATCAACAACTTTCAGTCTCCTGACTTGTTTTGACTAATGGGATATCATCATTTGTTATAGAAGCAGAGATACAAAAAAGAGCTTGTGCCGTTGTGCTTTTTTTTTTTTTTTGCTCCTCGGCCTAAATTATGAGAACACGTCCAGCCTCATCTGCTGGAGAATGAAACACCTGCAGCAGAGTTGTACAGTTCTCCCACATTGGGGTTTCCGTGATGAGCTGAGAGCCAGTGACCCCCAGACATTGAGACAGCCAAGCCAAGATGAGAGTAACTAACCAAGACCAGAATAACCAGAAATAGAATAACTATTTCTATAATAACTAGAAGATCTGCACATAATAATCTAAGTAAATGCTTATCAAACCACTAGATTTTGGAGTGGTTTGTATTTGGAGCGGTTCGCAAAGCATTTCTGTTGCAATTGAAAACTGATGTGACGTGTATGAGAGAAAGTGAATTTTTCAGGAGCTTGTAAAAGGAACGATGTCTCTAAGGATATCAGAAAGAATTATTCCAAATACTAAAAAGTATACCTAGATAATGACATTATGGTTTCTTGAGATGCAAAGAGAAGCTTCTTTATGTAAAAATAATGGAAATATTTTATAATCTGCACAATGTCTTATATGGTTACTTTTCATAACCCTATATTCATTATGGGTTGTAGAAGGCATATTTTCCTGAATCTCAAAATGCTGTATATTCTTAAATTTTTTAACTCATTAAGTAGTGTGGTTTTGGGATGAAAGTTCTGATTTTAACTACAGGAGTCACTTAGAAGTGTCATAACTTGAGACTAACTTTAACTACAGGAGCACTTGGAAGTGTCATAACTTGAGGATTCCCACATTCTATCAATGCTGTACTTGATTCACTAAAATTGAAGGAATATCAGATAATGAATTACATCAATTGAGTCAATGAGCACTGGCTGAGGACTAACAAAAGGCTGACAATTCTATGGTGGATTTTCCTTTGATATAATCTGTACCTTCTCCAAGAAGCTACAGCACCAGTTATCCCCAGAGTTATATAATCCAGGGGTAAGCAGCATCTGCATCTTCCCTCTACGCCTGTCTGGAGTTTGTTTCCAGAGTCATTATCTGCCTCCTGGCATTTATAAGTGCAGCTAGTTCATCCATGAAGTCCTGTACCACTGTGTCTCAGAACACTGCTGATCACCTTTCAAAAAGTCTTCTGTGTAAGCTTCTTGCTTTCTCCCCCTCTGAATTTTATCTTTGCCTCATATATAGCTCTACACCCAAATATCATACCACCTAAACTTAATGCTTTGCATGTTTGTTTCTGTAGGTGCTTCTGTTTGTGAGGCTCTGGTTAGGTGGGGTTAGATTGGTATCCAGAGAAGAAAGGGAATTAATATTGTCTCTTCAATATTGTTACAATTGGATAGTAAGTTATAATATAGAATTTGTATCAATTTGTACGTACTGTAACTTGCACTATATAAATATACACACACACATACACATATATAGTATGTACATACCGAGTATGTTACTATTAGAGAGTCTTTAATTTCAGGGAAGGAAAGACAATGATAATAGAATAAAGTAATGGAATGCTGCTCGTGAAGAAATTCAACTGGAGTCCCCAGTGTCCCAGGACTAGGAGAAAGCACTATGGTGTTTCAGCACCACGGACAGTGGTGCATTCTCTCTCTGGTCATACCATTGTGGCGTCTACAGTGCCCAACTACATTTGTTACTGTAGAGAGGGATGATGGACAGGAAACACAGCCTTCACTCCAGGGCTCTTCGACTTCCATATCAAAGACTGTACCTTTAACGGGCGACCCTGAGTCTAAAGCAGGTGCCAAGATAGGCGTGCTGTTCTATCTAAATGACAAGGAAACCCCAACCTTCTGCAGCATCACCAGCTTTTTAAAGCAGGGATTGGCTAGCTGAGACTTACACTTAGACTTTAAAATAATCAATGAATTCCAAATAATATCACCACAATGAGTAAAGCATCGCACATTATGTCTGTAGGAAATGCTGGTTCAGTGGAAACCTAGGTCACGACGTGACTAAAGGAGGCTTCGGAGGAGGAAGAGCGGCTGGAGCTGAAGTCCTGGGTGAAGGCTGAACAAACGAGAGGCTTGGAGCTGTGATGCCATTTCCTGTCAGTATGGCATTTGGAGGAGGTTCCGACCACAACAGAGCACGTCACTTAGCATGAGGCATCACAGCAAGAGACGGAAGGAGAGGTGATTACTGCTAAGGAAGATGACTTCTCCTCTCTGGCATGTCTTTTTCTCCACTTTAATTTGGCTTAAGTTCTTAAATTTTACTCTATGGTGATTCACACCTCATTGGATTACTCTCCCAGAATATGGGCTTGATTTATCTCTTTCTCCCTGATCATGCTTTCTATCTTCTGATTAATCAATTCATTCATGTGTTCATTCAATGAAGGTTTATTTAGCACTGAATATGTGCCAGAATCTCTTCTAGTTCCTTAAAAACCTCCCAAGACACTATATTGTCTCGTTCGTTATTTATTCATTCATCTATCAACTCAATAATTATTTAGTGAGCACTTACGTTAGGTGATATCCAAAGCCCAAGGTTACAAAGATGAGAGAAACATAAGGTCTCATCAAGGAACTGACAAGTGAGACAGATTTGGAAAAGCCATCACCCCACAGTGTGATCAGTCCCTCAACAGAGAAAAGATGCTATGGGAACACAGGACAAAAGGAAAATTGCCACCACTGAGAATTCTGGAAGCGACTTCAACCTCAAACATAGACTGGGCATTTCACACGTGGTCAGAATCGCACTAGGCACTTCCTGTCTTTACTCCTCACAGCACCCTATGAGGTTGACAAAAGAAGAGGAACCCGAAGCTCACAATGTTTTGCCCCACTCCAAGTCCCAGTCTGCGAATGTCAGAGCTGAGACTCAGCCCCACTGCCTTGAGAGCCGGTCTGTTTCGGCTCAGACTGGCTTCCTGCCAGAAGGCTCCAGAGGGGGCTGCTTTTGAGGAGAGCCTCGAAGAACAAGTGGGACCTTGTCACGCTGCCACCTGTGAAGTGGCAGGGATGATGAGGAAACCGAGCCAGGTGAAGGGGCAGAGGGAGTCTCACCAGGTGGTGAGCAGACCCCCTCAGGGTGTCTCACTGTTTCTGTGATGAGGACCCATGTGCCCCCAGGGTGGTTTCTGTGGCAGCGTGAACCCCCCTGATTCCCTGACCCATCTTTGCCTGTCTCATTCTTCTTCATAATTGGACCGGCTGCCGCTCACTGCTTACCTGATTAGTGGGTTCACTAACCCAGCAGAAATGGGATCTAAGAGGATTAAAATGTGAAAAAAAGATAATACAAATTGAAAACAGCAGCTCCTCCAGCCGAGCTTTGGATTAGAAGTTGAGAACGTGAATCAGAAAATTTAAAAAATGTGAAGGACAAGGCTTAAATGGTGATGGGGCCGAGCCCTTTGGTAGCCAAGCACCCTTGCATGCTATCATTTCTGTTTGGCGTCAGTTCTCTGGGGAAAAGAAGAAATGCCTTTGCCTGGCTTTGCGGGGCCTCCTAAGATCTGGGTACAGCCTTACCTTCTGATCTGACCCCCCACAACCTCCCTTCCCGCTCCCTGTGCTCTGCGCAGGTATCCTCATTTATTATCTCCGGGTCTCGGCGCCCATGGGCTTCTTCCCCCAGAATTCATGCTTCTGGTGTCATTACTCCCCCACCTCCTGCTCCTCCTCTCGCTGACATGCAGGCCCGCGTTCCATGCCTTCCACCGCCTCTCCCCGGAAGCCACCTCCCCTCCCCAAAGCCTGGTGCCCATTGTCTTGTCAATGACAATTTCCGTCTTTTCTCCCTTGGCGGACTCTCCACACATTGGAGCAGCACCCTCCTTCAGAAAAATGACCTTACGCTGTGATTTTAAAAAGTCTCTTTTGTATGAATGAGGGAGAGAATGAGCCGATGCACCAAATGCAACATGAGCCACCCAGGCATTGCTCAATTATGTTACTCCCTGGCTTCAAGGCCCCTCTGGGCACTCCAACCTCCAAGGAAGAGGCTAAAATACAACTTCCCTAAAGGAGAGGGAGATGCCTCTCTCTCCTCCCCTTCTGTGCCCACCGGCTCCCCAGGCACCCTTCCCTGGGGCCCTCCCGGACCCCGTGAGAGCATGTCACACACACTCCACATGCCTAATTTGGCTTCTGCCAAACTCTGTCTGAAATCACAATCCCCACTCATCTCCTCCTCCTCTTTTCATGGAAAATCATACTTCTCCTTGAAGGTTAGTCTATTTACCACCCCCTAACCCAAAGCCTTTCCTGACGCCTCCACGGCCAGTAATCCCTCTTTCCTGTGCTCTTTGCCCAGATTTCTACACATCTGTTGCCCAAACCGACAATGGGCCGTCCCAGAGAGAGGCTCGGTAACGGACCCTCGTCGTGATTGTTAACACGGATGACACTCTTCCTGTTAGGTCCTGTGCTCACGAGCATGATGCCATAGCATCACACAGGCGGCCTCATGCGTGTGCACATGAACACTCATGCAGGCCCGGCTGGGGTCACGGCCCATCCTCGTGAGTGCTGCTTTGCAGTCCCTGCCTTTGTGGCCCTCACCAGCACAGAGCTGGGATGTCCTTACTGCCCACACATGTTTCCAGAAGAACAGCCATAACAAACTAATTGAATTCTTCTCAACATTCGCAACACACCAAGTGCCTTGCAGAGAGCTTTGCACACGTTTCCTCGTGCAATTCCCATAACACCTCAAGAAAAATGCTGTTATTTCTCTCACTTCGGGATGAGAAAAACAAGGCTTAAAGGATGTTAATTAATTGGTCCAATGTCATATGCTATAAGGGACAAAGCCAGACCCAAACCCTGGTCTTCCAGGCTTGAGAACTGAGGTGTTTATACTTCGTCAACCCAACTAGGCTACTATTTATGTTTGCCCGATTCATGCAAAATCTAACTAAATATTCATGAGTTGTCATGAGACCATCACAGGTTGACTTCAAACCAGGCCCAGAAGCATTACCGATGGCTGCCCAGGAGTGAAAAGCCTCTGCCTCAGCCTGAATGTTCCACCCTACGGCTAAGGGAACCTTTGTCCAATAGGAGAGGGTTGTTTACATATGCCCACCCCCAGACGCAGGCTGAGCCTACCCCCTCCACCTGGGCTTACTGAGCAAAGTCAGAGTGAAGATACAGGCCAGGACACACCGTGCAGGCCTACAAGCCTTCCTGTAAGATTGCACAGAGAGTCAGTGGGACCTGTTGCTTCAGAACATTAGTCTTGGGAGAAGACCTAGTGACTGCTTTACTTGAACTCACTTAAAGTTCTCCAACCTCAGTTTCCTTATCTGTATAATAGAGTTAAAATTATATCCTTAAGAAGAATAGTTGTGAGTCAGACAATGCATACGGAAGCACTCTCTAAACCGTCAGATGCTCTTCAAGTATCATTCTCCTTATTGTTCTGGTTGAAGTTCTTTTCCAGCTGGTGAAAAACAAAACAAAACAAAACAAAACAAAAAAACAAACAAAAAAAACAGAGCCCCAAATATCTTCCCTTCTGGAGCCTCTGGCTTCCCATAAGGACATTTTATAGGAAGATTATTTCAGCCAAGAAGGCCAACAAGCTTGGTATATTACAGAGAAAAAGTCGATGTGGCTGGACCCGAGGAATAAAGGCGAGGGACTGAGGAGAAATGCCGGAGAGAGGCTGGAGCCAGACGGGGCACTGCCTTTCAGACCAAGGGGGAAATTCGAGCATGTTTGCCTTGCCCCGGGAAGGCACAGGGAGGCTACCAGCACCGGTGGCTGTGGCATGATTTGGATGTGAGAGGGCATCTTTGGAGGCTGGGAGAAGGGACTGGAGAGTGTCCAGGTGAGGGCAGAAGGTCGCCTCGGTGCCGATCTTGCGTCTGAGCAGGATAAGATGGCACCGGGAGCAGAGACTTCACAGGGATGTGGCAGGAACGTAGTGAGATCGTGGGCGTATGCTGGAAGCGGGGCCAGCACGCTTCCTGTCAGCACACCCAGATGACGCTTAATTAATTCTCTCTGGAAAACCAAAGATTAAAGGATTATCGACTTCCTAGTGGCCTAGAGTGAGGCCGAGGTCCCTTGTCTCCAACGAACTCATTTGAGGGCACCGATAACTTCCTGATATCGCCACGTCCTGGTGTGGAAAGGGCTTTGGAGATCCCGTATCCAATGCTCTCGTGTACTCCTTAGACATGGAAGGCCACGTCCAAGGGCCCAGAAAGGGTAAACCTCCCCGCGCCGCAGAGGGGGCCTGAGTCAGAGGGTGACGCCAGGTCTTCTAAGTGCCGGCCTGATAGCTGCTCTTCAGCGTCAACCCGGGGGTTGGGCACTGACCTCAGCGGCACCTGCTATCAATACGTAGTGTGCTAGACTCTGCACTGGCCACGCGCTGGTCATTTACTCCACACACTTAGTGACGCCAGTGTACCTGCCCAGCTCCGCGCACTGGGACACCCTGGACAACAGGGCCAGCCCGACCCCCTGTCTTCACTGAGCTGCCACAGGAGTGTTTGCTGATTGGCCAGTGATGTCATGCTGGGTAACTATCAGGATCTTTGAGATGACGAATGAGGAAGGGCCACAGGTGCGGAGAGGTTCAGAAGCAGACCCAACCTCTATGCGGCTGCCTCAGTCGCCAGTCAGGCACTGCTGTGAGGATCACAGAGAAAGGGTGCGCAAAGAACCTAGTCAGATCTCCAGGGCTCTGCGGGTGGGAGTGGAACAACAGAGTGTCGAAAAATTCTCTCTCGCCCCCAGCTTTGCAGGCTGCAGCCCGCTGAGTCAGGTAAACTTTCTTCTGAGTTCAAATGGGGAGAAATCACAGGGATCCCGGATTTGCACTTGAGACCATTTGGGACGTCCTGGTACAGAAAGGCCATGGCTGGTGTGGGGGAGGGGCGGGGAGACAAGGCAGGGGGTGGGGCAGGGCGCAGGAACACAGGAAAAAGAGAAAGCTGTCAGTGGGAGAATGTTTTCAATGTGAAAAGGGGAGGAAAGTAATTTGAGAACCCCAGGCTCCATCTGCTCAGCCTCTTAGGATAAAGCCTAAGGGGGATTAGGTGACCTGAGGGGTTGTGGCACACAGAAATGCCGTTTATTAGCCCCATGCACGGTAATTATATTTAATACTGACCCTGATTCCTTTTGTCCGCAGGAAATAATGAAAGCTGCTCTGTTTGAGTTTGAGGGACTTTAAGTGACCCATTAGCAGCTCCTCCTTCTCTTCCAGTCTGGCATGGGAAAACAGGACAATGGAGAGCCACGGGCATGGGTGTTCAGGTTGTGCAAGAGAGGTTCTGACACCACATCAACCAGCGCGGAAAGCAGGTGCGGGCAGAGCGGAGTCCTGCGTTCAGACCCAGACCCTGACTCGGCTGTCGAACGGCGCCGTGATCTTGGGCAAGACAGTGGCCTCGGTGTGCTCTCCGCAGGGCTAACACAGCACCTGCCTCGCCACGGGCTCCAGAGCTGGACATGAAGAACACGCCGCCGTGAAAGCAGCTTGAAAAATTCCTGCCTCCGGACTCGGAGCTCTCCACAGCTCTAAAAATTCCTGACATAGACCCCCGGGTGTTTGAAATTCAAGCTGTCTCGAGTTTTAGAACGGTGCCATGGCGTAGGTATCCTGCGTCATGTGACACCCTCCATCCAGGTTCAAGAGAAGCCCCCTCTCCCACCGCCTTACCATGCTTCCCTCCTGGCAGGGGACCGTCTGTTTACTCATGCTTCCGTTGGGAACGTGGGGCCATGGGAGCAAGAATTTTGCTTCTTTTGGCATCACTTTGCCCCCTGTTCCTAGAATCGTCATCGGCATGCTGTAGATGCTCCATAATATGTACCCGAAGATCCACAAGACACAACTGGCTCAGTTACAGATCGTTTTATTGAGCGCCTACTACATGCCGGGTGCTGTGCGCAGCACTGTCTGCGGATTAAATGCTTCGTCCTCACAACAAACCCTTTAAGTTGCTTCCAAATGAGGAAGCTTGCCCAAGGCTGCAGGCTGCTCAGCGTGGAGAGGGCACTCGACCCAGGCTGCCTGACCTAGAGCCCCACATAAGGACATGCGAGGCATCGCCTACACAAATACAGCGACCGTGGCAGAACATGACGACTTTTCCTAAGGAAGCAGAGCCAAAGCTCCAGGAAGGGGGGCGGGAACACGGAATGCTTCAGGGAGAAGGGGCACATGGGTTTTGCTTCCTCTTTCATGAGGATGGTTTTTGCTCCATGCCATCAGGGGTCCTGGCAACGCCCGGACCTTTTCCACCTCTCCATACACGTGGGTTTCATTATCGGATGATTCACTCTTAATTTTCCTTCGGTTTGTCTATAATAGCTACCACTTACGCGACGTGTGTGCTGGGCACTGTATTAATCTCGTTATGTTTATTCTCATGTCCATGCAACCTGCAAAGTAGAGATAATTATTACCATCCATCAAGGGAGGAGACTGACGTTGGGGGGAGAGGATTAAGTTACCCGCCCCTGAGTCCACCGAGAGTAACAAGCATGTGTCCCAAACCAAGGTTCATGCTCCAGGGTCCCTTCAGACAGTCCAGCTGTGGTTGACCTCTGTCTGGAGGGACTTTTAAATCTGTTTGCTAAGTGCCTGAAAAGTAACTCCTCGCTCTCCACTACCTCCTTCGGTACAATCCCATGCCTCCAGAAACAGATTTTGCTGTAGTATATTTTAAGTAAACGTTTCTTCTGATTGCAGAATTAATATCTACTATTATAGAAAATAGGTAAAATCAAAGGATTATCAATATAAGAATAAATGTCCAGTCATCCAGATGTTGCCTTTGCTGGCTCCTTGGTATTTTTCTCTCCTTCGAATACTCTTTTTGAACATGGACAATATCATCCTGTGGGTAAATATGGACCCTACTCACATCCAAATAGCAACAACTTTTTCTATGTTTTACTTTTATTCGTTACTATATATTGCGTAATAAAACATCTGAGTGAGCTTTTAAGTTGTTAAAAAGGAGAGTTTTATTTCGGGTCATTCACTGAGGGCAGATTTGCAGCCCTATACTTGTTGGAGGTGAAAAACAATTTACTTTAAGGCTCTTGATATGTACTTTAAAGCTACTGATGAAGACCTCGTTTTATGTCAGCCGCCACTAGGCGAAGGTTTGTGCATATTACCTCATGCAAGCCACACGACAGCCTGAGGGGCAATGCTACCAGATCCATTTCACACGTGGAGTTACTGAGACAGGGGGATAAGCATGTCCCTTCGAATTGCTTTCCAAGGACGGGTTATGCCCATTTACATGGCCGTCCACTGCGGATGAAAATATCTTATCAATTAGACACCTTCCCCCGGCTCCTCTAGATGTGTGGGACTTGTTGTGATAATACGTGATGTTAGCCATTTTTTTCTCTCTCTGTTCAATAGCAAAGCACACTGTGCATGTCTGGAAATGCAATCGTGATGCAAATGCTCACATCTAGAGTACTTCTAAAATAAGGAACTTTTTAAACACTACCTTTAACTTCCTGCACCAAACAGTTTCGACGGGGGAATGGTTAGCCCTGGTTTTCAAACTTGACTTTGACCAGCTGGTCGACAGGAGAGCTTGACCCACATTCGAAATTCTAATTCTTCCCAACTCAATACAATTCCAAACCTCGATAAAAAAATAAATAATGAATGAATGAATGAATGAATGAATGATAAATTAGGGATGAAAATGTACATTCACACAAAAACCTGGGCATGAATATTCATAGAAGTTGTATCCATAATAGCTAGAAACTGGAAAGAACCCACATGTCCTTCATCAGGTGAATGCTAAACACCTGTGTTGCATTCATACCATGGAATATTACTCAGCAATGAAGAGAAACCAAGGATTGATATATGCAACAATACTTGGGTAGACACTCAGTAGGCTAACAGGAACAGTGGAATAATGGAAAAATGGAAAAGTAGTGGAATAATTGAATGGCAAAAGCCAGAAGCCCAAACGATTACCTGCTGTATGGTTTTATGCATACACAGCATTCTGGATACGACAACATTTTTGACACGGAACACCAATTGGTGATGGGGCAGGGTTTAATGATGGGCAGACGGAAGCAGAAGGGACGTTGATGTCATAAAAAGTCAATGAGAGGGATCTTTCTAGTGATGGAACTCCTCAGTATTTGACTCTGTTGGTGGATAAATGAATCTACACACATGGCAAGATTGTACAGAACGGAATACACAAGTCAGATTGGGGAATCTGAGTAATCCTGGTGGACTGCATGGACGTCAGCATCCCGGTTGTGATGTTATTCAGAGGTTTTGTAAAATGTCGCCATGGAGAACAGCCAGGTTGAGTCTACACGAAATCTCTCTGTATTACTTTTCACAACTATTTATACATCTGAAATTGTCTCCATAAAAATTTTAATTAAAAATAAATATAGCAGAAGGATGAAGGAACATGAACTAATTTCAACCGTGGCGAAATTGATCTGTGCCATTTGTTATATCCCTGTGATTTCAGTGGTCCCAAGGCATCTTCTCTATTGCGTCTCCATTATGGGCAAGAGAGAGTGGGGATCAGGGCCCTAGGATGCACATCTGTCTTTGCCAAGCACCCCAACCCTGAGCACAGCACGATCAAAAGAGGTCAGGGTTTCCCCTTTTTCCTTCCCTCCCTACTCATCCCAAGCAGTCACAACCCTGAATATGAAGAGTTTGAACTTTAAAAAAAGAATGACAATTTTGCTACGATGTTTTCTAATATTGCCGTAACTGCTACCAGCTGTGGGGTAATGTAGTCCATATTCCAGAAGGCATCCTATGGCCCTTCCATGTTTTTGAGTCTCCCGGGAGCCAACGTGGCTGAGGAAGTCAGAAGAGTGGCGACAGCAGAGCCTGGCTTTACGTGCCGGCTTCCGAGCGGCTCCGTTTCTCCTCACAGCCTCTTCAGACGCTGCAGGGGAGCAGGTTTCTGGCTCTGAGTCCGAGCCAGCAGCGGACTTGGCAGGACCCAGTTACCGGTTGCCTCTGCAGCCAGCCGTAGGCACTATCCAGATTCCAGCAATGGGGACTCACATCAGGTGCTGGTCAGTCTTCCGGGTTACGCTGGGAATGTAATAAACACGCCAGGCCTGCAGAGAGGGGACGGGCGGGGGGAGGGCTTTATTGTCCCAGGAGCCCCAAATGGCCAGGGGCCGTCTGCTTTGGAGCCCCACAGGCGTTCCGCAGGCCTTCTCCCAGCGAGCACCAGGACCCTGCCATGGGCCAGCTCGCCGGAGCTGGCTGCCACCCACGTGTCCACATTCACGTCTGGAACTGAATCTCAAAATAACCTTGAGGGCAAGCAGTGTTCTCATCCCTGACAGGAGGAAAGAGACGGAGAGACACGGTGCGCCTGGGTGTGGATTCCACAACGTCTCAGATAGCCGATGCCCCCAGACAGGCCATTAGAAGCTTCGCCAGTGATTAAAAACTAAGTCCCACGTGAGAAACTTCTGTGTTATAGAACGGACAGGGAGGACCGGCTGGGTGGCAGCATGTAGGTGACAACTGGCACACTTGGAGCCCTCTGTCCAGGCAGGCAGTGCGTCCTGGGCTTTCCCAGAGTATCTCCTTGAATCCCCCGCGAGCTCGGTAGTACAGAGAACACGATCCCCGGTGTGAAGAACGAAGCTGGGGCTCGTGAAGAGGAAACGGCCTGGCCGAGGTCCAATGAAAATGAAAATCCCGGTAAGACGATGTGGGCCAGCAGGCACTTGCCCGCTGCAATCACCTTAGTCAGTGGCCAGTTGGAGGCGTCCTCTGTACCTCCTGAATCAACCGAAGCCATCGGTCCCCTCCTTTCTTAAATGGAGAGGCTGATACTGACCACAGGACGTTAGGGATGCCACGCGTGAACTTGAGAGGGTGCCTGAGGCTCCTCGGATGTCCAACACAGCTCCCGGTTAGTTATTCTTAGCGCCGGTGTGCGCCGTGAAGGAAGGTAAGCCTCCTCAGCGGGGTCGTTGGCATCACTGTGTCAAAGGCAAGGACCTTAGGAAAAGAGGTACAAAGATTTCGGGTGTCTCCCTCTCTCTACGCCCTCCCTAGTCACCCACCTCCGCCCCAGGCTGGATGCGGGCGACATTCTTTCCGTGTGCTGCCCACCACCCACTCATCTCTCGGCGACAACACCGGGAAGCATGCGGTCCCGGGCTCACCTCCAGCAACTGCTTAACGGGGGACCCCTCACCTCCCATTTTCCCCGCCGAGCTCCATCCAAAGTAGGTGTCGTGCCTGCCCCTCCTGCTCAGGGCCATGCGCCCGCGGCCAGCCCCTCCCGGCACACTGAGATCAGCATGTCCACTGGAGACCCGTGGCCAAGCGCGGGTATGGGCATCGGCGCATGCGCAGCCCCGGCCTGGGCGCCAAAAGCAGGGTCCCGCTCCGGGGACCCAGGAAGATGTGCGCTCCGCGGGGTCCTCGCTTCACCCCTCCTGTGTCTTCAGTCAACCTCAGTTCTCATCACAGACCCCCGCCAGCCATGCGGATTTCAAGTAGATCCCCGCTCGCACTTCACCTGCAGATGTGCCTGATTCCCTGCCCCTCCCGGCCCCCAGGAGGCAGTGGACGTCCCCTGCACCCGTCCCTGCTCCTCTCTCTACTTCTCCCTTGGGGCCCGGATCCCACTCGCCCAGCCCACACCTGTACCCAGTGCTGGAGCCAGGGCCTGGGAAGCAAGGCTAGTCCAGGGGGACACCGTTGCCAGGAGATACCAGGATGCCACCCCGCACCCTCCTGCCCATCCCTCCACCCCCTTCTCCCTCCTTCCCAGCCCTGCTTCTCTCCTTTCATTCACTCCACCTCCACCCCGGCTCCTGCTTTCTCTGCTCTTCTCCTCATTCATTTCTTCTCCTCCCTGACGCCCTTCTGTGTGACATTGCTTCCCTGCGCCTCCCTCTCTCTCCCGATGTCTGGGCTCAGCCCCTGCCGCTGATCCCTCTCTGCACCCCCCACCCACCCCCCATGCGCTGCCTCCTGCAGCTCTTCTCCCTGTGCAGGGCGGGGCCTTTCACCCGCAGCGCCTGACCTCTGCACCATGTTGGCTTTGTCCTGGGGGTTTCGAGCCAAACAGAGACATGGCCACGAGCATTCCTCTCAGCCGGGCCTGACCCCCGTGCACCAGCCCCACATTCTTCTGTTGGGTCTCTGTGTCCAGCGCCTCCAAAGCAGCCTTGCCAGCTCCCATCAGTGCTCACACGCCCCAGGGAGAAGAACCGGAAGGTTAAATCAGATCCTGACGTCGTCTTTCTTATTTTAAAGCATATCGAGGCCCAGCTACAAAAACTGTGCCTGGGGAAAAGTCCAGATAACTCTTCCAAAGAGCGTATCTCTTTGGAACACGCATGAAATGGACCACTAGACAACGCCCCATCCAATCACATATTGCTCAATGACTCAGACTCCTTGCGCTTGAGAGGAGGAGCCACCGGCGGTGGCCCCACTCCTGTAAGATCAGTAACGTTTGTAACCTCGATCGGAAATGAAGTAAAACAGACACAAACCTGGGGCCAGAGGCGGTCGTGGAGAACACTGAAAGATGCGATCGGCGGGAACGTGTGGCGTAGGGCATGACAGCGATTTTAGGTGCCGCTCTCCTTGGTCTGCTCCTGCGGCTGGAGAAAAGCGGTTATCCAGGACACCACACCCTCACGGGGACAGTGGCAAACGGACCACGCCAGAGGAATGAGACCAGGGGGCAGGTGTTCTCTAAGCTCCACCTTAGCGGACTCACGGGTTGCACTGGGTTGTTCAGCCAGCCCTACTAGTGAAGTATCTTACGACCCAAGAAAACCATCATGAGGCCTGTTCTGCATCAGTGAAGATGACTCATCAACTCTTTCAACAAATGGTTACTGAGACCTTCCTTCGCGTGGAGCGTGAGGCTTGGTGCAGAGAGAACACGGGGAGTGTTGGTCCTCACTCAGCCTAAAGTCTCCAGAGAAAGAGCCTGCCAACCCCCAGGAGGACAGGGAGCAACGGGACCGCCCGGCAAGGAGGGGAGAGCAGAGGGTGTCGGGTCCCACTCACGCCAAGGAGGGCTGTCCTGACAGGCAGCGCGTGTCTGAAGATGCAGCCCTGAGCTTGCAGCCCGCGGGGCACAGGTGCAGTAGCTGCACCTTTTACGATAGACACTCCTAAAAGGCGGCAAACCCTGGGCCGCCGGTGAGGCTGGACTTGACGCCCTGGAGCGCGCATTCCAGTTCCGGTCATTTCTGAAACCGAGGCATCATCGTGCTGCCGGTCATCGTGTACATTCTAATGAAACATAGGCTTTGGTGCTTGTCACCTGGGAGCACAGACAAGGCTGCATCCCGTCTCAGCCAGATCCAGGTGTGTCCTACACCGGCCACCGCTCGCGCTGTGAGCCTAGACAGGGGCCTCAGCTTCCTGCATCGAACAGAGAAGCGGATTTTCCCGCTTTGCAGCATTTTTCTAGCAGTTAAAAAGATTGCGATATGTGGGAATACATCTCCAGGAGGTCAGCACTATGACCGTCCCATCGTACAGGTGCGGAGTCTGAGAGGCCGAGGACCAGGAAGGCAGGGGCACCCCAGCTCAGCGCAGGCTGCCAGGCGCCGGCATCCACGCTCACCCCGCGTGCTCTGTCGCCTCGCTGGTGCCGTGTTTATGTGTGTCTTACCCAAAACAAATACTCATCAGGTAAGACTCATGCTGCTTCTGTCAGATGCGAGCCTGGCCCTGGGAAATCGGGCAGAGCTCTGGGCTCCATCCAGGGGCGCTGCAGCCCAGGTCCTGGCTCAGGTCTGCATGGTCCTGTCCAGGAATGGATGGCTCTGGCTGACTCCTCTGGCTGCGGCAAGCAAGGGCCCAGGCCTCCCCAGCACCAGCTTGGCATCTCTTCCCCAGGGCTCCCAGGTCACCTTCTCCGCAGCTAGGGTTCGACCATGAAGGTGCCTGTAACCCCTGTTCCGATGGCCTTTTCCTTCCCTTTCTCAGGTTGGGCTTTTCTCTTCCTTGGTTCTCGAAAACATCCATGCGTTGATCCTCTGGCCCATCAGACAAATCTTCTCGTGTGCCTCCGCAGACCCAGGCCTGGAAATGAAAGACCCAGGAGGGAGGGCGCCCACCACCTGCATGGTTTCCCTCTGCGCATGTCCCCGACCCCCCCCCGCTGTGGCGCTAGGGAGAGCCTGGACCCATGAGCAACGCCAGGCGCTCCGCCTGGCGGAAGGCGGGGCTTCGGGCTGAGGACACGATTTGGGGAAATGCCTCTCATTTCTATATGGAGCACCACTAGATGAGAAAAATATGTTATTTTCTCACCAGGTTTTCTGGCCACATCAATATCTCGGTAAGAACTCTTCATATGCGCACACACAGAGTTAATAAGAAAGAGACAAGTGAAAAAAATGGTGGAAAGTTGAACAGTCAACCCGATAAAAAACACAAATAGCCATTAAGTCCATAAAAAGACATACAGCCTTACTATTAATCAAGGGGATGAAAATTTTAAAATTGAGATACAATCGCTCTGATTGGTAAACCATTTTTAAAAACGTAATTGGCAAAAGTGTTGAAAAGCAGGCACAGTCAACCCAAATTGATTGGAGTGAAAGCGGATACCATTTTGGGAGAACCATTTGGCTTTTCTATAACAATTTAAAAGATGCATACTTTTGACCAAGCAAGTATATATTTAGGGCTCCACAAATACTCACACATTTGAACAAATATATATAAACATAATAGCAACTTCTCATACAATGATATAACATAAAATACATATTGGATGACAGTTTTAGCCATGTTTGTGAAGCAGCAAAAATTAGAATGTTGGAGAATAGTTCATTGAATCTAAACTATGGAATTTTTTTGGCTGCCATTAACAAGCGTGTTATATGGCCACTGATAGAGAAAGAACCTATGTTATATTATGAAGTTAAAAAAAATGCAATGTAAACAAAAATATATACAAGTAAAAAAACGATTTAACATTGATATACATTGATATAGATATAGATATAGATATAAACGCTAAT
The DNA here is from genome assembly GCA_003508835.1 of Eonycteris spelaea. Taxonomy (NCBI): domain Eukaryota; kingdom Metazoa; phylum Chordata; class Mammalia; order Chiroptera; family Pteropodidae; genus Eonycteris; species Eonycteris spelaea. The sequence continues at coordinate 2,426,274 of PUFA01000009.1, read as the reverse complement.
TATATGTATGCTATATTAAAAGATAGATGTCTATTCACTCAATTAAAGCACATGTAAGTATGTGTTTATATGTTCATATTAAATAACGCCAACGGATATGACACAGTTTCCCAGGATGGTATCCGTAGGTTGTAAAATGTGGAGAGGCCACGGGTGTAGTAGAGAAGGGTGGAAAAAGTAAAGTGAGACTTTTATTCTACATTTCTCTATTTCATTTTCGCAATCATGACTTTTTTACCTAAAAATATTCCAGAAAGCCTACTCGGTTCCCCTCCGCGAACCACGCCCTCATGCGTGCTCATTCGTCACACGTGGGTGTTGGGGCTCTCTCACGGCCCAGAGGCCCCTTGGAGACCTGGAAGGGCAGAGCCGCATCCTCACGAGGCAGCCTTTTCCGCCTCCGCCTGCTCCGCCCGCAGCAAAGCCCTTCTCCTCCCACGGAGGCGCGAGGCCCTCTGCCAGTGGGCGCCGCGCGTGGGTGACGGGAGTGCACCCTCTGGAGGGGCTCAGGGCGCCACAGGGAATCGAAAGCCTGCTGGGAGGTGGACCTGGGAGCACAGCAGAGGACGGGCGATGCGGGCCCAGACTCAGGACAGCCACCGCAGCTCGGCTTTAACTCGGGAGTCAGGGCTGTCTGCCTTCAGCCTAAACGCCGCCTTCTGCTTGGGAAAACCCAGCGGAAGCCGGTGCTTTTTGCTTCTGGAAGCTCAAGCCGGAGAATCCTAACCTGCCCCGCGTCCTGCCTTTGGCAGGTGCCGACCGGCCTGTGTGCAGCGCCCCCCAGCTCCCCGCTCATCGGGGCCATCAGCGCGCCAGGCAGCCAAGCTCACGAGTGACACTCGTGCAGCAACCTCAGCATGAGCAGAGCTACTTAACCATTCTGCGGGCAGCGACTCTCTCTGCGAACGTGGCTGCCTGAACGCTATTTCCCCAAGCAGACGGCTCATTCCGATGCCAGTTCAGTGGTTTCCCACGCCCCGCAGAGATAAAACTCAGGTCCCTCGGCCTGGCCTCCCAACATGCGCGCCTCCTCTGCTCCGCCTCCATCCTCGCTCCCTGCCCGGCTGCAAAGGCAGGCGGAGCTGCCTGCAGGCTCTGCCACCGCTGGGCCCCAGCTCCCTTGTGTCTTCCCATGCGCTGTTCTCTGTCTGCAGGGCTCGGCTCCCACCGCGACCCCAGTTTCTCCCTTTCCTGCCTGTTCTTCAACTCCGCTTAAACGTCACCTCCTCTCCTCTGGAAGCTTTCCCAGGTCCCCGGCCTCCCCAGGGAGGTCGAGGCCCTCCTCCGTGCCCTGGCAGCACCTCGTCATGCCCTCTGTCACCTCTCAGTCTCAACCACAAGACCACGGTCTCTGTGAGGATGGAGCCCCATCTGCTTTTCTCCCACACAGCCTTGTGATCTCCTCCGGCATATCTTTGTTGAATATGTGGATGGATAGATGGTTTGGTGGGTGGCTGATCGGATAGGTGGATGGAAGGAAGAATGAATTTAAAAAGAAAAAATGTGTCTCAAGAAAACATACATGGAGGTCAGAATGAAGTTACTGGAAACACGAAGCAACCGTTATATATACAAGAGAGCCCAAGCTCGCAGACCACGGGGTAGAGCAAGCCGCAGATGAAAAACTGTCACTAGGCAGAGTGGGTCAGTTAGCATCCTCCCCCTGCACCTGTCCCCTTTATCGTTCCCAGGTTGAATTCTCAAGTTTCCACTTTAACAAAGTCTTGGGCACCAACCTTTCTCAATTGGATTCTCCAGGGAGTTGAAGGTTGCAACCTTGGCTCCCAGCTCACATTCCCACCTCTTCAGACCTTGGGTTAATGGGGTGCACTGAAACACAGAACCGGCTCTGAAATCACCCCTCCACCATGCCCTCCCACCCACAGCCTGTGGTCCTGTGACCACCTCACTCCACATCCCTGGACTCGCTGACTGTATCTGCCTGCGGCTCCCTCCTGACAAAGGAAAACAACAGAAAACCAAAACAAAAAACAAAAAACAAAACTAACAAAGAAATGGCTTCCATCGGTCACCCTTCATGAAGGTCACAGCCCAGAGACGAGGCAGCAAGCAAGGAGGAAGGAAAATGTGGACAAGGAGAGCAGCAGAACAGAGCAGCTCACTTCACATGGACCGTGCATCACGAGCTAGATGTCTAGCACGAGATGGGGGGGAAACATTGTGGGCCGAGGGAAGGGGCCGAGCAGAGTCGCCAGAGATGAGGAAACATTAAAAAGAGCTCAAAGCGTACAGGACCATTGGGAGGCTAAACGTGGTCGCAGGGTGGGGCAGAGACCATGAAGTGTCAAAACGAGTCTACAAGGGGCTGCACGGAGACAGGCCTCGGGTGGTCACCTACAGGATACGGGTTGCAACTTCTGTTTAAAATAACCTGCGAGGAACTGAATGGTTAGCCAACCTGAACATCATTCAGCGTTACTGACAAATAATGGTCACTGTCCTGGGAGGTTCCCAGAATGACAATAGGGAATCAGTGGCACAAAGACTCAGAGACACACAGTAGAGCGTCTACACTAAGTGCCAGGCTGGGCCGTGCCTCCTGGAGTTCACGACACACTTCACCATGGCAGTCCTTCTGAGATGCTCCATGTTAGAGGTGATGTGGACTGTGGCTCCAGGCGAAAGATGTGACTAAATGCCCTGAGGCCTTCCTGCTCCCATACGTAACTCTAAGCAGACCACTACATAATTTTCACGTTGAGATGAATTTTTAAAGGAGCGTGTCCAGTAAAATGACACAATCTTCACATCTTTGAGCCTATGACCTTCTGTGTGTTTGATTCACCAATTCTGAACTTTATTTTAGGGAACTGCTAAATTGCCTCTGGGAAGGGATTTTTAAAACCTAAATTCCAAAAGCGTCAACTAGGTTATCTCTAATAGCTCTGTCTTTTATACTCACAAATACATTTGTTTTTCTTTCTTCGAAATTCAACCCCTGCTGCAACAGAGTCAGCCTAACTCTTCTTTGCTGCTGGAGCGAGATGTGATGGTCACACGTAAATGAACACATTTTAAATACCACACTGCCTACTCTTCCTCCCTGCGCAGAGAGAAATCATGGCATTAGATGTGCGAGAAGAACAGGCCTCACATAAGTTACCCCAATATTCAAACTCAATAAAAACAAAAATGCTTTTTTGTCAAGCACTGTAAAATTCATTAACGGGAATATATATTCTGGACCATTCAATCCAACCCAGGATTTACTTGGATTTACCAAAACAACTTTTAAGAATTACTTTGTGTCCAAAGGACTTTGTCACTCACAAAATAACTCTGCTGAAGACCTGTTCGGCCAGCAGCAGATAGAATGCACCAGAAAGTTGTAAACCACGAGAGAGTTCAGCGGAGCCTTGCAGCCATGTGCCCCTCGCCTCTTTACTGTGGTCCAGAAAATTCCTCTTCTGAGAGGGCTTCAGACAGTGCAAAGACTTGGCCAGGTCGAGGAGCCAGCTGATGGAAAGATCTGGACCACAGAAGCACAGACAAGAACTTCGCCAGGGTCAGACCCCGAAACAGCCCGAATCCAAGGCCCAGAGTGGCCAGAGATTGACAGATGCCCTGCTTTGGGCAGCCTCTGAGCCCCGACGCCTTGCTTCTGGGCTTACATCAAGGTCTCACGCAGCTGGCCGCACATCCATCTTCAGTAACGATGAACAGATAGATGTCTCCCACGACCTCGCAACACACCACCGTGCTAAACCTGGAAGTACAAACCCCACGAGCACCCCTGGAGAGGGACCCCCTGAGTCCCAGCTGCCCTTCTGGAAGGGACAGCTCCCGGGGCCAGGACCCCGAGTGTGACGCAGAAGTCCCCTGCACCCCGGAGCACGGTGGTTTGGCACTTGAACCGACTCTCTAGGTGCCTCGTAATATTTCTGAGCCTCGGTTTCCTTGTCTGTCGAACAGGTATGATAACTGGTAGAGAGAGTTCTGACGAGTAACTGAGGGGGAGAAAGGCGTGAAAGCACAGCACAAGCCGTAAGACCTCGTGAGATGCAAATCGCCATGACTATTCATGAGGACCCCAGGGTCATCCCAAGACCCGTTTGCTGCATCTCGCCTCTTCCATCTCGTCTCTGGGACAGCTCATCTCCCCCGAAACGCCTCCCTTCGCTGGGATACAGCCTCCCCTGCTGGTCTCTAAATTAGCACATCTCCTTACCACTCCCCTTGAGATTTCCAATTCCTTTAATCCAATGAAAGAAGGAGTGCAAGCCATCATCTTCAAAGAATAAGAATAAAATTTGGGGACCGAAATTATACCCATCGGGATTGCTTCTGTAGAAATACTTTGGAATTCCTTTTCATGCCCTATTAAATAATTAAAATGTTTCTTTTCTGCATTCAATGTTAGTTATTTAAACCCTGGTCCTAAGCTCTATTAGCAATCTTATTAGCACAAAACTTTCTTTGCCAGTTGGATTAGTTTTATAGATTTTTTGCATAGAAGGAATGCGCGCAGGCAAATACAAGGGTCCGGCTATGGTTAATGCCCTACAATCCTAGGAAACAGGTTCAATTTAAGCTGACACAATTAATCTCACGTTACCTAATAGTTTATTAGCGTAATCAATGCCCTCCATTTGTGCTCGGAGCGGTTAGCACATGAAACTCATTTTGTGTGTGTGTGTGTGTGTGTGTACTTTAGCAGAATCAAGTAGTATTCTGTCTACTATTCCATCCCAGACTGGAGCCGAGAACAGATTCTCGATGCTCCTGAGTGGGGATTTCGCAGTCGGGGGCATAAGAGCCAAGCCACAAAATGTTAGGTCAGGAAAGCACAGTGATCATCATAACAGCCCAAGGTCCAAGCGGTGACCTGAGGGTTTCAGCCACTTCCTGCGGCCTCTCTGCCGAGTCCCCCCCCCCACCACCCCACGCAGGCTGGGTGGTCCATTGGGCTGAGGTCCATTGCCCTCCCTGTGGGGAGGGAGAAGCTGCTAGTGAGAGCAGACAGTCAGGGTGAGGACCAGGAAAGGGGAGAAGGCAACAGAGAGCTCACGAAGCCCAGTCCCCGGAGCCTTTTGGAACAGAGGTCACTTGGCTGCATAGCCAGTCGCTGCCACGGGCCAGAACAAACCGCCCACCACCAGGGTTGCTCCTGGAAGCCGAGCCGAGCGGGGCCTGGCGCGGGCGGGGACGGGATGGTCTGCGGGCTGCCGTCCTGAGATCTGAGGGTCCAGAACACAGCAGGCCACCGTCGGAGGAACCCGGCCCAGAAAGTGATGGCGAAGCGAAATGAGTGACCCGCGAATGCTCCCCACGGAGCTTGTGGAGCCGGAACGTCCTCCTCGAGGCTGCCCTGGGCTGCCGCGCTCCTGACGGAAGGAGGCCCGGGCTCGGCCGTGGCCCAGGTGTCCTCGGGGGCACGTTTCCACTCGGGAACCCGGGGACGGAGTCCACAGCTGGTGGGGTGGGGGGGGGAGCTAAGCATGAGCCAGGAGAACGGGACGGATAGAGCTGGGTCACAGTGAGGGGGCCGAACGCCAGTCAGAAGAGGACGAGGGCAGGAGCCTGGTGACAGGGTGCGGCAGACACGGGGACCCCCAGCCCAGACGCCTTGCCAGTGACGTCCTCGCTGTACCAGCTCCTAGGAGTGTGGTGGGCCCCTCGGAATCGCCTCCACCGCAGAGGGCCACCTGGGCAAGGTCCCGTCTTTATTGGGCTGATTCCCACCCAGTGACCGGTCAACGGGAGAGAGAGGCCGGGACAACTCCGGGGGCCTCCGCGTCCCAGACCCAAGCCCACCCTCGGCTCTGCATGGCAGAAGGACGTTTCCTCTGCCCGCTCCGGCCTCCTCCCTGCCCCGCGGACATCCCCTCAGAGCTGACACCTTGGACGGACCAACCCACCACGGATGTGCAGAAGGACATGCATGTCGAGGGTTCCCCGAGCAAGGGCAGCTGCAGAGCCCTCCGGACGCCCCGTGAGTGAGCAGGGGCTGCACGTCTCATCGCTAAGGCAGGGTGTGGCATTGGGAGTGAGCAGTGACCTGCCCGTGCTCAGACACCTGGCCGGGCACAGGGTGGGGGCCGGTGACTCTAGGGGGAATTCTGGAACCCCACACGTGTGGCCTGGGGACAGCCAGCCCACACGAGCTGGCAGCTTGGCGGATGCGTGTCCCACCACTCGCCAGAGAAGTTGGGCGCGTAGCACGAAAACGCCACCCTCGACCCTGGACCTGAGGTCTGGTTCTACCCCCGACCAGCTGGGCAACCTCGGGCGGGTTACTGAACCGTTCTAAGCCTTGGTTTCTCTGCTGATGAAACGAGGTTCAGATCTACTTCCCCGTTTTCTCAGGGTGAATCTGTAAAGAGGCCTTGCAACACAGAGCAGGGTGAGAGGGGCAGAAGAGGCGCTGACTTCTCAGCAGCTCCCGACCTCTCCCCCCCGCCCCCGTTCCCAACCCCCACCCCCACCCCGGCTGGGCCGCTGGGCCTGGCTCCCCTGGGGCCCAGGGTTCCTGTCTGCAGCTGGCCAAGGTGGGGCTGTGCCCGGGAGTCCCACCACCTGTCATCTGAGTCTACTGTCCTCTGTGATGAGCACCCCCTGGTGCTGACCCCGCCTGCTCCCAGAGGGAGAAGGGGGTCCCTAGACCTACATGGCGCCCTCCGGCCCCCGCCCCACCCCTGCACATTAGGTCACCCCAGCCTCCCCCAGCTGCCGGCCCCTCCCAGCCAGACAATAGGCCTTGGCTCTGCAGCTGCCCCACTGCCCGGGTGTACCCTCCGCCTTCTTCTCTCCGGGGCCTGGTGACGACAGGTCACCAGGTAGATCTGTTAAGTCTTATGTCCTGAAAGTTAACACACCTTGAAAAGAAGGTCAGTTCTTCCCAGAGTGTCACAGGGCGTGGGGGGGGGGCACAAGGGGGTCCAGCCTCCCTCCCACCTCCTCTCCCCAGGCGCAGTGGCCATGTCCAGAGCCAGACCCACCCTCACCCCGGAGATGGCCAGGGACGAGCCCCCCTGCACCCAAAGTACGTGGGCATCGGGAACGAGCATGGGTCCACGGGTCGACTCCTCAGAGGAGCTCTGAGAACTCTGTCCCCAGCCCCAGGACGGCGTGGAAAGGAAATCACGAATAAACGAGACAGCCACCTCCTTTCCTAGACCCCGGCCCCAGTTCTCTAGGACAAAGAACGATGCGGAAAATTCCCCGGCTCCTCTCATGAGCAAAGGCCAGGGCTGGAGAGCCCCCAGTCACCAGGGGAGAGAGCGGGCTCCACCAGGGGCCTGGCAGGACGCGGTGGCAGGTCACTGAGCCCTGCACTGGGCCTGCTGTCCTCCAGGGCGCTGGACTCCTGACATCCCGCTGAATTCTCTCCGCCAGCACAGGCAGGGCAGAAAGCCCCCATTGCCGGAGGAGGGAAGCGACGCGCTGGGGGCGGGGGCGGGGCGGGGGGGATGGTGGGGGACATTCAGGCTGTGCATCCGGAGTCCTGCCCGTCGACGTCAGACCCCACACGGTTGGTTGTTCTCTCTGCCGCATCCCACCTCGATCTGCACAGGGCTCCGCAGCCTCCGAAGGACTTTGGTCAAGGTAATATCGGAATATCAGAATCACCTTCAGCACACCCCTGCCGTGCGCCCAGCGGGGGAGCAGAAAGCTGAAACCCCGGTGGCAGCAGCGTCACGCGCATCCGGCCGCGCTCGGGCAGGCCGCGCTAAGCTGGTGGCGGCTGCGCGCGCTCTGCATGGGGCGCCCTGGGCCTGCCCTGGCCCCTGCCCGCCCCGTGCACCCGGCCCGCGCAGCGTGAGGAGTGGTTCGGTACAAGCCTGCGGGGTCAGGGTGCGCGGGGTGGGGGAGAAGTCCTTCCCTCCTGCCGCAGGCGGGGGGTGGTCCGCAGTGACAGCTGATGTTCACGGAGTCCTTGAGGGCGCCCAGGTACTTTGCTCAATACTGCATCTGTCCGGTCGCATTTCTCCCCTCGCTAACCCTTGAACACAGATCCTGTTACTCTATCACTTGACTGAGAGGGATCTGGGACCTAGATGGGTGAAGGCCAGGGTGAAGGCCAGGGTGAAGGCCAGGATCAGCTTCCTCAGCTCATCAACAGCAGGACAGGGATAATGCCCAGGCAGTGTGACCCAGGGCCAGGGGCCTCAGTCACCAACATGCAGCTTCGTCACCCCTCCGCTCCCCGCCCCTCCTCCCCTCCCCTTCTCTCTTCTTCTCCCCTTCCTTCCCTTTTTCGTCCTCCTCGTTCCCCCTCGTTACAAAAACAGTCTACAACATGTAAGAGCTCACTAAGCTGTATTGCAATTTTTTCCTGAACAACCAGCTAAAATCTAAGTGGATCTTGCTTTAATATAAGTGTGAAAAAACCCGCAAGCATGAAGCCATCCACTGTGGGTTTGCTGTGGGCGACAGGTGAATCCGGGTTTAACCTGGTGAAATCGTATGCACCGCTACAAAACTATGACCAGGATGTGTCAGTGGTGGTTTTCTTGAGTCTATGAATCTCACAGCTTTTTCTTTAAATTTTGTTTTCCGATTTTTTGCAAGTTGCATTGATTTTATAAGCAGAACAAAGACCTAGAAAACGTTAGTTATGAAGCTTAAGTAGAAACTTGGTGTGTGTGTTGGGGGGGGGGTTGAGTATGACAGTGTCTGGGCTATGGAGCAGAGTGTCGCTGGGTAAGGTGGCCTCCGGCCATCTACAGCGTGGCCGGGGGACTGAGCTGGAGCAAACACTATCCGGAGCACAGGCTGCGACAAGCCCGCAGCCCGAGTCCCATCTCCAGCCTAAGGGAGCCCTGAAGGAGGCCCGGCCGAGGCCACTGCACCCAGGGTGGCGGGTCCTCCAACACTCCCTGAATGAAGAGGCACTGAGTGCATTCCGGAAAGCGCTAACCAAGAATTCTCGTTATTAGAGTTTATGGACTAAAAATGTTATTCGATAAACTACTCTTGTTGTACAAATGTTCTCATGTCTGCCTTTCAGGAAGGGTCTGTCCCACTCAAGAGCCATCACCCACGAACATCGCTATGGGCAACTGAGATGACGTGAATCCAGGAGGGTCCCATGTAAGTCCCCGGAGACCCCCTTCTAGGATGGGGAAGACTTCGTGGTCCTTCTTCACCTCACGTCTTCTCCGTCCTCGAGCTCAGTCCTGCCTACCTTTCCATCCTCACTCACTATGAGGGGCCGTGACTGCGGGAAGGCTCCTGGACCCTCCAGCCTCAGGCCTCCTACGGGTGCCCCCACTTCTCTGTGCTGTCCCTTGTCACACTGCACTAGCACATTAGTGACTGGTCCCCTGCCCACTCTCTGTAGGCCACAGCGCTTCAAGGGCGGGATTCACAGGTGTTTTCCATTCAAACACCCAGCACCAGGCCTGGCCCAGAACAGGTGCCAAGTAAGTAAACTAGCAAATGAATGAACGGAGGAACAAGTGCCCTTTTACCCCCCGCAAGATGTTTTGGCAGCACGACGCTATGACCTGCCCCGAGAGCAGAGGCTGGTTTTGAAATGCTCGAGGACGTCCATAGGACGCCCTCGAGTGAAATCTGTTAGCTTTTTCTTTTGCTGCTTCTCCCAAGCCTTCGAGCTCCCCGCAGGAGGGGCCTTCCCCGGTCGCTTTCACATCCTCCCGAGTGTCTTTGGTGTCAACACATTCCTGCAGCAGGAACAAATGTACCGAGGCCCCTGCAAATGGCACTTTGCTGGCTCCTTCCTGTGAGAAGCTTGCAGTTCCGAGGGACTTCAAAGTAAAGTGTCATAAGCGATGTCACCTTTCAATAAGCTGTGAACAACTTTGGGGAAAAAAAAAAACAAGCAGTGATCGAGATACACGTAAGTACCGCCTCGCATTGATGAGGCATATTGAAATTAGTGCTTGCCCGAAATGAACGTTTTTATTATAAATCTCAAAGCCGTAAATCAACCAGGGCATGGCGAAAACCTCATCGGTGAGTGAGTTGTCTAACACCTCCTGAGGCTGTGTGACCTCGGGCAGGTCACTCAACTCCAAGACTCAGTTTCCCCATCCATGAAATTAGGAGAGTAGAAACAGCCTGCCTCGTAGGTTTCTTGTTATTAAATCAGACAATAACAATCAAACACAGGGCTGGGCACTTAATAATCTGTCAGCGTATTTAAACATTTAACCCGGTTTGACGTTTTCACGACCATAGCAATGCTTCTCACATCAGAATAAGCCAGGGATTTGCCCGATGCTTCACTTAGTTTGTACTACATTTTTTCAACAGCAAATATCATGGTTTCCATTTTGCAGAAGAGAAAACCAAGGTGCAGAGGGTTTCACGAGGCACCGAGTGTCCACAGCTGGCGGTAGATGAAACTCAGGCGAATCCACTTCCCTATGTTCACACCAGTGGCAGAGTCAAGATGTGAAACGGGGCTTAACTGATGTGAAAGCAGACACCATGCCCATCAGTTCAGAACTGGTTGTTCCGCTGGAAGAAGAAGAAAAAAAAAAGACAATAATTGTAATAAAATGATCGGTAATTGTAGCTTGTAATGTGATTATCCAAGAGCAATCAATGAAGTAGAATACAAATATAAATAAGCCTCTAGGAAGCTCCCAGCCTAGCACGGAGGGCGGGGTGTGGGCATGAGCAGCTCCCAGGCAAAGAGCACAGGGAACGTGTTGGGCACACATGGGCGACCACGAGGAGCCGTGGGCTTGGATGGGGTGACTGGAGCCGGCTCAGGGTTGGGTACGGTTTTAAGTGAGGTGTCAGAAAGGACAGCAGCTGAAACGGACTCAAGAGGACAGGGGCTGTGAAGCCTGGTGGATGTCCCGCCCTGTGCGGGGAGATGCTGGAGGAACAGGATGGAGTCCCGGACGAATGCCCTTGAAAGGCCAGCTGAGCTTCCTGGACCCCAGGTTGAAGGTGACAGGGATTCCCTGAGCCCAGGGACTCGGCTGGGTGTGGGTGGGGCTTGCTGGGGCGGCAGAGACCAAGGGAGCCATGGGAGGCACAGGAGGCCTTCTCGAGCTAAGCCTCCTGCTGGGCCGACACCCAGGGGAGGAGGAGGCCCACGGCCTTGTTGAAAGTCAAGAACAGCAAGAGGAGACAACATGATCTGTCTGCTGATTATAATGAGCCTCTCAAGTGCCCCTCGCCACATCTGGAGTGGGCTCCACCCCCAGTGTCTCTGTGCGGGCGTGACGTCCGGGTCTGTGATGGGAGACCAGACCTGCAGCTCGGTGAGCTGGTCAGTGACCTGCAGCATGCGCAGTGACCGCAGCAGGATGAGGCTGGGCCTAGCGGCGCAGGCTCCTGCAGGCCGCACAGGTGCGCACAGCCCGGCGGGAAATCTCCCCGCGGGGACTCGGGTCGCGGTCGCGCAGGTGTCGGGGCGTGCACGCAGCCGCGCCTCCGCGCGCATCTGAGCGCCCGCGCGACCACTTGTCTGTCATCCACTCATTGCCACCGACACGCCGGAGCTCACTGTCTCCTCCAGCCCCGCCTCCCCGCCAGGGCCTCGCTCACCTTCTCGGCGAACCCACGCTTACCCACGCGGGCTCTGGGGCGCACCCCAGCTGGGTCGCTTCGTGCATGCCACTCGGGCGGCCCTTTAACTGTGCTTGGGTTCTCGTCTGTAGAATGAGATGGCTCTCGGGCGGGACCCTCAGCCGCTGTCAGTGAGAACGAAGCCACATGTGTAAAGCTGACGCTGGGCCCTCAGCAAACGCCCGGCCCAAGGCCCGTGCACCTCCCCGCCCCCCAGCTGTGGGGGAGAGAGGGAGGAAACCCAGGGACTGCCCCTAAGCAGGGCTCGGGCTGGTGGGAAAGGCAGCTGTGGAGCCGAGGCCCCACCCAGACGCACAGAGGGAGAGCCCTCTCGGGGAAGAGGCTAGGCAGAGGGGCTGGGGGCCAGCAGATGGCAGGGAAAGGCGGGCTGCATGATCACCCAGGCAGTGGTGTCTTCTGAAGCCAGAGGACGGGCGTGGGGGCGGGAATCAGAACACAGCTCTGGCCCTGGACGAGATCCCACCGAGACAAGATTGCAGAAGGGACCTGCGGAGCTCCAGTAAGGACAGCTGAAGAGATGCTGGACCCGTCGGCTGCTGCCGTGTAACAAACGCACCCAAGCTCAGTGCACCTTAAAACAACCGTTATTTGTCCTTACTCATGGTGTCGCGGCTCAGCCGGAAGTTCCGCTGCTCCGGGCTGGGCTGGGCCAGGCCGGGCGGGTGCTGGCCTGACTCGCTCATGCTTCAACGCTCCGCGGACAGGCTGGCTGGGGTCTGGTTGCCCCAGAGCTGGCACTATGGCTGTGCTTTGGGGGAGATGCCTCTGTGTGTCTGTGTGAATTAAAAGGGCTGAAAAATCTTGGCACTTGGGATGAGGACATCCCGTTGACGAGCGGGTCATAATCAGAGATAATACACACAAAGGGTGTAGCGTTGGGTCAGGCACGCAGTCAAGGCTTAGTAAACCAGAGCCACCGCGAGCGGCAGTAGTGCCCCCATCAGGCGGCGTCTGTGGCGGGTCGCCCCGGAACGCTGTATGAGGAGTGAGAATGAGGGGCACAGGAGCTCTTATGGCCTGGATGGCCTGGAGGAGGGTGCGGCCACAGCCAGCAGAAGTGGCTACTCAAGGCCCAGGCGCGTAACATAGCAGAGCCAGCAGTGCGGTCCGCTGCGGTGGGAATCGTACCCACGCGGGACCTCGAGGGCCACGGACACCAAGTCCCCTGATTCCACAGCGTCAGCCCGCATAGCCTGGTCCCCCCCCCGCCCCCCGCCCGCCCCGAGCAGCTTGGAGGTGGCTGTGCTTGGTCCTGTGCGATCTTTGGATGCGCAGGGCCGTAAGACCCAGTGGCAGGCCACGTACCCTGAAGGGGCCCCTTGTCCCAGGCGGCCACAGTGTCAGGTGAACTGTGACGAAGACTGCTTCACGGACACCTGTGGCCTCTCCAAGGAAGCGTGGAGCCACTGGGAGAAAAAAACAAACAAACAAACCCTGAGCTTCCTGCACGCAACGGACGGGGTCTCAGACGGCCGTGGTGCCGCGGCACATGCATGCAAAGGTCCCTCAGCGGTGCTCCGGGGTCGATGGCACCGGCGGCAGCAGCGGTGCACTGGCACGCGACGGGGAGTATCTGAGAGCGACCTGGTGTTGCGAATCATGTCTCACATTCCGAGGATGAGTTCCTAGAGTCCGACAGTCCCCCTGGCGGCCCATGTGTCAGAGACAGGCATTTTTCCAAGGCCCGGTCTTAGTTTATCTGTAATTTCTCTAGGCATCTTAATTGCATTTGTAAAATGGGAACGCTATTCCTTAACTCAGAGGGTTGTCGTGAGCACCGAGTGGACGAGGAGGTTGGAAAGGGACGATGACTGTGCGTGCGGACTTATCACAGAGCCACCTTTTAGTCATTATTGCTGTTATTAATATCATTATTATTAATTCATAATCTTTCTCTAGCTGCAGTTTTCCTTTGAAAGGTGATTTTGATGGCTCTCATAATAGAGAACACAATAATATTCCAGTAATTACAAGGTGCTTTGAGATCCTCTGGCAAATACATCCGTTTAGTAATTGGAACCCAAGCGGATTTACATGGCTGAGAGTATTAAAGCACATTAAATTTCATAATGGTTCTTCCAGTGTTACTTAACATTCTCACACCTAATCATAAAGCATTACGGCTTCTGGCCATTAGAAGCAACAACTGTCTTCTAGGACATCCAGAAAATGTTCGTCTTGATAGGTGAATTTCCGTTATAAAGAGAAACATTATTTAATCAACAGCAATCCACTGTTTCCTGTCTCGTCCAGGCCAGAGGGAGGTTTGCCAAGGAATTGTCACACTCTGCCACCCCCCCCCCCACATGTAGCTGCAAGCTCCCCTCAGGCCCGCGAGGGTCCATAAGCTGCTCTAAGGGCCTATAGGGTGAGCAGGCGGAGGGACCGTGGGTGAGGGGCGGGCCTTTGGAGTCATGCAGGACCCTGACCTGGGACAGGGAACGCCCCATGCTCATGACTTAGAATCTCAGATTTCTTTGCTTTCCACTCATTCATTTGGTGATACGTATTGGCTGCCTGCTCCGGTCCAGGTAATTCCAAGGCGATGAAGGAGACACAATTCCTGCCCCAGGAGAGCAAGAGTAAGGGAAGGAGGCAGAGAGGCCTCCTCGAGTGCCAAGGAGCTGCCTGGTTTGTGGGAGCCTGTAGACGAGACCCCTAGAAATGAGAAAATGGATACCTCTGGTTCTGGCTACTGAGTGCGGGAGCTGGAAGCTCCCAGAGAGAGGTTAAGGCCTGTTGCGCTGTGGCTGGCAGACGGCCCTGGTTGTAAATGGGTTGGCATGTGAAGTCTGGCACGCAACTTATCGTTACGGTTTTGTGGTCCCGTGGGGGCCGAGCTCCTCCCAGCACGCTCCCTGCTCCCAGCCTTGCTCGGGAGGCCTGCTGCTCCTCAGGGAACCCCGATGCTCCATTTAAAAGCCTGCAGGCCAGTTCCCGTCTTGGGCACTTAGACATGGTAAGCAGTAAGCAGCACGTGCTTTTAATGAAACCGTGAGCTTCCCTTTCAAAATTCGCACATCTCCTTGGCCAGCGAGGTCTGAGTTTGAACTGAGATGATTACTTCCTGGGTTAGTGGTTTCACTCACCTCTCTGACTGCCAGCCCCCTCATCTATAAGGTGATGCTCAGGCCATGCAGGGGGCAGGACTGTGATGGGAATTTGGTGGGATGTGACATGGAGAATGACTGCGATGTAGAAGGTTCTGAAAACCATGAGTTCCCTGGTGTCACCTTCCCTGTTAGGGATGCCTGGCTGGAATTTCTCACAGACGCTCCAAATTCTTACTCTCTCCACCGAAGCGGCAATCAGATATTGATTCCAATGCGATCCCACTTTGAAAAGATTCTTCTTGGTTCAAAAACGTTTATCCCAGCCCTACACTTGACCCTGTGGTTTAGCCACACCATTTCCTTATCGCAAAAGAGATTTCGGTTCGCTGTGATCTGCCTATTACTTTTCCAGCCTTAATGCCTGGAATTTTTCACCTCGACATGACCCAGCCACCTGAAGCTGCTTCATCTCTCGCATGCACACGCTACTCCCTGCTCAGAGCAGGTGCCGCCCCACCCCCATCTCACCACACCCTCCTCAATTAATCCCCCACTCTTCCGAGTTCCACCCTGGCTGGGTGATGGGTTGGCATAGCCTGTACCTAACTCTGGGATTCACAGAGAAAAAACAGACTGCTTTTGTTTCTGCCTCTCTCATGGCAGCCATTTTCTTGAAAATGAGCATGTGTTTTATCCAATGTCTCTCATCTCCCAGAACTTAGGGATGCACGTGGTACCCAGCAGACATTCAACGTACATTCATTCTCATGTGAATAAACTAATGAAAATTGACTTGGGTTTTCCTGCTGACAAGTGTCTTATTGGGATTCCAATTGCAGCAATGATTTTTTTTGTCCTTAAAGTTCTGTGCCTTACTGCCATGTAGTCTACCATATTGTCCTTAATTTCTTTACATTATGGATCAATAATTGCTTAAAATAGGAGACGCGTATCTTCTAATACCCTAGAGAAAAACAATGGAGTTAGGAATACAAAACTAATACCACAAACAAATTTGGGGTCGGGGTGGGGGGGAAGGGAAACAGAAAGAGAGCCAGGTAAATCGAAATTAAGAGCATTGCTACGCGAAACAATACCAATAATTACAATAAATGTGAATGGGTCAAATCACCCTATGAAAAGGTAGAGATTTTCCTGATTGATTGTTTAGAAGAACATTTTAAGAAAAATCCAGTTATGTTATGTTTATGAGCCATGGCCCTCAAACAAGACTACAGGAAAAGCCTGAAATCAGACAGATGGAGAAAGAGAAACCAGCAAATGCTTAAGTAAAAGAGGTGAAGAAAAATATATATCAGACGACATAGTAATCCAAGTCAGAAATATTAAATAGGACAAAATGGGATTTCAATATTATTAAATATTATACTCTATCAAGGAGAATATTCACACATTTAGTAACAAAACTCCAACTATATAAAACAAAACCTGTTGGTGATGCAAAGAAAAACTAATGAATCCACGATCATAATAGAAGATTTTAACACATCTCTCTCAGATCAAATGTCACGTCAAGTAAACAAAAAATAAGTATAAATATAGAAAAATTGAACACACCATTAACATGCAGTGCCAGAAAGAAAATACAAGTCTTTTTAAACTCCTTTAACTCAGAACAACAAAATTAAAGATGGAGGATGTGTCAAATAGAATAGTAAATATCTTCAAAACAGCAGAAAACAGGAAGAAAAGTACCTAGCCAAAGTATTTTAAATTAGTATAGGGGAAAAAAAACACACAACTAAAATGTTCTCACATATAATTTTTAAAAATCTCTCTACATATCCCTTCAGAAGTGAAGGGACATTAACACAAACAAACAAAAAATACAAAAACAAAAGAAAAACTGCACAGTAAATCCCAAGAGATAACTGCATTTATTATACAATAAAGACTGAAAAAAAAGTGAATTGAGATTTTTACTTAAAATGCTAGACATATAATAAAATTATCTAAATAAATTACGAGAAAAATAATGAATCAATCTAAAAGCAGAAATGTCTCACATAAGAAATAAACAAAAATGAGGGTATAATAAAAACACCCAAACTGGGTTATTTGAAAATACCAATAAAATAGCTAATGGCTTGTTGAGACATCCAAAATGAAGGGAAAAAAAAGATTAAAAACAACCAACATCAGAAATAAAAAATTTGTATAGGATTAGAGAATCAGAGAACAATTTAAAATGAGAGTGTATGCTAATTTATTTTAATAAAATTGCAAAGTTTAATGCAATGGATAATTACCAAGAAAAATGTAAATTGCAAAATTAATTTAGGAACTGAAAAAAATAATCAGAAGATTATATAGAAGATTATTTCTAAAAGTAGTAAAAAAAATATCTCAAACAGAACTTGTCTCTCATCAAAATGTTTTGTTCCTTGGAAGGCTGTTAAGGAAACTAAAAGGTAATTGATGGACTAGGAAAAAATATCCTTAGTACACAAATCTGATAAATGACTAGTATCTGGAATATACAAAGAATTTTACCAGTATTAAGACAAACAACACAAGAAAACAAAAATGTAAAAGATTTTTTTAAATATTCAAAAAGACGTATAGATGGCCTACGATAAACATATGCAAAGCATTTAATATCATTAGTCATCAAGGAAATTGCAAGTTAAGACCACAATGGTATATTCCTACATACCTAACAAATGTCTAAAGTTAAAAAGATTGACAATATCAATTATTGGCAAGAATATGGAACAACTGGAATTTGCGTGCATTGCTGATGGAAATGCAAAGTGTGGAAAACTTTGAAAAACAGTTTGGCGTTTTT
The DNA here is from genome assembly GCA_003508835.1 of Eonycteris spelaea. NCBI lineage: Eukaryota > Metazoa > Chordata > Mammalia > Chiroptera > Pteropodidae > Eonycteris > Eonycteris spelaea. Next base: position 2,408,880 of record PUFA01000009.1, on the reverse strand, counting down.
ATATAAGCTAAAACATTCACCTACCATGTGACCCGGCAATCCTACCCCTGGATACTTTCCCAAAGGAGATGAAAACACGTGTGCACACCAAAACCTCAGTACTGATATTTACAGCAGCTATATTCATAAGAACCCGAAGCTGATGACAATCCAAACGTCTATCAATAGGTAAACGGGTAAACAAAGTGTGATATATTCATGCAGCAGAATAATATTCAGCAGTGAAAAGAAACAAACTACTGATGTAAGCAACGGCATCACTGAATTTCAAGACTAGCATGCTGAGTGAAAGAAAGCGGACTCGAAATATGTCTTTTATTATTTCATTCTTTAAAATGTTTAACAATGTACAACTAAGCTGTAATGTATGAACGCAGAGCAGTGGATGAGAATGGGCAGGTGTTGGGAAGTTAACTGCAGAGGGGGATGAGAAAGGCTTTCTGAAGTAAAGGGAAGTTTTATTTTCGTTTTCATCTTGACTGTATGAGTATGTATTTCAAGACTCAGTGAACTTAACACATGTATATGAATTAAACCTCGATAAAGTTGATAAAAAAAATCACCTTGCCCAATGATCCACGGATAAATAGTTCCTATCTTCAAAGAAGAAGTAATTCCTGTGCTTTACTAACTACACCAGAACAGAGAAGTTGAAAGCATCTTAATTCATTCACAGGCAAACACAAGGCAAACACAGAACGCTACACCAAAATCAGATGCAGAAAGGAACTACATAGAGACTCAGACAGCTATAGACTGATCTCACTTTTGAATCTACATGCAAATGTTTAATTCGATACATGCCTGTAGAAGGTTTACTTGTGTAATAAAAATAATTTTAAATTAAGAGTAAAACAATGGAGTAGTCAATAAATGGTTCAGAGATGATCACTATCCACTGAATAAACAAAGTTAGGTTACTGTCTACCTCATCCATAGAACAAATAAGTGATGGATTCGAACACCGAGTGTGTGGGAATAAACTATCAAGCATTAGTAGAAAATAAACCATATTTTTACAAGATTGGAATGGGGAGAGGCTTCTAAACTAAGACGTCAAAACTGGAAGTTTTGGCACATATAACTATGTTAAAATGATAAATTATTTAAAATAAAACTCAGCATGTATAGAATTAAAGGACAAACTTAAGAGTAAAAAGAATGGACAAAACAATAAATTATCAATATCCATATTATATAAAAAGCTCCTGCAAATCAATAAGAAAAGTACTAACTTCCATTCAGAAAAGCTGTACTAATTAACACTCCCACCAAGCATGTAAGCACGTGTCCATCCATCTGACCACGTGCTCTCTGTCGGTCTTTCTAACATCACTCATGTGGGCAAAACAAACCAGACAAAACCCAGGGCTAATCACAATTTTTGTTTTTATGTCCTTAAGTGCTATTAAATTGATTACGTTTTTCATAGTTACGGACACTTGCAGGTCTTCTATTGGGAACTGCCTGCTTCTGGTTACACCCCATGTCCATTTTTCTGTTGGTAGAGCTTACTTCTTTCTATAGCGTAATAGCAATTTTAAAAAAAGTGGGGGGGGGATTAATAACGTGGCATCCGTCAAGAGAAAGTATCAATAAAGTGTGGTGCGTCCATATGTAGAATATTAGGTAGTTGGTAAAAATGATGAGGTACCATTGACCCTTGAACAGCTCAGAGTTGCGGGCACTGACCACCCACCGCGAAGTAGAATCCGTGTATAACTGCGGTGGCCCTCTGCGTGCGCTGATGCCCAACTACGGATGGAGAATGGTAGGTGTTCACGTGGAGAGATTCGTAAGATAAAAAGATAATTAAAGGATGACCCAGGTTACACCAAAAAAAGTATCCATTTTTATTTAAGCATACATGTGCAAAAGAGTAGAAAATATGCAAAAGATGAGTTGTAAGAACGTACATGTATTAAGGACATGTTACGTGCCAAGCGGGTTTTTAAATGTTTTATAACGTATCTAATGCCCCACGGATCCTGTGAAGTAGGCAGTGGAGTGCTCCCCTCCCCAGCTAAGGAAGCTAAGGCTTCAGGTTAAGGGGCCACGAAGCAGGCGCGCGGAGGCGCCGAGCCTCCTGAGGGCAGCAGTCAGTGCTGGAAGGAACCCGCTCTCGCTCTGGGACAGCAGAAGGATCCGCTCGTGTCAAGTTACTTGAATTTTTAGAATGGGAATATACTCATGACATGGTCCTTTCTTAAAGAATACATCAAAAATTAAAAGAAGCGGGAGGGGGGCACCTGGTGGGCCGGCGAGGCACCAGCATTCCAGAGGCCTGAGGAGAGGTGTCACATGACACTGGAGAGGAGCAGAGACAGGTGAGAGGGTCCCAGTTTTAGGCTGGGGAAAGAGGAGACCCCGATGGATATAAAAACCGTCTTAAAATGCACAGAGTGCTGCGTTTGGAGGAGCTCTTGGTCATCCCAGATGGTCCGCTGATTCAGTGTGACATGGGGCTGACCAGGCTCAGTTTGGACCTGCCAAAAATGGAAGCCAGTGTCCCTGAAGGTAATGTGAGCTTCTGAGAAGTGCTCGGCCCAGAGCTGCCTAGAGATTTGAGGTATGGAAAGCCGGTTTCAGGAGGAATGACCCCTGGGATCTTCCAGGCCCAGCCCTCCGCAACCATGAGGGGAAATGTTCTCCAACTTCCCATTTATTCACATTCAGGAGTAGTGGGTTCACAGGCAAAATTCAAGAACGCTCCTCAACAGAAGGCTGCAGCTTAGAAAGCCTCATCAGAGTTGTGAGTTGTTCAATGAAGCTGCCAGCCTTATGTCCATCAGCTGGTGACGTGCTTGGGCGACAGGAGGCCCAGCGCATCCCTGCATTTCTCTTCGCAGTCCTGGTGTTACCGTAACTGCTGGCTGCTGGCCTCGTCAGGGCTCTTAGCACATCGCAGTCTTCAAGGTGCAGTCTGTTGATTATGGCGAAGCGATAGGTTTGTTCGGATGACCCAGGTGGGTTGCAGGAATCTGTCTGAAGCATTTATATACTACAGAAGAAAAAAAAAAGGGTAGACATTCTAAAATGACAAAATCTACCACTAATCCATGAGTCATTGCAGTGACTCAATGCTAATATTCTAAACTAGAAAGTACCGGCAATGGTCAACCACAATTTAGTAAAACCAAACTCGACTTGCATGCGTCTCACATGTGGGAAGTTAAAGAAATAAACACCTGTGCTGGGAACAAAAATGGAGAGATACCAATATCTACCTGGTTTTAGTGGGTGTGTTATGCCTTGAGTGAAAACACTTTTAATTGAGAATGAATTGGCAGAAATGTAAAAGACCATTACAGCTGAATTGAATTCCTTCAACAAAGGTTCGCAAATGAATTTTGTGGAATCTATTTTGGTCAAGTCCTTTTTCTCCTCATCAGATTTTTCTCTGTGATCCTACGATGTTCCCACTCACTTGTTCACATATTTCCTCTTCTAAATTCTTCCCACATGCCCCTGGGTAGGGCAAGTGTGTCCTACGTCCTGACCGCAGGATCCTCGAGGGAGGGAATCCTATTCAGCTCTGCATCCACCCAGTTCTTCCCACACAGGAGGTGCTTAATAAGTTTGTATTAGAACTTCCATTTTTAATGCAATTAATAGGGAGTCAGAAAGAGAACCAGAAATAATTCGCAGAGTGAACCAGACTGAGTTTTATGTCAATACCTAATTTACAATGAGCCCGCACAGTCCCTCAAAGGCATAAGCTGGTTCCCTCAGCTCAAACTGGAAATTCAAAGCAGGCAAGTAAAACTGGAAACACACTTCAGCCTAACCAGTTATTCGCCGAAGCCCCGGACTTGCGTAAACAGTGCCTTCATCTGCAAGTCTCTCAGCGGATCCAGTGAGAAGCCATGACATTCTTTATTGGGGTGTGGACTACATATAAGGGTCTGTGCTTTGGAGTCAAAGTCTTTCCTTCTAATCCAGGTTCTGTCACTTATTGCCTGTGTCACCTCAGAAAAATCATGTGATCGTTCATACTTCAGTGTTCTCATCTGTTAACAGACGAGAGTCACTGTAGACAATAAATATCCCCTGAACTTCAAAAAGAAAGTTTTTTAAACAATGGCCCTCGAGGAACTGGAGATATATATATATATATATATATATATATATATATATATATATAGCCCCAACCTCTACCACACAATCCTTCTTTCATACACAAAAATTGAGAACAATTATAGATTGAAACGTACCTAAAAGCAAAAATTACAGAGCATATAGAAGAAAACAGGAAATTATCTCTGGCTTTGGGGTCGGTGATGATTTCTTAACATACGAAAAGCAGGTAAAGAAAAACAAATTGAAAATTTGGACTTCAACATAATTAAACACCAAAAAAAAATCAAAAACTTGGATTTCAACATAATCAAACTTCCATTCATCAAAAGACACCATCGAGCTAATAAGTAGCCAAGCGATGGGCTGGGAGAATGTAACTGACAGTACGTATATCTGACAGAGGATCCGTACCCAGACTATATGAACAAACCGACAGCTCGATAATAAAAAACGGGCAAAAGACATGAACATGCCTTCGACAAAAGAAGATATAAAAATGGCCAATAAACACAAGAAAAAGTGTTGGACATCACTGATCATCACAGACGTACAAGCAAAAACCACTAGGCTTTTGCTGAGGATGTGGAACAAACAGAGCATTCATCCACCGTGGACGGGAGTGTGAAATGGTGTGCGACTTTGGAAAACTGCCTGGTACTTTCTCATTCATTATTCATCTACTACCTGTCTTAGTCAGCTCAGGCTGCTGCAACAACGTACCGCAGCCTGCGTGGCTTAAGCCACAGCCGTGTGTTTCTCACGGGTCTGGAGTCTGTGAAGTCCAAGGTGTAGGGACCGGCAGGCGGATCCAGGGGTGGGGGTGCGAGCTCCCTTCCCTGCTCGTTTCTGGCAGATGGTCGTTTCTTACTGACTCCTCCCGGGGCAGAGAGAAAGTATCCCTCCCACGTCTCTTTTTCACAAGGCAGGACTTGATGACGAACCTGTAGTTTTATTTTCTATGGTTTCAGTTACCCACAGTCAAGCATGGCTCAAAAATATTAAGTGGAAAATTACAGATACTTTGAGAGAGAGAGAGAGAGACCATATTCCATAACTTTAATTACAGTATATTGTTATCGATGTTCTATTTTTATTTATTGTCGTTAATCTCTAACTGTGCCTAACTTATAAGGTTCATCATAGGCATGTATGTATCGGGAAAACACAGTATATGTAGGGTCTGGTGCTCTCCATGGTTTCAGCATAACCTGGGGGTCCTGGAACCTTTCCCCCCTGGAGAAGCGGGGAGAACTGTAGCATCACATTGGGATTAGGGCCTCAATTTATGAATTCTGAGGAGACACAAACATTCGATTCGTAGCCCTACCCAATAGCTAAATAAGTACCACCCTTAGGTATTTACCCAAAAGAAAACTACAAAATGATGGATACTCGTCTTTGTTTATAATAAGCAAAATCTGTAATCAACCAGTTTGGGAAGTCTATAAATAGAAAAAAAAAAACACACACAGATAAAGAAATCACCCTATATGCATACCATGGATTATGACTCAGCAATAATGAAAAATAAATGAAGCAGTGACACACAAGATGATGAATCCCAAAATCGCTATTCTGAGTGAAGATATCCAGACGCAAAAGAACACATACTGCATAATTCCATTTATATGAAATTCTCTGACAGCCGAAGATAACCAACGGTGAAAGAGATCAAACCCTGGCAGCTGGGGTTGCCGGATCAGAGGGTAGTTCTTTTTTTCTTTTAATTTTTTGAAGAACCTGCATATGGTTCTGCATGGTGGCTACGCCCCTTTTCATCCCGACCAGCACTAGTGGGGCTCTCTGTTCTCCACGCCCTCACCAGCACCTGTTGTCCCTTGTCTTTTCAATGGCAGCCATTCAAACAGGTGTGAGGAAACACCTAACTGTGGTTTCGATTTGCATTTCCCTAATGGTAATGGACGTTGAGTATCTTTTCATGTACCTATTGGCCGTTTGTCTGTCTTCTTTTGAGAACTGTCTACTCAGTTTTTTCGCCCATTTTAGAAATAGGTTATTCCTTTCAAAGGAAGTGAAATCTGCACCCCAGGGAGATCTTTGCTCCCCTGTGTTCACAGTGGCATGATTTCTAAATTAACGTTTAGAAAACAACATAAATGTTAACATATAGATGGATTAAAAATGTGATATGTATAAATTATAAATGGAAATAATAAATAATACTATTAAGCCTTTAAAACTAAGGAAATCCTGTCATTTGGGGGAACCTAGAAGACACGCTCAGTAAAATAAGCCAGACACAGAACGACAAAGACTGCATGATCTCACTTATATGGAAATTTAAAATAGCCAAACTTTTAGAAGCAGAGAGTAGAATGATGGTTGTCAGGGGTAGGGCAAGGAGAAATGGGAGGTGTTGGTCAAAAGGTACAAAGTTATGCAGGATGAACCAATTCTGGAAATCCAATGTAGAATATGGTGACTATAGTTAACAATACCGTATGGTTTACTCAAAATTTATTGAGAGGTGAAACTTCAAGTGTTCTACACACACACACACACACACACATACACACACACACAACTATAGTAAGTGGTAGATATACTAATTAGCTTTATATGGTAGTTATATGACAATGTATACCTATATCAAAAGATCACGTTGTATACCTTAAATATATACAAATTTATTTACCAGTTATATTTCAATAAAGCTGAAGAAAATTAAAATGAATAGCGCTGGGATAGTGGAAATTGACAGAATTTACCTGGAAGGTGTGTAAGGGAGCTTTCTGGGCAATAAGAATAGTCAATAACTTGACAATGGCGTGGGTTACACAGGTGTGTCAATTTGTCAAAACTCACAGAACTTCATGCTTAAGATCTGTGCATTTTGCTGTATGTAGTTTTACACACACACACACGCACACACCCAAGAGCCCACCTTTTGAATGCCTTACCTCTGGGAGCTGTTGAGAAAACAAGAAGAGATTGTAAGCCTAGGTATAGTCAGGGTGTCTGCATGCAGCACGTAAGTACTCAGTGAGTTACTTCTCGACACTCGTATAATGCTGGTTAAATAAATAGAACAAATGCTGTAGGCTTTCTATGAAAATTATAGTTTTCAGCAAGGTTTACTCCTTCTAAACAAGATGATAAAGCCAGAACACAACAGCTTCCAGAACTTAGATTCAGCTACGGGACTAGGCTTCATGAACTCTCTTTCATTGGTCTCAGAATCCCAAGTGAGGACCAGGTGAGTAGGCTGGCATTATTCAATTGTCCGAGATATTAACTTCGTTTCTGAAGAAATTTGTGCCATTCCTGATATAACTCCACTGGTTGTTCATTTTAGCTGGTAGCTGATTTTTCTCCATTGTGCAATATCAGAGAAGCAGGGAGCCTTTAATTAATCCTTTTCTGCCTTCATATCTAAAAGCCCAAAGACATTTTAATGAGAAGGCAGCAGCAGAAAAAAAAAAAGAAATCAGTAATAAAATAAATAAAAAAATAAAATCATGGGGCTCATAAGTAGCCCCACAGACGGAGGCATTCAACTCAATGAAATAAAAGATGAATTTATTTGACGAATGTAAATAGAGAGAAAATGAGGCACTTCCATGGTGCTCAAACCCATGAGTAGATGGGGTAATGTCAGAGTGTCAGACCCGCGGTCATAAACTCTCAGGCACAAACAATGGTCATGCCCAATTTAATGACAAAAAAAAAAAAAAACAAATGAACTGCTACATATTACCGTTTGCTTCGCCTGTCAAATGAGGTGACTGAATATTTTATTCAGTAAGGAGTATTTTATACATAAAAGATAATTAAATGTTGTACGGAAGACATGGGCTACATGACTTATGTTGGGGGGCAGTGAGGTAGGCCAGGGTTGGGAGGAAAGAGCTGGTGAGTTGCTGTGCCTTCCAAGGGAAGATGACAGCTATGATGGGTGACATAGAGTGAGAGCTTTCTGTGTGCCCAGCACTGTGCCATTCGACTATCCAGGATGGGATTCAATTGCAGGCAATGTGGCACACACCGAGAGACTCATAGGAACAGTCAGTGCCAGGCATGCGGGCACGTCGTAATCCCAAAAAGGAAGTAAGGGACCTTTTGCATAGCAAGTGCTCAAAAACGCTCCTTGAATGAATAAGCGACTGAACACAGATAAGTGATATGCTTGATATGTTTACATATCAAAATGAGAGCAGCAGACACAGGTGCTACAGGATTAGTCTTAGGTAGAGCGGAATGGCTTTGGACCAAGGCTTCCCAGCCTCAGCACAGTCGAGATTTTCTGCAGAATGGATTCGTTGTTGTGGGGGGACTCCCCAGTGTATCATAGGGTGTTTAGCAACATCCCTGACTTCTGCCTGCTCGAAGCTGGTAGGACACCCCACCCTTGAGTGTGACAATCAAAATGTCTCCAGGCATTGCCAAATGTTCATGTTCCTTGGGAGTAAAAATTGTTCCTGGCCGAGGATCCCCAAGTCAGATAAGCCTGGACCTTAATCCAGGTTCTAACATTAACAAGCTTTTTGGTGTCGGACAAGTTTCTTCATCTCTTCCATCAATTCCTTCGTCCATACAACGAGCTAACTCTGTTTTTAGGAGTGCTGCAGAATAAATGATTGGCTTCAACTTTTCATCTTTCCCTGCATCCTCAACACTTGACTTTGAGCTCGATCATGTGACGGCCTTGACCGAGTTGAGTCCGCGAGGCATCTCATCTTGTTTACTGGCTGGCTTGCATCTCAGCTATCGCCACGACAAGGAAAAGTCCCCACTAACCCGCTGGTCTCAGGAGGATGAACATCATGAGGAGCAGACGCAGACCTGCAAAGTTGCAGCCTGAACGTGAGCTAACTGAGTTTACCTGCAGAGAGGTGGGAACAACCGTTGTTTTATACACTGGGGAGGCGGAAACTTGTGCAGCTTTATTACGGCAGGGCTAGCTGATACGGTGAGAATAACTCTATACAGAGCCAGTCACTTGTCAGAGGATTGACTCATGCTGGATGCCTTCTCCCCATCCCTCTCTCCATGGCTTCAAATATGAATGTGTCTGGGTGCCTTCTGGCTGCAAGGCTGGTCCAGCGTTACCACAAGAACATTTCCTCCATCACTGGAGGATGAGCAGAATAACGACGCAAGAACAGCGACTAGCACGTTACCATGAAAGTGAGAAAATGACTTCTTACCTTCGACGAGGCAGGTGTGGGTGTCGGGAAACAAGAGTTACTCTACGATGCTCTCAATCTCTTAAACCAGCTGCATGTCAGAGCGTTGCTCTTTCATTTAGTCAACGTGCCCTGTCCATATTTGGGGTCTTGGTTGGGGAAAAAGGGTGTCAAAATGACAAAGAATCGGTCCAGTCCACATGGGGCGGTGTGACCAATCACCTCGCTCTGCAGATGCCACAATGGGGACAATCCTTTTCTCTTGGATTCCTGAGGAGCTTCGTGCTCCTTGTCCTGTGGCGTCCCAACTCTGGGACCCGCTGCTGCAGACCCGTCATCCCTTTTGCTGACTCGGCCTCCTCGCCATCTCCCTCCAAGGGGCAGTCTGAGATGGCTTCCCGCAGACGAGGCTGGGGGATTGAGAGGGCGTTCATTCACTCATTCGTTCCTTCACTCACTTGTTCATTCATTCGTTTGCTCATTCATTCACTTGCTTGTTCATTCATTCAGTCATCCAACATCGATGAATTCTCATGCAACAAGAACTACGACAAGCTCTGGAGACCAGATGATGACTCGTGCCCTGTCTCTACTTTCGGAACCTCATGGATCTGTGAGGAGAAAGCCCAAGAAAATTACAATATAGTGTAATAAACTAGTAAAAGACCCACATTCTAAGCTCTGGACCCTGTGGATGGTAACTTACGTGGCAAAGGGGACTTTGCAGATGGGTTAAGTTGAAGGTAATGAGGTGGGAAAATGATCTTGGATTATCTGAGTGAGTGTAATACCGAGGGTTATTATAAGAGGAAGACAGGATAGTTGGGTTCAGAGAGAGAAACGCGACAATGAAAGCAGGGGTTGAAGCGATGCAGCGTGAGCCAGACAGTGCTGGTGGCCCGTGGAAGCGGGAAAAGGCAAAGAACAAGGCCCCGAACCCAGAACCTCCGGAACCACTACAGCCTTCCCTCTTGATACCGGATCTGAGCCCCAGGGACCCATTTTGGACTTGCGACCTCCAGAACTGTAAAGCCAATAAATGTGTGTTTTTAAGCCTCCGAGTTGGTGGTGATTTGCTAGAGCAGCCATCGAGAACTAGTACAGGGGGGAAATACATGGTGGACTTCTGACGTTTACTGGAGGGACTAAGGAGGGCTTCATGGAGGAGGTAACTAGAGGACATGAAAGGAGGGGGCCGGGGAAGAGACGGAACAGGGCATCTCATGCAGAGGGGTTCATGTGGAAGAAAGCCTGAGTGGGGGGGGGGGGTAAATATTTTTAAAGCCCTGATTTGTTATGCCCAGGATTTGGCGCACAGCAGAATTCAGCCTTTACTGAATTGTTTTGTTTACACAGATACGTACACGCATAACTCATGTACGAGACAGTGTACATAGAAGAGAGCGATGCTAACTCCAGATGGAGGGACCAGCAAAGGCCCCACAGGGGGATCAGTATTGGAGCTGGACCAATGAGACCTGGAAGGCATTCAAAGAGCTGGCCCGTTATCCCATGGGCAATGGGAAGCTTTGAAAGTTTTTAGAAGGGGTGTGACCATGTTAAGGGCTCGGTCTTGGAGCAGTCACTGTGGTACCAGAGAGAGGTAGTCCCCAAGGCAGGTGGCCAGTGAAGTGGTACTGCTATAGTATAGGTAGATGGTCAAGGCTTCTCGTTTTACCAAAGACAGATCTATCCACACCGTTGTCCACTCGACAGCTCTTACGTGCGGTGGTGTACCTTGGCATACCTTGGTGTACCTTTGTGGTATGGCCTCTTTCGCCCTCCTACTCTTCCACAGCCATACACCCAACATTCCATGTCTTGGAAACTTGAAGGTTCGCTTCTCTGTGCCAAAAATAACTATTGTACACACCAAGTCAATCCGGTATCTTACTATATCTTGCCGTATTATAAATATCTTGCTCTATTATTAATCTGTTGCCTTTTCTGTCCATCCAACTACACAGCGAGGTCTCTAAGAAAGGAATCTCATTTTATTCATTTTGACAACCAGAATCTTCTTTTTATAATTGACACATAACAGTGTATTAGTTTAAGCGGACAACATAATTATGTGATATACGCATATGTTGTGAAATGATTACCATAATAAATTTTGGTAACATTCATCTCCTCTTGTAGTTACAAATTTTTCCTGCAATGAGAACTTTAAAGATTTATTGTCTCATCAACTTTCAAATATACAGTATAGTATTGTTAACTATGGTCACAATATTACATCTCCAAAATGTACGTCTCTTATAACTGAAAGTTTGTACCTTTTTCACCCATTTCCCCTACCGCCAACCCCCACCTCTGGCAACCGCTATTCTACTTTCTGGTTGTATGAGTTAAGTTTTTCTGGATTTCTCATATACGTGAGATCATACAGTATCTGTCTCCATCGGACTTACTTCATTTAGCCTAATGCTTCCACGGTCAGTGGAATATTAGCCATCAAAAAGAAGGAAATCCTGTCATTTGTGGCTGCATAGATAAACCCACATACACCTTTTCTTGATCCATTCGTCCATCAATGGACATTTAGGTTGTTTCCATGTCTTGGCTATTGTGACAAATACTGTGGTGAACACCCCTAAGGTAGTGATTGTGCTTTCTCCAGATAAACACCCAGAAGCGAAACTGCGGGACCGCGTGTCAGTTCTGTTTCTGATTCTTTGAGGATCCTCCATGCTGTTTCCCATAGTGGCTGCACCAATCTCCAACCTCACCGAGAGCACACGGTTTTCTTTTCTCTGCATCTTTGCCAACTCCTGCTCTCTCGTGTCTGTTTGATGACAACCAACCCAACGGGTGTGAGGGGACACCTCATTATGGCTTTGATTGGATAAGCAGAATCTTAACGTTCTGAAATAATACTTTTAAGAGTTACTATTCATTGAACGCTTTCTATTCGTCAGGTACTGAACTAGACTACCAGCTCCAAGAAGACAGGTGGATTTCTACCTTGTTACATATTCCGTCCCAGCCCCGGGCATGGTGCTGGTATCACGATTACTTGCGTTAGGCGGGATGGGCCAGGCTGTACTGCGGTTACACTGAACTCCCTAATCTCATTGGCCGAACATGGCCGAGATTACCGTCTCACTCACGGTATATGGCCGACACTGATTGGAGGGTATTATGAGTTGAACTGTGACCCTTAAAAAGGTGTGTTTAAGTCCTAACCCCTGGGATGGTGAATATGTACTTATTTGGAAATAAGGTCTTTGCAGATGTAATGAAATTAAGATGAGGTTATTCAGACAGACCTAATGCAATATGACCGGTGTCCTCCTAAGAACAGGAGAACACCCTGTGATAACAGAGGCTGTAAGCCGAGGAATCGACAGCCATCATGAGACGCTAGGACGAGACAAGGAGGGATTCTACCAAGAGCCCCAGAGGAGCGTGGCCCTGCAGACACCTTCATTTCAGACTTCCAACCTCCAGAACTGTGAGAGAAGAAATTTTCTATTGCGTTAAGACACCCAGTCTGTGATACTTTGTCATGGTAGCCCTAGCAAAAGAAGACAACTTGACCGCACACAATAACTCAGGGACCAGGACTCCGCCCCACTGTAGACACACCATCTGGAAGAGATGACCCCCTACGTTGCTGGATCATTAAACATATCCTCTTTGTGTTTAGACCTCACAATGTGATAGGGCTTCATCAACTTCCACGTGTCATCAATGAGGAAACTAAGGCACAGAGAGATTAAGCACCTTCCCCACTGCCACACAGCACAAACACTCGCCTGTGTTGCAAAGCCAGGATTCGAATCCAGAATGACCAACATCTGAAGTCCATGTCCCGGCCTCTCAGTGAACAAGTCCTGAAGGAGCAAAAGCAGAGTCCTTTACGGCAAGTAACCTTGCTCTCCATCCTTTAAAGTTGTTCCCCAGGCAACTGGCTTAAATGTTGCAAAGTGTAGAAACTTTTTCTTCCAATTAAGATGTGCCTTGTGTATAAAGCTCCCTTCTGTACGCTCGGAGATGGTCTGTTCACCATCATCTGAATTTAAAGCAGGCCATTTGGCACACCTCCATTTTATTGCCATTAATCGAATCATTTCGGGGTGGAGGGGGGTGGAAATCCAGAGCCTTCGAGAGAAGCTGTATTTCTGACTGGGAAAGCAATGAGGCCTGCAGGTCAGCCTCATCCTGAATCTCGAGAAAGTACCTGTCATGTTTGATGTCACTCATCCCGCAAGATATTTTAATTCGAACAGTGCTTGTCGACGTGACCGTCTCCAAGTGCTGAAGACCTGTCGCTGGACCTGGCAGAGTCTCCACACGGCCACGCTTTCTGTGACCTGACAAAAGAGGACTGGTCTGGCAGAGGCTGCGGAAACCAGGTTTGCAACTTAATGCTGATTTTGCCCAGAAGTAATTAGTTCATTAACTGTGAGCACACGAGCTCATTAAAGGAGGGGGTGAATGATGCAAATCAGTGGCCTGTGGAAGTCCATCAAAAAATTAGAAGAAGGAGCTGGAAATGGTCTGGTTCGAACCTCCTGCCCAACACCTTCATTAACCAAAGAGGTTTCTAAAAGCCCAGCTGTCCCTGGGGATCGGTGTGTTTAACGGCACCAGCTTCACGGGGAAGCAGCAGCGGTGGATGAGAGGGGAGGGTGGGACGTCTGTCACATGTGGAATGCTTTCTGGGGACTTGGCCTCACACCAGGTGGTTCTGCCTCCGGGATGTAGCGTGATGTCCACAGCAGTGAGCTCAGTGCTTTGTCCTCGTGGGGATATAGACTGAGAGCGTTCACGACTTACCAGCCGTCTCTGCCAGCCAATGGCAGAGCCGGCCTGTGTCTGCATGAACCCTAAAACCAATGCTTTTGTCTATCGCGTCAATAAATTATCGAACACTTAGAGATTCACCGTCACATGACCCCCTGGTCCCTTCATCATCTCATCTCAGAGCACGTTGGGAAGTATTCCTGGTCAGTGCTGTATTGAGCTGCAGTTTGCAAATGTTTATTTACAGGGGATTAATTAACTTTGCTATTTACAAGTGCCGAACTAAAGAAACATTGGCTTTCTCTCAGAGTAGGTACGGTGACATTCCAATCGCCCTCGTTCCCATGCTCGAAATTTCAAAATCTTCAGGCCAAACCTCCACGAATAGATGACACACGTGAGATGGGCAAAGAGAAGGGCCTGAGGGGCTTGGAAAGGGCAGGCAGCCAGTGCGGTTTCCAGTTCCTCCCTGTCACTAAAGGGCCCTGGGACCCCGGGCAAGACCAGTTACTTCTCTGAGGTCTGGTTCTCTCAGCAAGAAAAATAAGGAACAAAATGAGGTTTCTGAAGTCCTTTCCTGTAGGGGAATCTCTGAAAGGAGCCCAGGAGTCTGACTCATCATCCACAGCGAGAGTCCAAGTGGGGCTCTTGGTGGAAGATGATGAATGAAGTCAGGGGCCCAGGGAGGAGATCCTCCAGATTCCTGGCCCCAGGCCCATGTGCATCCACCTCAGGGGAGGCACCCCAAGGAGAATAGGGCAGAGTGGCCCTGCAAGGGTACATCTCAGTACCCAGCAATTTCATTACAAGATGATGCAAAGGTGGCGATGAGACTCAGGAGAGACAGACTTCCTCTGCAATGAGAATAGGAGATCCCCAGTGCCAGGAGGCCAGGATTATCTAGGGGAGATTGTGGAGGACCCCAAACACAGGAAGAGGACGCAGAGAAAGGGATAGATAGGATTCTGGTGTCAAGCACAATCAAAGAATGAGCATGCAACCTCCAGCACAAGCAGCACATCCATTCCTGTTTTCACGCATTCATCTGTCCCCCCATCTGCCCATCCACCTACCACCCACCCATCCATCCACCCATCCACCCATCCACCTACCCATCCACCATCCATCCACCCATCCACCTACCCATCCACCCATCCACCCATCCACCTACCCATCCATCCACCATCCACCCATGCACCTACCCATCCACCCATCCATCCACCCATCCACCTACATATCCATCCATCCATCCATCACCCATCCACCTACCCATCCACCCATCTACCCATCCACCTACCCATCCACCCATCCATCCACCCATCCACCTACATATCCATCCATCCACCATCACCCATCCACCTACCCATCCACCCATCTACCCATCCACCTACCCATCCATCCATCCACCACCCATCCACCCATCCACCTACCCACCAATCTATCCATCCACCCACCCACCCACCCATCCACCCATCCACCTACCCATCCACCCATCCACCCATCCACCTACCCATCCACCATCCACCCATCCACCTACCATCCACCCATCCACCCATCCACCCACCCATCCACCTACATATCCATCCATCCATCCATCCATCCATCCATCCATCCACCATCCACCTACCCACCAATCTATCCATCCACCCACTCACCCACCCATCCACCCATCCACCTACCCACCTACCCACCAATCTATCCATCCACCCCCACCCATCCACCCATCCACCTACCCATCCACCCATCCACCCATCCACCTACCCATCCATCCATCCATCCACCCATCCACCCATCCACCTACCCACCAATCTATCCATCCACCCACCCATCCACCCATCCACCTACCCATCCACCCATCCACCCATCCACCCATCCATCCACTCACCTACCCACCCATTCATCCATCCATTTACTCACCCACCAATCCATCCATTCCTCTACCCCACCCACCCATCCATCCACCCACCCATCCATTCACACCATCCACCCACCCATCTATCCATCCATCCATCCATCCATCCATCCATCCATCCATCCATCCATTCATCTATTCACTCATTCACCTCTTGGCCTATATCAAGATCTGTGCTGGGCCCAGAAGCTACAATAGGAAAATTCAAGGTCTCAGTATGACATCAGCTGAGGATGGTCAGACCATTTGAGCATCCCAGTGAACATGATTCCAACTCCCTCCCCCTCACTCCTTCCCTCCGACTCTGTGGTGTATAAAAGTCCCATGGACTTGGAGAGTGGAAACCTTAGACTTGATTTCAGGTCCTTTATAACAGAATAGCTTTGAGAGCTCACTTAAACTAACCTTCAACATGTGGATGATAATGTCTTTCTAGCCTTCCTCATAGAATATGAGAAGCAAATGAGAAAAAAGAAGGCAAAAAAGAAATCATTAGTTTACGAGCCATGATGAACCTCCTGCGTGACTGACTGTTAAGTCTGTGATCGTGACTTACTGGGAACTACTCTTGGTGGCATTTCCAGAGCCTGTGGGCTGCAGTGTGTCTCCCTCACTGTGTCTGGGTAGCATCCCAGGTCTGGGATTCCACACAGGAAAATGCCCAGACCGAGCCTGGACAAGGAGACACCCTCTATCTGGGAGAGCAGTGTCAGGCAGCAGATCCCCAGGACCACTGGTGGGGCGGGGGGGTGGGGAGGACCAGCTCCAAAGTCTGGGCACAGGGCCAGGAACTGAAGATCCCAGGAACAGAAAACAGGGCCGAGGTGGCGGGAGACGATAAGGACCCACGGGTTGTCGTGGTTGGATTGAGAAGCCTGAAGTCGACCCCGCATGCAAGCTGGAGGCGTGAGTCACATCGAACTAGTGGCTACTTGTGGGCTCCATCCTCAGGCACAGGCTGCAGGTCCAGTAACTGAGGAGGCTGTTTCCTGCTAAATGTCATGTTTGTCAGGATTGCGGTTGAACAATCCCATGCACTGGGGTCTAGGTTTCCAGATTCTGGGTTTTGCCAAGTAGATTGCAAAACCCCATGTTCAGCTCACCTAACGCTCGGGTTGCCTGTCACATGAGGGTTACCCCCAAGGGTACGGTAACCTGTGAGTGTGGTCTGGGTGCACATCAAGCTTTTTTTATGAAACTCCATGGACAAAAGTCAGAATGACATTCCTTGGAAGTGTGACCTTCCAGAGGGGACTAGCCCTGGCCACCATTTTCCCAGACACAGGCTCTGCTGTCATCCTCTGCACCTCCAAGCTACTGAAACAGAGGATGGTTGGCCATTCCTCTCTTCGAGGATTCAGAGGTGAGATGCACCTTTTCCTTGCAGCCCTGATCAGAACAAATAATAGATGACCCACCATTTAGGGCGGAGGGGCAAATTGTTTACAGATAGAGGCCCCGGTCGAGTCCGGGCTGGGCAAAGTGGGCGATTCTTTTGTTCTCACAGCTGGCCTTCGGGATTGCGGAGCCACTGCAGTAAATAATACTGCTATTGTCTGCCTGTGTCAGAGACAGACAGAAGGTACATTTGGCCTGCATCCAAACACCGCAAGGGCCACTCATAGTCACAGTGTCCAATTACTGCTGGCTTGACTATAAAATGCACCTTTTTTTTTTTTTTTTTTTGCTAAGCTAATTTAAGAATGGGCAGTCATAATGGCCCCTATACAAAGAGGGGTTTGCTGCATCTTTCAATGGAGGAAAATAAAGTTACGTTCAGAATAGAAACCAAACAGGCGTGGGGTGGGTGTTGTCCACACACCAATCTATTGATAGGAAGGTTAACTGTATTTGGATCCCCCTTTAGGAAGAAGTAAAAAAAAAAAAAAATCTGCTCACTTCCAAGTTTACTTTCAGGATACAGCAGTCGGGGGGGCGGGGTCAAAGAAGATTTCATAAAAGCAAGGGAAAATCAAAGAATTGGACCACTCTGGCCATGCACACCCGCCCACACAGGATGTGGGGGCAATGCTACCATCTCCTGGTGAGTAGATGACCATGACGATGACCATGATGATAACGGTCAAAGATAGTGCTCATGTGTTCTCACTATTCGCCAGGCACTGTGATAAGCACATGTTCCCCTTTAATGTTCTCGACCATTGGATGGAAGTTTGCAAATATTGTACAGATGGGGAGAGACTGGGGTTTATGTAGTTCAAATGGCTCGCGGAGCATCGCGCAGCTGGCGAGATGGTGACCGCGATGTGGAGAATGTCCCTGCATGAGACTGCATACTTCTTTCAATCCATTCAAATACTTTCTTGGAGTCTGTGGGTCAGGAATCCAGAAGTGGCTTAGCTGGGAGGCTCTGATTCAGGATATCTTATGAGGTTACAAGTAAGGAGCAGCTGCGGCTGCAGCCACCTCAAGGTTTAAGCGGATAGAATTCATTTGCAAGCAAGGCGCAGGGGGCTTGCTCCCAACGACGCTCCTGCGACTCGTGGAAAGCCTTGGCTCCTCCCCCAAATGCACCTCTCCATCAGCTCCCTGACTGTCCTTGTGGCACCGTGGATGGCTCCCCAATCACCTGGACTGCCTGTCCTAGGGCAGATGGCTTCTTTCAGAGTGAGAAAGGAGAGAAAGAGAGAGAAGAAGAGAACCTGAGATGCAAGCCGCAGTCTTTTTCAAACTGTCTGACGCCCCATCCTATTGAAAGTGGTATATTTTAAAGAAGGGAATCACGATCGAGCCCCCATACAAAGGAAGGAAAAAATATTTACCTCTGTCGGGAAGGAATAGCAAAGAATCTGAGGACTTATTTTTAAAACCATCGTACTGTTCTTCATGGTGTAGGCACAGTGGATTCGCATTTCATATACGTTAATTAACCACACTCTAAGAATTATAGACAGAGGATTATAAGACCTGGCGCAGAGGCAGCACCATGTAAGGGTTTGAGGAAATAGCGATAATGTTCCATTCGTGTTAGCGTAGGATAATGAGAACCTAAGACCTCTTCTCCTAAATTACACCAGAGCTAGGTGAACTGGAAATGCTAATTCATGCCTGTTTGGGGTTTGTCGAGGTAGCTCTAAGACCTTTGAAATTCGAGACCAAGCGTTGGCACCCTGAGTGGTAAAGGGCGAGATAGCAAATATTTTCAGTTGGTGGCCCATACGGTCTCTGTCACAACTACTCAGCTCTGCCACTATAGCACAAAGGCAGCCATAGGAAAAAAATCAGTGGAAGAGTACGGCTGTGTTCCAATAAAACTTTATTGACAAAGAACAGGTGGCTGCCCTGTGGGCCATCTTTGCTCACCACAATCCTGCTACACACTCCTTAAAACTTTTAGGTGTTGAACTCCTTGAGAGCAGGGCGGTGTCTTATTTCACCTTTGCATCCCTGTACCTAGCACGGCTCCCAAACGAGTAGGCAGGCACAAAGGCACATACGTGAATGAATGCACTGATGCTCCGGGAAGCATTAAAAGATAGATTTGATGTAGTCCATATCTTTATTTGAAACTTGTAAACTATGTATCTGATGTACGAATTGCCTTTTAAATGACTTCAGTTCACCAGTTCAGCTGTCAGTCTTACATACTAACAGGCAGCACTAGGATGCCGGCCCCCTTCCAACAAAGGCCTGTCATGTCTAAATTATTGACACACTAGACCACTGTAACTTCTTTGGACTCATTAGGCTTAATGATGTCAAGGTCTCATTGAGGACTCTTTAAATCTGAGGATTCGCGAGATAATAAAATATAATAGCTCCTTCGGAGCCATCAAGGTCTCTTTATGTCACAGGCTATTTGGAGATTCAATATTCCGTAAGATTAATATCACAACAGTCTAAAAATGACAACAATTACCACGCCCTCAATGTCTATCAAACGTAATTTAATAATAGGGATTTAGATAGGTCCACTTCGCGTTCACTCCTGGGGGCTTCGCCAAGGAGGAAAGGCGAAGGATTATGTGACTTCACTGTCAGCCACTCTCTCATCACTTTCCGGTACACTGTTCCTTCTGCTTCTGGGACTCAGCTCCTCCTGATGCTTTCTGGTACAGAACACCTCTGCTTTTCACCCGGGAACACATGCCCTGGTGAGACTACTGACTCTGCCATCCCTGGCTCTCTGTGTGTTTGGTACCAGGAATGTGACTGGTTGCTAGTGACTATCAGAGAATCAACCACCTTAGATTAGAAGTTATTGATAGAGGTCATTTTCCAAGGCTAGCTCTGAACATGCCGATAATGAACTGTAATTGAAATAATGTGCTTTTGTAATGAAAGAAACAGAAAAGAGAACTACTGCTATATTATCTAAGAGACAGGATGAAAAAAATAAAATTCAAGGGTAAATATTGGCTTTAAAGGAATTATTGCATTCTTGATAAAGTATATGTTTAATTACAGATGGATTAGAGAATAGCTCGCTAAATCTGACACTTGAAAATTAAAATATGTTAAATTATAAAAGGCATAGTAACTTTACAATAAATATTTAAAAAGCAGGGACAGGAAAGTCACTTCAATGTCTCCCACCCTAACAAAATCGCAGTCACTAGGTATGGTGGACAGATTTTAAGGTGATCTCTGTTACCCCTGCCTTCTGGATCGTACCCTTGTAGAGCTCTCCCTTAATGTTGAATGTGGGTGGGACCTGCAACTCACGTCTAAGCAATAGAATATGGCAAAGGTAATGGAGCATCATTCCCATGATTATGTCATATTTTATGGCAAAGGTGAGGAGCTGCCATTTCTATGATTATGTTACACAATATGGCAAAGGCGATAGGAGGGCATTCCCACGATCACAGTACATTATATAAGACTCTGTGTCACTAGGACATGCATTCTACTGTCTCTCTCTCCTTCTTGGCTTTAAAAATGCAACCTGTTATGAGAGCTTCATCAACAAGGAAACGAACTCTGTCGACAGTTGAGTGAGCTTCGAACTAGACCCTTCTCAAGTCGAGCCTCCAGATGACAATGCACCCCTCTCTGACACCTGAATACAGTCTTGCAGAGCACCTGGACTCCTGACCCACAGACCTAGAGGGATAAGTGTGTTTGATGTTTTAAGCTACTACATTTATAGGACTTTGTTCACATATTGCTTTTTTGTATAAAGTTAGATCTTATGACATTATATTTTTACTTTAAAATATAAATCTCATGGAGACAAAAACTTTGTCTTGTGTACCCAAAATGCCTACCACCATGCCTGGTATTTATCAAGTGAAAAATAAAATTCTGTTTAGTTAGCAAATGAATAAATACAATCATTTTTGAGCATGAGTAACATTTCAAAATGATATACCATATTTCACTTCGCTAATAAATAATTGATTTGTTTCTGGTTTATTTGGTAGTTATATGTGACACGGCAGATGTAGTCACTCATATGATACAAGCCAGTTGAGTATTATTTCCTTAAGGTATATAACAAAAATATGAATAAGTTCTATGAGAACAGAAATCGTTTTCATAATTGAGAGCTGTATCTCCAACACAGTGCCTAATATATGTTATATCAAAAAAGAAAAAAACTGTGATAAATAAATAAATAAGATTTTTTCCTTGTTCTTAATTAATATGGCTCAATCGGTTTCAGACTGCATTTATTTATACATCATTAAAATCGCTTATCAACATCACTATCATTGTGTGACAGTGTAATTATATCATACCTTTCCCAGCATTGAATATTAAAACTTAAAAAAAGTTAGTCAATAATAGACAAGAAATGCATAGTTATTTTACTTCATGTTTTTGGTGACCAGGAAGGCTTAGCATTTATCTTTATGCTTTTTATAGGCTGAATTTTCTTTGGTGAATGATCTTTTATATTGTTTACACATTTATATATCAATATTTCAATGTTTTACTTATTTGTTAACTTTCATGAACTCTATGGTATTACTGACATTTACCATTGGCCTACCATATTTGTTACAAAATATATTTGTTTCTGTGCACTTTTAAAACTTTGAATATTAATGATAGTTAGTATATTTTAATTAGGTTTGGTTTCACTAAAATGTATAAATTTTATTTCCTTAATACTGTGTATGAAGCTAGTAACAGAGCCTTAGTACACATGAAACAAAATCTCAGAATTGAAAGTAGAAATAGATAAGTTCACAATCAAAGTTTGAATCTTTAAACTGATATTTCAATAATAGATAAAACGAGTTTTTAAAAAAAACTTGGTAAGTATA
This sequence comes from Eonycteris spelaea, assembly GCA_003508835.1. Classification (NCBI taxonomy): domain Eukaryota; kingdom Metazoa; phylum Chordata; class Mammalia; order Chiroptera; family Pteropodidae; genus Eonycteris; species Eonycteris spelaea. The sequence continues at coordinate 2,386,753 of PUFA01000009.1, read as the reverse complement.
TAAAGGACCGAATAACACAATTAATTTTATTTCATTAATAATTATAGAACATTCCACTAAATAACAGCAGAATACACTGTGTTCTTTTCAAGTAAACATGAAACACAAACCAAGATAGACTATGTGCTAGGCCATAAAACAGGTATCCAAACAGAATTTGTTGTCTAATCATGATAAAATTAAATTTAAAACATTACTGGGAAAATATCTTAAAACTATTCAAATAGTTGAAAATTAAACAAAAACTTCTAAATAAACCATGAGTCAAAAGAGAAATTGTAATAATTACTAGGGAATATTTTTTAAATGCTAAAATAAATTAAGTGAAAACAAAGCATATCAAAACTTCTAGGATGCAGCCTAAATAGTTCTTAGAGAAAAATGTACAGTATTAAATACTTAAATTAGAAAAAAAGATACAAAACCAATGTTTTAAATTTCCATAGTAAGAAAGTAATGAGGAAAGTATTAAAAAGAAAATATCAAATAAGATGAAGTGAGAATTAATAAAGGTGCAAAGACCAATAATATAAAATACAAGAAAACCATAAAATAAATCAGTGAAACAAAAATAATTTTTAAAATAATAAGCTTTAGCTAGTTTGATTGACATAAAAAAGAGAAGGCGCAAACGAATTGACAATATCTGAAAGGAAAAGGAGAACTTGCTACAGATTCAACAGGCATTAAAAAGATAATAAAAGAATATCATAAACAATATTATGCCAATAAATTTGACCCCTTAGATTACATTGACAAATTTGTTGAGTGACACAAATTACCAAAATTGACCCAAGATGAAATAGAAAATACAAATAGTCCTATATGTATTTTAGATTTTTAAATTTGTAATTAGAAACTATCCCACACACAAAATGAGGCTTATGTGGCTTCACTGATTAATTCCATCATACATATAATAAAGAAATGGTAGAAATGTGCTTATAGTACTACAGAGAAATAGAGTAAGGGAGAATTCATCTAAATTCATTTAATAAGCATAGATAAACTTTGTTATCACAACAAGACCCCACCAAATAAAACTATAGTCAATGTCTCTCTTGACTGTAGATAAAATAAGCCTTTACAAAATATCAGTAAATTTATTCACACACATACATAGATATACACACATACTAACATATGTATAATGTAATGCACATAATATATATAATATAGCTATAGTAATGCATTTTATATTATTATATTATATTGTATATACATCAATTACCTAGGAAAAACATGGTAAAATACAGTAAGTCCAAAGAATGCAATGTTAGTTTAACATTAAAATCAAAGAATAAAATTCACTATATTACTTGACTAAAAAATTTTAAATACATTCATTATATTAAATGCAGAAAAACATTTATGCAAATTCATACTCATTCAGGATAAAAAACTTTTATCAATCTAACAATTGAAAGGACTAGTCTAAATTTGATAAACGGCAACTATAGTTAAGATTATAAATAATCATAAAAGACTGAATAGTTTTCCTCTGTGATAGGGAACAAAGCAAGATGTCTGCCCTCATCATTTCTGTTTAACATTGTACTAGATATTGTAGCCAGTGCAATAATGGAAGAAAACAACAAAAAAAATATGTACAGATGGGAAATCAGGACATTTAAACTGTCTCTATTTGCCAGCAACATCATAGTGTCCATCAAAATCCTAAGGGAGCTACAAAATAAATTTTTTCTAGAACTAATAAGGGAGTTCAGCAAGGTTAATGTGCAAATTTAATTTATACATAATAACAACACATAACTGGAAATTGAAATAAAAATACTTTCTTAATAACATGCCAAACATGAAATAACTAGAGATAAATTTAACAAACATAGGCAAGACCCATGCACTAAAAACTATAAATATTGCTGAGAAGAATGTAATGAAACATCAATAAACAGAAAAACTATACTATGTTTGTGACAATGTCAGTTTTCTTCTAATAAACTCAAGAGATTGAATACAATTTCAAACAAAATTCCAGTAGGCTATTTTGTAGAAATTGATAGGCTACATCTAACATTTATGGAAATGCAATAAACCTAGAATAGCCAACAAATTTTGAAAAAGAATATACTCATGTGAATGATTCACCCTATTTTAAGACTTTTTCTAGTAGTCAAGATAATGTATTATTGTCATGAAAAGAATGTTTGAAAAATATAACAAAATAATGAAATGGAGGATAACGCCATTTGACAAAAGATGGGAGAATACATATATATTCACAGTAAACATTTTTAGACACAAAAATGAACTTAAAATGAGTTTACAACTAAACACAATTGCTAAAATTATAAATGTTCTAAACGAAAACAGAAAAAAACTTTGCGACCTTAGACTTGATGAAGACTTCCTATAGGGCACCAAAATACATGAACCATAAATAAATTGGACTTCATTGTAATTAAAACATTCATCTCTTCCAAAGGCATGACTACAAAAATAAAAAGGGAAGCCACACAAGAAAAAAACTATTTTAATATGAGTATTTCACAAGGGATTTATGTCCGGATTATATAAAGAAACCTTAAAACTCAATAACAAGAAAACAATCTGATTTTTACAAATAGAAGACTTCAATAAACACATCACTAAACTCAGTACTATGAGTTATAAATTAAAATTGCATTGAGACACTTCTACATAGCCACTAGAATGCTAAAGGTAAAATGATAAACAATAATACTAAGTGCTGGGAGGATGTAGAATAACTGGAATCCTGTTATATTAGTGATGGGAAGATAAAATTGCATGAATGTTTTGGGGGGAAAAATGACTGTTAGTATATGATCTGGCAATTCTTCTTCTAATTATTTAATCAAAATAAGGAAAACATAACATCCATGCAAAACCATAAATCCATACAGGAATGGTCATAGCAGGTTTAATCATCATAGCTCCAAATCTGAGTCAATTCAAACGTTTATCAACAAACGTTTGCATAAATGTACAATGTGCTAGCCACACGATAAGATACTACTCAGCACTGAAAAGGAACAATTCACCAAAACATGTAGCTATGCAAGTGAATCTTAATAGTTTTGCTGAGCAGGGGAAAATAAGTGCAAAGCATGTCCACAACCTTGGCTACAATAGCAAGGATCACAGGTCCCAGCCGGGAAGACCAACATGTAAGCAGATGGAAATACTAGTCCAAAGCGGTGAACACTCCTGCTGAGTGCCCCTTGCTTGGGGAACATTTATGAGAAAGCTGCTGATTTGACCTGGCATCAAGTTGGGTGTTGAAGAATGGAAAGTTTGTCACTGAGGGAAATAAATGATTGAGGCCCTTCCATGCAGAAAGCAGCATGGAGGCCTGTCAGGCATCTTTAACAATCCCAGACCCTTGCCATCCTCCTTCACACTCCTTGCCCCCTGGCTCACCATGCTGCAAGCCTCCAAAGATACCAAGACCTTCCCACTTACAGGGCTTCTTACCTCCTGCCCTGTCACTGTTCAACGAACATGGAGCGAAAGCTTATCACGATCCAAGTGATCTCTGCATCTGGCATGAACAGTTAAGTCATGTGCAATTCAGTTCTAAGGGAAGGAGACAGAGACAAATGGGTAAGTAAACAAATCGGTACAATAATTTCAGATGTCTATCGTGAGTGCTATGAAGAAAATGGTGACAGGACAAGGCTGGGGCTGCACCATCCAACGCATGTAGCTGCTGAACCCCGAATAGTTGCTGTTCTGAACGGAGATGAGCTGTGAGTCTAAAATATACACTAGACAGCAAAGTCTCAGCATAAAAAAATATATATTTCAACAATTTTATACTGGTCCCATGTTGAAATGACATTTCAGATATATTGAGTTAAGAAAATGGTATTAAAATTAATATCAACTATTTATTTTTACTTTTTTAAGTAAAAATTTCGCATTACCTATGTGGGCCACATTATATTTCTACAGCACAGTGCTGTTCTAGAAGGATGCTTAGGAAAATATGCTGCCTGGACAAGGTGTCCTCTCGGCTTTTCCTAGCAAACTCCTACCCATCCCTTAGATGTCATGCTCAAAGGCGCATTAGTTCATTTGCTGTCTCTTTCATTACCAAGAAACTCTGTGGACACAGGGCAGTTGGAGTGTTAAAGAACTGTCTGGAAGCTCAGTGTGCTTGGAGGGTAGGCCATGAGGAAAGATTGACTTTCAAGGGGTGTGACACTATCTAGATAATAAGAGGAAGAAACTGTAGGGTCTTCTGCAGGGGAAGAGAATTGGCGGGGCACTGTCACAGGAAGATGATGTCAGTGGACAATTGTCATCAGAGGAGAGAGAGAATGGTGGTGGGGGGAGCTTGTGTGTTCTGATGGAACTTGTTGGGTGATAACAAGTGTCAGCCAGAGAAGATACCTCCAGAATTCCACAGTATTCAGAGTTTATCTTAAAATCTGCTTAGTATTCACCTGTTATTAATGTTCCGCTGTTAAAAAAAAAAAGGCAGTCATTAGAATAGCCTTTATTTTTCTGAATGCTTGACATATTTTGCAGTTGAAGTGATATATACATACATATGTAAGATTAGATAGATAGATAGATAGATAGATAGATAGATAGATGACAGGTGATAGATTAGATGGATGGATGGGTGGATAGACATAGATGATAGAGAGATAGAGAGATAGATAGAAGATGATAGATAAAGATAGATATAGATAGATAGATAGATAGATAGATAGATAGATAGATAGATAGATAGATGATAGACAGAAAAATGACAGATGATAGACAGACAAAAGATAGATAGATGAAGAGAGAGAAGGGGGGAGAGAGAGAGAGAGAGAGAGAGAGAGAGAGAGAGAGAGAGAGAGAGGAGAGTGATAGAGAGGCAACTACAAAAGCTCACTCAGAATAATAATTCTACCCCATGTGAGGTGATCGCTCCATATTACCATAAGCTCTCCCACTTGATGCATTAGGTCCTCATTGATTTTTCATGCGCAGTTTTCTTGGGGCCGCTTGCAAATGTAGAAATAATACAATAGTCCTTAAAATATGTAAAATTATGTTCAGGTGCCATGTTCCTACTATCGCTCCCAACACTAGCGCACTCGAATCAATTATCCATTATCCTGTATGTTCATCCCTCCAGCTGCGAAACGTATGTATCCCAATCACTGATGGGTTGACCCATTTTCTGATCAAATTTGTCTCACTTAGGGTACCATTAAGAAGAAAAAATTAACATCCAGGGTTTCACCTCCTCCCAATCTCCCACTCACGTATTACTGGGTATTTATTTCTTACATCAAGAATGACATACCCCAGATGTACTGGGTCTTTAATGCACATGAGAATTTCTGGAATGATATGATCGCATGGCTTTTCAGTATCAGTTTGAAGTCTTTCACTCCCATGTCAAATGCAGAAAGAGACTTTGGAAATCACAGCACCCAAGAAAGAATACGAAGCCATCCCTAACCTTTCTGTACTTATAACCCTCTACTTCCCTTCATCTAGTCAAGGATACCCTACATACGCAACTATTAAAAGTCCGCTATGTTAGTTTCCCTTCCCTGTGCCTTTGCAAACACTTTAACCTCCATCTGGAAAATTATATCTGCCCATAAGAATACCTGAAAACTCCTGTTCGATCTGCACGGCTAAGTTCAAACGCTGTGTGTAATCTGAGAACTCTCCATTCCACAGGAAAATCACTTGCTTCATCTGCATGTTTGCGTGACCATACAATATTTGGTTTTCATATCCAGCGTAACACTGTCAAGGTGATTACTGTATTGCTTGGTTATTCGTGGAGACTCGACTCAGGACTACACAAGGTCAAACTCTGGCTCATCCATACACCAGCCGGGAGGTGTGCTCTTTGCATTTCAACAACCGGAATTAGGACCAATGTTTCCAGCCTTGCTGGGTTATTGTGGAGATGAAATTAGTTAATATTTTAATATTTGAAAAATGCTTACAACGGGATTGGAAACATAATGTTGATTTAAACTGAAAAAAATTTGACAAACTCATGCACATCCCTACACATTCCACCTTTCAAGGTGGAAGACATACCTTACATATTTATGTCTCTTACATTTCTAGCCCTGGGCCAGAAACACGATCGGTGCTAAAAAGAGAGAAAAACAATCAAAAAACAAAAAACAAACAAACAAAAAAAATGCTTCTCTGTCAATTTCTATGATCGACTTTTATATGCTCCAGATCAAGGGGACAAATTACTACTAAAAATAAGAAAGCAAATAAGAAGGCAATATACAAATATAATGATATAATAATACAATAATAGCCTACAATTATCAGTGGGATTACTATAAGCCATACAATTACATCTATATCATTTCCTCCCCGCCATGAGAAAGTTGCAGGCATTATCCCTGTACAAGGAAACAGGAGCGCAGGCAAGTAAGCGGCCACCAGAACCCGCAGCCCTCGCTCAAGTCCCGCCCTTGTGCCTCCACGCATGACTGCAGTCTGTGATTCCAGCCCAGCGATATTCTCATTGCAACTCGGGTCCCCAGGCTCCAGCTCGGGACCACCTCGTTGACTGTCGTCTGCAGGTTTCAACTTCAAACGAGATTTAGGTTGTGATTTTCCTTCTCTCCAAGCTAAGCAATGATGCTCTAGGGAGTTCTTTGGCAGAAATTTTGAGAGAGACTGACTCAGGCATCCACTCGATACCATCCCTGAATTTCTTGGGCTTAAATGACCTATAATTCCAATGAATTGCTGTGGCTGTTATTGATGGGAAGGGTAGTGTGTCTGTGAAATTTAAGATAATAGATTTATAACCGCAAGGGAAAATATGTAAAACTTTTAGTGATTACGGACCGAGAAGCTTCCTTTCATTATATATGTTGCCCTTGGTTCACCTCTATGTCTTCCGCTGAAAGATAATTGAATAACTGGCTGTTAATTTGGAATATTCGGTTTTTTCTCTAGACCAGTAATCATAATTAATGACTGATTTACCAAAAGATCATATTAATTCCGAAGTATATTTTAGTCTTAGTAGTGGTATATATCTTTTGTTATCATTGATCATGTGTAACTTTATCAGGTAAAAATAAAACAATAATTTTTGCTAATTTTGTATGTAAACAAATAGAAAACAACTTGGGCCTGATTATCAAACTACCCAAATTATACAAATTTCTTCCTCAAAAGTGTCGTTGAACATATCAAAGTCATACTCTGGGTTGTTCATGTGTGAGCATATTTGTTTTTTTTTATTTGGAACACTCAGTTTAAGGATTAAATAAAGATTTATTTTTCTCTCAGAGTGTGCCAGTCCTTACTTGACATTTCTGGGCTATGCCTGGGAGGTGAGCTGAGATTTTGGAAATGCATTTTTGTATGTCTATGATGAAAGCTGAGCTCTAACTAACTTAACAATAACAGTACTACAGGCATTAATTTCTCCCATGCAAATTTATGCAAATTATGTAAATTTCCAATGGCTCACAGGCCATGGCCTCAGAGAATTTTTTGCTGTGGACAAGTAGAATTTTGAATAAGAAAGGAAAATGTGACTGTCGCCCTGTAATGCTCACTTCTTAAAACTACCCTTTCCCAAACATTCACACTTGATATCATCTGACCTTCACAACACACATCTGAAGAAGTCATTATTACTCTTTTTAAACTGTGGAAACTGAGGCTCAAAGAGGTTATTGAGTTGACTGAGATCATATAGCTGAAAAGCAACAAATCGGCTTCATTTCTTTACAATGTGAATTTCTCCAGGCAGAGAGAAATTCATTTCTTCATATCAATCTCTATCCACAGTACTCAGTGAAGTGATTTTGCTACAAAAGAAATCTGTTAATTCATTCATATTATTGATCATATTTACCATGTGCCCAGTAAATCACAATTTATGAGACAATCAAACAAGCAGACACATTTGTATCTAGAAACTCATATTACAATGTTATAATCATGGAAAAGAAAAACTGTCTAAATGCACAACAATAGAAAATTGGTTAAATAAATTGTGAAGGATTCACAGACTGAAATATTGTGTATACTTTTTGGGGAAAAAAATCTATGGATGTAGAGCAGGGGTCAGCAAATTTGGCCTTCCACTTGCTTCATATATAAAGTTTTCATGGAATGTAGCCATGCTCATTCGTTTATGATTGCTTTGCCCTGCAATGGTAGAGCTGAGTATTTGTGACATAGACAAAAAACCCGTAAAGACTGAAATCTTTACTATCAGATCCTTTAAAGAAAAAGCTTGCCAATCTATGATATAAAGAAATATTCATAAAGTGATAGGTGAAACATGCAGAACACAGAGAGGAGCCATGCTTACAGATATTAGGACTGCCATCCCATTTACCCAGCTAGTTTAGATCAACCTACCAGGACATTTAGATACATGATGAATAATCACTGTGATTGCTTCCTGTGCTCCAGCCACTGCCCTATGACCCCCAGGGAACTAAAGATCTAGAGATGAATCAGTTAACCCCGACTTCAAGGCATTCATAGTCAAAGCACCTGGTATAAAACAAAGTTTAGAAGAAAATAGAATCTACGCCAAATTTATTAAAAGGAAAAAGAGGAGAAACTGGAAAATTATGAAGTGCACACTTTACTATAAATATGATAAAATGAATTCCAATGACAGAATTATAAGGAGAAATTATAAAATCCAAATTAGAGGAGAATATTTTATATGCATCTATCAGAAAATAGTAAACCAGAAGACAAAAACGATGACGAATAAGATGATTAGAACAAAATGTGATATGCTTAGGAATATTCTTATATGGGTATTCATACACATTCACACACATACGTGTTAAGTGCATACACACACAAATAAATAACCCTGTGCCTATGTGTGGAGTGAGAGAACATCCATTCTTTTCCAAATTAAATGAAACACTAACATATACTAAGTGACAAAGTTCTCTCTATATAAATATATACTCACATAGATTAAGTCACATATACAGCTATACAGAAGGTCCTCGAATAATGTTGTTTCCCTGTAACTTTGATGAGATGCTGTAGGAACTTAATTCTTGTTTATTACGTCAATTAGCCTATGATAAAACTGGTTTTGTTATTCCTCCTTTCACTTACGGGTGACATTAAGTGAGGACTTATGCTGTGTGTGTATATACATATGTTGATATGCACACACGTATGTGAATACATAATAATAGAGGTTAGTTTATAACACAGTTCAGAGAATTAACACAATGAAGCCCATGATCTAGGACAACGATGCAAGTCAATTTTACAAGTCAATGGCAAAGATAAGTTAATGCCCTTTCCCTCTCCCATGCTAGGAAATATGATGGGCTAGGAATTGAATCGCAATTAAAATTTTTAAAAATCTATACACATTTGAAATAAATTAGAAATAAGTGTGAAGTGTATCAAAACTATGCGAGAGTTAAATCAATATTTAGAGACAAATATATAGCTTTAACTGAATTCCTTGAAAGCAATAAAAATTTAAAATCAATTGATGTCATTAAAATCTGTATACAATTTATTGAAATTAATAAGAGAATTAAGCAAAGTTGTTATTTGTTTAAGATCACCATTCAAAAAAGTTGCATTCTTACTTATCAATAATAACCATTTACTTTAAAATCGAATAAAAAGCACTATTCACAGTAGCAACAATTCTATTAGGTATGGTAATAAACATTAATAAGACTATAAAGATAATTATTTAAAATTTTTTGAAGCACTTAGAAGAAGACCCAAATAAAATATCTTCAGGTTCCTCAATTAAAATAATTAATATCACAAAGATGCCAATTTCCTCCAAGTGATTTTAAAAATTCAACACAGTTACAACCCAGATTGGTTTGTCAAGGAACTTGCTTTGCTGTCATCAAATTAACATGAAAGAATAAAGAGTCAATTAGAATTAAGACAACTTTGAAAAATATAAGATTGGGTATCTGTCCTACCGGTGTGTAGATGTATTATAAACTTTGATAATTAAAACTACGTGGTTAATGCAAGAGATAGAAGATAGATTGATAAATTAAAACAGAAACCACCCAAACTGACCTGTGCTAACATAAGAACTTAACATAGTACAAGGGTGACTTTAGAAAGTAGCATGGAAAAAATTAATCACACAATAAAGTTTCAGAGAAAACTGTTTATACATGTGACAAGTAAAATATCAGAAACCTACCTCATAACATCCTCAAAGAAGAAATTCCAGACATAATAAGGATGTCAGCATAAAAAGAAAAACTCTAAAGCTTTAGAGGAACACATCAGAAAATATCTGGTAGTAAAGAATTTTTAAAACACGGAACCTAATTTAATAAGAAACCTAACATAATAAGAAGCCAAATCCAACGGAACTGCCAACGAAACTGATTGGGAAATTCAATTCCATTATAAGTAACATTTTTGCACAACAAAAGAAAGAGTAAGGACAAGAAAAAGTAAGGCCTCCACTCATATGAGGGATATAAAACAGAAAGCAACAAAGGAACAGAGAAAACAGTGAACAAACTCATAGACACAGGCAGCAGTATGGTGGTGACCAGAGGGGAGGAGGGACGGGGAGGACGAAGGGGATAAAGGGGTCAAATATATACGGTGACAGAAGGAGACTAGACTCTGGGGGTAGGCACACAATGCAATATACAGAAGATACAGTATAGAATTGTACTCCTGAAACAGACAATGTTACGAACCAGTGTTACCCCAAGTTAATTTAATTAAATTTTAGAAAAAGAAAAAAAGAAGGCCAGATTGAGAAAAGATGTTTATCAAGCATACAGCTAATATAGGAAAAGTATCCAGAATACAAAAGAAACTCCTATAAAGTTGAAAGAAAGATGAAAGAAGAGAGAGAGAGGGAGGGAGGGAGGGAGGAAGGAAGGAAGGAAGGAAGGAAGGAAGGAAGGAAGGAAGGAAGGAAGGAAGGAAGGAAGGAAAAGAAAAGAAAAGAGAAATAAAGGAGAGAGGACGAGAACAATTTGATTAAAAAAAATTGACAGGAGACTTGAAAACGAAAGCTGTAAGAGCATATTATAGGCACAATAGAGAGAGGAAATGTGCTCAGTTTATCAATGCCCTGAAATAGCAAATAAAAACAGAACAAGACACTATTTCACACCGTCATATTGTCAAACACACAAATATCTGATAATACCTAGTTATAGAGAAAATCTGAGAAATGGAAACTCTGTACGCTGCTGGTGGGACATGATGCTGAGGCAATACGTTTGGAGAACAATGTAGGCACCGGATGAGAAAATTTACCATACCGCCGTCTTTCAGTCCAGAAATTTCACTTCTGGGGATATAGCCAAGAAAAATTATTCAAGTATGTAAAAAATATGGAATAGTCTTTAACGAAATTTAAAACACATACATGATTAATACCATCAGCAAATTAGGAATTAAAGAAAACATTCTCAACCTAATCGAAGGCATCTATGAAAAACATTATAATATCAGTGCCAAAGGTGAAAGGCTTGTTAACCCCATCTACAATCAGAAACAGGAAAAGGAAGTCTTCTCTGCCCACTTCCACTCAACATTGTACTTTATGTCCTAAGTAGTACGATAAAGCAATTAAAAATAAATAAATAAAGTCATATAAATTGGAAAAAAATGAGATTAAAACTTCAATTGCAGAGGGTATAATCATATACCTAGGAAGTCTTCTTAAAGAATCTCCAAACACCACAACTAATAAGTAAAATTCATTGTGTGATAGAATGTAGGGTCAATATAAACGTAAATATATTTCAACATGCCATGTGTCACGGACTAAATGTTTATGCATCACCCAAATTCACATGTTGAGATCCTAGCCCCCAACGTGATGCTACTAGGAGGCGGGGCCTCTGGGAGGTGATAAGGTAGTGAGGGCGGAGCTATAATAAATGGGATTAGTGTTCTTGTAAAAGAGATCCCAGAGAGCTCCCTCACCCCCTTCCGTCGTGTGAGGTCACAGGAGGAAGATGGGCATCTGTGAACCAGCGAGTTGGCACTCACCAGACACCCAGTCTGCCAGTCCCTTGACCTTTGACTTCCAGCCTCTAGCACTGTAAGAAATAAGTGTATGTTGTTTTAAACCACCCAATCTTCGGCCTCCGGTTATAGAGGCCCAAACAAACTAAGACACTAGAACTAAACAATGAATACATACTAGAAATAAAACACTGAAAACTGTAAAACGTTGCGAAGAAAAATTAAAGGTGACCCAAATAAGAGATATGCAATGCTAACTGAATGCAAATCTTTTTAGTCTGCTTTATAAAAAAAGAAGAAGAAGAAGAAGAAGAAAAGAAGAAGAAGAAGAAGAAGAAGAAGAAGAAGAAGAAGAAGAAGAAGAAGAAGAAGAAGAAGAAGAACACAACAACAACAACAACAACAACAACAACAACACAGCAACAAGAAACAAATGTCTAAACCAATTCTAAAATATATATATGAAAGAGCAGAGGACCTAGAGTAGCTAAAATAATTTTGGAAAAAAAAAATACATATGAAGTACTTATATACTTCCTGTTTCAACATATATCATAAAAGTACAGTTAGACAGTGTGATATTGGTACAAGAATGAGTACATAAGTGAATTAAACAGAATTCAGAATCTAAAAATAGAACCACACTTACATGGTTAATTGATTTTTCCAAAGATACTAAGGTTATTCAATGAAGAAATGACATTTTCTTTCAACAATAGAAACAACTAGATTATCTGTATAAAAAAATAAATATTGACACTGATCTCACACCATAGAAAAATTAACTTAGTATGAATTCTAGACTTAAATATGAGAGCTGAAACTATGAAGCATCTAGAAGAAAACCCAGGAGAAAATCTTTGTGACAATAGGTTAGGCAACCATTTCTTAAACACGAAAGCAAAAGCACAAACTATGAAAGAAAAATTAACAATGCCTTCATCAAAATGAAAAACCTTTGATTTGAGAGACACAGTTAAGGAAATGAAAAGCCAGGCCACAGACTGGTAGAAAATATTTGCAAATCGTATCTGACAAGGAGCTTCACGCAGATTATAGAGAGAGCCTTATCACTCAATAGCAAGAAAACAAACAAATCAATTAAAAAATTGGCAAAACATTTGAACAGACACTTTACCAAAGAAGATCTATGAATGACCAATAAGCACATGAAAAGAAGCTTAACATCAATAGTCATGATAAAAAGTAAAAATAATTGCAGAATGGTTCTATTCATAATGTTTAAGAACACGTAAAGAATGTCATATATAAATTATATTTATGGAGTTACAGCAGCATAAATATATGCAAATATACTTATATATACAAATGCATGCATATGTGAATATATTAATAATAATAGAGTATTTTTGGATATTTACATTAAATACATATTAGCATAATAAAAACTTGTATGAAATATTAGGGATTTTGAGTAAGAAAGAGAGAACACTGGTATAGTAAAGTGATACATAAGACATTTAAACTATTTCTTTAACGTTTAATTTCTTAAAGTTTGTTAGAATTTGATAGAGTACAGGCCATACTCATAGGATATATATATTAATATATAAATCCATAATCTTTTGGCTGAAAACTTTGGGGCAGGTGTCTTCATAATTCAAAAATTTTTTTTAGATTTTAGAAAAGTAAAATGATCCATGTACTGCTTATGACTTAACAGCCCAGCAGTGTCTGAAGCAGCAACCTGTAATTAAACACGTGAATATTTCTGTGGCAAAGATATGAATATTCACACAAAGAGGGCTATGACAATGATTATAAATAGCCTCACTTCAGTTCAGGTCAGGATTCAGTGCCAAATGAGTTGGCTACGAAGTTCTTTAAGAATGTAATGTCAGAACTTCTCAGATTTTGGTACTGCTAATAAGAGATTACAGCAGATCCCCAGCGGTTTGTCGTAGGCCTGATATATGAAAAATAATTACAAAGAATGGTCGCCTTCACCTTCAAAATTGAGCTCTCTCCAGTTTCCTATGCAATGAGCTTACACATAAAAATCAACAATTATTATACGTACTAAGCTGAGATTTGTCACCACCTTCCCTGGCTTCCCCCCTCAACAGATGCAAAGGACCCCCCTCTGACACATCTCTGATTGCGTGTTCTTTGCTGGGTTCAGGTTCAAGTACAAGTGTGCTCTCTGTGTTTGCCCCCACCTTTCCCACCCCATGGTGTGAGGACTCTGGCTCCTCTTCCCATCTCCTTACCCTCGCTTCTGAGTTCTTAGTCTTTACACCTGCAGATGCTCAAAGCTAAATTTAAACTTAGCTTGTTCTGTGCCCTTCCAATGTGCTCAGCAATACCGGCTGCCTGTTTAACTCTTTAACTTAGAAGTGGCTTTTATCTGATGGCTGATCGGGCAGATTTCCCTATGACCTGCATGTGCTGTTCTGTCTACCATCTCTGTTGCCATCAACATACTCTGGTTGCTGTGGTGATAGAGGGAGGCATTGACAGTCCTGTTCAGAGTAAGAGTCCCTTCCTGTGTGGCGTCCACTCTGAGGACACATTCACCACTAGACCATGTGAAGATACTTCCTGTGTCACACCATCAGCCATCCCCCGGGCAGCAGCAGGAGCACAGGCTGCAACTTCCTGCTTATTCTAGGTGGGTTGCTGTTCTCAGATCTGGGCATTTCATAGGTCTGTTAAGAAAGCTTCGTAAAAAAGTTTTGAGGCTACTAGAGGGTTGACAATATTTATATTTTGCAAAGTTAGACATTAACAAACACATAAGCTACCACCTCTTATCACCATCATTCGGCTTTTTGAAATATATGCAATATTGAACCTTTTGTCACAGCCAACAGAAAACTTTCCACAAAAGGTCTTGGTGCATGAACTGCATTTATGAACCATTAGACAAATGTCCAGTTAAGGGATAAATGTGTGTCAAGCCACAGATTTGTAGTTTTGCTCTGAAATAGTCACTAGGTTTCTGCCTGCTAGTGGGCAATTTCTTGACAAGTTAGAAAATGTATAACCAAATACAAACATTTATAGAACATTCAACACCTTTTCCCTATGAGTGGAAAAGAAGAAATAGCGTTCACGGCAATGATCCTGTTTTTAAATAGCTCTGATTTCATTCCTGCAAGCCTCCTTTCTGTCACTTGAAATCACCTTTCAGTAACAGGAAATAACCAGAGATGCAAGAAAAGATTTATATAGAAACTGTTCCTTGTAATTTTCTTCACACACACACACACACACACACACACACACACACACACACACACCCCACCACACACAAAAGGGGCAGCTTCCTACATTGCCAAAATTGGGGAAATGGTAAATAAATATTGGGGCTCTTATGTGGGAAATTATGCTGCCTTCAAAAATCACACATTTCAGGAATATGGATTCATACAGGAAAACGGTTATGACTGACATAAAGTGAGACAAGCAGGACACACAACTACGTTTGCTGATGTCGCTTATACATAACACACAATTGCCAGTGCTTCCCTCTTGCGCTTCCCTCCAAATTAGCATCTGTATACTGTTTTTTTTCCCCCAGCTTTTCAAAAATTAACATGTATTATTTTTATAAACAGGATAGGTTCATTTATATTCATTTTAATCAAAAACTATAGTGATCAGAAGCTACCTTGGAACTGAGGTCCTCAGATTATGTCTCTACCTGTTACACCTGTCCATTCCTTATTAGAGTCTCACCGCTTTATTAAACAATATTGGGTTGAGTCTTAAGTGACTGATGATGTAGCCAATCAGCTAAAACTTAGTTAAAGCCACCTGTTCAAAATCTGAAAGAATTCAGATAGTTATTCACATTATTGTATCTGGCTTGCTAGGCAAATTAATCGTGTAAGTAAGAATTAATGAAGAGACATACTTAAAATATTTGTTTATGTCCCAGCAGGCAATTCTGAAGCTTAAAGTAATATTTTAACTGTTTATGGTTCTTCTCTGCCCATTAAAATGGGTCCCCTGGGTGGGCCTATGGTGATGGCACTTTCTCAGCCAGATGAAGATGAAATATAACAGAGTAATTAAGTCTCTGACGTCAGGGTTCAACCTGCTTGAGTCTGAGTCTTGGTTCCATGATGGCTATGTGACTTTCACGAAAATTGCTGAACAGCCCTATTTCTCGGACTTTCATTTGTAAAATGCAGGTGATACAAAAAGCTCTCTGGTCAAGTTTCAAGGCCATTCATTCATTTATTCCCAATTCAGAACAAGAAGTCCCGGAGTACTTGACCAGCCACCAGGGCAGCGCAGAGAACATGACAGATGAATCTCCCGCCTTCGTGGAACTTATGCTCCATCTGGGGAGAAATACAGTTAACCAGCAGGCAGTAAACGCTGGTTTGCAGAGCTGTGAGAAAACATAAAGGAAAATAAAGCAGGACCCGGGAGCAGAGAATGGTGGGGTCTCGTATGTGTTTCAGATAAGGGGGTCCGTTCAGCAGCATTTCGAATGCTTTATACCCTTCTTCCCTCCCTCCCCAGGTGGGAACTAAGAGCCAGAGCAGGGGGTCAGAGGGGAGGGCAAGATGAGCGAGTTTCCAAAACAGCAAGGAAGACACTGTCCAGGCCGAGAGGGACAGGGACAGGGTAGCAGCGACAAGAGGGCGGGGGGCCAGCGCGCACCCTGAGAGCTGGCCATTGGTTTTAGCTCAAAATTAAGCTCCTGGAAATGTTTGAAGCATGACACGTTGAGTTCTTATTTGTGTTTTCAAATGTTCCCCTGGTGCCTGTGCGGAGAACAGGTCACAGAAGGACAGAGGGGAAGCCGTGAGGAGTCCACGCTGTGACTCCGGTGAGCAGAGATGACAGTTTTCTTCACACATGTGCAGAAAGGGGCCAGGAAGCCATTGGTTTCAATGCGGATGGAGAGAGCAGTGACAGACTGGCGTCGTCCACAGGGGTGACCACCCTCTGTCGTCCCTCTGGATTCAGGGCTGAGCAATAGGGCGAATGGTGACACCATTACTAAGCAGAAAGATGTTTGGAGCAGGTCGGAGAGGGAAGTTCAGAGTCCAGATCTGGCCTGGCTGACCGTGACAGACTCCGGCAGCTGAGTGGGGGTGCCGGGCTGGCAGACAGGTACGTGCGCCCCCACCCAGTTGTGCTTGGAACTTAAAGACATGAGATTAGATGAGATGACCTCGAGTGTCAGAGCAGATAAGATGAGGGCTGAGGGACGCGTTAAGCAAGAAGAAATGAAGTGGCCCAAACACAAGACTGAGAAGGAGCAGCCGCCAAGGCAGCTTGGCGGCCCCGAAGCTGAGAAAGTGAAATACCATCCATTATAGAAAGCCGTGGGTCTGAGAGGGCCCCAGGGCAAGTCAGGGCCCCTTTCCTGTTCAGCGGCATTTCCAATGCTTTATACCCTTCTTCCCTCCCTCCCGCCTCCCTCACTCCCTTCTTTCCTTCCCTTGAATAACACGCAAAGGTAAACCCACCTTTCAAACTAAAAGCCACGCCCGTGACAATAACTCCATCTGCCCACATGCCCACACGCCAACCCCATGCCTGCCTCCACGCCCCACAGCCCTCGGCATTCCTCCCTTGGCGCGTCATCAGCTTGTTAACTGGTTTCTCATTTACCTGTAAGTTTAGAGCATCTCTGTGTAGTCCAAAGAAAGGCACTTTTCAGCTACTGTTTTTAAACCTCATAAAGTGTCCTACTGCTAAATGTATTTCGGACTTTTTCCACGCAACCTCAGGTTGTTGAATTCAGCTTTCAGTTAGGAATCACGGCAGTTAATTTCGTTTGGAAGGCTGTCCAGTGTTTTATTTTGTGACGTCCCGTGGTTTGTTCTGCGACTCTCCCACTGCTGGGCACGGTCGTTATTCCTAAACTTTCGTAATTGTGAGCACTGAGGCTGTAGGATGTGCCCGTGAGGTTCTAGGATGTACATCCCTTGGAAGTTTCAAAACTTTTAAATAGTGCCACTTGAAACTCTAATAATACGCTATTGTGGACTTGGTTTACATTTCCTTATGACTAAGTCTACTGCACATTTTTTATATGTTTATCGGCCTTTGTTGTTTAAATGTATTTTGTCCTTTTTTAAAAATTGTTATTTCATTTTTATATCAATTCTTTGTTAGGTGTGTTTATTGCAAATCCCTTCTCCTAGTTTACAACTTGCCTTTTTGCTTTCCTTAAAGGTTGTTTTGTTTAATTTTAGTCAGTTGAAGTTTTTTCCCTGATAGGCAGTACTTTTGTGTCATGTTTAAAGATTTATGAGATTATCAAGATCTGAAGCATATTCCCATTTATTTTCTACAAAGATTTTTAGTGTTTTCTATTTGAGATTTTAATCCACCTAGAACTAATTTTTATGCAGAGTATAAAGTAGGGGCTCGAGTTTTTATTTTTACATATGGAGAACCATTTTTCCAATGGATTTTCTTAAAGTTCATTCTCTGCCACCTTACGTGTTCCTCTGATGTATATATATCAAAGCCCCCTGCGTCTGTAGTTGGATTTCCCCTGCTGCTCCATTGGTCAGGATGTCTTTCCACACTCTTGTGATGTCTACAGTTTCATTGTAGGTGCGAATCTCTGGTATCACCACTTCTTACTTGTCTCCTTCAGAGGTATCCCGGCTAGCTTTATTCTTTAGTAAAGATTTTAGAAGTCACTTTTCAAGTTCCATAACAGGAACTACATGGAATGGAGAGATCAGTTTAGGTAAAATTGATATCTTCCTGAGATATTAAGATTGCCTATCTATGAACATGGTATATAGCTCCTTTTATTTAGATATTTTTTACTGTCTTTTATTAAAATTTTTCTGGGGTGTTCCTTTCAGTTTTCTCTCTTTTCTCTCTATAGTTCTCCCAGAGTGTTTTTAGGGGAAAGATTCAGCAGTTATGTTCCTTCGGAATCTTGGCCACAGCCCAACCCAGAGTCCTTCTGTCTCCTCCTCTGCCTGTTGGCCTCTAACTACGCTGCCGACGTCAGCTCACACGGTGCAGCTGCACACCATAACTTGCATGGTCCTCCCTGTTCTTAACACTCTGTGTTCCCCTCTCTCCTTTGTTAACAGCTATTCAGCCATTAGTGTTTGGCTCACGCAACACCTCTCCCATGAGTGCTTTTTGACCTTCCAGCCTGGGTGAGTTTCCCATAATTACTTGTGTTTACATCTCACATAGAGATATATCAGTGTTGTTACTTATATCAGCAGTATGCTCCACTTTATATCAGCAGTATGCTCCTTTTCATGGCTGAGTAATATTCCATGGTATGAATATACCACAATTTGCTTCTCCATTCACCAGTTAATGTATGTTTTGGTTATTTCCAGTTGTTTTCAATTATAATAAAGTTACCATGAATATTCAAGTACAAATCTTTGTACGGAGGTGAGTTTTTATTTCTCTTGGATAACTCCTAGGAAACCAGGATTGGTGGGGTTTCCGATCATAAGAAACTACCAAATGGTTTTCAAATGACCACACCATGTTCATCCCTAGTAGCCATTTATGAGAGTTACAGTTGCTCTACATCTTCACCAATACTTGAGAATAAGACTCATTTAAAATTTAGCTATTCTAGGGGGTATGTACAATTTCTGTTGTTTTAGTTTGTTTTTCCCTAAAGACAAATGATTTTGAATTCTTTTTGATGTATTTATATGTCATCCTTGTATCTTTGGTGAAATGTCTCCTTGACTCTTACACCCACAAGATTTAAAATCACATTATTTTTCTTTTCTATTATTGAGTTGTAGGAGTTCTTTATATATTCTAAATACAAGCTTTTTGTCAGATAAATGTTTTGTAAATATTTTCTCCCAGTCCATGGCTTACCTCTTTATTTTGTTAACTATCTTATAAAGAGCAAAAGTTTTTAATTTTTATGAAGTTTCATTTATGGTTTTTTCTTTTTATGATTCATGGGGCTTTTTTACTCGAAGAAATCTTTGCCTAGCTCAAGGTCACAACTATTTTTTTTTCTCACATTTTTATCTAGATGTTTTACAGTTAGCTGCTGCTATATTTAGGTGTATGATTCATTTCTAATTCATTGTTTATGTAGTGTGAGGTAAGGGTTGAACTTCATTCTTTTCCATCTGGATGTCCAATTATTCAAGCACCGTGTGTGGAAGAGACTATTTTTCCTTTTTAAATTGCTTGGCAAGTTTTGTTGAAATTCAGTTGACCATATACTGAGGGTGTGTTTTCCACTTTCCATTCTTCTCCATTGATCTATTATGTCTATACTAATAACACAATGGCTTGATTACTGTAGGTCCATTATAAGCTTCAATGCATACACTGTAATTCCCCAAAAGTTCTTCTTAAGTGTTTTGTAATTCCATATAAATTATAGGATCAGCTTGCCAAAACAAAAAAAAATGCCCTGCTGTAATTTTGAGTGGGATTTGGGAGGATCTATAGTTAAATTTAAGAATATTTAATTGAGTGATACTGAATCTTCCCATCCCCAACATGTTTTATTTCTTCATTTTTTCCCTTTTTTCACTCAGTTCAGCAGTGTTTTGTAGGTTTTGCTGTGCAGATCTTGCAAATATTCTGTTAAATCTGTCCCTGTGTGTGTCATATTTTTGATGTTCTGGTAAATAGTATTGTTTATTTAGATTTCAATGTTTAATTGTTCATCACTCATATGAAAATACGTTTGGTTTTTGAGTGCTGACTTTGCATCTTAGGGCTTTGCTAAACTTATTTATGAGTTAGAAATTTTCTTTATATTTTTCTTGGAATTTTCTACACAGACAATTATGTTTCTGTGAATAAAGATAGTTTTACTTCTTCCTTTCCAATTTGGAAGCCTTTTATGTCTTTTTCTTGCCTGATTGCACAAGCTAGGACCTCCAGTACAATATAAAATACAAATGGTGAGCGCGAACATCTGTTCCTTGTTTCTAATCTTTAGAGGAAAGCATTCTGTCTCTTGCCATTAAGTATGATGTTAACCCCAGCTTTTGCTACATTCCCTTCACCAGGTTGAAGAAGTTCCTTCCATTCTTAGTTTGAAAAGATTTTTTTTTTTACTGTTTCTTTGTTTGTTTGTGCATTTGTTTTATCATGAATAGGTGTTAAATTGAAAAAATATATATATATATTTCTGCAGCTACTGAGTTGATTTTTTTTTTCTTTTAGCCTGCTATGAATTACAAGGATTGATTTTAGGATGTTAAGCCAAACTTGCATTGCTAGGATAAGCTTTTTTGGTTATGATGTATTATGGCTTTTTGTGTGTGTGTGTTGTTGGATTCTACTTGCAAAAAAGAAATTTCTTACAGATTTTCTGTATTCTTGAGGGATATTGCTTTGTACATTTCTTTAAATCTAATAAAGATAAAGATGTCTAGTTTAATTATGGTAATGCTCACAAAATAAGTTGAAGCTCATAAAATGAGTTGAGAAATATTCCTTCCTATCATATATTCTGCAAGAGTTCCTATAAATATGTTCAGAGGTCTTCTTTAAATGCTTGGCAGAATTCATCAGTGAAATACATGGGCCAGGAGTTGTGATTATTTTATCGGTTAGTTCTGTTTGGCTTTTTTTTGTGGTGGGGGTTGGGGAGGTAAGGGAGAGATTTTTTAACAACAAATTTGATTTCTATAATAGATACAGGAATTTTCAAGTTACAGTCTTGAGTTAGTTTGATACTTTTCTCTTTCAATGACTTTATCCATTTTACCTAAGTTGCTGATTTTGTTTTTTGGCCATAAAGTTGTTCATACTATTTCATTATTGTCCTTCTAATATTTTTTCCATTGTTTGGGATGTCACCCCTTTTATTGCTCTTAAGGGTAATTTGTATCTTCTCTGTGTTTTATCTTAATCAGCTTGTCTAGAAATTAATCAATTTAATTAATCTTTCAAAGAATCAGATTTTGGCTTCATTGATTTTTTTTTTCCTATTGTTTTTCTGTGTTCTATACCATTGCTTTCTGTTCTTTTATTGCTTTTTTTATTGTTTTGGGTTTACTGTGCTCTTTTTCTGTTTTAAGTTTCTTTTTTGGAAGACTGAGTCATTGATTTGAGACATTCTTTTTTCTACTACAGCATTTAATCCTAAACATTTCCCTCTAAGAACTACTTTAGCTGTATCCCATACATTTTTTATATATTGTCCTTTTATGTTCATTCCGTTCATGATATTTTCTAGTTTTTATTGCAATTTCTTTTTAAAATCATTATTCAGAACTAGGCTGCTTAATTTTCCAGTACTTTAGGATTTTCTAGATATTTTATATTATTGATTTCTATTTTAATTTTGGTATGATTAGATAACCATATTGTTTTATCATGTAATTTAAATTCTTTTAAACTTATTGAGACATTTTTTATTATCTATATTAATAAGAAACATTCCTCTTAGTTTTCTTTACTAGTTTATCAAAAATGTTTATGATAAAAGTGCACTGAATTTCATCAAATTGTTTTTTTGCATCAATTGAGATGATTATTTTTTTCTCCTTTAATTTATTGATACTGTGGTCTATTTTAATAGACTTTGGATATTGAGCACATCTTGTATTTTTGAGGTAAATGTAATATGCAATATTTTAACATACAACTGAGTTTGAATTGCTAATGTTTTATTTGTGTTTTTTGCCTTTAACTCAGTAAGTGACCTATAATTTTTTCTCTTCTTGCTCTGGCCTCCAGTTTCAGAATCAAGTTAATACTAGAACTATAGAGTAAATTGGGTACCTTCCTTTTTCTTTAATCAGAAGCAATTTGTAAATGATGTAGTTTATTTGTTCCTTGATAGTTTGGTAAAATTTATTCATAAAACAACATAGACCCAATGTGTTTCTAAAAGAGATACATTGATGTACTCTATATGCCAGGAAGTTTATTTTGTAATACTAATTGGTTTATTTAGATATTTTATTCTTTCACTCCAATTCCATTCATATTATTTCAATAATTATCCTTTTCATACAAATCGTCACATTTACTGTAACAAAGTTATTCACAAAATCTACTGTGTCTGTTACTAATTTTTTTTGTTCCGAATATTTTGATTTGGACTTTTCTTTTTTCCCCTCAATAATCTTACCAGAGATATTTTTTCTGCTTCAATCATCTTTTTAAAAAACAGTTTTGATCATATTGATTCTTTCAATTTTTTTTCTAATATCTGCTCTTGTCTTTGCTTTATCTTGGATTCTATTTTCTTTGGGTTTACTTTATTGCTTTTTATATAATTTATTAAACCGACTGCTTACTTCACTAAATTTTTCACACAACATATTTTATCGTAGATGAATAATATTTCAATAAACTTTACTTTTTAGAGAGGCAACCTATTTTTAAACTTGAATATTTCTTACTAAATACCTTTAAAGTTATAAAGTTTTATTTTATACTTTAATTTTACATGACAGATTTTTATAGATAATGATTCTATTATTATTTACTTTTAAATAATTTGTAATTTACATTATTTCTTCTAATTTGTTTCATGACTTATTAAGTTGCCTTTTTTTCAGTGTCTAAACATATGGTGTACTTGAGAGATACCATCATTTTATTGATCCCTGATTTTCTTACAATGTGCTTAGAGACAAAGGTCTATTTAATAAAAATTTTTTGGTATTGGTTGAAGCTTCCATTACAGACTATTACTTTGTCAATGTTTGTAAACAGCACATGGATGTTCTTAAAGAAAGTGTGGTCTTGGCATTTTTCAGAGCGTTATGTATACCTTAAGCTTTTCTGTATGTAGTTCAAATCTCTATATCCTTACTAAGTTTTTCACCTTCTCATTATAGCAGCTTCAAGAGAGGGTTGTTAAAAATAGCTCATTCTGATTATGGATCTGCCAGTTTCTCCTTATAAACTCAGTAAACTTTTGCTTTATACAAATTATAATTATGTTATTAGTTGCATTAAGGTTCATGATTATTGCCTATTCTGATTGTTTCCTTTTATTATAAGTAACAACCTTCTAAATTCCTAATGACAATTTTGACTTAAATTTGTTTTTCTGATACAAATTTTGAATATCTCTATTTTTATTAGCATCTGTCCGAAATATCTTTCTTCTAGTCTTTCATGTTTTCTACACCATTTTATGTTTAGATGCATCTCACAAACAGCCTTTGGCTAGATATTGTTTTGGGGGAATGCCTTCATGTTTACCATTTTCTGGGTAATAAACTAAATATGTATTGGCTTACACTCGTCACTAAAACGTGCATGTTTAATGACAGATTTACCCACACCTACATCACACGCAAAGTAGTGGCAGATTTGACTCTACAGTCCAAATCTCCCACGCTTAATTCAGGAGATTTTTCCTTTATGCTATCTTTATTTATATGTAAAGAAAAATAAATATTTCCATGTGGAAGATATGTATAACAATGGAGAGACCACTTGAGCAAGCAAAAAGTCAAACATCAGGAAGACCACGCCCCCCGGACATTGCCAATGAGCCTCTGGGTGTGCTCAGTCCAGGCATCATCCTCTCTGGCCCTGAACTTGCCATGCTGCTGAAGCAGCCAGCACATACGTGACCCCTTCATAGAATTATCATGAAATCCACTCGAAGGCATTAAGAAATTCATGTTCAGTAAGGGAAACAGATGTTCACAAGGCGAAAGCTCTAAAAAGTGCCCTAGACCAGGCTCTTTTTATTACGTCATGTGGTCTCTTTCTAGAGGCATCTGTACCGGGTTTAACTGTGTCCTCCTAAAATTCACGGGTTGGAGTTCTCGGCTCCTGCACCCCAAAATACGATCCTGTTTGGAAACAGGGTCATTGGGGTCATGACAAATGGAATTGGTTAAGAGGATATTGTTAAGGTGGCTCCTAATCCAATATTTGTCCTGATAGACAGGGGGAAACCGGACCCAGACATGCACAGAAGAAGAACAGCATGTGAAGAGAAAGACAGAAGTTAGGGTAATGCTCCTGTAAGCCGAGGAATAGCAAAGATGGCCAGCAAACCGACAGAAGCTGGGAGAGAGGCATGAGAGAGACCCCCCCTCGTAGCCCTCAGAAGGAACCGCCCCTGCCCGCACTTTGATCTGAACTTCTAGCTTCCAGAACTCTGAGACAACAATTCCCTGTCGCTTAAGGTACTCAGATTGCGATGCTTGGTTACTCGGCCCCAGGAAACTAACAATACGGTATCTTTATAACGAGGAAGCTTCTTGCTGAATAGTCATGTCTGCCTTCCATAAATGCGAACACGTACGCACAGGCACACCGAGGAGAAGTGTCGCATCGTCTCTCGTTATGGAAGGCCTCGCCTCTCCGTGGAAGCTCCCCCAGGGAGTGGAGTGTAACAGGTAGGACCCTGGGCTGGGTCAGGAACTTCACTTTGGACATTCATTTAGACCAAAAGAAACCTTTCCTGCTGGCTTGTGGTGTCATTTGCACAAGCAGAAGGTCACCACCCTAATCAATCCGACGTGAAAGAACTGCACGTTTTCAAAATATTTTGCCAGCAGATCTGCATTCGAATAGCATAATTAATGTTTGATTGCCCAATGTTTATTAATTCAAAGACACATATAAATAACAGGATATGCAATAAAAATCGCTTCTCCCAAATTCCTATGATGTCACCGGCAGCCAATCGGAGCTGAAAGGAACATTCCTGCGGATTATTTCTGAAGTTCCTGGCAGCTGGGCCAGAGGAGCAGGGGCCCGGCAGGGTGGGCCGCGGCAGCGGGGGCCAACATCTGCCCGCAACACCCCGTGTGGCCTCTGAGCCACGCCCGGCTGTCCCATCTGGCCCAAGCGTCACATGTTCTCCAGAAAGCGGTGGGTGACAATGAGAGCCTTTCCCCTCGCTGCTCCAGCCCGGATGTGCGTTCCTCCCATGAGGGGCCTGGAAGAGGGGAAATGCTGGACAAGGACTGGGCAGATCCAGAGAGGCCGGCGACCGTGTTGCCCACACGTGGACGTGAAATTTCGGTCCTGCCAAGGGGAAGAGAGATGACGTGGGGCTGGACGAGCACGGAGTTTGCAGCAAGGCCTGCCTTTGCCTCGCCTGGGCACGCAGCGGGCCTGGGGATCCAGCCGTCTCCCCAGCCACTGGCGCTGGGTCCATCCTTCAGTTAACTCCTCCAGACCTGTCTTTTTCCCCGTGCTAAAGGGAGATGCGAAGCCCCCATGCTCCCTCCTTCATCGGGGTATTTATGAAAAGTTGATTTAGTCGTCTGCGTTGGGGCAGGCATGCTCTGAGCATTGCTAGTAGTTGTTCATTTATTCAATCCGCTAAGGCCTACTGAGGGCCTGCTATGTGCCAGGAAGCAAATCAGTTGCCAGAAACATTAAGATGAATAGGTTGACAGTTTAACGGGGAACAGAAACAGCACCCCACTTTGAAGCATGCGTTACGCTAAGCACACGTTGGAAGGGCCAGGGGGGACCTTTGGGATGCAGGAGGCACCTTTTGACCTCCAGGTGGTAGGTGGGCTGCTTAGGAACAGCCTCAGCAAGGCAGGCGCCTTGACCTGGCATGGACCTGTGGGGAGCAGAATGAGCTCCCTGGGCGAAGCCATGTGCAGAGGGGCGGAGGCCAAGGAGACATGGCCGGCTCTGAAAGGGCGGAGGTCGTGGCTCTCCAGAGTCAGCGCGGGCCCGGGATTCTGTTCTCTCCCTCGAGGGGTTTAGAATCTAAGTGGGAGGTGAAGAGAGGAGAGTGATCACTCCATGGACTGGAGACTTCCCATTTCTAAAAGTTAAAATAAAAAATAAAATGTTAGCTCCCCGGGGCCACATGAGAAATGGCCTACTGAGTGTGGGTGGAGAGACTGCTTGGGGCTTGGATGGGGTGGCGGGGGCCTAGATCTGGGCTTTGGAGTGGCAGGACATTCTGGAAGGCAGAGGGTCAGGAGGAGGGAAGGAGTCGGGGCAGACCCTCAGATCTGGAAGTAACGGAGCTCTCGGGCAGCGTGGATCTGAGCCTCTAGGTAGGCGACGGGCAGGTGGGGGGCCTGGGATGAGGTGAGAAAGAGATGACAGGACCCCACAGGGGAAGAAGGGTGGTGCTCTCTCACTCAGCACGGTGCCTGGAAGGGCACAGAGGTCAGGGGCACAGACCACCGCCCGCCCCAGTCCTCAGGAGGCGTGACAGCCAGAGGCCGGCAGACCTGGCTTTGAATCTGGCTCCGTCGCTCCCCGACTCGAGGACACTGAACGAGGGACCTGAGTTCCTGCAGCTGGAAAGGGCCCCTAATAGTGACACTACTGATGCGCCCCTCCCCCTCCCCCCAGGAGCACTTGTGGAGGACCTCAGCACTTTTTGCTCGGCCAGAGTTTCGTGTATCCATTCTCCTTTTCCCTTTCCTTTTCTCTTCCACTTCGCCCTGGATCTGTATTTCCTGCCTCAGTTTCCTTCGTGCTACACCTGTGTGTAAAAAGACACTCCCAGAACTGGATGGGCGACGGGCGGTTTGCAATCCAGCACCCTGGCTTTGGAGCCACAAAGTCCCAATGACCCGAGCAGGTGCTCCCCGCCAGAGGACCCCCTGCGGGGTGCGTGTCCCCCAGGTGAGAAGGTGGGGATTTCCGCCAAGATCTTCCCGAGAGCCCCAGGCCATGAAAGGGCATAATGACCCTAGCGGGAAGGAAAGGGCAAAGGGGACCATTTTCTGACACTCCCCCACCTCAGGGGGTTTGAAACCTCACCCGTTTGCCCACAATTCCAGGCTGCCCTTTCTCGTCCTTTCCATGACCTCGGCCTGCAGCAGTAACATGAATGGGCCTGTTATTGCCCCGTTTGACAGATGAGGAAAGCAAGGCGGTGGGCGGCTCAGCGGGGACGGGAACACAGGTGCCCGGGGCGGCGTGCGGAGCTGCACAGCCCGGGGACACTGCTCCCCCACCCGCGCTGGGCGGCGCAGCAGGGAGGCAGCCAACTGCCCGCTCGGTCAGGAGGTAATGGTGCTCCAGCTGCTTATCCACCATCTTTGAGTGGCAGGCCCCGAATTCCTCATGAACTAACTAACATCCGTGGTCCGGCAGCTCGTCCAAGGGTCCAGCCGTATCAGATCACTGGCATTCTGCACGGTCTATCTCTCCCCGAAACCTGTGCTCGCGCCTCGTAAACAGAGGTTTCCGGTGACAATAATGAATGAGCGGGAGGGGAGGAAGAGGCAGGCTTTGTGGACGGCCCCAAATCCCCAGGGCTCCCAAGAATTAAAGTTGGTTTTTCTGCCAAAGGGAGGCCTGTGTGGACAGTGTGACATCAGGAAAGGGCCGGGGATACTCAGCTGTTCTGAATTTACCCCGGAACGCAAGGGCCACGGGCCTGGGCCACCTGGCACCCAGCTGTTCACGGCATCATCGTCCCAGAATCCTGCCCCGATGGCGCCCCCACGGACCGGCTAACACAGTCCTTCATTGTCCATACTTTGCTGTGTCCACTCAGCTCTGTCACTCCAGGCTTAAGTGACAGATGCAGGACAGAGACCCAGGAAGCCCAGCCAGGGTTCCCTGTCCACACTGGGGGCCAAGCCTGGGAATAAAGCTACTGTTTCTCACTCCCACGGGATCTGAGCAACCACGACCTCCTTCCTCACCCACAAAGGTGTGCTGCTCGTGTGCGTTCCCGCCAAAACACAAAAGGGCACTCGCGTGGGCGAGAGGACCCGGGTCCGGCTGGACCAACATGTTGTCATCCCTCGGACGAGATGATGGATCCAGAGATGTCGAGGCTCAGAGCCGTAGCTGCGTGTTTTCTGAGTGGCATTTCACACTGCAGCTAAGAAAGACGTGGACAGCGTCTCCTCTGCAGGGGACAGGGGGCGCGTGGAAAGGGCCAGTGTCACGTCTGAATCTTCTCGGCGTCAGTCCAGTTCTGCTGCCCTTCTCCAGCGGGACCAGGGGAGCCCATGAGGGGAGAGGAGCTGCATTTCCTCAGTCGGGTGTCGCTATACGTCCTGCCCCGGGCCCCAGGCATGCCGCTCCCAGCTGCCTCGGCTCTTGGCTGCCATTAAAATGGGTTTGTCCTTGAAGACTCACAAGGAAGAGTCTTAAACACTGAGGAATAAACTTTTGAATTCGATCGATCTTCCTTCTGTGAAAATTTCTGGTTCCTCCACATGCCCAAACCTCAAAAGAGGTAAGTTTATCAACTTCCTATTTATTGCCTTATAGCTATTCCTAGAATAAAGTTCGATAAGTGTCATGATGTCCCCAATACATTCTAAGCCACAAGGAACTTTCTGGATATTGCAGATTCTCTTGCGGGCCCCTGGAAATGCGCCGGGGCGAGGCCGGAGGTTTCTCTGTATGAAAATCTTGGCAGCAAATCCCATCACTCCGGGACCGCTCCGGGTCGCTGCTTACACGAGGCCAGTGCTTGGCGACTGACTGCCCACACGGGAGGCACAAATACAGACGCCTTCAGCAGCCAGGCGAAGGGGCGAACCTCGCAGACGGAAGTGGCAGAGTGGCGGGGACAGCTGGAGACGGGAGCGCCCACTCCACTTCGAGGCGCTTAAATTTTTTTTTACTATTATTTATAGAACCGCGACACCTGCCTCCCCGTACCTCCCACCATGCACGTCTGCGAGGCTAATCGGTGATTACATCCTAGTCCTAACCCTGACGCCGTGTGACTGCCAAGCTCTCGGAGAACGTGAGCATTCCTCTTTGTCCCTGCCACCTCTCTGATGCTCACCACTGCCCACGCAGGGCCTGGGAACCTTGTTGAGAAAGCGAGGGGAGGAAGCTGAGGGACGGGGGGTGGGAGGCGAGCCCCCCCACCGACGTCTTAGGACGAGCCTCGTCCCACAGCGCCTCTCCTACCTGCGGGCAGGTAGGAGACCTTGCTGCTCATGGCAACTTCCCCGGTGTCCTCGGGAAGCAGCGTGGCCTGTCTCTGTCACCACAGTGACCGTTGCCCCAGAGCGGTTTCTGCAGAGTGTTCTGCTGCCCTTGGCCCTGCCCCACCCCCGCCTCCAGCGCGAGGCCTCACGGCTCTTACCCGTGTGTCCACACTCCTCTTTGGCCCAGCTTGTCGCCCGCAGACCGGCCCAGGTGGGCCCCTCGCCAGCTGGGTGAGGCCCATGGGTGCCCGTGCTTTGCCTCACAGGGGAACTCCGCCAGGCGCAGAGCCTCTGCAGCGGCGCGCTTAGCTCCTGCCGGTCGAGACCGGACTCAGACCCAGGCACAGACGCAACTGTCAGGGCCCCGTGAGGGTGCGGCGCACCCCCGGGAGGGAAGAAGGTGTTTGAGACCTGCCGGTCATTCTAAGGTCAACTACCCACTTCACGCGAAAAGGAAGCAACTTTCCACGGAAGACGGGGCATTTGGCCCGTCGGTGCCACCTGTGAGGCGTCCTCCCTTTCACTCAGAGGACAGCCAGGCCTGCGGCCGCAGTGTTTATCCTCCGAGTCACATGCCTTTTCCTACATCGTTGACTTCCGAGCCCAAATGTCCAGACTTTCGCAGACCGTTCTCAAACTTAAGCTAAGAGCAGCTCGTTGCTTTTTCTCGGAAACTGAACTCAGAGGGTTTCACCTCCCCCCACCACCCCCCCCACCCCACATCTCCTTGGCCGGAGCCGGCCCTCGTCGGCGGTTGCCAACTAGACCTGCCGAATGCAACGGAGGCGTCTGGCCCAGCCGCACGGAAGCCCGACCGCCCTTTCTGCCAGGCCGCGGTGGGCGGTTCACCTGCCCGCTGCCAGCCCCGCGCCCCCGGGCCTTCGCCCTGCCAATCTGGCACACGAGGTGGGAATCCGAGTCCCAGGGCCTTCCGTACAGTGTCGCCATAGCTGCTACCCAGGAAGGCCTCGCTCTGCATCTGTCGGATGCTGCCCGGGAATTTTGTCCAAAGTCAGAAGCAGCCTGTGAAGAGTCTTCTCCCCACGAGGAAACCGAGCCCCCCGGGGGGGGCACAGAACCCGCACAGAGCACAGCTCACGTGTGTCCACGCCGAGACTGGAGCCCAGACCTGGGGCTCTCCCCACCCACATCACGCCGCCTGCCACGGGAGCACGTGCCCCCTGCCTCCTCTCCGTCAGTCACTGCGTCAACTGCCAGGGTGTCGCCACCGACCGGACATGCCAGAGGCCTCTGGACGCTCAAGCCTGGATCAGGCCCCCGCAGAAGCAGAGCTTCAGACAAGGACTGGTGAGCAGGGCATTCATCGGCGCTGGTCGGGGTGGGGGATATCAGACAGCACAGGAAAGGCAGCCACAAACGAGGTGACCCTGGAGGGCACCGGGCTGGACCCCTCCGAAGAATTCTGGGAGACAACACACATCATGCCTGAAAGCCACTCACCCCCAAACCAGGAGGAAGGGAGCTGGGGCATTTATCCCCTATCTTGCCGTTCTTCGCCGGCGGAGGGTTGCTTCCAAGAGCACTCACTCACTATCAGGCATTTTCAACTTCTCGCCCACGTGAGCTGAGCGTGCTTTTTTCCTGCCAGGAAGTAGAGCCCTCAACAGACATTTGTGACAAATGGCCAAAGGAAAGCAAGGCGCTGGCACTTTTTTGAGCATCCCCTATATGCCTGGCTTCTATCGACCACCCTCGCCTCACGTAGAGGAAGAGGCAATGCATAGTTATGGTAAGCGGTGCAGAGATCTGGAGTCTCCATGGAGGAGCTACCTGATCTTGAACACACTGCTAAATCAGTCTAAGGTCTATGGCAAGATGAGTAAGGGGTCATAACGTCCAACACGGAGAATGGAGATGCGTTAGGAGAGACGATGTGTGTGAAGCGGTCGGGGCGGCGTCCGGAACCCAGCGAGTTCCCAGAACGGGTTAACAGGTGTGTAAGCTGTAGCATCCTTAGCTTGTTAAAGCCTCATGCCAATCTGTGATGAAGCTGAGTCAAACAGGGGTTAAACAAGGAACCCCATGTCCTCCAGGCCCCAGAGAGAGAACTTGGTCTAAGTCTGTGGGGCAGCAGCAAACAGAGGGATGTGGGGCGCTCCTGAGGCCCCACGCCATGAAGACACTCAAGGCGTGAGCTTTGCTTCTTCTCTGTGCCCCTTGTCCCCACTCCAGAGAGCACGTGGCTGAAAGTAAGAGTGAGCTCCTTACCCCCTGCCTTAGAAGCATGGCTACCGGAAGCAGTGACTTTTGTAGCTGTGTTCTTTTTCAGACTTCTAACACCTCCATTCCCCCAAGGGCCCGACATGGAAGTGTTGGAGATTTGAAGGTGCTCTCTAAAGCTCAATATTTCTGTGATTCATGTTTCAGTGGGTGGTAGGCAACAGAAATGCTCTCCAGGCTCAAAAGAAATCATTCAAATCGGGAACATTGTCTGTTGCATAAACCCTCCATTGAAAGGGTTTTTAATTTTTTTAAGTGACTTTGGAAAGAAGTTTCAACCCGAAGAGAAGGATCAAAAGTAATATTGATGGCTGTGGGTGGGGGTGGGGAGGGGACGTGTTTTTCTTCGGTGATGTAGCTGTCCTGATGGGCTCATGATGTCCGCCGGTGAAGGCAAGGAGGCCGGAGCCTTCAAGCCCGTGCGAGTGTGAAAGCCTTGTGAAGAGGCTGCAAGGGGAAGAGCATCCATCCTCCTCGTGTCCTTGCCCTACCCTCTCTCTCTCCAAGGCTGGGAGAGGATGCGAAGGCCACCGCGATGCCCAGGAAACGAATAAAAATGCGTTTCGTGGTTCTGCACAGCCCGCGGGTCGCCCAGGCAATAACTCTGACCAGGCGCCTGTCACTGCGCGAAGTGCCTCACCCAAATTAACTTGCGAACCTTCCCCGTGGCCCCGTGCGGGTTGGCACCAACGTCTCCGTCTTACAGATGAGGAAACGGAGGCCCCAAGAACTCACTGGTACTCGCCCGCCGTCACGCGACCAAGACGCAGCAGACGCTCAGGCAGTCTGGGCTCCTCGCCACCTTGTCACTCTCCCAGGTGCCTGTGACCCTCGGCACAGTGCAGCTGGAGGTCGATTTTCAGTTCATTTCAGAGTGAGGTGACCAAGAACCAGAGAGGGCAATGACATGTCCAAGGTCACATGGCCAGAGCCCTGCACAGCGTGACCTTGGATGAGAGGCTGTATCACAACTGGTAAGACTGTGGAGGCCCCTTGAGCTGTTTAATGTTCCTTAATGGTTCATTTGGGGTCCTGAATCAGGCATTTTAATAGTTTGTGTTATACTTAGCTTCTAATGCTTTATGCTGCTGGATCAACAAAGAGTAATTTACAACCTACTTGAAAGTTGTGTTTGTTTTGTCTTTTCTTTTTTCTGGAAAAAAAATAAGGTTGCCAAACTAAGTCACCTTGAGAGAAATTGACATTATAGTTGTTATTGACATTATAGTAGGTATAAACAAATCTGAATGCGTGTCTCAACTTACATATAAATATTACTCCAGACATGTTTCATATTTTCAAGTTTGTTACATATTCATGAATTAACACACACACACACACACACACACACAGAGAGAGAGAGACACACACACACTCACACACACGCCTCCTGTGTATTGCTTGCGTTATGAACCATGGCTGACTATGTTGATCTCTGACACCACCCCTCTTCAGAAGAGTTTCCCACATAGAAGCAAGTCCGAACTTGTTGCAAAGAGAGACCTAAATGAAGGTCAAAGTTTCGCCCTTGTGACTTCTGATGTGGAACTCACCCTCGAGCCCGCCTACATCTGCTCAGCCCACGGCACCTTCAGACGCTATCCCATGTGCCTCTCATCAAGCCTCAAGGTCCGCTGGACCTGCCTGCCCCTCTGGTGGGAGGAGAGCCCCCACATCCACATCAGAAAGACCTTCAGGCTCCCCAAAGGGAAGGTTACACACGCCACAGAGTGCAAGCCTCGCATCTAGCCATTCCAAACTCAGTGTGCAGAACTCTGGCCCGGTTTTGTTTGATGTGATGACAGAGGGAAAAAAATGTTAAATTTATTATATGGTTTTATGTATACGTCAGTTCATTCTGCAAAGTATCAAAGGTGGTGTGAGTAAGCTGTAGATCTCATGGCTAATCTATCATCTCTGTTCCAGAGGCCTTCATATTTCATTCTGTTTGAAACTAAACACGATCAGGTCATTATGTAAATAACAAAATGTGATGTATAATTTCCTTAAAGAATGTCTGATAAATTATCTGGGATCATTGGGGTATTGATTGAGTTAATATAATAAGCACTTACTTTACTACGAATCCCACATGTTAATAAACTGCTTTAAAATAATACCAGGGTCTGGAGACAGGTTAGACCTGGAGTAGTAGCCTTGAGCTCATGCCGACCTCGTGAGCTTTCTCTACGGACGAGAGACTGAGAACAGACTGTCTTGCCTCAGGGTTACTGTTCTCTTCTAAACAGCAAGTTCATTTCCTACCATTCTTGCTAACTCAATGAAATTTCCTTTGAAACTCAAACCGCTATCAAAATGACGTTGTACCAAGTAATAAGTAAGTTCAGTGATATTCTCTAGCTGCATTTCAGGTCTGCCCTCAAAGAGGCTATATTAAAAAGAAACGTATTAAAGAGAAACTTAATAAGAAGCTCGTATATCTAAGTAAGCTCGAAACAGACAGAATCACTGTGGAAGTTTCTTTTCATTTTCCGTGTGTGCAAGAAGAATGGCGAATTTAAATGGTTGGCTTCCATCTCTTTCTGGAAGCTATTATCCGAATCGACATTTGGTTTGTCTTAAAGCCAATAGCTTCATTCATTCCCCCTGTATTTGTCCATTCAGAGAGCTCACGATGGGAGCAACAAGATCGTTGTAGTAGGCTAGTTTTTCAGACGTTCTATCTGAAGGCCGGAGAAGGCAAGGTGATTAGCCAGGGTCACACGGCAAGTCCATTCACTCCACCGCACTGCTTCACCCTAACTCAGAAGTACCACGTTGTATTAAGAGGGCAATGTCCCACTGCGACTGCCTGACTGTCTGTCCTGGTCTTTGGCAATGGCTCCGTAGTACCCAGTGTGACGTCTACGCTTCCACCCCTAAACTTTACCCGTCGTGAGCTCCTCCAGCTTATCACTGCAGACACTGCTCAGCTGGCTCACCACCCTCCAGTGTCCACGACGCCCATGTCTAGAACGCCGCCAAATCAGACTCTCTCAGAGGAGAGTTTCGCATTAGCGCGTTGGAATGGGGGTGAGAGGAACCTGGGTGTGCCTCAGATAAGGAGGGTCAAAATAATCACAAAATATAAAGCAGGTGCTGCCGAGCCTTGTCTTTGATATTTAAAGAGAAGGTCGAGGTATAACGAGAAACTGAAAACGTATCCGCAGAGTGACACTAGGGTCATGCAAGTGTTTGGTCTCTTCATACACGAATCGAAGATCTCTCTGGCCCAAAATAGTTGGGTCATATTTTATAAAGGAAAGAGCTGCCCAGCTGAAGTAGTATGAGGCAGCCCATCACAGGTCTGGGCTTACGTCTGAGCTCTGACTTACAAACCAGGAGACTTTGTAGCGACACAAACCGTTAAACATGCCGAAGGTGACGATGCTGATGGTGATGATGAGGATGAGACAAATAGTGATGAGGAAGACAAGATGATGACAACCACGAATAAAGCCCGTGTCTGTGGGCAATGCTGACTGAGAGCCCCTTGCATTGGGTGGGCCGTGGGAACCAGGTGACTGCTGAGATTTCTCGCTCCCCCTATAATTCTGCGGCTCTCAAGAAGTGAAACAAGAACAGCGCTTCGGAGTCAGATGGACAACAGGCCAGATTCATGAGGTGTGAGCACCATGATCCTGGGCAAATTATTGAATGTTTCTTGAGGCTTTTTTTTTTAACCCTGGAATACGGTGATAAAATATCCATCACGCTGAGTGGCGATCAGAATTAATATTTTCTAATTTTGTAAAGTACCTTGTCACAACTCCAGAAATATGAGCGTCACCCCATGAATATTAATCCATCTTGATGAAAGACAAAAGGAAAGGGGGGAGGAGGATTAGGTTAACCTAAATCCTGATGGCTAAAGAGCTGAAAGGACTTGACCAGTGTTTACATAGGACCTTGGGGGAACTGTGTTCAGTAACCACGCCTTGTGCCTTTAGAAACCAAACAAGAGGGAATGTCTCCATTTGTCCTAAAAGGATGCCAGGTAGCCCTAGATCTGGCAAATCACTCCCACCCCCCACAATAAGCCTGGACTCCAACTTGCTATCAAGCCTTTTCAGGCTTTGTCAGATTGTGGGCAAAGCGGAATTCCCACCAGGCTGCTCATTCATTCATTTGTTCAACAAATCCCTAGTAATTACTTACCATGGCCAAGCTCTGTTAAGCACGGGAGATGCACAAGC
Source organism: Eonycteris spelaea (assembly GCA_003508835.1). NCBI lineage: Eukaryota > Metazoa > Chordata > Mammalia > Chiroptera > Pteropodidae > Eonycteris > Eonycteris spelaea. The sequence continues at coordinate 2,350,566 of PUFA01000009.1, read as the reverse complement.
GGGCAGGCCCCACCCTGACCTTGCTCTGAAGGTGCGGTGGAGGAGACAGGCTTGTGCTAATTTGGCACAAGGTGGCGAGTTAGGAGCTGAAATGGAGATACACTCAGAATGCAAGGATGGTGTGGTTCGCGGCCCACAGAATTCTGCCTGAGGCAGCAAGTGAGGTAGGGATGGTCCCTGAAGGAGATGACACGTAGGTTTAAGAGAACTGGGTAAAAGGTCAATACCATCGCGTGAGAGTAAGAACTGTGGGTTCTCTGTAGTCCATAAATATTTATCGAAGGCCGTCTATAGGAAGGCTCTGTGGTGAGCTGGGGGTCCAGTGAGAGCGAAACAGACACAGAGTCTTCTCTCCATGTATTTCTAGTAGAAGAAGCAGAAAATGAAAATGTGGACAGCGGGTAAGCGAGTGATGGATATGGACGCGGGCAGACAAGGAAGTGACCTTTAGTGATGTAAAGTATAAGGGACTGAAGAGGATAAAGCAGGAGACGTGAGGAGCGAGGCGAGAGGGGAAGGGGCAAGGCAGAGGCTCACGACCCCTGCGACACCCCCTACGGTCTTCTCCGGGCCCATGCCGAGCACTCATCAGAGGTAGTTCTCACTCTGGACGTGGAATTTAGGGCTGTGGCCCCGATCGCTTTGATGATGGCCTCCAGGCATCCGATGAGGTGACACGTGGGGACGGACCAAAAGGCCTGCGGTGGCTGCATCGCTTCATCTTGCTCTCTCAGCTCTGTGGGGGTGCACTAGCCGTGCCGCCCAGACACAGGGCACCTCACAAGGCCCCACTGTGCACTTCGCTTTTTCCGCCATTGAATTTCCTGCGTTTAGCACACAGCCTGCCTCAGAGAAACTCATAAGGAAGAACTGGATGGATGGATGGATGGATGGATGGACGGACGAATGGATGGAATAGTGTCAGTATGAGAATGGCAGCATTCTTGTTTTTCAGAGAAGAAAACCAAAGCTCAACAAGGTTATGTGACTTGAATAAGATCGCAGGACGAGAAATTGGCAGGGCAGAGCCAACAACAAAGTCGCCCATTCATTCGTTCATTCACTCAAGCCTCTCTTCACAGCTGGTTGACTGTGGTGGCCCCACAGGGCCACTTCTCCCGCCCCTGATGTAAGGACAGCTAAGTCCCATCTGCAGTCATACAGGAAGAGGAGGGGCTGAGGAATTCCAGCGTCCAAGTTTCAGTTACGCCCCCTCCACGTCAGATGGATTCGTGAAAGTTTCAAGAATAAAGATGGGGGCGAGACGCCGAGAAGGCCTTCTTAATACTTCTGCTTCCGGGGACCTCCGTTCTGGGGCGAGTGAGCTCCCGTGCTCTGTTATTTAAGAAGAGGCTCAATGACCCTGGTCAGGTTCGGGAGAGAGGGGACCCCAGGGCCAGGCAGCGTGTTAGAGCAAGGGCTCGGGGGAAGGCTCCCCCAGATCCCAAGCATGCCCAGGCTGAATTGGGTACCATTTCCCCCATTTCTCCAGCTCCCCGGCCCAGCAGTCTCTGCTTCAACACTCGTCAAGTCTTTCTTAAGTGCGGGCTGTGTTTCTGCATGAGCCGCCGGACTGCAGGCTCCCTGGGCTCGCTCTCTATTCCAGCAGCAACGTCCGTGCAGGAAGCTGTCAGCACTCCCAGGGCACGTGTCCAGTGAACGTACGTCCATTTCCTTTCTCTAGCGAACAGAGCTGCATCACAGCTCAGACAACCCACAGAGTCTCAGAACCAGGGGAACGTCTCCCGCCCCCACTTCACAGGTGTGGAAACTGAGGCCCCGGGAGAAGCTGCTCTGCTGCCAGGCCTGGCCCAGCCCGGGGCCCCGGCGCTGTCCAGGACACTTCGACCAACAGCTCGCTCTCCCTCCTTCTCCCCTCTGCTGACGCTGACCCCGGGGCCTACCTGCAGCTGCGCTCACAGCGCCCCAGCCTCCTCTGAATCAGCCGCAGGTGTGCTAAGCATCAACCTCGGACGGAGGCAGGACCCAGGGGCATCCGGCTTGGAACTGCAGTGAGAGAAAATAGCCACAGTGTCTGAGAACCGTCGCTGTCAGCGGCGTCTCGAAGCCAAGACACTAACTAGTGCCTGGCTAAACCCCAAACTCCCATTCCGGCACGTGCATGTCAACGCCAATTTTGTGACGTGTGTGCATCCACCCTTGACTCACCCGAGAGACTGTAGGGTCCTGCAGGGCAGCCCTGAGTCTCATGCATCCACCTGTCACCACCCACTCCACCTCGAGTCAAAAGCGAGGCAAACGGAAGTGTCCCGGAGAGAGCGGTGGACGGAGGTTAGGGCTCCTGAGTCTCGGATCAGCGCGTTCGCCATCATCCCAGGCCGATGAGGACTCAGCCGGGCCGGAGGTGGGGACAGCCCTGCAGCGCTTCCGAGCTTGGCCTCCTCTGAGCCTCGGCACCGCAGCAGGAAGTAGGTCCTCGCTGGTACTGCCCCCATTTTAAAGATGAGGCAACTGAGACCTACAACCTGCCTAAAATCACGCAGACATGGATTTAAGCCTGAGTCCCCTGGACCCCAAAGCCTGAGGTCCTCTCAGCATGCACGCACCCCAGTGTCACACACGCTCAATTTGTGATAAAAACTTGGAAGGCAACAAAGAGACACACCGGAAGCCAATGTCAGAATCATCCAAGGTGGTGAGAACCCAGAAGCCAACAGATGGTGACCAAAGATCCATTTGGATTAATCTTCTTTAAGACAAGTTCTGTTTCTTTTATTCTACCTTTTTTATTGTTTTGTCCTGGCTGCATTTATTGGCTTGTGCTGTCTAAAGAGAAAATAGTTAATTGGTTTATTTAGCCAACTATAGATGTATTCAGCATTATTCTTCATCGTGTGAATTAAATTAGTTTATTTACCCCCATGCAATTCATTCAGTTCATTTAATTTAATTTCATAGTTATAACATGAGGAACAAACTAACTAGATTTCTCCCTTTGGGATCGAAATAGGCAAATATTTTGGTTCTGAATTAACAAGCAGTAAAGCTGATATTTATAATAAATCATCCATTGTTAGCCATCCTGATAATTATTCCACGAACGGTCTAAAACAGACATGGGCATGTAATAGACGAATTGTCGGCTTTTACCGCAGTGTTGCCCTTTGTGGTAACGAATGATCTAAACTAAAACCTCGGAGATGTCTCCATGGCAAATCGCTTTGTTTCACGGGCATGAAATCGAGCACCTACTATGCGCTCGGCCCGTGAAACGGCTCCACGCGTGTCAGCCATCTCGCCGACCGCTATTCAAAACAAGGCTCCGTCTTTCGTCCGCTGCAGGAAGCAGCCCACACCCCTTAGCAACGCTTGCAGGACCCCCATGACCTCGCCCACACCTTTCGCGCTCTCAAATCCTGGCCGTTGCTCTCTGCGCCTCAAATTTGCCCCCCCAATTTGCGGCAGGTGTTAGCAACGCTAGGCTGCCTGCTGTCGCGGGAGCTGCGTCGTGCCTGCGGGTCCTCGGGTTCTCAGTTCTCTCCCTGGCGAGCTCTTACTCATCGTTCAACACCCAATTCGGTCTCTGCCCTGCTCGAAGCAGCCTGCCCAGAAATGTCGCCATCGGAGTGGGTCCCACCTTCTGCGCCCTTCAAGCTCCGCATGCCTCACTCCCTGAGGCAAGTGGCTTTATCGCCTTCTGTGAGAATGTGGACCTTGTCAGCCCCGGATCAGGGAAGGGGCCCCATCCCTGAAATGGGCTGATAATGATGCCTTTCATGTATAGTGGTTTGTTTCGAGGATTGCATGAGGTTGGGGTGTGTAAACGATGAAACAAAAATGTATGTAATAGTAAGCCTCTAATAAGTAAAAATCATCACCTTCTACTAGACTGTGAATGGGTGGCAAACCAAGACTTTGTCCTATTTTTATCTTGTGATTCCCAGTGAAGAGCACAGTGCATTCGACTTCTTTTTTCCTTAATAGATGCATATTTCAGGATTTATGAAGACAGGCGGTTTCAAGTGACAATTAAGACACGTCTGGGCAATGGAGAAGAAGAAAAGGAACGAGACGGGAGCAATGTTAGCCGAGGGAACGGACGTGGCCAGCAGAAGCTGCCTGCTCTTCAGAAGGGTCTGGAAGCTGCCGTAGAGCACAGGCCGCGTATTAGGTTGATTTTCAGGGCATGGGGAGAGCCTGCATCCTGCGGCCTACATCGGCCGGGAAGCTTTGGAGCAGGTGTAAGTTCCCACTGGAAAAGATGCGGCCCTTTACTCCTTCTTCAGCCAGTAAGGATAAGGTCCTGAGCAACCCTTACGGGGGAGAAAGAGCAGACGTGTGAGAAATAGTACAGGAAACGTTTTCTCTGAGTGAGGGGCGAAAAGCAAAGAAATCCAAAAAGAGAAGAAAAGCAATCCAGGGCGTGAGAGAGTCACGCTGGCGTCTCCGCTCCGTCTGTCATCAGGTGTGTCACCCGGGGCCTTTCACCGCCTCCGTGGGCCGAGCACCCCTCACCTGTGAAGAGGGGAGGACAGCAGGGGTGTGAGGGTGAGCGGGTGGCGGGGAAGCGGGGAGGAAGTGGCAGCGGTCACCGGAGGCGTCCTTCCGGCACCGGGGCCCTGCGCGCACAGCACAGCCCGTGACGCTGACCCTCTGGGCATTGCGCTTCGAGCTGCATATCAATTAGTCACAGGCCTTAAAGCTGAATGCAATTAATTCTATAATGTGCCGCTGCTCCTGCTGCATTCCACTGACATCGCATCACGAAATTGGGGCACGATGAAGGATTTCTGACAAGGAGGAGGCAGATGAGTCAACACTCCAGATGTCCTTACTGCCAGGGTCTGGCCCAGGACTTCTGAGCCAAGCGAGGCCCTGCAGATACCCCGCCTCCTGCTCCTCATGGGGGAAGCACGTGGATGTCCCGAGCTCCAGCCCCTCCCTCCGGGAGAATGCGCCCAGGGCCGGAAGGAAGCGGAGAAGGAGGCTCAGGAAAGTCGTTCCCCTTCCTGGGAGGCCCATCCCCGCACTGTGTCCTGCATTCTTTCTGCAAAGATGTTGGGAAGTAGAATTTTTGAAGTTGCTTTTATTCTGGCAAAATACACATAGCATGAGGTGTTACTATTATAATTATTTTTAAACATACAATTAGGCGGCTTCAAGTACATTGTTGTGCAATCATCACCGTTGTCCATCTCCAGAACTTTATCTTCTCCCGAACAATAGACGCCAACCCTGATGCCTTCCGCCCCAGTTCCTGGGACCACACTTCTATTTCCTGTTTCTGTAGATCCATTTATTCTTGGTGCCTCATGGAAATGAAACCATACATCTGGACTTTTACATCTGGCTCGTTTCACCCAGCACATTATCATTAAGGATCAGCCGTGTTTCATCATGTATCAGGATTTCAATTTTGGGGGCTGCGTAATATTCCATTCTATAGATGTACCACATTTTGCTTATTTGTTCATCTGTTGGTGGACGTTCGAGTTGTTTCCACCTCTTGGCTACTGCGAATAATGCTGCCGTGACCATGGGGGTGCAGGGATTTAGTCAAGTCCCTGCTTTCAGTTTGGGGGGATGTAGACCCAGAAGTAACGTTGCTGGATCTTATAGTAATTCCACATTTAATTTTTTGAGTAGCCACCATTCTGGTTTCCACAACGGCCTCATCATTTTACATTCCCATCAGCCATGCATAATTGTTTCGATTTGCCAGTTCTTGTTTCGGGAGGGGGATGGTTTCCATTTCCTGTTTGGAGGGGGAATGTCATTTCTAAGTTAGGCACACTGCCACTTCCAACAATATAGAGGTTCTTGGAAGGAAATAAAGGTTTATTTCCTCCAACGTCTAATTGTGTATCTCCCAAAATATAGAAAACAAAAATTTCACCTGTCAGAACGAAAAGAAAGAAAGAATGAATCCCCAGCCCAAATGAGTGTCTCTAACATACCTAGGTCAAAAGATGGCAAAATTGATGTAACCCGAATGAAAGACCTAGGAGGGTTGCCTAGCACTATTGAAATGCTGGTGTGCAGCACACAGTAGGCAGGCAGAAGTGCGCAGTCAGCAGACATTTAAAACCTGTAGGTCTAGCAGATAAGAGATGTATCTCTTTTCAGGTACATACATTAAAAAAAAAAAAAAAACCTGTAAAAATCGCTCAGGTACTAGCGACCCCTTCTCCTTCCTCCCCAAAATAGGAGTCGTGCAATCACGGTGCATGAGAAGCACATAACGGGAAGATCACCGCGCAGAAGGAAACAACGCAGTTCTACCGAGTGTGCAGGTGGGACCCAGTCTGCTGGCGGGAACAGAGTCTGCAGGCGGGACCGGGCGGGTGGGGCTGGGGAGTCCGACGGCCAAAGCCCATTTCTGGGCCTCCTCCAGGTGCATATTTGGGGTTAGTTCTTGTTCTCATAAATGACTAAGGAAGACTTGCCTCTAAAAATTCCAGCGAGGTGGATCTTTATCCTGGGATTAGGAAGTAGGATTTTGGAGATCTGTGCTCGTCCTCTGGATCCTGGGGAAGGAGCGTGTTCCCCATGGGCTGGGCTACGATCACGGCCTCCCAGCTGGACGCAGGGTCCAACTGTGCTCTGAGGACTAAGAGTCTCACTCCTGCCAGAAGCCCTTGTGCTCTCCTGTCTCTCTCTCTCTTTCTTTCTTTCTTTCTTTCTTTCTTTCTTTCTTTCTTTCTTTCTTTCTTTCTTTCTTTCTTTCTTTCTTTCTTTCCTTCCTTCCTTCCTTCCTTCCTTCCTTCCTTCCTTCCTTCCTTCCTTCCTTCCTTCCTTCCTTCCTTTTTAATTCCCTCCCTCCCTCTCTCTCCCTTACTTTTCTCTTTCCCTCTCTTTCGAACGCAGACTGTATTTCCGATGCAGCCACCACCTTGCAGATCACCAAGTCCAGACCAGCGACCCATGACACCAAAATGGTTCCTATGTTGTTCAAGAGCATGCAAGTGCATAACCTATAGATCAGCTCGTTTGTCAGCTTCTTTCTCCCTCTACCCCTCCTTTTTTTTGTTTCCTTTTTTCTGATATTAATGTTGACACACTGGCTTTCTTTAGCTGGGAGTTCTGCCTAAACATCTCTTTCCATCTATTTTCAGTCCTCGGAGTCATTTTTTTTTTTTTTTAGCTGTATCTCTTATAAACACCATTTTGTCATATTTTAACGGGTCTTTTTTAGATGAATTTAACTTGTTTTACATTGAAATTACTCAAATTTTAGACTAATTTCTGCCTTTTCTATACTTTCTACTACCCTTTTTTTTTTTAGTTTCTTTATTTTTCTCCTTTGTCTTATTTTGTTAGATGATTGGGGTTCCTTTGACGCTTTTTTGTGTTTCTTCAACTGATGTAGGAATTAGGCATTCTGTTTATTTTTTTTAATGTCTCTCAAAATTTTCAATACAGATATTAAATCTTTTTTTCTAAAAGACATAACTATGATCAGTACCTCCATTCTCCTGAACAAGACAATCTGCAGAGGGCTTTTGCTTCTTCCAAAAAGTCGGGCGCGTGACATCATTGTCTGAAATTTAGTCCCAGCTTGTTTTCACACATTTTAATTATTGAAAAAATATTATTATTATGCCATGATGATTACTTAATACTTAGTGGTTATTTAGATTCCTCAAAATATTTTTCAATGATATTGTTTGCTCTAAGTGCTGGCATTATTTTCTTGTTCCTGAGTGCATATTTCTTCTTGCTAAAGGGCATCTTTTTAGGTTGGCAAATTTTTGCTGGAAGGGGACAGAGAGCAGGCCACAGGGTCTCTGTCACAGCTATTCCATGCTGCTCTCCTAGCTTGAAAGCTGCCACAGCTACTAGATACACAAAAGGGCGTGACTCTGTCCCAATAACACTTTACCTGTGGACACCGAAATTTGAATTTCATATAATTTTCATGTGCCACAAAATTTTATCTTCTTCTGATTTTTTTTCTAGCATTTCAAAAAGTGTAAAATCCATTCTTAGCCCACAGACCACAAAACCAGGTGGTGGGCTAGAGCTGGCTCACGGGCCATCGTTGGTTAACCATCACTCTGCGATGTTTTGTTCATTCTGAAAATGTCTGTGGTCATCTTCCTGGTTGGTGTGTGTCTGGAAATTTCTTTATCTTCTATTAGCCTCACTCTTGAAAACTACTTGGGAAGAGCAAATAATTCATGACAGAAAGCTTTGCAATCCCTACACTCTGCTCTGTCCGTTTCCTGCCCTTAGGACCCCTGCTGGACTTGTATTGTGTCTTCTGGACAAGCTTTCTTCCATGTCTCCTGGCTTTTCTAGCTTGTTCTCTCTTTGTGCTGCTATGGCTTCTTCTGGTAAGCACATCTTTTATGGTACTTTTTTTATTTTAAAAAAGAAGTGTCCTTTTAGATACGGAAATTATCATTGCTTTTCCTGACCCCCTGTTATTTCAAAGTCTCTTTTCCTCCATAGACATCTTCCTTCCCCTCATGCCTGCGCTCCCTCCTTTATTTCTTTCAGAATGTTAAAATATTTTAAATGCCTTTTCAGAGTCCTTTGTGATCTTTTCTTTACATGAGGTGAACATCCGCTCCCTCTGTGTGGTTCTGTTGGTCTCCAGGGGCCTCCCTCTTCCTTCAGCATGCTGTTCTGGGTTGTGGTCATCATCATCCTAGAGGATTTATTTTCTTTGCTTCCTGGGTTCTGTTCATGTCTCAGTTTGCACCCCAACCCCACACGTTGGGCTTATCTCAGGACTGTCCCTACCCTTTGGCGGCTCTAGGCTCTGTCGTGGGCAGACCGCACTGCTTAAAGCACACGCCTGGGTAGACAGACACAGAGCAATGCAGATTCTGGATAAAGGGGTTGGGCAGCAAATTCACAGCCTGAGCGCGGGCCTCAGCCACACGCGGTCCTCAGCTGCGGCCCCAGCCTCTCCTAGGACTCACCATCCTTGGCCTCAGGGATTCAGACTTGCCAAGCACCATAAGCCCTTTTCTCAGGCAATATTTCCATGCCTGGTGTCTGGACACTCTCCGTTTTCATGTTAGCACACTGCTGCATGCTCAACACACCTCGCTGGCGTTGCTGCAGCCCATGCCGCCTGGCCAGAAAAGTGGAGAGAGGCTGCGGTTATCCCACGGACCACCTTGAACTCACAGCCTCATCGTTATGTGAAGAGAGCGAAGCCATCACAGCCGTCTCTGAGGATCACGTTGAAAACCATAAAGTGTCGAAAATATAGCTAATAGTCCTTATTCTCCCCCCCCCTTTTTTTTTACATTGTAGTAAAACCCCAACGGGTTCCATGTCAATGAGAGACATTCAGATTACTTGGGGGGGCCCTGTTTCTGTACTATCAGCGCAATGATAGAGGGGATCCAGGCTGACACGACTTTGGGAAAAGCAGCAAGTCCAAGCATTGTCCTGGGACTCTAGACATGTTGCAAAAATCCCCACCGAAAAGACTCTGGCCTCACTTCATTCAGTCCCACGTTCTAAAACCCATTGATCCTAAAAGGCTTTTAAATATAATTGTGACTAAGACATACAAGAAGGAGCAAATCAGGGCACTCGATGAAGAGTCTTGATTTTGTAAAACACCTGATTACAGAAGCCTCCTAAACGACGCTTTGCTAATATCAAGCACAGAAGAAACCAGGAACTTCACGGCAAGACAAGTAGCAAGCCATGTGAGCAGTGATAAATCGAAATAATTACAATCCAAAATGTGCTTACCTTACAATAGTTTATTATAAATAAGAACTTGCTTCACACCTCGGAATTACCTGAAGGACCAACAAGCCAAAAGCCTGCATGGGGATGCTTAAAGAGGCTGAGTTCTTTCAAGCAGAATGGGCTCATTCCATACGTATGAGTTTGAATGTTAATTTCAACCTCACTTAACGTCAGTGTTATCTTCTGTAAAATAAGGATGACACCAACCACAGTGACATGTTATAAACGCCCAGCGCACAAGGACCACTGAACAAATGCATACTTCCTTCGACCCGCCCCAGTGGTAGAGAGGACATTGAATGAGACCCATATACCCTCCTGCGGAGTTGGTGGAAGAAATTCCTTTGTTTTCTGGTCCCATGTTATGTTATAAATAGTAGACGGCTGATAGATCGTGGCATTTTAGAGCCGCAACGGGTCTGATCGGTCATTTAATTAAAGCCTCTCCGTCTTTAGATAAGGAGATTGAGGTTCAGAGAGAACCCATGACGTGTCCAAGGTTAGCGGCAGGTGGCAATTAGAACCACGTCTCGCTGGCTCCCTGCCCAGCGATCTCCCAGGACAGCGTGACGCCTCGCCGTGGGTAAGTAACGTAAACGTCTCTCCAAGTTCAGACAAGAAACCCCGGCTTTAAAGCGGTGAAAATTTCAAAACTTGTATTTTTTTTTTTCAGCAGATCTTAAAACACAAAAGAAGGCGATGAATCACAGTCTGCCTTCAGTTAGGTTGCATGCCTCCTTGCGATTTCTACAAATAAAGGGGAGTCCTGCAGTATTTCGAATGGCCGGCAGAGAGGGCGAACTTTTGCTCCTTATCAAATGTCACTTCCACGTCCTAGCTTCTGGTGGGCAAGGCTGAGCCAGGATGGCCCAGGCCGGTCCCCAGGAGGGCTGTGCGCTAGGATTGTGTTTCTGTCACCTGGAGGGCAATCGTCAAAGCCAGCCATGTGTGCCTGTGAGATGCCTCAGTGTATTTTTAGAAAGTGTTTAAGAGGGAGACAGCCAAAATATTTTTACTGCGCAGCAGGCACTGTTTCATGTTGGAGGAAAAAGAAGGAAAAGAAAGGCAAGGGAGAAGAGGAGTCGAGACCGGCTCGCTGATTGAAATGGTTAATGGCTCCCGGGCCCGGAGGGCAATCGCTCTGAGCCAGGACAGCTCTGTCACAGTCTCCCTCCCTCTGAATGTCCCCATGTGGCGCCCAGGAGCCACATGACGCAGGCACAGTCCACCACGTGCCTCATGAGCAACGCCACCTGAGCGGCCTGGGAGATCAGGTAGGACTCGAAGGTGAGAGGACACCGGGCAGAGCTGTTTGGCCAGGACAGGCGGGACCGAAGCTGCCCGGGCGGGCAGGTCACATGGGGAGTCACAAGAAGCAGGGTCGGCAGGGAAACTGGGGCCCAGCGGGGCAGCTCTCAGAGCAGCCTCTGGGGTAGGGACGCCAGCTCACGGACCAGGAGTTCCTCATCCCGCACTTGCAATAGCTCCTTGCAGCTCGGGGTGCATGTACACACATGGCGGTGACTGGGCCCCCAGAAGCCCTCGCCCCGGGCTGGCACTGTGGCTATCTGAGTGCACGGGGGCGGCTGCGAGGGCCACTCAGCCGTAAACGATGGACTTGGGATTCAAATCCAGATTTCCCCAGACCGCTTCCGGTTTCCTCGCAGGTAGGGTGTGTTAAAGATTGTCGAGCAGGGTGTGCCACGATGCAGGGCCCCGAGTTGGGCGGGGGAGGGGTCCTTGGAGCTGAGTGGGAAGACGGATATGTTACACGATGAGGAATGGTCCAGAGCGAGCGTCTGCAAGTGGGACCCGTAAAGGGCCACATGGTAAACAGTGCAGGCTCTGTGGCCTTCGGTGCGCATTCTTTGTTTTTAAGTATCCGTTTGTTTGGTTGGTTTTAACGACCTTTTAAAAATCTAAACATATTCTTCGTCCCAGGGCCATAAAAGTAGGCCCACGGCTGAACGTGGTTACGGGCTATAGTTTGCTGACTCCAGGTCCCAGGTCCGGATGTACAGAGCCATTTGGGAGGCTGCCACAGGATGCCCAGCGAGGAAGGGCGAGGGCCAGGGCTGGGATGCAGGAGGAAGTGAGAGACCCACAGGATGCTGGGATGGCCGGCAGGAGGGCAGGCAGCTTGAGCACCGCGCTCCCTCCCCTGTGCCTGCACCCAGCTCCCGCCTTGGGAAGCCAGAGTCTGGAAGCAGGAGCCGAGAGGCCGAAAGGCCGTGGTCGGGCGGGTAGGGAGGAGTGGGGGTGAGGAGCGGCGGGGGAGGAGCTGGTGGGGCGGAGCTTCCGCTGGTAGAGCCGGCACAGCTCTGGGACGCAGCAGAGGGGTCCTTCAGGCCACGCAGCAGGGGCAGAGCCATGTCTACGCCCCACGGTGAAGGGAGACGTCCAGTGAAGCTCCGAGCACTGTCGGAACGGGAGCGGTACCAAATGGCACGTCCTGACACTTCCCCGTCCCGGGGCTGTGCGGAGGACTTCACACTGCCCTGCTTACCTGTCCGCTTCATCCCCACGTGCTGCTGGCTCCGATCGCCCCCAATCCCGGCAACCAAGCAACAACTTAGAAGACTCATCCGTGGTGGCCGTGAGGGACGGCCCCCTGCCCGACTATGCTGTCTCACGCCCGTTTCCCACCTTCCTCCACTCTGCCTCCGTTTCCTCACCTGTCAAATAAAGATCATGACCACAATGTGAGGGGAAGGGAAGGGACGACCAAACCCTCAGACTGGGGTCTGGCGCTAGGTGAACGATGTCCTCGCTGGCGACGTGGGGACTGTCGCACGCCGCCAGAAAGCGGCAGAGCCAGATCGGAACGCCATGGATCACTGTTGGTCACTGGGAAAAACTGACCATTCTCAGTCTCCGATGGAAAATCAACCGATGCGTCCTGACAATCTTGGGGAAAGTATGAAGCGCAATGAGTTTGTTAATGCACTTCGCTTCCGCCAGGACAATAAGACGGATTGAAAATCTGACAGCACGGGTGACATCGCCGGCAGAACGGTGCTGGCCCTTTTGGGTGCCCGGGTCCCGCCCTCACCCATTTCAATGACCCTCCGGGTGAGCGTTCTACCTAAGTTTTACAGAGGAGAAATCGAAGTTCCAGAGGAGTGAAGAAAGGTACCCAGGGTCATGTAATCACCAAACGATATCTGATTGGCCCATCCTTTCTCTTCACGCTGCACCAAGGTTCCAGCAGCTGCTCCAAAGAACAGGAGAAGAGATGTCAGGCGCGAAAAGATCCTGGAAAGTAAGTCGGATTTCACAGATAAACACTGGCCTTCCGCGTTTGCCGCTTCCATCCCCGTGACTTTGGAGAACGGGGGTTGTTATTGTCAGCGTGGCTGATGCATGTGTCAGAAGCACGCCCCAGCAGAGTAATCTATGTGGCAGACCCCCGGAGAGGAAATGGAAAGTCTGCTCATGCTGACAGTTCTAGAAAACTCTTCGCTGTTTGTAAAAGATGTGTTTGTCAAGTCGTGATCACGAGACGGCTGGAAATCTGAGCTTTGCAGTAAGAGCAGAGAACCCGTGGAGGGAGACGCTTCCTGGGGCATCTGAGAGTTGGTGCCTCGACCATCCGCTCCCTCGTCCAGCAGCCCTGGCTGGCTCTCCTCAGCTGGGTCAAGGGCAAGAAGTCTTTGCCATGGGCCGAGGACTCGTGACAACACTACTGCTTTGCTATGCTTACAAGCATTGGTGGAGCTTGCTAAAAATATAAATTTCCAGATCCCGCCTCCCAGAAATGCTGATGGAGTCTGACGACACCTAGGAATTTGTATTTTCACAGGCTTACTCCCTGGGTGACTTGCGGCATGCATGAAAAACAGGGCTCCATTGCCTTCTGGAACCAATTAAACAGTTGCTAGTGTCCAAGAGCTTATGAAGAAGAGCCTGGTGGTTCACGGGTGTAGACCAAGGGTGGGTAGACCAGGACGCATCCCCAAGAAGTCAAGTTTCAGCTGTGACCCGCGCAGGGAAATTGGGAACAGCACAGAGGAAATGGCTAGAACAAAGATGGAGAGCCCAGGCAGATCACAGCGAGGTAGGGGACTTAAAAAAATTTGACAAGTCTAGTATGGGAAAGGAGGAAGAGAGAAGCCGAAAGACAACAGAGACGTGGGCAGGTGTCTCAGCGGGCAGGACCTCGTGAGCCTTATGAGGACCTTGGACTTCACACTAAGACCTATGAGGGGCCACAGAAGAGTCGTAAACTGGAGAATCACGTGACCAGACTTGTGTATCTAAAGCTACTCTCGCTGCTCCGTGGGAGATGGTTGAAGGAAACACTGGGTTCCGGTGGAGAGCTGTCTGCCTCACCAGCAGGGTGACAGATAAGAGTGGTTCTAAACAGGATGGAGGCCATAGAAAGAGAGGGAAGAAGCAGACGTGGACGGTGTTTAGGAAGCCAACCCAGAAGGTGCAGAGGAGCCTTTCCCTCAGGAAGACTGAGGGGTCCGAGTGCGGTCCCAGACATTTGATGGGTGGCTGGCATGTTGTTGGTGACACTTCCTGGGATCAGGGGAGCTGGAGGCAGAGCAGATGTGGGCTACGGAATCTGGGGACTTTGTCCGACTCACTGCTGCCTCCTCAGCATCCAGTCCTTGGGCCTGAACCTGCTAGAGGCTGGAAGGAATTGTCAAACCAGTGAAGAAGGTTCGAGAGGCGTGAATGGGAAGCATTGTGGCTAAGACACCTCAGTGGAAGTGTCGGTTGGAGCGTCCGTATAGCTATGGATACTCGAATCCGGAAGAGAAGGCTGGGACATCGTGGCTCATCGTGGGGACCAGGGGCATCTGTAAATAGTGACTGAAACCCAGGAAGCACCTGACACCATTAGAGGAAAGTCAAAAAGAAGAGGGAGAAGGGAGGAGGGAGGGGAGGGAGAAAGGCTTTTGACCTCCCCCTGAACTGCTAAAATAATTTAGATGAAGGGCTTGGTCCAGGTAGAACACTATCACCCCAGGTAATTACAAAGACTATGGACTCGTGTAGTGATGGGAACTCAGCAGGGCTTGGAGACCAGAGTCCCCTCTGCACCCTTTGTCTCTGCGTGGCATGGCAAACACCTGTTCACTAATTTTTTTTTTTCATTCCCACGTGAATTCCCTTTCTCTCCTTTGAAGTCCCAGACTCCTCCTCCTCTTCCTTTGTTCAGGATGGCATCTAAGCCCCCACTGCCAGACCGTCTGTGGGCCCCACATTTTTATGTACGCAATGAAACTGGTTTTCTCCTGTTAATCTATTTCATGTCAATTTAATTCTCAGTCCAGCCAGAAGAACCTAGACAGGTAGAGAAGAAATTTTTCCTCCCCAACAACCTTATACATATTAACCTTATCCATATCAAGTGCTTTCCACTTGCAAGGCACTGTGCTAAGCATTTCAAATCAGTTATCTCATTTAATCCTAACAACAGCCCTAGGTCGTGGTGCTATTATCCTCAGTTTTCAGACGAGGATGTAACACGCCAGAGCGTTGAAAGGGTGTCTTGAGCGATGCCCTCACACAGCCCAGTGGTCACGCTGGGACTCCGGCACAGTGCCCAGTGGCTTTCTCTCATGCCCCTGTCTGAGAAGCTTGTGAGCAATGAAAAAGGGAAAGCTTGGAGATTGAACAAAGTCAGCTATGCAAAGTCAAAAGGATCTGTTCCTTTGTGGCCGAATAAATGGGGCCTTTGAAGGCCAGTCTTTGCCCCCCAACGCCCCAGCACCTGGCCCGGCCAGGACCCCACACACTCCGCTCACTCACGGCCTCCGCCGAGGGCTGCGAAGTGCCCCGTCGCTACCTGAGAGCGTTTTCAGCCTGATTTATGGGTGTGTTTGCCGTGCTTAGATCATAAATCTCCACCCACCCCAGGACATTTCAGTTCTGGTATTTATTGACCAAAGACAACTTGTGTTTAAAAAAAAAAAAAAAAAAAAAAAAAAGCTTTTGGGATTTGGCCAGATAATCACTACGGAATATTTGAGAAAACATGTTGTCCTCGTGTAAGTGAAATTCTGTACGTAGCTGATTTTTGCTACTGGGGCAAATCCCTTCCCTGTCTCCTGTTTTATTGCCTGGGTTTTTGTTTTGTTTTGTTTTGTTTTCATGGAAGCGGCAAGTTCTTCGTCTGTGTCTCTTTACCATCTCACGAGTTTATCGAGGGAACGCGGAGCAGAGGAACTATTAAAGACATTCCCCTCGGGGCCTAGAAGAGTTTTGATTCTTTTGAACCAGAACGTTTGGCCAAGTGTGTCTCAGAAGCATTCAGTGGCAAAACACCTGGAGAAGGGCTGCGAAATAGAGATAGACGCCTTCCGTGTAAGGAAAACACACCACAAACAAAAAACCAAAATGAAACAAAACAGAAACGTGAGCTAAGCCGGACACGGAGGCCGGGATTCTCGCAGAGACAAGCTTAAGACCTGAAAGAACAATTCTGGAGGAAAAGTCAAGAAAATTCCTGACGAGTAGCCGTTCTTAGCGTAAGCACATGCGGGCCCTTGCGCATGGCTGTGTGAATTTGGAAAATGTTATTGACACTCCGTATTAATAATGGGGACCACCTGAACCAGTCAAAGAAACTCGTGTTCCCAGTTGGGACACAGGACACGAGAGTTTTAGGAGTTCGGAGATTCTCAGAGCTGCAAGGCGCAACACGTCAAGGAGGAGAGACTGGTATGAGAAAGCCCAGAAGCCATCACGCATCACCCCAAGAATCTGGAGAGCAGGTGCTTCTTGAAGAGATGACGCTCCTGGCTTCTGAGCAGCTGTGGCCACGTTAGATGGGAACCAAGGCCTGTCAGAGCTTCTGCTCTCTTCAGAACAACTGGGAAATTCCGATTTTTAGCATGGCAAATCCGAGTTTAAAATGTTTGCTACTATTTTTTTTTTTTTTAAACAAAGCAGCCTGTTGGCCAAACAAAACACATCTGGAAGCCAGATCTGTCAAGGGCTGCTGGCTGTGGCTACCACTACAAATCCAGAGCAGCCTAACAATCGCTGCTGCATGGAGCAAGACACTGGCCCTTGGCTTTCTATATTTATACAGAGCAGAGGTTGGTTGTTGAGCTCAGAAATCGCAGTTTAAGAAAGCAAAAATGGCCGGAGGAGCTAAGCCCCTGCCCCTGGCTGAGTGAGGCCTCGCCGGTCCTTCTCTTGTTACCACTTCTTGACCTTGAACCATTCCGTGAATACTGCCCCCGCCTTTTGCCCCACTTGGATGTGGAGTTTGATATTTACTCCGCTGGCAGAAATAACGATGACAGTAGCAGTTGATTGACCACCTGTCATGTGTGAGTTGTCCTGTCTGGTTAATGACCTCATCGTCTCAGCCAGCCTTCACACAAAGGTAGGTGCTATGACCAATCACCTTCGTTCCATAGATTAGAGCCTCACGAGGCCGAGACGCATGCCCGGGTCCACTTACCTGGGGAGCGGCAGATCAGGACTCAAAGCCCAGCTTTGTCTATTTCAGAGTCGGTGCAGATGCATCTGGCCACACTGCCTGTCTCCACCCAGAGCTGTGCTGCTGGTAACCAGCTACCTGGACTCTACAGCCCACCTGGGCTCCACGTACTTCTGGTCTCCAATCTCTAGGCCCACCATTCTTCTGAGGCTTGGGTTTTGGCCCCAGCATGGATGGTGTGTATCAGCCCTGTCTTTGCTGGGCATGAGGGTTCCCTGATCCTTATATGATATGTCTCCACTTGGGAACAGAGGCATACTTCTTGAATTCTCTTCCAGAGTTGAGCAGACTGAGGCTGGCTCTCTACGTAGCTCTGTGAAGTTCTGCATCAACTATCTTGGTGAATCTACTGCCGTTCACCTAGCGGCAGAAGCTAAATAAACCCCAGGAGTCAGATTTAGATAGCTGTCCATCTCTCACCCCACCCCAATCTGATCAATCACCAGACCCTGCGGCTTCTGTCCGGCCATCTCTGCTCCATGCCCGCCTCCTCTCGTGGACACCCACCTCAGGGGTGAGCTCACGTCATATCCCCTGGACACTCAGGGTTTTTAATTTCGTCTCGGCCCCATCAGATCCTGACCACGCCCGGCCCATCACCCACACTGAAGCCAGCGCAATCGCTGAAGTCTGATTATGAAGTGCCCTCCATGGAGTGTTCCAGCAGCTCCCTCCTGGTCTTCAGATAAGAATCGGAGCCGCCTCCTCTCTGTATGGGCTGACTCCGACTCACCCCTCCCGATTCTCTGGGATTTCAGTTCAAAGGCCACTCCCTCCACCCCCCACGCCGGCCGGGCTCGCTTTGTTACATACGCTAAGGCTCCGAGATGTGTCCTTTGTAGCATCAATCACCCTTTTAATTAAATAACTAATTGCATAACTGGGATCATGTTTGCCTCCCTGGCAAGAATGTAAGTTTCACAAGAAAAAGGAGGACGAAGTTGTCACTCTGGCGTTCTCAGTGCCTACACAGCGTCTGCTGAGTGGTAATCACTCCGTCTCTCTTGACAGAAAGAAAGAGAGGAGAGAAAGAAGGCAAGGAAGGAGAGAGTCTTCCTATGGGGTCTGGGTAAGAAGTAAGGTCCTTCTGTGGCCAAGTGCGTTGCTTTGGCTGGAGATTCGTTGACTCGCCCAAGATCCATTTCACTCTTTTCTTCGAAAATGTAATAGTTTCATCATATCTGCAAGCCCGCACATCCAGGATCGTCTTCCAGCCCAGCTTGTGTGGCCTTTTCGAGGTCTGAAATCATCATCTCTGGAAGATGAAATCAATTCCTGCACTTGGGGATTTTTTTTTTAATTTTTATTTTATTTGCTGGCACGTCCATTCCACTATCTCCGAAGATGGAGTCAGCATCCGTCCGGTGGCTGCGACACACAGATTCTGCCCAGAGGACACACATCGGGGCATCAGAAAGAACCGCCAGGCAGCTAGGGGGAGTCAGGGCCCCCGTGGATCGATGCATACTTCTCCTTGCCGCCCCTTTTCCAAATTAATCTAGATAGTCTGCAAAGACTCTGTTCTTACAGAAACAGGGGATCAAAGGCTTCTCAACCTTCGTCCCGGATCCCCTTCTTGGGAACTCAAGGTCGCAACGATGTAAAAGCAATTTGCTTAAGTGTTACCAAGAAGGGGGCCAAACAGTGGCTGCGTGCCAGGCTCGTTCGGTAAACAGCACCATCCTCTCTCACTCCAGAGATGTTACAGCTCTGATAAGTTTGTTCCAGAGGGGAGTTGGGAAAGAGGCTTGCACAATGCAAAGGGGTGGGAGCCCAGGGAAGGGGACAGAGCTGCTCACTGCCCAGCAAGTGTGCACGTCCAGGCTCTGTCGTTACTGGGAGATGGGTGTGATTAGCAAGCAGCTTGGGAGAGGTCTCCGACGGGAAACCCAGGTCCTGGTGAAGCCGGCTCCATCCCTCTGCCAGGAGACAAGACTTCTGAGCGACCTTTTACCACACCTCCCTTTCTCTCGCTGGTGCACTGACTGGATAACTATTTCTTTTGTCGTCTAATTAGTTAATTAGGCTGGCAGTGTGTTTTCAGTCGAAAATCCTGTTGTTTAGGTACTAGGAACAGCTTTTTGTGTTTTGGGGGTTTTCGCAGGGTCATGGGGACTTACTGAGTGGCTGGCTCTGGGTGAAGCTGTTCGGGAGCGCAGGGTGGGTTTTTCTGGGAGTAAATTGACACGTTGGCAGGAGAAGTTTGTGTTCACCTTGAGAGCATCGGCTGCAAGCTGTCTTCCCGGACAGTTTCCTCGTCATTTCATTTCTTTGTGTTTCTTTGACACTTGACCGTTTGCAAAGCCCACTCACTTAAAAAAGGACTCGTTTGGTCCTTACGAAAGAGCCTTTGGGGTGCATGTTATTACCCCTCATCTACAAACCGGGCAGCTCAGAGCCTAGACCAGTCCCTGGCTCATGCCCTTGCCATGTGCCATTCCGAGCCGCCTGCCGCGCGGAGTGGTAAAGAGGAAATACAAGGGGGTGGGTCCGGAATGCAAGGTTCGTGGTTTGATTTGAATCCAAGTCCCTCCACTTTTTATTCCAGCCGATGTTCAACAAGCATTGCCCAACGTCCGTCTAGTCCCGGGCCCTGTGCAGGGCACAGGAGTCCCAGTCACGGGGGACACAGTACTCACCGCTGCCCTGGACGAGCGAGCATGGCTCATGTCCCCCGGAAGTCTAGCAGACCTCTCTGCCAAACAGGGAGAAGGCTACTGACCTTGACGCAGCGTGATCGGCCTGAGCGATGAGACAGGCCAGCAGGAAACACAGCATCCGGCACCTAGTAGGTGCTTCTGGAGGGAAGCTATTCACACCTGAGTCCAGGTCCATTGCTTCCTCACTGAGACACAAGGTTCACTCACACAGGAACTATCTTTGCGGTCTTCGGTCATCCTCTTGCTCTGGCCCGATATGCCTTGTTCCCCAACGTCCCCACCCCTCCCTTCCCACCGGATCTAGCCTCCCGCTCACTCTCCCCTCCAGAACCTTCTCCCTTCCTCACCCTGTGGCAAGTGATTCATCCCTCAGCCTTCGGGTTATTCCACCTCGTGTGGGTGTATTCGTTTCCTGGGGCGCTGTGACAGAATGGCGCACAGTGAGTGGCTTAAACAACGGAAGCGAATTCTCACAGTTCCGGAGGTGGGAAGGTCAAGGCCGAGGTGTCGGCAGGGTGGGCTCCGCCTGAGGACCAGGAGGGGGGCTGCTCCCTGCTCCTTTCCCAGCTTCTGCCCGTTTGCTGGCCGTGCTGGTGTCCTCGGCTCGCAGAAGCATCACCTGGATCTCGGCCTCCATCTTCACCTGAGGTTCCTCCTTTCTGCTTCCCTGTGTCTAACTTCCCCCCTTTTCATACCAAATTAGGGGCCTGCCCTACTTCGGGATGGCTTTATCTTAATTACATTTGCAATGGCCCAAATAATGTCATATTCTGAGGTTTTGGGGGGGGGGGTGAGGACTTCAACATACAAACTGAGGGAGTGACACGATTCAGCCTCGCTGATGTGTTTAACTTACCTGTTTCTCAGGTAAAGCTGTGAACCTGGAGAGGAGATGTGCATACAGCCGGCCTCGGAGCTGGTTCTCAACACGGTCACCCTAAACCACGTCTCCCTGACAGCTGCAGGGGTCGGAGTCTCTCCCTTCCAACGAACAGCCTCTCCTGGAATGAAAGAGGTCAGTCGGGCCCAGGGGTCGGGGACAAAGAGCCCTCTGCGGACTGCGCAAGGCAGACATCACTCTTCCTGTGCTGGACGCCCTGAGAGCCTGAGGCTCTGTTTCTGTGCGGAAGGGCCGTGCTGGGCAGAGGCATGGGGCATGACCCCAAGGCCTGGAGTGACAACAGGATTCGTGCACATAGAGAGTTAGGTTTTAATGCAACACAGGAGGCAGTCCCCTCACAGAACTGTCAAAAAAAAAAGTCATAAAAATAAAATAGCATGTAATAAGATAAAACGAAATAAGAAAGCCATGTGTACCCGGTCTCAAATGTGTTCTCCAAGTCTAGGACAGTAATTCCCAACTGGAGTGATTTGCCCGAACATGGGATGTTCAGTCATGTCTGGACACATTTGGGGTTGTCACTCTGGGGGTCCGGGAACTGCTGCTGGCATCTAGTGAAGACAGGCAGGGATACTGTGAAATGTCCCGCAGCACACGACAGCCCCAGGGAGAAGACCTGTCTGGCCCCAGATTTCGACAGTGTGGACAGTGAAGAGCCCAGCTCTGGAGAGACGACAAGCCAAGGCTCGTGGAGTGAGGCAGGGGGGTTATCACGCCCAAGATTCACCAGGTAAGCTGCTTAAAATCAGAGCCCTTGAGTCCCAGCTCCTAGAGGTGTGATTTCAGGGCTCCAGGGTGGGCTCAGAAATGGATTTCATGCTGACAAGCACCCCTGGTAACCCCAACTAAAAACTGGGGCCCACACTCTGAGAAGCATCACATCAGATGATTTTGAGGTCCCTCCACCCCATAATCGCCTGACTCCAGAGAGAGAGGTGGTAGAAAGGTGAAAAGCATTTACCTCATCACCCACCTTTGAAAAATACTGGCAAAGGCAGGGGCCCAATTAATTAGTATTTTTAAAGAACTTGGAGACCTATTTTTTTTTTAAATAAGAAAATGAACATAAGTGCAAAACATCATGACTACTCATTATTTAATTTAATGATTTGTGAAGTTCTGTTGCCATGGTGACTGAGCACTATTTATAAAAATTTAGAACATAAATTATAAATAATAATATTATTACAAGCAGAAGCGACTCGAACCTCTCAATCAGAAAAGAATAATTTCCATATTGGGGAAGAAAAAAAAAAACAGCATTGTTTTCATCACATTTGGGGAAAGATGCAGGCGAATTAGCATTTGCACAGTGCTCTAGAGGGAGAAATCAGGTCAAGAGGACAATTTTATGTCATTTGCATGGCAGTCTGTGCCGCTGTACTCCACAGAGCGCCTTGTGATTTGGGAGTGGCCGGCAGTGGTGTCCAAGTGAGCACAGCACCATGGGTAGGACGCTGCTCCGAAATGTTAGCGCCCCTCTCCCCCTCCCCCCTGCGGTGGTACATGCCAGCATCCCAGTGGTTCCTAGATACAGGCAGGGTCAGGTCATGCCCCCCTTTGGTGATGGGCAGGCTGGTCGCATTCGATCCCATTTGACTCACTTTGATTTAATCAACATGTCTGAGCGTGTGCCTAAAGCAGTCGAGGCCAGTGGAAGCCCGGCAGCCCAGAAGGCCAAGCTAAGGTTGGGGCGGGGGGGGCAACCCTGCTGCACCCAGACTCTGCTGGTCGCACTACGAGGTGTGAGCTCCCCGAGTTGGAGCAGTTAGTTCTACCCCAAGGAGATCAGTTCCACCAAGGAGAAGAATTGAGGCCAAGTGCCCAGCCAAGGTCCCACACACAACCAGCTGGTGGCAGAAGCCACAGCGGAAGCCAGGCATCCTACATCCCGATCTCAGACCCTTCCTGGTCACAGCCCTGCCTTCACCACCCTCCCAGTGACCTGGCAGACACGCTGTTGCCATGGATTATTAACCGGCACTTTTGTCACCACCTTGGTGTTGTCCTGACAATCACTGCACATTCTGGCTAGAATCAGCCTGGCTCGTCCTAAGGGATTGCTCTAGGAAGGCAGGGGGAGAAGGGACGCCTCAATGCCAGGCTTGGTTAAACCACTGGTTTCGCAGCTGAGTACGGATTTCTAGTCGTGTTTATACTAGAGATTTACGCTTAATACCATTCTCCCTGCCTGTTGTCTGTCCAAGTTCTGTCCATCCCACAAGGACTAAATAAGTCATTACTCCTCCAGGAATCCTCCCCTGACCCCCAACCATCCCTTGTATTTTGAGACCATGTGCTGGAAAGCAGAGAGCAGGAGGAAAATGCTGACAGCTGGGCTCAACTGTCCAGGGAGAACGCACTGGCTCCTGTGCCCCGACTCAGCCGGGTCCCAAACCAGGCCTGGCAACCACCAGCCTGCATCTGGATGGGGCGGGGGTGGGACGGTGGAGGGCAGGTTCTGATGCTGTCAGCATGAAACCCAAAAGAGTGGGACCCTAACATAGTCCTTCATTCAAGAAATTACTTCAAATTAAGATGCTCTTAAAGGGGTGCAGAGTTAACGAGATATATTCTAGGCGCTGGAAACAAATGGATATGTGTATAGAGTTATAATTGCCTTCTCTGGCCATGACAAAGGGGATTGGGGTTCTCCAGAGCCTGTGCTCAGATGAATTCTTGAACACAGTACACTGAGCATGAGACGAAAGCATGCCAAAACAAAGTGTGGTTAACGGAGAGGAATGCCCAAGGCTCGTGAACTCTTACCCTCCATTAACTTCACCCCCTAATAAAAAATTTTTTTAAAAAACTAAGTTTCATGAAATTGGTGATATATACCGCCCAATTTAAAAACATAGCAAAACACTTTAGCACGTGCATAAGGTGGTTCCACAGCAAACGGAACTCGGGGTAGGAGGAGGAGGGACCTCCGGGCCGCTGAGAGGCCAAAGGAACCAGCTTGTCTTCTGAAGGTCAGTGGTCAGCAAATGCGGCAAATGTGCTGCCTCTCCTGGTAAGGATGCCAGTGCAGGGCGCTGCTCTGGAGACCACGTGAGGGGAGCTTCGTTCACCAGCCACCATCCTTCCTGCCTGCGCCTCTGGTTACAAGGCTCAAGAAAGAATCGGACTTTGGACCCAGACAATGTCCTCAAAGGCATCCATGGATATCTTCTCTCATGCCTCATTATAGCAATTATTCTTTGGGGGGAGGAGGGAGGAAAATGGGGTCATCACACCATTTACAAATGCAGGAATTCAGTGTCCATAAAGGTCAGAAATTGCACCGAGAAGAAACTAATGAGCCTTCGTCATGTGCCACCGTGACCCATCAATTCTCCTAACCGGCGGCTTCCATTCAAAGCGGGACAGCCTTCAGCAAGGCTGCAGGGTGACCAATGGCAGGGAGCGTCTGCAGCACAGAGGCACTGGACTAAAGGACGATTCACGTCCTGGCAGGGTGGAGCGGGGTTTTATCATGGTGCCAGCACAGTGTGTGAGTTAAACCCCCTGGATTGTTTATTTCTGGAATTTTCCATTTAATACTTTCAGCCCCAGTTGCCCGTGGGTAGCTGAACCTGCAGAAGGCAAAGCCAGGGTTTCCTCTGCGCGCAGGTATCTGAGTTATTTGTGCTTAGTGATCAGAAACACTCTTTGATGTTGGTTATTTCTTCCAAATGAGAGAAGGTGGAGGTAAAAAAAAAAAAATCAAGGCATTCGATATTTGACTAGTTGTAGAGAGAAACAATACGGCAAGCGGGGACGTCTCACTCTAGGACACCCGCGAACCCCATCGCCTACGAGGACGTCTGACAGCGCGGCGGGCGAGCAGAGGAGGCGCAGACCTGGCCAGCGCTCACAGGTTTGGCCCGAGTTTGCTCCTCCAAAGGGTTTTGTCAATAGACACGGAAGCTGCCACAACCCGAACCCTTATTTCTTAAGATCTGGTTTGGATGGACAGTGACGATGTGTGTTTCTTCTTCCTCAAGGGTAAAGGGATGGGAGGGGGATGGGAAGAAGAGGGTAGATTTATTGGCTTGTTTGAGTCCCATAAATAATAATTCATCAAAGGTTAGAACATGATTTGTTTTCCACGGAGACACTGCAGGCTCCTTGCCCAGCGTTTGGATAAACATTTATTTAGGCAGATAGTTTATAAATTATACAGTGCTTTTAAAATGGGGTGGTGGGAGGGTAGAAATTTAGCATCCTGAAATGCTTACACCGGTTCCATCAGAAGCGGGCGAGGCGTTCTGTCAGGCAAGGTGCCCCCACCCCACCCACCACTCCTGGCCATCCTCAGTCTGCAGGAGCAGTCGGGGACCCCTGGACTCATCAAGCAGCAGAAGTAAAATGGGCCATGTTAAGAATGTGAGGAGACTTATGGGCTCTCTCTCCAGAAAACCGAGCATGTATGCACACACCCATTTCTTTTTTTTTTTTTTTTTTTTTTTACAATTTCACATGTGCACAGGCTCCTTGAAGCCCTCCAAGAATGCCCTGAAGGGCCTTAGACCCAGCATTCTGCTGTAACCAGTGCCTCATTTCACAGATGTGGGACCCGGGCTGAGCCAGGAAGGAGCAAGTCAGATAGCAAGTCGATGACCCAGCCAGATGCGAGCCTTTGACTCCTGATTCAGTTTCACATAAGACACAAGAGAATCGATACCAGCAGGCAGAGGCATAGGTGGTGGGGTGTGGGCATGTCTGAGGCAGCATCACCTAAGCTCTCTGACTAAGAATCTGAACACCTGAGGTGCTCCGGGGGTGGTTTTGATTCTGGAGATATCTCAGCAGGCTGGGGGCTTAACACAGTACCTGCTATGTAATAGGAGTTTAATTCACTCAACGAAAATAAGCTCGCCTCTACTCTGCACCAGGAGTGAAGGACAGAAAAATGAATAAAATGCGGTCTGGCAAAGGGGTAAGACACAGAAAAAAGAAACTAAGCCACTGTAACCGATGTGGTTTGTAGTAAAATAGAGAGATATTCAGCATGGCAGGCATGGCAGGGAGAGGGAGGTGTATGATCTCCGCTGGAGATGCCGAAGAAAGCGCGGTTTAGGCAATGAGTTTCCACCTGGGTCTTGAATTAAATTAAAAAGTCACCCTATTGTTTAGGGTCCAACATGAAATTAAATAAGGAAAAGGAAAGGGGGAAGATTAAGAGGGAGGGAGAGAGGGAGAGAGAGGGACAAGGGCTCAGTCAAGAAAACAGAAACGCTCTATGCTTCAACTAGAGGCTGTTCAATCCTGGGAATTGATCTTCTCCCAGAAGAGCTGGGGAACCACAGGCACCTAGCGAGAGAACCCAGGGATTCGTAACAGCTGGAAGCCACCACCAGCACACAGAAAGGAGGTGACATTATTACAACCAGAAGCCTGAGGACGATTGGGTCGGGGAAACTCAGAGCCAGAGTGAGTGGACCCTTCACCAGGCGGGCAGCCTGTGATGCCTTCCCCACCATGAGGTGAAGACCCTGAGCCTCGGGGCCATTCACCCCAGGTACCAGGGCTGAAAAGCCGAGCGTGGGGTCTCTCCCCCAAAGATTTTGCTCCACACCACTCTTAACAAAACTGCCTCCCGATGTGGGGATGCTGAGCCCTCACTGAACCCTTCGCTCACCACCCAACTGTCAAAGTGCTCTCGCACAGGTTCTATTTTTCAAATTGGATTTATTTCTAACCAAATTTTCCACGGTCTTTCCTCTAATCCCTGATTCTATCTACTGGCAACAACTTGCTTTCAGGAAATACAGCAACATGTTATTCTTTCTGTCAAAAAAAAAAAAAAAGAAAAGAAAAAAGAAAAAAAAGAAAAAAATAAAAAACAATTACTATGTATGATATCTTTGCCGGATAATTGAGTGAAAATAGTTTTCATCTTAAGTAATAGTATTTATCATATTACGAGAATTCTATTTCTGGCACCAAACGCAGAGGTCTTGTGAAATCCCAGGAGTGGTGGTCTTTGGGAAGCGTTTAAGGATGGTGACCCCAGATTGCGAATGTGGGCCCTCGGGCTAATCGAAGGTACTTTCTGTTAACAAGAGGTTAGCTGCTCTCAGCTCCCCAAACCCAGGCCGTTTCAAGCCCCTTTGGCAAAAGAGTTGCCCCTGTTCCAGGCAATCTGTGCTTCAAGGTTTCCCATCGGTCATCGCTCCTGCTGCGGCTCATTTAAATATTTTAATGAATGACGTTATCGTCTCTGCGCCTGGGGGTCTTTTCAGCAGAGGTCGTAATTTGAAGAAGGAAAAAAATACAGGAAAAAAAAATCTCTAAATAAGTCCGTGATGATGGATGCTTCATTCTGGATGTGTAGGGAAGCCCAGGCACAAGACCCCTGTGCTAATGAAAGATGCCCTCTGTCTCCGAAAGGGCATATCAGGGCTACAGGGAGTTGCTAGAGGGCCTAGGCCATCTTCCAAGAGTGTCACCACCAGATCGTACCATCTACCAAAGCCGAGGGACTGGGTGGGGGTGACATGGGAGGAGCCTACACAATAGAGAAGTTTACTTACAAAGTCACGGAAGCATCCAGGGTGGTGGCAGGTGGGGACCAGAGAATCATCGACATAGTGTGGAGAATTCAATCTATTATTCCACTCAAAGAGAATAGGTCCCAATGTGAGTACAACATAGGCAGTATGACTTTCAGATCCTTTTGCCAGACTGGTCCCGGTTCCTACCTGTGTGAGCATCTCGTCACGGAGGATGCGAGTCCAGTGTTTGAAAGATGGATATTTCTCACGGCATGAATCTGAAACACGGCTCTGAAACTTGGGTCTAGCCCTGTCCCTGGTGTCCTGCTGAAGAAATGCAGCACGTTCCACCAAGAAGGAAGAGTTGGAGTAAGGGTGATCGGAGACGGTCCACCCAAATCCGGCATGGCGGTCTCCGAGGGGGTTTCGGATTTCAGACGTATGCAACTTTCACTTTCCATGCCGACTTTGTGCCTTCGTTGTCACAGCGCCCACTCATCCACCTGACCACGCGTTTAACATGCGTCCATCAAGCACCTTCTCTGTTCTGAGCAACAGCCTGGGGGTGCCGGGATACCGTGATGAGCAAACAGCCAGGGGAGAGGGGAACAGACAGTCAGCGAGAACACAAATCAATAAGGAGCATGGTTTCAGGGAGTGATCCCAGTTCTGGAAAGCAATGAGGCGTAACGGGAAAGTAGGGCAGGAGCTGTAATTCAAGATATTGGGGATCCAGGGTCAGTGAGGACTTTCTCTGACAATGCAGCAGATGTAAAGAGGAGACTTATACACAGATCAAAGCACCCAGACTTGCAGAGAAAGAGGCCTCCAGTGGAAGATCCTTTGGAAGGAAATACCTCAAATGACTCTCACTAATCTGTGTGATCCCCTAGAAAAACAACGGGGTGGCAAGTGAGATGTGATTAACCCCTATGTAGACATGAAGAACCTGGGAGTCATGAAGTTTCTGCCCAGGGCCAAGCCCAGCAGAGGAGGCAGATGTGCATGTGACTAGCGAAGGAATTTCCAGGCAGCACCCCGGGACAGAGTTGACAAAAGCTCAGTCCAACAGATCCCAGGCCAGAGAACCAGGACCTGCGGCCAGCCGGGGGTCAGCCGCAGACATGAACATGGCCGCCAAATCAGCCCAAGGTGAAAGTCCATGTGCCAGGACAGATCAGTGCCAGGGAGCCTCTGTGTGGACAATGCAGATTCTGGGGTCAAGAGTTGGTAAACACCAGGATGGAGTATCAAGTCTTCCTCAAGAGGCTTCCAGGAGCCAGAATTCCTGAGGTTTGATCTCAGCTACTTCTAAATCCCTGTGCGATAGCCGATAACACTTAGCTACACGTGTAATTCATTTGTTAAAATGATCGGAGGTCATTTGGAAAGGGGGAAAGTAAGGCCATGAAGGTTCTTGGATGACAGGTTAGCGCAGTCCTCTGGGGGTCTGTGTGCTGACTCGCTGGCAGGCAAGGCCAAGGTTGCACGGCGGGATTGCTGGATGAGAGAAAACACGGATGTTTCCGGGGGGATATTGTCCAGCTCCAAACTTATTATTTTGAGTCCTTACATCAGAGATGCCTTTCTCAACAGAATGTATGGGTGACACCTAAGAAATTATGGGTGACACCCAAGTCACCCTCTGGTGGGAAGGTATGATAGATTGTGTGTGTGTTTGTCAACTACCATTCT
Source organism: Eonycteris spelaea (assembly GCA_003508835.1). Classification (NCBI taxonomy): domain Eukaryota; kingdom Metazoa; phylum Chordata; class Mammalia; order Chiroptera; family Pteropodidae; genus Eonycteris; species Eonycteris spelaea. The sequence goes on along the minus strand of PUFA01000009.1, from coordinate 2,321,682 downwards.
GGAAAATTCCAAGGGTGTGAGTGGAGTGCTGGCCGGTTTTTTGAGCCTCACCTGTGTCAGAATCCTACCTCTTTATCAACCTTCAATTCTCCTCTAAACAATCCCCAGAGCACAGCCAGACAGGGCGGCAGCTTCCACCGCCGTGGAGCCCTTGGGCTTGCTGCGGCCGGTGTAGACATGGAGAACCCAGGTGTCGACAAAAGAAGCATCACCCGCCGCCTACACCCTCGAAATTGCCACAGAGATTCTCTGCCTTGGGGATCTGGTCTCGAACAATGCAAACAGTGCGAGTCCATCATAATTAAAGTTTTCAAGATTTCTGCTTCAGTTATTCTGCTCAAAAAACACATAATCTCTTGCCGGTTAAAATGATGAAACTACTATTTACAGAGACTAAATGGCCTCAATCCCTGGGACTTAGAGGGGCGGCTTGGGAGGGCAAAGGGAGAGGAAGGCCAGGAGAAGGACAGGAAACGCTTTCTGCGCTGAGAAAGTTCTGGCAGGCAGCCTTCCATGGCGAACAGGAGCTTCGGGAGGTTTATTCTACCTCCCTCCACCCCAGCCATCATGCCGCCATCTTCCCTTCCGGGCTAATCCAGAACGTGACCCAGTGAAAAGGTTTCGAAATCTCACCCCCACTTTCAGACATTTCAGCTGTTGCAAAAAACTCGAGTTCCTTCAGGACCTCCCACCAGAAATATGTACGTTCACCTGCAAACATTCACCTCACAGCGTGGTAAGACCAGCATCATCGAGGTGATTATGTTCTTACCGGAACTAATGGAGACTGTGTTCAGGAAAACCACACGCCTGAAAACCCACAGTGATTCGATGGAGGGGAAAGCTTGGACCAGTTCATTTCAACGTAGTAAACACTGATCGAGGACCGTCTATGTACTAAACTCCATGGCAGGAAAGGAGCGCGAGCTCCAGCAACAATGGCAACCAGAAGCTTCCGCGAAGCTACAATTTAACAAGCCTTTCACAACCATTGTCTCATTGGTTTACACCACAAGCCTGTGAGACTCTAATTATCAATGCCATTTGACAGAGGACAGCAAGGCTCAGAGATATCAAGTAACGTTCTCAGAGTCACACTGCCCCCGAAGCAGTAGAGTTGGGACTTGAAGCCAAGTTTTTTTCAGACTTTCCTCTACACTGGCGGCCGGGGTGGATATGGAGACCTCGGAAAATCGAAAGTTTAATGCCTTGTTTAAATACGATGGAAAAGGTTTTATTGATTCAGACCAGTCCATGTTGGTCTCACACAGCTCATATTCCATCAGGGTTGTAGCTCAGAAAAAGGCCGAACAAAATTATCAAGGTGTGGTGACGTGATCACATCCACACAACGCACACACGGTTAATTACGTGTGGTAGATCATTTATGTCACCTGCATACTATCCTCTGAGATAAAGTCTCTCATCCTCTTCACTTTACAGAGGCTTAAAGAAGTGAAGTAACAGCTCTTCTAGTCACATACTTGTGAGGGTCCAAGAACTCGAACCCTGGTTATTCCGTCTCCAGCACTCTAAGCATGACCCTATGTATCCGTGTTCATTTCCTGTGGCAGCCATTACGAAGTACCTCAAATTGCGTGACTTTAAACAACCAAGATTTATTCTTACAGTTCTGAAGTGCGTATGTCCCAAACCGAGCTGTCAGCAGGGCCATGTGCCCCCTGAAGGCGCTAAGAAAGGACGCTTCCTTGCCCTTCCAGCTTCTGGTGACGCAGGCGTTCCCGGTTAGTGGCAACCAGAACTTCAATCTCTGCCTCCACCTACATGTGGCCATCGTCCCTCTGTGCATGTCTGTGCCCCAATCTCCTCTTCTTATAAGGATACCCATTCTATTGGATTAGAACCCACCCTAAGTCACATGACCTCATCTTAACGTGATCAATCTGCAAAGACCCTCGTTCCAAACAAAGCCACATTCACAGATACTAGGGTTAGGACTTCGCTACCTGTCTGGGGGGAGGGGTCCGATTTAATCCGTAGACTACCCATTGTCTTTCTCATCACCCTCATGGCCGGTTCTCTCTGTCTTATTGCAAACAAGTCATCTTTCTGCTGAGAATTACGAAGCGTTCAAAGATGACAGGGGAGAGAACTGAATCCTAGGGTCCCAGAGTGTCAGGGGCCAACCCGAACGAGTTCCCCTTCTTCCAATCCAGTAATCTGCACAGTTTTGTTGTTGTTGTTGTTTGTTCGTTTGTTTTTCAGAACTTAATGCGTTTCATCCTCCAGATTGTGATGTTTGGATGAGAAATGAAATTGACCATGACTAGATCTTTACAAAACCTGAGTTTTTAAGCTTCCACTTTCAAAAAAAAAAAAATTAAAGAGATATTTATTTTCTAAACCGGCAAAAAAAGGAAAAAATCTTATATTCCCTTGGCACGCATAACTCCCGTGGTCCTAAAATGATTAAGTCTTGTACCCAGTGTCTTTCATGATTAACAGACTTGTCTTCTGTTCTAAATGTTGCTGTTTTTCTTGCCTGAGATTGTATTAGTTAAAATCATTGTATGGAAAGCCAATAAATATCCTGATATAAATGTCGAGGAAAGCATTCACTTTATCCCCTTCGTGGCCATTTAAGCATCTTGCACTGATAAGTTTGTATGAAATCTCAAAGAATACACAGCCCCAAAGATATTCATATTCAGAAGTAAATCTGAGCATTAAGTTACCCAAAATCTACGCTGTCCAGGCAGAAACATATATTTCCAAAGTAAATTACTTTAAAACGCAGTTGTCTTGATGAAATATTCAAGTTCGAAATTCCAAATATTCAAGTTCAGTATTCAAACACAAAACCCATTTTGTATTCTCAGTTTTAAAGACAGACTCAAACTTAGGCTGCAGCTTCCCCGGCCGTATCTGAAAGTGAGCAGGCACATGGAATCAATCAGCTGGAGTCAGCAGAGAGAAAAATAATCCCCCCATCCAAAGTCAACTGCAGAAATCCATAAATAAAAACCAGGGCGACAGAAAACCTCAGCTATATGAGAAAGTTCGTACACGTGCGTTTACAGACTTTACTCCTCCGCCCCCCCCACCACCACCCAGCTTGGAGGTTCAAGGGTCCTGTTTTAATAGGTAAATATGTATGAACTTGACTTTCACCAAAAACCTGTCTACAGTCGCACCCAAACGTCTGTGGCTTTCAAACACAGTCACACGTGGGAGCAGGAAATTTTTGCAGAGCAACAAAAGAGGAATTAAAAATTCTCGTCGAATCAGGATTAGCTGTGCGCATGAGCGGGAGGCTGTCTTTTTACCTCGTCTCTCTCCCATCTGAACCGCGAGCGTCTTGAGGACAAGGACCATATCTTGTTGGTTTCTCTGCCTTCAGCATCCTGCCCTGTGACCGGCAAAAATTTAAAGCTCAGGATATTCATTGAATAATGCGCATAAATGTGTACCAGACCCCAACTACGCTCTTTGTCTATGTAAGATCATAAAATTCTTCTCTTCCTAAGGTCTGCAAATGTGTTCTTTGTTTCAGGAGCCTTGTTCCAGCCTGTCACACATTCTGGAAGAGGGGGTCCTCCCAGCCCCTCCCTCGGCACCCTTATTCCAGAGATGGTCCCCATCAGCCCTGACCCAACCAGATATGACAAAGCCAGCAGGAGCCGAAGATAACGACATACTTCCGAGGGCACCTGTGAGGGATGAGGCGCACGGAGCCCCTGCCGCTGGCCTCGGCGGATGATTTTTTATCTCCGAATATAATGTAATAAGATGTGATAATAAACACACCACACAGGAAAACAAATCACTCTTCCTCACAGCTGCTGTCTTGCTCACACTGGCTGCTTTAAAATCATGGAACAAACGTAACCCTTTTCAACCAAACCACATTTTTAAAGCTAAGTGAGTATTTGTTAAGATGCTAAATGATGAGACCGGATGGAGAATATTAGCATTTTTTTCAAAATAGTCAACAGCAGCTGCTTAATAGTCTTCAGGTACATTTTTAAAAGAAAAAGAAAGAAAAAAAAAAAAACCAGAAAGAACAGTGAAAGCTAGATGCTTTCACTACAAGTCCTAAAAAATGGCCCTATTTTAAGTCCCTTTCTAGGATGGAACTGAAATATTTTGTCTCCGGTTTTATGAACATTAAAAAAACAAACAAACAAACAAACAAAAAAACAGACTATCTCTCACTTCCTTTTTCTCTGAAGTCCCTCAAGTGTCTCTTAGACCAAGTATACAGCATAACAGGTCATAACAATTTTTTGCAAATACAGCCCAATTAGCACCAAATTAGTGGAGGGAATAAATCAAAAGTATGAGAAGATGGGAAAACAAATCGCACTCTTGCCTGCTAAGATGTTAGCATTATTTATTCAACCAAATGCTTTCACAGAGAGCAGCTCTATTTTTTCAAAGCATTTCTAATGAGCGAGAAGCCAATTTCTTTGGTAAATTTCTTCATAAACAAGCCCTGTCACCTCCGGCCTTCCACCAACAAAACCCGAAAGTCAATAAGCCCCCCACCCGCCCCATTCATGGCCTCAGATCTGAAAGGGAACAAAGGAAGCATCCAGACTTCATTTGGACAAGGAATTGGGCTCAGTGAATTTTTTTTTTTTTAAGATTACACAAAGTCAAAGTCATCTGGTCCAGCGCTTTGCCACTGCAACATCTTTTATTATCAGAGTGTGATTTTGGGGGGGTTGTTTTGTTTGAATGAAGCTTAAATCCTGAGTGTCCGTTCTTTAGCACCAAAACTCGGAGTCCTCAGACATGTTTCTGCCTCCAATGCAATAGGCAGTTCAGCCTGGAGTCGGGGCCAGAGAGAGCCGTCTTGACCGTCCGCATCTCTTCCTCCGTCTCATGCAACCCACAGTTCACTCCACAGACCCGTTCCACCGTCTGGTGAATCTAGGCATCAAAACCATGGTTGCCATACTCAGGCCTAAATCCACCCATCAAAACACACTCCAGGGCACTTGATCAGAGCCCTTCAGAGGGCAGCGACAGGGTGGCTTACTCATCAGTGAACTACCTCCCAGACAGCGCTGGTCACCCAACGTCCACCTAACCAGGAGGTGCACCGTGGAGTGCAGGAGAGTGACTCCAGCCCTTCCCACTTGAGCTCCCCCGGGATGCTAAAAAATTGTTATGCCCACCAGGGCTGTGCTGCGACGTGATCGACCCCTGTTGCATCTCTTCGGGGGGCACCGACCTTCTCATTTCATGCCTTCGTGGCTGACAGGCTCTTACCCTTGGGGCCGGGTCCTCGATCTGTTCTGCAAAACGTCTGGAAACACCTGTGTTCGCTAATGTTGAAAGCTCCCGTTCGCTGCCCTCTATTTCAGGACCTGAGCTCATTCCCAGTACTCTCTCTTCTCTCTTTCTCTCTCTCCCTCTCTCCCTCTCTTTCATTGTACGAAAACATTTCAGGAATGCCGGCTTTCGTGGTGGGAACGGACCTTCCCTCCTGCCCGTTTGGAAGTCCTCCCCTACTCCGGCTCATGCCAGGACAACTGCCCCACATCCGTGCTCCCGTCTGCGCCTTGCACTGCGCCATGAACTCCCCGAGAGCGTCCCCCTCGTCACCTGTCCTCATGGTCTCGCTCTCCTTCCTTCCTTCGGGCCCCACTTTCTTTCTCTCCTTCAGTTACTCAACACATAAACACGGACTGCTCCCCTACATCATGCTAGGCACTGTTTGGGGCGTTGGTATCGGGTGAAAAAGAGGATAGGAGGGCTCTGCCCTCGTGGAGCTAATGTTTAGCAGAGGGAGAGCAGGGTGTGGTGAAAAAAGACTGAACTATGAACTCAGGAAAAAATAAGCATAAATGCAATTCTCAATTCCACAATTTACTAAGAGCAGATCTGGGCAAGTGATGTAACAGCTTTCATTCTCGAGTTCCTCGTAAACAGAAAATGATTGTGCCTACTTTGCAGGGTTATCATAAAGAGGAAATGGAATAAAGCTTGTAAAGCAACTGGCACACTGTAAGTTACCATTAAATGTGATTGTTTTTATCATTGTGCCCATTTTCCTAAATAGTGATATTGAAACTTTTTTTTGTGGGGGGGGGGGAAATAATAAGCATGCCTTTCCAACACATGCCTATGTGTTCGTAAGTCATGTTATAAATTACACATGTGTAAATATTAGCTAAAATGTATTTGGCTGTAATAAAGTGTACATAAAGTTCATAATTAAAAAAATTGATTCTTATATTTTTAGATAAAAATGAACATAAATAGAAGTTCTACTGCATTTTCCCATACCACAACAAATAATTTTGGGTACCGCCATGAATGAATACCCCATTTTGAAGATCATTGGTCAAAATCATGGGTTTCAAGGTAACTTATCAGTGTAATTTCACAGGAAAAAATATTTTCCAAAATTCCATGCTTTCCATAATTTTCTTAGGAGTATCTATTAATAAAAAGGATTGTCCAATGCACAGAGGAAACATAGAAATGACCAATAAACATTCTAAAAGAAGTTAAATCACATTAAGAAATACCAATTAAAATGATGAGATCTTCTTTCTCAATCATCAGATTGGCAGATATGAAAAAATCCTCACATACTCAGTGCTTGCAAGGTTTCAGGAAATGGGAATTCCCATATATTGCCGGCAGATGTCAAAAGTATGGTAGTGTCTTTTATTAGAATACACCAATTTCTACCAAAGCTGGAATTATGACCACCACGTGTCCTCGCAATTATATTGATAGAGAACATGCCTTAGTGGAGGGCTTACCCGATTTTTTTGACAGTCTCATCATGTATTATGTACATTACATTACATTATATTACATTATACTATGCTAATATTATATTGTACTAGTATAATATTCTAATGTGCATAATAAATATATACAAAGATTGAAAAGGAAGCCAATTATGTTAAAAACATCTATAAATGCTTTAAAAACAAAATTCTTTCTTAACAGTAAAATAAAAATCTAGCAATGGTCTCCTAATTGCTGTAATTTTGAAGTGTTGATGTTGGTCCACAGCATTTGGAGGTCCCTTCGACGACTGAAACTGACGCCCACAGCGTCAGAGTCACAGCACTGCTAATGCTGCTGGAGTTTGTCGTCTATATTCATAGCAAAGGAACTGCTGAAGTTCAGGCAAAGTTTGGTAAAAATAAAAATTAACTTTTTTTCTCTTTCAAATCCCGAATCCCTGAATTCTATAACCCACCCATGTATTTACAAAAAGCCATGCTCAAGGATATGTGTTCCAGCACTGTTCGTGACAGCTGAAAATCAAACGATAACAGGATGGATAAATAACATGCAGTAAATACATAAAATGGGATATTACAGAGCAGGTAAAAGAGATTTTGTAGAGCTCTCAGACATACTACTGAGAACAAAAATCCAGGTGCAAGACAAACAAAATCACAGTATTCTTTCATTTATCGCAACTAAACATATATAACATGAAACAATGCTGTTTAATATTTACTGTTAAAAATCTGTTGCTATAGATTTTCCTGCAATAACATATTAAAGCACTAACTAAAAGAATTCACAGAAAATACCTGATAATTGTCACCTTCGACAAGGAGGGAGGAAAATGGAGCTATGCAGGAAAAATAAGTGACCTCAATTTGTATGTTTGTGTGTGTTCCAAACAGATACATAGGGAAATGTATTGAGAGATAGAAATAGACATGAGAAAGAGGTGAGGAAAGAGGATACATAGAATTCTACATATATGGTTTATTTTACCATTTGCAAAATGTAAAATATATATGTGTATGTGTGTGTGTATGTGTGTACATCTAGACACATGTTGATGTATGTATATATTTCATTCATCAAGAGTTCTGAGAAGATCATTTCTTTGGCAATGATTTTTCAATTTTAAGACTGTATTTAAATAACCAAGAGCTTTTCAAGCTCTAGAATTATAAAGGAAGAAAAGAAAATGAAAATAAATGTGCAAAGTTCATTGGTTTGTCATCTAGTTTCTCAGTAATCTTGACATAATTCTCCGAAGAATCTTAGAAGCCAGAATTATTAACAACAATATTTAGGAAGGTTCAGATTTATAACTCTCTGATAAATTAGTTGCACCTGTAATAAAAATGGTTGCTGGATGCCAGGATGTGAAGATTTAAGTTAGGAACAAAATGAAAGACCTGCGTACATAGCGATGCATCAGAAAAGGGCAGGTTTGGGTTTTCTTAAGAACTTACTTGTAGCCGCGTAAATGGCGTCAACCTTGGGAAACAGGGCGGCGAGTCCCCTGGTCTCTCTCTGCCTCTCCGTGAATCGTTCTCAATACTTTGCTTCAAGGCAGAATTTGGCACCTGCCATTGCAAAGGCTGATCACAAATGTCTGCGAAACCACACGCGATGATGCAGGTGAGGGATATACACCTTCGGAATGGAGCCACGCGTGGAGATTATGTAAAAGCTATTTCCAGTCTCGAAAAAAAAAAATTGATCTGAATAGACAGAGTAGCTCTGGGTGGGGCACGGTGCGCGGGGCCCAGGCGGCTGGTTTAAGACATCTCAGGAGGCTCAAAAGTCACGAGTGCGACCAGCCGTGTCGGGTTTTCCTGTGATGCGCAGGTTCGCGAATCCCAGTGTGAGAGGACATCTTGGATGTCACGTGATCCCTTACACACCTCTAACACTTGAATTAAGTTGTTGTTGATGATGATGATGATGATGATAACAATAATGCGAGTTGCACCATCCACTGTGTAAGAGCATGCTATTTCTTCAAATGACCGAGAGGCCATTTAGTCTTTCCTTGCATATCTTCAATGACAGGGAGCTCATCACCTCCAGGGGAAGTCCGTTTCATCGTCGGAGACCTCTGGCTTGACAGCTGCATGTCAAGCTGAAAACAGTGTCCTTCGGCTTCCCCTCACTGACCCTGGCTTTATCCCTAGGAACAGGAGTCTTCCTTTATGATCTTTCTTCTTGTATTTAAAGGCAGCTCTCACGTCTTCTCCAGGACTGCCCTCCACGTCGCCTGTCGCCAGTAGACAGTAGTGTTGCTCGCACCAAATCCTATCACTGTCTCCATGACCCTCCAGGGAAGTGCACGTGGCCATATTTCTTTTAAAATATCCACACCGACGGGGGGAAAAGGGGTCAAATATGTGTTGACGTTAAAGAATTAAAAATAAAATAAATTAATTTTTTAAAAAAGAAATTTACATTGAAATGTTAATCATGAGTCATCTCTAAAGGATGGAATTATAGGCGATGTGATTTGATTCTCATTTCATCTACGTTCTCTTATTTTTCTAAAATGAAATGTGTATTATGCAATTTCCAATAGCTGACTAAAAGAAAAAAAAACTCAAGCAAATGCATAATTTCAAAAATATATATATCCACACTGAATGCAACGCCCTCGTGTATTCTGGTCAGAAGGACAAACTTCTCCCAGTTTTAGAAACTCTATTTGCATTCTGCCCACCTATATCCTTGGATGCACCAGCCTGTTCTATCAGGAAATAAAGGGCATGTGAAAGAAAATGATAGAAGACACTAAAAATGCTGTCAGATGTCCAGAGATGCCACACCAACTCGTCGGAACACTATCCGGGAAGCATGGAGTTCCACTGACTTTTATAACAGGGGATAACAATATGCTCGAATCTTGGAAAGAGTGAGAAGGAAACCTGGAGAAGTTAGGGGTGAGGAGCAAGGAGACCAGCTAGATCAGTAGGAAAATAAAACTAAAAACAAGGAGCGCTTAAGCCAAGCTCCTCGAGGGAGACTAGAGAGAACGCGCACTCTGGCGTGCATCGGAAAAGCCCCAAAAGCGTGCTCGAAGCACCCAGCGCCAGGCCTGCCCTCGCTCTCTAAGCGGGTCAGAGCATCCGCATCTTGAAAATCTTGGGCTCCTGAGACGCAGGGAGGAAACATGGACAGGGCGTCATGGTGCAGAAACTCAGCGGTGAAGGAGAGGCACGTTTGCAAATGAATTCAACACATCTACCGCTGGAAACTGGAAAGGAGGGGTTGTTAATATAAATACAAGGGCCAAGGGGATACAGGAGGAGAAATAGGATTGGGAGGGAAAGAAAATTATTTTTCTTTTTCCATGCTGAGCTTGCGTGGTCTGTGGGACTTCCATATGGAGACACCCAGCAGACGCTCAGAAAACAAAGCTGGGGCTCAGAGGCAGGATCTATTTGGGGGCAAATTTCCTTTAAATCTATGGATCCAGCCTCTATTGTTTTTTTCTGTGTTAAAATCCAAAACTAACGTCTTTGCGCTATCAAATTCAAATTCTCGGTCTGGATGAAGATTTAAAAAGAAAATGAAAGTACACCTGTTTAAGTCAGATGCTAAAAGGACTCATGGAAACTCATATTTGATTTTAAACTTTTAAATAACTTTCTATTTTAAAAAAAATTGTCTTCGAGGAGAGCAAACGCTTACACACAACAGGCAGTCGGAGATAGTGGGTATTGAAATATCAGTGTGTTTTTTCGCAGGTGCTGAAAAATAAAAACAAGTCATGAAAAAAGTAACGAATCGACTTGAAAACCCAGTGGGATGTTAACCCCCTGGAGTAATAATAGCAGACTGTCTGTCAGGGCAGGCTGCACGCTGCAGAGGTATCTGCGCCCAACTTCGTTCCCGTGAAAAGCCTAGAAGTACTTGGTAATAAGAGCTGCTGGCAGGATCCTGACAATCTTTAAAAATATCTACCCTCTGAAAGTGCTTGTCACACCAGAGTTATCTCTCGCACAGACAACCGTTCAAAGTGCCGATGCGCGGGCTGTAGAGAGGAAAACCCAGAATCATTCAGGGAAACGTGGTGTTCGTTGGGACAGGGCTCTTATCGGGGCCGAGGCAGACCTCTGCTCTGAGGGGCCAAGGAGGCCAATGCCGTAATTTCTATGATTTAGACACATGAGTGCTTTGGGCTTCGCTTGTGTCTGCTGTGAAGAATTGTGCGAGGAACAGGCGGGGTCCTCATTTTGAAAGTCACCTGAAATCCGTCACTCCCTTTCCCAAGGAAGCACTTCAACACGCTTGAGTTTCCAAGCCTGTCCCATCTTCCTGGTCTCCTCGGGTCTCTGGGAGCATCTGGACAGAGGTGGTGGGACCTCTACCTTGTTAATTTCCACACCCACAGCACCCAGAACAGGTCTAGACACAATAATTGCTCAATAAATGCCTGATGAATGAATGAATGAACGAGTGACTGAGTAAAATGACCTTCCTTAGAAAATATGCCCCGAATGGCTAATGTGCTTGGGTCAAAGCAAGGACTGAGCTTGTCTGAGGCACACCTGAGATAAACCAGGTGCACAAAGGCAATCAGTGGGTCCAAAGAGCATCGAAGTGAGAGATTAGGAAACAGGGCCTGGGAGCCATGACTTTCAAAGACTTTGACATTGCCCGAGTCTGCTACTTTGCAGCTCTGCCTGAGTCCCCCTGACGGCAAAGCACTAATCTACACTGATCGCAAATATACACCTACACACATGTGTTTAGGTTGGCCTGAGTTGGTCCAGCTTGTGAAAGGGCATCAAATCAGCAGTCTCTGATAGAATGTATTGCAACTTATTATTACACTAATTGGGAACATTGACTAATAACAGTAAGGGCAAGAAACCTTTGAGAGCCCTGATATTTTGAGCCAGATGGTGTGATAAGGGCTCGGCCCCACTTTTACGTAGTGCTCGAAGAAAAGAGAAGCAAATATTAGCAAAATTGATGAACTACAAGGAGAAATAAAAAATAAAAACTACAAATGCCCAACATATGATATAGATCACTTAAGAAAGAATAAAACTCAGAACACATTCTGCTTTCTTCAAAATTAAATAATAGAAGATGATGAAGCAACAGCTACAGAGGTTTGGGGAGCAAAATTTGTAAACCAAGAAATTAGACCCAGCAAAATTATCTTAAGTGTGTGAGATAAAATTTAAAAAAAAAAAAGTCATTTACGCTCAGCTAGGTAGGAACAAATATTGCTACATCTCTCTCCAAAAGTTTAGTTGAACATGTATATAAAACCATGGAAATTAATCACAATTAGGAACTGAATGGTGGTATTTAAGAACTGGCAGTGATCACAGAAGCCAGTGAAATCTAGAGTTGAATGCAAACCGCTTTAGAATTTTGGTGACAGACCTAATAAGTTTGTGTAAGATGAGCACTCTCGCTGCTGAAAATTATGTAAATTGTGGCACTTTTTCAGAAAAGCAATTTGCTAATTTATATCACAAGACTTATAATATTTATACACACAGACTTGATTAGTTCAATCTAAAACTTGATTTTAAAGAAATGACCTAAATTACCCTCAAAAATGTAGGTTACAATATACTTATTTTCTCTTCGTTAATAATACTAAAAGTTAAATATTAACTTAAAGTGTCCAACAAATAAAAGAATGGTCTAATGAATTATATACAGTCACACAATGAAATTTTATTCCCTTTTAAAAAAGTACTTTACATAAGAATAGCTTATCATATAATTCTGAGTAGAAAATAAGTAAGAAACAGGACTGTATAAATATTACTATGTCATTTATAAACTATGCTGGTAGATATATTATTTATTGCTAGGTACTACTCAATAAATGCAGAGAAAAAATTGAATAAAATTATAAAATATTAACTATTTGTATCCCCTGAAAGGGGGGTAATTTTTTCCATGCATATCTATTTTTTTAAAATTCCTCCACTGAATTAGAGCGTGTAGAAATTTTCTATACATCATAGGAAATAAAATATTTTTTTAATAAGAAAAAAAATGTACACTGCAAAAACACAGTGGTATTATTTTCAAAATCTACAGGGGGGGAACAGCGAGGAGGGGCTATTTGACGTCCCCTGATTTCATCCACTCGTCCAGCCTCCACTCACTCATTCATCAACCAAGACCTTTGGATCCCTACCTCCTGCCGAATTCTAAGCCAGACGTAGGGAACGCAGAGGTGAAAACTCCCGATAAAACCCTGGTCATCGTGGAGTTTGCAAACATGCAGCCTGCTCTCAACAAGTCACGAGGGAAAACAAACCCAAACGAGGTTGGCATTAGTAGCTGGTAAGATGAAGCACTGAGGCTGTAGGTCTGTGGGGGAAGACGAAGGCATCCTGGGGCATACAACAGGAAGTCCTGCCCCCGCCCCCGCCCCCCAGACCACATGGGCAGCGTGGTACACCTCTTAAATATTTCAGGTCTGATACACAGTGATTCCTCTTTCTGGCCTGGGGTGGGGGAGCAGAAGGTTGCAGACAGTGAGACGCAGATCTGCTCACTGCAGATGGGAAACCAGCGGTGACGAGTTTAACTGCCCCCTACGTGTTCGGGACAAGTCTACAGTGCAGACGGAACTTGGAACCAGGTCTGCGGTCTGATGGCCCTGATCACCTCCATCAAAATATCCCCCACGCTGCCCTCCCCCAAGATTTATCTCAAATGTCTCTTCCGCTGTGAAATCTTCCCAACTTCCCAGTGAACGCTGGTCACCATCGCTCTGAGCTCTCAGGGAACTGACTTCTAGTTGTCTGCTCTTGGCATTGAACTAGATTATCTTTCCATCAACAAATATTTGGGGAGGAAACGCCTGTGACTGTCTCTCAGCTGTGGTGGGAGATTTCTAGGTCAGGCCCTGGGTCTTTTTTCCTATCTGTTTGTATGTGTTGATTCTCAGCGCCATGTGTCCAGACGATAATGAAGACCCTGACAAGTAGGTCTGAGTTCAGGTAGTCAGTGGAATGAGTGGGGAACATAGCACCTGTATGACTTTGTAGTGTATACATGAATCATTCATAATGACACACAGTAACATACAGAATACATTCCTGGTGTCTTAATCCTAAAACCAACAGAAAGACTCACAAACAAATCACGCCTCCCAAGATGACCAGAGAGATAGCAGATCCCATACAGCCCTGCAAGACAGCCACAGGCCCTGCCCTCCCAAACCCATCCTTGATCTGCCCTCCTCCACGTGACCAGATTCAGGCTCTGCCTCCCTGTGTCAGTCATAAATCTGTCCTTTGCCTCATTGCTCATCCGTCAGCAACTTTTATTATATTTGTGCAATTGAGACACTCTACCTGGGGCCACGGGACAGAACCCAACTCAACACACTGTGGAGTGACAGGGGGTGTTCACCATGGTCTCCACCCACCCATTGGAAGGAGAGAGGCCCACCGCCCATGCTGCCCACCCACCATCATGCACAGAGCCCTCAAAGGCTGGTCCAGGGCTTCTTATGTTCACATCCATAACTCCCATTCCTGCACATGGCCACCTTCTCCACCTTCTGCTGCCTCTTCCACACAGGTGGGTTGGGCTCAAAGATGTAGCCAGTCTCCTTCACTGCTCCCTTTCTGGAAGTTCTGACTCTCTGATCCTCCTTCTAGAACCTTCTTGGATCCCCAGATTCAAATGTACTTCCCAAGGTGAGTGAGGACAAGCATGGATAGTCACTGAATGCTTGCTAAATGCTAGGCATTGCAGCTTTGCAGCCATGCTGTGATTGAAAGAGGAATACACACACACATATTTTTTTTATAAGAACAAAAAAAAATCTAAGAGACTTGAAATAATCCATTCTCCGTCACACATTACTAAGAGGAAGCAAAACGGGGATTAAAGACCGCGAATGTCCATGTTTCCGAAGCTTATGTTCTTTTGCTTACACGAGGACTTCCCAAGGGAAGAGCTCCCTAGCTCCAAATGCACCCTCACTCTGTACGCTAATAACAAGGAGGACGAAGAGAGGAGGGAGAGAGTTCATATAACACGTTCACCCCTCCCTCCGAGGCACCCCCGCCCCGCCAACCACGCCAGCCAGGATGGCTGAGCTCCGACCTTCTCTACCCCAGGGACCGGCCCAGCTCGCCCCCTCTCCATTTTTCCATTTCTTGCCTTCCCTCTCACCGGGCCCTCCCTGAGAGTGGGTCGTGGGGCGCTGAGAAAGGCAGTGGAGCCGCCCGCAGTGCCCGAGGGAGTCCTTCCCGCCACACACCTGTAAACCCTTCAGCCTCCTCCTGGTGACAGCTGCTGTAGACCTTTCACTGCACGAAGCCTGCTTTTGCTGAACTTGCATTCAACAAAGACCTGGGAACACGGGTCGACAAGATCAAAACATTGCCTCCTTCATGAATTGTCTCAGGGACTCCAACCTTCTGTTGGCAACGCCTGCAAAGGGAGCCCCAGCTCATCCTAGATAGGACCAGTGAACCAGCTCCCCTTGACCTCGTCAGAATGCCTGACCTTGACTTGCCAGGCCCTGTGTGGCCTTGCCCTCGTAGCTCACCATCCTCACGGCCACTCATCCCCTCTCCCATCTTCCTTCCTTCCTTCCTTCCTTCCTTCCTTCCTTCCTTCCTTCCTTCCTTCCTTCCTTCCTTCCTTCCCCTCTTTCTCTTTCCTTCCTTTCTTCTCTCCTTTTTCCCCTTCTCCCTTCTCAATAAATATTGAGCACCTGCTCAGTCCTGGGTGATGAGTCAGTTGTTGTCAAAACACAGTTTCCGAGCCAAATGGACCCGATGCTCTTTCTCCTTTCCACATTCTCGTGCCTGTAACCCGCCTCCCCAGGGAATGCCCGCCTACTCTAGCAGGATAAGACCTTCTCATCCTTTTGATCTCAATGGAAATATTTTTTATAAAGTTTGTTTCAAAGAATTCTTCTTCTTTTCTTACCATCCTTCCTGAGTTGGGGTTGGGTACCCCGCGGTTCTTTTTTCCTACCTTTTCCATTGCACTGCTCATCTTTGGTGGAGTCGTCTGCTTACATAACTGTGTCCTCAACTAAACTTCAAGTTCAAGGGCGCTCAGTGTCTTTCCCCTCCTCATCCTCTAGAGCTAGCTCTGCCCACACACCTCTGTGCTTTCCAAGACCCCAGATTATCCCAGGATTGTTTATTCCTCTCAGAGGAAATAGAGATCCTAAGACAACAATACCCTCCACGTCTAGCTCCCAACCTGCACTCACCTATGCGCATCCTTTTCGGTTCTGAGCCCAGATCAGTACATTCGACTCTCTACTCAGCATCTCTGCTGAGACAGCCAGCAGTCGATTCAAACTCAGATTCTCTAAGACAAACTCATCTTCCATTCCAAATCCATTTTCATGGTTTTCTGTAGGTCGCCTCATAACACAGTCACCTGAGCTCGGAGGTCGACCTTGAGGCTTCCTTCTTCCCCACTCCACACATACGGTCACGCAATAGCATAATTCTAGAAGCGAAAAGCCTCCATACCTATCTGCACTTCTCCCTGGCCTCCACTTTTCTCTACACTTCCATCGTTTGTCTCCAGGATTTCCCAAACAGCCTCTTGATGTATCTTCTTGCCTCAGCCTTGTCTCCAGCCAATCCATTTTCTACAATGCAGCCAGAATGATCTTAAGACAGAAACCAGATGGTGTCACCTACCAGCTTACAACCTATAAACACCTTCCCACTGCCCCGAGGGTGATGTGCAAAGCCGCTTAGCTCCCAGCCTCCACTTCCTTCGTGCTCACCTCTAGTTGCTCCTCCATCACAGTTTCCAGCTAGAATGAAACTCCAATTACTAAAACCTCCTTGCTCTCTTTGGCCTCCAGGCTATGATGGAAGTGACTTTCTCTGCCTGAAATATTCTTTCCCCTCCTTATCACTTGGCTGGCTGTGAATGTCACCTCATTATGTCACACCAGAAAACTTGCCAGGCAATGCAATGACAAGGACACCTCCTCACATCCCTGTGGCCCCATGGAAGCCTTAAGTGCTGTGAGGTGGCGTCCAAGGACCCACCATAGCCCAGATGTTACCAAAATACCCAGCCGGAGCTTCTGCCGCACCTCATTATCACTGTCCCCATAAACAGCAGCAATGACACCAGTCTGCAAAACCAACACATGCATATTTGATCTGTATAAACAGTGCATATAACATGACATTTCCTTTCAAAACTATCTTACTACTCAGAAATTCAAATGAGAGACTGTACTACCCTTGGAGTGGAGACTAATGAGGACGTCATAAATATTTGATTAAAGTCAGGCCAAATTCTCAGGTTTTTGCCTCACAAAATTTTCAGAAGCAACGGCTCAAAGATTTCTTGAATATCATAAGCACTTTTGGGGGACAATAAATGGTGGCTTCTCTCAAGAATTTTCCAGCTGTTTCTGCCATTGTACAGGCTTGTGGCTGCCATTCCTCTTGAATAATGACAGGCATCCGGATCTCTTCACTTTGAACTCTTGGTCAATGACCTTGTGTTCACCACAAAGACAGTGAGATGAGAAAGGAATATGGGCTACATATCCTAAAACCTACGTCTCAACCTGGCTGGACCAACTTCTAGCTCTGTCAGCTTAGGAAGAGGTGCTGAGCTCTACGCCTCCCTCTGCAGATGATGGGAAAATAAATGCTCAAACAACAATAGCATTTGCATACTAGAAATTATCCAAGAAAATGTATGGATCAGGATTCCTATTAAATAACAAGCTGAGCCAGATGCCTGGTCAACTCAGAGAATTTTCCTGTTCAGAGTCTCCAAATAATACCACTTATCAGAATAAAAATGAGAGGACCTATTTAGAAAGCTATCTGTATCAAACTATTTAATAACACACACAACTTTGGCCCTACTGATCATAATTTTTATGGGAACTAAATAATGTAAACTATGAAAAAAACTTATCTGAAAGATTTTTCTTCTCATTTCAGTGTACGCTAAAATAGTAAAAATCCTGGAGGCAACCTAGACAGCCAATAATAAGGTCAAATAAATTATGTATATCCTGTTAACAGGTTATTGTGGACAAACGAAGTCATTAGAAAAATATCTTTAATAATAAGGTTACGTGCTTAATATAATGTTAAGTGAATATATGGAGTATTAAATCAGGTACATGATACAAGTTCATATGAAATAAAGAATAAAACACTTTTTTAAAAATATCAAACTCTCAAAAATCTAAAAGAAATCACTGAACATTTATCAAACCTCTGAATTTTAGAAAGGGATCCCTAAAATTAAAAGCAAAGGAGAAATCACCAAAAAATTAAAATTTTCTTAAGTAAAATATACCGTAAATATTTAAAATTCAAAGAAAATGGCATTATAACAAATATAACAGTTATCACTCTTATTAAAAACTCACATAAAATGATAAGAATATAATCATTCCAATAGATAATTAGGTGAAGAATATGGAAAGATCATTCAAGCACACAAACAAAAAACTTTTAATTTTTAAGTAATCAAACTCACAAGTAAGTAAATAAAAATAACTAAAATAAATGAACTACATTTGTCAAGTGATGAGAGTTTCTTTTTAATGCAACTGGTCATTGTTGGGGAGGGGAATTTATGGGAAGAGGGCATTCTGATACATTGTTGGAAGAAATGTAAAGAGAAATTTATAAAGATAAATTTTTAAATATAAATCATAAGCCTTTAAAAATGTTCATATACATAACCCAGTAATATCATTATAGAAGTCTGTCTTTTTAAAAAAAAAAACACATAAGCGGATAAAATTTTATACCCTGATATTCATTGTAGATTACTTAAAAGTATGAACATTGAAATAATATAAATTGTTACAGGAATAATTGAACACTGGAAGGAGAATATCAATTTTAGAAGCATCTATTAATGTGTCTCTGATCCCATACTATTTCTGAGACAAGCACAAAACAAGGAGAATAGGAAAGAAAAAATTTATATCTTTCATGAAACCAAAAGAGATATTTTAAAGTGAAAATTTAACTAGCATCAGTGAATATGTCGCAATGGGATACGCCATACGACAAAGCCAAGACATCAAAGATTCTTCAAAACATAAAAGGGTGAGGTGTGGCAGAGTCTCCGTGGATAATGGATCAACGCTCAGGCTTTCTTCCCACCCCAAGCTGCCCTCCAACTAACCTCCCTCTCCTAGCCCTTCTCTCTCAGAACGTCCAGCAGCCATAGCTAATCAAGAAGAAACTCCCCCATTCAAAGATGAAGAAAACCAAGAATCATCAAGGGACTTCTACCAAAGTGCTATCCTGGGAGTAGGAGAAACATGGCAAAGAAAAAGTAGACAAAGAACATACCTTAGAAAAACATTGGTATCCTATCAGACAATAGGGTGCCTTAATGGTCTCATTGAAAAAGAATAATAATCACTACAAAATGAAAGAATAAAGTGAAAACATAAGGACCTGACTTTTTAAAAAGACAACAGAACAAAATAAAAAATAAACTGGCAAATACCAAGAAAAGGTAGAAGAGAAAAATAAAAGTATCAAAAAGGTAAAAGTCAATTTCTAAGCAGTAAACTTAGGCAATCGAATCAGCCACAATAACGATCAGCCCTAGGGAGGGTAGGCTTAAGAAAACTAAGCAAAGTAAAATAGAAAAAAAAAATGACAAAAAGTTTAAACTCATAGAAGAAAAAAGAATGAATAAGAAAGAGGACAAGGGAGATCCAATGTATGCAAAATTGGTGACTGGAATTAATAAGTCAAACAAGTAGAACATACAAATTATTCAACGATGTAAGATCAGGAAAATATATTTGAAATAAATATTTGAATCTGTATATTGAAAGGGTCGGTATTTCCCAGACAAGTTCAATCAGGTCTATGAGCAGAGACACATATTTTATTAGCATTACTAAACCTCAAAAATAAAAAAGAAATTCTATAGCCAGGAAAGTAAGTCAACTTACTTTCTCGGGGTGAGGGGGGGCGTGGCAATCAGCCTGCCTTCATATTTCTCCTTGAAACAGTCAATGTCACAAAACAATGGAAGAGTGTCTTCAGAATCTTTAGGGAAAGTGTCAGGCAATAATTTTATGCCTAGACAATGTCCTTTTAGAATAAGACAACAAAGAGTTATTTTTAAACATCAGCATCTCAGAAAAGAGAGTTTTCATGATCTCTTCTTAAAGGAACTGCAAAAGTTGCTCTGTCACCAACCCAGAAATAACAGAAGATGCTATGAAATAATCAGGAATTGTTATTACATTAATTTAAATGAACTAATTGAAACAATGTTAACATACCTGCGGGAAAATGTTGCTCTCAAATAGAGTGTGTATTTTTATCAATGACGGATGACACTGAAACTATTGAAAAACAGAAGAGGAAGCACGGAAGGGAAAGTGATCTCATGCCTGCCTGTCTTCTCACCTTTTGGTGTGAGGGTTGAAAGGTCAGGATTTATAACGTTTAGTGGGGTAGTAGTGGCTAATAGCATTATAGAAGTTTCAGGCGTACAATTCTTAATGCATCTTCTGTGCATTGCATTGTGCGTTCACCACCCAAAGTCTAGCCTCCTTCCATCACTATATATTTGAGCCCCTTTACCCTCTTCATTCTCTCCCCAGCCCTCTTCCCCTCTGGACCACCACACTATGTCTGTGTCGATAAGTTTGTGTGTTTGTTTTGTTTTGTTTTGTTTTATTTTGGGGTTTCTGTTTTATATCCCACAAATAAATGAAATCATATGGTTCTTGTCCTTTTCGGTTTGGCTTATTTCACTCAGCATGACACTCTCCAGATCCATCCATATCGTCTCAAATGGCTGAGTGGCATTCCATTGTATACAAGTACCACATCTTCTCTATCTGATCACCCATCAAAGGACACTTAGGTTGTTTCAATGTCTTGGCTATTGTGAGTAATGCTGCAATGAACTTTGTGGTAGATATATCTTTAAACATAAAAGTTTTCAAATTTGGGGGATAAACACCTTGAAGGAGATTGTTGGGTCATACGGTAATTCTATTCTTAATTTTTTGAGGAACCTCCATGTTTTCTATGTTTTCTATAGTGGCTGCACCAATTTACATTCCCACCAGCAGTGCGCAAAAGTTCCCTTTTCTTTACATCCTTTCCAACATTTGTTATTTCTTGTCTTATTGATACCTGCCGTTCTAACGGGTGTGAGGTAATATCTCATTGTGGTTTGGGTTTGCATTTTTCATATAGCTGGTGAAGCTGAGCATATTTTCATATATCTGTTGGCCATTTGTATGTGTTCTTGGGAAATTGTCTATTCAAGTCCTCTGCCCATTTTTTAATTGGATTTTTTTTTCTTATTGACTTGTATGGGTTCTTTATATATTTGGGATGTTAGTCCCTGAGAAACAAGAACATAATCGACATATGTTATTTAAATATGTGAAGCATTCCCTTGAAGTAATAAAAATACTAATGTAAATAGCCAATATCAGGTGCTTTGGAGGGGACGGAAGGAGGGTGGGCGGGAGGAGACGCAGAACATGCATTTCAGAGTGAAGAGTCAGTGAACGGTGTTGGAAAAAGTAAGATTGTGTATATTCTATAAACTGATAGCTGTAAAAATAACTACTAGAAGAAGCGAAAGCGAACCCACAATAGATATTCCAAATTATTAGAAGAAAACAGAACTACACACACACACACACACACACACACACACACACACACACACACACACGTACATACTAACTTAAAATGTCAGGCAAGGATGTACTTACGGCACCGGGTTTTAAAGGACATGTGCGACCATTGTTAATGAGTAAACAAACCACAGTGGAGATGCGGCAGGCTTGAGTATTGATGCAACAGTGAGAACAGCAAAACTAATGAAGAAAGGTGTGGTAAATATAAGAAGAAACAGACACACACGAAAATAATGTCAGCAAAATGTAACGCCCCTCTCTCAGCTCAGGGGATAATAACGTAAATGAAACCAAATCAAATCAAACGGAGATGTGAACCTAAAATCACCTTAAAACAAAAAGGTTTTAGGAAGCTAAACAAAAATAAGAGAGTCAGTGTAGAGGCAATCTAAATAACGTAAGATAGAACTAATATATGGATAGTTAACATGTGTAATTACATCATACATAGTAGTGATTTTTACGCCTATGTAACAGTCAGGGTTCAAAGTTGCTACAACTGAAGATCTCTCTGGCTAATTAAGCACAAAAAGGAATTTATTCGAGATGATCGGCAGTTCACAGAGTGTGAGTAAGTCTGGGAGCCGTGCGAACTGACGCACCTGCAGAAAAAACCCCGAATCACAATTATAAAACAGCCAGAGGTATTTTCTTCCCTGCCACTTCCAACTCCACAAGCAGCAAAGCCCCTTGTCCCAGAAACTCGCCCCTGCTCCCTCTGCAGGTCTAAAATCCCTCAAATCTCTAAATTCTGAGTCCATCCTTCCCCTTCCTCCCGAGGCTCACTTCCCAAAGGAAGAGGCACTGGACCGAATTGGTTCCTGGAGTCTCAGCCAGATGCTGAGTTTTCAATGTAAAGTCAGCTGTGGGGAGTGAATTTTGAGTGCCACCATGGGGAGACTTGATGCAGAGGGCTTGACACACCCCAAACACGCCCCACACCTCAAAAGTCGTGGAAGCCGGAACACCTGGCCGACACCTGCCAGGGTCTTCCCAAGCCGATCCACGGAAGGAGACACCAGGTCTTCCTTTCAAAGTCTCGTGGAATGTTTACCGAAAAAGCAAATAATCAATAGGCCACAAAGAAAACCTCTCCAAATGTTCTCAGATAGCTATAGCACAGGTATTTCCTAAACACGAGGTAATAGAAATAAAAATGGCAGGGTGGAAAAGATGCTACCCCACCTAGAAATGAAGCAAATACAACATACATCGACACAAACTCCCTCTTAAAAGAGGAATTCTCCTTAATGGCAGAACATCTTTCTAACATCATAGTGTGATTATATAAACACTAAGCACCTCACCAATATTCTGTTGTGAAAGCCCCCTTTATAACAAAATGTCTTATAATTTAATTTGTTAAAGATATGTTACTAAGAAAAATGAATAAAACTACAGGAAACATTCAACCGAAAGTAAGAAAAAGATCAAAAAGATCGATGCAGGAGTGTGAGACCAGCAGGAGTAGTCCCAGGAATGCAAACCGTAAAGCCAGAAAGTGCTGAATTTGGAAACAGAAAGGGGTGGAAAGAATGAATGAACCCACCGACTCGTTTGATAACAACAAACGGTTTAAAACAAAATCTTAGATAAGCCAATCGAGGACCAAACCCTTTGAACGTACACATACCTAAATAAAAATAGAAGAATCAAAGATAACCAGAAAAACGATGGAAAGTAATGGAAAGCAAGAAAATAGTTTGCTTAATGCTACGTAAATACACTTGGAATTCTTGATGAAATGGATGATTTTCTAAGAAATGAAAAATGAATGAATTGATCTCAGATGGATAGACTATCTGACAGAAATAGCATCATAGAAGAAATTGAAGACTTTTTTTTTACTTTTATTTTTTAACAATATACATTTTATTATTTATTTGTTTGTTCGTTCATTCATTTATTTATTTTAGATGAGGCCACCTGTGGTTGATCTCAGAGACCGCAAGGACCTTGTCAGCTTACCATCCCTTATTGGTTTTTTTTTATATATTTTACTCCTACAGCACCTGGTCTTCCTAGGTGGTCTCCCATCCAAGAACTAACCAGGCCCAACCCTGCTTAGCTTCCCAGATCAGATCGGATCGGGTTTGTTAGGGTGGCATGGGCTTAGAATGAAGACTTTTTTTAAAAGCTGTTCTTCCAAAAGCCCTGGGCTGAGACGTTTCCGCGAGAGAACTCAGATCTTTAAGGAATGGATTATCTCTATGTTCTTTCACTCCTTGGGAGCACAGGGGAAGAAGAGAGGCTTCTAAATTCTTTTTGTGAAGCCAGCCTAGCATTGATTTTTAAACCTGACAGAGATGGTAAAATAAAACTACAGACCAATCGCACATATGAATATTGATGAAAAATCCTAAATAAAATATTAGCAAATAGATTCCAGCAGCACATTAAAGAGGTTTGAAGATGGCAATCAAAGCACAAACCGAACCCCCTTCGCCCTGCACCCAATTCATAGAAATGATAGTAAAGCTAGTTTTAAAACAAACAAATAGGCACACGCACTCAAGAACAAAATGGGGACGCTCTCAGAATACCCGAGCAGCAAGAAATCCCTGAGAGAAAGCGCACGGGGAGAAAGGCGGCTTAAACGTGGTGGCCTGGACAGGCTCCTTCCTGAAACCCCGCTCACTCCGATGACGGTGAAGTCATCTTTCTTAAAGGCATGAGGCCACAGGAACAAAGGACACAGGTTAGCTGTACTGTGGTACAGCTAAGCCGCCAAGTCTCATGAGTCAACAAAAGGAGCTAATTTCTCAGTTGTGAAAAACACTGTCCGTGATAGTGGAAAAGTCCACGCCCAGACCAAGACTCTGAGACCAAGGCTGTCAGAGGCTCGGCCATCTCCCACACGTGACTTCCGAGATCACCCTGGGCGTGGACGTCCAATGGGCAGAGGAGGGAGGGGGGCAGGGAGAGTCACGGCAGGAAGTGGCATGAGCCAGCCAGGGAAGGGGTGTCCACCCCCTCTGCTCGCACCCTACTACTGCCCATTGCCCAGCCACAGAGCCCCGCTACCCGCAAGGAAGGCTGGAAACATGTCCCTGGGGTGAGGCGCGGTGATAACCTGCTGAGCCCCAGCACACTCCCCACGTCTGGTCAGCAAACACCTTTTTCGCTTGTCACTGCATGTATAAAATATTCTCAACCGTACTCCCAGGAAATCAGTCCCAAATCCAGTTTGCTCTAGCTAGCCACTGCTTTCAGCCCCAGAGTCCAGGATGCGCAGTCAGGGCCCAGCCTTCCCCGTCATCAGGTTCCGAGGTGGGAAGCTGCAGAGAGCCAGGAAGCACGCTTGTTCATGCCGCAGAGGCCCAGAAAGGCAGGGAGGCCACCCCAAAACAGTGAGTCAGACAGGGATAAGCAAGGAGATTAAAAATTGCCACTCAAGAGGAGTTTACAGATTCAAATTTCAAGCCACATGAACAAAGCTGACATCATAAAAGTTAAATAAATACAACTAAGGGAAGGCGGATTTTTTCCCCTCAGGAAATGTAAATAATTATGCAATCGGGAAAAGACTCCAAATATAGGAATAAATTCTCAAAGACCACATAAGAATGGGTAGTATACATTAAGCAAGACAGGAGACTCTTGTTTAAAAAAACATAGCCGATATAGAGTGCTGTCAGATAGAGCTTAAATTAGTTACTAATAGATAAATGTTAAATGAGAAGCCTAACATTGTAAATACAGAAATGTGATCAAAAGATGCAAGGGACATAGGACGCATGGACACAGACAATACATGTACGTGGGGCACAGAGATTGAACTTGTGAAGTAGAATATAAGACTGAGGAGTTTACCCAGAGCGCAATGCAGAGCCATGAAGAGACAGAAAACGTGAAGGAGACATGACAATACTTGGAAGAAAGCTTAAGACTCTCCAATGGGAGTTCAAAAAAAAAAAAAAAAGATGGTAGAGAGGGATATTTAAAAGGACAACAGCTGAGAATTTTTCAAATATGAAGAAAGATGCGAGTCTCAAGATAGACGGCGTAATGGAATGCCAAGCGATAGAAACAAAAGTCCACATTTGAAAATATTGCAGAGAAATGGCAGAAGATCACAGATAAAAAGCAAGCCTTAAAAGCAAACAGAGCGAATACAAATATACAGACTTTTAGAGAAGCTCCCGGTTTTTACCCAGAGAACATCTCTGAAAAGCCTCTTGGCCATGGATGCTAAGGACCGGGAGTGGTGTGTAGATGCCTGAGCAGCATCTAGCAGGCAGTAAACCCTCAAGAGCTCTTTCTCTTCATATTCTGCACCTGCCGGCTTCTCCTATAGAGCACAAGAAGCAGCCAGGATGCAGGCAACGAAAAAGACCAAAGAGACCTCTGGCTTTTCTCACTCAGTGCCGTGCCTCCTCGTCTCGCGTCTGTCCGCGGAAAGAACCAGACGCCTCGCCAAAATCCTAGCGCCCTCACCCATTCCTCCCTCCCCCTCACGATGCACACGGGTCCACAAGCAAGTTCTGTTGGCTCCACCGCCAGACAGATCTGGGGTAAGTTTCCTCGCCCTCCACCTCCGTGGCCACCAGCCCAGGTCGCACCATCTCTCCACTCGCCTGTCCTCGCCGAGGATCAGCTCCACCTGCCTGGACACCTGCCCTGCGACGTCTCATCATTCATTTCTCAGCCTCAGTCTCGGCTTCGCCAGCTCCTCGGCCTCTGTCACGTTCTCTCTGTCACGCCTTTCATGTTTCTAAGTAACGCTTGACTCTTCTTGATAGACGATCGTTCGGTGGAGCGATGGCTTGTCTGTTGTTCCTACTGGAATGTAAGCACAAGAACCTTGGGGCCCTTGGCTGTCTCGTTCAATGATAAATTCCCAGAGGCAACACACGGGGCTAGCACACAGTAGGTCTTCAGTAAATTCTCGATGACCAAATGAGCAAGCTGGAACGTCCTGTTGGCATTCCGGTCATCTCCGCCAGACTCGAGCCTCTGGAGAATAGGATCAGCATCACGTGCATGTTGCAACCCCTGTCACCCGGTACACACCATAGGGCGTCAATAAAGTGTGTTGTGTTAATGAGAATCGGGGCGTACGTTCTCAGGTTTTACTCTGTACAGAGGGAGAGCTGATAAACAGATAACCCACCCTAGCCCCTCCCTTTGTAAATAATTAGAGAGTATTTGCAAAGAGCGTGTCAGGCACCGCCCCACACCCTCTACACATTCCGCTCATTTAATACTTTTTTGTATTTTTTTTATTTTACTGAAGTGGGAACACGGCACATGGATCCACTCTCTTTTAAGTGTGCCGTGCAGTATTGTTACACAGGTGCCCTGTTATAGCAGGTCACTTAGTTACTTTAACGACCCCGTAAAGCAGGAGCTAACATCACCTCAAGTTTACGTATAAGAACTCAGAGGCGCGAAGGGTTGAATCAATTACCTAGGGAGGAAGGTTAGAGCTGAGACTGAGTTTAGCCTTCCTTCGCCAGGGCTCCCGGGAGCTCGTCCACCTCGCCAAGCTGGCCGTTCAAACTCAAATTAATTACGAGTAAATACATTTTTAAATCTAGTCCCTCGGGGGGCACTCGCCATGTTTCTTTTAATGGCCACATGTGGCCAGCAGCTGCCACACCAAACAGCACAGAGAGGAACCTCTTCTTTGCCATAGAAAGTTCTCCTCTGCCTTAGAACGAGATCTTTCCAGGGCGACGATCATATCACACATTTATCATGATTTTTGGATAAGGTGAAAGGGCCAGCACCAATGCGTAGATGGCAGAAACCCCTGAGAAATCGTGGCCATCCATTCCTGGTGCATGGCTTTACCTCCTAGTGGCAAACTGGGATATCTCGTTGTTAATAAGCACAGATTTGCAAAATCAAGCTCTCGATCCCTGGCGCGGGGAGGAGGCTTCAGACCTGCTGCACCCCCCACGAGACCCAACTTCCTTTATCACCTACTTGACTCTTCACTGCAGATGTTCATTGTGTTCTTGGCCCATATGGATTTTTCCTCAACAGATATATTTGACTAGTTAGTGGATTTGAACTTTCAAAACCCTGGAGAGAAAGCTGGAAGCCAGAATCTATTAGAGACGTTTGCAATACTCAAAGCAAAGTTTCCAAGGACTGTGATTTTATTTTCTTTAATTTTTTTTTTCAGTAGCTGATTTCGAATCCCATAACATTCTGACAGTTTTCCAAGTTAATCAAGGCCTCTGCTTTGCTGGTGAGAGAGCCAGAGGCATCTGTCCACAGTTCAGTACAAGCAACCTATGTGACAGTCCTACTATGTGCCTGCCCTGTGTTAAACACCGGGCAATGCACATTTCCTACTACGTCTCTGGTCTTGTGCTAGGATTCCGGCATTTGGAGGTATCCCCTGGATATGCAGGGGCTTCTGGCTTATGGAAAAGAAGGGCGTATAAACATCATTCATTCCTCCTCATTCATTTAATCAACATTTTAGAGGACCTACTATATGCCAAGCACTGTGCTAGGAGTGCACAAAACAGCTCGTATTCCTACCTTTGCAGAAATCGTAATGGGAGAAATAGTCCATAAATAAATAATATACAAATCTATATTGGCATGTGACAATCAGGGATACTAAGATACTAAGAAACTAGATCAGGCTGTAGGGAACGGTGAGCAGTGTTGGAAAGCAGGATTGCAGACAGAGTGACAGGAGAGCCTGGCGACCAGGTGACATGAATACAGTGACAGAGGCAGCCATGCAGCACGCCGGGATGAGCCAGCAGCCTCGCAGTGGGAGGCTGCAGGGGCAAGGGCCGGGGCGTGAGGTCAGACGCACGTGGGGCCCAGAGACAGGGTCGCGCAGGCATAGGCAGGACTTTGGGTTGGATCCTGACGTTTCTGGGCAGTTATGACTTCATCAGACTTAGACTTTAGAGACGTCTCTCTGTCCGAAGAACAGACACAGCAAGCGTGATGGAGACAGGGACTCCGCTGGCAGACAACGGTGTCTCGGGCTGAGGGGGTGGGAGCCGACACCGATTGCCGATGTGCAGGTAGCAGAAGGGGAAGGCCTGTGGGACGAATCCTGGACGGCGTGGGATACGCAGAGGCCTCGGCCACGTGGCCGAAGGATGCCCGGCTGGGCGGCCAGAGTTTCCAGTTAAATTTGAATTTCTGATAAACAACCTTTTTTTTTCCTTTGGTATAAGTTATGTCCTGTGCAATGCATGGGGCCTACTTAACACAAAAATAGTACTGTTTGTTCGCCTGAAATTGGAATATAACCAGCTGTTCTGTGTTTTACCCTGCATTCTGACTAACCTGGGGCAGGAGAGCAAGTCTGCGGGTCACACCTGGGCTGGGTGATGAAGAATAGGCAGATCTTGGCCATGTGGGTCAGGAGGGAAAAGTCCCCAGCAAGGGAATCACAGCCACCCTTCTCTGAATTTCTGTGGGAATTCCGAGGGCAGGACTCAGACACCCGGAGGGTGGGGACAGCCGCACCCAGCCCATGACCTGTGCCTCTGGGTGTCGGACGTCGAATCAGGGACCAAAGGCCTAGGGAGGAGCCTTTAGCTCACTTCCAAGGGGAGTTTCTCCAAAAGCCTGTAGTGTGTCAGGTGCACGTTCATGGCTCAGGGATGAGAGGCCAAGATGCTCACCACAGTTTCCTCCCAGCCTCAAGGTCTGCCTCGTATAACTAGAGTTAAAGCCTGAACAGACCGCGAGGGTCCGCCATGCTTCAAAGGCTGCATTCAAGTTCATGTTCACACCCAGGCCTGCCGTCTTCTACACTGGTTACTCTCATCCATCCCCACCCCACCCCTAACACGGCACCAACGAAGTGAGAAGGGCAGAGCTGCTGATCTGGGCAAAAGTAGAAATGCGTGCCCTGATCGGGGGACGAGGAGAAATGCGTCTGCTTCAAGAAGACGACGAGGGAACGGATGCCCGTGCCAGGCCACAGTCCACGGCGGCGGGCAGTTCGGAAGCCCTTTGAGATGGAGAGAAAGAGGTGGCAGGGCAGGGGAGAAAGCTAGAGAAACGTTCTGCTTTCCGAGTCTACGCACATCGGTAGCCAAGGAGGAGAATGAGAAAGCGCGCTGCCTCCACGAGGTTTTTATTAAGAAGCAGAATAAGACGTTAAGTAATGGCTCGTTCGAGTGCACACCCTCGGCTGCGAAACAACCAATGATTTCAGAGAACTGTATTATTACTTTGTGTTTGCTTATCTTTTTCTCTCCTTACCTGATAATCATCTGTAGCTCTATCTGTCTTTTTAAGGACATGTGAGAAAATAGAAAAGGTTACAGACGACAGTCAAAGAATTGCATATTATTACCCGGCTTTGCAGAGCTGACTGTGCAATTGTTTGTTTTTGATGAGATAACAATGAAGATAGAATTGTTTAGAGCAAATGCTGTTCAAATTCCATCAAGCCGTAGCTCCCTGCCCTGCTCTCCTGTACGGCTGTCCCCTCCCTCCCCTGAAGACCCTCAGGGACACCAGAGCCTCTGCCAAAGAAACGAACCAGGAGCAGGAAAATCCTTTCTCTTTGCCCTTCATGCCCACCGGACCCATAAAGCTCCCGTGTTACTGGGATGGCGTTAATTCCTAGTGACGGCGCCAGGTTCTTACGGAGCGTTCCCCTCCGACCTTACCTTTGCTGGCCCTTCCTGATGACGCAGCCTGGTGCCTTTGCCCAATCCACTTTGCGCTCCTCGAAGGTCCCTTTTTCCTGTGATGCTTTCGCACGTCACTCCAAACGTACTTCGTCACGGCTCCGCTGGTCCAGGAATGCAACACGTTTCACACTTCGGGGGAGTGTCCCCCTCCCCTGTTCCCAGGTCAGTTTTCCACGGGCCCCTGAGCTCCCCGGGGCAGGCATCATCGTCTGTGCTCTCTGGAGCACTGCGCCTGGCACAGAGTTACCTCTCCTTGGATTGTTGTCCCATAAGTGAATGAATAATAAAAACTATGAGTCTCCCCGGAGCAAGTAAGAGTCTTTTTTCAGGAGTCCTCCAGCCCCATGCTGTGTGACAGCCCCTCCGTCTCATTCCCATAACGCTACCGGATGCCGTCGCTTTTCAAGAGGAACATGTTGATTCTTTACGAGCCCGTTTGCAGCCGGGACACCCATACGACTGACACGAGGAAGGGACCACCTCTGTCTGAGGCCGGCTGTCTCTATGGCCTTCACCCTCACCCGGAAGTGAGTCCGGCCTCGAGTGAGACGCTGTGGGCAATGGAGTCCAAACTCAGAATTCAAACTCCAGCTCTCTTGCCACAGCCCTACACATCACGGGGATGTCGCCTTTCGCTTCTATGAGGCTCAGTTTCTACATCCGTCAAAGAAGAAAAATAAAAGTGCCAACCTCGTAAGACTGTTGAAAGAATGAGATGAGCTAATGCAGCTAAGGTGCCCACTATAGCAGCGTTAAAACAGCGCGTCGTTATTGGTACCAGCTTTTATTTTCATTCATGCGATCTCTCTCTTTGTTAATTCACCCCTCCAGTAAGCCAGCAGGGCTAGCTGTACGCTATGCAATCGTCATCGCATGGGGAATGGTTTTCGGAACCTGTAGAAAGTCCTCGGGCTCAGTCTAGAGCCTCTGGCCTTAATCCCTCCCGCACCCCACTGCCCAGACCAAGCTTCCTGTCTTTGAGGGTCCCAGTTTCATGACTCATCATGCACGATGGCTCCACACTTTCCGGATCTGATGACTTAGCCAGTCAGTGACTGGCTTTGACTTTCTGTTTCCATTACTGGTCACAAGTTCTGTCCAGCTGCTCCCTCTGCCTGCTTTAATGCCACCAAATATTATATTCCTGCTCATCCAGGCCCTGACATCTCACACCAAGAGAGGAGTTTAGAGTAGTTTGCTTACGTGATTCTTTTCAGATAAATGAGGAAGTACGGGAGAATTCCATAGCTCCTGAGTAGTCTGTAAGTAAGACCAAATCTAGATAAGCTTTTCAAAGTGATCTTTCACAGTTCATTTATAGTTGGGTTAGTGGAGGTGGGAGTCGGAATAAGTAGGTGGAATTTGGTGCGTAGCAAACTCTAACTGGACACTCAGTGTTCCCGTTATTCACGGTTATGTAACAAACTACTTCAAAACTTAGTGGTTTAAGACAAAGCTTATTGTTATTACTGCTCATGATTCTGTGGATCAAGAATTTGGAAAAAAAATATATGTAATATACTTAATATAATAAATAATATAATATATTTATAATTATTATATCTCTTTAAGTCTACCAAGGTCCTACCTTCAGAAGTTATCATTAGATTAGAGAGAAGAAAAAGACTTAATTCAGATTATACTAATTAACATGCAGAAATGGATTCTGTAGCTTAGTGACAATGCACGTCACTAGTTAACGTGTGTCGATATCCAAATTTGTACATCAGATTATGGAGTGTTGTTCCAGAAACCAACCCTGCATTTTTTTAAGGAATCCAGAAAGAATAGGCAATGCAATTATGCTGATTTTTAAATATAATTTTCCAGTAGTTTAAGAAGAATAAGTTTTTCATTTAAAAAGCCAGCAGGATCAGCAGGCAACTAAGCTGTTTTAGTTGGAAATCAGTGGGTGGGAAGATAAAACCACATTTTTTTTCCCCCCTAAATGGAACCAGAGAAGCAGCAGATCTAATAAGTTGTAATCGGCCAAAATTTCTCTTTTTTTTTATAGACATATAAGTAAAGAGTTAGGGTTTTCTTTTTACATTATATATTTTTAATCCAACATAGCAGTAGCAGATCACCTTTTGCTAATCTTAGCTCCCTTTCACTGCAAAAAAAAAAAAAAAAAAAAAAAATCCTTCACTTGAGGGATGTCAAAAGAACCTGGTCTGAAACTCTACAAATCTATGGGAAATCAGGGGTTAGAGAGGCCAAAATGGTCCACGGCCATTTGCATATGGAAGTAAAGGGGTACGGTTTTCTAACAGCATCTTACCTGTTCCCATTCCAAGGGGACTTAGACTCAGGGGCACCCATTCCCTGGGCAGAGGCTGGGAAAGGCCGTGAGGCTAGGGATGGATCAGATCACTTAAACAGCTGAGAGTATCTTTGGCCAGGGGTGAAGTACAACCAGAGATATGAGAAAGACAGCTGAGGCTCAGGGCCAAAAGTCAGCCTCGCCTGGCGGCGGTGGAAAAGGGCTAGAGTGGGTCATGTTCACTCAGGCTCTTCACCAGCCACTGTCCTCGAACCCACAACCAGACCAATTTCTTCACCTGCAAAGCAGGGCTCACAAGGCCTGCACATCCGATGTTTGACAATCAAGTGACGCAAATGCATAGGAAGGGCGTGGTAGAATCCCTGGCCTGTAGGGGTGTCCAGGAAATGGTCCAAGAGGCAATGGCAGGTCTAAACTCGTTCAGTGAACCAATAGCTCAAGATCCAGCTAACTGCCTAGCCACGGCAGGGAGTAAAAGCAACCTGGGCTCGTCTCTGGGACGTCCTATACACACTGTTGCTTGGTAGGGGCGGTTGTCACCCCCAACGTAACGATAGCTTCAAACACGAATGTACCTTCTTTTACGCCACAGATCTATTCGGCAGCTTGCGTGCGTGTGCACTTTCATGTGTATACGTGTGTGTGCACACGCACGTGTGTGGCAGCGGAACTCTTTAACAAACTTTACCATAGATTCACGAAGGTGGCTTGCAACAAAAACATGGAAGTGAATCCTTTGTAAAGAAAAGAATCTCTGGTCAAGTAATTACTTTTTTTCTGTCGTACCCCTTTGATGGCTGTGTTCATTTTTATTACCAGGTAGTAGTATTAAAGGTGTGGACAATAGTGTCAGAACATCAGGGAGAAAATTCTGGGTCTTCAACTTACTTAAGCAAGTGACTCAACCACCCCATGCCTCAGTTTTCTCATTTCCGGTTGGGGATGATGTCAGCTCCGACCTTACCATGTCTTGTTAGGATTAAGTGAGATTATGGACATGGAGCCCCCAAGATAACACTTGGCACGTCAGTGCACAGTAAATGTCAGCGGCTCGATTCCATTTATGTTATTATGCTAGTATTGTCGTTATTTACCGTTTTGGCCTCGGAGTCTTATAAGCAGCCTTGGCAGGCCTCACATTAACACCCTGCAGAAAATTTATCACCTACCCTGGAGATGCCACAGCCATGATGTGTTAGAGGCTGCGCTTCCTCCTTGTCTCACACTGTCCCTGCCCCGGTTCGGGGGTCACTCTCGCATGCTGTGTTTTCAGTAATAACCCCATGGTACTTCTGTATCTCTATCCATGCTTCACCTGTAGGGAATCCCAAAAGCCATCCCGAGCTGTATGTGTGAACCTTCTGCACTCCCCCGAGGCCGACCCTGAGCTGGATGCATCTCGCCTATTGCCTCACCTCAATGTCCCTCCCAGGGTCTCCAAAGCCATCTACACAGGTCTTCTGTCACCACTATCCAAAGAGGCCATGCTCTTTCTGGTCACTCGTGTAATTTGCTTTGTACTTTAAAAGATAAACGATTACATCTATTCCACCAATCATACCGAGACGGTGGGGCCTGGCAGCTCTTGTTCTGTTCTGTATTTTCACCTGCTAAGCTAAGCGTCACTCTTAG
Organism: Eonycteris spelaea; assembly: GCA_003508835.1. Classification (NCBI taxonomy): domain Eukaryota; kingdom Metazoa; phylum Chordata; class Mammalia; order Chiroptera; family Pteropodidae; genus Eonycteris; species Eonycteris spelaea. The sequence continues at coordinate 2,287,757 of PUFA01000009.1, read as the reverse complement.
TGAGTTCATAATAAATACACATTAAAAGGATCAAGGAGAAAATCCAGGTCACTCTAGAGGACAACCCTTTTGGTGCAAATTCTGGAACATTCTCTGAGTTGAAAGTTACTCATCCAAGAATCTCCCAGGGAGAGATATGCAAGCCTCACTCCTTAAGTTGTCTATAATTAGACTGTGACAAAGAGGTTCAGAGCATGTCACGAAGAGTTATCTCTTTGTGAGCAGAAGTTTTCTTGTCCTTGAGGTACTTTCTGTGTCATCTAATCTTATATTCTAAAATCTTGGAGATATTTCTGTCAAATGTGGGCAACTCTTGATTTCCTCTGCTGTGGGTGGACAGTAGAAATGCGAGCAACCCCAAAATCGGAAAAACCCACAATTATACGTGTTCAGCTATTCGACAATTTAGTATTGTTCAGCACGATCCGTATACCTTTATTGAGTGCCTACTATGTGCAAAGTGCCAAGCTAAAAAGTAAGAATGGAGATGGGCAGATACAAATGCAATAACTATCCAGTGCGACCAGACTACGTGGTACACTAGTAGGTATGTATGGGAAATGCCCCTGAAAAGTTAAGTTAAGGTAGGATGATAGAAAGGCTTGAATGAAACTGAGGAATTATGGATTGCTAACAGGGTATCCATGAGTCCCATTTCTCTCGGCAGACAGATGCAGGCATCATGCCCTTGCAGTGTGTCCTCTGCCTTGTTGTACCAACAAGACCCGTGGCTTAAAATAAATCAAGTTCAGGTCCTACTCTCCCTCTGTCCTGAGATGGAATGTTCCCAAGGCCGTGGCTTCCCCAGCTCCATTCTCAAGAGAAAAGCCTGGGAACCAAGGACATGGACTTGGAGTCCTGGGTTCTGAGAAACAACCCTCTAGTGGTGGAAGCCCAGGGGCTCCCAGGAGAGCTGGTGTGAGAAGCTTCGGGGAGCTGCAGGTACGTGGGACAGTCCCGAGGACAGCGTGCCTGCAAACAGGTCTCGATTGGTAGCAACAGACATGGGTCCAAATTGCCATGGTCATTTATGTGCTTGTCACTTTGGGTGCGTAATTAACTTTCGAATCACTCCTCTGTCAAATGGGAAGAGACGAACGTTTCTGGCTGAATGGAAATCTTTCTCTTTTCTTCCCCCACCCCCCCCAAAAATAATAGTGTCTTAAAAGAACCCAGACTCATTTCCTCAATGATCAATTGTTTAAATTTTTTTTTCAAAAGAAGCTAAATCTGGACTCAGGACCTATGACTACAATCTATGGGGAGCACAGGACAGCAGTTCCAGGACCAAGGGGCTCCCTTGGGGACACAGTTGGGGCAGCTTTCGACCTGGAATGACTGTGCACCATGACAACGTTCTTTCTGAACCCCTCTCCTTTGGATCTTACAGAATAAATCAAGGGTGCTGGCCAGGGCCAACATCAAGGGATTCTGGAGGTTTAAAATTAGGTCACAGGACTGATGACTGTGCAATTGCTTGATAATCTGTTAAGTCCTGCGCATCACGGATTTAGTAATATTATTATTATTGCTGTTGTTTTTAGGAGTCAGTCAAAGCAGAGCATGGAATGGTGACCCATCCTGCCCTGTTTTCTTATCTATTTAGGTACACTTATTTAGTTCTATCTTCTATCTTGCTGGAGAGGATTTTAGGCAGTTTAAAACAAATATAACCATAATATGTTTAAAAAAAATAGAGTGAAATTTAAAACAGGGATAAGAAAAGGGCAAAATGCCACAGTTATGGTAAAGAATGAATATGATTTCTGGGCTGTAAGCTCCTGGCAGCCAAGGCAAAGAAGAGAGCAGGAATACACATCGTTCTTGTTACCAGAACGGAAGAAGCCACCGGTGCTTCAGCAGAAGTGACTGTTTTCCTGATGCTAAACGTTATTAAGAAGGTTTCTAGGGTTTCCAGGGCCCGAGGTAAAATCCAGGAGCCGGAGAAGCAGCTGACCCTGGCTGGGCCGCCCAGCGGGAGAGGGGGCACTGCCTGTGACCGAGTCATCGTGGCCGCCCACTGCGTTCATTTGCACCTGCGGGCGCCCCGTAAATATCCGTCCAATGGAGAAAGCCAGGGACAGTAGGAACAAACCAGTCGGAAAATAAAACCAAAGAACTAGTTAACTCAGAAAGTCAACCAAGCCCGGCACGTCTGTGAGCTTTAGGCTGAAGCATTCTCCGTCTTTCCCGCGCTACAACTTTATCTAAACAGTGCCAAGCAATGCTTTCCAGTAGACACCGATGTCAGTAAATTCAGAGGGGGAGGTGACACAAGTCTTCCTCCCAGGTGACAAATCCAGGCTGACTTTTTGAATACAGGAATTGAAAACTCTCACAGCACCTAGCTGACACTGGGCCTTAATTAAGTGAGTTCGGTCAAAGTATTTTCTGCAGCTTGATGGTGCATCAGCTCCATCCTGGAGTAGCAGAGATCAACAAGCAGTGAAAGCTGACAGTTAAGAACCCCGTTACTGTTTCTTTAACAAACTAGGAAACCTGGTTTCTGCGTATATCAGTCCACAGAAGCAGCAGGGATCTGGATAAACAAACCCTTTCTTCCTCTTCGCTCTCAGCCCCAATCCGCCCATTGTTCCACCTCATTCCAGGTCCCCCTTTGCTCTCTCCCTCCCCAAATCCCCCCACCATCCCCTTCTCTTGTCTTTCTCTCTTCCTTTTTCTCTTCCTCTCTCTTCTTCCTCTCCCCCCATTCTCTCTCTCAAAACACTTAAGATACGTGCTTTATTCCAGTGTTTTAAACATCTTGTTAGTTTGTCTAGGAATGGGTCATTTTTCATTCAGTCTGCTCCTTACTAGAAAAGCTTGTTCAATCTGAGGACTCACGTATCCTTTCAGCTCTGGTGGGGTCTTTTATTATGTCTTTGATAATTACATTCCCATCTGTTTTTTTTTCCCCCTTTTCCCTTAATAGATTATGTATTGGGTGTGACAGGCAGAAGATGGTCCCCCAAAGACGTACACACCCTAATGTCCAGAACCTGTGGCCCACAACTGTCAGAGGAAGAGGGGAGCTCAGACATCCCCCCATTAGTGTTGCAAACAAGTTCTCAAGAGAAGGGAACCTCCAAGGGGGTAAGTATTTCGTGAGCAACTACTAGCTCCTCGGCATACCTGTCAGACCACATGTCGCACGTGGCAATGTATTGCTGAACCTTTAGGCGCCAGACTCTGAATTTCATTTAGCATTTAATTAACTGGAAGATACCAAGAACTCAATGGCAGTCTCCTGATTGCAATCTGTGGATGGATGGGCGTTTTTATCTGAAAATGATGACCAGCTTATCTCTTGTCTTGCAGCTATCACACATGATATGTATCTCTCGTTATCACAGCCAATCAAACACAGAAAGTTTATTAAGATTTTATCATTCGAAGTTATCACCCATGATAGGATTTCTCATCTGAATGTGCCTCTGTGCAGTACCGTATTTTGTCTAAGAGACCCTCAGGGAGAGTCCGAGAGGGAAGGTATCATTCAGGAGCATGCGGTGAAAGTGCAGCCAATGACCACGTCATTTAAGGAGTGTGGCACCCTAGACAGCTCCAATGACTGGATTACTTAAAAAAGAATCACTTAACTCCTCTTAAAAAAGAAAAAAATGAATTTTCATGGGTATAGCATAACATAAACAGAGGAAGAAATAAAAGTGATCCTACGATAAGAAAGAAAAAAGCTGTTGCTCAAGTGAGTCATTGGGAAGGCAAGCCACATGGTTCTGTGGTTTGCTAAAAGTGGACTCTGAGCTTCCTAGAAGCCATAGAAAAAGAGAATTGGGATCAATTCTGAGATTCGGGGGACCCATTAAAAACTTAACTCCGTTATTTATGAGAAGCCAGCTTTCCTTTAGGTCACTTGTGGACAAATTTGGAGAAGAACCCACTCACTCAAACACTCTGGTGTTAATCCATACAATCAACAAACGTCTCTCGACTTCTCACTTATGCAAGCCATCATGTTGGTGCTGGGTTTTCAGTACTAAATCAAACTTCCCTGCTCTGTTGGTGTGGACAAGCCACATTAGGTGACAAGCAGGCAGTGAGACAATCACAGTAAAACACGAGGGGGTTTCCATGGAAATTTACAAAGCATCCACCGAGACCCTAGGTGCTAGGCTGGGGGCCTGAGCTATCCTGAGCTTTGTACAACTGAGGAAGTACTCGTGGACAAGACAGAGATTTAAATGAGAGACATTCATCTAAGAGGTCTACTTGATGACCTAAAATGAAGGCAGGCACTGAGATGAGAAGCAATTATACATCATAATTGGTATCCCTCTGAGAGGTCATTGATGAGTGTGGGTCTCCCTTCCCAGGTTCAAGTCTCCTATCGATCACTTCTGGCTTTTGCTCTCCAACATCCCTCTCCCAGCACAGGCTCTGGTATGTGATGGGTGGTGAATGAACAGGTCCCTAACAACAGGAGGGAGGAAGGAGAGGTGTGCCAACAAAACCATGGTGGATGTCTCGGTGTTGGACAACCAGCGTTACCTCTTGACCTTAAGATTTCACCTGAATAAATTGGTGAAACAGACTTGTTCCTCCAAGGCTGTTCGGAAGACCACATCGAGGGAGGACTTACCAGTTTTCAGAGATCCCAAGAGTTTACAAGACTCTGTCATATTCTTGATCTTCTTCGATGCCCACAAAAGCCTGGTAGGGGAAGTACCAGCCCTGTGGGATATGAGGCTGGAGATGAGTCTGGGTGAATAATCCCACGTGATGATGTCGTTGGGTACATGTTTCTGCCTCCCGCCTGCACTGTGAGCTCTCTGAGCCAGGGACGGCATCTGCATTTTCATAGAAAATTCCAAAAACTTTAGGTGGGATCAGAGTTGCACCACCTGGGAGCTGTGTGGGCCTAGAGCAAATAAATATTTAAAACTCTGTGCATTTGAAATCCCCTCTCAATCATGTGGAGAAAGAACGAAATTTGTCCACGTGCAACCGAAACGTATTGGGAACCTAGTGTCCCAAGCCCACCTTTTGGCCCACTCCCCATCTGCCAAACTGTCCCTATTAATGCGGGGGCAACTCTGAAGGTTCTCTCCACATTCATTCACTTCTCCTCATTCCCAGAAAAGTAAGGAGTGCGAGCCTCCCAGAGAACGTTCCATCTTCAGCCTCTAGCCTCTCTCCAGGGCCCCAGGCTGCCATCTTTCTTCATCATCTGCTTTGTTTTCCTGGGTTGTTACCTATTTGGGGGACCTAGCCCCCCTAATTTTCCTAGTCTCCCTTTCTGGAGCCGTGGGGGCCACTTCGAACGCCGCTGGCTCTGCCTCCTGGCTCCATAACTCTTCACTATTACCTTGACTGTCTGACAACAACTTCGCCTCAGAACTCATTAACTCGCTTCCCCGTTAATTCATTAGCACTCAGGAGCCCCGGCGATGATCTTTGTCTTCCTCCCAGTCTCTGCCCTCACGAATTTTATTTCTGAGGTTTCTCTCACATTCCGTTTATTGTGACATCATTTATGAAGACCTCCCTCGACAGCAGAGAAGTCAAGAATAACTATAGATCATTTTAAATTGCTCTGGTTGGTAGCTCTACATTTTAAGAATATCAAAAAAAAAAAAAAGTGTCTGATGACAGGGCTACAAGTGGATAAAGAGCTGACAGGGTAATTGCGTTAGCAGATGCTCCCAGTTAGCTGCTATCCGGGTCTATTTGAAGCAACGGGTGTCAGGTCAGTAATTAGGCTCTTGCAGACAAACTGGAAGTGCCATCTGATCTCCTCTGAACACCCCCATCACTCCCATTTATGCCAAGTTCAATATGAAACACATCGACATCATCCTTTTCCCGCAAGGCTGCCAAAAGTTCCCGGGGACATCTCCCCGCTCGCTCCCACACGAGTTAATGAAGTCAGTGCTTCCCCGCACGACAGAGAGCTGGCTCTCATGACGGCACTATGCTGGTGCCTGTCAATAACAAACACACCCAACAGCAACTTAGACTCTGCTTTTCGAGTGTTCTCTTCTCCCTGTGGGCTGGCTGACATATTTGCACTCGGGCTGCTTCGTGTTAATTTTTTGTTTGGTGCGGTCAGCTCCTTAGAATAACACAAAGGTCACCAGAGCCTAGGGAACTGGCTTTAAGTCCCAGATGGGTCATTAAGTGGCTGTGGGGCATTGGTTCCGATCTGATTCCAGCTGGACATGTCTCCATTTATTGACCCAGGATGGGGGTCTACAGGGAAAGAATGGGGCATGGGGCCATACTAAGCCTTGGGACAGTGGTGTCCTGGGAGGGTGTCCTGTCTATCATTTAGAGTTAAGAGTCATTAAGGAACAGCAGGAACAGGTGATAATGGTCCAGGTGAATCATCTCCGTTAAAGGGATGATGTTGAACTCCAATCTGAAAGCAGCAAGCGTGAACACTGGTTTTGAAAGTATTCGAGGGCAGTCATCTTCGAAGAGGTCCATCAGTTTGCTTCAGGGCTGGCTGCCAGGCCAAGAGAAATCAGAAACGAGACATCGGACCAGCATGGCAGAGGGGCAGAGGAGAATTCTTCGACTCTGTTGGTTTTTCCCACCCAAAGTAGATCACCCTTTTCCTCATAACAAGCATCTGGTTCTCTTTTAGGAAAATTCGCTCTCCCACTGTCAGTCTGTGTGGTCGGATGAGGATGACTTACCCTACTCCCACACACCGAGGGTGGGGGTGTGGTCCCGACTCTGGTCCAACAGAGAAAGTGCTGGAATTACCAGAGAAAGGGTGCTTTCTTTCTGATAAGATTGTGGAGCTTGTTTCTGGTAGGTGGGGTGGAGAGAGTTTACCAAAGGAGAGAGACCACTTAAAAACAAAGCCAACACGGGAGAGAGAGGGAGAGGGGTCGAGCCTGGGTGACATCTTGCTGCTCCTGGAGACAGCCATGCCTGAAACAAGGAGCATGTTGGATTTCCCAGTGACAAGATGCATCAAGCCTCCTTTCATTTGGTTTAAGCCGGTTTCAGTTGGATTTCATTCCCGGCCCATGGAATAATCCTAAATAATAGAGAGGGATAGAGATCGGCCCTAGAGGAATCGGGCACAGGTCAGCCTGTAAGAAAGGGTCCCTTGAACTGGGGTATATTTAGCTGTCATAGCCAAAGGAGGACATTGGTGCCAGAGCAAAGCGGAAACCCAGTTATCCTAACTAGGATGAAAAGCATGTCGTGAGGGGAGTTGATTCTGAACGCTGGTGTCAGGGTCTTTAAATGTCTCTCACTCCAATCAAGGCAGAATGGGCCCCCTGGTTGGAGCTGGGAGCCCAGTCATGAGGGAACACACGCTGGTTTCCATAGTAACATAGACCCAGGAATTTGGGCAGCCCATTCCTTCCCTTGGCTCTTGGTTTCCACAGTCATGAAATGAAGAGGTTGGATCATTTGTTCTCTCGATGCCCCTTCAGCCCCCGAAACTATAATCTCTGTCTCCCGTTGAGCCCCAGTGTGCAGCAGCGGTGAAGCCAGACGCTGTGATGCCCGGGATGGCTATTAGAGTCTCAGAACGATGCTTCCTGTGACTTGAGGGCAAAGAGTCTGGTTTCCATTCCCATTACAGAGAATCTTCCATGTTTCTCTTACTTCTCAATTGATCTTCCACACAGCTGTCTGGGAGAGGCTCCCAAAACACCCATGACAGCTTACTGTTTCTCTGGCTAAAATTTTTTAGTAGCTAAAAAATACATCAAGTCCCTGTGAAGACCACGCTTGGCCAAAAACAACATTTGGAGGATATGAAGTTGGAACATCCTGTCCGCTGAAAATTAAATTTTATGGAACTCTCATTATAATGCCTTTTTTCATTCTTTAAAACAAAGATATAAGTGACATCTATAAATGTTGTACAATTTGGTTTTATATGGTGTGAATTTTATTATTCTCTTTTTGTTTAATGATTTCATAAAATTATTAGCAAAGCAACAGACATGGAAGGATAGCATGTGTGCTGTGAGTATGTGTTAAAATGTGGCATCAATGCATAATGTCCTCTGACTTAGTATAATAGAGCATCATTGTCTATACAGAATATGCTTCGTGGGTTCAAATGTTCAAGTCTTCAGAGGTTATGTGGCTTCGTGATCATTGGAAAGTCAAAGTTCAGATATATCAATGCAGATCTTAACGTCAGGAGACCTCTGGTCCTAATCGTGGCCTCCCAAAGAACTGCTTTTGGGGTGGAACGCTGAGAACTGTGGGCAAGCCTTGCGTGGAGAAACCCCAGCCCACACTTAAGAGCCCCCAGAAACACAGGTCCCACTCCCAACCACTCTTGTAAAATGAGGCTATTTTTCTAAGACTTTCCATAAACGTTTATTTCTCATGATACCCTCTAGGAAACGTGCTCTAGACAATTAAATTTTTGTCAGTCTCCGAGCTGGATACTGAGGAGGCAAGGAGACACTTTTCAGGGAAGTCGGAAACTCAAGGAATACCTTAGGAAGACAGAACCACACATACACAATTTCAATATGATGTCGCCAGTGCAGCGACAGAGATACCGCAGAGCACCAGGGGAGGCCAAGTCGAAGGTACGATTCTGGGATGAGGGAGTAGGAGTTTTCAGTGGAAGAACGAGCAAGCCAAGTGTTTACGAATGGCCCAATGCAACTTGCTGCACTGAGTCTAAGCAAAAGATTTTCTCAATAGCCTTCCTAGTTTCCACGATTGAGGCTACTAGTCACCAGCGTGAATGTTCTGATGAGCATGTGGAAATAGTCACTTCTAAGTTTCATTTAAAAATATTTTTTAAGACACCTTTAAAATCAAAAACTTTCAATTTTCAGAAAATACTAAAGATTAAAGGACTATACAGCAACAACACCCTTCACCACGGCTGAGTGAGATGTAGACCACTGTGGGCAGAGACCTGTGAACCCAGCGAAGGGATGGCGATTAAGACCCAGGAGGGAGCTGGGGAGGTGGTCCATTTGCTTCTTCTAACCAGGTGATGAATTATCCCTCAGCCACAGCTGGACACAGCAGAGGGGGAGAGGGATTGGGAGGTGCTTGAGCAGGCAGGAGAATTGGGAGATGAAGACCGTGTACAGATTTTCAGTGTAGCACTCTCATTGTTTATCTGCAGTGCCAGAGTGAGATATAGGATGCTATGGTCAAAGATCAAGTTTACAAAGTTTTTCAGGTTGATTCTATTCAACCCAGTGAAGAATATATTGACGGGGGCCAAACCAAATTCTTGAGCCAGTTAACAACAGCTGTAGCTGTACAAAGAAAAGATCCTTTCTTATGCAAGCTCCTCTTAATAATCCCCATGAGAAACTGGTTAATGAACGATGCCGATAGTAAGTCAGCCTGAGGAAGGGCACCCAGAAGGCACCTGATTTCAGGAATAATCATAGTCACTGCTTTCTAGCTGATGAACACAGCCAGGAGCCGAGTGGGATGCCAAGAGGAAAAGGAGCAGAAAATTTAAGATTGTAGCACGGAGAATCTGTGCCCTTGCGGCCTGGCTATCAGCCACAGCAATACCCTGAATGTTGAAAACTGAGAAAATACATCCCCCAGGATAAAAGAGGTAATAGATCTCGTGAGCAGAACGAAAGGTTCCATTTGCCCAGAATGAGGTCAGTATGTCCCAGCTCACTTTTACCTGGTTCTTCTTCATACCATTCGCAGTACCCTGAAAAAAAATGTTAATAACGCCAAAAAGAGGAAAGGAAAAGAGATACAAATAAAAGGTATGTATGTATATCTATATTTCAGAATTACTCATGTTGATGGAAAAAGCTTAGAAAAATAATTCACATAGTTTTGAGGGACTTTTTCTCTACATAAATGAATTACAGGAAGCTTTACAATGGTTCAAAAAAGAGATTATCAGACATAAAAAGAACTGTTAATTAGAAGAGAAAAAAAACAAAAAAGAAAATGATATTTGGGATGAAAGCCATTTTAAAAGCAAAAAAAATCAGATAAACACAATTGATTTTTTAAAATATTTGAAGAATAAACTTGCAGAAGTCGCACAAAACAAATGGAAAAGAAAAGCAACAAAAAATTTATAACCAGGTTAATATATGTAAAAAAGCTACATAAAAGCCAATGTATGGATAATTGGCACTTCTGAAGAAAAAAACTATGCAATGACATCGTAAAAGTAAATTTCTTACTTGAAGACTAACATCTACAGAGTAATACCTTGTATCTCAAGGAAAAAATAGTAAAACCTTATCAACTTTAAACAAAGTCCCAGGGAAATGACTGACCCTCAAGGGTAAAGAAAAGATTATGAAGACTTCTAAACAAGAGAGGCAAGTTACCCAGAACGGACCTCAGTATTTGATACCAGAGAAGGATTAATACTATATGCAAAATTTTTGAAGGAAAACAGTAGAATTCCCAAATTGCATACAAAATCACATTAGTCTTCAACCACAAAGTAATAAATAGTATCGATGATGTAATAACTAAGGGACTATGGCAGTCATCAGTCTTTTTTTTTTTTTAATCTACTGGACCACAGACTCAGTCAACAATGCCAGGGATAAAATTCATGAACTCAGGAATAGAGAAGCTAGGTTAAGACTAGTGGTGGTCATTGAATCCACTCAAACATCACCATTCAAAAGTAGACTAAACAGCTGTAAAAAGTGATTAAAGAACATATGCTCACTGAGATAGTGTAAAAAAAATAAGTTGAACTGTAAAAGTGACGTAACAAAGATAAAAAATTCAAACGTAAAAATAATATAACTCACAAAAATCAGGACTAGAAAGAATAGTAGCATAGACACGCTAACTTTTTCACCAATAGATACTCTTTAAAGTTGAGATGTTCTAAAAAATGTCTTCAAGTTTTTCCGTAATTCCTATTTTTAATGAAGAAATGTTTATCTAAAGATCAAGTTGTTCTTTACTTCCTTGTTGCTGTTGTAATTAAGTTAGAAATGCATGGCTTTTCATTAAAATCATAATTATAATTTTTCTGGAAAGCCCTATTGTTTTAACTAAATTCAGTATGTTTCCATTCTATACATCAAGGTCCCAGAATGATTACAAAAGTTTGACAAATCTTTACTTCTGAGTATTTAAAATTAGGCTTTTTTAAACGTTTTCACTGCTCTTAATTGCTTGCATTTTTTCATAATTATCAGGATTTTTAATAAACGAACAATAGCTTATCTCTGTAACGAAATTTAGCAGCAGAGAAGAGCCAGTGAGACAAGTGAATATGAGCACTGACCGGCCACGCTCCCAACCATCCCCATTTCTCGTGGTCTCTTGGGCCCGAGTTACATCAGAGCTTCATCGGTGATCACCTAACGCTCTGCTCGCATCGGTGGGTCAATAACAATTCTCCCCACGTCACTCTTCGTTGGGCCATGGTGCCACCTGGAGCTCCAGGCCCTTGGGCAGAGCGGCTGGCAAAGGACCACCCCGGGGCAGAGGCCACTCCTCCTACGTTCTGTCCAGAGCCTCCCGTTGCCCTTGGAGTAAAACTCGAAGTCCTCACCATGCCTCACAGGGCCCTGACATCCGTCCACGAGCAACTCACTGCCCCCGCCACCACCACTGTTGTCGCCTGTTCCCGGATGCTCCGAGCTTACTCCCAGTTTAGGTCCTTGGCTTTGCTTTTGCCTGGAATGCTCTGGACGTCAGCTTATCACCTCAGGAACACGGCCCTGGTTACCCACTCCATCCCACCCGGAAAGCCTTATCACTCGCCGTAATCTGAAACCAACTGTTTATTCTCCATTGACTGGTTTGTTGTCCCCCACCCCCACCCCACCCCACACCACCGCATTGAGCTGTGTATCTCCAGGGCCTAGAGCTACTCCTGGCGATAGTAAGCCTGCGAACCAGGCCTGGTTTCATGGGCATCTGACCTGTGCAGCGGCGGACGGCCCTGCTCTCGAATTAATGCTCTGCTTTGCTGTCCGGAGATTCCGAAAGCTTTGGAGAAAGCGTTCCATGTTTGCACTGTGCATCAGCTCCCACGATCTAGGTGGTCGGGCGCTGTGAGGAATGAACAAATAAATGAATGACAGCTCCCACCGTCCAGTCGCGTCGGCCTCCAAGCCCCAGCTCCCTGCAAGACAGCGAGGGCAGCCCCTCCCCCGCCTGACTCAGTGCATCCTGGGATCACAGCCAGAGTGTGGGGAAAGCAAGGCCAAGGAGGCCCCTTCAGGACGTACCACCGCCGGCGCCCTGCTCGGCCGCAGCACCAGCCGTGCCCGCCCTGCACTGCTGCCGCACGAGGCGGATCGTTTCTAATTCAAAACGCCGTTGCTCCTATCGGTTCTTCTGTTTGGAATGCGCACCTGTTGTCTGCCTCCCTAGCTGCTCGTGACCCTCAGGAAAAAGAGAGGTTTTTTCCTGCTCTGAAAAGTGCTGTCTCCCCCAAGGCGACCGGTGGACCCTCCTCTCAACGTCCTAGCATAGTGCCATTCTCCTGCGAGGCAGGGACTGTCACTTCTTCCTTTCACAAACCTCTCCCGATTTTCCACTCTTTGCCAGGTCCTGTGATTGACACTTGGGATCCAGAGGGATCTGAGCCTTCATCTGGAGAGGACGGACAGACAAGTCTCCCATTTCCGTGAGCCCACAGACGGTGCTCCTTAATGGTTTATGAAATGAATGAATAACTCAGGGTTAGGATTAGGGCTGAGGGACCTGCTGTTTTACCAAGTCCCTGCCATAAACGTGCAACATGACCTTGGATAAGTCATCGTCCCTCTCATGTGAGCAGCTCCTCCTTCTGCATAGTGAGAGAAGAAAAGGGCCAGACCAGATATCCTTCCTCTCGTCTTCCCCTCTTGTCTGGATCTGAGAGTTTACAAATAGTCAATCAATGTACTAGCGGAGGCCAGTATTTGTTAAGCACAGGTGCTGGGTACTTTGAAGAGTGTCTCCTCTAGACCTCACGACAAATATGTAAGTAGATAATTATCCCAGTTTTCAGAGGAGGAAGATTTAGAGGATTTAAATGCATCTTGCCCACTATTGCACAACTTTTTAATCACCGTTCCAGGGTTAGCATTTACCTATGTGACCCGAAGCCTGTGCTCCAAACCACCATACAGCCCTGCCCCCCACCTCCAACCCCGTCTGGTCTCCAGCCCCAGACCCCCAGCTGGTCTAAAAACAGAAAGTGAAACTGAAGAAGAGGGAGTGAGATCCTGCATGCTTCCTGTGGATTTTCCGCTGGCCGCCCTCCAGGTAGCTGGGGTTGGAAAGCTGGGCGTTCCCCACTTCTGGCCGACGTGACGCACCCCTCAAATCTGAGAACGTCAGTCTCCGAGGGGCTTCTTAATCACACCCAAAGAGCACAAAGCCTGTCACTCAGACCCATCTGGGTCAAACAGAAGAAATGGCCTCGCCCCCAAAAAGCCGGCCCCCGTGTTCCCGTGCCATTGATTCGAGGTGCAACTGGAATGCTTGAGTTGGTGACAGCAGACGCACTCCCGCACGGCTGCCAGGAAAAGGTCCGTGCGTAGATCCCCCTGTCGCCACAGGCCTCTCGCCAGGCTCACCTCCAACCGTTATTACCGCTGCCATAAATTCTTCAGGAAAACAAACAGGCGCACTGCAAATTTATTAGCCTGGGCACTCGGTGTTACTTAACGTAACGGCTAGTCTTAAACAGGCAACTACCGCCGTAAATAAACCGGCTGCTTTAGGCACTGTCAGCCCTAAGTGTTCACGAGGGCCTGGAGGAATGGCCTCGGCCTGTATAAGCGTGATGTACGCCTGTGTAAATTACGTGCGCCCGCGCGGATATCTGATGGCGGCGACGCACCTCTGGGAAGGTTATGGCACCTCCTCGGAACATCCCCGGGAACTTCCAAACGTGCGGGAGGCGCGGAGCGCAACGTGCAAGTGTTTGTACAGGGAGAGTGTGCAGACGTGGCGTCCGTGCAAAACGTGCCAGCGCCCTGACCTTGCACGGCTTAGAAATGCACGTAAGTCAATGGAGGGGTTTTTCCTGCTTAGCTGTTTGTGAAAAACAAAAAAACAAACAAAAAAACTAAATGGAGGACAGAATATAAGAGCAAAGGCAGGAGAACGAAGGTGTATGAAACCGGGCCATTTGCGCTCGGGCAGCTGTGTGCATCACCGGGTCCCCTTCAAGGCCGAGCGCATCACCTCGCACACAGGCAAATAAGAAATGCTGGGCCTCTGGGCCGTTTCTGAAGTGGACTCTTTATACAGATATTTCCTGGGAACCGTATTAGTCTCCCAGAGCCGCGATAACAAAGTCCGCACAGACTGGGCGCTCGAAACACAGAAATGTCTCCTCTCGCCATTCTCGGGTCCTGGCAGCAGGGCATCGACGGGGCCGTGGTCGGCTCAGGGTCTCGGTTGAATCCTTCCGTGTCTCTTCCCGGATCCTTCTGATGGCCGTGATCCTTGTCATTCTTCGGCTTACAGCGGCATCACTCCAATCTCTGCCTCTGTCTGCAGCTGGCCGTCACCTTTCTGTGTCTGGGTCTTCTTATAAGGACGCTGGTCGTGCTGGCTTAAGGACCCACCCCACTCCGGTATACCTCATCTTCACCGGTGACCTCAGCAATGGCCCACCACCACATAAGTTCCCATCCTGAGGTGCTGGGAAGCACACGCATTCAGGGAGACACTCCCCGGCCCACTTCAGATGCTTATCATGCATCACGGAGCTTTGAAGCACCATCTCATTTAACCTGTGCAGCCCTCTGCTCGGTAGAATCCTTATGCTCACTTCGCCGATGAAGACGCTAAGATTAGGAGCAGTCAGTCACATTACTTCTCGAAGGATGGCGCACGGCTGGTAACCGATGAAGCCAGTGTTGCGGCTCAGCTTCGACCCCAAAGCCCTTGCTGCTCCCAGGGCTCTGAGGGCTGATTCCCTCTGTCCAGCACGCAAACCACGTGAAGACAGAGTTAGAGCCCTCTCTATAAAAAGCAGCATGCACGCAGGCGTGCATGTGTGTCTGTGTGTTAGTGACGTCCATCTCATTGGAAAACATACTTCGAATTGTTTAGAGGCCAATTACAAACGCTCGAAGAGCAGGGGCCAGGAGAAGATAGTGTTTAATGGAAGCAAAGCTTTCTTCTGACCATATTTGGATTCAGTTGCTTGTTACCCGAGCCCTGAAAATAAATGCACCGATAAATAATTATTTCCTGCCCCACACATTACCAAATATGACTGTGCCCGGTGGTGGCCAAGGAGAAGACCCATTGTTCAAATGCCTGTCCCCAAGTCCCAACTTGGCTGCAAAAAATGTGGCTTCACTTTCCTGTGAAACTCAACTCAAAAAATAGAATGGCACATAGTCAGCAAATGCCTCCGGCTGGCTCGCCACGACGAGGCCCTGGGATCAATTAGATAAATGCAGAGCAATGGGGCTTCCTCCGAATATGGTCAGGAAAACAGTCTCTTCAGCATCTGGCAATTCCAGAACCTTCTGTTTCGGAGACGGTACAGAGAGCCCTGTACTTAACACAGCGGCCCCGCTCAGACGCTGGAAGGTGTGCTGTGAAAAATGCGTTGCCTTTTACCTCGGGGTAAATTCTAGGTGAGAATGAGAACAGTCCCACCCAGGGAGGGAGAGATCGTCGTGGCCGACAACGACAACCAAACACACGGGCTTTTTAGACACAGATTAGAAACCTGCTCTACTTACCCATCGGCTTCTTTGTGTGAATGAGTCCTGCCTAGCCGGGTGTAGACCGAATGAGCTTCCACAGATGAGATTCCCAGCCCAGACGTAGACTTAAACAGCAGCTCCCTCACCCCGTTCTCCACAAACAGGGACACTAAGGTGCCCGTTGACTGGTAGAGCGAAAATCCAAACCCAAATCTCTGCCAAAGTCAGGGTCATGAAACCTGGCGCGGAAGCAGTCACGGAGTCCCCGTGGGAGGCGGCCTCAGAACGGTGTAGCCCCGGGGTCTGTGCTCTGGCCGGAACTGTCTGCTGACTCGTGCCTCCACCCCACCAGACCACAAGCTCCTCGAGGGCAGCACATCTTATGTCATTCGCCTCAGGACAGCAGGTGCCCGGTAGGTGGCCCGGCACATCAAAGGCCTGAATAAACGCTCTGTGACCCTCTGAAGGGGCCGGCAACCCTTCCCTTGGCCCCCACAGCACCTGCATGGGCTCCTTCCTCAGAAGACTGCCAGTCCCTGAGGTCATCAGGATCTAAGATGACCTCAGTGGCGTCCTCATGACTTAGTGCAAAGCCTGGAATATGGTCGGGGCTCAGTAAATCGTTGCCGGCAAGAGAGCGAGAAGCATTTAACGGCACCACAAAAAAACGAAGGGGAGAGGGCATTTAATTCTACGGAGCACGCGCCAGGTGCCAGATGCTATGATCGGTGCTTTTCTCTCCATCAGTCGTCACACATGCACACACACGCCTGTGCACACGCACACGCACACACAGCAGGCTTAGCCTCGTTGTTACAAATAAGCAAAACCGAGGTTGAAGAAGTGAGCCAACTTGCCCCAGACCACACAGCACCAGAATGCAAGTCAGAAGGACGCGCAAGCCTGCCCGCAAAACCCTCTCTCCACCGCCCGGTCCCTGACGGTCTGCGGAGACCACTGCCTGCTCTGCCATTCACCTAGACCCAGCTGGGAACCCAGCCCCGGGGTGAGGGAGCCTCGGCAGGAGCCAGCCTGGCTGCATGGTGCTCCTGCTGGCTGCAGGCAGAAGGAGGGCTGGACCGTCTGGCCAACACGACTTCGCTCCCGGGACCTCATCCTGCACCAGCCTGGCGCCCGCCCTTGGGCTTCACAGTCAGGGGGTGATGGCTGTGGGGCTAGGGGAGACCCTCCTCCAGAGCTCCACAGGGGCCTGGCTGATGAGCCAGTGTGAGCTGAGCCCAGCACACGTCCTGCAGCGCCAGGCGCCACAATCCAGAGGATGGAATGCAGCCTGCGGTGACCACGGTTTCCTCAGACATGTGGGAGGCCAGTTCACGGCGTGAGACCGAGCCTCCCTCGTCTGCCCTCACTCCCCAGGAGCCCCTGCCAGAAGCAGGGGCCCAGCTATATAGCACTGGGGACTCACAGAGAGAGAGCGTGAACCCAGAAGATATCTTCGGCTCACTCAGAAGGGCGAGGGCCAGCAGCCAGAGAATTAAATAGTGAATGGGTGTGTGCTGAGCCCTGAACCGGGCCCCTTACTCTGAGAATCCCATTCAATGCTCAAGGCGATGTTTCGATGACCATTTTACAGATGAGGAAACTGAGGACAGTAAGAGGAAGGAGACAGGGATGGAGCCACGTGTTTCTTATTCCTTCCCCTAAAATTCAGTTTTGCGAGCAAGCCGACATTCTCATTGGGAGATTTCTTGAGCAGATCGAGAATAATCTGAGGGTAAAGCCTGAAGAAGAGGGTACTAGGCCTATCCTCCTTTATAAGACACCTAGCATGGCGAACAGTCCCCAGGATGGGTTTTCCTGTTGGGAGTTGCCCTCTTCAGACCTTCTGAAGGGGACTGGCGAACTCCATCTCACGTTCCTCTTAGCTCCTGGGGGCTACGTAGGGCGTGTCCTGGAGGTTACACATGCTCGTTCCCTGCAGGCTTTGATCCCAGGTCCTCAGGGGGGACAGCTGCCTCGTACTTTCCTGTCTGCCAAGCACCTGGCCGTGTGCGGGCCTCCATCTCTGTGAAGCGGAGCCACAGCCAGCTGATAGCGAGGAAGGGGGGCACAGAGAGCCGGGGCAGCTGCCCCCGCAGGAGCGCCACAGAGGGCAGGCTCAGCGTTGCCCGCTCCGAGCGGCTCTGGACGCCGTGGTCCGATCACGTGGCCCGCGCAGCTCCGCGGAGCCCCTCCTGCTCGCTCAGCATCCCTGAGGCCCCCCAGTCCCCATTTCGCCCACGTGTTTCCTTCCAGATTGCTCTACGGACACGACTTGAGCCGACCGGACTCGCCCCGCCTCATCTCCAGCACGCTGGACACAGCAGCCTGACATGTCTTTCCAATTAGGCCAGTCTTGAGCTGCAGAGAAACAGGAAACCACTCGTAACCTCAGCCGCATCCAGACGCAGGAAACTGGGCAGAGACAGCGGCAGCCTCGGCAGCGGCGTCAGCCCCGAGCCGCCACGGCCTGACGCAGCCAGCCGCCCTCCGCCCGTCAGACGCTGCCACCCTCCTGCTGCAGGCCAAGGGCCCGGCCCGAGCGATGGCCGGGGGGCGGGGGGCACGCCCGGCCGCCCAGCAGCTGGGAAAGCCTGAGCAGGTGTCTCCTCCTCTCCGAAGCACCTAAGTGCTGGGTCCCCGACCTTAAAGGACTGTCTGGGAGATACACAGGGTGAGGTAGCGTTTGCATAACCCGCGCCAGCACCTGTCACTCAGTCAGTGCTCGCTGGTTCGTTCGCAAGCCGTCCCGTTCGTGCCTTGCTGTCTCTCTGAGGGCAGGTGTCCAGGGCCAGTGTTACGGCTGAGAAACGTGGGTCAGGGTCTGCGCCAACGGCATTGAAGGCGCACGTGGCTCAGAGTCCACTTCAGATCCGAGCCACGCCATGTGCTCAGGGTTGACTGACGTGACTGACATGACGGTTCCGTCCACAGACGCCACGGTGCCAGAGCACGCGGTCTCTCATTCCCAGTCTCCACGGCCTGGTGGTGGCTTGGGCTCCGTTGTGTGGTGGAGGCAGCTGAGGTCCAGAGTTGACCTAGCCCGCCCACTGTCCCGACCCAGCATGACGGAGCTGACTTTTAACTCGGTGGCAGTTCCTCGGTAACTTTCCAAGCCTCATCCTGCCGTGGAGCATATCTGACCCTCTCTCCTCGCTGGCCTTGGCGGGGGACTCACGGCGCCTGCACTCAAAAACATTTATACAGAACCGAGCACCGGAGGGCCTGGCATCCACACTGGGGGTGCTGAACGAGCAATTCCCACCACGGCGTCTGAACCGCACGCCCTCCCCGAGCCCCAGGGCCCGCCCTTCACCCCGAAGAGCCCTCTGACTAGCACTCCATGAAGATCCACACACGGATATCCAAACGGCCCAGCCCAAGGCTCAAAACTGAGTGATTCCTCAGCAAAGTCAGCCTGGAATTACCATGTGACCCATCACCCCGCTTCCAGGCAAACAGCCAAAGGGCTGAAAGCTGGGACGTGAACAGGTGTCTGGACACCCACGCTCCCAGCAGCACTGTCCGCAACAGCCAAAAGGTGACCACAGCCCCAGTGTCCACCTAGGGACGATGGATAAACAAATGCGGCCAGTCCACACGATGGGATGTCACTCAGCCTGGAAACCGGAAGCGGATTCTGACGCCCGCAGCAGCACGGATGAACCCGGAGGGCGTTCTGCAAGGGAAGTACTCCCGTTACGAAAGGGCGGAGACTGCATAGTTCCACTTAACCGAGGTGCCTGAAATAGGTAAATCACAGAGACGGACAGCAGAATAGAGGTGAGCAGGGTCTGGGGGAGGGAGACATGGGAAATGAGGGTTTAATGGGGACAGAGTTTCAGTTTGGGACGATAAGGAAGTCCCGGAGATGGGTGGGGGTGATGGTTACACAATGTCATAAATGTACTTAATGCCACTGAAATATATTCTTAAAAATTATTAAAATCCTAAATTTTATATGTAAATATTTTATCACACACACACACACACACAAAATAAAGCGAAAGAAAAGTCAGCCAAATGTGTTCCCAGGGGCTCTTCCCGCAAATGTGCAGTTCGGGGTAACAGGCAGCACAGCGTGACGACGTGGGGCCTCCAGGAAGGAATTCTCCAAACGGGGAGCTGATGGAGGCAGGTGGTTTTCCTCCTGGGGACCCTTTGGGAAACCCCAAATCGCGCTCTTGCCCGGCCCCCAAGCTCCTCCACCTACCTCAGCAGGCCCTCCACGCGCTCTCTTTCCACAAACACCATTCACGTGGCCCTTTGAGGGTCAAGGTGCCAAGAAACGGAGCCATTTGGGGGCAAGAGAAAGGAACTCTCTGGCGAACACGGATGGGGTGATTCAGACCATCTCAGGAGGTGGGGGTGAGGTTGACGAGAAAAGGAAAGACCCATGTTTCTCCCTGAAACTTGACAGTCACAGATTCTAATGCAAAGAAGCTGCCGAGGGTGAGCTGTGAATCGTGGATGAAAACTCAGATGCCTTCCCCATCGTCAGCGCTCCCACGGAGCCCCGGCCCCGCCCGAGGCCCGACCCCGCCTCACTCAGACGAGGAATCCCTGGGCGAGCTCCACGGCCCCTCGATTTCAACTAACAGAGGGTTGTATTTTGTTTTTTGTTTTTGTTTTTTTAGGGGAAAAAAAAATCTCTCAACATAAATAAAAAACACTACCAAGCAACTAGGGGTACCAAACCCGACATGTTTAAAGCCTAATAAATAACCATTCTTCTAAGCGAAGAATAATGCCGGGAACATCGGGCATTAACCTCTCCCTGCCCCCGCCTTTGTTTGTGGAAACTCATGTGCAAGTGTCGAGAGTGTGTGCGTGTGTGTGTGCATATGTGTGTGAGTGTGCGTGTGTGTGACAGTGTGTGTATGTGTGTGCGTGTGTGTGCATGTGAGTGTGTGCATGTGTGTGCATGTGTGTGAGTGCGCATGTGTGTGTCAGTGTGTGTGAGAGTGTGTATGTGTGTGCGTGTGTGCATGTGTGTGAGTGTGCATGTGTGTGAGAGTGTGTGAGTGTGAGTGTGTGTGCGCGTGCGTGTGGCCACTCAGCCAGCGCACCAGCCAGACTCTCACATTCATAAATCCCAGTTTTCTCAGCCGGCAGGAACCCGAGCTCCCTAGCTCAGTAAATATTTCCACAAGGAAATCGAGCCCCTGAGAGTTTATTGACTTGTCCAAGGTCATGTACAAAGCTTTCCTGCCTCTTCATCCAGTGCCCTTGACCCCATACAACAGCCTCTGCTTAAAGGGCGACTTGAACCTGGGACTCAAGCCCAGCGAGCTGCCCACAGAGCCAGACACTCTTTTGAATATTTGTCTAAAATATTACAGTATTTTCGGGAAGGCATCACGTGTACCCCTCACTCAGATCGTGTCTTCTAAAAATAAATCGGCACCTGCATTTGTTACAAAGCAAGGAATTGTCTTCACTTACTAGTTCGCTCATAATTGTTTCATAAATATCCATTAATTTTTGAATCATAATATGTCCCTCATTGTTTCCGACTAAAGTCCTGCTCAGAATCCTCCACACCCTATCATCACGGTATAATTTTTCTGCCATTATTTTCTTTAAAAAAAAAAAATCAATAAATTGTTTGCGATCCCTCTAATGGAGACCACATGCCTACAGTGTAGAAATGCAACATTTACTTTAAACAGTAAATCCATTCTGTCAGATCCGATGATGTGAGAACTGCTAGCAAAAGATAATGATCTCAGTCCAGTGTGCACGCGCGCACACGCACGCACACACACGGAACGGCGAAAACAGGCGTCTCCGAAGAGCAGACACCTGGTGTCGTGTGCTTCACGGGCTCTTCCCAGCGCCTGGCGGGTGCTGCGTGCAGCTCCGTGCTGCCCGCACGGACCTCTCTCCTCGTTGTTGAGTACGAGTGGATCTAGAGATGGAAGTTCGCCTCGTGGCTGCTGATGTGGGAGGGAAGGGAACCAGGAGT
The DNA here is from genome assembly GCA_003508835.1 of Eonycteris spelaea. Taxonomy (NCBI): domain Eukaryota; kingdom Metazoa; phylum Chordata; class Mammalia; order Chiroptera; family Pteropodidae; genus Eonycteris; species Eonycteris spelaea. The sequence goes on along the minus strand of PUFA01000009.1, from coordinate 2,266,193 downwards.
TGGGAACCAAGGTTCTAGTCCACGTCTTGCCCTCACGGCCATCAGTGTGGCCATGTGTGTGGGCACAGTAGGTATCAACCTCAATACATGCCCAAGAGCCCCTCATCACCCTGTTTCACAGGGGGAGCCTGAGGTTAGAGGAGGCGTCAAAGGCTACTGGCCGGACAGTCAGGTGCCAGCCTGTGTCATGGTCCATGCCTCCCTCGATGTCGTTGGGCCTTAGGAATCACTTCTAGCATCTCTGGCCCTCAGTCTCTTCATCTGCAAAGTGAGAGGTTGGGCAAAAACGACTGAAAATCTTCCAGCTCAGGACTGTGATCACAGCATCACCAGCTGGAAAGGTCACACCACATCACCTGCATCTTAAATGCATCTCCGTGAGCAGGGTCCAGGAAGCTCAGCCACAGGCACCCCACGGGCTGTGCTGGGCACATAAACTGCCACTGATAGATCACAAAAATGGCCCCACTTTCCCCTCCCTACATCCATGACCTTTGCACTGTGACCTCGCAACACCCCCTTCCAGAGCCGATGAATCTATTCCCCACCCTTGACTTGGGCTGGCCGTTGGACCACGGCAGACAGGAAAGTATGCCGGCTCTCGGTGAAGATCCTGTGAATCCTAGACGCCTCTGCTCTCCCAGAAAGTGCTGCCCAGCCACCAGGAAACATGCCACACGGGGGACAGGTCGCCCCAACACCTGCCCTCTCCTCTATTTATCGCTATGTTACTAACCATCCCAAACTTTCGTGGCTTCCAAAGCAATTTGTACACCTTTCCCAATCTTACAGGTGTCTTGCATGACACCTAGGACTGAGATCCTGTGAGGGCTGAGGTAGGCTGGACATCAAGATGGCTTCTTCTCTTACATGCCTGGCACCTCGCCGGGCGGCTGGAACAGCGCGGCACTGCCAGATCCTCCCCCGCGCCTTCTCCCAATCTTCTGTCTCTGTCTGCCGCCCCTTCGTCCTTAGGGTTCCTGAGGGAACCAGATTAGGGTTCCTCACAGTGTGTCTTCTTGTCCCTGGAGAACACGGCGTGTGGCTCCTTCGCCTCTGTCCACTTCACCAGAGCATGGTGCTTAGCCGCATGATGCATCTGCTGTTGCATCACTCTGGTGTGAGCTTGCTCCCCGAGCCCAAACCCCAGGCCCACTATGGCCACCCAGGGGTCCCTCCTCTGGTCCCTGGGGTGAGTCAGAACATTTCTATGTAAGACCCTTCCAAGGAGGGAGGACATGACCCTAGCTTGATCTAAAGAACTCCTTACACCATCCTTCCGGAATAGGCACTTTGTGTCTCATAACCATCCTAGCTTCCCAACCACTCTCCTGGAGGTCTAGAACCTTCTCCTAAAATGAGGCACCAAGATCTGAGTGCAACTCTCAGGACACATCTGACTTCAGCCAGGCACAACAAGGGTATCACCTCCCTCATTCTAAGAATCATACTTCTGTTCATACAGCCCAAACTGCATTATCCTTCTTGACATCCACGCTGATAGCATGAGATTTTGTAAAGCCTGTGCCTTCCACATCCAACGCCTTCAAAGTTTAAGAAAAAAATGATGGTTATGCCATTTCTCTTCCTTCCTCCCCCTGGAAAATATTTTTCTAAACCCCATGTAGGAAACTTGCTTCTACTCCTATTAAAGAGAAGATAGCTTCGTCTTCCAAAGTGAGTGTAAGGTTTGGAGCCACAGACTCAGACTCATGTCTAGATTCCAACCTTCCTCACTGTGTAAAAAGAGAGAGGGGCCCGCTCATCCACACCGAGCTTCCACCTCACACCCAGAAAGGGCAGCAGCCTCTACTTTCTGTCCAGAAGGGGCAAAGAAGCATTTGAAGGGCCCAGCACAGTGTCTCGCCACGAGTGCGCTGAATAAGTCCAAGATGCCATTGTTAAGTACTCATAATTATGAAAATGAAAACATTAAATCTCAATCTATTTCAGGGTGCCTCACGATTCTGGTGAACGGGACCCTTTAGATCCTCAGCACACTGTCCAGTGGGTTTCTAATCCAGCTTCTCGTCCTTTACAAATTTGGTAACAAATTCGCTGATGTTTTCAGCTATTCGTTAAGAGACCCTTTGAATCAGACAGAGAGGATGATGAGGATGCTGGTCCTCTGGTGCATCTCCTGACCGACAGCTGTCCTGGAGGCTTTTGAAATCGTTGTCTACCTCCCTAGTTTTACCATTGTGGCGCCCGTATTTCTCCACAATGGCTGCATAATTAAAAATCAAAGTAAAATGTTTAGCTCTTACAATCTTTTAAGGATGTCACTTTATTTTCTTCTCCTTTATCCCTGGAGCATCCTTCACCCTCATATCCAGCTCCCCCACCAGCAACTTCAAAGGAGTACAATCTTTCTATTATCTTTCCCTCCCCAAATCGCAACTTGACACCCCCCGCCTGGCCTCCCCTCTTAGGTGGAAAATATTCAGTTCCTATTGTCTGGAGGAGAGGGAGTTTTTAAAGTTGCTTTGTTAATAAAATGCCTCAGTTAAAAAGTTTGCTCAGCAGCGTGTGTCCCTTAATATGCGTCAACTTCTGTTTGGATCAGTTGATGTGGGATGCTAGATTAATTATTCATTTTTGCAGAATAGAAATTAATTATTGTGCATGAGATTCTAAACACATATGGCAGCAATGCTGGCTGGACGGGACCCCCCGCCAGCATTTCAGAGACTCAGATTCAGAGGTAATATGTTGTTTTGCAAAGCCAAGACCTCCTAAGGGTTCGAAGATAGAAAAATTGAAAAACTGACATGTTTCTGTACGTGGTCCAACTCCTCTCCCTCCTTGAATGTACCCCTGACTTTCTTGCTCTCTCTTCCAGAATCCGGGCTGGTGCGAGGGAGCATCTGAGGCTATCGTTTTAGCTGCCAGCACCTAAAACCTTGAGTCTTTGTCCTTGGTCCTGACTGTCTTCCTGCAACAGGTGGTACCACTCACCTCTCCTCCCTGAATCCTCCGAAATGAGGGGATGCGGCGGTCTGGAGTGCTCCCTTTGCTCTCCTTCCTAGATCTGTCAGTGCATTTCTCTCACTGCAACAGGATGGTTTGTGCAACTGTCAGAGCCACAATTTGGTGAGTCCTCGTGGGTGAGAAATATGCCTCGTTCCTTCTAAGATCCCGCCCACTGAGAGAGGCAACTTATTAAACAGAGTTGGACCTGTTAGTTCCAGGGAAGAAAAACTCTCAGAAGTTTCTATCCCTTTTTGAGGGAAACGAAGGAAGAATTAAGATGCTCACTTCTCCTGAAGAGAACTGCGTGGATAACCCCCAATCTGGGTTCATCTTATGTGTTTTTTCTTTTTCATGTTTAAACTGGATGTTGGATTTTTAGAAATAATGCCACAGAAATAAAGGGCCTTTCTCATCACATCGTAGGAGGGCGTTCATGATAGCCACAAATATAATTTTATTTTAAAAGCAGAAACAGCAATTCAATTTACGCTTTTATTTTTATTTATTGTTGCCCATGAATGATGAGTTGTGTGTTTCTTTCATTGAAAAACATGGATTTAGGATCAATGCCTAAGACACGCCGTGGTACTATTGAGAACAGTATCTGATAAGGAGGGTCTTTTGATCAAAGTTTGAGGGTTATCTTTGGCTAGGTCATTCCAAGTCTGCTTCATAGGGTACCACAGGGAGGCTGCTTACACTTGCTAATGACAATATGCGAGAGTCTGTTGTAGCCCTTGACCATATCAGCTCGCAACAGGGATTGAAGGTGAAATTCTTACATTTCATAAATTTAATAAAATTAACACGAGCAGCCTCGTATTAATGTATAAGGTGGAAGCCGATGAATCCCCAAAGTTGTCAATCTTATTACTATTCAAGCTAATAAAATACTTTAGACCAGGAAGGTTGAGTATCTCTGAAAGCATTGCTCATTTTAGTGTTAGAATTTTTTTTTTTTCTCTACTTTTCCTGAAGATGAAGTTTCTGGAGCAAAAGACAAAGTTTTGCAAAGTTCACTCATAAGAGTCCCAGCGAAATGCACACCCTGTCACTGGAGAGACTTCCCCATGTCAGAAACAAAAAAAATCAAACAAAAATTTTACTACCTTCAGAGCTTTTTTTTCAAGCAACAACAACAACAACAACAACAAACTCAATAATCCTGAGAATAAGCAAACAATGACCAGAGATGCTTCCTGACCATCTGTGCGGGTGAAGAGGTCAGAGGTATTCAAGGAGCTGGGAGGCTCTGATTCCTGTCTACATCTCACCTGCACGGTCTTGCAGGATTGCACATTGGCAATAGGATGTGTACGGAAAACCTCCTTGGTGATGCCAATGCTCTTGAAATTGCCCAGCCGACAATGATGCAGCATCAAGGCCAAGTTAAGTAGATTATTATGGTTAAAATAAGGGAGCATTTTTCCTAAACTCCAGATCGTTTTGTATGACAGTTTTGTGAAGTGTACAATTATCTTCAAGCAGTATACATTCTGACCTTCCGGTGTGTTTTTGTTTTTGTTTTTCTGAAGCAGGGGCTTATCTTGGACAACGATGGCCTCTTTCGAATCTCTTGAAGGCATTTCCTCTTTGAGTGGTACGGGAAAGCAACTCATGCCTTTATTAAATGCAAATTTCTCTTAAAAAACAAAGCAAAACAAAACAAAACTCACTTTTTATTTCATTTCTGTTTTATCAGACATATCCCAATATTGAATCTGATTTAACTTTAGCAGTAAACTAATAATCCTTTAATCTTTTTTACTAAACTTATTAAACCACCACACCCTCATCCAATTTTTCTGTCTTTGTTCTTATGTTTCTCCTGTTTATTTTTAATGAATACAGACATTTTTCTGTTCCCTGTTTAGTCAGTTGTCACCTCGTTGGGTCCATCAAGACGTTCTAGGCTATTCACCTTCCTGGATTTTGTCAGCCAGTATTTTAGTTTTCTCCCCAGGCCTCATATCCTTCCCAAGTTATGCCCCGTTCTCGTCCACAGAGATGACAAAATTATGGAACAAGGCAGAGCTGAGGACTGAGTCTCATGCTCCAAGAAAGATCTAGATCTCTGAACTTTGTTGTGGACCTATCAAAAGCCAAAGGATGCACCAGGAAGAGAATCCCTTCCACACGACATCCTTTGCTTTGCTCGATTTCATTTCCCTGCGCTGCCCAGAATGGGAGAATCCAGCCCCACCACCGGGCACAAGGGTCAGAGGTGGGAGTGTGTAACCAGCACACACCTGAAGTTCTGTTTCTTAGCGTTAGCGTTTTCAGTGCATTGATATCTGAGCTTCCAGTTTCAAAGTGTTCCATCTATCCCCGCAAACATTTCTTACACAACCACTTTAAATCAGATGTGCTCTCTTTTTCTTTCACAAATTGCTAACGTAGACTCAGGAACGACTTCCACGGGGAAAGCAGGAGGGGAGCTTCAACCTCACGTGGCTGGACGGGCAGGACCCAGGCACGCGGGTCTGGGCGTGGCTCCCGTGCTGTCTGCCTCCCCCTGGGACCCGCTGGCCACTCTCCTCTCCTCACTTCCTCTTTGGTTCCTATGTCTAAAAAAATGCAGGAAGGACTGGCTGGACGGTATCTAAAGTACATCTCAGCTCTGGCACTCACAATAGGAAAGGCTGGGAAGGAGAGGAAGGGAGAGAGACAGAGAGACAGAGAAAGAGAGAGAGAGAGGTGGGAGGAAGAGATGAGCGCCCAGGGCTACCAGTGAGCCGCGTTCTTCCCAGCTGTCTGACGGGTTAGGAACAGCCACACTGGCCAGCGGAAGAGACTGAGGCTCAGCGGTGACCACGCACGCCGTTGCCGTGGTTCCAGGGCTGGGACAGGACGGAGCCCGAATCCGAACGCGGGTCTGTGACTTCGGTGTTGGTGGCACTTTTCCTGGCTCGTCTGATCGCTCTCTCCCTTAGGTCCCGGGGCGAGCAGAGCGCACTCGGGCGCCAGCGAGCGAACACCTTTTTGAAAGCTGGTCCGACGACGAGATTACCCACAAGGATGTCACATCTACTCTTCTGAGAACCCAACGGCCCTTTAGCACGTCCTTCCTGGACGAGGAAACGGTAGGGCGGCGGGGACAGCGGCGCCTGGACGGGTCTGCAGGGCTTAAGGACCGCGGCACGGGCACATGTGGAGCAACCGGACTCGCAGGTCCTCACGGGGCGGCGAGGTGGAGAAGCAGCAGCCAGTGAGGGGGCAGCGCAGTCCTAAGAGGTCGTAGTGGAGAAGCAGTGCCGTCCCGAGCCTGGCGTCGAGTCGCGCCCGAGCTCCGGGGCCACGGGTCTGAACGCGGAGTGGTTTCCCAGACCCAGTCCCCAACCTGACAGCGCTGGGGAGGAGATGGGAGGAGAGGGACGGTGAAGACAACACGGGAGATGTTGACAGCGTCCCCTGGGAGATTTTTGTTACGCTCCTGACAAACGTAACTTTCTCAAAGAACAGTATCGGATACGCAGGTTAATAATAGCTGTGTCTGATGATGGCGTGGGGGGGGGGCGGGCTTCAGCGGGCTGGCGCTGGGCATTTTGGAGACAGTCTCTCTGCTCTCCACAAAATCCCCATGAAGAAGGCACTATTTTCCCTCAGGTAAAGACGCAGAGACAGAAGCTTCGAGAAATTAAATAGCTTGCCCAAGGCCACACGATTAATAAACGGTGTTCAAATTACATTTGGATACCAAGCCCATGAAATTCCACTGGCCATTGTGACTGCTCTGCTACCCAAGTGATTAAAGAGAGAGAGAGAGAGAGAGAGAGAGAGAGTTCTGGTTCACAGGACACACTGCACGTTCACAGGGTACACACATGCACACACACACTCACAATTTGAATTTCCAAGGTATTGATGATATAAAAGTTATACTAACATCATCGAAATTAACTCTTGAAAATAAAGGTGAGATTTACAAATATCCCAAAGAAAGGGATAGAGGATGTACTTCATTGAGAAGGGGGGAGGGGAAAGGTGCAGCAGTGAGGTCTGGGATGCGGGAAGGAATGGTGGCCAACGAGACTGGAAAACGCCAAGGGGACCCTCATTCAAACCCCGCCTGCCCTCAACCGGGATGAGCTACGTAATTGCAAATGTAGAACGCAATTTCTAGAAAACAACGGGCCGTAGTAGCTCTCCCCACCTCATGACGTTGCCTTCCTCGATATCTTCCAGATGGGGGAGACTCGGAATGGAGGGGCTCGCGATTTTTCGAAGGAAACCACAGTTACTGAGCTCAAAGGCCAGCCCTGAACTATGGAAACCCTTACACATCTCTTTGTGTTCCCTGACATAAAATGCATTCTCTCGGTGAGGAAGACAAATACAGAAAGTAGCAATGACTCCTCCGTTACCGAAAACGGTAACGATCGGTACGTCATTCGTAATTTTTGGACGATGGACGGTAGCAGAGACTTTGTCGTGTTCGGACTCGCGTCCCCGTTTCTAGTAGAGACCTGGCAGCTAGAGAGACATTTGTGAATTGATAGACGTGGGACATTCATTAACTTTGACTTCTCCTCGCAGAGGGGTTTCGAGCATCTCCTAGAGCGTTCTCTGCGGAAGTCCGCGCTGGTCCAACGTTGGCAGTGACACCCTAGCTCAGATGCACTCACGTTTCCGTTTTAACCGATTCGTCTGGCACGAAAACTCTGGCAGGCGCCCAGGCAGGAGCTGACTCACGGAGCCACTCGCTGACAGACAGAATGTCGCTGTGTTTTCTGTCCACCGTGTATCGAAGATCCATAAGCGTTGCTGCTGCTTTCTCCTGCGTTTCGACGTCAATGCGTGCCGGCCTCCTGGCAATCAGGACAGCGTCCATGCGCACAGGAGAAAGGCCTAAGGGCCAGCCCGGCGGGCACTTAAGTGTGTCACAGCCGAAACATGCTGCCTGACACTCCCTCCGAACGTGTCGTGGCCGTTCTGCCTGCAGTGTGGCTCTTCAGGGCTGGCTTCTCGGGCCCTGAGGTGTGCGGTCGAACAGCCTTGTGCTTAGCGGGGCCCCAGCCTCGGCTTGATAGTCCACTGTCGCCGTCTTGAAATTCTGAATTTTTTAACAGGGGCCACATTTTCCTCTTGCCCTGGACCCCACAAAGTCCGTAGCAGGTCACACAGCTGGCACCGCCCTGGTGGTTCATTTCCCAAAGACGGAGCACGCACGGTGGCTTCCCTCAAAGACCCCACCGTGTAGTTCTCGACGCGGACACGTGAACAAACAGGACAGGAACTACAGGGAGCCCTCCCCTCGTACCGCCCCCTCCAGGGCTCCTGCAGGTGCTGCTCCCTGCCCCCCCACCCCGTCCCCCGCCCTCGGTAAGCTCCCTGACCCTCACCTGGCCTTGTCGGGCTTTCTCGGCCCGCCTTATTGCCCAGCCCGCCTGTTCACGGCTACCCAAGTCGAGCATATGCTCTTGCCTTTCCTGGCCTCCCACAGGCTGGTCCCCCCGCTTGGGTGACCCTCCTGCCCCCGACAGTCACACCCACATTCTTTCCTCCCTCTCTCTCTCTCTTTCTCTCATCAGCTAGGTACCCTGTTGGACCTTCAGAAGTCAGGTAGGGGCCATTTCTCTTCGGATGCCTTCCCTGACTCCCACGGTCTGGCGAGATGCCCCTTTGCTGGCCCTCCGCGGCCTCTAGTGCTGGCTTCACGGCGCCGCAGCCGGAACGCGCCTCTTTGCCCGACCCGATTCTGAGTTCTTCGCATAGAGAGACTCGGTCACTTCTTGGTGGAGCCCTCGTGCCTGCCTGGCCAGGGGCTCGGCCTTCGGTGGGAGCTCAATCCTTGTTCATAAAATAAAGGAGCGAGCCGGAGTCTGGCAGGCGTAACGTGTGCTCCCTGACAAGAAAAAACCAGCAACCACCACCATGACCCGGGGGTGCTCTTGGCTTCGATGCGTAAACTGAGGTCCGGGTGTGAGTTGCCCTCGACTCGCCCCGAAGGGAAGCCATCTTTGCAGACCGTCCTGCACCTCGTAGCCACCAGCACCCCCAGGGCGTGGGGTCCATTTCCCAAGGCCCTTTCCAGAGCTGAATGTGCGCCCGGCTCCTCAGCCCGTTTCTCCCCCACCGAAAGCCGACTCCTGACACGGGGACCCCTCTGTCTTCTGTGTAACCCAACGTACACTTTGAAAGCTCTCAGAAAGGCCATTAATTATAATAACAGTGACACTTTGTACTTTTATAGCCTCTTTCATCACAAGATCTCTGAGTACTTAAAAAATATTATCTCATTAATCCTCACAACACCCTCGTGAGGCAGCTGGCAGGTAAGCCTATCCCAGCGTGTCAGCAAGGGAAATGAAGACAGAAAGATGGTGTTGGGCACAGGGGCCAGGCTCAGACAAAGAGATGGAAGCTCTCTGCCCCTTGTACCCAAGCCAGCGGGATGACGAACCCCATCTGGGACAAGTCACATGCGCATAGTCTACAAAAGGTACCTGGACCTCAGGAGGGAACAGTGCCTAGGGCTGCCATTTCATAGGTGCTTAGGAAATGATACCAAATCTTCCACATCTTTGAAACGTCACCTTTTTGTGTTTCAGGAAACATTTCCTGCTCATGGCCGGTCCCACGGGCCAGCCGGACAAGGACAGTTTATCAGTAAGGGTGGTGAATCCTTCCCAAATCTATCTGAGGGCTCAGGAAGCTTCCAGCAAAGAGGAATGGGTATGAGCATCCATGAATCCCAGGCCCCTTTCAACATCAGAAACACAAAACACACCTGAGAAAAATATCAATTATGTCTTTGACCGAGGAGGAACCGGGACTCTTACCCCACTGAGCCACCGGCCACATTCCTGACTGGAAGCCAAACAGAATTTTAAATGTATCTAGTCCAACCCTCTCATTATGCAGACGGCAAGAGGGACCCACGGAGTGGCAGGGAGCCCTCCCTGGGTCCTGCAACGAGTCAGCGCTAATGGCCTTTGCTCTACTTGTTTCAAAGCCCTTGTCTTTCTCCACACAGACGTCTAAAGAGTGCGTTTGAGAGCATTAGAGAAAGTTCGAGGAAACACCAGATCTTTCATTTTTACTTCCAAAGAGAGCTGTGGGCGTTGCATGGGGGAGGGGAGGGCGGCCTGGGGTGAGAGGGAGGGAGCGGGCATGGCGGGTAAGGGGAGGAGGCTTCATGCGGGGACAAGCCCAGCGGGCGGCGAGGGGCTGCAGCCTGGGACCCAGACAGGCAGGGAGGGGGAGGCTCCGGATTGCAGAGAAGCAAGCCCGTGGTCTCGAATGCCTGCACGATAGATAATAGATACCTGTCTGATATAATTAATTGTATTTTTCCTAAATTTAACATTGCCCAAAGGGGAAAGTCATTTTGCTTGGTAAAACCCCTCCCGCCACACAGCGACTCCGAGCCGGCCAGATTTAATTGCTGTGATAAAAACCACAAGAAAGACCAGGTTCTCACTCAATCTATAACCGCATCTACTGAAGAATAGCTTTAATCACCTTTGAAAGGGTGACCACAAGATAATTAAAGAGGAAGGGTGCTCGTTGGGAATTATCCAGAAATATCAAATCTCCGTTTATCACGGAGTCCGACTTAAAATGCCTTGGCATGGCTTTGCTCCCAAAACCCCCACTCGATTTTAAGCTATGCCCTTGGATTTCCATGATTTAGGGTGGGGAAAATAGGCCTGTTTCACAAGTCTGAGCCCCCTGAGGAGTAGAGAGACAGAAGGGGACAACTGTCAGCTGAGAAGAACACAGGGCTTGGGGTGAGCCAGGCAGAGACTAGACTCCTCGTTCCTCGCTACCGGCCTGTGTGACCTTGGCAGGTGACCTAACGTCTGTGAGCCTTCTCCAAAAGTAAAGGCCACCGCGATAGTTATTGTGCAGGGTTATTCCAGCCGGATGCTCGATTCGTTTGACTCCCTCTCCGTTTGCAGAAGACCCACCCTTTTCCAGAAGCCAAACAAAAATAAATCAAAGCCTAAAAGAAAGAGAGCGGAGTATCTGAGTAGCCTCGAGAAAGCGGAGACGGGGAAAGGAGGTTGGAGGTGGTGACGTGCCAGTGGAGGGTGGCCTTCTTGGCTTGATTTATTCTCTCCTCTATTGATGCTCTTCCACAATGCCCAGGGCAAGGCTCTGAGGAGCAGGCACAGAACCAGTGGGGTGACATTCCTAGCAGCCTGTCTGTACCCAGGGCAAGCCGGCTTTGTTCCAGGCCCGCATTCCCAGGCTGTCTGGCCTCCTCTCTCTCAGGAGGTGGTCCTGGCAGTGAAATCCTCCCTGGCGGTCACCTCCCTGCTCGCCATTCCTGCTCGGTGTCCTTGTCTAAACTCCTAGGGACAGAAGGAAAAGCAGCCCAGCCCCTGGCCCCTCGTCTCTCCTCACCTCGAGGACGGAGGAGGGCAGGGAGACAACTTGCTCTCCTTCTTGTCAGGAGGGTGGGACGGGTCTGGGGAAAGTACTAATCTGTGTATTCAGTCATTTCTCTGTCCCTTGTCACGCGCCACAGTCACCTGTTGGTTAAACTTGATCCAGCTGTGCCCAAATCACAGTTCCAGGTTTTCGAGCATCATAGCCCTGGACATAGGACCTCTTCCCGTGTCTGCATCTCACTTCTCGCCTCTCTCTGCCCTTGAGCGCCTACGTTCAGACATGACACCTGACCTCTGCGCCCAACTGCCCCACCCCCGTATCTAGACATGAAGTCCCGCTGCTCCCCATTTGTACAGGAATCTGCTGATGTCTCCTATGACAGGCTGAACAACGCCCATCCGAAAGGTATCCACAGCCCCAGAAACTGAGAATGCTACCTTATACGCAAAAGGGATTTTGCAGATTTGATCAAGGGTCTTGAGGTGGGAGATAATTCTGGATTATCTGAGTGGACCCAAGGTCCTTATATGAGGGAGACAAGAGGAATCCCAGTCAGACTGGAGGAGATGCAGTGTCAGGAGCAAGAGTCTGGAGAGATGGGAACTGGGGGGAGGGGAGTGAAGAGTGGCAGGAGGCCTCTGGGAAGAGGAAAAGACAAGACGGATTCTTCCCGAAGCCTCCAGAAGGGACCTGTCCCGCAAACACCTTGACCTTGAACCTCTGACCCAGAACTGTCAGAGCGAAGCATGTATTGCTTTAAGCCCCAAAGTCTATGGCAATTTGTTATAGCAGCAGCAGGACATCGATTCATCCCTAAAAGTTGAGACGTCATACTGGGCGTGACATCCCAGAGTGTCCGGCCTTCTACACACACCCCACCCACCCTCCATCTCCTCTCCCACTTTCCCCAAGGCTCAGGGGCAGGCACGAAATATCAGATCCCTGATACCTCATCTTCCCAAGGTGACAAAGGTGGAGCCCTGCAGGCAGCTCATCACAGTGGCTCTTGAAGCTCTTCACTCAAGGCCCCGCGGAGGCCACCGTGCTGTGACTCCACGCGTCCCATTTGCACCCAAGAAGCTTGAGGGTGATGGCAGTTGGGTCCGTCCCTGTTCTCACAAAAGTGCAAGTTTTCCCAGAATGCTGCAGAGTCGTCTTACCTCCTGGTCTTCTTGATGAGACCTGGATCCCATGACCTTCCCCTCCCCCTCCCCCATATTCAAGCAAGGCTGAGAAATAATGGAACCGGATGAGAGTCCTTTGCTTAGACCAAACACGACCCTTGACACATCAGTGCTGCACACCAAACCAGGCTACGTGAACAAGAAGCAAAGGCCTTGGGTGGCCTGGGAGCAGATGTGACAGCCCCTGTAATAGTCTCTGTCCCCTCAGGGCACTCCGGCCCCATCTCCAGCTGCTAGCACCTGCGTTTCTTTGCCTGAGGGAGGAAGAAGCAGAAAGTGCTGAGGCTTTAGCACTGATCTTTGGGAGATGATGATAATGAATAGGTCACCTGGCTTCCTTCCCTCCCCAGGTGAGAAAGCTCTGAAGTGTTCTCTGCCCTGTTTCTCAGAGTTCTCTCACAGGGCATCATCTTTACAAAAAATTATTTTATCTTCTTGTCAGGTGTTTCAGATTCCGCTGTCCAATCAAAATAGAAGACAAGACACATGGATCATTTTTTAAAAAGTAAAAGGACACAGTGCAATTAATTTTAACAATCTAATTTAGTCAACCAGTATATCCAAAGTGTTATCATTTCAACATATGATCAATATAAAAAATCAGTCATCATTAATGAGATATTTACTATCTGGCTCTTTGCAGAAAAAGCTTGCTGACCCCGGTCTAGTAATATATGTGTAATTATATGAACTATAATTACATGATATATTATATTAACTTACTATGCATATTATTTTCTTCATCAACAGGGTATGTAGCATTTACCTTCCATTCTGAACCAGAATCCCGACAAGTTTTTACTGTTGTCAATATCTCCACAGTAGCTTCATTGTTCGCCACGAGGTTGTTCTGCATCGTTTCCCCCATTCTTGAGTTCTCCTTTGGATTCATTGCTTGGTTAGCTGAAGTTGCTGTCAAAGGTCATTTTTATTTTTATTTTTTGTTCAAGAAAGTCATTTATATATGCCGTTACCAGAGATTCTACTATTTGATTGATAGTTCATGTATTCTTTGATTTTTCTTTTTTGTCTGTTCGTATACTCGAGAAAACTCAGGCTCAGCCCCTCCCTTCAAGGGCTCAGTCGAACCGTAGAATCTAGGAATGGAGGTCGTGCTTCCTTCCCTCAGAACTTGACACGCCAGTGTTCTTCCCAGCCTCGTCCACGCATCCTTTGGTCTGCCGGCTTTTGACTCAGAACCCCACGTGTCCCCCAAGGTTTCCCGAGACTCCATGGCCTAGCTTCTTTCATATTCCAGAATGTGTGCTCGCTGCATTCATACCTGAAACGCAACTGACCTAGGGATAGGTTCCGCGACTCATACCTCATATCGTTTAGAAGTCTGCAGCCAATGCTCCCCGTCCTCGGGCATGACGCGCTGCTGGAGGATGGGTCTAACGCTTGATTTTTCGGCCTCGTAAGAGATTTGTGCTTTCTGCTCAGACATCTGAACAACCCCACTTGCCTGTAATGGTCGGCGAGTTACACAGGATATGCATGGCTTGCTGTCAAACATTCTCCATCAACTTTTTGTTTAAACACAATGTGGCCTTTGAATATGAATCGGTTTCTTCTTTTCAGGAAAATTTTCCTTCGACCGTGTCAATGAACACTTGGTGCATTTATTGATTTTGGCATTTTAGGGCCACGATTAATCTTATAACATATTAACTTAGTCCACCCACCAGTATCTTTCCTCGAATCCATTTCATCCCTTTACCTTTCTCCTCTGCGTTCATTGATCGCCGTCTAACAACGGCCGTTTCGTACGTCAGCCTTATTATTCTGGTCTGTGTTGTGTGTGACGTGTTGATTGATTCGGGCATGCTGTTTTTCCAGTCTTCAAGTCTTTTTCTTAACCCTGGAACACTTTTCTCCTCATCGCGTGATCGTATCAGCTCACCTCCAGGCTCCAGTCTTACTAAACTCATGGCCACATTATCTCTGGAGCACAGAGCAGTGGCTGGGGATTTTCTTCAGTTCCTGGCATTATATCTTCTTCAGGGTGAGGTTCTTCATCTATGTTGTATACATTGCCTTCTTTAATTATTTGACACGTAGCTTTTGATGTGATAAATGCACAGTGACAAACTATTTTTTCATCTAACTTACCCTAACAAAGGCATCGCTCTCCAGACCTTCTGTTTTTTTGTTTGTTTGTTTTTGTTTTTTTGTTTGTTTGTTTTGTTTTTCTTTTTTCTGACAGAGAATTTGCTGTGAACATTGGCATCAGCTCCTTCCTCTGACATCCTGGGAAATGTCTGGTACCCGCTGGTCATTCTACCCTATAGGAGCTGCATTCCATTCTGAAAGCAAGCCTAGCCTCCTCAGGTGGGGACCTTTGTAATTCCAGAAAGGGCTTAGGAAACTGCAAATTCCGCTCCAATTCTAACTCCTACCTACCTTGGCTTTTCCCAAGGGTTCCTGTTCATCCTCTCAGTCTACCTATTTTGAAATTAAGAAAAGGCTGTGAGCAAAACATATTTGGGAGTTCGGCGGATTTACTTTCTCGTACCTGTGTGACTGGGGTGGTTGGGGTAACCAGCAGACAGTCCTTTCAGAGTCGTAAGTTTCTTTCTTTGGTTCCCACTCACATGTGAATGGCATGCGACTGTGTTCCATTCGTTACTTTGTTGCGATTGTTTATTCTTGGCTGATTTTTATAAACTTGTATCCATTGTATTAGGCGTTACAGAAAGAATATTCTGTGGTCCATCTTTCTCTTACTGTATGTGCTCAGCAGTTCCCTCCCTTTCTTAATCCCAAACTTCAGCAAATGGGAACCTATGCTCTCCCTCTCTGCATTTTCTTGCTCTCAGCAATAGTCAATCTTCAAACACCCAATCCCAACCATTCTTCAACACCCAGATCACAAGACATTTCTGCACAAAGTCCTCCTCATTCGCTCTGCACAAATGATCTCTTCACTCCCTTGAATTTTTCTCAGCATTGCTCCATTCTTACAAACTCGCGCTTTCTGCCTCGTACTAAATTTTCCTGTGTGCATGTTGGTCTCTCGCACTGCACTCTAATCTCCATGTTACACATGTCTATGTCCTGTGTAGATAGTGTAGAACCATGGAGAGTGTCTATAAGGTAGAGAGAACAGCTCACTCAGTTCATGTTTGTTGAATGACTTAAAATTGTGCTCTGCAAGAAATGATTGCCGTATGTGTATGTGTAGCTGGACCGGATAGCCTATTTGTTAATAGCATGATCTACATAATAACACAGGTGGTGACAATAATGTGGATTGATGGTAGTATTTACATATCATTCCATAGCTATCAAAGCACCGTCTTATTATTATTTCATCTGATCTTCGTGCACAACATGAGGAAGTCAGTCTTATCAGTCCAATAAATGAAGAAAGTGAGGGGTAGAGATGTCAAGTGTCTTCTCCAAGTCATATAGTTACGGGCAGCAGAGCCGGGACCCGCCTAAGTCTGCCCGCTTGTCCTACAACATCTGAGATGCTTCCCTAATCAATACCTATCCCCGCTCATTGATAGCAGGCCGGGCTTCCCCACGGGCTGTGCAGGTTGTTGACCGTACCAGGCTATCTGGATGAGGGGCCATGTGTGGGGGAAAATCCAGCCCATGCCCCTCCCGTAAAGCTGCGTGTCCTGGCACAAGACCACAGGGGCACCCCCTTCCAATCACATGAAGACAGGCAGGGGAGTCAAGGACAGGGATAGTGTCTGGCCACGTTCCACTGCCCCAAAGACCTGCTCCGTATCGAGCACACAGTAGGCATTCATACATCGTTTCTTGAATGAGCGTGTTCCCACTTACAAAGCTTATTTTCATGAACCACCGTATCCAAGTCTCCTGACAAATTTCAAAGCAGACAAAATTCTGAGAAACGTGAAAATGTCCCGCTATCCTGTGGCTCTTCTAGTGTTTGACCAGAATGGCCCATGCAGAGTCCAGGATCACCGAGAAGTCAAGAAAGGAGAGTGGGCTCTTCCGTGGCCCCAGAGGAAGGCCAAAAAACAACAACAACAAAAAATGGAAGACTTTGTTCCTTTCTCTGGGTGCCGTATCTGATCCAGCCCCAGATGTGTTCAATGCGTTCTACTATCCTTTAGGGTTAAATTTCCCAAATTTTTTCTGCCATCTGTGCGAGCGAAAACCAGGAAACGAACGGGCCAGCGTCTCCATGTAATTAGACGCGCATGACTTTTCCTAAAACTGCTGTGACCGCGTGGGCCCCGCCTCGGGGTCGCCCACGTCAGCGAGAGACCCGACGGGGCGCAGTGCGAGGGACGTGGGACGAGAGGAAGCACTTCAGAAACCGAGTTGGGGAGAAGGCATGGGGGCCCCTGGGAAAGGCGTGCTTGAGAGAAGGGTTGGGAAAGCTCGAAATGCAGGGTGGAGAGAAAGAGAGAGCAGCTAAAGGTGGCGTCATGGCGGGGAGGGGAACAGGAGCCTGTGTGGGGACAACCAGCCCTGCACGGACCCCACGTCCCGTGGCGTAATGACCGTCACAACGGCAGCGGCTCCCAGCCACAGCGAGCGCCAGGCCCGGGTGCAAAGTGCTTTTCTTGCACAGTCGCACTGAATATCCCTGCGTCCTGCGGAGGAGGCGGGAGTCGGGCCAGACCGGAACGGAGGCTGAGTGAAATCGACCGCAGTCCTGTGGGCGTCCGGGCGAGAGGGTTCCGAGCGGGTGGAAAGATAAGCACAGAGCCTAAGACAGCGTGTGTGGACAGGGCCGGGGACGCGCGAGGCCCGGGGCCGGCCAGCGCACGAGGGGCCCGTCAGCGCAACGGCAGGGGCTCTGTCCCCGTGGTAGGACCCGCCAGGTCTCTGCAAGGACCCTAGCAATGGCGCCGAGCCACCTAGGCACTTTGACAAGAAACTGACATAATTTTATCCCCACTTGAATAAGATCGTGATCTATGTAAATTATACCCCCAAAACACTTACTAAAGAACTATTTTGACTGCTGTGATGCTAACGAACTAGCGGCAGGGGAGTGAGGGTGAGGGCAGTCACGAGAGGCCCATGAGAAGCTGTTTGTAAAGTCCGAGGCGTCATCCTGCAGGGCACAGAGAGGGTGACCTTACAGGAGGTCGTTATTGTAACTTCGCCCTTATGCGGCCCCATGACGGGTGTGGTGATACACAGAGACTGAGACCCAGGCCCTGCCAGCGCCCCAGAGGGTCCAGCCCAGTTTTCCTTTGATGAGTGTTTGTTGAATGAAGATCGAGCCACCCTTGTGTCGTCCCGGGTCTGGCGGGGAGACCATCGGGCCGACCATGAATGCTGTGAGGCGGGTATTACGGGAAGGTTATGCCAAGTGTCCCGGAGGAGAGAGCAGCTGCCTCTTTCTGGGGTAACGAGTGAGGGGTGAGCCCCAGCTTCCCGAAGGCCTGGACGTTGAGGTGGCATCGAGGCGTGCACAGGGGTTTGCCAGGCAGAGGGGAAGCCGAGGACACACCGAGCGTTAGCAACCGCTCAGAGACAAGAAGCGGAGCGTGTTTTTGAAAAGATTCTGTTCTTGGAACGCGGTAGGTACTTAAATATTTGCCGTGCGGTTGAATGATTGCTATAGGAACGACTGACTGCGAAGCCGTGCAGACGGCCTGGGGCACGAGTGGACGTTTTCTAGAGGCTCTGAGGAGGTCCTGAAGCGGATGTCGACGTGACTGCGGTGTGTCCTCCTTCGAACGCGTCTCTGGAGGGCTGGACGTGCATGCTCTCCGTCTCTGCACTCGAAATCGGAACGGGGGCCTTGACGCCGAGTGGGAGACGCTCACGCACAGCCGTGCACGACTCCCTCCGGCCCCAGGCTCTCCCTGAGCCCCAGCTCTCACATCCGGTCCACTCGTCCCCTCAGACGCTCAGCAGCCAACACGCGTAAGGCAGAACGCCCCGTGCGCGGCCGCGGACACGGCCCTCCGCTGCCCCAGCAGACGGCGCAGAGCTCCCAGACACCGGGTCCGCCTCCCTGCCCGGCACGGTCCCCGTCCCCTCCGCAGGCCCCTGCAGCGCTGGCAGCGGGCCGAGAAGCGAGGTGGCGTGCCCATCCTCTCCCTGGAGCGTCTGTGCTGCCCTTTGCCGTCCCGCAGTGACTAAGGAGGACGCGGGCTTCCGAAGGTGCAGCTGCAAGGTGGCGACTCAGCATCCTCCCACACTGGGCAGGCTCTCATGACTGAAATTAAACTTTCGCTATAAGAATGCATTGAGGTTTGGAGGGTCTATTTGTTACCGCATCCTACCCTGCCTCACGCTGACCAATACACCTGTCTCTCCAATCTCGGCTGATGATACTGCCCACGCAGGCCAAAACCCTACCATGCTTTTGCGTCTCTCACACCCTGACATATGCACCTAACCCCTTGCTAAGGCCTCTCGGAGCTGCCTCTGAAACGTCGCTGGGGGGGGGGGGGGGGAGGGGAGCTCAGCACCTTCTCCATCCCACCGTCTCTGTTCGGCCCGCCAGCCCGGGGTAACACAGCAGTCGCCCGACCGATGCCAACGCCCTGCTTGTCTCCTTCCCACGAAGCAGAGACCTTTTTAAACATTTAGCATTTCTATTGTTTTCTCGCTGACAAAGACGTATTGTCTTGAGGATAACTAACTCCAAACTCCACAGGTGGCCTGTGTGACAGCTCCATGTGGTTTCTCCAGTCCCACCTGTGACGATTAATTTCCACCTTGTCTAACTCTGCCCCAGCCACCCTCGCCACCTCAACACCCCTCCTGCCCCAGGGCCTTGGCACCAGCTGCTCTGATGATCCGGGGTGCTCTTTCTCCAGGTCTTTCCACACGTGGCAGCGCCCCATCAACTCTTCTTAGATAGTCAGCCACCTCCTCGAGGAGGCCTTCCCTGATATGCCTTTGTCAAACCAACCAGCCTCCTCTCGCCAGTAACACTGTATCGTATCACTCACTGTCTTATGATCTTTGTAAAACTTACCTACAACCGAAACCACCTTTTTGTGCGTAGACTTGTTTTTTGGCCTTTTATTTCCACCAGAACGTCGTGTGCACCAGACCCCAACACCTAAGAAAAGTCTCGGCACAAACTAATCTCTCGATGGATAGCCGCCGAATGATTGAAGAAACGGATGAGCCCCCTTAGAGTAATTCAGCCACCGACAGAATCCCACGAGATGCCAGCAGACGCTATCGAAGACGATGACATCTCGGGCCGGGCACTGTGTTCTGGTTCTAGTGCCTAACCCACAAGGAAGAAGGAAAAGAAAGGAAAAGGAAAGCAGGAGAGAGAATAAAAATGCATTGTGCACTATCCTGCCTGACAAATCATGAATTAAAGAGAGATCAGAGCATCCAAGACCAAACAGTCATTACCCGCCCTTCCCCCCGCCCCCCGCCCAGAACTCGCCGGCTGCCAGAAGCCGGCCCAGACAGTCCAGTCAGGACACAAAGAGGGAGCAGAAAGGTTCCTCTGAGCAGCCCGGTTATTAAGAGCTCTAGATGGGAAGCAAGAGTATGTGCAGCTTAACTCAAACATGCGTGCCGAAATGTAAAAAACAATTATGACATCCAATTATTCCATTAAGTGAAATTAACCATTCTTCTCGTTCTTTGAAAAGACCAAAAGAAAGCACAGATCTGAATAATTAGGTCAGTGAAGAATTGTGAAGAAAAGACGTCTAGACTTTTATTTTCATTTGAAAGTAGGGGGAGGGATTTGCATTCGGGCTGTGTGTGTGTGCGCGTGTGTGCGTGCGTGTGTGTGTGTGTGTGTGTGTCCGCTTGCTCTAAGAACGCCTTTGAATTCCTGGGGTGGCCGAACCCCAGCTCTGCCCTGGCAGGTAAGGCCAAGTCCGGATCAAGGAGTGGCATTCCCGCTTTGATGTTTACTGTCACGCTCCGCTGCCTGACGATCTCTTTGGCTGCCTAAAAGTCTGTTGTCCTGGGCGACCAGGTAAACCTGGCCAGGAGCACAGATCCTGCCTCCCATCCTCCTGGCACCCTTTGCAGGGGAGAGAGAGAGAGGTGTGTGGGTGGAGATGTCTCCCATTGCTCTTTCAATTCCCAAGAGGGACTTTGGCCCTCGGCGACCATCCGCGGAGCCCGCGTTTCCTGGTGCCAGATGCACAGCCTGCCCACGTGCACATAGCTGCACGCTCACCTGTGTGTACACGATTCACCCACAATGCTCCAGTGTAAAGAGAGGATGCGAGGGCCGAGTGGAGAGACAAGGGCACCTCCGAGCCCCCGGGCCTGTGGTTTGCCCTCTGCGAACCCCAAGCTTGCAGCTACAGAAGAGGACCATGGGAAGATCCACCTGACCAGGTGGCTGTGGACGGTGAGGGAGCTGCCATAGCTCGGCCTTCAACGCAGCTCCCACCTCCCTGGCACGTCACGGCACAATGTCTCCACCAAACTGTTACTTCCTTTTTCATATGTGAACCAGAAGCCTCCAAATATTAAGAAGTAATGTCACCTGGGTTTTTTCTTTGTTTCGCATTATTTTCATCATCTGTCAAGAGGTCCCTGTCTCCGAGAATGCTTGGAACATCAAACCTGCTTCTTTGTGGTAAGTACATCTGCATTTACTCTAAAAGTTCACCCCGCAACAGGTCCAAAAGCAGAGGACATTAAACTAAGCCCTGGACATTCCTTATAAGGATAGTTCACATTGAAAAAAAATTTTAATGGGGTAACATACACATAGCATAAAACTTACCGTCTTAACCATTGTTAGTGTCCAGTTCAGCATGGTCCGGTCCGTGCATGGTCATGCCACCATCACCACAGTCCGTCTCCAGAACCTTCTCATCTCGTGAAACAGAAAGTGTTCAACACGGACCCCCTCCTCCCACCGCAGCCCCTGACGACCACCATCCTACCTTCTGCCGCTGTAAATTTGACTACCCAGAAACCCCATCTAAGCAGAATCGTGCAACATCTGTCCTTTGCTGTCCAGTTTATTTGGCCTAATATGCCTTCAAGGCTCATTCGGGTTGTGGCATGTGCCAGCATGTCCTTCCTTTTCACAGCTGAATCATATTCCGCTGCGTGTCACGGACCACTTTTTTGTTTTTCTATTCGTCTCCGTGTGGACATCCGGGTTGCTTCCACGTTCCGGCTGTTGTGAATAACGATGCGATAAATATGGCTGTGCAAACATCCAAGTTTTTCAAGGGTCTTCCAGTCGCTGCTTTCAATTATTTTAGCTATTAAAATAACGTTTAAAAGAGGGGAAAAAATAAATAAAGACGTCATTTTCTTCTTCTGGGAAGCAAATTTCTATTCGGTATATCGAGCTATAGTGGCATCACAGGAAACACGCGTCTTTTGCACGGAAACAGAACCCAGATGACAAGTTTGGTGGGGACACTTAGAAGCGTTGTTAAGTGGTCAGATAAACTGACTTCTCCAGGATTCGCTTTCTTTACCAGCAAAGTGAAAGAAGAGTCTTTTCCAACCCTGAAAGGTGGTTGTGAGGACTGAGTTGGTGAGGACAAGCTCCGGGACTCGGCCTCTCTCAAGGCCGTATTCCTGGGGCCTCGCGTGATGCCTGGCCCAGGGAAAGCCCTGTGCTAAAAACCACTCCCCTCGAATCGACGTGTAAGCGAAGATGTAAAGTTCGCATGACACAGGGTGGGGTACAGAGCAGGTACTCAGTAACGGGGTCCCCGCCATCTTGGTCACCTGAACGCGTTGGACTGGGATGATCAGCAAGGTCCGCGGGCTGCGCACCTCGCTTGACAAGGAGGACCGGGGAGAGGAACCCGGTCGAGGTCGCCAGCAGATCAGGGCAGAGCCGGAGTTTAAACTCTGCCTCCTGAGTCCGGGCCTGTGGTTTCGTTTCACCTATTTCTTATTCCAATTAATTAGGTAACCCAGAGCTCCACCAAAGCCCACCACACATGTGCCAGGAGCGTAACTCATAAACCTCCATCTCCTGGGTGAGCTGCACCCGAGCAGATCTCTCAACCAAGAACCTCGTATCAGCTTCCAATGGCTGCCACAGCAAACGGGAAGCCACCTGCTTTCCGTGATCATGACCCGTCCCTGCCCCAGGCCAAGGCTGTGCCTCAGCTACCACCACTGCTTCCTGTAGGTTACATCTCCCCGACGCCCTCTATAAGGACCCTCGGGATTACAGGTGGGGCCCGCCCAGATAACCAGTCATCTCCCTATCTCAAGATCCTGTAACTCACATGCATAAAGTATGTTTTGCCATATAAGGTGACGTTCACAGCTTTGGGAGGGTAGGAGCTGGTTACTTTTGGGAGGTCGTTAGTCTGCCTACCACAGACCTCCACACTTCAGACACTCACTCACAGGCACACAAACTCACGTGGACACCACACTCACTCACTAACACACACATCACACTCACCCTCACATACGCACTCACACATTTACACACTCACACGCTCATAGCAGGGGCTAAGGAGCCAGAAGAGAGAGTCCGGGGGGGGGCAGTCACCGTGGAAACAGTATGACAACTCCCCAGAAAATCACACATAGAATTACCATATGGTCCAGCAATCCCACTCCGAGGTACACACCCAAAAGAATTAGAATCAGGGATTCCGTGGGGATCTATCTGCACACTGATGTTCATAGCATCATTGCTCCGAGTAGCCAAAAAGCAGCGAGAACCCACGTGTCTATGGACAGGTGAATGGATAAACAAAAGTGGTCTAGCCAGACACTGGAATATTATCCTGAGAAGGGAGGACATCCTGAAACATGCTACAACATACATACACCTTAAAAACATACGTGAAATCACGCACACACAAAAGGGCAAATGCTGCATGAATCTACCTACACAGGTGTCCAGAACAGGTAAATTCACAGAGACAGAAGGTCGCGCTGGAGAAGAGGTGGCGAATTATTGTTTAAAGAGCGTATTGATTCTGTTCAAGACGAAGCAAAAAGTGATGATTCCACAGCAATGCAAACGTGCTCAATGCCGCTGAAGTATACACCTAGAACGTGGTGATTGTGGTCAGTTTCATGAACTATATATATATTTTGCCACAATAAAAAAAAAACATTCAAAAAACAAAAAACAAACAAAAACAAACCACGGCAGTGCCAGCCAGCAAGGCAGGGACTAGTCATAGTGACGACTTTTCCTCCGTGAGACAGAGAAGACGGTGAGGGACAGCACAAGCGCCTTCCTGGTGGATGTGAGAACCGGGACGGTCAAGAGCAAGAGCAGGCCCCTTCACCCAACCCCAGCATCGTTCATCCGTCGCCTTCCCAGGACCGATGACAAACTGAGACTGAGAGACGCGGGGGTGGAGCCTCGCACGTCCCCCTGCCGTGAACTTGGCCCCGTAGCTCGAAGGCGCCGTGTGGTCTCCCTGATCCGCACAGTCTTCTCCCGAGAACACCATCCCGTCCGACAGAGCAGTTGCTGCCTCCGACGTCCTGGCCAGCTGAGGAGCCTCGCCGCGGCTCCCGTCACACCCTGTTCTCATCTCCCCCATTTCGCTCCACACCAGGGATGTCACACGGCCGTTTCCTCAGCGGATCGTCTCCAAAAGCCCCAGTTCCCGTAGGTCGAGGACCGTGGGGTCTTTGTCCAGTACAATCAGCCATACTCTTGGTGCATAGTACATAGCCACTCATGGAGTGTAAACGAATGAATGAATGAATGAGTGAGAATGAACGAATGCACCATAGCCATAACAGCGCTCGCTGGGCAGGACGTGTACCTGGTGCTTCACATGCGTCTGGCCATGTCACGCTCGTGGCCACTCAGTGAAAGGAGCCTTGCTGTTGCTGTCAGTGCACAAACAAAAGAAAGGTGAGATTTAAAGTGAAACAGTTTGTCCACGCAGCCGGAGATGGAGGCGCATTTTGGACGGGCGAACGGGCACGCAAGTGCCTGCTAAAGGGTCCTGCTTTACTTTCCAGCCTCAATTCCGAGGGTCAGAGACATCCTCACCCCCACGCGCCTCAGTGCCCACGTTGGGGCCCCACCAGAAACCGCCTTTGGTTTTTGTCCAATTCAAAACGACAGATCTAAATGACAACCCCGGTCCTCTCACTTGCTGGGGCAAATCGACTCTCAGAGACTCAGTTTCCTCACCCGCCAAACGGACACGGTGCAGGTTAGAAGCCATCACAGAGATGAAACACCAGTATGTGGGCAAGCAGCAAGAAACGGCCGTGCTCATCATCGGGGTGGCGGCAGGGCACGGGGGGCGTATGCATCGGCTGGCTGTGCCCACGAGCCTCGCCAAGGAGCGACAGTTAAGTGCAGGGGACCACGATCAGGCAGGAGAACAGGTTCCAGATGGGTTTCCAGTGCGGGATGCAGGAGGCAGGCATCCGATTTCCGCATGTGGAGTGGATGGAACATGGCCGGCTGGCGAGCCAGGAGGGAAAGTCAGAGGGGGCGTGTGTGAGCAGAACGATGCCGATTCCAGAGCTGAGAGGTCATGCCCAAGGCTGGGCTTGGACTTCTTCTTCCTTTTCTGTTTCTTTTCTGTGCCGAGCGCCAGCATGCAAGTGCATGGGTGGGCTGGTCCCACTTACAGGGGCCTGTGACAGGAAGGACCGTTTTCCCCACAGCTGGAGATTCTAGGCACGCTGGAATTCAATCCCTTGTCGAATGGGTGGTCTGCGCCCCCACCCCTCCCCGCCTCCCTCCACCCCGTGTCGGAAGATGCCTTCGCAGCTCCGAATCCAGCCAACACGGAGCATTTTCCTTGCTGCTTAAATTAGCACAGGAGAAATAACTAGAGATAGAAATCACAGTTCACTTAACACTAATTATTTCCCTGGAAATGAAGATTAATATTGAACTTGTTACTTGCAGTGAGAAGAGTAAACACACACTGGCACACACCCTCCCGGGAACTGTGCAGATCTAATCCTTCCGCTCCTCGGGCCCAGCGCGCCCAGCCGCCCTGACGGCCAAACGGTGACACGCGGGTCGTTACGACGAAATCCAGGAATTCGGGGCTGTTCGAGGCTGGAGGCTCACTGCAGAGGGGAAGGGGCTTCCGGGGTAACTGGGAGATTTCTGGGGCTCTGGTGTTCCCTAGAAATGACTCAATCCTCCCCAGCGGATGACGGTGTCTGGGCTTGCCCGCTCCATGTCCCCAGCAGCCATGCGAGAAGCTCTGGTTGCAGCATTCAGATGACAGGGTGCTTACCGAGTGACTGGGCAAGCGGGTGAATGAACGGGCGAGCGAGCGAAGGAGAGCAATCGCGAAATCATGAAGGATGAGTAATGAGCACAAATGAAGCAACACACCCAGGACCACAGGGTGAGCAGAAGCGCGGCCCAGAGCCAAATGTCCCCGTGTCCAAACCTCAGCCTGCAGCTCCGTGGGCAGCCAGCAACCCAGGCGGGCTTCACAGAGGAAGCAGCATTGAAAAATAGGCAGCATTTTCAGGGAAGAAGGCTGTTCCAGCCGGAGGAGGTAAGTTCTAAAAGCAGGGTCGTTGGAGGCATGAAGGAGGAAGAGCGAGAGGTGTGAGAGTGTGCGCGTGCGTACATACACGTGTGTGTGTGTGTGTGTGTGTGTGTGTGTGTGTGTGTGTCTCCTCTTGCAGGAGCAAGGAGGATGGGGAGGGATCGTAGCAATGGCGTTTGCGTGGCGAGCTCTGGGTTTGACAAAGCAGTCGGGCCGTTGTTGTGGGGAATTCTCACAGCGGCTCTGCTCGGTGGCTTTTTGCCCCTTTGCAGATCAAGGAACCTGGCAGGCTGGGAGGGGAAGTAAACGGCCCAGGGCCCCAGAGATGGAGAGTCGTGGAGCGAGAACGCTGCCTTCAGCCTCCCGAGTCCCACCCACACGCTCTCGCCACCCGCCCCGGTGCCTCGGCGGAGGAGACGCGCGCCCAGCACCCGTCAGGGAAGAGGGTGGCCAGACTGCCAGCGTCCCCTCACCTGCAGGGCCCATCGGGATCCAGGGATCACGAGATGCAGATGCCAGCTGCCTGGCTGCTCACCTCACGGAAACACCTCCAGCTACTCGGCGGCCAGGGTCGGAAGACGGGAGCTGGACCCTGAGTCTTACGCCCTCAACCGCACATCAATCGTCTCAACCTCACAGCGGCCACGCCATGCTCCCCAAACCTTAAATGTTTGTGCGGCCTGGAGTCGTTATGCCGAGCTGCCAAGCCATGGTGTTCCCGGGACAGCAGGTGTGCGTCAAACCCAGGTGCAGACTAAAGACGGTGCAGCTGCCTCCCCCAGACCCCCCACCCAGCAAAGCCTCCACAGGCCCCGGTGTGCACCTGCTGACCCCTCCCCACCAGCCCACAACTCAGAGGCCAGTGTCCGGAGGGTACTGATCTGAGCAATAAAGTCAAGGGAATAACGAAGCTGAGGCCCTGTCCCCGCGACGTGGGCCCCGTGTGGGCATCTCTAGGGAATGTGGAGCCAGCTGGCTCGGGCCGTCCAGCTCTGAGGTCACGCCACAGAGCTCAGAGCTGCGTAGACCCAGGGCCCAGCAGGGTGACCTGGGCCCGTTCCTCGACCTGCCGGCCCCAGCCGTTGCACTGGGTGTCACCCCACCCCACCCCACCCTCCCACCCCCACTCTCCACCCCCCACCCCCGGCAGAGGCATCGCAAGCTTGGGAAAGGCATGTGTGTGCGGCTGGCAAGCCGTACGTACCAGGTAAACCCGAGTTTCCTGGCCCGGAGACTGCTTCATTGGTCCCAGCGGTGCCCCCCGTCCTCACAGGGGCCTCCCCTTGGTGGGAGTGAAAATGGCCTGAACTGAGCGCTTACGATTTGGAGAACCGGGTTCAGTGCGCCCCATTCCGAGGCCGGACATCTGCGAGTTACTTGGGGCGACTTCGCACACTTTCTAGTCCGCGCCTGGATCCCATCTGATTCTCGCGTTGCCTTCGGGAAACGAAAGAGCGCACGTTAGTTCCTCCGTGTGACGTGGCCTGGGTGCGGGTTTCTTGAGAAGGGAATGGTGGCGAAGGCTACGTGGGCCCTGGGGAGAGCCGTGGCCAGCAGGGCTTGTATGGAGACCTGCTCCGACCCTCCCGCAGCTGCAAGAACCCTCCGGTGTCCCGATCAAGAAGCAAGGTGGCCTCTGCTGGCACACTCAATGGTTGGGGGCCTCGCTGTCTCTCGGGGAGCCCTCTCATCCTTGGGCGGGTGGCCGTTGAAAAGCTGGCACTTACTTGGGAAAGTTGGAAGAAATGCTGAGACGGGACAGTGAGTGAGTAAAGTTGACCTACCAAAATGGATACACGTTAATGTAAGTAGAGCATGTATACATAGCAAAGAGGTTACAATGATGTCCTACAATGGTAAGTTGTAATCAATGGATGGCAGGACGGGGGGGGGGCGATCATAATTTTTTCGTCTTTGCCATATTTTCCAAATTCTCCATAATGGATGTCTATTCACTTTTATAATCCAGAAAAACTGAACATCGATCACGAGACGCCATTTCTCAGATCGAGCAGATAAAGACGCACGTCTCTCTGAAACCCATGTTGCTTGATTACCAGCCCCGCGCACTGATCAATAGAAGAACGAATGGAAGGAGGCGGAAGCATCTGTGAAGCCCCTGTGCTCCGCGGGGCGACCCGCGGCATAATTAGCACGGAACTTCGGCACGTAGCGAGGGGGCGCCCCTTCGCGACACAGAGAGATCCCGTACGTCAGACGGCCACGGCACGTGACGCTGGCACACGCAGTCAGCCACAGGCCAGCAAAAGGAGGGACCGAGGGCTCGGTGCAGCCGGAACGGTGTTACAGTGTCTGGCTCTCGTGACGGGGCACTTCACCGTGTGCTGCTCCCATAGGGGGTGACCTGGGCTCTGCCCTATCCCCCCTCCCCCCCACCGAGGCCACCTCACCTCCTCACGGTTACCTTGTTTTTTGGTTCTGCCTCCTTAATCAATGTTAGCTTCAAGGTGAAGCGAAGAGATCATCTGAGACCCCACAGCGGCTCAGCTCCCCCGCTGTCTGCCTCCAAGGCTGGTCCCAGATCTCTTCATTAAAAGAGGTCACAGGCCCGCGGTGGCCTGAGACCCAGCCACTGACTAGGCGCCAGTCCCAGTTAAAAGCAGACTCTTTCTTGAAGCTGACAGCGGACTCGGCCCCTCTGGAAATTCTAGTTCTCACAATGGCCATCGCTTCCTTGAAAATGATGTCATTTCTTCTTTAATCCTTTTTTTTTTTTTTTTAATTTGCCATGCTGGTTTTTTTTGTTGTTGTTGTTAAAGAATGAACGATAGCTCCTGGTCAAACGGGTGACCCCCGGATTTGGGTCCATATCTTAGCAATCTGTCCCATGGTCCATCAAAGAAACGGTGAGGCAGTAATGATGCTTTTATTAGCAACCTTTACTCTTTGTCAAAATTAAAATGAAAATGCAACATTCATATGTAAATCCAGTTCCCTTCCAGGTTCCTCTTATCCTTTATCCCGCTCACGAAATGGCAGCTTATTAAGAAATGCGTGAAGAGTGGGAGACAGGCTTTGGGGGGGCTGCGAGGGAGGCAGAGCGAGACGCGGAGGACGAGGCCAGAGGCGGCACGGCGCTCCGACCCCGACCGTCCCTTTCACGTGCAGCGGCGTCTCTGCCTGCGGTTTCACTGCTCGTCCACTGTCTGAGGCGCCCCAGGCCTGACAGAGCCCGGCTCGAAGGTGCCTCATGCCTCGCGCCTCACCAGCAGCCCTGACGCTCCGGGGATGGGCCGCCGAACGGCAGGCGGGGGCCGGAGCGTTGGTGCGCCGAGATAGCTCCTTGACCGTGAACCATCTACCGCAAGTGAGGACCGTGTGCACGGACTGGCGAAGGCCTCGCTTTAAAATTATGCAGCCAAATTTGAAATGTGAGACTTTAAAAAGAAAAAAAAAAGCCCAAAAGGGGGGAATTCTCTGAGCTGCTCCCACATATCCTCTTCAGGTATGAACTGGGAGTGGCCGGTTCACACGAATGACCAGCCTGGCGCCCCGAGAGCCCTGAAGGATGCAGGACTTATTCTCCCAGGGTGGTCTGGGAAGGTTTCAGAGAGGAGGTGAATTTTTTAGCAGGATCGTGGCAGACAGACCCGTAAGGCGGCCCCTCGGCGGCCACCTGCTGCCATTCACACCCCGTACAGCTCCCTGAGTGTCGCTGGGACCACAGCTTGCTTCCAGACCAGAGAAGATGCAGAGCTGATGGGATGCAAGGATCGTGAGCAGGCGGCGAGAGGACCGCCCGCAAGTCTCCAGCTCCCTTCTCGCTGGAGTGTCTCCCCCCGCGTGCTGGCTGTGGTGGGGGGCAAGCAGCCAGGTCAGGGGAACCCGCGTGCAAAGAACCGCGGGCAGCCTCTAGGAATTAAAGATGGAGAGTGAGCAAACACCTGAAGCTCCCAGCCCCGCAGCCACGAGGAGCTCAGCGACCCCGAGAACGCAGAGCGAAGAAGCAGCTTCTCCCGGTCGAGCCTCCAGCTGAGACCAGCCCCGCCCCGCACTGTGACCCTCAGCTGAGGCCGCCGGCCGCCCCCCACCCACAGACCCGGCGTGGTCCCCCGCAGACGGCGTGTGCTTCTAAGCCACCACTCGGTCTGTCGTGGTTGTGCGTGGAGCGATAGAAAATTCGTACAGGGGTGTGGGAGGAGCCAGAATTTGCAAATTACGGGAAGCGGAGGAAATTCCAGGCAGAGGGAATGCCATGTGCGAAGGCACAGGAACAGAAAGCGTATATTTTGCTCCAAGAAAGGTATCTATTTAGATCCCTAAAGTAGGAATGTGGGTGGGAGGCGGGAATCAGAGGGGAGTTCCAAGAGGAGAGTTAGAAGGTATTAAGCCCAAGGCCAGCGAATCTTTAGGGTGGCCTCACACCTAGCCCACCTGGGGAACTGCGTGTCGGTCGGTTTGAATCTCTGACGCCACCCACAGAGATTCTTCTTCATCGTGTGGGTGGGACAGGGCCCAGACACCGGGTGAGGCTGAGGCGGCCTGTCCCACACCGCAGGACTGGGGACCACTTCTGCCCCAAACAACAGCCCTCGAAAGGTCTGTCAGTACAAGAGGGACAGAAAGCATCTGTTCTCAGCAGGATCACCTGGAAGCGGCCTGGGGGGCCAGTCTGGTGGGGGGGGGGGGAGAAGGGCTGGCAGTCTCCTGGGAGGTAGGTGACTGCAGACACCTGTCTGACGGTGGGGGGGGGTGTAGTCAGCAGCTGGAGGGGACCGTGCCCTGTGGCCACATGCTCGGGAGAGGCGGGACAGGGCCTGACAGAGGCAGAGGCGGAGGAGGAGAGAAAGGAGGGAGGAGAGGGCAGGGTGGGAGTGGGGTTCCGTCGGGGGCGGGTGGCAAGGAGCTCTGTGTTCACGGGCTGCACTCCGCCCTCTGCTCTTCCGCCCTCGATGGCCCCCGGTTCCGCCAACCGGGCCTCTGGGGCTCTGCGTGTTGACTTTGGCTCTCTCCGTCCTGCGACGGCCAATGGCCCAGACTCCGAATTTCCAGGACGTGCTCTTCCCCACATGGAGGCCGTTTACAGAGAACACTGCTAAACCCGATAAGCCCCACTGGTGGGACGGTGGCTATTTCGCCACCTCGGACCTGTAATTGCCACCGCGTCCCACACCAGGGGTGCCAGAGTCTGACGCTCCCCCACGTCCCCCTCAAGCCTCTGGTGTAAAAGGCGGGACCGGACGCCGCCCCCGGAGACCGAACGGCTGCGCAGAGCTGGGCGCTCAGGATCGCGGCCCACGTGCACTGCGTGTTCCTGGGTGCGTGCGGAGTGCCCAGCGCTCAGCGGCTGAACGAGACGGGGACCCCCTCGTTGGAGGGAGCACCCCGCCTTTTCTCTGCCTGAGAATCTTCACAGGTCACAGAGCTCAGAGTCTCTGGGGTGGCGGTGGCTGTCGGAGGTGAACCTGACACCTTCCCGGCCCCTCACGCCATCTCAGACCCCCTCAACCCCCCGTCCGCGAGGGCTGCCTTCCAGAGTGGGTGTCGTGGAACCCTGTTTCTCCGGGGTGTAAACGAAGCTCAGACTGTCACCAAGGAGATCCGGTGACAGGCAATACCGCGTCGGGAGCCCTCACCCAGTGTTAGGTGCCGTTCTGGCACCAACTCACGCGACCTCGCTCACACGCGTCATCCTTCTCCGCACACGGGGAAACTGAGGCAGAGAGGCCGAGCCGCTGCCCCTCGGTGAGCCCGACCAAGCCAGGACGCGGGCGCGGGCAGCCGGGATGGAGCGTCCGAGCCCTCGCCCCGCACGGCGGCAGCTCCGCCCGCGGCGGTCGGATGAGCCAGGACAACCCGGGTGCACGAAACAGAGAGGCTCGCACCCCTGCGGCACAGGCTCCCGCGTGCTCGTCAGCCGCTCGGTCTTCTGCTTTCGTGATGTTTCTGTTCAAATATTTTGCACTTTTTTTTTAATTGGGTCATTTGCCTTCTTCCCGTCGATGGGGGGGGGGACTTTCTATATCCCGGTAACCATATGACAGGCGTCGCAAATGCTTCCTCCCAGTCGGCGCTGGCCGGTTCATTTCCTTGATGAGCAGAAATGTTTCAATTAGGTGAAGCCCAACGCATCACTGTTTTCGTTTACATTTTTTAGCCTTTGCTGCCGCCTGTTAAAAGCATATTGCCCTGGCCCACGGTCACAAAAAATACTCCGCTGTGTTTTCTTTATAGATCGACCTTGGACACGTCCAGCTACGATCCACCTTCGATTATTTTATTTATTGTTTCTATATTTACTATCGCTGAGCGCTGAGATGCGTTATTTTTCAGGGACCGCCAGCTGTTTCCGCAGCACGCAAAGAGTGAAGTTAAGCTGTCACGAGGTGAGAACCTACCGGAAGCTGGGACGGGGCCTGGAACGCAGGGAGCACGGCCCTGCTGACACTCGGACCTCAGATCCGCAGCCTCCAGAACCCTAAGACCATAAACGTCTGTCGCTTCGGCCACCGGGTTGGCGGTGCTGTGAACCTGCAGAGGGAGCACACCGCACCGTCGCAGAAGCATTTTGCCATTAGTGTGTCTTCGGTAACAGACTCTAGACACGTCTCTTGTTCCAAGGAATAGCTCATTTATTGACTTTTGGGTTTTTTTCCCTACAGAAGTAATGACCTCTCGTGTGGCCAGGGCCACTGCATTCACATAAATGAAGAACTATAAAAATGATAACGGCCCTCTGGCCGGTCTCTGGCACGAGCAAGGATGTTTCGGTGAACTTTCCGGCTTTGTCCTCAACGTCGAGAAGGTAAATTCGTGGCTCGTATTTTGAGAATGAGGCCACCGAAGCGCCCATCAGAGAGCAGTTACCTGAGTGAGTGCAGCTCTCACTCCCACCTGGATGGTCAACCACCTCTCTTCTCGTGCCCCCGTGACGAACCCAGCTGCCAAGACGGGCCTTCTCCAGGCGGGAAGGAGGGAAGACAGAGGGCCGGCCTCGTGGGCATCCAGCTGGGCTCTCATGATCCTGGCGCTAGGCATGGGTCAGGGAAAACCACGTGAGAATTCCAACTCTGATGGTCACTCACTATCACCGGTGACTCCAGACAGGCCACCATGCCTCACTGAGCCTTCACTTCTTCCCTTACAAATCACAACTCCTACACCACAGGACCAGCGAGGCCAGGGGACAAGAGCGACCCTCCGGGCCCGGCACAGACCGCTGGAAGCTGCTTCTTGGGTGAGGTCCCCGCGAGCCTCTCCTCTTCCTGCTCCCAGCATCCCCTCCGCTCCCTGGCTGTCCCCGACAGCCTCTGTGGCACAGGGGTGGCCGGGAGCCGGGTTTGGAAAATGAAAGGGCATTTCACAATCTCTTCCAAAATGGGTTAAACAGCATGATCTCTCGTTACCCATTGACGGAAATGGGAAATGCAGAATACGGTGTAATAACTAGTTTCAGCCAATTCCGATGCGCGATCTCTCTCCTTTTTAACTGAGATAATAACAGGAAGGCTTTGTAAAGGAGGCGCAGATTAACACCGCGTCAGATGACTTTAGAAGCAAAGCTTCTATTAAACTTGCTGCCAGACACTCACTTTATCTTCCCGCTGATGCATCCCAGATTTTATCTACCCTTTTATTTTTTTTTGTCCTTAATTTTAAATCTATTTTATTATTATTTTTTCCCATGTAAGCACCAAGGGGGTTGTTTGCTACTCATTCTTTTGGAAGCAATTATCCACAAGAGAGATGTTCACTTCATTTGGGTTGCGTTTTATATCCAGACCATGATAAAAAATGCACAAAACTGACTTTGCCTGAGCAGCCCAGACGCAGAGAAACACTTCCCTGTGAATTCCGATTCAGGGGCCTGTTGACCCAGCCGTTGGAGAACCAGGCGAGTGACGATTGCTGATACCACGTTCTCTCCTTGCTGCCTAACAGGGCAAGTAAAAATTTTCATTGAATTGCCCATTAATTCAGACCTTTTAGACCCCAAGCTGTCCACAAATTTGAAAAGAGATATTTTTGCTTAGTCTTAAAAAGGAGGCCTCTTACCTAGATGGTTGTTAAATCTTCTTACTTCAAGGCCTTTTTTCCTTTTTTCATAGAGGCTTAGGGTGGGGGTGAGACATAGGTGACTTGACATCCCAACCCTACGAAATCCATTGCAATCACAAAGTTCCTTAGGATGTCTCAGATCTGTTAAAAAGCTATGTGAATATTGCATTCTACTGCATACCACATCTGTGTTTCATTTTAATGTACTCATGATGCTTTAAGTTAATTCTCATCAGTAACAACAACAACAACAACAACAAAACTTTCCTATCTGTCTCGTAGTTATTAAGCAAGAGACAACCGGATTGATTTTTATTCAGTTTTACAAAAGTAGCTGAACTAAAGAGAATTTACATCAAATCGTGCATTGGTACTGGCGTCCAGCCACTTCTCTTTTCTCTGCTTTGGCCTCACGGTATTTAAAATCCCCAGCCACGTGGATATGTGCATAGAAACATCCTTGGCTTTTTTTTTTTTTTTTTTTTTTTTTTTGGCTCCATGAGCTCTCTCCAGACACTGGCCAGGGGGAGGGAACCAGGCACACCCAAAGGGTGGCAGGGCACATCCTGCAGGTGACTCTTGCTGACAATAACTCTAGCTTCTTGCCGAATGACTTAAGTTGCTTGTGTCTGTTGTCCTGACCCACTCGCCAAGATATTGACTGCTTTGGGAAAATGTGTGTCAATGAACGTTTTTTCATTAAGAAGTTAGCTGATGGTGTGCCTTGTTTTTCCATGAATGCTGTGATTCCTACCTGGGGGGACTCTCTCCACCCAGCCCCCGATGGCACCTGTAATGAGGCTCTTGTACTGGGCACCTTTTGACATGAAAGAACGAGAGCTTTACTCTGTTGGTGGCTATGAGCATTCGGACTTAGAAGAAAATGAGCTGTGTTTATCATTTGTGGGAACGATTCTTTACTCATTCCACGAATGAGTTTTACTTTTTGTCCCGGATGCCTTTGCTTTTTCCCTCCTTGAGGAAAAATCATCCTGCAACCCCAAGTTAACAAACCCACAGCATCTGCCCAGGGAGGCAGCTGGCATTGTGGAGGGGTGAGCTTTCAAATGCACCTCTCATTTCATCTCAGACAGAAACGTGAGCATCCAGGTCCCCGCGGTTCACTAAAGTGGTGGCTGTGCCCACCTCTCGGCCACCTCTTGGAGGGGTGACAGCTTGTGAAGGAGCCTTCGCTGCCTGCCAGGCTGGGACCTGCCCCTCTGCCTCTCACCTCCACACATTTTGTCTCCTCCTGCAGAAACCCTCCATTCTCCACTGAATCTAAAAACACCTGTCTGTCAGGCCCGCCCGAAATGGAGAGGGGGTTCTTGATCCCCTTCTGCCTTAAATCATCTCCAATTACCTCCCACCAATAAAGTGTGACATATAGAGTACAGGTCTGTGTTTATATGCAGCGTGCGTGTGTGTGGTGTGTGCATGAGTGCGTGTGTGTATGTGGTTAGCGTGTGCATGGTCTGTGTGCATGCACATGTGTGTGGTGTGTGTGTGTGGTCTATGCATGCATTTGTAATGTGTGTGCATGGTCTGTGTGTGCATGTGTAGTATGTGGTCTCTGTATGTGTGCATATGTGTGATGTGTGTGTGGCCTGTGGGTGTGCATGTGTGTGGTATATATGTGTGTGGTCTGTGTGAATGCATCTGTGAGGTGTCTGTGTGAAGGCATGGGTTGTGTGTGCATGGTCTGTGTATATGTACATGCGTGGGGTGTGCATGCACTCATGTTCTCTGTGTGTGTGCAGGCGTGGGGTGTGCATGTGTGCATGGTCTCATGTGTGCGTGCAGGTGTGGGATGTGCGCGTGTGCGTGGTCAGGTGTGGGTGTGCATGTGCGCACGCTCTGTGTGTGTGTGCCGCATGCCCAGGAGTAATCCGAGTCTGGCTGACATCTATAGAATGGACGGAATGGGGGGAGCACCTGGCAAGCCAGAGAAGGACCTCAGCTATCGCCCTGGACCGACCCTGAGCATCGGCTTTTCACCGCTATTTGCCTTGTTTCTATGTAAAGTGTCCTGCCGTCATGTGTGCGTGTGACTGAATTCCTAAATGTCCACTCCTGACCTAAGTCCTTCAAGGCACCATCAGGAGGCCCATGGGGGTGAAGTGTTTGTCAGTGCTGGTTGGTTGTCTGTATCGATAGATAGATATATTTTATTACTTTGCTTCTTCTGGAGATGCAAGGCCAGGAAGAAATGGTCTAACGGACCTGCCTCAGGTCACCTTTGCCCCTCAATTGAGGCAAGAGGAGACACTTAACTGTTGGACCCTCTGACAATGCACACAGCAGTGTCTTACCCGAAAGAAGTTGGGGTGCTGGCGCCAAAGGTGACAATTAACACGAGGCATGCGTCCCGGACGGGAGGGCGAGGCGAGTCCCGAGGCCCAGGTCTGTCACGGGCGTCCGGTCCGCTGCAGGAAGTCACATTCTCCTCTCTCCCCACAACCTCCTCCTCAAAACCAAGACAGTCCCTTGCTGAGAAGACTGCAGGTGAGCAGATGCCGCTTCCTTAAATCAGGACATTTGTCAAAGAGCTTTGACAGACCCTTGTCGATAAAGCCAGAAGAATGCGAAACATGTGGCCGAGCTGCATGCGGGGGAAACAGTGACAGCACATGTGTGCTTCTTTCCCCTCAACGCTCCGCCCTTGAAGTGCAATATTTTCTCCGTATTGTGCAGAATTTATGAGGTTCCCCAATGTTTAATCTTCTGCTTAAACTTTGATCTCGAACGACACTTCCGTCAAGCAACAGAGCGGAATCGGAAAGAATGCGAACCAAAAGCACGAAACATTAGATTCTCGGGGCGAGGGGGAAACTTTGCTAATCAGATGGACCTGGCTTCTGAACTCGGGTTCCGTGATTGAGGCAATTAATCTAAGCCTCGATTTCCGAATCTGTTAAGTAGGAGGAAAACACAGCACCTCTTTACCTGCGGTATTGTGACGATGCAGCGCCATCATTTATCTACCCATTAAGTGGGACTTAATAAACTGGCATTTGTCGAGTGAGAGCTATCTATGTATCGGGAGCTTTGTATATCATACTTCTACACCTTAAAACAATTTCCCAAGGTTGTTTAATCCCCATTTTGCAGAGGACACACTGGGATTCCAAGACACAATGTCACCTCCGGAAGTTTCTAAAGCTCTCTCAGACACCGCCGGCTGCCCGAGCACTTAGAAATTACATCAGCTACTGTGAGCTTTCCAAGTGTGCACCTCCAACAGGCCCTGGAGGGCCAGAGGCGTGGCTTCCCTGCACCCAGGTGGGAC
Source organism: Eonycteris spelaea (assembly GCA_003508835.1). Lineage (NCBI taxonomy): Eukaryota > Metazoa > Chordata > Mammalia > Chiroptera > Pteropodidae > Eonycteris > Eonycteris spelaea. The sequence continues at coordinate 2,229,012 of PUFA01000009.1, read as the reverse complement.
CCAGAGCCGGCGGAGTCCCCAGCTGGTCACCGGACATGCCACAAAACTGTGACAGTCACTCTCCACCCGTACGTCAAGACGTTTTAAGGGTTGGAAAGCACCAAATCAGAAGTAGAGGAAATACCAAAAGGCGAATTATTTATACATTCCCATTCATTGAGTCATCAGAAACCTCCGTTCACCATCGGTTTCTCAGAGACTGTCCCACCTGGGCCGCCCGAGTTTCATCTGCTTTTCAAAGAAGCCCACATCCCCACCGACGCCTGCTCGCCAGGAGAGCCGGCCCCGCGGAGATGAGATTCCTTACACCCAGACTCGGGAAAGGAAGGCGAGACCGAGAGGGGGAAGAAGGTTCTGCAGGGTGGAGAAGGTGAAAGAATTTCAATATCACCGTCTCATTTCTTAGGCAGGCGGAATGAAAAGTCCTCATTATTAAATCACAAAGCAATTAAAAAATTAAAAATTTCATAAGACCCTACATAAAAGAAATGCAAGTGTTTAATGATGGATTAGAACGGGCAAGTCGTGAGGAGAGAAGAAGTAAAAGCCCGCGGCCTCCAGGGCTCCCTCTCAGCGGCTGCGACAGTGGCTTCTGCCAGCACCCTCACGCCAGCCGCAAGAACTAATAAATTCCGGCTCCCCTGCCTAGAAGCCAAGGCCGATTAATATCTGCCTACCTTGTTACCTAATTCATTATGGAATAGCAGTTAATTTGATTTGATATTATTTTAATAAAATTCTGTAATATATTAGATTGTTTCAGGCTATCAAAATAATTTTCCAATTATTACGGTTACTCAAGCAAGTCTTTTTTTTTTTCCCCCTTCATGAGCGGCAGTTGGTCTGACTCAGAATATATTAGCTCCTACAGCTCTATCCTGGCTGGGGAGCTGGGGGCCCACGCATGGTTACCCAGACAGCTGCCGGGGACGGGCCCGCAGTTCACGGCAAAGGGCCGCGGCCGCAGACCGATGTGGCCACGTGACGCTCCGACCCCTGGGTGGCGGCTTTTCGACCACTGCGTTACGTGGTACGGTGACATCGAAGTAAATTTAGACGTTACAAAGGACCTTGGACGCCAGCGAGTGGAGGCCTGGCGATGGCTGGGGCACGGAGTGATCGATAACACCTGATGGCCAGTTCGTGCTTTTAAAAGCTCAAGTGCGATGCGCGCTCTGTTGGCACCTGACCTTCCTGAACCACCAGCTCACTGCGCACCAAACGGGAAAGGCTGACCTGATTCGCCGCGTGGCCCGAGGCATCGGAGGCCATCACTTTGCAGAAGCGGCGAACGCTGACATGCAAGAGCTCTGTCTCCTCTCCTCCCTGTCCTTCCGCTTGGAAGTGAGGACGGGGGGGATCGAAACCCCAGGAGGGAATTCGGGGGTGCAGGAAGCCTGGTTTGGGTTCCTGATGAGTGCAGCCCCTGAGGTGTGGCAGTGTGTGACGTGGACCCGCAGTGTCTGTACCCGACTGGAGACTCGGGTGTCTTGACTTTGTCACTCGGCCCCTGACTGGGCCTCCTGAGGAAGCTGAGCCAGTCGACATGCTCGGTCGCTCATTTATTCATTCAGCAAATGTCTACAGCACCCCGAGGACGTGCCTGGTGCTACACGCAGTGTCCCCAATCGCACAGAGCTTGCCGGGCACCGGTGCAGGACCTGCAGCCAGCACCGGGGCCGGCACATAGTAGGTCCCAGCTGATAACGAGGGTGCCAGGTATCGACCAAATGATAACATGAGCGAATCACAGGTAAAGGAATTCAATGAGCATCTCGTCAGAATCTACGAAGCACAGGCACAGTGGGACATGAAGACTGAAGACAAGGGACAAAGTCTGTCTCGGTCTAGAGTCAGCAGAGCTGGCCAGGGGAGGACAGAGGGCCAGGGCTCCAGGCAGAGCACGCGGCACGAGGGGGGCCCTGAGGAAAGCCTGGCAGAGGGACTTGGGGGACAGAGAGAGGGCCACCGTCAGGGAGTAGAAGGGCGGCACCAGGCCCTGGGCACCTTAAGGTCGGGGGGCTCAACCCCACGAGCCCCCAGAAGCACTGCGGTTTCAAACTTGGGAACAGTGTGCTCAGGTCTGGGTATGGAAAAGCTTGTTCTGTCTGGTGTGGGCAGTGAGCTGGCACAGGCAAGGGCAGGCGCGGATGACCACAAAGAGGCTGTGACAGGTGTCCGGGGAGGAGGTGACATCGGCCCGGAACCGTGTGGACGTCAAGGTCAGACTCTGCCAGTCCCTGGATCATTCACACCTGTGTGGCAGTGTGGCAGGGGCCGGGGTGCGCTGAGCACGATTCCTCAAGCACAAGGCCGCTGGGCGCTGTGGCCGCGCCCGGCCAGCCTCCACTTCACCCGAGGACCCCGGACATCCAAAGCCCCCTTGGCTCGCGCTGCATGCCACACTGCCCACTGTCAGCCGTCCAGCCCCTAGGCTGAACAGATGCTGCCCATCCCAACCGAGAGCCCGTTCGCGGTCACTTACTCCGTCCTGCCGGGCCAAGCACGAGAGAAACTCCCACCTCTTCTCCCAAGGAGGAGGAGCCAGCAGCCCACGCTCTGGGGCTCGGGGCTGCCCCTCCAGGCCCGCGGCCCATCTGTCTTCGCCTGCCCTCCCTTCAAACCCTCTCACTGGAAGATGGTTCCAGGTGACAGTAAAGGGATCTGACCAGGTCGTGACCGTCCATGGTGGACGGTCAAGGCCCCTTTCAGACTGGAGAGAGAAGCCCTACGGGGAGAAGTCGCTACATAAACCCTGGTCAGCAGGGGTGGGGCTGAGCAGGGCGCAGGCCCTGGGGCGGGAGCGGGGAGCCTGGAGGCAGACTCCATCACCCCCCACCCGGTCACACCTCCCAGTTCAGACCCGGAGGGGACAGAGCTGCGAGCGGTGTCGCCTGGATGCTTCTGGCCACCGAGTGCGGTGGATGGCAGGGCTGTATTGGGGTGCAGAGGTCGCCACTGTGAGGTACTCGGCTGCTGGTTTGCGCGGAGGGGGATTAGGACACGCGGTGGCCCCTGGTTGCCATGAAACCCAGGACGAGCAGCATTGCCGTCTGCTTCGTTAAGAGTGTCCGTTCACCTCCCCGCTCTGGCGGGCTTGACATCCAGCAGGAGCCTCTGGAGTGATACGCGGAAGAAGTGAGTGTTTCCTGGGGGCCCGCGTCCCATCAGCATCATACGACAACGGCCCAGAAGGCCGTCCTTGAGAGGCGAGCCATCTTTGGTCAAGGTGAGGTCTTAATTTTGCACAGACACCTAGTGTAGGGCTGAATGGTGGCCCCTCAGAGGATATGTCCACCAGCACCCTGCAAATGTGACCTCATTTGGGGGGAAAAAAAAGGGCATTTGCAGATGAAATTAAGGATCTTGAAGTTAGACCTCCTGGATCGTTTGGGTGGAGCCAGTGCCACGACGAGTGTCCTCAAGGAGAAGGGCCGCGGTGGCTTGGAGACAAGTAGGAGCACAGGGGCAGAGGAGGACGTGCTGCGGCCACAGGCCAAGGGACCCCGGGGCCACCGAAAGCCGGAAGGGGCCAGGAAGGGCTCTCCTCCAGAGCCCGCGGAGGGAACGCCACCCTGCACCCCGACTTCGGGCTTCCGGCCCCTGGGACCATAAGAGAAGAGATTTCCGTGGCTTTGAGCCTCCCGGTTTGTCGTCACATGCTGTGGCGCCCTAGGAACCAATCCATCCAGGTCGCCCGAATACACGATTTTCAGACCAGAAAGTAAAACAAATGAGGATTTTCAATAAAGCAGTCGCCGACCTAAACACACACAACCCGAGGAGAGAAGCTTAAACAGCACACGCCATGTCCGTGCCCAAGGATTTTAAGGAGCAATGTCACCGGGAGATGCCCATGAAAATCTGTCCTCCGTGAACGGCAAAGCCACGCCTTGCCTGGCGACATTCTGCCTCGACGCAGGATAAAACCGTGACGTTTTCACGCGTGGAGACAGGCTCAGAAGCCTGGACTGGGCTTCTGAAACCCCCCCCGTGGGAGCAGCACACTCCCGGCCCCACAGGAGGCCCCCGACTCAGCAGCCCGCTTCCTAGTGGTGGGGGCTGCCGTGGCGGGGGCTGCCCCACCGGCATGGGTCCCCGGTGGCTGTGAATAGCTTGTGTTTCTAAAAGGCCACTCGCCCCAGAGGGCCAGCGTCTGGTCAGAGGTGATGCGTGGAGCCGACCGAAGTAAGAGCTTCTGAGACGTTGCAGTGCCCACGCCCAGACTGTGAGCCCCGGAAGCTCCGAAGTCGCCTTCCCAAGTCTCGTCCAAGTGGGACTCACTCAAGGTTCGTGCTTCTTCATCGCACGGTCGGCTAAAAAGATGGCAGGGCCTTGAAATCGCTGCAAGAGGCTGACGAAGTCTTTGCGTGGACAGCTTCTCCACTTGGCGGTAACTCTGGGAGGCTTTCTCACGCTTTTATAACTTTCCATATAATTTTTATGAAACCAAAGAGCCAGCATCAAAGATGACGGGCCCAAACGGTTCCCGTGATCCAAACCGAGAGGCAGAATCCGGGCCCGGAGGCCTTGGCCGGAGAGCACAGCCCGGGAGCAGGCGGACGCCGGAGGGGGCTCGGGTGCGGTCGTCACAGCCGTGAAGGCGGAGGCCATGAGCTGTGCGCCCCGCACCCCCACGCATCGCACACTGGCGGACGGGAGGAAAGTGAAAGGGAGGCAGATCGGAGGCAGAGCCGCCTACGCCGGGCACTGGCCAGCGGTCGGCCCCCTCGGCGAGCAGCGGCGGAGGCTGCAGCCCCTGGCTGGACGGTCAGCACCGCCGGCCACACGCACTGCGTAATGGTCAAAGAAAGAGTTCAGAGCCTGGGCTTCGTCCGTGTAGGATCCGAACTCGCACTCAGCCTCTCGTCGGCTGCATGATGGTGGGTGAGAGAGTCATTTCCCCTGTTCCAGCCTCGGGGACTCAGCAGCGTCGGGAGGATGCTAACATCGCCACGCCATGCAGCGTTGACGTAAATGTCAGAAACCATGTGTGCGAAAAGCCAATCCCACGAACGCGGGGATGAGGGGGAGGGATCGGGCTGACGGTGAGCAGCTGGGTGTGTGATTTCAGCTCTGTCACCAAGTGTTAAGTCTAGAACAGTTCATGTCACTGTCCCTGGCCTCGTATCTCATCTGTGAAGTGGGGGTGGGGGGGTACACTGTCCCCACCTGGCAGGTACGACCTGTGCACAGCGCCTCGCACACCACCGCCGCGTGAGTGTGGCGAGCGGAGCTGCCCGGAGCACAGTGTCTGAGTCGTCACCCGGGAAAAAGGTGACTGCGTACGCATCACGGCCCCTCAGCGCCCCCGTTGCCTCCACCCACACGCAGGCGGCACCCCAGGCTAAGAGGGCCTCCCGTGTTTGACACCCGCTGCACGTCGGATCATCCCGTTTCGTAGCAGGGGTTAAGGAACGTGGCGGAAGTCACATAAATGGCAGAGACGGGATGACCTTTCTTCTCCTGATCATCAGTCAAGTGTTTTTTGTCTTTTGTGTGTGCGTGTGTGCATACGCGTGTGTGCGTGTGTGCATGTGTGTGTATGCATGTGTGTGGGTGTGTAATACATATGTGTGTTCATGTGTGAGTGTGCATGTATGTGTGTATGTGTGTGTGCATGTGTGTGTGTGTGCATGTGTGCGCACAGTGTGTGCATGTGTGCACGTGTGTGCATGTGTGCGTGTGTGCGCATGCTGATGTGGATGCGTGTGCACACGTGTGCATGTGTGTGCATGTGCGTGTGCGTGTGCGTATGTGTTGTGCAGAAGTGCTCCGTCCTTTAGAAAACAAGTCTGTCACCACCCAGGCTTCGCGACCTGGCTGGAGTCGTTTCCGGGTGGTCCCCAGCCTCCCGAGGCACCGGTTCGGTCGACATAAAGCCGCCTGTAATTCACCTTCCTGGGTGGCGAAGGGAGACCGCGTCCTCGCCGTTCCGGGGCTGTGGAGCGGAGTCCTGTTCCGGACACGCGTGCACACGCCACGCGGAAGCCGGGGATGGCGTCGGCGACCTGGAGGCCTCACACCCACTGGGGGGGCAGACGCCCTCAGCGCCCGTCCAGCAGCCGTGGGGGATGGGGGTGCTGTTTCGGGAAGGCGTGTCTCAAGGCTGGGGAGCCTCCTCCGGCTCCTTCCCCACCTCCCGAAGGTCCGCCCCACGGCGCCGTCCCCGCCCTGCCCCCCGCTGTCCCTGCTGGGACGTGGGAGGACTGGCTCGGCCTGTGTCCCACTCCGGGAGAACAAAGGACGTGGCACAGGACGCCGGAGGAGCAGCCGCCGCCTCGCCCCACAAGGAGCAAGACCAGGGCCGCACCAGGGCCTGTCCAGCCACTCCGGGTGGGGCCCTCGCTGTCGTCACCAGGATCCAGACCACCCGGAGAGCCACATCTGTCCAGGGCAGCTGGCCTCGTCCCCCTGATCCGGTCTGTTGTGGATTACGGGGAACTCGCTGCCAGCACCTCCAAACCCCACAGCTGGTGAACACCAGGCCGCTTTCGGAGCCGATTCTGCTGTCCAGGCCCCGTGCGCCCCCCGCGCTCCTGCGCTGGGGACAGACCCCGGGCGGCCGCCTCTGCCCCCCACCCCGAGCCCCCCTCTTCCGGGGAGCGGGCGGAGCCCCCAGCCATCTGCTCTGTGGTTGCAGCCCAGACCTCGGCGGCCCGCTGCAGACCCCAGACCCCGGCTGGAGCCTGGCCCGCCTCCCTAAGACCTTGCCTCCTTCCAGAAACTTCCCTCTCTTCCAGCTCCTCCTCCCAGACGTGCCCTGAAAGGAAGTGGGGGCACTTCCACTCTTCGCAGAAACCTCTGCGGGCTTGCCCTGCCTGCCTTCCGTGGGACCCCGGCCCCAACACCCAGGCCCAGCTGCGCTCCATCTCCAGTGGGTCCCCAGGCCCCCCGGGCGGGCTCCGCAGTGTCCCCCGCAGCCGCGCACAGGGAGCCAGGCCCGGGCGGTGAGCACGGCGACACGCGGGGCACCCGGCTGCCTGCCGCCCGCACCGGTCCCGCCCGGCCCGAGCTTCCTCCCACGGCGCTGGCTTCCTTTCTCTCGGGCCTCTCACTCCCGCCTCCTCCCCTTAGTCCGAGCCTCTTCTGAAGGGACAGCACGATGACGCCTTGGCTGGATCCGGCTGTGACACCTGTGACCTCGCTGGCCTCTCTGTGCCTCAGTTTCTCCCTCGGTGAAACGGGAGGACACGGTGGCCCTGAGGGAGCCGGGAGGGCGGATAACAAAACGAACAACCCGTCACGTGCACCCGTGAGGCTCTCATCCAGCCACCCGGTCGGCTTCTCTTCGAGGGGACCCCGACACCAACACACTCCCAGCACCTCCATTCAGGGGGGCGAACGGCGGCTCTGTGAGGGGAAACGGGGGGCTCGCGACAAAGGGCCGCTCAGAGTTCTAGAGTTCACAGATGTGGGACGTTTAACTGAACTTCCCGGGCCAACACAGTCCGGCCTTGGAGCCCAGCGGGGCCTCGTCCTGCTGCCTGACCTCGGGTGGCTTACTCAGCCTTTTCGTGACTCGGTTTCCTCATCGGCAAATGGGGGTGATAATGGCATCTACCTCACGTGGTTGTGTGTCAGTTCAAATGCATCAATCCATGCAAAGCACTTAGAACAGTGCCCCGCACACAGAATGACTCGATAAATGCTAGCTGCAATTATTATTAATAATGTGATTATTACAGAAGGAGCACTGAGCAGAGAGTCTGGGGGGCGCACAGGGGCCTGGTTCTTGATGCAGCTTGTCCTGCAGTGGTGAGAACGTGGGCTTCGGGGTCAGATGGGGTGAGGTCCCAGGCTCAGTCTAGCCAATGCCAGCTCTGTCCCCCGGGCCCCTGAGCTCTAGTGTCTGTCCTCTGCCCAATGAGGCCACACGCACTCCGGGCTCCAAGCCGGTTCCACTGTACCATGGCCAAACCTGCTTGCAGAGTGCAAAGCTCCACAGAGGGAGGGGTCAGTGTTTCACAGCCGAGGACTGTTGGAGCTACCAGGTAGGGCCGCAGGGCTCCTTGGTCAGTCAGGGGCCTCTCCACCCTCTGGCCAGGGCTTCGTGACCTCAGAAAGTGACCTTCTTTCTGTTGGTCACTCTGGAGAATGAGAGTCCCTCCTGGTTCCCCAGGAGAGTGAGGCCCGGGCCAGGGCAGCTAGGCAGAGCTGACTTGCCCTCTCTCCACCCCGGGCCCGGGGACCACAAGCATCCTTGCTCCCTGGGAAGCCCTGGGCTGTCATCAGTGTTCACAAAGGCCCAAGAGCTTCAGAGGGCAGCGTCTTGAAAAAGCCCGTCTCCTTGTTTTTATCAGCATCGTCAAGAAGGAATGCCAAGAAAATATAAAGCTGTACCCTGAAGGGAGGAAACCACTTCTCACATTACCCAAGAATAATTATTACAATTCTCGCGCGTTTAAAATGCTTGGGAGATCAAAGCCAGAGGAGAAGGCCAAGATTACATTATCTGGACGGGTTTTTAATAATAGCATTTTTGGCGACGTGGGTGCTGAGGACGATGGCGGAATTGGGAGAATAAGCGCCCACGGTTGCCTTGGAAGCCGAGCCTGGGAGCAGAGGGATGGCATGGGAAGGGCCTCTGCCACCCTGTGTCACCCGCCGATGCACCGTGGGCCCCGAACGAGTTATTTTATGCTCAGAGCCTCAATGCGCACATGACGAGGGAAGGGGGGGGTGTCCCTCCACTATCCCTTCTCCCTATATCCATGAGTGACACATGTGTCCTGAGGGGCGGGCACCTAAGGCAAGACATCACAGACATGAGGACAGGCGGAGGCAGCTCAGGGTCTGTGGGAGGTCCGAGGGGAGCACCGCCCACCCACAGCGTCCGGAGGACCTGTCAGACGAGACAGGCTTGAGCCAAGCGCTGAAGACCAACAAGGTTTCCTGGAAAATCATGGAGGTCCGGGGGATCTAGGCAGAAGGCCAAGGATGGCACGTCCACTGACCCACACCTGAAACAGGTGCACTGGGCCACCTGTGCCCTGAAGCCCCGCCTGGATGCTCACAGGGCTACGCAGGCTCAGCCGAGCAGCATCGGGGTGTGCAGCACCACAAACTAAGAATGTGTCACCCACCCACCCACCCACTCCCCTGCCTCTCCCAGAATCTTCACAGGACGTCACCTCTGGAGTGGGCCGGCTCGTGCTGAACTCAGGGAAGGTGAGAGGATGTCCCACCCTCGTCTTTAAAAGCATCTGTATTTCACTCCGGCTGCCCAGCCCCTGGCTCCGCCCCTCCTGCACTGTCTTAGTCAGCTGGGGCTGCTGTCACAGCGTACCCTCGGCCGGTGGCTCAAACGACAGGCACCTACTTCTCACGATCCTGGAGGCTACGATGTCTGAGATCAAGGTGACAGTGAATCTGGAGTCTAGCAAGAGATCTCCTTCTGGTTTGGAGCCAGGGGCTTATTGTGCCCTCGCCTGGCTGGGGGTGAGCCAAGGAGAGAGAGAGAGAAAACTCTGGTCTCTTCTTATGAAGGCACTAACCCCATCAGGAGGGCCCCACCCAAAGGACCGCCTCTGATCCTAACCTCCTCCCAAAGACCCCATCTCCAAACGCCATCATGTTGGGGAGCAGGGTTTCAACACGGGAACTTCTCCAGGAAACCAACAGCTTCCATAGGACGCACCACCTCGGTCACCTTCTCCCCCCCACCTGGGCCCCCTTCACGTTTTGCCTCACAGGGAAGACCGATCCTTCTTGTGGGACGTGCCACCCAGACAGGTCACACACTGCCCTCTAAGAGCTCCTCATTGGAGGGGATTCAGTACGATGGGTCTCGCGGAAAAGCAAGGTTTCCATCGGCGGACACAGACTTCTTCCCACCGGCGGGGTTTAAAAATGTTGAGATGCCAATCACTACAAACCAGGTTTCGCAAGAGCTGCCCAGATGTGCTCCTTAAGTCAGCAGGAGCGAAACAGTAGCCGCCCCGCTTCAGACAGGACGCGTCCTCTTCCACTTAGCAGAGTCCCCCCCACATACCCCCCGCCCCCCGCGCCGGTCAGATTTATCCCACCTGTCCGGGTCCTGCAGACATTTGCGTTTGCAGCCTCTGGAACCACAGACTGCAAAGACGCCATTAATCAATGTCTGTCTGTTCTGTGTGGAAGTTGTTTTATGGCACATGTCACAACGCGAGCGTTCTACAGGAAAACACCCCAGAAATCCCTGCATCGCGTTTCCCACTGCAGAGAAGGAAAGGTGGTGGCAGGGAGGCCTCGGCCTGCTCCCCACGCTCACCCCGCGTTTCATCGGCTCTGTTTCGAAACACCCTGAGCACAGCTTGGAGGAGCTGCGAGGCGTGCTCAAGGTCACCGGCCAGCGAGACTCAGAGCCCGGACTGGACCCAGGGGTTCTGACTCTACGTCCAGGGCCTTTCCCACCACACCACGAGGACCGCCTCCCCCATAGAAAGGGTCCAGTGTCACCCCCCGTCAACAGCAGAGCGGTCAGCAAATGTGCAATGATTTCCATCTGTTCCACAAGCATTTCTCTGAAACCCAAACACTTAAAGCATAGTATGTAAGAAAAGTTTCTCTTACACAGAGAGAGAGAGAGAAAGAGAGAGAGAGAGAGAGAGAGATAGTCTCTAGCTTGCTTGCTAGATCACACGTGAGCATCACCAGCCCTAGCTGCCCGGAGACAGCCCGGCAAGCATCAGCCTCCGACCGCCAAAGGGACTTTTGTTTCTTATTAAGCCGATCTGGTCTAGATCAGAGATAAGGCGGGATAATGTCTTCAGATGAAAAAGCAAAATCTTTGAACAGAATCTTCCGATCGACAGTCATCAGGGGCCAGGGCCCTAGGGGCCTGAGGCCGTGACATGTGCAGGCATTCTGTCAGAGTGGGGAAGAGAAAGTGAGGGGAAGGGGAATTACGATCCTTTGCAATGGCCTCAGATCTGGAGAACACCTCTTCTCTCCAGAACGATCCTAGAATGAGAGGATCATTCATTCAGCTCTTGGCCACGTCCAGGGACTGCAAGATGACAAAGGCACTGTTCCGACAAGAACTCCTGGTCTCGTGCAACAGAAAGGCACGGAAATGACAGATGACGGAAGATTCTTAAGGGTGCTAGGATAAGTGTCCCCTAAAATGTGCCCCCCTCCCCCCGTCATATGCCTCCCATATGCCTCCGCTGTGCCAGGTCTCCTCACCACTCAGCCTCCGCCGGCCCTCGGGCCCCGTGCGCCTCCGAGGCTCTCCCATCTGCCTGATTCCTTCTGCTCTTCCAGACCTCGGTCGATTGTCTGCTCCTCCCGAAAGCCTTCCATGAAGGAAGCGTCTATCACAGCAGCTTGCTCATGTCTTCAGGCCTTTTATCACGCGTTTTTTCACTTGTGTGTATCTTTCCCACTAGACTAGAATTTCCTGGGTCAGCAACAAGGTCTGATTTTACATTCCAGGGTGTTTGAGAACAGCAATAGTCAAAGAATCTTAGGACGGAGAAGGACTCACCTCGTCCAACACCACAGAAAGTACCTGGGCCCCCTCTGCAGTTGAGAGGCAGCTGCCCATCATCTGCTTGGTTGCCTCCCATGACGGGGAGCTCCTGTCCTTCCAAGGCACCCAACCCCATGCTTGGATGACCTTGATCGTTAAATAAAAAAGTCGTTCTCACATGGAGCCAACATTTACTTTGCTGCAGCTTCTGCTTCCTGGTCCACGTTCTGTCTTGTGGGGCCTCCCAAAATTCTCTGCTCCTCCCCGCCCCAGGGGCCCTCTGGATATATGAAGACAGCGGTGTGGTTCCTCCTGACCTTTCTCCAGGATGACGTCCCAGGTCCCTTAACTCCTCCTCATGTAACATCTTTTGGGATTCTTGGATCCCCTTGACCGCCTTCCCCTGGGCCCGCGTATGGTTCCTGGCAATGTTCCAGTCACCGTTTTCATGGTAGGGACCTTTCTCCAGGGCACAATGGCGCTTCCACACGGCAGAAACCCGTCGTGTGAGAGGGAGGCGTGCTGGATGTCATCTTCTTGCCACGATTTTTGCATCCGTAAAGTGAGGGCGATATGAATTGTGGCCACTTTACGGGTTGTCCTGAGGATTAGATGCAATAATTGTTTGTAAAATACTGTAAAGGCTCTGTGTGCACAACAGGCAGTGATGACAGGCAGTCCCTAATTCCACCTCTGTCACCAGCTCTCTTGCTCTGATTTTAAATTCCTTTCTCGAAGCCAATTTTTTTAAAAACATCCCCTTAGTAATTGGGTAAGAATTCAGATAAGAGAAAGGAAACAAGTGGATAAATTTAGACCAAAAAAAAAAAAAAAAAAGGATTGTTTAACTCTGGATTACAATCATCAAATTGTCAAACAAATCCTGTGTCTTAGTTTCTGACAGAGCCCACGTTAATTTTTAAGGTCATCGTTGAAAACAACAACTTTCTAATGAGGTTAAAAACATGTAATAATTCTCCAGGCAATTAAATGAATATCATCTGCTTTACCTCACCCTGAATTTGTCATCTTCAACATTTCTTCTAAAGGGTAGAGTAGCTCTTTTGGACTCAATGATATTTTCTCCCAATTGCACAGTGTCTCAAAAGTTACAGGACCATAGACTCCCCATACCGGTGAGAACAAAAGATACCACCTGGTCCGAATGTCTCGTTTCAAGATGGAGCATCTCCGGTGCAGAGAAGAAGAGGAAGTCATCCATGGCCACGCAGTTAGTGGAGAGCCAGGACCTCTTCCAATCTGAAAAGGCAGCGACCTGGCTAAGCCCAGGGCGATCTGGGCAAGGCACACAGCCCTTGAATACCCTATGGCTTCCCCTGTGAATCCAAAGGAACAGAAAGCCAACACGATCTCAAAAAAAAAAGAGAAGAAGAAGAAGAAGAAGAAGAAGAAGAAGAAGAAGAAGAAGAAGAAGAAGGAGAAGGAGAAGGAGAAGGAGAAGGAGAAGGAGAAGGAGAAGGAGAAGGAGAAGGAGAAGGAGAAGGAGAAGGAGAAGGAGAAGGAGAAGGAGAAGGAGAGGAGAAGGAGAAGAAGAGAGAAGAAGAAGGAGAAAGAAGAAGAAGAAGAAGAAGAAGAAGAAGAAGAAGAAGAAAGAAGAAGAAGAAGAAGAAGAAGAAGAAGAAGAAGAAGAAGCAGCAGCAGCACAAACTTGAAGGACTCACACTTTCTGCTTTCAAAACTTATTGCGATGTTACAGCAGTGAAGACCGTCCAGTGCCAGCAGGGTAGCTATACTGAGCAATGGGATAGAATGAGAATCCTGGAATAAACCCTCACATGTATGGCCCACTGATTTTTTGCTAGGGTGCCAGGACAGTAAAACCGGATGCCCACATGCAAAAAAAAAAAAAAAAAAAAAAGTGAAGTTGTGCCCCTACCTTACACACGCACAAGCACATGCATCCTCCAAATGGATCGAACGCCTACATACAAGGGCTAAAACTGCAAAGCTCTTAGAAAAAAATGTGGAAGAAAATCTCTGTAAGCTAGGTTAATCTTCCTCAGCTGGGACAACGAAAGCACAAATGGCAGAAGAGAAAATAGATAAACCGGACTTGGTCCGAATTTAAAACTTCTACGCATCACAAGAGAGTGTCAAGAAAATTGCAAGATGCCCCCACAGAATGAGAAGAAACAATGCTTGCAAGTCGTACATCTGGTAAGGGGTGCATGTCTGGATATACAACACACGCTTACAACTCCATGATGAGAAACATACGAAACCCAACTTAAAAACTGGAAGGTCTGAATAGACATTTTTCCAGAGGAAATATACTAACGGCCAGTAAGGGTACGAAAAGAGGTTCAAAATCATTAGTCACCAGAGAAATGCAAATCGACTCCACCCCCCCCCCCCCCACTGAAACGGAGTCAGAAGGGTGACAGCGGCCGGGCTGGCGAGAACGCGGCATTTCTACCACGGGCGTGGATGACGAGTGGTGCAGCCGCCTTGGGGAGGAGCCCGGGGTCCCTCAACACGTCAACGGTACCGTGACTAAGCGGCTCAACAATGCCACTCCGAGGCAGACACCCAAGAGAAAGGAAAATGCGCACCCACAAAGCGTGGACTGAACGTTCCGGCAGCACACAGACGACACCCAGAAACAACCCGAGGGCCATCGCCTGATGAATGGATGAGCAAAACGTAGTCGTCGACCGCATTTCGGGGTGAGCCTTGAAAAGCCTGTGTATGCCGAGTGGAAGGAGCCAGTCATAACAGAACCCACATCGTGCGACCACGTTTCTTCGAAGTGGCCGGAACAGATAAATCCGCAGACAGAAGAAGTAGGCTCATGTTTGCCGAGGGCTGGGGACAGGAGGTGAGCGCTGTTAATGGGCCAAGACGGCCTTTTGGAGAGACGGAAATGTGGTAACCCTGGACTGCAGTGATGGCTGCACGGCGTTGTGAACGCACTAAAAATCATTGAACTGTTCACTTTGCGTGCGTGGATGCCAGCTCAATAAAGTCGTTTCTAGAAAGGAAAGAGGTCAATTTAACCTTCATCGAGTCATGATCCACCGTTCACTGACTGACGGCTACGTTCCAGGTTCTAGGGGGAGTAATGAACTCGCCTGACAGAGGCACCCGGCATTCTTTTGGATGGAAGTAAGGAACAAACTAGCCCGGGGATCAAATCCCGCCCATCACTTGTTTTTGTCAAGAAAATGGTATTGAAGCACAGTTATGCTCACCCATTTATCGAGTGTCTGTGGCTGTGTTCCCACCACGACGGCAAGAATGAGGGGCAGCAACGGAGACCACCACACAGCCCGCGAAACTGAAACCGTCTACTGTCTGTAACTTGATAGGAAGTTTGCCGATTCCTGAGACAGAGCATCAGGCAACAGGGCATGTGCTTCGAGTTCAAATAAAATAGAAGCGGGCAGCAAGGGGCAGGAGCTGCCGTTGGTAGGTGCAGAGAGAGAAGCTTTTGCCAGGAGGCGACATGGAGGGACCCTCATGAGGGCCTCGTGTGACCCGCTACGGGAAAAGCGTATCAGGAAAAAGGACCAGAAAGTGAAACAGTGGGGGTCGGTGCGGGAAGACGGCACCCCGGGAGCCACATGGGCTGCGGTGAGTCACCGCAGTGACAGCCATCGCCACGAGGCAGGGCCCGTGACACCAACCCGAGCCAGGAGGTCAGTGCGGTGACTCCAGAAGCCCCGAGGAGAGCAGCCGCCAGCGACCCTTTCGACTGGGGAGGGACAGACTCTGACCAGTAGCAGTGCTGGTCTCACGAGCGGTGGACACTGTTGCCGGCCATACAAGGGGTGTTGGGACGTGAGGGTTGGCCGTGGCCAGGGAGGACCAAGGGTAGAAATGTCACTTTGTCACTTACTGGCTTTGTGATGCAAGGATGGAGATGTTTATCTTACATATAATTGTGTATAATTATATTATATTATCATCATATAATTACAAATTATCTTATTATCTCAGACAAAGCACCCTCCCTCTGTGAATTCCTCAGATGTGAGTGAGGATGATATCCACTCCTGACAGGCACCATTGCCAACCCTGGGGTGGGCATGGCTGGGTCCTCGGGTCGTGCTGTCAAAGCTGAAAGTGGATCGACGACAGTGTACGCTCTCCGAGGGAGTCCTCGTTGGAGTGCCACAAGTCTCCAAGCTCGAATGACAAATAAACTCCCCAAAGAGAGTCATGGGCACACTCTACTGCTTAATCCTGGATAAGAAAAACACAAATATCACCACTTCGCATCTGCAATCTTCAAAAGTTAAAATAAATTAGCGCCCTATAGAACACACTGAAAATTCCAAGTGAAGGTGTTGACAGGGTCAGTTTGGATATAATATCCCGAATGTTTTGGGAATACATCAGAGCCTTTGTCTCATTTTATGGTCTGGCTTAGGCGCCCCTTTCTAATCACCTCATAGGAACTCGGGAGAATGACAAGCCACCGCGCGGGGACCAGACGGCCTTACGGGCAGGAGGTCTGCAAGGTGGCATGCATCGGTGAGTAAGCGAACAGGTTTTCTCTTCCCGTTGGGCAATTGGCAACCCGGAAAACCTCGCCCCGTGATGGTTTGAATAGCACAGAAGTTCACTGCTGCTGAGATGAAGAGGCTAGCGGGAGCTGCCCGGTCCACTCTTCCCTGCAGGAATGTTTCATGTCACGGTCCCCAGAGAGCCACCTCCCCTCTTCAAAGACTGGCATCAGACAAAGCCCCGTCTGACGCTGAGGACTCCTCTCTCCTCCAACAGGGAGAGGCTGCGCTCCTCGCTGGACACTCTCCCGGGTCTAGGGACCGAGTCCCCCTCCTCCCACCTCACCTTGCACAAGCCATGATGCACCTGGGAATCCAGAGATCCATGGCTGCTCCAGCATCCTTGTCCCCAGGCCCTCGGCATCTTCCAAAGTGAAGGGATCTTTTGCTCAAAGAACACCTTGCCAACGATGTGTCTGGCCGAGGGCCTGGCACAGGTAAACACGAGACCCACGAGGTACGCTGGTGGGCGGGGGCTCAGCCGTGCCCCAGCGTGGCTGCTCCTCCTGCCTCACTCCAGAGTCCCCTGTGGCCAGCAGGGATCCAGAGAGAAAATTTAAAGACCACAGGCTAACCTCACCTTTTCATTTTACAGACGGGAAAAAAACTGAGACCCAGAGAAGGGAAGCTCCTTGCTCAAAGCCAGGGCAAAACCTGGCCCCGGCCCTAGTTTCGTTAATTCAGGGTTGGCCAGTTTGTCCAGTAAAGGGACAGAGAGTAAATATGTTTCACTTCGAGGGCATGGGGTCTTCTCTGTTGCGACTACTCGACTCTACCATTGGAGTAGGAAAGCCATCACCGCCAATACATAAACTAACAGGCGTGTTTGTGTTCGAATAAAACTTTACTTACGAAAACAAGCGATAATTTCCCACCATCTTTATAGCCACACTGTCCACAATAGGCCAAGGCGGAAGCAACTCCAGTGTCCCTAGAAGAATGAACGGATAAGCAAAACGTGATCTGCACGCACGACGGGAGGAGATTCTGGCACGTGCTCTGATGTGGATGAACTTCGCGGACTCTGCGAAGTGCAATAAGCCAGCACCAAAAGGCAACTAGTGTATGAGCGCCCTCCTGCGAGGGACCGAGCGCAGCCCCGTGTGAGGGGACGGGGAGAAGGTGGCCGCCTGCAAGCCAGGCAGAGAGCCCTCACCAGACTCGGCCCGTGCTGGCACCCTGAGCTAGGCCTTCCAGCCTCCAGAACTGTGAGAAAATTCATTCCTGTCATTTAAGCCACCAGGTCTATGATATTTTGTCATGCCAGCCTAGGCAGACTAAGACACCTCCCCTGCCCAATTTGAAATAACCGTCCTTCAGTAACTAGCTCTAGGGCCCTGCAGTTTATTTCAGATCCCCGTCAGCTCCGGAGACTTAGAGGTCAGGGACAGGCAAGCGTGGCATTTGGGAGGCTTCAGCCTCTCCGCCGTGAGAGAGGGTGGCTTCTGGGACAGGAGGGCCTCAGCGTTGGCCGCCCCCGGGCAGACCCGGTGGGAGAGAGGCAGAGTGAGGCGGGCAGCAATGACATCCACACGCAAAGGTCTGTGGTTACGTCAGGTGTCACTGCAGGTGCCACGGGCTCCCACGCAGAACACACGCCTCAGAGCCGCCCCGGGTGGGCGAGACAGCTGGGTGTCTATGCACCGACGACGCCACTCACCGAGGTGGTGGGTGGGCACCCACAGCATCCGCCACAGGGAACGGTGTGTTGCCTCCTCCTGCTTACTTTATTGTTGTATTTGTTTCTTTTTACTATATCACGATAGGGGAAGAGCCTCTCTTTCCACTTATGAAGCTAAAGAGCCTACGGAGGATAGAAAAAAGGTAGTGAAATGATCATCGATTGACTCATTATGAATCCATTGCACGACGTCTGCAAAACCAACTATTAGTTAAAGACTGCGAGTCACCCTAGATGGTCCATCGCTCCCCTGACCCTCCACGCCCAGCCTGCTCTGGGACCTGTGCACTCGGCACCCCCTTTTCCTGCCCATTCACCCCTCCAGCTCCAACCTCGTGGCCTTAGCCACGTCTCAACGGTGTCCCTGCCTCTCTTCCCGCTTAGACGCACTCAGCGGCCACCGCAGAGACCTTTTGAAATCTGCGCGGTCCCAGCTGCTCCCTGGCTTCGCACCCTCCGACGGCTTTGTAGGGTTGGGCCCCCGGCTCCCTGCTGCTGGTCCGAGCAGCACTGACCTACACGTGGCCCCCATCCCGGACTCCGTGACCCCTCCATACTGCTTGCTCATGCTGTCCCCTCTGCCTGAATTTTCTTCTTTCTTCCCTCCTCTCTTCCCCCTTGAAGGGTTGATTTAGGCGTTGCCTCCTCCAGGAAGCCCCTCGGGGCTCCCACAGTCTCTGCGCCAAGTCTAGCACTGCACTTGGGGAAGCACGTCCAGAGGAGTTGCAGGGGCCACACCTTCTCACATCCCAATCCCAGCCTCTGGCCCAAGGCTTGACCCACAGCAGAGGCCCCGTCCCTGTGCTTGTGAAATAATAGCTGTCCCTTTATTCCAGGTTTGTTTTCTTTGTTTTCAGCCTTTCCTTGCTGAGGGCGGGGATGGAAGGCCCGCCTGTTTCTGCCAGGACAAAAGCAGCAGCATATGCTTGCTGGTCAGCTCTTCGAGGGCTGTCGTGGGACTTGAAAAGGAAATGATTCTGTGTCTGGCTAAATGTGAGGTGAAGAAACGTCACTCGCTCCCGGGGACCACCAGCGCTGAGCTGACCAGACGCAGCCCCGGCGCGTCCAGCCCAGGGCCAGCCGGGCGGACGTGTGGGCGGCCGTGGGGAGGCTGGAGCAAGCGGCAGCCACACCTGCACGCCACAGAGGCCACCACAGGCTGCAGGGCCGTCTGTAAACACGCAGGTGTCAGGACCCTGGCCGCAGAGGAAGCAGTCGGCCGCTCAGCAAAGCTGCAGTGCGAATCCATATGCAGAACCCACCAGACAGCGTGGGGGTGCAGGGACGGGGGCCTCCCTCCCTTTTCCTCCCTCTCTTCCTCCCTCTCTTCCTCCCTCCCTCCTCCTCCCTCCTTCCTTCCTTCCTTCCTTCCTTCCTTCCTTCCTTCCTTCCTTCCTTCCTTCCTTCAATAAATATAAATATTTAGCTGGTCCAGTGCTGGCAGGCCCTGGGACACAGAAAAAGGTTATGATCCTTTCACTCTACCTGACAACGTGAATGCAGCCACACCCCGTTTTAGGCTAGGGGTGCTGGCCTGCTGAGGAGACACTTCTCTGCCCTCGTGGAGCTCAGAACGTGAGTGGCTGTCACAGTCAGACGATGCTCGAATTATCCCACAAATCAATGCGGAGTTTCAGCCCCCTGGTGCATGCTAAGGAGGGGAAGGGGGTGAGCAGAGACAAGCAACAACAACAATCATAGTCATGGCTGTCAGCACACGGCCCTCACCACGAGCCGGGCAGGGTCACAGGCATTTCTTCGTGGCCACCCTGAGATGGCGCTCACTTTAAAACAGGAGCACAGAGGGGAGGGGTAAATTGCCCCCGAGCAAACTGGCCGTGAAGGGCTGGTCTGGGATTCAGCAAACCCAGAAAGGCTAACGAGGAGGAACATTTGAGCAGAGAGTGGAAGCTCGAGGGACAGTTACCTGGGGAGACCCCGGGGTCCCTCCAGGCAGAGCAGGGTCAGGGGAAGCCCCCCAGGCAGGGAGGAATGCAGGAGGGAAATGCTGTGACCAGCTAAGAATGAGCTGGTGAGCCAGTTAGACAGAATGCATGGGTTCCCTCTCCTGATCCTGCACCCCAGAAACAGTGGGTTTCCGCCAGCTCTCGCGAGATGTCGTGGGTTTGTCCACCTGCTTCTCCAGTGGCCGAGCTCCTCGTGTGTTTGGGGGGACAGAGAATGGAGACGACCCTCTTGTTTCGCTTTGGATTCTCAGAGGCTGGCACCTGCCCCACAAATGGTAAGGAGCACAGAAAGGTGTATTGGAAAAGCGCCTGGCCGAACAGGTGCGCCACGGCTTCCGCCCTGCCCGGCACGGGGTGACCCCGGACGGAGCAAGAAGCGTCTCTTTAAACGAAATGAAATTTTAAGGTCGCAAAGACACGTGGTGGGGCGGAGCGTGCCATGGGAGCCAGCAGAGGGACAGGGGGCACCCAGACGGCTGGCGAGAGGCCAGAGGTGCCCAGGACAGAGCAGGAAGCTGAAGGCACCGGGCAGAGCAAGGCTGTGAGGGAAGGAGGAGGGAGAGGATAAAAACCGTAAGCTTTTGTCCCCGGAGGGGACTCGGGGAGGCTGAGAGGCCAGAGCTCCAGCCAGAGAGAAGACGGGTCCGCCAGTGGAGTGAGCGACAGGAAGAGCCGGGCGGAGGAGCGCTCGGGAAATGCCTCCGGCCTGATGCAGGGGTGACGGGGGACCTCTGAAAGCGCCCTTTCAGGTGAGCAGGAAGCCACAGGCGAGCGATGCAGGCAGCTACGCCTCCTCTCCAGGTCCTCTGAGAAAGGGAGGCAAATAGGGTGATTCTGCGGCAGGGAGGGGACAGGGTCCAGGCAAGGCCCGGAGGTGACAGAAAGAGGGCAGGGCCGCCAGGGAGGGGCAGACACCGCCCGGCGAGAGAAGCGGAGCAGGGGAGGCCATTGCCGCCAAGCCATCCATCCCGCATCCGAAACGAGCCCCGCATCTCTGCGCCATGCTCCCCTCCCAACCGCCCGGGTCCGAGCGCTGCCGCCTCTTACCTTTGCCCTGGTCCCTCTCCTCCACCGCCCACTCTCGCGCGTGACTTCACCGTCCCGCTCATGGGCTCCGTGACATCGAAGCTAAAACCCGAGTGACAGGAAGACCTGGAGGAAGAACGCGCCAGACAGGGGCAGCTGTAGGGCCGAAAGGCCCGAGGCGGGCGCGGGCCGGCCAGCTTAGCCAGGGCAGGGAGCGAGCGACGTGTCCGTCAGCCTTCGCCGCGCAACAATCAGCCTGAAGCTTCGTGGCTTCGAGCGCGGCCCGCTAACCTCCCGCCTGGTCCCGTGGGCTGCCTGGGCAGGTCCTCCGCAGTGTTGTCCACTCAGCAGCTGCGGTCGCCTTCCACTGGAGGCCTGGCTCGGCGGGGACATCCGGTGGGGTGGGGGGCGCATCACCCGCACGTCTGCCGGGGGCAGCGGGGTTGGCCGGAGCGCCTCGGCGTGGTCCATCCAGCATGGCCTCAGCACGCCGCGAGCCTCGATTCGCCTGCCTACCGCCCGCCCTTCCCCCTGCCCAGGGCTGGGACCGGGACCTCTCCCTCGTTCCAGGCTGACGGGAACACTTTACCGTGGGGGGATTTTAGGCACGCTGGGGACAGCCCTCCAAAGGCAAGGCCTCGGACCGTCTCGTCCCTCCGGCTGAGAGCTATGGCCAACGGAATGTAAAGTTGCACCACACGAACCCCCAGTGGCTCTGGGCCGGGAGGGCCGGGAGCGAAGGCTTCTCTCGCCCGGGGCAGGCCCGGAGAGAGGAGGGGAAGGGCCTCGGGTTTCCTGGCCCCCGGAATGGGCCTGCACAGTGGCAGTGTGGGTGTCCCCGACACCAGGCCGTGGCAAGCTGCTTGGAGCGGGAGGGGGGAGAAGG
Organism: Eonycteris spelaea; assembly: GCA_003508835.1. Taxonomy (NCBI): domain Eukaryota; kingdom Metazoa; phylum Chordata; class Mammalia; order Chiroptera; family Pteropodidae; genus Eonycteris; species Eonycteris spelaea. The sequence continues at coordinate 2,207,468 of PUFA01000009.1, read as the reverse complement.
GGCGTGGAGCCGAAGTGACGTGGTTTAAGGAGACCAGCAGAAAGGACTTTGTCTGGCATCAAGCATGATACCTCCGGGACCCTCGGGCTTCTCTTCTACGAAACGAGGGACAGGGCTGTGTTTGGTACCCCTGAACGTCTCCCACGCCTGGTGAGTGGATTTTTTCCCCAGGGCTGTGAGGAGAGGGCTATCCAGGACGCATGGCGATTAGGAAATCTTCGGTCTACCCGTACGGACACCAGAGTCAGACCTGTGAGACGCTGTGACATGCAATCTTCAGACTGAGCCGCGTGAGGAAGAAGGCTCACCGTAAGCGAGCGCCGAGAGGCCGCGTGGCGTGCTCCTCAGCCCCCGGCTCGTCTGAGGTTTCGGGGGAAGCGGGGGACGCCTCTCCCGCCCGTGCCGACGAGGGCCAGCTCAGGAAGGTCCCGAACGCACCACACTCCCGAACGTCACCGGGACGCTGAGCGGAACACCACAGCTCCACAGTGACAATTCCCACTGCTCTGAACGGCCACGATCTCTCTGTCACGGATGTCATAAAGCAGGTATTTACGAGACGAGGTTATTAAGATCAATAGGATAAATGGAACGCCTAATTCTGCCTCTTTCAGAACAGCACGAAGCCTTCCCCTGGCACCGTCCCAACGACTACAGGGACCAGGGCGCCGTCGCTTAGACCTAATCCCAAAGCAAAGGGCTCACCCTATTCGCGGTGACTCACTTTTTTACATGCTTTCTTCGCGTCAAAAATTCTCTTGGCCCAAAAAAGGCTTTACTGAAAAAAAAATTTTTTTTTTTTAATTAAAAGCACAGGTCGGAATTCTCTGGGCAACTGAATTTACCGCATTTGTAACCGGGTTGGACGCGCTGGTTTTCATTCGACGGGAGAAAGAAAAAGAAAAAAGGAAAAGAAAAAAAAAAAAAAAAGAGGAAAGAGCCCTCCGTTTTAAAAGTCGTTTGGAAATGCGTGACTGGTGTACCGAGGGCCCTTTTCAGGGGAAACCGCTCCGGTGCAGGGGGGAGGTTTGGCCTCAGGCGGACACCGGTGGCCGAGGGTCTGACTCCACCATCTCCGCTGAGGCGGGCCGGTGAGACCCTCGCGCTGAGATGCGCCTGCAAGGCCGGCCCCCTCCTCTGCCGGGGGCGGGGGGCAGGAGAGCAGCGCGTGGCTGATCTGTTTCTGCAGCAGAATAGGCGCTTCCAGGGGTAATTACCGCGTGTCCATATTTAGACGAGCCGAGCCTGTGTCGGGATCATAGCGCAGGCTTCCCCGGGGAGGCAGCGATCTCGCAACCCGTGCTCAGCATGTCGGTTCGAATTTCAGTCACCCCGGACGTAGGGGACGGCGTGACCACGTCTTCTGCGGCGACTTCTGGAACCTTGTCTGGTTCTGCCCCCCTCCACGGGGCAGCTTTCAGCAGATGGAAGGGGGGAGAAACAAGAGACTCGGTCCCCGGCCACACCCCTTGCCTCAGTAGCGGTCACCGCCTGCGAGACCATCCACGGACAGGCGGACCTTGGCCACCCCTCCTGCTCTCATTCATCACGCTTCCTCCCAGCGGGTCAAGAGATCAGCCCCGCGCTTCCTGTTCATCCCGTCATTTCCGCCCTTGGCCTTGACCAGTGGGATCCCCTCCTTCGAGTCCCTTTCCCTCATGCATGTGCCTGCCTCTTGCCCCTGGATGCATTGCCATCCTCTGCTGTGTTTCTGCTAATTTACGGAGCGGCACATAACCCCACGTCAAGCTCTCCAGGGCACCTGGGTCACTGTGGGGTCAGAGGGCATCTCCCCATGAGCCTCAGGGGTGGGCAGGACAGCTCGGAGCCCAGGCCCTGCCCACAAACAGGATGAGGACACATGTTTGCAGATGATGTGGACAGCGAGGACAGGCAGCATAAAGTCACGGAGCACACAGGGATTTCCGATCAGGAAGGGGAGGGGTCCAGCCGCCCGCCCGGCCGGCCAGCAGGCATCTCCGCATCCGCCACCCCATCGGCTCCCTCTCCCATCCAAGGCAGCAGTGGACACCGATCCCCATCCTGCCCGGGACTCTGGAAGCCAAGCCTCAGTGACTGCCCACAAGAAGGTGGAAGAGAGTGACCCCAACCCCGTTCCCCCCTCTCCCACACCCAGGGAGCTGCACAGGGCGCTGAGCTGGATGGGGTCAGAATCTGTCCACCAGCATTAAAATTCCGGCTCCACCAATCCTAGTCGTGGGGCCTGGGCAAGTATCACTGATTTCTCCATGCCTCTGTTCGCGCTGAGAAACAGGTGACAATGGCGAAATGTGGATAATAAGGATCGAAAGGGCTGTCTTTTGTTTATATGGGATGAGATGATGAGATAATTTACAGGTGAGATAACGCGAGGAGGCACTTAAGATTGTGCAGGGCATGTATTAAGCACCCAGTAAATGATAACGCAAATTGTTACACTTTTCTTCTTCGGGTTGAAATCTTTATAGATGAGGAAATGAGGCTCAGAGAGGTTTGGTGACTTGGCCAAGGTCGCACAGCAAGAGACAGAGCCAGGGCGGTGATCACAGACACTCAGATGAGCAAAGACCTTCAGGAGTGACGATTCCTGCACCAATGTGATACAAAAACTGGCCTCCGTGACCCTGTACAAACAGGCCTAGATGGTGGTCCAGGAGAAGACCCAGGTCTCAGCCCTTTGCTCTTTCTAACTTCATCCGATAGCCCTCCGAGTCCTACTTGGGTGAAGAAGAGCCATGGAGGGGGCCCGGGCCCCAAGGCAATGAGGCGTGGGCATTGGCATCCCCAGCAGCCCCTCCATGTGGTCTAACGTGGTGCCCGATCATCTCCACCGAGGGGCCTTCCCGCAGCCTGCCTCAGCCCTGACAATCTTCTTCTCTGGGTAGCTATCATTTTATGATGGGAGAGACTTCCTGTGCCCTGACAGTGAGTGGTAGAATTGTCATGTGAGCAAGGCGAAAATGCCGTTAGCTCCAAGGACCCAGGAAGCGAGGCCTCTCGGTTGTCCGTAACTCATCCTTGAGGCAAATGTTGGCAATGGGGGCCCAGGAAAGGCGTTTTCCAGTGTAAGTGGTCCAGGTGCCTGGAGCGATGGGTCATTTTCAGGAGACATGGCCGGCCCCTGAGGCAGGTGCCCTGAGCTCATGTACAAGCAGAGGCTGATGAGAGAATGTGGATGTCCGGAGCTGGGAAGAACACAGGCGATTGGGCTTTTGCACCTGCGCATCCTACAGATGAAGACATAGAGACCAGAGGGAAGCAACGCTCCCCAGCCGTAGGACAGACTGACGGCAGAGTTCCGCCATTCACTCCCCAAACTTTTCAGACCACATCTTTGCCAGACACCAGGATCAAAACATCAATAAGGCAACTGGCCAGACCCCTGCTCCAGGCTCTCACCGTCAATGGATCACGGCATGGTCCTCAGGGATTAAAATGGGGCTGGGAATTACCGACCATTAGATCCGGAGGACCCAAACTCAAAGGCAGGGGGAAGAAGCGAGGGGAGCAGACAAGACACAGCCTCTCGACATTGCATTATTGGTCAAGGTGAGACGGGTCAGGCCACCTGACACATGAGCATGGCCACGCAGACTCGCCACGTGCCTCGCGGGTCAGCCTCACACGTGCGTTTTCTATGTGAGCCAGACAAAACAGAACCAGAGCTCAGATTCGGGAACTCTACGATCCCCAGTTTGCAGACGAGGAAAGAGGCCGGAGCCCCAGTTACGAGCAGGGACACACGCGGTGGGCGTGGGGGCCGAGACCCGCCCGCACGGTCCGCGGCTGCATTTCCAGACCCAGATCGTGCTTCATGCTCACGGCCACCTGGACTCCAGCCGCAGAGGAGCGAAAGCGCTGCCTTCCCCCGCGGCTTCGTGCCTTGCTCTGCACCGGACGGCACGCTAAGGGGCAATTCTTCGCTAACAGCTTCCTTTACTTGTAATGAAACCCAATCATGTGAAGTGTACAATTCAACGACATTTAGCAGATTTTCAGAGTTGTGCAGCCCGTGACCCGCAATCCAGTTTTAAACTTTCCTATCACCCCACACAGAACCCCTCAGTCCCATTTGTAATCGGTGTCGCCCAGTCCCTGGCCACCACTGGTCCCCTTTCTCTCTCTCTCTCTCTCTCTCTCTCTCTCTCTCTCTCTCTCTCTCTCTCTCTCTCTCTCTCTCTCTCTCTCTGCATTTGCCTGTTCTGGATACTTCACACAAAGAGAATCATGCCACGTGTGCCGTTTCGTGACTGGCTTCGAACGCTTAGCATAATGTTTCAAAGTCTATGCCTCTCCTAGCATGTGTCGGTACTTCATTCCCTTTTATTGCCAAAGAATATTCCATCGACGGATGCAACATGTCTTGTTGATGGATCAAGCAGTTGATGGACATTCCGGTTGCTTCTGCTTCAGAGCTATTATGAATAATGTCGCCAGGAACATTGTGGATAAGTCTTTGTGCAGACATATGTTTTTTTTCTTCTGCACAGATATATAGCCGTGAGATTGCGGGCTTGTGTGATAAATGGGTTTTTTTAAAAGCTGCCAAAGTATTTTTCAAAATGGCTGCAGCATGTTACATTTCCAGCAGCAACGGAGGCGGCTTCCGGTTCCTCCACACTCTCACCAGCACTTCCTGCCGTCTGCCTCTTTCACTAGAGCTGTGTGACTCATTACAGAATCCTGACAGACGCCCCAGAGGTGAGGGCTGCATGATTCCCACCTGCGGATGGGGAGACCGAGGCCCGGGAAAAGCGAAGCGGCCTGCCCGCACTCACAGGCTGGAAGAAGCGGCCGTCGGGCCTGACGGGGTCTGCCCCTCACCTCTGTCCTCTCCCGCCTCTCATGGCCCTGGCTCTGCATGTCACCCACGCATTAACCAGCGCCTACCAGGAACCAGCAGAGCGATGGGTCTCATGGAGCTCACAGCCACTTGTGGAATCCCACGGCTCACTCACTTCAGCCTCACACTCATTTTTTTACCGAGGGAAGCAACTGTCGATCCAGGGGTCAGCAAATTTCGTCCTGCAGAGTGTCAGCTAGGAAATATTTCAGGCTCTGCAGGGCAGACGGTCCCTGTTCCGATGCTCGGCTCTGTCCTTGTGCTGGGGAAATGCCAGCGAGGACACGCCGAGGGGCGAGCTGGCTCTCGCCAGTCAGCAGGCCAGGTGCGGCCCGCAGGCCGGCCGCAGCTCTCTGCTGTCACCCAGGCCGGAAGCTGGAGCCGGTCGGCCTGGCGTTGGGAGCGAGCTCTCCTCGCTGGCTCGCCTCCGCTCCCACATCGATGTCAGGATGCTCCTCCCAGTGCAGGCGCGCGACCTTCCCCCACCACTGGTCATCGCTCAGGACGGAGACCATGAAGTCATCTGTTCAGCACGGTTCACACAGTAGCAAATTCCTTCATGCCCCAGGCTCGGGCAGAGAGACCAGGAGCACGAGCGAGCCCCGGAGCTGCACGCCCGGCTCTGGCCCCAGCTCCCCCCGCCAGCCCCAACCCCCGCCCGCGAAGCTGCGTCCTCTGTGAGCCTCGCCGTCATCTGTAAAGCGGGGCCGTGACAGTCCCTGCGTCGCCGGTTGGCCGTGATCCTTAAGTGGACTGATGCTGGCCTGGCACTCTCGGACAGGGCCGGGCTTCCCGTCGGTGACAGCTCCCGCTCCGGACCCCCCACCCTCAAGGAGGCGGAGTCCGTCCCCTGTCTGCACTTCACGTGACGTCTCGCTAGGGAGAGCAGAGGACGCACTGCGGTGAAAGGTTCCTGTGTAATTATTGTTGGCTGCTCGGGTGGTGCCGTGTAGTTTTGCAGAAGGTAGAACAGCCCCGAGGACAAAATCGTAACGTGATAGTAGTAATAATAATGATGATAATAATAATAATAATAATAATAATAATAATAGTCCACATTTATTGGGCACTTAGTAAAGCGACATGCTAAGTGCTTTGCAAACACACTCTCAAAGTAGCCGGCGTCCGGACAGCCCTTGAAGGCTGACGAAGCAGCTTCCCGAGAGGTGTCTCATGTGGGCCTGTCATCGCCCTATGAGGGTGGCCTTCCTGTCCTCTCGAGTTGACAGAGGCGGACACTGAGGTGGCTTAGCCAGGTTGCCGCCGAGGAAGTGGTCAGACTGGACTCCGCCCCGGGTCGTTGAATTCCGGAGCTGGCCGCGTCCCCACCTGACGCTCCCCGTGCCCGAGGCAGCCCCATCTGCACTGCCGTGTGCCTCTCTCTGCCTGAGGCTGCCCAGGAAACGCCAGCAGCATCACCCACCCTGACCTCCGAGGCCCCGACTCCTCACGGGGGCGGGTCTGCTTCTGAAGACCACGGGCGAGAGAGGCCTGAGCCGGAAGGGGTGCTCCCTACAAGGCGCCTGGGCGCCGAAGGGCCCTTCCGAGCTCTCGGTGTCCACCCCGCCTGTGACTGTCGGCTCCGTTTCCTCTGTGCGATGGGCCTGGAATCCTAGTGTGACTTTCAAGGGGAAGAAGGCTGAGCAGCCATGCTGCATTCTGGGGAATTCCCTCCAAGGACGGGAGGTGTTCCTGCGTCCCCAGCAGCTCCTACGTGGGTTGGGGACGTCTGTCCTCCTAACGTCCCCTGGTGCTTTTTCCTCTGAACCCTGAGAGCCTGGGGGCTGTGGTGGCCGCCTCTGCACTGCCTCCCCAGGCATCTCTGCAGCCTCGATGCCCTTGGCTCTCCCCGAACCTGCGTCCACCTTCCTCAGCCACGGTTTTGAAGGACAGACCCACCTCGCCACGCGTCATCTCCGAGGGCTGACTTCCTCACCTGTAAAATGGGAATCGTGCTACTCAGAGTGTAGCTGTGGCAGTCAGAAGCCAAATTGGCAAAGCGGCGTCTAGACAGGATTCGTGCATGCAGCTTTTCTAGAAATGGTAGACAAAGGTCGTTCTGTGGCAAAGCCAGCAGCCCTGACACCGGGCACGGCGGCCAGCCGCCACAGCCAGCCCCCACGCCTTCCTCCTCATGCTTCTCGAAGGCTCAGCCTCACACGTCGGCATATGTGTGTTCGGATGAAGTGAAATCACCGTTTTTTATTTTAAAATGCAGCGACCAGTCTTCACGGCAAACACCATGCCCTGCAGAATCGGGTTCCGTCCGTTGCCCCATCGCCCCGTCCTGGCGGCCGCCGTCGGGCCTGGGCAGGAGCAGACCCAGTGTCGCGGGGGAGCCGGTGGGGATCAGCGAGGAGGGAGGTGGCCGGTCCTCGCAGAGCCTCCCATGGCCTCCGCTCAGCCGCGGGCCCCGTATCGAGGAGGCTCGCCCTGCCGCTTCCGTGGGTCCTGGGGCAGCAGCAGCACCTCTCCCCGGCTCCCCCAGGCAGCGGGAAGGGGTCGTCTCCCGAGCCCCACCGCACCCTGTTCAGTGTCCCCCCCCCCATAGATCCTTGCCAGGGGTGTGTGTGGGTTCTTATGCCCCGTTCTCCACGGGATCGTTAGGTCACAAGTGACGGCCACCGCGCGCTGGGCACTTGCTGCTCCCCAGGCACTGTGCTGGCCGAGTGGTGAGCCTCCTCTCCTGCCTTCCCCAGACCCTTGGACCCGGCCCTTCAGTCCACTGCTCCAAGGCTCTTAGGGGACAGAGAGAAAAGCACCAGGGGACGTTAGGAGGACAGATGTCCCCAACCCCACTGGCTCTTCGGTCCTGAAGGTACACGCTGAAGTGAAGGCAGAGCTGGGCTTAACTCCAGAGCCCTGAGCTGCACCCACGGTCCCGGCCACCTCTCTGTCCCCAGCCCTCAGCACAGCACCTGACACCCCCCACGAGCTCGGCTGGAGCTGGCTGCCTTTGGGAGGGAATGAGGGAGTAAGAGAATAAATAAACGAATGGATGGTCTGTCCCCCAAGTAGAGGCCGCAGAGCGTGGGTGAGGGCTTCGGATCCAGGGCAGAGCGATGCTCCCAGGAGGACAAAGGTTGTCAGCTGTCGCTTCACAGGTGCAGGGCCTCCCAGGTACCTCATTTGTTAGCAGCCAGGTGGCAGCTGGGGCCAGTGGTCCTTGGCGCAGAGAAAGCACCCTTCACCAGCCCCGACCTCCAATGTCCTCCCTTCCCTCCGTGGGGGAGTTCCTGATCTGCGACCTTGGAACAGAGACCCCTCCCTCCCCTCCTCCCTTCCTCCCTTCCTTTCTCCCTCTGCTTCTTTTCTTCCCCCCTCTCCTTCCTGCCTCCACTCTCCCTGTCCTCTGGCCCTTTCTTTCTCTTTCACCTTCGGGCTCTCTCTCACCCAGCAGGCATTTACCGCCCTGCTCTGGCCTGGGTCCTGGGGCCACACTGAGACCTGGGAACCCACCCCTGTCCTCAGGGTGCACAGAGCCCAGCAAATGACAGCTTCCATGTCACCCGACCAAGACAGGCTGCAGGAGCTGTAAGTAGGCATGTGTCTAGGGCATGGAGCAGGCAGAGGACAGAAGAGGCAGATCCCTATGAGCTGAGGGACTCCAGGAAGGCTTCTGAGAGGAGGTGTCGTGCTCTTTGTCCTAAAGGCCTGCATTCTGAAGGGTCAGCCAGGCAACCGAGGCAGAAGTTGATTCTCTCAACTCCCTCCCTGTTCGAAGAGCCTCACACTTGTCCCCACGCCTCCCTCCCTGTCGATGCCACTGGTGTTCTCCTCATCACCCTGACGCACACAGTCAATGCCCGGAATGATCCCCACACTGGAACCCTGACTTGGGTGAGATCTGAGGCTGTCTCGCCCTCTGAGCACGGGACGTCACCCGAGGGAGTTTGCCTTGCCGTGGGCGGAGCTTAATAACGGCCTTGTCAGGTACCCCCAGCTGGGCCACGGTCCTCAAAGGACATTTTGCATTTTCACCCTTGGCCTCTTCTCCCTCCCTCACCCCCGCTCTCTCTCTCTCTCTCTCTCTCTCTCTCTCTCTCTCTCTCTCTCTCTCTCCTCCCCCACCCTTAGCTCCCAAACCCAGAAGCATTGGCTCCAGAGTCCTGAGCCTCAAGGTAAACATGCATCCTGGAATCTGCTGGAAATCACTTGGCCTCTCAGCCAGGTGATAACAAAAGCCAAGCAGCACCCCGTGCCTTGCCTGCACCCCACACCCCCACCATGCGGGTCGGCTACTTGGAGGCTCCAGCGATCTCCCTGGGCTGCACACCATTGAGTCACGTTATTAATGTGTTTATTAATACCTTCAGCCATCCACCACCCACTTATCCGTTCGCTCAGTTACTCTGTTTATTCATTAACTCACATTCACACACAAACATCTAGGCCCCTCCTGCTGTGCACAGGGCATTGTACGAGGCGTCGTACTTCACCGGGTTGAAGCCGTCAGGATGGGGGCCACCGGCCTCCAGCACCCCTCGGTCTCGTGCAGGCGGAAAGCCAGGAGCTTCGGTGAGGAAAACCACAGGCAAGAAAGGGGTCCCCCCTGCCGGAGAAAGGAGAAGTGAGGTCCTTTGGGGGCGTGGGGAACAGGAGGCGATGTGTGCAAGGGTGCCCAGAGAGCTGTCCCCGGACAGCAGTGTCCCAGGGACGTGGGGACTTGCCCCAGGCAGAGGCAGGGCATGGGAGACAGTCACTCGAAGCGTTGGGTAGGAAGCAGGACCAAGCAAGGGGTGCCCCCACCTTGGCTGGCAGCTGCCCGTCAACGAAGAAGGCTGGGCGTCCTGTGACGTCGTGGTGCGACAGGGGCTCAGTTCTAGAACTGCCTCTGAGGCGCTATGGGACCCTGGGTGACTTCCCTAGCCTGGGCGAGCCTCGCATGCAAGAGTGGTCATGACCCCTTCAGGGTCATCCTGAGGACGGGTGCGTGCGGCCACCGCACCTGTTCCGCTCTGCGTCCCACTGGACAGGAAGAGCCCTCGAGGGTCAGGACTGAGCCAGCCTGGCTCCCCTCTGTCTGGCCAGAGGCTGAACAAGGCTGGCCCATCATAGATGCTCAAGAAACACTTGTTGAGCGAACGAGCGAGCCGGAGAGGGGTCCCAGACATTACCTTGTCTAGTTACTTTCAAACTCCGTTACATTTAGTGTCCTGTGAGGGCCGCCAGGGAAGGTTCAGGGCTATTTCCCACTTGCCCATGCACCTCTATTTTTAACGGTCTACATACCAGACTTTTCTTTCAAACTCGAATGTGAAAAGTGAGTCCCTCCTTTTTTTATTTATGTATTTATTTTTGAAAAATTCTGGTCTACTTCTCTTCTTTTAAAGATAGGAAATTGGAAGACAGGGAGAGGGACCAGGTGCCAAAGACCACAGCAAGCTGCTGGTGGGGCCAGAGAGCGAGCCCAGATCCCCCTCCTCCGGGGCGTCTGCCCACTTCCGCCTGGCCTTTCCTCCGTCCCCATGTTAACCCTCCAGGCTGCCAGGGACCATCCACTCCCCCTCCTACAGGGCTCTGAGCTTGCAGATGGAAATGGGAAGAATGAAGGAGGTAACTGGGCCAAGTCTGGGGGGAGGGGGGAGGGATCACCAGGTATGCAGGTGTCCTCAGGTGGACGATTCAGCTGGAAATTCCACAGGAGAACAGCTAACTCCGTACGGCCGGGGTGTTGGGTTTTGAAACCCTATACATTTTTTCAATCTATAATTATGTGGCACACACCTAATTAAAATGGACTATAATTGTTGAAATATTTTATTGAAGTCATTTTTTTTTCCCAAACGACAGGTTTAACAGATGATAAAACTTGTCTTGTGGTTAACTCGGGCTGCCAAGAACCCCAGGCAGAGTACAGGGGTGGGGTTGTCCAACAGCGGACAGTCAACCCTTGCTGAATGCCAGCATTCTTCGCCGAGCACTCCCGAACGCTTCTCTCGGCCCCGTGCCAAGCACTCAGACCGGAGACAAATAGCCTGGGTGGGTGTTTTGTGCGCGAGGATGATCAGGTTGGCTTTAGCTGGATGGAGAAATCCTTTGAAATTGGGCTCCCAGGGAGCGAGATCAGAGGGAGCTGTTTACTCAAAAGCACAAGGAAGAAGCATGATCCTTACTCCACTTTCAACCGAAAACCCAAATGACCACACAGAGCAGGTCTCGGCAGCGCTGGGGCAGCTGTGTGCTCACTTTTCTCGGGAGGGGGAGGGGTGCCTCTCTCATAACACCCCGGACCGCAGCTGTGACTTCCTGGCTGTCCCTTGGGTGCCCAGGTCTTACATGGCTTCTTCCTCGTCGGTGCTGCCCACTTTACGGAGGAGGAAACTGAGTCACGGTGTAGGTGGATGGGGTGAGGTCTCCTGCGTGTTAAGTGTGGCCTGAGTCTTAAGCCAGCCCTAACTCAGCAGCCGGCGTTTCTCCACGGCCATGGTCTGACTCAGGCCCTGACTCTGAGCAAACGTCTTCCTAGTAAAAGGACTGAATCAGTCTGGGGGTGCGGGGGAGGGAAACGCAAGGAAACGCAGTCCAGGGTGTGGGGTTCCCTCTCGCTCGGTGTGTCCGTGTGTCTGCCAGCAGCATGGGAGCCGGCGTGTTCTAAGATCGAGGGGCACGCCACACCCCACGTCCACAGGAAGAGAACGAGGACCAGGATTAGGACGGGAGGCGGGGGGGAGGGGGGAATCACTTCGTGTCCCGGCCGAGAAGCAGGGCGGTCACTGTGCCCAGCTGTGATCTCAGTGGAAGGGTGGACGGCATGCAGCGGGGAGCCCAGTGGGGCTGCCTGACTCGGGAACTCACTCTGCCGGTCCTCCTGCCCCCGAATGGTCCATTAACATCCACTCGCTGAGTTCGGGCATCCATCTCCAAACCCCAGAGATCACGTGTGCTTGAGGCGGATGCCGTTTCCTGTGAACCAGTAACGAACGCCTTGACGGGAACCCCCTTCTCGATTATCCGAAGGGCGAGGGCTTCTGCCGACCACGTCCACTGCGGGGCTGTTCCAGGTCAAACTCGGCTCCGCCAGCACGGCGGGGGTTTGCGCGCATGGGACGCACCGGCGTACAGGATACCCCGCAGCGCGCAGACGCATGAGGACGAAGCCAAGGCTTTCTGAAGCCACAGGGAAATTATGCTGCCGGTTTATGCTGGAATTATGCCACAAAGAGCCAAGCAAAATTGATGATGTTTCACCTTTTGTGTGTTTCCTTTATATGCAGGTCTTCGTTTATGGGGCATCGAAGTAGAACACCTGGGGACCGCTTCCTCCATCGCCCCCCAAGCAGACTCAGCTCCCAAGTGTCCTGGGACCACAGCTGCCAAGCACACTCTCCTGGCAGGACCCACAACGGGAACACGTGTTGGAGGTGACGCCGGTGCACAGTGCGGTGTGCAGTGCCCAGAGCCGGGTCAGTGCACGGGCCCCTGAACGGTGACCTCACACATGGCCTCGTGCTACGTGCTCCAGGTGGGGCCCCGGCCAGGAGGGCTGCCATGACAGTGTCGAAGCTGCCAGTCGCACACGCTCCCTCTCTGGGCCCGGCACCGCTCTGCCTGATCTCTAAGTCGCATCCCAGATGCTCATGCGAGAGGCCGTTCCGGGTTCAGGAGCAGAGACCCGGTGGCCGAGCCGCCTGCGGGCGGAGGTCCACTCCGCCAGGGCCAGCTGTGAGGACCTGGGCCAAGGGCACGACCACTCCGTGCCTTGGTTTCCCCGTGTGGAAAAGGTACATGGCGACAGCACCCCCTCCTAGGCGGTGTGGGGTTCCTTGGTCTGTGAAGGTCTGAGGGCCAGGCGTGCCCTGGCTGAGTGCTGTGTGAGGGCTGTCTATTAATACAAGCTCAGAGGCAGCTGAGCTGCGACCGTCTGCAAAATCCCTCCGTCCGACCCCACTGCCAGATGTCCACAAATAACTCTGAAACAAGACCCCACGAAGGGCTAAAACAGACGGTCAAGGAGGGCGCCGTGGACACCTGGTCCCAGTGGGGAGGGGACAGAGAGGGACGGGATTGCGGGAATCTGACAGCCTTGGCTTCGGTCTCTGCCTCTACCCCTCACTGACGGTCTAACCTTGCTGCCAAACTCTTCTGCACCCCTGCACCTAGGCTTCCTCACCTGTGGGACGGGGTAGCTCCCACCTGCTCACGGAGAGGTTTCTATCAGCAGGGAGCATGCCTCGGATAAAGCTCAGGAACCAAGTCGCCACCCTGATCCACATGCCAGGAGGGGTTGTGGGGACGAGCATGTGAGGGGCACCCAGGGGACACTGCACGTGCCAGGCACCACCCAGGAGGTCCAGGCTGAGTGAGTCTCTCTGCAGTGAAAGACCCAGAGAGGAATGGGCTGGGACAGCTCCCTGGAGAAGAGGCATGGGTTTGGGATGACATGGAAGGAAGACAGGACTTGGGACAGTTCAGAGATGGAGACTCCTCGTATGGCAGGAGGTGGGAGAGAAAAGAGGGGGAGGGGAGGGAAGGGAGGAAGGAGGGAGGGGGGAGGATAGGAGACCTGTGAGTTCAGCCCTCATCCCCAGGTCCCATCTGCGGCTGGCCGAGACAATGCAGACACCGCCCTCCGCCGCCCACCCCCCCTGACCCGACACAGAAGGCCCCTTGTTCAGCAGCCCATGCCGCGTGCTCTCTGGGGACCGAGATTACAAACCTCGACACTCCCACTGCGCCCTTTCAGAGGGCGCTGCTCCCACTCTGGGCGTCCGCCTCCCCACCCTCTGTGACAGAGTGCGCCCTGCTTGCCAGAGAGAGTCAGTGATCCCCACCCCTCGCAAAGAAAACCAGAGCTGGAGATTTTCACTCCTATTCATGTCATTTTACAATCGCTTCATTCATTCCCACTGGCTGTGTGGCTTTTTTTTTTTTTTTTTTAATTTATGGAGTGCATTCGTGATGTATGAATTAGAGAAAGCAAACGTTATTAGAAAGGTCCAGAGAGCAAGCTGTTTCATGTCTGAGGACTGAGAAGTGAGCGAAAAGGAGAGGGGACCTGGCGAAGAGAGCTGTGTTCTAGCCTGAACTGGCCCCCAAAGTGCTGTGTGACTTTGGGCAAGGAGCTTACCCTCTCTGGGCCATGTAACTCTATGTCTAAGGGGTGGCTTCCCACTCTCATCAGATAGTGTGTTTATTAACCATGACAGCAGCCCTCTGAGGGAGGTATAGTCCTTGTCATAATTCATACCGAGAGGCACCCTTTAGGGGATCTGAGCCCAGGCCCCGCCTCGACTCACGGGGCTCCTGCTGGGAAGGGTGCGAGGTTGAGCTCCCCGCCCCCTCCCTATTGTCCAGCCTCAGCTGCCAGGGTCTCTCATGGGCAGAAGCGTAAGTGAAGAAATCCGGTAAGCCTGGGGAGGCCAACGGCTTGGCCTCACAAAGCCCTTTTCCTAAACAGCTGGCCACAGCTGCCCAGCGCTAAGTCTTGCAGTAAATTGGCCCACAACCCTGAAACCCGAGGGGGCGCAGGGGGGCCTGAGCGGAGGAGAAGGGAGTTCCTGGCAGAGCGGAAAGAGGTGGCTCATTCCGCCTCTCACCGGCTGGGAGGCCTCGCCCTCTCAAGCCTCAGTTTCCCCAGCTATAAGGTAGAGAGCGTCTCCTCCCGCAGCATCGCTCAGCGAGGAGGAGACAGGATGAGACGGGACTGTGGACGTCAGACAGCCCAGGTCAAGGTCTGACGTGGAGCGGGCTCCCAGCGGGTTCCCCTCAAAGGTTCTGCCCCGACTTTCCTTCCCAGCTGCCGGGCTGTGTGTTTGGTCCGTCCCCACCCCGTCCCATCCTCTGGGGACAAAGGACCGAGTGCCGGTGCTTCGAGGTAGGCTGTGCCGGGCCAAGAGCTCAGTCCATGCCTGTTGAAATGGCCACTCGGAAAGCGGAGTGAATTTCCTGGTTTGCCGCAGGTGAGTTACATTTTTAGGGCATTTACCTAAATTCCCCCGACAGATTGCAGCGGAGGAAGAAGAACGACGTGGAGGGGCAAATATATGTAGGGGTCACGTTCCCCAGATGCAGAAGGAACCGACTTAGCTCACGGGAGGTCTCCCTGCCAGTGGCAGCAAACCAGCGGCTCGTGACAACTCAGTGTCGTCCGATTTTACAGTCACCTCTGGGGAAGGACCCAGGCTGGTGAGGGCTGCTCCCTGCTCCCCAGTTCTCTTCTGGGAGGTCTGAGGGAACGGCTCGGAGAGAGAGGAGCACATGACTCTGGCTTCAGCCAGGATGGGTGGGCATTGCCCGAGAACCGCCGGCGGTGCCCATTGGCCTTGGCGAGCTTCTTCCTTTTCCCAGCCGAGTGTCTGAGGTCCATGGCTGCCTCATTCCATTGTCTCCCGCCTAGGTCCAAGCTGTCCTGGTCTCGCAGTCCCCTGTCAGCAGCTCGGGTCAGCTCGAGGCCTCGGGTCCTACCAGAGGCTTCCCAGAGAGGTGGCAGGCAGTGTCTGCAAGACCATGAAGCCAAGAGCTACCTCGCTCAGCCACCCCGTGCTCTGCAGCCCGCGGAGCCTGGCGCTCTCATCCCACCCAAAGGAGGGGCAGGGGTGGCCCCTGGCTGGGCGAGCCCTCAGTTAGACATCAGGGTTTATAATGCTGTGCGAGAAAGAAGAAATACCACATAAGGGAGACCAGCGTTCTCTGTTTCCGCCATTATCCGCGAGACATCTGAGACCCTGCAAAGCGGAATTGTTTGTCTGTACTCACAAGGCAGGAAGTGGGAGAACCAGGATCTCCTCAAATCCCGTACTTTGTGACGATGCCACGGGCCACCGCACACCCAGCCCAGGGTCCCCAACGCCCAGCAATGACAACGCAGCCTGTGCAGCGGCCTGTGCCCCTCCTCCACTGACATGGGCCCCTATGACGTCAGAGTCAGCAGAAAGTGACCCACATAGAACCGCAAACACCCTATGGGCAGAAAATGAGATGTAAAATCCGATCGGTCCTCCTGACAGTTAAAGTAAAATTTCACGTGAGTACTATACTCTCGGTCTGATTACCATGCAGCATGATTTCATTCTGGTTTTTCTGGGCCCGCTGAACCCACGCTCTTTTAAGTGTTCCGATGCTCTGCTTGCCGAGATAAATGATTATAATTGACAGGCATCGTCAATCTATAGCGGAGCCGATTTCGTTAAGCATGCCAAGGGCCAGCTCTGGGGCAGGTAGCTGAGCCGAGAGGGGTTTTGATCTCACCCTCTCCCTGTAGTACGGTCCACACTGGCACCAAAGGCTGGAGGGCAAGAGAACAAAGGGAACGTTATGTCTCTGAATTCAAATCTTTTCCTTTGAAATGCGGCGTCCAGAATGGCCAATAAAACTGTGGAAATGGATTTCTGGCTGTTTTTGATGTTAAGCCTTTAGTGTCAAGTGCCAGGTCTATGGGCTGCCTTTTCAGGCTCCGCTTCGCTGTCTTTCTTCCTTGTGTCCCTTCCCCCGCCCCCGTGTTTTCCCTTCAGCACCCCTCCTCCGGATGGCCTTGCAGGGAACTCGTCTTTTTATAAATAATTTCTTAGGGGGGGCTGGATAGGCAGTTGCATCCCGTTGCTGCTTTGAGACAAGAAGAGCGAGTGGCGTCTTAAAAAGACTTGGGACTCGCTCTCGAGTCTGTAATTACACTGGTCTCATACAGGTTGATTACGACCCAGACTTCTCCTGCTTCAGTCTTAAATTCTCCGTTCTTTAGCGCAGCTCCACATACGGAGCTGCTTTCTTGCCCACCGAGTCATCACAATCCCACGTACTATCCCTTTCCAGCTAGAAAGGAGAGTTGGAGGAAAAGCCCAAGATTTAGAGCCGCCTCCCTAATCATGCGCCACCAGATGTCAGGGACAGGGGAACGAGCTTTCATCCCGGACAGTCAGCCTGGTCCTTGATTGAGAGAGGACGTGGCCTGTCTGTGGCAACATCTTCACCATCATCCTGGACGATGCAAAACAGAGCTTGAGAACCCAGACCGTAGCCGGCTTCTGGAATCGCAGTAAAATTAGTGTGCAACCCCCCACCCCCACCCCAGTCGTACCCTGAGTGGATCAAACTCATCGGCCTCATCTACATAGTGCTTTCTGGTTCCAGGTAAAAGAGAGAGAAGACCAGTAAGGAGAACAGCAAATGGGATATGGAATCCGAACACCTGGCTTTCGGTGTGAGTTCTAAATGAGCCTGGATGCAACGGCGTCGTGGAAACGCCGAACCATCGTACAGGTGAGAGCTAACATCACCGCAAGGGGGTTCTAACCATTACTGTCATTTAATCTTCACAATAGGTTAGTGGAGAAAGGATTTTTCCTTCCACTCTTGGCGCAGTGAAACTCGGTCGCCAGAGCATCTTGTAGCAGACAGAGAGCCAGCCAGGGGAGAGTGGCAATCCCAGCGACAGAGCCAGCCACTGGGAGAGTTCCATTCCCAATGGCAGAGCCGCGGCATGCTGGCAACCAGGAAAAACTCTAGCAAAAATGTACAAAACCTCTCCTTCAATGCTTTAAACAGCTGTTAAGATAATAGGAAGTTAGGTCAAAATCGAAGTTGGAGTTAGAGAAAAGAAGTGTGAAGCCACTTTTACCCTGAGAATATCTGGTATACCTGGAGAAATCGATCTTGCATTTTCAGAGCTTCAGGGGGCACGGAGGACATAAAACAAAACCCAGAGCCTATTCAAGGTAAGGGGTTCAAGAGAAGACCTTCCTTATAAAAAAATCAGAGTCTCAGAGGGTGTGAGGAATGAACTAGATAGAACTATGCACACGCATGTGCATGTGCACACACACGGAGCATAGCCCTGTGTCTGAGCAGAGAAGTTTTGGGATAGTCAATTGGGGACTATAATACAGCCCAGCCTCCCTCTCTAGCCTCATCTTCCTTTACTGTCTATGGTTCATCATCACTCCTGAGCTTCTTTGAAATGTCCCCCAGCTCAGCTGTCCATATCCTGCCCCTGCCCTGCTACGCCTCCCAAAAGCTGAACACTCACCGCCTAGATTTTCATAGGATGCTTTCTCCACATACAACCCTCCTTGGCCACATCCCTCAGCTTTGTTCCACATTGCTTGCTCCTCATATCAGTTCAATCTTTTCAATCAAACCTCTGAAAAAAAATCAAATTTGTCTCTTTAAGTGTGAGGATATCTTAACAATAATACTAATAATGTTAGATGCTAATCATAGGCACTTCCTACATAGCTTCTCCTACATTTTCATGGAACCTCATTATATCAGAGATGTCAGTGGAGAGGGGACATCGTCTGGGGACCCTAACCCCTGCTCCAGCTTCTCTCCTTGCTAACCCTGACATGATGATGGTTCTGGAAAGTCGATGTTCAAAAAAAGAAGAAAACTCAGCAAAAATGTTGGAAAGTAACACTAAGGAAATATTCCAGAGAGCAGAACAAAAAATTTCTGAAATGGAAACATGGGAGAAAAGACAAAAGGCATAGAAGAATAATTTAAGAGATTTGGCATCTAACTAATAAAAGTTCTAGAAAGGTAAAATGGGTTATAATGAATATGAGATGGATCTTTCAAAAAAATAATACAAGAGAATTTCCTAGAGGTAAAGGACCAAAGTCTTCAGAATAATCAAGCCCATTGAGTGGCCAGTAAAACGAATGTTTTAAAAGATTCATAACTACATCATTATAAAATTATAGAATTCTCTCCTGATGCCCATCCCCAACCCTTTGCAGGTTTATGCTTTTTCTAGCATCTTACCTTCATTTTAACCAGAGAGACTCCTTTGAATCATCCAGGGGTCATTTTTGAAAGAAAGGGAATGAAGCCAATATCAGACCTTTTATTAGGATCTAAGAACAATGGTGAAATTCCTTCAAAGTTCTGAAAGACAGTAAGTGTCAACTTAGAATTCCATATCTTGCTAAACTGTCATGAAAGTGAGAGTAGAATAAAGCATGAGAGGAGAATAAAGAGATTATTCGACATGCAAACATTTATGGGGACGTTTGTAGAGGCTGTGTTCCTGTGATACAGTGGAGTAAACAAACAAGAGAGATGACTAGGATACAGTGTTCAGCCCAGGAGAGTAATAGAGGAAAGCCCCAGATTGACAGCTCTGTGGAACCCAGAGTCAGTGGCCTGTATTAGAGTGAAAGAATGGGAGTCATCTATGAAAAGGAGGTAGATTCCAAGGACTTGAGTATTTTTTGAGAATTTGAAAGTAGAAGATAATTAGAAAGCAAAAAAAGAAAAAGACAAAAGAACCGAATCACAGTAATAATCATAGTCCTCCACATGGCTGTGAAATGGATAATGTTTATATTTCAAGTGAACACGATCTGCTTTGAATGGGTCCTCAACTTCTAGAACCAACCTCTGGAACGATCTTGGTATTCTCTATTTTACAAAACAAAAATTAAATATTATCGATCTCAACGATATAAACGTGAAAGTACACTTGTTAGATACGGGAAACGGGAGAGGGAGAAGGCGACAAGGGCCAGCGTGTTAACACGTCCATCTCGTTAGCAGCAAGTCAGACGCACCTGCACGTAGTTGAAGGAAGAAAAAACAAAAATGTGATTTTAACTTGCAAAAGCAACTAATAACGAAATTAAAAGATCGCGTGTATGTGTTTAGATATACAATGAGTTGAGGGAAAGATGTGGATGATGGTCCACATTCTTCATCTGTTGTAGGAGGCACCGATATATGACACCTAAAATTTGACTGGTCAAAAATAACATTATTAATGTGGAGTGTATCACCAAGACACACAAAAATAAGGAAGCAAAAATAGTTAACAGAATTAAAAGTGGTTTATTCAGGAGGCAGTGACTCGAATGAAAGAGGGATGTGGCAAGGACCACTGCTTTTCGATAGAAATGGCTTTTTACTACGTGATTTTTAATCATATGCAGGTATTTGATAAATAGTTTTAGATAGCATTTTAACCAAGTTGGACTTCATGTTGCAGTCACAAGTCATTGGGATTGGGATGGACAGATTCTATTTATGGTTCTTGAGATGTTATTCGTTTATTGTTGCTGATAGGTCTACGGCTTTCAGATAGAAATAATTTAAACTAAAATCTAGATTGTTCTGTTTCACTTTATTCACAGATCAAACACAGAGAGCAAGTTTTAGAGAGGAAAATAAGCACACTATAGTTTGAAAACACGTCTTGAGGTATGAATCCCCCCTCCCCCCATCAAATTCTATCGCTAAGGATTCATCCATCGAACTAGTATTTATTGTCTACTAAGCACAAGGGTATTTTCAATACTGCAAGGGCTGCCCATCTCCATATCTGTCCTCAAGGTAAAACATGAGATTTTCTCCCAAAGGAAGACCACAGGGAAAAGCAGAGTCTCCGTGCCCTTCTGCACACCCTCAACCATGCCTCGGTTTTAATCCACTGTTTATAGAAAGGGCTGAGTCTGGATGCTGGGCATTTTCGACTCAGGTGTTTCATTTTTCTTTAGCTCCACTGCCAATGCAAGTCACCTGTCTGGTCGGAACTTCAATTCTTTCAAATATAAAATAACAGAGTTTGGAAGAGTTGGGATCTGAAGCATCAGACCTTGATGCTTTGAGCTAACTGGTCAACCCCAACGGTGTTGGGGCCAGGGGGAGTAGGGAGGGAGAGAGCTGTCTAACCCTGGAGGCAGAAGAGGCAAATTAGTGTTATCAAAGAGGACTGTTTAGGCACCAAAGTAGACCCTCTAGCGTGCACCTGACGAATCAGGTGGCAGCCTGTGAGGCAATCCTATGAAGTGGAAAGATCTCAAGCCTGGGGGTCTAGAAACCCAGGGTTTGGTTCCAGCTGTGCCAAACCTGTGCTGGTTGGTCCTGAACAAGTCACTACAGCTCTGTGGCCCTCAGTGTCCTCACCTGGAAGATTAAAGGGTTCAACTAGACAATCCCCAAAGTCCCTTCCAGCTCTGGCATGCTCTCTTTCCGTGATTGCGTGACCACCAAATTAAATCAAACTCACAACTTTTGCATCACCTTGTGTGTTGGCGAAGACAAGAAACACGCCCATGTGCACATGAAAAAGCCTCCGACAGTGGGTCGCTCAGCCTCTTGTTGTTGTTCGTTTTTTTCTATCCTCTCCTGAGCTTATCTGCCCTGCGATCAAGGGCTCCCTCTCCAAGGCAGGTGCTTATCTGCCCGTTGAGGCCAAGGGCGCATCTTAGAAACGTGCAGCTTGTGAGGCAATGTGGCTGTTTCTGCCACTGCTAACACACCACGTCTGGCTACAACAAGGCGTTGCCTGATAAACAGACTTGTCATATACATGTCTGCCTGGGAAGGAGAGGCATTGCCTGCCAGCACACTCCTGCCAAGGTCTGCACTCGGCCATCTGCGGGTAGGGTCTGAGTCCAGGGAGATGTTGGGACTGTTCAAACCGCTGCCAGACCTGGGAACAAAATGGACGGGGGACATGGCTCCTGGGCGCTGGGCCTCCCGGGCATCTGGGCCGAGGCCTGAAGGGTGCTTGGAGGGATCCTGAGAGAGACCTGCCGACGGGGAACGTGGGAACCTCCTGGAAAACCAAGACCGAGCTATCGATGTGTGAGGGAGAAATGGCCCACAGATCTGGCTATTTCTAAAGTCCAGGATGACTCAGTCTTTCAAGAAAAATTGGCTAAGAGCTGGCAATCACGGGGCATTGAGAAAACAGATGAATTGATACATCTAGGTCCCTCCCATCAAAGAGTTCCCGGTCTGGGTGTGAGTGGAAATGGACACAGAAAGCAATACTTGCCGTACATTTTATTCTTTCATTTCTCCAATGAATAGAAAATGAACTCCCACTGCGTGCGCCTGGGCACCGTTCTCGGCACGAGAGAAATTCAAATGAGCAAGACAAGAGAGACGTCTCATCTCTCTAAGTTTAAATCGCCAAACTTTCTTCTGACCCTGGTTTGCGGGGTGCTCCCTGGGGGGCTGGGCACTTCGCTGGGGGCTCTACATACGTTAGCTCCACTGCGTGGTCAGCTTTACTTCTAGGTAAGACTGAGGTCAGAGAGGCTGGGGGCCTTGCCTACAACCTCTGGAACAGTGGGTGCCCAAGGTAACGTTGGACCCAAGTCTGCTGGTCTCCAAAGCCTGGTGTCCTTTTACTACCATATTCTGCCACAGCTCAGTCTTCCCAAATCTAGAAATGTCATTCCCCACCCTTACTCCTTCTCCTGTACGCCCTTGCTCAGGGAATGGCATTCCTTTTCAGTCAGGATAGCACGGGTCATGCTGCAGCAACAAACATCTCCAAATACGCATGGCTTAAAACAACGAGGATGCGTGCTCCGTGACCGCACGGGTCTGATCGGCACCATAACCCGGGATCCAGGTTGGAGGCGTCTGCATCTCAGTGCGTGTTTCCATAGCCACCGGTCCGGGAGAAGCATAGAGCTGGAGGGTCTCTTATCGCTATTAAGTGCTCTAGCCCAAAGGTGACATATGACAGCTGCACCCAACCTGTTATCCAGAACTAGTCGCACAGCCACACCTAACCACAGGAGAGGAGGCCGGCTACTGATAAGTCACAGGGACGTATGTCTCCCAACATCGTTCTTTACGTCTGCGAGTCTCTCATCTCATCTGCAAAACGGAGCGCTCCGCCTCTATCACGGGACAGAGTGAAAACTTACAAGCCGCTGCTGGTCGACGTGCTTGAAATCTACTTCCTTCCTCCCCGCCCTTACCGTCGGGCTCCCTTACAAGTCTTCCAGCCTCGGCTCTCCACCCCACAAGTGGCATCCCTCGTTGGCAGGAGTGCAACAACCTCGTCCACTGGTTTCTCCGTCTTGAACCACATTTCTTCGCACCCACCCTCCGCCCTGGTGACTGTCCTAAGCCACAATTCACTTTGTTGCTCCCCTGCTCTGAATGCGCGGATGAGTCCTCGCAGCATCCACGATCGAGTCATGCACTAATCTAGCCTTCCACCCGCCTAAATTTCTTGCATTCTCCTCATCCTCCATACTCAGCGAACCCCGATTCTTCCCTGATTTTTTAGACCTGCATATCTTGGACCTTTGGCTCACAGTGGCCTTTTTCCTATCGCGCCCAGAAAACTCCTAGTCATGCTCCAAAACACAGCTCCCATGTCACCTCCCGGATCAAGGCTTTCGCAGCTACCCCAGCAGGGTTCAGTACCTTTCACCTACTGTTAGTCTCTCACTGCTGCCTGAAATTTCACCATCAGCAGTTCATTCCATTGAGCCACGCTAATGCTCCTTCGGGCAGTCCTCTTTCATAATGGGCAGAGTGGGACGGACCCAAGGAGAGCACCAAGCCCTGCGGCTGACCTCAGGGCTTCTTTCCACCTTGCTTTGCAGTCTTAGAAAAGTCACCTCCCACGTCCATCTATTCCCTCGTGGTGGGAACCCCCGTTTTTAGAGCTGTTATCGAAATACCTTGCCCTCTTCGTGACCGCATCTGCCCAGGGATTTTTCTATCTGAAGATCCACCTGTTCCCCCAGTGAGAGTCACTGGAAACGAGCCCGCCCCTAGCAAGGAGCTCTCCCTGTCCACTCCTTGGGGCGACCTCCCCACTGCAGACCCACCATCCCCTGCGGTGTCACAGAAGTGCAGAATCCCCATGACAAAAGTTATAAACACAAATAGAGCAGTACCGGGGGAGAGGAGGGTAAGTTATTCCACCCCAAACGAGCCCCGTAATGGGAACAGGGACTTCTGTCCTTGCACTCCTCGATGTGGGGCAGCCGAGCCATGGGAGAACTTCACGCCCGTGCACACCCCCTTTGGCAAGCTGTCTTCAGCAGATCGGGAAACTGAGGCACGGAGTGGCGGCACGAATCACGCGCGTGCCCCGTCATTTCAGGTCGTGGGCGGAAACAAGCCACAAGCGTCCTTCCGGTGTCCGGGTTTGGTTTTCAGCAGCTCCTCGACGGGCGGACCGTGCAGCCTGATGACAGTCCACGAGGGCGCGTGGAACTCCGAGGCGGCGGGACAGTTCAAGCGGTGGGCTCCAACCGACACCCAGAGGGACGCACGTGGGCCGCACCCTCCAACGCGGACGGACCTCCGAGACGCGTCGTCGCGGGAAATAAAAGCAGGCGTCCGTGGTTCTGTGCCGTAGGGTGCGTTTATGTAAACGCGTACGTGTCTGAACACAAAAACGACAGCACGTACTGTGTGTGTGTGTGTGTGTGTGTGTGTGTGTGTGTGATTTTTGAGTGGTTTAGAAAGAAGGACGACAAACTCATAACAATGGCTCCGTCTGTGGAAAAAGGAACGAAACAGGATGGGCCCGGTGGTCACGGGAGCAGTTGTAGATTTCTCCTTGATTCTAATAGCCTTTCACGTGTCTGAGGTACTCGCTCATAAATGACGTGCAGGACACATCAACCCTACACTTGAAAAATAACAAAGACCTACGAAAAAGAGCTAAATGATGAAGCCTGAGTGGCAGGAATAGAAGGTGACTGTATTCGTCTGTAAGATGGCACGAGGGCGCCCACCTCATGGTGCTCCACTGGGATCAGGTGAGAAAACCCGTGTGGAAGCTCCCTGAAGCTATACCGTGCTCCGCGGATCCCTCCCCCTTCCGGTCAGCCTGAAAACTCTCCCAGCCACCCCCAGCCTGTCTCTCCCGGTGGCTAAGACGGACCAGCGCGTTCTGATGTGAAGCAAACGTGACGGTGTGCCGCTGGCTGCCTCGGTCTCGCTCTGCCTGCAGGGCTGCAGGATGTGGTCAGCAAGAGCAGCGAGGCACGGATAAAAGAGCTTCCCAGAGGCCTTTGCAGCAAAGCCACAAGTTGGAAAGATAATTTGTTGCTTTTGCTCTCTTTTCATAATGCAGACTCTTAAGGCTACCAGAAGAAGAAGAAAAAAAAGGCATTTTCTTCCAAAATACTCTTGCTTCTCATGAAAGAATAAGCATGGAAATTATTAGGCCTAAGAGGCAATCTGCACGTCTTTCTGAAACCTCACCAGGATGCTGGACAGTCCGCATCGAGAAAAGAATCTGAACTCCTTTAGGAGCGCAGGAGGCAGGCCTTTCAGTATTGTGAAGCGTAAACCCTCCGGTCAAGGAGTGAAAACAGGACAGCTTCTCACGGCTCCTCGAACACCAAATCCATCGTCCGAATTAGCACTCTGATGAGCGCCATGCAGGCGAATCCAGAACATGCGGTTTAAACGTCCCTGAAAGCAGGGGAGGCTTGGCAATTAGCAGAGGAACGTCCTTTATAAAACTCCGCACGTGGGGCTTTGCCAAGTCCAAACCTCTGAAAAGGATTTTTAACTACGGTCTGGTGGCTGAGCCAATAACTCTGCAACTCAGAGTGGGCTGGGCGCCTACGGGAGAAGCTAACGAAATCCGGTGACTTCGCCCTCCTGGGGTGACCCCTCCCCATCTACCCAGAGGTCTTGAAAACGGAAGTGGCAGAGGCGCCGCCTCCCGCACCTCACCGCCTCTTTCTCGTCACGCCCAAGCCGTGTGCCTTTGGGGACAAATGAGTCCTAAGTGACAGGGAGGGCAGGCTCCGTGCACGTGGACCTTCCTGCGCATCCTCCCTGCGCTCTCTCCACCAGCAAGTCGAGCCTCGTCTCCGCCCCTGTTTGCCCTGCAAGACCAAGACTCATTCTGCAGCTGGCTGGCCCGGCGGGAGAGGCCGAGCCTTGGAAGGCAGGAGAGGAGGGTGGTGGGATTGTAGCTTGGGAAAGGGGTGGCAGGAGGCAGGCGCGGAATGACAGCAGCATCCTTCGGGCGCCTGGGGACCGGGAGCAGGCCCCTGTCACGGATCAGGGACCTTGTATTCGGAGACTAAGCCACGAGGCGCATGCAGGGGATGAGGGCCCTGTGCACCTAATGTGTGCACAGGTCCCGTTCCCTGGGAAGCTGTCTTTGAGCCTCGGAGAGCTGCACACAGAAGGTTTATGGAGGAGGCTCTTGGGGACGACGTGTCAGGACGGGTGGGGAAGGGTTGAAGACAGCAAAGTTCGGCAGAGGAAAACGTGCAACTGTGATTCGGTGGCAAGGGGGAACCACGGCTGCGGCCGCCGGCAGCTCCAGATCTAGAATGGACCTTCGGAGATGTCCCCAACGCAGGCAGAGGGGCTGGGCTTGTGTGTCCTGAAGGTGACCAGACATCCACCGGGATGAGGGTGTGACCCTTGGACGAGGAAGCTTCTCTTGCCCGAGGGCGATGTCCAGAGATGGAGAACCTAGCGGAAATTAAGTGGGATCTGGGCAGCTCGCCACAGCGTCCACTACAGTCTGCCTGGACCCACTAGCCTCAAGGACTAGGTTCGCTCTATCCGGAAACAGCTGTCCCAGGGTTCCGGATGGTCTCTTTTTCCTGGGGAAGCTTGTGAGAGGGACGTTAATGGGACACACGATAACCCCCACACCTGCCCTGGTATCACGGCCACTTCGACACTCATCATCCGTCTTCCACTTCCTATTCTCCGTGCCCCTTATTCTCGGCCGGCACTCCACCGGTCCAGGTGACTGACTTGCAGTAAAATTTAACTTAAGGAAGCAAGGAAAGAGGACTGGGCAGAGGGGGGTGCTGGAGCATGTCGGGGGCCACGCCTTCCTGATTTGGGACCTGGCCCTGGCATCGCAGACCTGAAGGCTTTGAGAATCCAACTTCTTCTGGAACATTCTGCTGCGTTTATAATTAAGACCTGGCTTAATCCTCAACTTTTCTGCCTTCCAGAAAGATGAGTCTCTCTCTCCACGTTGCCTTCACACTTAGCCTTTAATTGGTGCTTAATCACCCTTAGCCCTGCATTGTCTCTGTAATGGATTGATCGCCCCCAGCGATAAGCATCCAATTCCATAATACTTCTAATTACTCTCCCCTCCTCCTCACCTGAGAAATCCGCTCCTCCTGCGGTGCATCCGCCCCTCCGATATCCCCTCCCACTCCACCACCAGCTAAAGGTCGAACAGGTGCATCGCTACAGCACGTCAGCATCTACCCAAGGGCGGGGTCTTCACTGCCGGTTGGCCAGCGGGCGCCCCAACGCCAAGGTCTTACTGCGGCCTCTGCGTTCCCCAGATCACTCCGCCATCGCGGGCCGCTCGATGGGTTTCCAAGTCACAGAGTGTGGAGTGGGACTGCCACATGCCCCGGAGCAGGAGAAGGACCAGGAGAGGGAGGAGCGGAGCTGTGACGCACGCCCAGCGGAGGCCTCGGCCTGGGCCCTGGGACGCCCCGGATTGGGGGTGACCCGCCAGACGCGTCCTGAGCTGGATGAGGGGGCGGGGCCTCTGCATCCCCGCCCGGTACGGTTGCTGGACGTGGGAAGCCCCGGAGTGAAGCGCCGGAGTGCAGCCCCGGAGTGCAGCCCGGAGTGGAGCGGGGGACCCTTTGGGCCAAGCGGCAACTCCCAGCAGGGGGCACAGCTCCGAGCCAGCCCTGGCCACGGACGCGGGTGCCCGAGAACCCAGTTCCTCGGCCGCACGAAGCGTGCGTGCGCGCAGCGGCGAGGACGGGGGGCCCGGGGGCTCCTGCAGGGCCAGGGAGCAGACGAGAGCCTGGCGAACAGAGGAGGGGACGAAGCCCCCAGCGGAGGACAGGACGCATGTGAGCAACGGGCGAAGTGCAGCCGGGAACGAGGTGCCCTCGGACTTACAGGAGGCCTGGGTAGCTTCTAGAAAATGGAAAAGCCCAGGAGACGGATTCTCTCTCCCCTGAAGGCTCCGAAAGGAACAGAGCTTGCTGACACCCGTTCTAGCCCTGTGGGGCTGCCCCGGACCTCCAAATGCCGAGGAAAGATGGGGGGCTGGTGGGCACGAGGGTGTGGGCGGCGGGGAAGGAGAGGGAACCAGGCGTGTGAGGGGGCCCGGGGGCTCCCCGGTCGTGGGCGGTGACAGCGTGGCGAGGCGTCTGGGCAGGGGGCGGGGCAGCGTCTGCGGCTGGTTTGGGGCACGACTCAGTCGCTTCCGGCTCCCCTGGGGTGGTCCGCAGGTTACACCTGTGCGGCGCACTCAACGCTCTGAACACTTCCCCTTCACCTGAGTTCAGTGAATTCAGAAGCAAAGAGAAGAAAATTACAACTCCCGTTATAAACTTTAGCCACGGGACGTGAGCGTGTCCTTGCTGGACGGGTCATGGGCCTTCGGGTCGTCAGCTGCCTGGCGTTGGGAGCGCCCGCCAGTCCAGGCCCCGGGTGGGGGAGGGAGGGCAGGAGGCTGGGACCACGTGGTGAGACTCGGCCTTCTGAAGGTAGCAGCAATGACAAGGTGGGGGGGGGGCGGGGGGCAAGGAGACTAAGTTTGAGCCTGTGACGCCAACGCTCCAGGACAAGGCCAGCGTCCCCGTGGACAACCCCCTCCTGCCTGAGCACCCCCTCTGTCGGGGGACCACCGCTCTCAGACAAGGGTTGGCGGGGTCGGCTCTTCCTAAGCCCCAACCAAAGTCAGTTTCTTGTGCTTCTACCTTTGGACTGTCCCAAGTCCTACTGAATGTCTTTGCCCTCTTTTCTCAGGCAGCCCCCCAAAAACTGTGGACAGCATCCTGTCCTTCTCCCCAGGTGAAACCTGCTCACTTCCTTTCAACCATTCGATCATCCCCCTCGTGTGTGGGTGTGTGACAGGATGCCAGCCCCGGCCCCACTAATCCTCTGACTCTAACTCTCCTTTGATTTGCCTTTTTTAGTGCACCCCGATCTTCACTCCAAAGTGAGCGTCATGCCTGAGGCATAAGGGGAAAACACAAAAGGAAGTCGTGCTCCCGCCCCGGTCACCGTGAGCCACGAACCCTGTGCCACACAGCCTCAGACCGTGAACGGTCGCATCACCCGTGTTGGCCTCTGTGGAGTCAGATCCCGATGACCCGTCCGTCACGCCTTGCCACAAAGCTGACGTGCCGGTCCAGACCCGACCCTGGCGTCGTTGGAACCGGTGCAGAGGACGTCGCATTTCTCCGGGCTCCGTGGGACAACGGGTTTTGCTGTCATCCTCTCGCTTCCCTGCTAGGGCCAGAGCGGTGGCCCTGTTTCGTGCCCCTTTGAAATGCTAGGACCTGCCGTTAAAAATGAGGGACTTAGTTAGAGCCAGAGAAGAGAGAACGGAGGAAGGAGAGGGAAGACAAGAAGGGCTGCAAACGTGAGGAGACGAGATGGTTGTAGACATAACGGAGGGCAGGGCCACGGGAACGTGTCACGCCTGGGTGGGCTCGGGTAGGCCTGATGCCGAGGTGGCAGGGACTCTGCAGAAACAGGCATGGCTGAGGGTGTCGGGCAGACTGGGAGCGGTGGGCGTTCAGGGCTAGGTCGGGGGAGGCCGTCCCTTGGGGCCAGGGCGGGAAAGGCTCACAGAGACCAAAGGACATGGAGAGGCGGCTGGGCAGCGCGGTGGGCTGCCGCCTCGCCCACCCAGTCCTCTGGGGAGATGCGCTGGCTACGCAGCGGACGCGGGGTCCCCAGGATGCAGAAATGCAGGGCCGGCCCTGTCAGAAAGCGAGGCCAAGGCTGTGTCGTCAGGATTGTCACTGAGCCCGGAGCAAGTCTGGGCTGAGTCCCCCTGCTCCCCGTGGGGTCTGTGTAAAGAGAAGCCCAGGGAGCCCGGGAGCTGGGGAAACCGAGGCCAGAGCATGGCAAAAAGGAGAAGAAAGAGGGGAACCTAAGGACTGGAGAACAAAATCAGATGCTTTGGGTAACGCCCTCAGCGCAGCGCCCGGGACTTAGTAAACATCCTCTGAATGGGGACAGGGACGGGGGTGGCGGTTAGGATGCAGGAAGTCAGGAAGAGAAAGGGTGAAATGAGGAAAATGAAGCAGAAAGGGAATGACTGAGTGTTCATCGAGTGCCCACCATACACTCTTGGCACCTACTAGCTGCCTGGACCTTTTGCATTCCGTTCGCCCTGCTCAGCTGTCTCAGGAGGCGGGCAGACCTACGCCAGCTTCACTGATGGAGAAACCAAGGCCCCCAGGGGGAAGCCACCTGCCCAGATCCAAACCGACAGGCCGGGATTCACAGTCTGCGTGGTTCTGAAGCTCCTGCCTTCCAGTGAGGAGAGACACAGCAGAGAGATACGGACGGGGTGGTGACCGGCACCCGGGAGCCACCAGGCTGGACGCAGAAAACTCCAGTATGGGCTCTGACCCCCAGGAGCTCGTAAGGGTGCAGGGGGAGGCAGGGTGCGAGCTGAGCGATCGTGGCCTCAAATGCAGACCGTGCCGCCACGGAGGAGGCACAGTGCACTGGGAGCGTGGAGGAGATGGAGAGGGAAGACTTCCCAGAGGAGATGACGTTTGCTCCTAGCCCTGTGGAGCATCCACTTTCCCAGAAGGTGGAGGCACTTTGGGGGGCACAGCAATGTTCGGACTGGCAGCTTTCTGGCCCCCTTCCCTGTCCCGCACCCTGCCTCTCCATCTGCAGCGGACACCAGAGCTGCTCCCAACGTGGCCACTCGCACCCGCCCGTCTTTGTTCTTCCTGGTCTCGGAGAAACTTCTAGGCTCTGCCATCCCCACCCCAGGGCATCCAGTCTCCGGCTAGGAAAAGAGCTGTTGTCGCCACACCGGCCACTGGCAAAGGGTCTTCCCAGAGGACAGAGAGGCTTCCTCGGTTTGGGGCGGGGGTATAAATCGGTCCACAGAGCCCAAGAGGAAATGGAATGGCGTCTCACTCACACCAGTTACATAATTTTTAAAAGGCAGCTCTCAACTAGGAAGAGCATTTATCTATTATGAACATTTTCCATTTTTAGTGGTAATTGAAGTTTTTTCATCGGCGGCTCATGCTAAAAGCACCAACACAATGTGATCTTCCCCGCCCGTTCGAATGCAATTAGAGAATTTAATCAAACTTCACTGCAAGTGCAGGACCAGCCAGGCTATTTTTGAATTTTTCAATCTAGAATCATTTGGGGACTTTTTAATTGTTCGTTGGGTTTATTTATTGAACTCGGGCTTCAAAAGAAAAATAAACAGCAAGGAGGCAAGAAGTGGCTGGAAACGCAAGGACCCAATTCATGAGATTTAATAAAGTCTGTCCTTGTTAGCTCCAGCCGCTGCTAACTTCCAACGAATTCAAATTTCAGCCGGGTCTCCAAACATCACACAATTTACATCTTTCATCTACCATGATATTTCAAATAAGATTGTTATAAAATTGTCCCAACTTTGGGCAACTGTAGATAAAAAATAAGAACATTATTGCATTAAAAGGAGAGGAACTGTATCTCGTTGAAAAAACACATAAGCACATAATTTCATAGATGTAGATCTGTAGCCGGGTCTATATCTATGAACAATGAAATTGTCCCAAAATTAAAAGCCTTCTGGCTATATATTTGTAAACACAATCAGATCACAGTCCAATAAAAGGGCCCTTTTGAATTAATGTGCATCACATGGTCTTTCTAGCATTACATTTATAACTTTCCCTTTTCTGCCTCTGCTTTGTCTCTGTAAAAACACAGGCGTTTGTGTGTGTGTGTGTTTTCTTGTTTCCTTTGGCTAATGCTCTATATAACTATTCTTGTTTTTAAGGCAAGAAAATTGGATCATAATTATGGAAAGTACTGAAAGGAAAAAAGTCGCCCTTTACACCTGTATATAGAGAGAGTCCCCGACCCGTTTCTCATAACTTCTGGCATAAAACACTTCGCATTTTAAGAAGAAACCGTCACCTCATTCATTTTTACGATTCTGATAATGAGAATGGGAGTTACGCCGTTCAGCAGGAAAGTGCAATGATTTTACATGCACGTTAAAAGGGAAAGACCATTTCTTTAATTTAGATCGTTTAAAACAAAACTGTCCAAGTGACAACCTGCTAGTTGTAATTCCTGCGTCTGCTGCAGTTCCGCTCACGTGAGCAAACCTTTCCTGAGGTGTAGGGTTCAGAGCGTGTGAGTCAAACAAAGTTGCGTCCTCAGGGGCCGACCAGCATGGTGTCTGAGTTTATTGTAAGCTATGCCCAAGGGTCTGGCAGACGAAGCCCGAACCGAGAGGCAAAAGATCTCGTTGCCAAAGGGCCACTCGGCCTCAAGTGACCAAAAGCCAGCTCAATAAAGCAAGAAGAGTCTTGTGTATCTCCAAAGTCCATGAGGAGTTCAAAGCCAAAGGAGCCACTTGCGTGTCTCTGAAGTCCATGCTGGGTGTATTCAGGCATGGCTGGATCCAGGAGCTTCGGCCACGCAGCAGGAACCCAGGCTGTCTCCACCTCTTGGCTCTGTTTTCCCGCGTTGGCTTTATTTGGGGGCTCCAGGTGGTGGTGCTTAGCAAGTTCAGGCTTGCATGAACATGCTGCTATCATGTTCACAGGAAATAGCATCCCTCTTTACTGATCCCAGTGTTCACTCCCATGGACCACCCGAGTCGCTGTCCATCCCTAAACTAACTATTCATGGCGCCCAGGGCAATGGGATGCACTGTGAGCTCGTGTCCAGGTCACCTGCCCCGTGTTGGATCAGTGGAATGGAGTGAGCCCCAGCCAAGGGAGAGAGTGGCTATCGCATAGCCTCCATGTATCTGGGCGCATAACCTAGCAAACCATGGGCCTAGGCAATAAATTCTGAATCCCACCCCTAACCCTGTGGTGCCCACACATCCATCGACAAATCAAGGTCTTAGTTTCGATTTCTGGAATGAAAATTAAACTCCTGCACCGGTCCGTAACATGGGTGCGATGCTCCCTTTCCCATAGGTTGTTATTGGGGATAATGCGTGTGACAGTATCAGCAGAGTACGAATGCAGAATGTGATATAATACCACGCTTAACTGCACGTTATTATTCTGGGATATTAGGGGAAGTGAATCAACAGGTGAACCAGATCAGTAACTAAATGAGTCACGACAGGTGCATTCACCTTAGTCATACCTGCCTCCGTGTCTGACGATCCCACAGAAAGGAGTGTCGGGGTCTATAATATCGTGTAGCTGCAGTTAAACAAACGCACCCTTTACAATGAACTTAAATATGTGTGCGCTTGTCCTGAGTCCCTTGTGTGGTTCCGGCTTTTTTAGATTTAGTCTGAGTTGTAAAGCACTTCGGATTCTCTTGGGAAATGATGCTCGAAATAGGTGAGGCCACTTACAGCCACAGTTAGAATTCAAGTCCGCAGAATGGAAGCCCAGATCGGCACCTCCAACTTCAGAAAGGGGTAAAACGAAACTAGTTTTGCCTTTCTCTTCCAGTGTGATTGCTTCGTTTGTTAAAAAAAAATGTTGAATTTATTTGTTTAATAAATGTAATACGTGATCATCATGAGAACCGTCCAGCAATACCAAACAAGTACAAAAGAACCAGTAAAAAATTTTTTTCCAAAATTCTACCCCTCAGAAACAATGGTCATCAATGTTTAGTAACATTATCCCAGCCATTATTCTATGTATAAAGATAGAAAAAGGGACAGAGAGACGATCGAGTGAAAGAAAGATAAGGGGACAAAAATAGAACATGTTATGAACACTATTTTTAATATTTGAAAGTACTAAATTCTCATTTATTTGCATTTAATGGAAGGAAAAAGAAGCTGAAGCCAAGTTGGAAGGCTGATTTCAGATCGGTTTTCTTTACTACAGAGGATAAGCTTTCCTTCCCAAAAGATCCTCTAAATTAAGAAAAAGATGCTATCACACATTGAGTTGGAGTCATCTTTAAGTCACATTTTAATTTTCGACTGTGAACTCCCCGTTATGAAGGAGGAAGAAATTAACAGTGTATACTTCTCCTTCTCTACCTCTCAACTTGTTTAGTTGTGTTATTGTTGTCTTGCTTTAGAAGATTTACACTTCTTTCAGGGAACAAAATTTCAGCTGGACAGTCTTAGTCCTATATTTAATGATTGTGATGTTTACCATGTAACCATGATGTCCTCTCTCCAGCATTATTTATTTTAGTTTAGCTTTATGTGATCCAGTTTTAAATTCAAAATAAATCAGGGGCTCAACCAGGAAACTGAACTCCATTTTCCCTAAAAGGCTCATAGGCATTGCAATTTGCAAGTGTGTGTGTGTGCTCGCTAATATTTCTAAAACTTTTATATCTGAAGGACACTTTAACTTGGCTTCGGATTCCCGGAACCCGCCTTTTATTGCTACTTTCACCATCTTATAGGCATTAGCCTTCTGGTGTTGGCTATGGCTGTGGATAACTCTGACTATTTTTCTCCTTTATTCCTTAAAATTTTCATTTTCTCCTAGAAGCCAATAAGAGCCAATTCCTTACTCTTGAAATTCAATATTTTCCCAAGGGTGTACATTGGTGTTGCCCATTCTGCATCACCTTTTCTTGGGACATGGTGTACCTTCTGAGAAGCCCTTGACTTGTTTCAGCAAAGTTTTCTTCAGGTATATCATGTAATATTTTTCTGTGTCATTTCTCCCGGTCTCTTCCTGAAAGGAGACAAATGTATGCACTTCTCACATCTCTCTTGTCTGCCTACCCATTATGAGCCATTTTTATATCCTCGTCCTTTGAAAGTGGGAGGTGTCTTTGGTGGACACAACAGCTTGGGGGTGGGGCATGACTGGCATTGGGGGGGAGACAGTTCAGAATTCTGAAGGTTCTTTCAACACCCAGCAGCCTTGCCCTTTAAGGAACGTCCTGTTCAAAATGCCAATAGAGCCCACTAGAGTTAGCCTGGCCATCTTGTCCTCAATCGATGGTGTTTTCCGTCATGCTGATCCTAGTTTTTAAAAACTGTATCAGGGCTTTAATTTACGTAGCACTTTTCTTGTTCACATCAGTTTTTTTCCTCGAGTTCTGCTGCCTCACTTTTCATCTCTTTGGGTTGCTTTATAATTTCTTCTCTGTGCTCTGTCTTTAAAAACTCAGACATCCTATAATATTTGCAATAGTATAGAGCAGGATTTATTGAAATTTCCCCACTACTTCCGTGGGCAATTTATGTTATGTATTCCTTTTATCTATCTTTCGATAAGGGATTGTTCCCCCATGTTTATGGTTCTCTACGTCTACAGCGGTGGTAAGTCACAAGCCGCTTCCTCTGCGTAGCCTTTTGCGCCGCATGGAGCCAGCCCTGTGTTGACTTGGGGCAGAGGGGGAAAGGCAATGAAAGCGGAGACCGCAAATGTGGACACAGCCTATTGCCTGGAATCCCTCTGAGGCATGCCTCTACCTCGGTCAGCTGGCGGGAGGGCCTTTGCTTTTCCCGTGGCGGTCTCTGCGTATCCGTTGGTGTGTCCTGCCTTTCTGCCCTCCTCCATATTCCTGTGTACCCAACACTTCCCTCCACCCAGGAGAAAACACTCAAGGCACTACAAGTGGCATATGGGCTTAGTTTCTCCTCTATGTCCACCACCCCCAATTGCATGATGTCACACGGAGCCTGCCCAGGGACCGCGCCTGCTCATGCCCTAGAATATGATGTCATAACTCATGGGCCCCTTGCTGTGCCTTCGGCTCACTCTCAGGGAAAGGTGTTTCTTGTTCAAGGTCCAACGAGATGGGTCCCAGCTCCGGGCCGCCTCGCTGATTTGCTCTTCACAGGTTTTGGAAGAGACGTATTTTGTCCCATGGTTTCAGATTGTGACTTTTCTCTATTTTTAGGAAAGTGGAAAGGCGATTCGTTTTTGTCGTTGTTGTTGGCTGGGCTATATTTCACAGAACAGTAATAGAGGAAAATGCCCCAAACCAACTTGGTTTAACCACAAGCCTGCTTGACTCTGGCAAAGAAGAATGGTTTCCAGTTTCAAAGGATCTCCATGCATCTCAGATCCACTTTCCTAGCTGGATAACCTCCATCCTCAGCCTCTTACCTCTGTCTCGGTTCCCTCGTCTGTCGTATGAGGATAACGACCATCCTTAAACCTCACAGAACTGTTGCGAGCACTAAATGAACAGATATGAGGAAAGGCCTCCACACCCCCATGACTCTAGGAATCTCTATTATTATCACAGCAAGTATCTATTATTTTCACTCAGTAATGCC
Source organism: Eonycteris spelaea (assembly GCA_003508835.1). Lineage (NCBI taxonomy): Eukaryota > Metazoa > Chordata > Mammalia > Chiroptera > Pteropodidae > Eonycteris > Eonycteris spelaea. Next base: position 2,171,787 of record PUFA01000009.1, on the reverse strand, counting down.
TATTATTATTATTGTTTGTGTTATCTTACGACAGCTCCGTGAGACAGATATCATTGTCCCCATGTTATAGATGTGAAAATTCAGACCCCAGTTAAATGACTTCCCTAAGATTTCACAGTAACAAGTGGTAAAACTAGCTTTCAAAACCCACACCCGCGCCCTCCCACGTTCCCGAAGGTGGAAAGATGGTCTGTAGAGCACACCCGACCAAACTCTTTCAGAGTCGCTAGAACTTGGAATCAAAACATACCCATTTTGTTAATAAGGGAAAGCAAAGGCTGAGTCACCCACGGCCACACAGCTAATAAGTCACCGAGTCAGAGCCAGACTCATCCTTAGCCGTCCAGTGCAAACAAAAAAAAAAGATACAAATGGACTAGTTGATTTATGCCCCAAATGGGGACAGAGGGAGGAGAAAAGGAGGTGGTAGGAAAGAAAATAGGTCCCATCTGTCCATGTAAACAGGTCATTTCACTCTCTGAGCCTCAGACGCCTCACAGGAAAAATGGGGTTAATAACCGCCTCACAAATGTGAAGCAAACAAACAACCCTTTAAAACAGAATCTACTCTATTTTCTCAGTGTGGTTTTTAAATTTTTTTTAGGCATCAGTATGTGCATCTGTAAGGTCATTTCTTCTCTCAGATCTATCCACTTATCTGTCTAAACATCGGGAGAACATAAACAAAACAAACGTGTATTTTTCTGGGTGGCGAGCACACAGGTGATTTTAATTTTCTTAAAGCATTTCTAAATTTTCAAACTTTCTCGTAGAGAAAAGAACGCGTGCTATTTATATAAAACGCAAGTCTTACGAAAACACCGATCGTCCAGGGTTGTTATAGACGACAGAGGCCACGAGGCAGCAAGAAGGTGCGGGGTTGAGTCCACCAGCCGTGAGCTCATCTCGCTCTCCCTGGCCTGTGACCCTGACACTCTTCCTGACATCTCTGAGCCTCCACGTCCTCACGGGCCGAATGGGGCACGATACTGATTCCTGGGCCGGCATGAGAATCTAACAGGGTCACCTACTGAAACATCTCACACAAGGCCTGGCACACACCCTAGTCACTCCGCAAACATCAGTTCCTTTTCCTTTGCCGAAAATTCCAGCTGGATTGTGCACAAGCCTTAGAGACGCATGAGCCAAAACTGCAGCCAGGGAGAACTCCTGAACGATGCCGTTTATTTACACAGCGGGAAGGTTGAAATCATTATGCTTTGACTGGCAGGAGCTATTTACAGGCCTGGTTCCCAGTGAGCTTTTGAGATCAGGGATCTCCCCAACAAATTCACCGGCTCTCCAACTTGGCCATAAAATGCCACGGTTATCTGTGTGGGCCTCTGCTTCCCCAACCACATGAAGGCAGAATTCCTTCCCTGTTCTGTTAAGTAGAATCATTGCCCACAGTAAACCAGGCACAGGAGGGAAGGGGCCAGAGGGGAACCCCTCCGAAAACGAGGGGTGGCGCTTAGCAGCGGAGTCAATGCCAGCAGCCCTCTGCTGGGCTCCACACGCTGCCTCAGTCATGAATTTCATCACAGGTCCTCGATCTGGAGGCGCATCTCTCTGTGAGTCCTGCAGCACCCCTCCCCAGTGCTGATGGAGCACGGATCTTAGACAAACTACCGGAGTGAATCCTGGGGATGTGCGTGGGTACGCTTCGGACGGCTAACCAGTGGGAAAGGGCACGCCAGGTAGAGAAACCAGCGCAGGCAAAGCCAGAGAGAGAGGCTGGAGCGGTGAGCGGCTCAGTCAGACAGAGCACGGGGTAAGAAAGAACAGACTGGGAGCTTGAGGCTGAATCCCCCAGAACACTGGTGCATAGTAGGTGCTGCCCAAACGTTGACTGGCTGGATGTTGATAGACCGTGGGCAAAATTAGGATGGAAGGGGGTCTCCATAAGAGAGAAAAACTGAAGCTTTATTTTTCTCCTCAAACCTCAGGTGTCTCCGTGCAGAGCTGCACAAAGCTGACCTGCACCCGTCCCGGGGGACCAGAAGCCCACGCCAGTGCTTCCTGCCTCCAGGCCAACGGCAGAACTCCCCGGGGACCCATCCGGAACCTGTACTCTGCAAACACCTTGTGCCAAGTTTCCAAAGTCAGGGCATTGAGTAAAACCCGGACTGTTTCTTTGGCTCAGGCTTTTTTGTTGTTGTTTGTTTGTTTGTTTTGTTTTGTTGGGTTTTTTTCTAACTTTCCTTCAAGTTCAGTGTACACTTGAAATCATGAGAAACACAGCCCACATGTTTTTAATCCGTCGACACTTAAATCATCAAAATGTTGTAGGCCAATGCTTCGGAGGCCAATAGGCATGCCAGAGCCTTTTACAGACTTTCTTCTCTTTCGCTAGCAATCAGGAAAGAGCCTTTTTCCAAGAGGAAACCAAATCTCGACTCTAAAGGGGCCGCCGCGTTCAGTTCCAAGCTCGGCACCCGCAAAGGCCAAGCAGACGCAGGACTTGGCCCGAGGCGTCATTGTAATAGCCGAGAAGGTACCGGCCATCCAAGAGGCCGGTCTCCTCACCCACGCTGTCCCGCCAAAGGCTGGGAAGTAAGACGGGGAAAGGGAGAGAAGGAGCAGCCGCTCACTGGAAGAGAAAGAACCAGGGCGGTGGAGCCCCGACGAACCTGCAGGGAGACGCAGACCCGGGCTTCACACCTGAGACCTGGAGGGGCGGCCGCTCTCCAGGCACGTGGCCGGGGATGGACCACGGGGCCGCCCAGCCTCCGCTTTGTCCTTGGGAAAGTGGGAACCAACATCCACTCCCCAGGCCTGTGGGAAGGGGGAGCTATTTAATAAGAGGGATATAACATGAAATAAGATGAAGCAAAGCAGTGTACGGGTCAACGTCCGTCAGGAAGCACACCTGGCCGGACGGAATGCCATTCGTTTTTGCCCACACTCGGGGCCAAAACCCTGCGCCTGACAGTCGTGGCACCTCTGTTCCGTATACCTGCCCATCCACTCTCTGAATCGCTGGCTGGAATCACACCCCCACCTGGGCGACCAAAGGCAGAAGCCCCCAGGGATTAGGACAGACACAGAGAGCACACTGTGCGGTTAACGGAACTCCCCCAACCCACACCCGCCATGCGATACCAATAACTAGAGCTCCTCGCTAAGAAACGGCGACACAGCCACCCCCTCCCATCCCTAGCCTGGCTGAGGTGGTCCCCAGTTCGCACTCGTGCCCATGGAGGCACGCTGGAGAGAAGTCTACCTGCGTTGATGTTGGATGTGCAAGGCTCCCGCGTGCTGGACCCCCAGCCAACAGCTCCCCACGCCCAGCAGCTGCAAAAGTCTGGGAAGCCGTTCCCTATCCAGCAATTTGGAGTCTGGGAAAACGTGGATAGCAGCACAGAGCCTGGAGTCCCTAAATGGTTGGGTTCTGGGCTGTGTCACCTCTGAGCTGCGGGACCTGGATCAGGCGGCCTGCCATCTCTGGGCTTCACAACCCTGGGCTCAGAGAATAATAGCGCCCGCCCGGTAAGACTGCGGTGGACGTTAACTCAGCTCCCACGGGCAAAGCCGAGCATAGTTTCCAGCACACAGTGCCCCCGTATGCGTCTGCTAGCGTCATTATTACTGTCGTGATGGGCCCAGAGTGACTTTATCCGCAGGCACAAAGAATGCACATGGCACAGAGAAACCTCTCAGGGTGTTTCCATTGTCTTCCTTTCTCCCCTCCGTGTTCCTTCTACCATCAAGAGCAAACGCTCACAATCTGGAAGGCAGAGATCCTGAAATCTGACTACTAGGAATTGGTGAGGTCAAAGGATCTGGCCCCAATGCTGCCTTTAGGATACTTTGCTGCTTTTTTTCCCCCCCCTTCGCCATCAAGAGTTGATCTCCAGTGCTTTGAATTCTGCTAGGAAGATTCTCCCACTTCTGTCAGCAGCACATGACGGAGTCAGAGACGCAGAGAGAAAATGCTCTCCTCGGGACCACCCACAGCAGCGCCCTGGACCAGGCGGCCCCTCCCATCTGCTCACTGGGGCTGGGAAAGGCGGCCAAAGGGAGCTGGGTGGGGTAGGGAGGGAGAAAGGGAAAGGAGATGAGGAGATAAAGGGGAATTAGGCCAGGAGGAACTGCAATTCTTAATCTTTGGGTTCTGCTGTCCCATCCAGAGGTGAATCATCGCTACTTGGGTAAAAGATATTTTAAGACCTGAAAGAAACCTTACGTCAAAACAGCAGGTCTGGCAGCCAGAGGAAGGGATGAGCAACAGCTAACTTTGGGGACAAGAATTGTCCCTCAGCTCAGAGTCAACCAGAGGTGTCTCGAAGGAGCTGAAATTTTCCTTGCATTTAAATCCGATGAGGAGAGAGAGAGAGAAGGAAAGAAAAGTGTTGCAATGGCCAGGGAGCAACCTGTCACTCTGACAGCTGAAACAGCTCTGACCAGAGAACAAGACACGATGGCAGTTGCTGTGGGTCCCGTCTTTCCTGTTGCTGCATTGCAGCTGCCTGCAAGTGCCGACTGGCTGGCTAATTTGTGCAGAGATGAACAATCGGCCAGCTCCTCTCACCTGTCCTCACGCAACGGGGCAGGTCTCAACACCAGGCGAGCTGACTCCGAGCGAGGGTGAGCCAGGCTGCAAAGCGCAGCCGGACGCAGGAGGCCTCACAGGAGTCCAGCCTCGCCCACCTGAAGTGTCCGAGGTCACGGGAGAGGAGCGGGCAGGGCGCGGGGCACCAGGCGCAAGCCCCGCCTCCGGCATTGGGACCTCTGTGTGCTCACCGGTGACAATGATGTCCCCCCCGTACGGTTGTCATGGGGGAGAGTGGGCAGCAGGCCCAGCGCAGACACCGAAACGAATGTGTCAGACTGAACCTGAGCGGTCCCCTCCTCGGCCTCGTAGGGCCCTGTTGCCTGGAGTCGGTGAGCTTTGCTGACGGGGAAAGGGTGGGGACAGTCAGAGGGGACAGGGCACAGAGACAGAGGGAGGACAGAGGCCGAAGAGAAAAGCAAGAACAAGGAAGGGAATAGAAAACAGAATAAAACAAAGCAAGACGAGGCTGTCCGCCGTCAGACAAGTTCGCAAGCTACAGAGGGTGACCAAGTGAAATCCACCATTTCACCCCGGTCCCGCTCAGGTCCCGCAAGCGCTGGCTCGCCTTGCAGACCTCCACGGGGAGGCGGCATCTGCACTGCCCAGGCCTCCCTGGCGGCGAAGGACGTCCCCGCGCATTGCCCTCCAAGGCGCACACTGAGAGGCACGGCCACAGAGCCCCCGGGGCCCTGACAGGGGCCGGGCGCACACGGATGTGGAGGGGGCTGGCAAGCGTCTGCGTGCACCCCCTTGAGCTTCCAGGCCATCGTAAGCCAGGTGCCTGACTTCTCTCAGCGACTCAGGTGCCTCGTCTCAAAAGGCGGAGTCATGGAACCCAGCCCCTTGGGGTCCCTGAGAGGAGGGAGACGAGCTCATGGAGACAGACGGCTGAGTGTGGAGCTGGCCACCAGGAGAGCAGCCTAACCCCCCATTCTTCCCTTCTGTCCCCATTTGCCCCCGAGGTCAGCGGAAGGGTGCCGGCTGGCGATGAACAGGAGCCAGTGCACCAGGACTGTCACCTCATTCTTTCCAGAAAGACCAAGGCAGGTCTGGACCAGAGAAACCGAAACCCGGTCCCTCATCTTGGCCTGAAAGGGCCACGTCACCGTTTTGAATCTGCGTTTTCTCATCTGTCAAGCCGGTCTGCAAGGCCCACCTCCAGGGGCTGTGGAGACAAAAGGGGACAGGAAGTGTCAGTCTCAGAGAACCCAAGTGGCCAGGAGGGACATGGACATTTTCTGAGGGGCCCCCACGGGGTCCTTTCCAGGGTTCACATCCCGCACTGAGGCGCCTTTGTTCAGGGTGCCCGTCGACCCCCCAGGGGTCATTCTGATGTCAGGCCCGGGACACAGCTGGAGAACAGAGACAGTCATGTGTGAGACGGGAAGATGGTCCCACAAACATGAACGACCCCAAGTCGATGAACGACCCCATTTAGGACAAGGCCCCGTCTCCCCACCCAGAACACCGTCCATGTTTTATAATTCGGCCTGTCCAGGAACCCCTCCAGACGGGACAGAACCAGAAGCACACACTCGGTCCGAGCAGCACGGGCATGGCTTAAAGAAGAGACCCCCAGCCTCACGAGGTCATTTAGCTCGCGGGACAGCCACACCATGCCCTGAGCTGACAGCCCCGAAGAGCCGCGGGCAAAATAACAACACGTTCGGAGTCAGAAGGTGCTGGGTTCAAATCTGAGCTGCATGGCTTCTGAGCTAACGCCTTGGTTTGCTGGCCTCTCGGCAGGCTGGTCCGAGCTCAGGTGCAGAAGCACCGAGCTTGGGGGCGGCCTGGGGCGTTGCCCCACCCACCCCAGCCTCGAAGCCCAGAGCTCAAATCTGGGTGCCGAGCCTCCCAGGGAAGATCTGTGGGGCCCGTCAAATGGCTCGACAAACAACCTAGGCGTTTCCAGGAAAAAAAAAAAAGGGAGCCCAGCTGGAGGCCATGGAAAGCATGGTCCCCAGCGTTGAGTCAGGCTTGAGTCATGGGCTAAAAACACGCTTTTGCCAGTTGCAGCTCTTGGCAGCCATAATTAATACAGGGCCTTTGAAAACTCTGTTTTCACTCAATGGAGGGGAGTATTTCAGGAAATGAGGCACAACCTCACGTACCCGTTAATTTACCTCTTCACGTGAGCTCTGGCCCCCACGTCCAACACCTACCTCCAAAAACATACTGAACGCTGACGTTAACCAACAAGGTATGTGTCTGTTCAAAAGATTACCCTTCCTCCTTAAGCATTTTGAGTGCAAAATGCTAAATACGCAGACCTTAATTGGTTTGTTCGCGGACTTGAGCCTCTAAGCTTTACACCTGGGCCAGGTGTACCTTGTACGTGGTGATAATTCTGCTCTGATCAGATTCTGTGGACTGGAAAGAAGTCGGGAAATTGTGTTTGGACCCATCACTCCTTCATTCATTCATTCATTCATTCATGTCCTCACATCGCACTACTGGGAACCCACTATGCGCCAGGCTCTGAACCGAAGAAGGAGCTGAGAACCCACCTTAGAGACATTTGAACTTGAGGTGGGTGGTGGAGACCCAGTCTACTCATTTCCTTTCACGGATGGGAACCCTAAGGCTCGGACACACTCAGCAGGTTGATGGCAAGGTGAGGACGAGAAGCTGGGTCCCATACCCCCCAGTGAACCCGGGGGCCACTGAAGTCCCAGCTGAGCCTCCCGCCGCTCAGGAGAGGCTAGGGCAGTCCCTCCAGCTTGCCCTGGGCACATGGAGCTCTCCAGGTGTGTCTCAAGGTAGGCCAGGGACGCTCCTGCCAGGTGACTACTTGCAGAACAAGGTCTTTCCCGCCAGGCCCCTGACTAACCACGGATCCCGCCATCTGGGCCCTGCCCAACTGCAGGACACTCCTGGGAGAGGCTCCCCGCGTTCCCATGACTAAGGCCGTTCTCCCAGGGCAGCTCCGTCCCTCACACGGCGCCGATGTCGCAATGCCCAGCCAGATGAGGCAAGAGGGACGTTCGGTGTCTGCCCAACATTCCCAGAGAAGCCAGGGGAAGCCGCCAAAAGCCGGAATTCCTAGAGGCTGAGTCCCGGCTCCACCGGGTCCCCGCCCGTGCTTCTTCAGCATCGAAGCCCCCTTCTCTATCCTTTTAACTCTAACAACGCCTACGGAGAAGTGAAAAGAAAAACAGCAGTTTGCACTAGCTGAGCCGGACGCCAGGCCCTTGGCCCCGGCACCTGGGGGGAGCCAGGAGGAGGGGACGCTGTCAGTAGCAGTTTACACACAAGGAAACCGAGCATCGGCGACTCTCAGGGGACGTCCCAAGGTCACCCGAGGGGCGAGGGCACATCTGGGTCCGGAAGCAAAGGCCTTCCTAGTAACGACGCTAGCAGAGCCCGCCAGCCCTGGGCCTTCCTGTGCTGACACGTGCTCAGCCCTGGAGTGTTTACTTGTTTGAGCCTCACAGGCCACACGGACGTGAGGAGCAGCGTTCAAACCCAGGCTCTAACGTGACGGCGATGCTCCCAAGGCCACCACCCGGTTCAGCCCCGCGCGCGCGGGCGGGCGGGCAGGTCACTGCACGTCGCTGAGCTCCGGGTCGCCACCTGCCAGGTGGGACCAGGAGGCGACCCCCACAGCAGGCGAGAGGCGAGGACCTGCAGAAGACTCTTCTCGCTCTTTCTCTCTGCACAGCCCACGCCCGTGAGTCTTGCCCCCACGGCAGCGGCCGCCGGTCACACAGACTCGGGGAAGAGCAGCTGTTTGTGAGAACAGCACACTGGCGAAGCCCGAGGGCGGATGGGGCGAGTCCAGGCTCCCCGGGCTGCCGGGTGCCCCCCCAGGCGAGTCCCGCCCCATCCCCGGGCCCACCACCCCCTCTGCACCGCACCAGGAGGCCCTCCTGACCCTCCCAGGCTCACCACGCTATGGTTCTTAGATTCCAAAGTTATTTTTGCGTTCTTTATTTCTCCATTCAATACACCAGAGGTACAGGTGTACTTATCTGCCCTCCTCGAAAAAAAACGACAGCAGAAAATCTTTTACTGGACACCTGTGCTGTGTCTGCACGTGAGAAACACTCGCTATTTCTTGAGGGAAGAAATTCACCCCTTCATTTCACTGATGTGTGCATTGCCTCGCAGATCAGTGAGTGAGTGAATGAATGAATGGATGGATGGACATTCTATGCCCACAGCTGGGTGCTCTGCCAGCTGCGGACACTGACCAGCCACCCAGATCCTCGGGCGGGATGCTCATGATCAAGAGGACAGCCACTCCGGCTCCCTCCCGCTGGGCAGATCTACGGAGGCCCCAGGAATCTTCGCTTCCTTCTTTCTAAAACGGAGCCCTTGGTGCCTCTTTGAACCAGGACGTGGTGCAGACTCAGCAAGGAGCCCAGCCGCACTCCACACCCAACCACTGCCGCCGCCGTCGCCTACGCCACCCTGAAAGTCTGCGCCTGACGCCAGAGTGGGGGACCCCTGTTCGAGGGGGCGAGACAGTGTGAGGTGGCGATGCAGAGGGAACGCAGCCCCCCCCTTCTTCTAGGGGAGATGGCGCTGGAGGCGCCCTTTCCCCGGGGGGGGGCACTGGCAGGCGTGCTTCCAGGAGGGGTGTTCCAGGTGGGGAACCGTGGGGAAGACAGATGGAGGGAGGAATCGTGGGCCAGCCCTGGAGTGGCTGCTTCGCTTACTCATTCCGCGAAGGGGCGCGTGGTCTAGGGGGGCACGGATGGCTCGTCGCAGAGGGGACCAGGGTTGGAGGGGAGAAGGGACCGCCACTTCCACAGGGAGCTGACAGCCCGTTCGTTCGTGGAGAGCGGGGAGCCGAGTGAAGCGGTGAGCGCTGTCTCGTTCGCGCAGGGAGCCACGGGGGCTTCTGGCCAGGACCGTGACTGGTCAAAACAGGCTTTGGAAAGATGCGTTTCACACCGGTCCGGGCAAAAGACGTGACGCAGGAGCAACCTGGAGGGGAGGGCGGGACTCTGAGCCGCTGGGATGCACACAGACTCCGGGGCCGAGGGACAGTAGACGGGTGGGAACGTGACCGTGGACGGAAATCAAACCGGACAGAGTGTGGGCAGCAGGCAGGAGCGCTGAGGCCGGGCTCGGGGGCCGGGGTGGCCCGGGGCCGGGCTCTCGAGCGGGTGACGCCTGCCATGGGGTCGCCGGGTCGTGGAGGCAGACGCTGAGCTCAGCTTCGGCTTGTGCTCTGAGGAGAGGGTGGGTGGGACACCCAGGTGTCGCATGCTCACCATCGGTGCAGGTGTGGGACCGTAACCCCGGGGAGAGTTCAAGGCTGGAGGCAGGGGGCAGGGGGCTGCCACCTTGTGCCCACTGGGGAGTGAGGGGTTGGCCTCATCAGCTCCCTGGGGCAGGGGCAGGACAGGCCCCGGGGGGCGGGGGCGGGGGGCGGCAGCCATCGGGTCACACTCAACCTGACTTGGACGTGCCCCAGCCCCCCCTCCAACCCCCGAAATACAACTCTCGAACAGTAGACGTGGCTCGTGCATGTGTTTGTTTTCTGCACGCTGGAGACCTCATAGCCGGAGCCCTTTGGTTTTCCTTGTATCAAAATTTCTCAAACTCAGCAATATTGGTGTTTTGAACCCGAGTATTCTGGGTGGTGGGGCTCCCTGTGCCCTGTACCAGCCTCCCCACCGCTCCCCACCAGAGGCCTGTAACACCTCTCGAATCGTGACAACCAAAAGGGTCCCCTAGGTGGACTAAATCATCGCTGGCTGAAAAACATTGTCCTAGATGCAAGGACACTTTCAACTTCAGGCCCCCAAGTTCCTCGTCTCTCGCCAGATTTTTAAGGAAGAAGAAGAACAGCGACCGTGAGGGCCGTGCCGTCAGACCCCAGGACAAAGCTGCCCCCATGCGCCCCGGCCGTGAGGAATGTGGGGGCACCTCTCCCCTGCCTCAGGGTGTTCATCCGTAGCATGGGAAGGGGTGCAAGCCGAACATCCCGAGGGACAAGGGGCTGCCACCCACGCGGCCAGCCCGGACGACTCAGGTCCCGCCCCAGGAGGCTTCGTGGCACTGAGCTGCTCACCGCTGGTTCTCTGGCTGGCGTCCCAGTGACTCAGCTGGCGGGGGTGCTACTGCTTTCAAAAGAGGGTGAACCCAGGTGAAGCAAGGCTGGCACCTGAACGAAGGGCCAGAGGTGAGCCAGGCCCTGACCGGCTCTCACTTTCCGGGGATCCGCGCCTTCCCGGCAAGGAGTGCGTCGGGCATGCGAGGGGATCTGGGGCCTCACTACGTCCCGGTTTGGTCCGGAGGCAGCGGGCAGCGAGCAGAAGGGCTAGGGAACCCCCAGGCCAGTCCCCGGTGTTCAGCTGGCCCTGCGAGGCCTCAGGCTGGTGGCGATTGGGCCATCGCAGCCCTTCTGGGAAATCGCTTAGCGAGGTCCTGGTTGTCCACGAGCAGGACGTTTTCAGGCGCGTGGGAGTGGGTGTTGGCGGGAAGGAACTGTCCGGCCAGACAGTCACGGGTTACAAAACCGGGAGGTGCCTGAGAACCCGTGCCGTTTTGCTCATGGCAAAGCTCAGGCCAGAGAGAGGGGCCCAGAGCCTGGAGTCATACGGAGCTCGTGACTCATTCGATTCTTCGATGAGGAAAAGAGAGACAGAGTCAGGGACACAGAGACCGAGTCGGTGGCAGTTAGTCTCCCGAGAGCTCAGCCGGTCAGGGGTGCAGTCGAGATTAGCACCCAATTTCTCGACTTCAAAGTTGGCCCGAGACCCTGGCCCATCTCTCTCCTGGCTCCTCGGAGGCGCTCGGGTCCGGCCATCCCCCTGAGCTCATGTCGTCCTGGGCGAAAGCCTCCAGCACTCAGAGTCCATCCTGTAACCCCATCCGGCGTTTAGACCAGCTTCCCAAGACGGTGCGCACGGGCAAGAGGCCACCGGCTGGTGCAGCCAGTGGGTCCAGCCAAGACCTGACACATGTCACAGTCATGAAAGTCATTGGCTGGCTGGACTCTGAGGTCAGACACGCAGGTCAGACTCTCGGGGGACGCGTTCCGGCTCTCCCGGCAGCCGCCGCCGCGCACCCAAGCCCAGCATCCCGGCCCCCTGCTGCCGGGCTCCGTGGCAGTGCCTCACTCTGCCTCGTTTCGGAGGAAGAGCTTGAAAAGCACGTTGGAAATCGGGTTCGCTTTCAGTGGCCTTTTACAAAGGGGCGGGATGAAGGGGCCATCCAAAGGGACAACCTCGGGTCACTTTCTTTCGAGAGGTCCCAGTGTCCACGGAAGCACAATTGCCCCGCACGCCTTCAATCCAGGTGATCCCTGCCCCTCCCACACACCCACCCCAGCCCCAGAACCTGCAGAGACAGGCAGAGGAGCCCAGGCGCCCCAGCCCCCGGGGCCAGCCCTGCAGCCCGGCGGGGGAGCCCTTGGCCAGCCGCCCTCCTCAGGGCTGCCTGGCTGCTGCCTGCATGTGCAGTTGGAGCTGCCGAGCGAATTCCTCGACTTGGAACCGGGCACAATCCCCTGGGTCCTGCCACCTTCGGGCGCCCTGGCTGCCAGGAGCCAGCCCAGTCTTGGAGATGCTAAATAGGCCATTTGTTGTGAGATCAAAGGGCCACCTGCCCCACTGCCTGGAGCAGGCCCAGGCCCTGTCTGTCCCGCCTCAGCAGCCCCTCCCTGCCTGCCAGTCCCCGGGCTTTTCCAAGCAGCCCACCTACCCGCCTTCCCCAAACGCCCCTGCCATGCAGGTCCGCACGCTTCCCCGTCGGCTGCTGCCTCCGTTTGGCACACTCTGCCTTGCGTTCCGCACTCAGGCCAGGCTCAGGCATCAGCCCGGGGTGGCTCAGGGCTCCAGGCCGCAGAGTGGGTTCCCCACCAGGCCACGCCGGGCTGCGAGCTCCCCGAGGGCCCGGGCTGAGCCCGGACATGCGCGGAGCCTCAGGGCCCCGGGCACGGCCCTCGTGCGGTCGGCACCCAAAGCTAGTGGACTGAACGGTCATGTTTCAGGAGAGTCAGAGAAAAATGGGTGACTGGGCACTGCTCGGAAACACGCTGGAAACAGGTTGAGATGGAACAGTTGACCTCTGACCCCGCGTCGCCGGACCGCCCCTGCCCTCGGCCCCTCCGGCCAGTCCACACCGGAGCCACGTCATTTTCCCAAAGTGCCAAGCTGATGTCATGGCACTGAAAAGAAACCAGTGTCCCTCTCTGGTGCTTCTGAGGTACAGACAGCCTTGCCCCGGCCCACAAGCCTCGAATCCAGGACTCCAAATGCCCGTCTTTTTGGCATCGAGGCATTTGGCTGCTCCTGCCTCTCGGGCATTCTCCTTGTCCCTTGTCCTGAGTCCACCCACGCGGCTGCTGAGCCTCTGACGCAGTCCGGCCCAACCCTTGCGTAACAGTCAGACAGGGAGAGGGTGTGGGCAGGTGCTGAGTGCGCCCGCTGGCCTCCAGGGCCGAGGGACATGCTGCGTAATTGCGGGTCTGGCCCCCACACCCTCCGCGGTAGCCGTAATGGCCCCTGTCCAGCCCCCCCTGCCCCAGCCCCTTCACACATGCTGCTCTCTCCTCTCGGGATACCTCCCTCCAGCTCTGCCTTCTTACCCTCCCACTCCTGCTCACGGCTGTCCCGCCCGGACGCAGCCCACGTTTACCGGCATCTGCAGCTCTTCCCGGCGATGCCTTCGCTGGTGCCTGGCCCCCGCGCCAGACGTAAGCCACGTGGAGACAGGCCTCCGCCCCGTCCGACGCTGGCACACACGCACGTGGCCTGCGTAGCGCACACGCATGCTGCACGGCCAGGCCGCCGTGCAGGGGTCACCTCGCCTTCGCCTGGGACCTCCTGGGGGCGGGGAGCACAATCTGTCACCCGCCCCCAGAGCGGGACGCGCAACGCCGAGCTGTGCGTTGACAACCGAAGGGGCAGCGGCGACCGTGCGGAGAAGTGGGCTCACCCCAGGGCCCGCCTCGTGCGCACGGCCCAGAGGCCCCCGTCGCGGGGGCCGACCCGGCTCTCCCCGCCTGTGTCGCTGTCCCTGGGCCCTGCCTGGCTCTTCCCGCCCTGCCTGTTCTGAAAATGAAAGTCCTGACTGAGTTAGAAGTGACCTGTGGCCAGTCACTGGGCCACGGAGGGCTTCCTCCCCTGGGGCGCGTGTGGCTTAGCGGACCCAGGTCCCAGCCGCCAGACACCTGCTCTTCCCCGCTCCACTGATACACTCAAGCCTCCCTCTCCTCCTGGACCTGCACCCAAAACCTACCCCACACCAAGGCCATCTCAAAGGTCACACCCTCTGTGGAACTGCCCCTTGGTCACTCTGTGCACCAGAGCCAAGCCATCTTGGCTGCTGGCTCCATTTGTCTGTCCTGATCCTCCCTTGAGTCTCCTCCTCTGGGCCCAGGAGGCTGATCCGTGGTGACTAACAGGGCCCCTGGCTCCCAGGCTCCTCCCCAGGGCTGTCTCCCTCCCCTCCCCACCTCAGGCCCCAGGCTGGGGCACCACACTGTCCCCTGAGATTTCCCTTCTCCCTGCTCGCCCCTCTGCAGATGGCACACCTGTTAAATTCTTCTCACATGACCCAGGTTGAAGGGGTCCTTTCCTGCCGGGGCCTGACCAATACACGTCCTGTATCAAGACAGCCACATAACAATGGTCTTATCAAATGGGTCCCCCGAAATGTCCCTCTCCTTGGCACCACTGTCTTCCTAGAGCACTAATTCCTGGGACCCCAGGGTCCAGTGTGGGGCTCAGCCTCAGGGGAAGCAGGAAGCCTCCCTCACCTGGAGGCAGAAGGCACAGTTGGCCTTATGCTATTGGGGACATCGGAGCCCATACCCTAGAGAGGACAGGGACATATGAGTGTCCCCAACCCGATTAATGCTAACCTCTAGAAGACACTTCTATAGACCCTCAAATGAGAGGGAGGATGGGGGAAGGTGGAAGAGGGGGAGGGAGGACGTAAAAATGTCCTTGACCCTGACACATGCCCAGACTCCTGTGGCAAAGTCACCCGCCCGTTCAGCATCTCAGGAACAACAGGAAGTGTGACTGTGTCTGAAGTTCGCAGGTGATTCTGAGAAGCAGCCAGGCTGGGTGAACAAATGAGCTGAAACTCCTACCGCCTCAGTGCGTTCGGCTCTACGACCTCACATGATCGGGTTCTTAGCACGTCCCAAGCCCTGACTCCACGCAGGTCCTTGGAACAGCCCGGAAAGAGTTCGGCAGGAGTGTATCATGAGCACCCCAGGCCTCCTCCTTGGCTCCCCAGACACTCTGCACCTAGAAGCTGCTGACCCCAAACCCAGACTTCATGAAGGTCAAAACCTCCCTGCACACAGGTCCCAAAGGGGCCCAGACCTAAGGGCAACGCCCCCACCCATCTCCGGCAAAAATCCCATTTACGTTCTCTGAGGCGGTAAATCCACGTTTGAATGAATTCCAGTCTTTATTGGGGTTTAACAAGAACCACACCGGTGTGTATCTTTGAGCTTTATCTACATGTCCCTTATAGAGTTATTAAAACACCAAAATATAATTTTAATAATCAGTGGGATTTTAATTAACGCATAATAATGATTCCCATTCGATCAGACTCCCCAGATCCAGAAAGCAATTACTCATCCACGACACTTAATTTGAAGTGTTACCACAGATTTGTATCTCCTGAAGCCACAAGAAGTTAGATCATAATATTACTTGTTAGAACTTATACAGCAAGTTCCCTTCAGAGAGGGAGCGAAGACCAGGTTCCGAGCGAGGCAGGAAGAAATGGAAAGTCTGGGAACCTACTGGGTGGTCTCAGGAGTGAAAACAGCCCCGCCGACTCTCGCCCTGAATGCTCCCTCACGCTGTGCCCGGGGGTCCCCAGCGTGGTCCGCTTCCGGGCGTGGAGGGCTCACTGTCCCAGAAAACAAGGTGCCACGTGCAACCTTGGGAAGTTTCTTCTGTTCTCTGAACCTCCGTGTTCCCATCTCTCAAGCGGGGAGAAGAGTCAGGTCGACCCACCTCCTCGTCACCACGCGTCCTGGGGAGCAGCTGCTGGGGACCGTGCCCCCACAGCGAAGGTCTCAGACAGGCAGGTGTTGAGGGTTCCCCTTGAAAAAGGTCTCCTGCCACGATTCCAGAGGACATTGGCAGAGGCCCCAGGGAACGGGGTTGGTAGGAAGGAAACGGGGACTCTGGTTTCTGGGGTACCTTCGAGACCAGGTCCCTTCAGAGACCCTGGGCTGCCTCCCACCCCCCTGCCACCTTCACTTCACAGGTGCCTCCCACTGGCTCCACTCACCCACTCCCCCCAACCCCGCCCCCCACCCCCGCAACCACAGTCTCCAGAAAGGGCCGAAGCATGGTGGCTCCAGGGGCAGGATCAGCGAGAGCTGAGCCCGCGGTCGATCCACGGCAGGGTCAGCCGAAGTGGAGAAGTGACACGCGCCCCGCAGAAACGCACGTCAGGTGCCGAGGGGACCCGCAGGGGGGTGGCTGCCGTGGCAGGACCCACGACGGCAGACGCTCAGGTCGGCCTCTGCTCCCAGCGCTCAGGGAACCACTTCCTCACGTGCGCACGCCGTCTCCTTCGCCAGGCGGGTGAGTGTCTTAAACGAGGTGGTATCATTCCACCAAGTCTCTTCCCCCGGCACAAAAATCGCCCCCCGATGGCTTAAGGCCATGATCCAGAAGGCGCCTTACTTGCTTCTGCGCTGCGGGTCTCAGCAGGATGACCCTGCCCCCGGGGTGTGGGCGGGGATGCTGGCGTAAAGCTACTGCACTGCCGGTCCCATGGAAGGACGGCACGGGATACTTGATGATGATAAGGAGTGACTGTGTTACCGGTTTATGTATTTATTATACGAGACTTTAATCATTATTTTAGATAAAATAACCACTTTTTTTTTTAATTTGCTGTAAAACAGTACAGCACGTTACCCCAGCAGCAGCCTCCTATGCCTCTGGTGTTTACTGATCCCTTGATTGCATCATTTTCTCTTGTGTCTGATTTGATCTCGGCCTGTTTCGTGCGTTTTATGCAGCCGAAGCGTCCAGCATTTGGAAAGTCGGCGGCAGTGGGCAGTAGGGATGTCCTAGGCTTTCACAGTACCGCTGACTCGCCCAGGACTTCGGCCCTGCAAGCTCTACGTGTGGTAAGTGTCCTGGACAGGTGGATCATTTTCTAATTTTTGTATCATGGTTTTACTGTACCTGTTCTAAGTTCAGATAATTTAGATACACAAACACTTACCATTGTGTTACAGTCGCCTCCCTATGATGTGCAGCCCAGGAGCATGATCTGTGTAGCAGGAAGCCCGGGCGTGTGGCCGGCTGGACCATCCAGCTCTGTATAAGTGCTCTGTCTCTGTGACATTTGCACAACAAAATCGCCTGTTGGCTCGTTTCTCAGAATGGATCCCATTATTAAGTGGCACATGAGGACAGCGACCGAAGCGCCCAATTAAGAGGCAGAGTTTGTCAACAAAACTAACAAAACAAATCCCAACTCTGCTGCCCACAAGAAACCTGCCTTAAACGTAAAGACGCTAACAGGTAAAAAGTGAAATGATTGGTAAAGAAATATACCAAACTAACACTAAACCGAAAAAAAAAAAAAAAAGGGTAGAGGTGGCCATATTAATATCGGAGAAAGCAGATTTCAAAGCAAAGAGTAACATTATGAAAAGAGGTTAATTCACCGAAAGGGCACACTAATGCCAGACGTTTGTGCCTCCAGTCACAGAACTTCGAACTATATGGAGCAAAACTCGTAGAGTTGCATGGAGAACTAGACAGATTGCTAATTGTACTTGAAGGTTTTCATATCCCCTTTTCAGTAAGTGACAGAATAAGTAGAGAGAAAGTCATTAAGGAGACTTGAACACCGTGAACCAGCGCCCTGACATTTGCAGAGTGCGCTGTCCTCCGGCAGTGAAATGCCCCTTCTTCCCAAGTGCCCGTGAAGCGCTCACCACAGAAGAACACTTTGTGGACCATAAAACAAGTCTCGATGTCCCAAGTCACACAAGTTATGTTCACTGACCACTGCCGAATTCAAGTAAACAGCACAATCTCCAAGAATGTGGAAACTAAGCAACACACTTCTAATGACTCATAGGCCAAAGGAGAAATCGAAAGGAAAATTCGGATGTGTTTAGAACTGAATAAAAATAAAATTGACCAAAATTTACAGGATGCTGTGGAAACAGCGCTTCAAACGCCCTCATCTGGAAAGAAAAAAAAAAAGATCTCAAATCAACGATTTAAATGTCCACCTGGAAGCACTCACTGAAGAAAAACAAATAAATTCAAAATTCAGCAAACAAAAGAAAGTAAAAATGATCAGAGGAGAAATCACAGGAATAAAAAAAAATAGAAATCAATAGAAAAAATCAATAAAATCATAAACTGGTTCTTTGACAAGATCAATAAAATTGATGAAACTCTAGCCGGATCGCTTTAGGAAAAAAAGAGAAAAGAAACAAATTACTAAAATCAAAAACAAAAGAGGTGACATCACTACAAATTCTACAAATATTAAAAGGAAAATCAGAAAATAATATTAAAATTTTTATGTCAACAATTAAACATGTTAAAATTTTTAAATTAATCATGTAATTAATCATATTAATAGACCAAAAAAGTAAAAACCGTATAATGATCTTAATAGATATATAAAAGCATTTGGCCAAATCAAGCATCTATTTTTTATTTTTAAAAAAACTTAAAAACTAGGAATAAAACAGTATTTCTTAGTCTGGTAAAGGGCATCTTCCAAAAACATACACTAACATCAAATTTAATGGTAAAAAACTGAATTCTTTCATCCTAAGATCAGGATTGTACTGGAAGTTCTAAGTGGCGCAGTAAGGCAAGAAAAAGAAATAAAAGAAATACAAATGGAAAAGAAAATGTATAACTGTTTTTATTCACCGACATAGCCTTCGTAGAATATCCTATGTAATATACAAAACAGTGACTAAAACTAATAAGTGACGACAGCAAGGTTGCCGGATACAAGATCAATACAAAAAACAATTCTATTATAGTTCTATATACTGGCAACAATGAAATTGAAATAAAAAAATTATTTACGACAACATAAAAAATAAAAAAGTTATTTATGATAACATGTTTAGTTGTTGACATAAAAATTTTAATATTATTTTCTGATTTTCCTTTTAATATCTGTAGAATTTGTAGTGATGTCACCTCCTTCATTTTTGAGGATAAATCTAACAAAAGATAAACAGAGCTGAACACAGAGAACTACAAAATATTGTTAAGAAAAATTAAAATATATAAATAAATGAAGACAAACTACTGTTAGGGTATCAGTTTTCCCCAATCTACAGATTCCATGTAATCCCAACCAACATCCCAGAAAGCTTTTTTACAGACAAAAACAAACTGACTCTAACATTTTTATAGAAGTGCAAAAAGACCTAGAATGGACAAAACAACTTTTAAAAAAGAACACAGTTGGCAGACAAACCCTATCTGACTTCAAGACTTATGAAGCTACTGTAATCAAGACAATATGGTATTGGTATCAAAATAGACAAACAGATCAGACTCCAGAACTAAACCCACATGTATATGGTTAAGTGACTTCAACAAAGATGTAAAGGTGATTCAGTGAAGGAAAGACAGTCTTTTCAACAAGTGGTATTAAAATAATAATAGCACAGATTCATAAATAACAATTAGTCATAACAGTTGCATGCAAAAAAAAGTGCAATCCATACCTCACACCATATACAGAAATTACCTCAAAAGAAATGTTCAACCAAAATGTAAAACATAAAACTATAAATCTTCTAGAAGAATATAAGAAAATCTTTGTAACCTTGGAATAACAAAGATTTCTTAGATACTACACAGAAGACACAATTCTTAAAGGAAAAAAATTGTAACTGATCCCATCAAAATTAAGAAGTTCTGCTCTTTAAAAGACACTTAAGAAACTAAAAAAGCCAGCCAGAGAATGGAACATTTGGGGGGGGGGGGGGGTTGCTATCTGGATCGCGGTGACAGTTTCATGGGTTGTACATGTATGTCAAAACTTATCAGTTGTACTCTGTAACTCTGTGTGGTTCCTTGCTTGTCAATAATACCTCAGTAAAGATGTCAAAGAATCATGATGTGAACAACCTTTCTGGCCCTGTGGCCCACCCTTTGACCTGGATCACTTCCTGGTCTCATACACCAGTGGGACCTTCTTGCTCTCAGGTTTCTGCCAGTCACTCCACATCACAGGTAGGAAAGGGACCCTTGTCACAGCCGAGTATCCTTGCAGCTGGCTCTGGCCTGGGTTTGTGTTCCCACCATCTGCCCCAACAGCCCTGGACTTGCCTGGGAACCTGGGCTCAGGCACAGGTGTAGCTCCGGGCTCAACACAGCACCTCACTGCTCTTCTGCCAACGCGCAAAGGGGGTGCCTGTCCCCCGCCCCTATCCCAAGCTCAGACTTCCAGCCCGGTCAACAGGCAGGACAGCTGCGTGCAAAGCCGGCACACAATGTGCACATTTGTGTATTTGTCCCGGGAGAGGCCCTCAAATTCTCTCCAGTCTTACTTTTGGCTCCCTCTTAATAATCTTGTTTATTTACTTTTTTGTCTGCACATAAGACCTAAAGCAATGTCTTATATATGTTAGGGTTTGTTTGTTTGTTTGTTTTGTTTGTTTGTTTGTTTGTTTTTTCCCAACATACAGTAGATTCCAAGATGGGGAAGGGATCCTAAATGAAATGCTGGCCAGCTAGAAGGGCGGCAGCATCCCTGAGCTACGAGGAACTTGGTCATGACGACCTGGGCAGGACACTCATTTTACAAGTGGGGAACCCAGAAGCCAGGGGAGAGACGAGATCTCACTAAGTGTCCGTTAGTGTCCCCAAGGTGGGACTTGAATCCCGTCTTCCAAACCCCCTAAGAGGCTCTTGCCATCATGTCACAGTTCAGAAAAGAGGCAGAATAACCACAAAAAGCAGACAGGAAATCTGGAAAGGGGCAGCATTCTGGGGACATTTGGCGTCAGTGAAAAACAACTGTCCCATATCGAAGCCACCACAATATTCTAGGTGGCAGTAGCTGATGTTCCCAACCGGAACCTGGAAATCCATGGACCGTACCTTCTGGCTACGAGCAAATTACTGACCTCGTATAGTAGTTAAAACAGATGGTGGCCCGGGTCTAAATCGCTGAGCACAACTTCCTGTTTCAAATCAGAAAACGCGGGTTTGAGCGCAGACTTCCCATGTCAATGTTTACCTGGAAACTAAGCACAGGTGTTGTTAAACATGCATCGGCACTTACACGGAATGAATTAAATATATGTAATAGTCCTAGTACTTTCTCATCGTCCTCAATGACGATGCCCTCCATGCATACCTTCCCCTTTGAAATCCATGGACGCCAGGCCATTGAGCCCTTTGGGACAGGGCTCCCGCCTGAGGCTGGGACACCTGGGTCCTCTCACCACCTTGTAACACCCGGTCTTTTCCATTCTTACCTCCATTATGCAGATCAGACCCTTGAAAGGCAGAGAGAGGAAGTCAGACTTGCCCAAGGTCATACCAATAATAACCTGCTGGCAAAATGTGGACTTGGACCCAGATCTCACACCAGAACTGTGTTTGTGTTGGGGCCAGTTTGTGTTGGGGCCCCCAAGGCAGAGTGAGGCAATGTTCAGTGAGAACAGAAGAAAACCCAAGGGGTTCTCAGATAAAGCAACCACCCCACTCCTAGGGGGTCACGGCAAAAACTCTGGCGTCTACCACTTCGTCGGAGAGGCAGACGTCACGCCAGATAAATGAGCACTTCAAATGTGCCATCCGTGCTCTGGAGGGGACGTGTGTGCCATTCAAAAGGCAGAGAGGAGGCACGTTTGAATTGAGAAGCCAGGGAGTTAGAGACGGCTCCTCAGCCGCACTGTTGATTTCATAAAGGGGATACCTCAAGCCCTGGAGGCGGAGGACCTTAGTGACACCCCCCACCCCCTCGGCTTTCTCTAACAGGGTTAAGCATTTCTACATGGTCCAAACCAACATGCCAGCTTCACTCAGTGTCTGTAAAGAGGCTAACGGCCTACTGGTGTCACTGGGAAATCTGCTGTGACCTTTTCCAATTCACTGTCACCACGAGTGTGTTTATCCCTTCCTGTTAGGAGCTGTCCGCATTGCTGTTACGTCCCCACCAGGTCACAGTCCCCTCCTGCTCTTCTTAGCAGGAACATGGCACACCAATGAGTGTTCCGACAGTTTTTACGATTGTTCCCAGTCCATGCGAATAACCATTCCCTCCTCTGTGGCTTCTTCTTTTCTGGTTTTTAAGCCTGTCTTGGAATGTCTTTTCTAACGGGGTCTGGGGCTGGGCCTGAAGCTGCTCTTCGTGAGTGACTAAAATCCATTCTTTTGAGCATGCGAATCGCAGCTCCTCCCACAAAAACAGAGAGACGGAGACAGAGAGGCAATGAGACTCACAGAGAGGAGCTTGTATTGCCTCTCGAGGTATTCAGGACCCTCTGGATAGCAAGTGGGTTTCTGTACTGCACAGAACAAGGGCACCGGAGCTCAAGTACAGTGACCAGCAAGCTTACAGATCACCTGCTAACAGGGACATAAGGAGTTATTTGTGAAGTAGCCTTGAAAGGGAGGGACAGAGGGAAGAGAAGGAGGAAGGGGAAGGAGGCATAATAAAAAGCCATCAGCATTTTGACAAACTGAATAGAAAAAGGGTGACTTTGTACACTTGTCCTACATGGAGGACTAAATGAAACGGACTCTGGTGATGACAAGTAAGACAGGTATAGGTTCCAAGAGCATGGTGGCCTCCCTGTACAGGTACAATACACAGACTGTCTTTAGAAGGCAGGTCTCAGTCCACTGACACCCAGCCCTGATGCTTGCTGTGCCCAGGCATCCGGGCAGGGTGCCTCTCCTCTCACACCATCTGCTGCTCTCTCTAGGAGCTCACCTCCGTCGGTGGCATATGAGTCTGAATACTTGTCCAACACCTTTCCAAATCCAGAGGATCCAAGGGGGAAGGTCAGGTTATGGCTATATATCCCCAGAGCCTGGTACAAGACATTGAGCTCAAGAAAGATCTGGAAGAGATGCCTCTTGGAGCAAAGCCTGCAAGCAGAGCAAGGTAATGGATGATGTCTATGATGATGATAGTGATGGTGATGATGGTGATAATAATGATGATGATGGTGATGGTGATGATGATGATGGTGATGGTGATGGTGATGGTGATGATGATGGTGATGATGATGATGGTAGTGACGATGATGGTGATGGTGATGGTGGTAATGATGGTAATGGTGATGGTGATAATAATGATGATGATGGTGATGGTGATGATGATGATGATGATGGTGATGGTGATGGTGATGATGATGGTGATGATGATGATGATGATGATGGTGATGGTGGTGATGATGATGATGATAAAACCTGTAGCCACCTGTTATTGACCACCTGCTCTATTCCAGTACCTGTGTAGGTGCCTCAGGTTCATCAGTTGCTAATTTCCAGGAGCCGTGCTTTGAGGTGAGGACTGACAACCTCACTTTATAAGAGAGAAAGGAAGCCTAGAGTGGTAGACTGACTTTCCCACGGCCTCAGAGCTAACTAATAACAGAGCCATGGCTGACCTCAGTTCACACCCTACCCCCTGACTGTCTTGAAGGGGCCCTGCATAGATCAGGTGGCTGAAGATGCAGGGAGGGAGGAGGGAGCAAGAAGTGCAGCCTCAGCACTTCGCTGGCCCAGTCAGCAGGTTCTGCAGGGCTGGCCCAACCCACAGCCACAGATCTGCCCCTACCAGCCAATCAGCCCATGGCAGGAAGCTCCTGCAACTCCTCTGCCCTTATCTCCTGGCATTGCTGCTTTGCAAGGTCATGATCACAGCACCTTATCGGAACATCTTCACCTCTTGGGGACAGCCCAGCAAGCTCAGAACAGCAATTTCCTTTATATCTTTCCCCAGAAGCCCCCCTCACAGGCATCACAAATTAACACCAGAAACCCCAAACTGAAACTTGACGGTGGGGTTGGGGGGAGCTTCCACATAGGGCCTGGCCAAGACCAGAGGCCACAAGGAAATATAGGTAGCAAAAACCTTTTCCTCCTTCTCTAGCTGGTAAGCTCCTGACTACCCCACAGAACCTCAGCTCGGACGCCCTTCCCCCCAGAAGACTGCCAGCGCCTCTCCCACCCCAGTTATAGTGGTCAGCGCTTCAACCACACCTGTCCGCTTGTCTCGCTGGACTGTAATTATTTGGTTTTGTGTCTGTCTTCCCCGCCAGACTACAACCTGAAGGGCATAGACTTCCTCCTGGTGCAAATATAGGTTAACCACTTAGAGTGAATATAAGATTTAATCACGGTCGATCAAGCTACCAGCTCTGTGACCTTGAGCGAGATCGCCTTTCTGAACCAGTTCACACATCTGTACAATGGAGATAAAACAGGCCTCTCTGTCACTGTGGGAATTAATCGTTTCAAGTGCTAGATATGTAGCAGACACTTAATAAACACTGGTGTCGCTCCCTCCCCTCTCCCACCCTCCCAAGACAGCACGATACCTAGCACATTGAGTTTCAAACCAATGTTTGTTTAAAAGAATCCCTGAATGGATGGAATTCATTGAAATGCTGAGATTTGACTCAATACACAATCCATAGAACAAAGAGAGACCTGACTCAATGACTCAAGCAAGAGCCCTCAGCTCTCTGCCAAAGAAATGGGTCCATGCAGCCTGATCGTACTACTCCTGTTTCCTCTTCATGAACTCACAGAAAGACTACATTTCCCAGCATCCCATGCAGTTGGTAGGGCCATGTGACTAGGTTCAGGCCAGTGAAATGTGGGTCAACACGATGGGCACCTTCTATCCCAGCTCTAAACTACTCCGCATGGTGCTCTGTTCTCTCTCTCTCTCTCTCACTATCCTTATGGCTGCAGCCATATGATGAAAGGAAACAGTTTCCTGGGTCAATGCTTAGAGGAGAGCCACCAACCCTCAGTGGATGCTAACATGAGTAAAAAATAAACTTTCACCATGGTAAGTCACTGACATGCCAGTTTTCTGTTGGAGCAACTAGTGTTACTTATCCTAATAGGTAGAAGGGGGATGCAACTTTTTTTAAATTCTGAAATACAGGGCACCAGTTCCTCAGTCCAGAGGCGAAGAGTGAAGAAACAGACATATTAGGATGGACGGAGGGCATCGGGGTTATGTAGGGCAAGCGTTTTCTGAGACAGCTGCCTGCGAGCATTTCGAGGGTGGAACCTGGGCTTACTAAACTGGTAGCTCTAGGGAAGAAGTGTAAACACAGAACACTAACCTGTGTATATCAGATGCATTTGGATGCATCTGGGAAAACGTATAAAGAAAGACAGAAGCTCAGGAAAGAACCGACAGGCAGAGGCGAAGGGGACTAGGAAGTCCAGAAAACTGGGGCTTTGCCAGGTTGGAAACTCCAGCCGCTTCTAATCCGAAATAGAAATGGAATTTTAAAATGCTGGAGGAGCAAAGGCCCAGTAAATCTTCTGAATTGGGTAAAGTGACTTAAGCGAAGACCAGATTAAGGGTGTGGCCTTTCTGCTCAAGCCAGGGAGAGTCTGGGGTGTGGTTATTGGCACACAGAATGGGGCAAAGCAAGCTGATCAGAAGCTTATGAAGTTCTTGAGGAAATGCATTGCCAAAGAAACCAAAAGTGAATGTTAAAAGCTTTTCACTACCATATACTTAAAACACATTGTTGTTGTTTTCTAGA
Source organism: Eonycteris spelaea (assembly GCA_003508835.1). Lineage (NCBI taxonomy): Eukaryota > Metazoa > Chordata > Mammalia > Chiroptera > Pteropodidae > Eonycteris > Eonycteris spelaea. The sequence goes on along the minus strand of PUFA01000009.1, from coordinate 2,146,528 downwards.
AGAAAACATAGGTGAACATCTTCAAAAACTTGAGTTAGGTAACAAGACCCGAAAATATAATCTTAGACAAAAACTTACTAAATTAGACCTCGCCAAAATTAAAACTTCTGCTCTTCAAAAGGCAGCGTTTAAAAACTTAAGAGACAAGCCAAGAACAGGGAGAATATATCTGCAAATCACACTACCTCGTAAAGAACTTGTATTCCTGATATATAAGGAACCCTCCCAACTCAAAGTAAAGGAACAACTTAATAACAGAATGGAAAAAAGATCCGAAGAGACGTATTATTGAAGAAGATGCGTGGATGGCAGGTAAACTCATGAAAAGATGATTGCTATCATTAGTTATGAGGGAGATGCAAACTTATTAGAATGGCTCAAATAAAAAAGACAGAATACCGACCCTCGAAAAGGAGAGAAAGCGACCAGTTCCGCTGCCCACCGTGGCAAAAACAGCGTGGCTGCTTTGGAAGGCAGTTTAGCGGTTTCCCACGAAATAAAACATGCCTTTGCCGCAGCACCCAGCAAGGCCATTCCTAGGTTTTGACCCAAGGAAACACCCTAGGTGCGAACAAAACTCTGCGTGTGAATGTTCACAGACACCTTATTCATGTTCTAGCCCCAAACTGGAACCAAGTAAAATTCTTCGACATGACTCCCATACCAGGGAATACTACTTAGCAATAAAAAATAAAATAAAATAAAAATTTGAACTCTCCATACACACAGCCAGCATGCATCTCAAACACATTATGCTAGCAAATGGAGTTCAACTCAAAAGCTACGTGCTGTGTGATGTCAAAGTGGGTCAGGGTTGTCAGGGACTGGGGGGGGGTGGTGAGGGGGTGGAGGGTGGGAAGGTCGACCACAAAGAAGAATGGGGAAAATTGGGAGGGCGTGATGGAACGCTTCTAAATCTCAACTGCGGTGGCAGCTGTGTGATTATATGTGTTTACCAAAACCCACGTAACAGTTATCCACTAAACGGTGAATTTTATCTCATTTAAATTATACCTCAATTTAAAAAATATTTTTGAAAGAGCTCATGGTAGGCAATCGATAATCGCTTAGCATTAAACACGCACATACACACACGTGTGCGCATTTAAGCCCCCAACCTTTCCTTGAGCGGGAGGTGGGCTTCGAAGCCCGCATTGCCCCCCAAGGAGGGCTTGTTCCCAGCAACCACTTTGAGAAAAAAGAACGTGGCCAAGGAGAGGAATGGAAAGGGGGAGCCCCGAAAGTGTGGAGCCAGGAGCTACGGAGAGCCCTAGAGCAAGGACTATCCCCTAAAGACCAGTATCCAGACCTGCCTGAGGACCCCGCGTGCAGGGGGCTTGCACAGCGTCCACCAAGGCCGAGATTCCAGACCTGCTACACGTCGGGGTGCTGTCACCCCATTTGCCCAGGTTCCTGACGGAAGAGTTTCTTGCGACCCTACAGCCCCTGTGCCGCCACTGCGTGTTGGACACACGGCGACAGGCAGCTTGTCTTTGTCGCTAAGTCACCAGGCCACGAAGAGCCACAGTGGAACCAGGTGGAGAGGGTTCTGTGCCCTCCAGAAACCTGGGCTGTAAGCTGGGTGTCAGGACTAGATGGTTTTGGGGGCGCGTTTCCCTGCAGGGGCCGTGACTGTCGTCTCCAGGTGGAACGATGAGTCACAGCTATTTGACGAGGAGAAAGGGAGAGGACGGCAGAGCCTGGCCAGAGGCTCGTCAGCCCGTCCCCACCTCCGGGACGCACGGAAAGATGGCGGCTCGGAGCCCCGCCACAGGCAGCTCTGGGTCACGTGACTGCGCTCCAGCCAATGAACGTGAGCAGCAGCCGTGTTCGCCCGTCTTCGCCGGGTCCCTTCACGCTCCCACGTTGCCTTCCGTTGTCCCCTTCTCTTCATTCCAGGTGGCTGGAAGCGTCGGGCCTAACACAACAGAGCCACGCGGTGGAAGGAACCAGGGTCCCTGAGTCTCGACCTGGACGGGGGCTGCCCGGACGGCCCCTGATTCTCCTCACACGTCACGAGAGGAGACCGAAGCGCCTGAGAGCTGGTTTGGGGATTGTTGTTGAGCAGCCGGCGTTGCTTATGATGTACGCGGCCGGCGACAAGCAAGCGTGCGTGAGCTGCGCATGAGCATGACGAACGTGAGCAACGGGCGACACCCTAGGAGCCCGCGTGGCTCCTGCAGGAGCACCTGCAGCGCGGAAATGGACAGACGTCCACGCGAGGACGGCCCCTCCAGGGAGGAGCGTGGTCGCTCACAACTCCTACGAGCGCAAGTCACTCGGCTCCGGCGACGGGCTTCAACCGGCCTCTGAACCACAGCACGACGGGGCCCCTAAAACGCCTGCCCCTCTGCAGAGGATCAAGGGCACAGGAGACCAGGGGCAGGTGTACAGGAACAAATGGCCAACAGGGACAGTCCGTCATTCACTGACCGATCAGAGGCCCCGGATTCTGGGAGAAAGTCCCGCCAGGTGAGGCGGGGGCCAGTCTCAGGGGCCAGGGTGGCCTGGATCACCCGGAAGCGCCTCCTACAGGGGCCCCAGTCCACAGACTATGGACCCAGTTAGGAAACCAGGACCTGGGACAAGGCCGAACCCACGGGCTACGCGCTGTCCACAAGGCCGGGCGGGCTAACCCCACAGAGGGACGGTGCCCAGCTGGGCATGGAGGGGTCCTTGCTCCAAACAGTGACCATCCCAGAGCCCAGCACTGGGCTGAGCTTGAGGGCGTGGAGGTCCCCAGGAGGAGCGGGAGAAGCTCGGGGGGTGGTGGAGCCAAGTGGGACCTGCTATGCGATTGCCTCGTAAGAGCTTCATCGAAGCTCCCCGGTCGGTAACGAAGGGTGTCCGGGTGTCAGTGGGGCTTCGGAGGATGGCAAGACTAGAAGCTCAAACGGGAGCAAGACAAAGGAGCACAGCCCGAGACCCGCCCAGATGCAGACGGCGCTCGGAGCGGTTGCCTGCCCGCGGACAGGAACCCACCTGTGAGCTCCCTCAAAACGAGGCCCCGCGTCTGCGTCTCCCCGTGTCTCGCACTCTGCGTAGCACCCGAGGTGACGGGCAGACAGGTGTCTACTGTGAAGACAGAGGTCACGGAAAGCACGATCCGCCCTTTGCGTGATGAAACAGTGCTTCGCATTTCCACAGAGCGGGGACGGTTCCCGACTGCGTCCCCGCCTGCCGTCCATGGGTCTTCCAAACCCCCCGGGAGGCGCAGGTCCGCTCTCTGCGGCTGGCAGACGTGTAAAGAGAGGTCCGAGCGGTGACATGAGAAGGAAGTGGCACCTGTGGAGCAAGGCTGTCACCCTCAGCATGACAGACACTTGAGGCCAGACATTCCTCGTCACGGGGCTTTCATGACACAGGACGTTCAGCTGCAGCCCCAGCCTCTCCCTGGGAGAAGTCAGGAGCAACACCCCCGCACCGGCTGCGATCATCGAGATCGTCTGCAGACGTCAGCCAACGTCGCCTGGGGAGCGGAACCCTGGGTAAGAATCGCTGTCTTTGGGGCAGTGGGGACGGGCGCTAACTCACAGGCCCCGGAGAGCTGTCCACGGTCCCTCGTCTGAAACCCTCGAGACCCAACGTGATTTAGAATCCAGAATAGTCTGGGTTTTTAAAAAAAGTCCCTTGGTAATGCCCCAGTGTTGTCTGGGCAGCCTCCCGTCACCCCAGACATTACCGTTCCTGCGGCACAATGAGCGACTATCTGCATTAAGCAGGATAAATAAAGATTACGCATCTTCTCACGTCGGTTCTGGTCCGGTCTTGCTGCCAAATGAGTCAGCCCTCAACCTGTAGAAGAAATGACTTCTGGAGCTTTCTGGATTTCAAAACTGCAGACGGTTCATAAGCAAAGGCGTCCCGGGGAGGCGGAGGGGCATGCGGAGGGGCATGCCCACGGTCACGTGACGGTCCCTGCGGACCAGTCTCGTGGCCCTCCACATCCCCTCTCTGCCGGCCTCTTCTCTGCCGAGGCCCCGCGCTGACCCCGGCTCCCCTGGGGGCATCCCGCCCCCGTCGACTTCACTGGCCCTGCTCTTGTTCTGTCTGATTTGGGTTTTCCCACGTGCGATCAAGCTTCCCACACGAACCAACCCACAAGAAGAAAATAAAGTAAGGTTAGACACCCGAGGACTTCGGAACCATCAAGAGAAAAGAGGAAAGAAAAGGAGGCAGAGTGGGGAGACCTCCCACCGCCCGAGAATCATCTGGAAGACCAGCTTCACGGGCTTCCCAGACAGGTGTAGGGGTGCACTCGGACAGGGGAGGTGGGCCCTCCATAGCAGCCCATGCCTTAGACCCGCGGTCCCCATGACAAGACCCCACGCTAAAGAAAATCTCATGGGGTCAGGTCTGTTTACTCATATTTGTCCCCAAAAATCGAGCTGTGAAAACCGTCAACCTCACCCAAGGCTTAGGGACAGGGATTTGTCTCCAGCTCGAGAAGTGTGTCCCTTGCCTTTGCCATGGGGACCAATCAGAGGATGAGACGATCCACGGGGTGCAGGAGTCCGTGGTATCTGGCCATCTGGGGGCCCCCGCTTCTCTCGGCCTGCTGTGGAGGCGAGGGAGGTTTTTTTCCAGAGCTTGGTGAAGCTCCATATGGTCGAGATCAAAGGTGTTGCTGGGTGCATGGTTCTGCTTTATTTCCAAGCACTGCTGTTAATTAGAAAACAAGATCAGAGGCAGTATTAAAATCCAATTAAATTGATATGAACAGATTGCCAAGTGATGTTCACTAATGTATAATTGAGCACCATGCAAATTTCGGTGGCTGCCTTTTGTTTTGTTCCCCCACACTCCGGAATGAACGATGAGGCTGTGAAGTTTCCCTTCATTGTGAAAAACAAACAAGTTAATGCATTGATCCAGGGGGTATTGCTCTGGTGATCGATGAAAATGGAAGAGGAATGGCAAAGTGTGACTTTCTGAAGGGAGGGGCCAAGGAGTCTTTGATTCCTCTCTTTTTTCCTCCCGTCAGCTCCATATCCATTTATTATGCAGGGTGTCAAGCCTCGCTTGCTGTTGACATTCCATCATTAACGGTCCAGAGAGAGTTCCTGCGGATTGCAAGGATGGATAGGAACAAATTTGGGAAGTTTGGAAGTCAAACGCCGCAGACAGGGAAGACACTAGGTGCAGGGAGGTTTTGCGTTCCTATCAATGGCTTGGTTGTGCCTTTGCGTCTTCAAAGAAGGGACCCTGTCCCGATTTGGGATCATGAGCAAGACCCCCAGGATATGGAATCTGGAGAAGTTAGCAGGAAGGGGAGGAAAGGCCAGTGTTACCGGTAAAGGTGAGGTGACGGCCTCCCATAAGAAGCTGTTGGCATAAACATGCGCCAAGAGTCGCCTGCTATTGTTGCAAAATCAAATTGTTAGCTCACTGTGGAGATAGCAGGTTTGTTGTGAGCATGCTGTCAGCGTTCATGTAAAAAAAAAAAAAAAAAAAAAGTACCACCGAGGAATCGAGAAAAGACAACGGCGGATGGCAGTGTCTACATATTCATGATATGCTTGTAGCGTTTGGATTTTTGTGTTAAATCCCTAGAGAAAAGGGAAATCTAATCAGCTCACTCCCAGGATTGCAACTGGTGAACGAGGCCGTGAGGAAGACTCGGAGATACGCCAGAGCCTGGCCTTGACCCTCAGGCACCCAGAAAGGAAGCAGGAAGTGTGGATAAATGAGCCGCGGGACACAGAGCAGGCCAGGCGGGGCAGCTTCGCGCATCCTGGCCCTGCTGGCCCGTCTCTATCAGAAGCCGGGTTGGTGCAGGGAGACCACCTGCCGGCCACAGACATCAGGGCTGGCGACCACAGCTCCAGGGGGGCCCCCCGTTGTCTCAGCCGCCCCATTCCTTGTGCCCGCGAGAGGCTCAGGTAGGGACATGTGACCCGCGTAGCCAGTGGGATGTGACGTGATGGGCCTCGCCCAGGGGCTGCTGTGGAAAGTCCTTCTGATGAGGGACCGAGAGTCGCTGCTGCCGCCATCTTGCTCCCAGACCGAGGTGACGCGCACACGTCCGGCACAACCTGGAGAACCCCGACGGGGGCAGGACGGAGGGGCGCTTCCGGAAGGACGTGGCCGTCCGCGGCCCGTTGGCACCAGCGCGAAGCGGGCGGGGTCTGGATCCTCCATTCGCTTCGCAGAGGCCCCAGGGCCGGGTCCAGGTCACGAGCAGCCTCGGCTCATTTCCATAGAAAGAGAAGGAAAGTGACACTTGCGAAGTGGCTCAGCTCTGCGCTTCCCAAATCGTGACTCCTGAGAAGAAAGGGGTGAGTCCCATGGAGGTCTGTCCAGGTAGAGTTAGGGCCCAAACAGTGGAGCAGGGTGGGGGCGAGGAGGGCAGGTCCTCGAGGAAGCAGAGCCAGCATCGCAGGGCGGGGCGCGGGCCGGACCCCAGCCGGGCCAGGACGGGCGCGTTGACGGTGGGTGGCAAAGGCCGGCTGTGTGGCGGTGTGGCCTGCAGGGCGAGGTCACCTGTGGGAGCCGCTCAGGCAATGTCTGGGAAAGACAATGGACACAGGACATGGATGAGCAACTTGCGACAAAGGGAAAAACACATGAATTCTGACATTATAAAACACAAATGCAAAGTGGAACGACGAGGTCCTCTGTCTTCTTACCAAGTCAGCGGTTTGTCTGTTTGGTTTTTGTGACGATTAGTAACAGCATTGGCTGGGGAGCAACAGAATGGGGGGTCCCAAAAACTGTTCCTGAAAGCCCAATTTCGGTCCTCCCTGGAGGTCAATTTAGCGATTTAAATCGACAGGCTGAAAAGATCCACACCCCTCCCCAGAAATGCATCCTAAGGAACGAGCAAGACAGAAAAAGATGTATCCGTAAGAATATTCGCTGTGGTATTATAAATCAAGCAAAATGCCGAAATCACCATAAGTTCAAATCGTGGGACATCAGATACAAATAACAGGTGGTATAGCTTTACGAAGGGACAGGTTGAAAAAGATGTAGAAGACTCAGGCTTTGGAAATATGTTCATGAGAGGCGGTTCACTGGGGGGCGCAGAAAATAAACAGTTGTTATATGTGATCTTCTTCAAAAGCAAAAACCAGAACAATACGATGTGGCTCGCTTCACTCTTAGAGGGGCACATGCGGAAATGTTCCTTTATTATTCACTTCCCCTCACTCTCCAGCATTGAAGAGGGTTCGATTCACAAGTCACGTTTAAAATCCGATGTCCTCCTCTATCCTCCGGCATCTCCAGCCCCTGGGATCCTAACGAAATGTTCTTTCCTGTGCCACCCGAACCCCCTCTGCACCTCATCTCGCCTGCTCCGTGCCCAGCCCTGCACGATGTTCACCCAGCATGCCACGGTGCCGGGACCCTCCTCGCCCCTCTCTGAGGGTGCGGGTCTCCCGCTCAGACTCCCTCCTACCTGAAGCCTTGCGGAGGGCACGAGCTCAGGGGCGTCGCTCCGAGATCTGAGGATGACCTTTAGCATTAGTGTCACCCACCAACCCTAAACATGCAGTGTTCCCTGTTGCTTCCTGTTCACATGCTGGCTCGACGGGGAACCTCAGTTTGCTCACCGCCTCCCTGAGGGACACTTCCTGGAAGCTGTGGCAGCACAGGGCCCGGTGCCTGGACCCTGCTCCTCAGTGAATGTGTCTTAGTTCCTTACCTCCTGCCCCCCTCCTCATCACGCCTTGAGAGTCAGGAGTTAAACCGAACCACCCAGGTAGCACACGCAATGGGTGGAGGAGTGTCTTCTGAAGTGGACGGACGCCCCTGGGGTCTGAAGAAGGCTCCACATCGCAGGAGAGGCTCAAGGACAAGGGGTCACATTCCTAGATCCCCTCAGACCTCAGGACGCCTCGCAGAGGAGACGGCCCCCCTCCCCAGGCTTGGCGGCCTGCCTTCCGATCACGCACGCGACTTCCCACCCCATGGCGCAGCGTCCACATCACGAAGGACGACCCCCGGCAGAGCTGCCTCCTCGAGGGCCCAGGCAAACTGCTAACGGACATTCAGAAGCACTGCGAGATGCCACCGCGCACCCCCGAAAATAGCCCAAACTAGAAAGACCAACGATGCCAAATGTCGGCGAGGCTGCAAAGCTCATGCAACGTTCCCACGCTGCTGGTGGGAGCGGGAGGGGGGTGGGGCAAAGTGATGCAGCTGTTTTGGAAAATAACCTGCACTTCCTTAGGAGGAAAAGCATAGCCTCACAACCCAGCAATTCCGCCCCTTGATATCTACCCAAGAGACTTGCACACATCGTTATACTAGCTAGCTATAAGCAATTCAAATATCCGGCAATGCGAGAATGAATAATGAAACGGGGGGATAACTCGATGAATTAATTCATGTGATGGGATCTTCTCCCACAATACGAAGGGATGGGCCACAGCTACGGGCGGCGACGCGGACGAATCCCGCAGGCGCAGGCTCCGTGAAAGGGACTAGAAGCACAAGAACCCGTACGAGTCCGTCTATTTGAAGTTCTAGAAGGAGAAAACTCATCGTGGCGAAGACTAGGCATGGCGATTGCCCCTGGCTCGGGGGGAGGGAGGGGGTGGGTCGCTAAGGGACCAGAGGGGACTCGACGGGGCGTGGCAGTGCCCTGCGCTTACCTCGAGATGGTGGGCAGAAATGGCCACATTTGTCAAAACTCGCACGGGTACGACTTTGAGGATCTGAAACCCACAATCGCACCTCACTATGGAAACAGCAGTGGCCCAGCACACAGCCGGCACTCCGTAGCGTCATGACATTACCGTCCTTGTGACGGCTGCCCTAGCGCTGCCGCTCATGGGACGGCGGAGTCGGGGGCCCTGGGAAATGCCCAGTCCAAGGGTCCTCGAGCACGTTCGTGCCACGGACCCTCTGACACGTGGGTGACCCCCGGGTCTGTCCTCAGGATGTAGTTTGCCTGCATAAAACAAAACACGGGTGATGACAAAGGGAGCCACTTACTCTGAAAGTTATCAAATATTAAAAACAGACTCGTGACCCAGAGGTGCGTGCGCTCGTTATTCACGCATTAAACAACAAGCCCGACCAGAGCGTGTCACCACAGCCATCATTTCACAGTAGCGGGAGTGGAAGTGGCATTTGGAAATCTCTGTACCAACTGCAGCGGAAGAATGAAACAAGCGAGGAATCCCGTTGGGAACAGTCACAGACGCAACGCCCAGAGAGCCCTCTCCCGCTCACGGAGGGCTCCACCACCGCTCAGAGAGACCGTGGCGCGATGTCACTTTTTCTTGGCCAGGTTCCCAGACCTATCCGTAGCCCCGCCTCCCCCTGAGACCCTGTCCTGGTGCAGCCCCCTCTGTCGGCCAAGGCATCGGATACAGAGGCAGAGAGGAGAGCTGTTCTTCCAAAGCTGCACCAAGTCTGAGCCCAGAGCCCCGTGCCCCGCCTCCCAGGCCAGCCCTCCGTCCTTCAGAGAGGGACTATGTAAGACTTAGCACAGAGCCTGGCATGAGGGGGTCTTGTCACCGAAGACAAGGGCGCCTATGATTTGTCGGTGCTGGGGCAGGCAGAGGTAGGAATGCACATGCGTACCTGCACAAACACACACACACATGCGTGCACACTCGTTCACACTCACACACTCCAGCCCTGCCTGATTCAGCAGTGCAGGGCTCGGCTCGGGGGGCTCCCCAGGACCTTGCAGCCCCTGCCAGGCCCCGGCCCAGAACGGGGGCACCCCCGCAGCAGCAGCAGCGGTCAGCAGGCCGGTCCGCCCCAGGCCGGCGGGCTGGCAGCCGGCGCGCCCACGAGCGCGGGGCCTCTGCCCATATTAACACCCCGCCGAGATAATTCTTCTCCGGGCTTCTTTTTCTGGCCACCAAGTGGGCCTGCCACCACAGCGCTGTTTTTCATCTTGTTAATTGAGTCATTTGTTTCGTTAAAAGGTGAAACTTTATCAGGGCTTATGTGCCAAGTGTGAGAAGGTATATTTAACGATACATCAAATGGCTACAGCTTCGAGTGCCTCGAAGTGCTGGGACGGGGGAGAGGGAGGGGGAAGGAGGGGGAAGGAGGGGGAAGGAGGGGGGAGGAGGGGGAGGAGGGGGGAGGAGGGAGGGGGGAGTGACACAGAACAAACCTGACCCCGTGCAATTCACTCACGCTGATTTCAAAGCAGCCATCAGTCAGATCCCAGCCACGTGGGCCTCGGCGTGCACACAGCGGCCAGACATGCACGGCACGGGACGGTGGGGGCTTCAGACCCGTCCCCAGGGTGTCCCGGCAGCCCTGTCCCCGACTCCGAGAGCTTTGGGGAAGACCCTGCCGCGGGATGGCTGCGGCGTGTCGGGCGCAGGCCTGGCGGGCGGCAGCTTCCGCGATGACCGTCTCCCCGTGACCGCAGGCCCAGCTCCTCCTCTCCGTTCCTGAGATGCCCTCGCGGAGCTCGGGTGGCCCTCCCCGTGGGCTGTGGGCGGGCGAGGCCCGCACCATGGACACTGGCCACTTCCCCCGCTGTGCATCCTGACACAGGGAGCCGGGAGCCAGGAGCAGGCTGCCTCCCTCTGGCCCCTGCCGGCTTTCTCCCGGAAACGCACGACCGGCCGGCAGAGCCGTGGGCGGTTCTGTCAGCCGGATGGCCGCCCGCCCTCTGATCAGCAGGCTGCTCCTCGACTCCATTCTGACACATTGATTGGGCCCCAGCCGTGGGCCAGGCCCACGCAGGCCACAAGGAGGCCCCGAGGAGCACGCGTTTTCCGTCTCCAGGGCGGGAGCCAGGCTGGGTCCCTCGCCTGCCCACATCGGATGCCCAGGGCCCGACACACACCTCGTGATCGTGCAGTCACCGGGCACGCGACGCCACTGGGGAGCACGTGAGCCCAAAGACGCCAACCGCATCCTACGCGGACAAAGTCCCCCACCCCAAGAAAATGAGGGCCAAGGCCCCCCGTTCCAGCGCGAGCTCAGGCCTCCCCACCTCCAGCCGCGCGGACGGCCGGGTCTTCCTAGGGCTTCTCCGCGCCGCCTCCTGCCTGTGTCCCGGGGGGTGGTTTCTGAAACGTCAGGGGCAGGGTGTGCTTTGCTTTCCAGCAGCCCCCAGCGGTGCCCGCAGGTGCGCCGGCCGCGTGCTGCGTGAGCACCTGCCCGCCTCCCCTCGGCCTGACCCGGAGGGGGCGTCCGAGACCACGTGAGAACCGCACCGTGTAACACGCCAGCCCCGGTGCTGGGGGGTCCGTTTACCCTCACCGCCACCGGCCACCCCGCCCCTCGACTACGTGGCTGGGGGGTGGGGGGCTGACGGCTGACGGGAGCCGTCGACAGGAGCCCTTGTTCCTCCCTGAAGGAACGGGCAGCCTCGAGTTTGGTCTTTCGGTCCATTGAAATATCTTGGTTAAGAGGGGCGCCCCCAACGGCCGGAGCAGGGGGGCGCAGCTCAGCACAGCAGCGACCCCGAACCCCCACGTCTGCGCTCACCCCCAGCCCCACTCCCGGCTGCCAGCCCCTCACGTGCGGGCGGTCCTCACCCTCCCGACACCGCGCCCTGGCAACACCGATCAGGCCCGTTTCACAGAGAAGGGGAGTCAGGCTTCGAAGGGGAATCTGGTGTTTTCAGCTGCCTGGTACCGAGCGCTTCCTGTGTGGCACAGGACCCATGACCGGACGTGCGACACCCTCTCTAACCCTGGCACTAACTCTGCCCATTCGGGGTGATGAATCCATCCCACAGACATGGGCATCGGGGCTCAGGGCCGTGCAGAATTGTCCCGGTATCACACGGCTGGGGGAAAGTACCAGAGTCAAGTCCAAACCGAGGTTCCCCGAACTCCCCAGAAGGCCCACAAGGCAGACGCTGTCGGGGTCATCGTGAAGTCCCCCATCCTGGCCCTGCTGTGACCTGCCACTCCATCCGGCTCGCTCGGCCCACCGGCCCTGTTCCTCGTGGCGAGTGCACCTGTCCGTGAGGCCGTCCTGCCCGGAACATCACGGGCTCTTTGTGGCCATGCCGTCCTGGCACGCCCGAGCCAGCCCAGGCGGGACACCGCGCAGGGCCTCGTGACGCGGTGAGGCCACGCCAGCCACCCAGACCCCAGCTCCTTTGTTCAGTCTGCGATGCAATGGCTTTTCGCAGCGGAAGGCAAAATAAAAGGGGACGTTCGCGGGGGAATCGCGGGGAGCCGCAGCCCTAGCGGAAACCCTCCGCTCCCCACAGACGCAGCCGGAGGCCCGGAGGGGAAGCGTCTTGCCCAAGGTCATAAAAGATGGGGGGGGAGGGTGCGACGTAGCAAGAATGTGACCCAGAAATGGGATTCGCAGGCCCTTCCCGCCTCGCCTCGTGTTTAACCACCCAGTTGGTGATGTTCGACCGTTTATATTTAATGTCATTTTTCCTAAGTTAGATTTAAATCTGCCATCTTACGATTTTACTTTTCTATTTGTCCAGTCTGCTGTTGCTCTTTTTCTTTGACTCGGCCTTATTTTGGACCATGGAGTATTTTTTGCGTCACCTTTCACCTCCTTCGTTGGATTATCAGCCATGACTCTATTTCACGTGGCTCTTCTAACTTGTCACAATCTGACTGGAAGCGATACTTTACGTCTTCACGTACAGGATGAAAACCTTACGCTAAACTGCAAACGGAGATAATGTGAGGAAGCCTCGCCACGCGGTGCTGTGAGCGCCTCCGAAGGGTCTCAGAAGGCTCCAAAGGAGTGACCTATGTGTGGGACCAAGAAACGAGAAGACCTTCCAGGTCCGGGAAACGGCGTGTGCTCAGCCGCCGAGGCAGGAGGGGGCAGCTCTGGCTTCCACTAGCTTCTCCACACCCCCCGCTATGCACCCCACACCCGGTCACCCTCAGTCTTCCCTGTGCTTCCTCATCTCATTGTCTGTGTGGCTCCTCCTGTCCCTGGGGCCCCCTGGGGCCGATTCCAGCGGCGCCTCCTCCGTGAAGTCCTCAGTAACTCACCAGACACTTGGCCACTCGCTGCTCTGTGGCCCCACGACACCACACACACGTCTTCTCTCTGGTGTTTATCACGTCTGACAACATCCACGCCTCTGGCTTTCCCTCTGAATTGCAAGCTCTTTGATTCCAAGGACCCGGCTTGGTTCGGTTGGTTCGGTTCGGTTCGGTTTCTGTCTCCGACTCCCCCGCCTTCCGGCACGTGGTAGGCCCTCTGCAAGTGGAGACTGTCGCATTAAAAGGTTGACTCGGGCTTGTCAGCCTTGGCACTAGACAGTTTGGTACTTCTTTGTTGTGGGGACTGTCCTGTCTGGAGCAGGCTGTTCGGCGTCCTGTTTTCTTATTTCTCATTCTGCGTTTAGATGCCAATAACACCCCTACACCCAGAGTGTCTCCAGACACTGCCCCACGTCCCCCGGGGGCACATGCGGCTCCCAGCCGAGAACCGCTGGACTCGGTCTGTCGCGGCTTTGACTTTTCCAGGCGAGGAAACCAAGGGACAGAGGCCGCCCGTCGGCGTTTTCTCCTCCCTCCCCGGAGGACTTTTAGTTGACAAGGAAACAGGCGAGAAGTGAAAGTAGCGAGGAGGAGAGGAAACGGGGCCTTCACATCACCCAGATTTTCTTATCTTGACTCTTCTGCCAACATCGAGGACGATTTAACCACAGGAGGGATCCGATTCTCTTCTTGTAAACAAGAAAGAAGGTGGCTCGCAAGATAACGCTCTTCCTCCCGGGCACCGAGAAGGGGCTGGCCCTGTTCCAGGCCCTGGGACAGATGGCAACGCTGAACGTCCCCGCAGGACGCGAGTCCAGCCTGGGAGGCTTCAGCTAGTGCTGCAAGCGACAAGCTGAGGGAGGCGTGGCTGAGGGACGCAGAGGCCAGGCTGGCTCGTGCCAGTCGCCCCACCCGGCCCCCGCGGGACAGCGGCCGCAGTTTAAGAGTGAAGAGCGGACACGTGGAGGCAGACAGCTCGGGCGCGAAGTCTGGCTCTGCCCACCGACCAGAAGCTTAACGTCGGCTAAATTGTGCGGCCTCCCTAAACCTCGGTTTCCTCCCCCTGTGAAAGGACAGGAATTATGGCACCACCCGTGAGTCAGTTGTGCAGCGTCCCCAGCACAGCGAGGGCCGGGCACGGGGCGAGCTCCCGTATGTGTCCTCAGCTGTCTCTGTGGCCCATCCACCAGCTCACGAAAGAGGATCTTCTCTGAAAGATGTTCAGTGTTTTAAGAAAGGCGGCCTGCAGGCATAAAGTGACAGGAGAGGGGAAGAAGCCCGCGGCGGCCACAGAGCTCACCTTCCCATTCTGGTTTCCTCGTTGGTAAAAAGGAGAAAACGAAACCTCCCTTGCTTACTAGGCGAAGCTGTAGCGGAGCTCGAAGTCGAGCGATGTTTTTCTAACGTTTTGACTGTGACCCACAGAAAAAAAAAAATGTTCCGCAATCTAGAACACACGCAAACACACGACTGACCCCAAATTTTCACAAAACAATTCTTAGCCTTACTGTGTGTAATGCACACTGGCAAATTCTATTCTATTTGATTTAATTTATTGTAACCCACTAAAATGGCCCTATGATCCACTAATGAGTCACAACCTTCCCTCGGAAAGACACCAAACTTTAGAATAAATGGCGAGTCATTGGTAAAACTGTAGACTGCTGGTCAGGCGTGAGTGTGCGTATTAGCGTTATGAGCAGTATTCCAGTTAAACGTGATTGTATAACAAGTAACCCTGAAACGTTGTGGCTTATTAGTAACTGTCACAGGTTCAAGAGCTGACTGGGCTCAGCTGGCTGGTTCTCTCTTGGGTCCAGCTGGGACTGCAGACATCTGAAAGTTCGAGTGGGCTGGACATCCAAGACGGCCACTCACATGGCTGAAAGGCAATGCTAGCTGTCAACAGAGAGGTCAGCCGAGAGCATGTCCTGCTTTACCAACTCATGAAGCGCCCGCACATGGCTTCCTCGTGTGACTTGGACTTCTCACAGCATGGCAGCTGGGTTCTCAGAGAAAGTGAACCAAAGGAAACATCCTAACAAACCAGAAGCGAAGCCGCCAGGCCAGTCGGGGCTCTGCCTGTGGGTAACCGTGTCGTGTCTGCCACAGTCTGTCGGTCAAAGCAGTCACAGCGTCGTCCTGGACTCAAGGGGGTGAGAAGCCGACTCCCTCTGGAAGGGAGGGTGGCAAGGTCATGTTGCAGAAGGGTCTGTGGGATGGGAGACCCGGCTGCACCCGCCTTCGGAAAGCACGATCCATGTGACTGGCGACAGGCCGGCCCCAGCTCACTCCGTGACAAGAGCAGGTCACCTCATCTGCCCTGGCCTCGAGCGTATCATCAACAGGAAAGGGGAACTGATTGAATGAGTCCGAAGCCTTCCAACTCTCAAGTCCTGTGTTCGAGATAAAATCGGAGAGCGCCGTACACCCCCTCACATCTGTGCATTAGACGAGCGCTAAAATCGCCCCCCAACCCATCTTCATTCTTGCTTTGTATTTGCTAAGCCCTGACATTTTCCCATGGGCTGCAGGATGAGAAAAGGCTCCTCTTTGCCCTCCGACCGGCCTGGGAAAATCATGGTGACAAGATCCTTGGGGGCCGTCCTTGTGTTTCACTCCTCGGATCTAGCAAGACATGAACAGGATTCTCTGAAGTAGCCACCTGGTCGAGCGGTGAACATTCCGCAGCGGGCTGAGGACCCTGCGCCCGCCACGCGGGAAAGAAGCAAAACCACTGGGGTTGTATGAAGCATCGTCCTGTCAGGCTTAGGGGAGGCAGAAAGTAACTACCAAAGGAACGTAGCTCCCAGACTGCGAGACCAATCCCAGATATAAACCCAAATGACTGCTGTTCAGAACGAATCGTGTTTCTCAGCCACTGTATCAAGGAGCTAGAGACACTTAAAGTATTTGAAGCTGTTCTCTTTCTCCTTGGATACAAGCACTAATCTTTCTTCCTTGCCGTCCTTCTTTTTTTTTTTTTTTTTCCTGGGGATGTAACCTACTCACCTGGCACATAAAATACTCATATTATGACACCCAGGCTTTAGAGATTTACATGAGAATCAGCAAACCTTATTTTAGCCCAATATAGAGACTGTGCAAGGCATTGGAGGGAACTCTGGGCTTATTCCCCTGGTAAGTCATTTATTTCTTTTCTCCAAGAAAAATCCAATATCCTGAGATCAGATGCATATTGAAGCTTTGGTAGAAAAGAACCAGACGGGGCTGGATTAACACGTTCAGGATGCTTCTCCCTGCAGAGTGGTCTGCGAGGCTGCAGAG
Organism: Eonycteris spelaea; assembly: GCA_003508835.1. NCBI lineage: Eukaryota > Metazoa > Chordata > Mammalia > Chiroptera > Pteropodidae > Eonycteris > Eonycteris spelaea. The sequence continues at coordinate 2,130,335 of PUFA01000009.1, read as the reverse complement.
GGCCTCCGTGGCCCCATGGCCCACGCCGGGAGGGGTGGTGCTTCTGACCGGTCATTGGCCGCCCCGGCCTGCAACAGGTTGGCATCCCGCCTCCCCTGGGCAGCGCTGAGAACACGTCCTGCTTTACCAACTCATGAGAGGCACGCACGTTTTCTCTCCGTGTTTCAAGATGCTATTTAAAAGCAAGCAAAAGACAACTCGGGCCTTCGGGCCGACTGTGGACCTTTCTTCCTACCTGTGGGTGCTGTGGCTGTCCCCCACGCCCAGCCACACCCCAGGCCAGGCTCTTCCAGGCCTTCTACATGCTGTCCCCTTTGCCTATGACACTGTTCCCTGCATCATCCCTACTTAGAAGCACCGGCTCGTCTGCATGTCTCCAGGACCCCTCTGTCCCCACTGAGCCCTCAGTGACTTGCCTCCCCACGCGCCCACCCCCCTGCCCAGCAGTCCCTAAGAATTCAATCAAGCACTTGACCTTCTCCTCCCTGACCAGAGGGCCAGTTTCTGAAAGAGAGGGAGACTCATATTTACATTCAGCCAAGCGCAAAGCTGTGCCCAGAGGCCTGCAGCCGCCTGCCCCAGGACGCTGGCAAGCGGAATTCCGAAGGAGCCAGGTGCACAGAAAGGATTGGGCCAGAGGATGACCGAGCAGGCCGGGCTCCACGTGGCTCCCCGCAGAGCCCTCTTAAACAAAGGACGCGTTGCCCCAGCCACAGAGACCAGCCTCGGCCCCGAGCACGCCCCTGCCAGTGACCAGCCGAGTGACGCATGAGGCCCAGCCACTCCGGGCCAGCGGGGGCCTCATCCGCTCACGGCGGGGTTGGCTGAGGGGCTGTCAACCTGAGCCCCCTACCCAGCCCTGCTGCCTCCCCACCCTCCCACGACTGCTTATCCCTGATGAAGGCCCTGCCCATCAAACTCCAGCTCAGCGTCTGCTTGCTGAAGACTCGCCGGCAGTGGGAGTGGGGGGAAGGACCCCACCCGAGCAGCTGCGCTGTGACCAGTTTCAGGTACCGGGAGGCTGTGTCGCCTGCTTGGGCTGCTGGACCAGACACCGCGGAGTGCGAGCTTCATCGCAGGCAGGTACTGCTCCCGGTTCCGGGGCTGGAAGTCCAAGTCCAAGGTCAAGGCGCCAGCAGGTGCCGCGTCTGCCGAGGACCCGCCTCCTGGTTCCTGGACGGCCGCCACGCGCTGTGTCCTCACACGACGGAAGGGGACAGGGAGCGCTCTAGGTCTCTTTCATCAGGACACCGAGCCCATGCCACCCAAGGCCCCACCTGCTGATACCGTCACTGGGGAGGAGGGCTTCAGCCTGCGGATTCGGAGGGACACAAGCATCCAGCCTATTGCAGACGACATGTTCGACTGCACTTTTCAAAGGGACTCACTGCTGAAGACTAGAAATTGTGGAAGCTGTGGACGGCGCAGTGCTTCCTCCTAATGCAGAGCTCCCAGAGACATGGTAAGAGGCAGGAAGATGACAAACGACAGGAGAGAATAAAGGGAATCGAAGGAGGAAGACGTCTGAGGGCCCCCCCCGCACCGCACGAGGCCCCGCCCCCAGCCCCGCCCCCTTCTCACACACGCACACATGCGCGCGCACACATACAAGCACGTTTGCACATAAGCACAAGGACACACTCACACACAAACACACACACAACACGCACTCACAAACACCACAGCACACTCACGCACAAGCACACACACAAACACCGCACGCACACTCACGTACACAAACATAGCACACACTCAAGCACTCACACACAACACCACACGCACCCTCACACACAAGCTCACACACACAAGCACACTCACTCGCACAGACTCACTCACACACACTTTCTGTGTTCGGCTCGTCTCCCCGCTGGACTGGAGCCCCCGATGGCTCGTGTGCCTCCCTCTAGGGAGCAGACGTCGGTCTCAGGCAGGACCCCGGCACCGGCGCAGCAGGCGCATGCCGAGCGATGTGCGTTTTGCTCACAGGTGGCTGTGCACAAGCATCCTGTAGCAGGTGGGTCCACTCCAGTTACTGCAGAGGCAGAATAAGCCTCGAAGTTAGGGAAAATCATTGCTCTTGCTTTCTTCTTTTTCAAAATTATGGAAGCTATTCTAGCTCTCTCGCCGTTCCGTATAAAAGTTAGAATAATCTTGCCTGTACCCACAGAAATCTTGCTGGAATTTTGAGAAGCAGGGTGTTGAAACCTCTTTCACGGCTCGGGGAGGATTTGCATCTGCATCACATTGAGTCTCCCAACGTGAACACGGCATGGCTCGTCCTTGATTTAAAGCTTCTTTGATTTCTTCCATCAGCATCTTATAATTCTCAGCATTCAAGTCTGTGTAAGTTTTTCTAGATTTAGACCCAAGTATTTGGGGGAGTGTTTATAAATGTTAGTGCAGTTTTTATTTTGATCGCCACATGGCCATTGCTAGTACATAGAAACAATTGATTGTTTATGTTTCTCTTGTATCCTATGACCTCGCTACACACACATACTTGCTCTAGGAGTTTGTTGTCGATTCTTTTAGGATTGTCCAGGTAAAACCAGCATGTCACCTGCATGTCAACTTATCTTGAGTATTGCCTTCTATTTATAGCATGTGTTCCTAATTTTCTTTTTATAATGATAGGCTAATGTTTCGATTTTAAACAAATTTCTGTATAAGAAGTGAACAAATTCACATTAAAATACGAAATAAATGGTAGAAAGGGAAGAGCACAGATAGGGCAAAAACTTGTAATCTATGGTGCAGCTTGAGAAAGCTGCATTATTTCGTGTACCGCTCACGCTAACCCCGCCGGGCGGGCAGCTGTGATGAAGCTACTCATCTAAAATCACACAGGAAATAAGAGTCAGAGCAGAGACGCAAACTCAGGTCCACCTGGCCCCTCGGCCCCTCAGCTTCCACTGCACCCCCACGGCTGTGGAAGGAAGAAGAGCATGTACCATGTGACAGTGTAGGGAAGACTAGCTCACTGCTCTTTAAAAACTCAGCAATTGTCCTGTTAGGTCAGCTGCAGGCAAAGACTCTGCATGAAGCTTTCCCACACGAAGTCACGAAGCCCAGAGGGTCCTCGCAGGTGTGTCTGGCACACCAAAACCCTCCTGACCTCCTTCTCTCTGCAGCTGGCCATCCTCACTAGCTTTGATGCAAACAGCCTCATCCGATCTAATAAAAATCTCTCCCTCCAAACAAGACGTTTCATGACATCACTCCCCTGCGGGAAGGTGACCCTCCTTTCGGTGAAAGAGGAGCCCTCATTTCTACGGTCCGCCCCAGCCAGTGTGTGTTTAGATGGGGCAGGACAATCCATACCAAGGAGAGGAGGCTGACCTCCCTCGCCGCCATTGAGGGGAGGATGGCGCTGCCCGGCTGCTTTTATAAATCATGCCAAAGGCCTATCTATCTCTCCGTCTGCACTGAGGGGCTCGGACCCCTGAGGCAGCAGCCCTCAGGCCCCTAACCCTTTTCGACATCCCTGATCCCTGCAGGGGCCATCAGCTCCTCTGCCGCGTGTGACGGCAGCTCACGGAGACTTGGCTGGTGCCCCTCCAAGGGCCCTGCGTCTGGCCGAACCGGATCACCGCGTGCCACTTTCAAGGCTTGTGGGAAATAAGGCGTCCTTCGCTCTGACACACGCGTGCACACATGCACGCCCATTCACGAAGGCGCACAGACGCGCACATGCCGCCTCACGCACACGTACGGAGATCCATGTAAACCTGGCACTGAGGTAAAACAGAGCGAAGCCTGTGTGCAGGTAGCTGCCTCCGCACAGCGAGGCAGGAGGGCCACGCCATGCCTCCCCCAATGAATTCATCCCCGTCCGGTCACACCGCTGGGGAAGAGGGCAGAGCGGTGTGTCCTGGAGTTTGCCCTGGGCCACCCCATGTGGCACGGACGCCTCCACCTGGGCCCCTGGCCCCCCCCCACCCCCCGAGACTTCCCCGACGCATTGACAGTTTTCGGCCGAAACACCACCACGCACAGGCGCACGTGGAAGCCGCTCATGGGCCATCCCAAGCTGCTATTCAAAATAATCATTTAAAGGGGGTGGGGTTGGATTTTTTAGACCTTGGAGCCGAGGTCGCCCCTGGAGCTGCATCGCTTTCTCAAGCGAGAATTCCCTGCCCGTGCCTGACACGTCTCTGTCCCAGCCACCCTGGGCGGCTCTTTGTCACCAGAGAGGAGGGTGGAGGACGGTGTGGCATCCCGTGGAGGAACGGGTCCAGCCAGCGGCTGGGAGCCCGTGTGGGCTGGGTGGAGGTAGCCGTCAGAAGTGTGGGTGCTGGGCGGTTTGTGCCACGGCGGGGGGCTCCATGGCCCTCGGTGACGACAGGTCTCGGGTGGCCTCTGAGAGGGCATCTGCTGGCCGTGCCAGGGTTCAGTGGACACGTCTTGGGCCTTGGGCCAGGCCCTCCTGGGCAAGAGGAAGCAGGAGGCGGGCGGTTGGGTGGTGTTGGGCCTCGCTCTGCCCTCACACTGACCCTGAGGCTGCCTCGTCCTAAGCTGTGTCACGACCAGCCCCGTCGCCTTATGGGAACTAAACAGGGAGGTCTCCCCAGGGCACCGCGAGACCATGTCACCTCCCACTTAAAACCCCCGGCCTCCTGCCCCTGAGAAGACGACCCAGACCTCTTCCCCGGGTTCCAAACCCTTTCACCCTGGCCCTGGGGGCTCCTCCCCTGCAGACACCCCCTCCCACAGCCAGGCACCCCCCTCCGGATGCCGGGTCTCTGGGGTACCCTGCCTGGTGCCCTCCGTACCTCTCTCTCTCTCTTACTCGTTCCCATTCCTGCATCACCTTCACGACTTCAGGTGGAGAAACCGAGGCTGAGGGAGACTGAGTGGCTTGCCCAGGTCACACGCTCATAAAGGCCCGAACCTGAGACCCGCCATTGCTCCCCACGGGAGAAGGGTCAGAGGGTAAAGCCTCGATGCAGTGTCTCCGCCGTCCTGGGGCAGGAGCGTCACCCCACAGTTCCAGGCAGCCCGGGTTGAACCCCAGCGCCCCCTCTTCACACCGAGTGACCCTCGGTGGGTCCCTGAGCCTCTGTGGGCTCTTGCTCTGTAAAGTGCAGCTAGAAGCACAGCCTGGAATGACCGGACGACTGTGAGTGACCGCTGTCATTCCCGGGCTTTGGTTAACTGCACCATGAACATCCCAGCGGTATCCCCACGAGCCAGATCCCAGAGCCTGGAGGGTGGAGGGCGGCGGGGAGGGGCCTTGACCTGAGCCACCCCCCCGCCCCACCCCCCGCCGCCCCGTAGGCCTAGAAAAAGCGCAGGACCTCGAGCTGGGAGCCAGGGCCTCTGGGCACCTGTGGGAGGATTTCAGCCTGGGCTGGGAGGCCAAGGATAAACGAGGCCTGGACGGAGCTGGAAACCCGTGTCACAGCCGGGCGCCGGCAGAGTGCTGCCGTGTGAAACCATTTTCTCATAGGAGAGGCTTCCTGCCCACGCCGTGCTGGGCGCCTGGCTGCGTTCCTGAACCTCTCCGAACCTCAGCTCCAAACCTGACACCGGGCCGGCCTCTCAGATCTGTCCGCGTTAAGAGTCTGCGAGGCGTCGCCAACGCTCTCCAACTCTGTGCCACGGGACACAATCGCCCCCTCCCCTACCCTGCAGGGTGGCATTGCTCAGATTTTCAAGGCGAGAAAACTGAAGTTCCCTGAGCCACTTCATTCCCAAGGTTGCGGAAGGGGGCGGGGGGTGGGGGAGCCGGGATCAGAATGGGCTCCATCTGCCTCCAGGGTGGGGCCAGCCTTCCTCCCTCCTGCAGGGCTGGTCCAACCGACTGCTGGCCCCCCCACCCAGCCTCCCCTGCTGGAGGCAGGGCCGCCAGGCACAGCCAGTGCGTCCTCCATGGCGGCCCTGCCCAGACCGCACGAGGAGCTGGCCGGGCCTGCCAGCCTGTTTCTCATTTAGAGCGAGCCCCGGCTGCAGCCCAGACATTCCAGAGGGGACGTGCAGACGCCAGTCCCGCCCAGGGCCTGGGGAACGAGCTGCAGGCAGCCCCGTGGCCAGAGAGCGTCATGGCGTTACCTTCCTGTCCACATCCTGGGCGTTGCTTCACCCTCAATGGAGTCCGGCCCACTGGTTTGGGGCCTTGACCCTGACGTTCGAGGCCCCGTGGCCAGGAATGAATGTGAGTCTGGGGAGAGCAGGCCTGACAACTCTGGGCTCCCTCACTCTCCTGGGTCAAGACCCTGGGGCCTGTGCTCAGGCCGCTCCCCACCTGGGAGGCAGCCTCCCCTCCCGCGGGGCGTTCCAGCCTTCCTGGCAGAGGAGGCGTTGGAATGACCGCGACTCACCTGCCAGCCGCCGGCCGCAGTGAGGTCCCCCACCCCCTCGCAGGAAGGTGCAGGTGGAATCGCTCAGCCATCCCTGGAAGAACCCACCCCTCACGCCCGCCTGAGTGGGTTAATTACAGATCGCCGCTAAGCACCGAAGCAGCACTCCCTGAATGCCGCCAACGTGACAATTCACCATCAACAGGCGGCGGCCGCCCGGCCCACCGGCCAGCCAGGCTCCAGAGCGCGGGGCTCCTGTTCGCCCCGGCCGCCCCCTGCCCAGCGCCCAGGCCCGCCAGTCACAGTGAACTCCCCCTCCCGTCAGGGCCATCATGTCAGTCCCCAAAGGTAGGGCTTGGACTTCGTTTCCCTCATCTTTTATTTTTCTTCTAATTTATAATAACCTCTTGCTAATGGGACCAGAGGCTTTAAACAATGGTTCCCGCAACACAGTGGTTCCTCAAAAAAATAGAAATGTTAATAGAATCTTCTTATGATCCAGCAATTCCACCTCTGGGCCTACACGTCATAGACATTGAAAGCAAGGACCCAGCTCGGCACCTGCACCCCACGCCCACGGCAGCGCCTTCACCACCGCCAGAGGGTGGAGGCTGCCCCATGCCTGTCGGCGGAGGATGGGAGGACCAGACGTGGTCCGTCCACACGCGGAATGTCGTTCAGCCTTAAACAGGGAGCACAGCCCGACGCCTGCTCCCACAAGGGTGAAGCTTGAGGACACAATTCCAAGTGAAAAAAGCCAGTTACAAAAAGAGTGAAGAGTTTTGGAAGACAAAACAGTTCTGTGGGTGGACGGCGGTGATGGCCTCACGACGCTGTGAATGCGCTTAATGCCGCTGGATTGTGCCCTTAAAAACGGTTAACATGGTAAACCTTGTGTTACGTGCATTTTACCACACACACACACACACACACACAAAATGATTAAAAAGAAAACACAGTTGCCCAAGCGCCCTGACTGTCACCTCGAGCCGACAGGACCAAGCTCAGACTGATGCTGAGGACATGGCGTCTCCGCAGGCCTGGGCGTCCTCCTCTGCAGGAGCCGGGCCAGGCAGGCCCAGCTCAGAGCTCATGGGACCCCCACAGAGGCCCGCACGGATGGCGAGCGAGGCGGCTGGCCCCAGGGCACGTCCCCACCCCGTAGAAGCTGAGCAAGACCCAGGGCAGGACCCTGCCCTGACAGCAGCACAAGGGCTCACTCCGTGGGACGGAAAGCGCCCTCGGGAAGAAGGGACATCGCTCCGCTCCGGGAGCCCACGCCGGGGAAAGACCCGAATGCCTTCTTATCCTCCCCTCCTCTAACCCACACGCGGGCTGGGATGGGGCGCAGGGGCAGGCCAGGTCAGGAGGCCACGGGTCATGCCCCTCCCGGCCAGGCCTCCTTAGGAAGGGCGGGAGGGAGACAGAGAGGAAGGAAGGGAGAGAGAGAGAGAGGCAGGCAGGCAGGCAGGCGGGAAGGCAGGCAGGAAGGAAAGCAGGAAGGAAGGCAGGCAGGCAGGCAGGAAGGCAGGAAGGAAGGAAGGCAGGAAGGAAGGAAGAACAGGAACGAGAAAGAGAAAGGTGGCGCAAAAGAAGCCATTGGACAGAGACCCGAGGACAAAGCCTGCGAAGATCACGTCAGAAGCCCGTTTCGCTGCCACCGTCAACGCAGCTGCTGAGCGTCCAGCGCGCTGGCTGGAGCCGCCGTGGCCCCCTCTCCTTGATACTCACACACACTGAGCAGCAACGGGAATCCGAACCCCGTGACGACACCCTTCCCGAAACCCTCGCGATGAAATTTTCGTTTGAAATTCCAGGAGAATCTGTTGCAGCTGCAGCACATCATGTGAGAGGCGGATGTCAGAAGGACCTCGTTTCTGCGGCTGCCCCCAGCCCACAGCTGGTGTTCCCGAGCCAGGGCGGAATGCGGCCGTGCGCGGTCGAGGGCCAAGGCCCACGCGGCCAGCGTGGGCTGGACGCGAAGACGGCAGAATTCTGCACACCCTCGGAGGCCTCATCAGCCCCCGCCCCCCGAGCTCTGTCCTCTCTGTGGCCACGCAGGGAGCCCCGGACTGTGTCTGGGAACCCCTCCCCACCTGCAGGCGGGCCAGTAACAGGCCAGGTCCTTGCCCCAGCCCCAGACCACCCCTGTGAGAGCAGGAGGGGCCGGGGGTCTGGGAGCATGAAGTGTCAAAAGTGAAGTGTGGTCCTCGTCTAAAACTGGCCTTCTTCCCCGAGGCTGAGGGGTCTATCACCCATGTTTTATATATATATATATTTGCCTCTGAGACTGTGAGGGAAGGTGACCTAATTAAGTCCATTGCACCTCACGTGTTTGTTGAGGCTCCTGTCATTGCTCTTTATGACCATCACATTGACCCCTCCCACCCCAGTCAGAGAAGCTTCTACAGCCCAGGTCTGACCATGTGACACCCGACAACAAACACCTCACTCCTCCTCAGCCAAGATCCTTAGCCGAGCACCCAGGAGCCTACCAATGCGGGGCCATCTTCGCCTTCGCCGCCTCCCGTCTCCCGCACCCAAACCTCTCTGCTCCGTGCTTCAGCCAGATGGAGTGCCTTGTGGTTCCTGCAAAGCACGTGCTTCCTCGGACCTCAGGGACCTTGCACGCGTTACCTCTGAAACAAGCCCTTCTCCTCCTTCTCTGCCTGGCTGACGCCTCCATCCTTCAGAGAGCCCCTCCTCCAGGAAGCCTCTGGTGATCGCCCGCCTCTCTGTCAGCCAAGCTGACTCTGTGCCACTCCCTGTGGGCCCAGAGTCCCACGTAATCTCTCTGGTGACCACTGCGTTAGCCTTGTCTGGTTCGGAGCTTTGCAGACCCTTCAGGCAGGAACCGGGTCCAAGGCATCTCTGTGTTGCCAGCACCTGGCACAGGGCCTCGCACGTTGTAGGTGTCCAAGGAAAATTTGTCAAACAAATGACATGTGGTGAACTAGACAAGAGCCCTCGCCCTGAGCGGCTCGTGGGCTTGGCCGGGCCGGGCCACACATCCTAGAATTCAGTCCCGGCAGGGGACGGTTAAGAGGGTCACAGAGACCCCTTCACGTGACCCTTGGAGGGCAGAAGTGAAGCAGCAGCCATTTTCGGGGTTTTCTGCCCAGCTGCCTCTGGCAGGTAGGGCTGTCGCTCACCCCCGTTGTGTACCTGCCGGCTCCCCCAGCGGGGGTGCGGGGGCAGGGGCCAGGCCTGCAGTGGGCTCCGTCTCCTGCTCCAACTCCTGGCCCCGCGGCTGGTTAGCTTCCTGCTGAAGGGCGCCGGCACCTGCGGCAGGGCCCCGGAGAGCGTCATCAGGTGGGCGCGGCGAGGCCTGAGCAGGCCCCTGATCATCCTCGGGTTCAGCAGCGCACGTGACCTCCCGGCTCCCCACGTCCCATCCCTCTGCCCCCTTCCCGACCACCCGCTGTGCAGACCGAGGCCACAGCGGACGTTGGAGGACGGCGACCCAGCTCCCGGGCGCGCGGGGCCGCATGGCAGCTGCGGATGCTTTTCCAACACGCTCACACGCCTCCGCGTGGCCCTGCTTCCCCCGCCCGAGCCTGGCTGGTGCCCGCGGACGAGCCCCGCGCGCCCCAACGCGGACTCTCACGCGCGAGGGGTGACGGCAGCTCAGCCCTGCATAGCCCGGGAGCATCGCGGGGAGGGGGCGGGCCCCCCATGGGCTGCTTGGCCTCCGCCGTGCCCGAGGTCCCCATCATCGGGGACTGAAGGTCCATCACGGGAGAAAGCTGTACTGAGCCAAACAAGTCGGAGGCGTAGGTGCTGGCACTTCAGGCTGAGGGGAGGCCCGAGTCCTGGGTGGCGCGTGCAGACGAGGCTGGCCCAGCCGGCGCTCTACCGTGCTTTAGAGCTCGGGGGCCGGCGAGCCCGCCGCACGCCCCACCCAGCGCGCTGCCCAGGCGCGGGGCCGTGGCCACGGCGGCGCGATGGCCCCGGCTGCCGCAGACAACTCTCCGTGGGCCGGGAGGATGCGCCTGGCCTCCCTGCCCGCCTGCACGCAGCTGGGTAAGGGCCGCCTCGAGGAGGCAAGGCATATGCCGGGACCACATGGGAGAAGGAGATTTCAGCAGTGCCAGCGAGGACAGGCGATGGTCACAGGCGACCACGCGCAGGCCCCTCTCCACATCCCTTCCAGCAGAGGCTTTCCCCCGGGGCCAGGGGTGACGTGAAACTGACGGGCTCCATTTCTGTCATTCGGAGTTGTTTGCTCATAAGCCTCAAGAAGGTCCTGGCACACCCCCGCTAGTGGCCTGAGATTTGCAAAGAGACCCATCTCCACATTCATATCTCAAAACGACCCCCATTGCACTCGCCAGCATGGGAAACGCAGCTGCCTCCAGAGGGGCGGGCAGCGGTGGGGGAAGGGCTTCCAGCAGCAGTGGAAAAAGCCAGGGCGAGATTTAAACCTAACCAGCAAAACCAATTGGAAACAGCAGGGGAATTTGCTGTGAAAGTGATTTCGAGCGCACCCCCATCCGTAATTATTCATTTTGAAAGTGTCACGACTCTCCTGCCAAAATTATGGCTTTCCTTCACTTATTAAACCCCTTTTCACACCACTCCCTCTTCACTCTGCAGAAATGGATTTCACTCAAAATAAGAAATTAGAAAAATAATTGATGTAATAACCATAACCTTGAAAATACTTCTGCCAGAATTTAAGAGCAGAGGAGAAAGGAGGCCCAAAATAAAGGCATCTCCCTGGAAATCAGACACGGAAATTAGAGCTAAGCATTGGCTGCGCCCACTCCTCCGCCAGCTCTCCAAAGGTGAACATGGGTGACTCGGGCTCCTGTCACACAGGAGCCAGGACTGAGCTCTGGCAGAATGCACAGTGCCCAGACCTCAGCGGCCACAGCTGGGGAGGAAGCACCAGCTGCTCCTGCCTGTTGCTTTTGCAGACGGGGAAACCAAGGCTCACAGATATAGCAGGTACATAAGACTGCAGTTTGTCACCTCTTTTGAAGTTGGGGTGACTTTATGACTTGCTTTGACCAATGAGGCGTGAATGGAAGTGGCATGTGTCACTTCTGTGCAGAAGCTGTAAGACTCTTATGAGTCACCATTTTCCCTTTTTCGTTGCCTCAGAGATTATAAGGCCCGAGTTTGTGCGATCCTGCGACAGCCTGTTTCTGAGTGGCTGTGACAAACAGCCTTCCTGCTGACCAGGGTTAGACATGTAGCAAGAGCCAAAATTTAGCTTTTGTTGTATTTAAGCCCCTGTATGTGAGGGTTGTTCGTTACTGCAATGTACCCTGTCTCACCCTGACAGATACGCATTTTTCTGGTGGTGGCACTGACTTGTTGCTCTGTTTTTCTCGATAAAGTCCATGATGGCAGGATCCATTTTCATTGCGCCGCTTTCATAGACACCCAATTCCTTGGCACAAAGCTGGGCTTAGAAGTTGTTTGTTGAATGAATGTGTGAAGACTCAGTGGAGAATGAGTCAAAAAAACCAGATGATATAAACTGACATTCCTGAATTGGGACACAAATTGTCATGTGTGCAGATAATGACAGTCCACACCCTAGGGATGGATGAACATGGCACACACGCTCTTAATTCTAACAAAATTCCTACCCGAGCAAGTATGAACAGTTGCCTCTTAAAGGTGAGGCAGAGGCTCTTAAAGGTGAGGCACAGAAGTCCAGAGTGCTTGGGGAAGCGTCCAAGGTCACAGCTCGCGTTTGATTCCCTGCCTGAGTGCTCACCCCCGTTCACCTGCCCCTCTCTGTCGAACTTGCACAGGTGAAAACTCGAAGATGAAATGAGCGAACACATGTCAGATGCCACCCCAGTGTCCGCCTTCAGATGCCTTCCTGAGAATGTGGGTCCCACAGGAGTCACGAAGCCTGCGGAGGCAGAAAGCACCCCGAGCTGGGTCCCGGCTCTCACAGCCAGTGGCCTCAGCCCCAGCCTGGACCCCAGTTTCTCCTGGCGGTATAGCAGCCAGTCTGGACAGAATCGCCCCTAGAATCCAGGCCAGCTTTAAAGTCCTACAGTTCCTGTGAACATGTCTCTGGCTGATGCAGGAAAGAAAGTCAAACCCTTTTAAGAAAATCACTAAAGCCCTAAAATTATGTGGAAGCCTTTGAGATCCCTGAAAGAAAGGCATTTGCTAAATCCCCTCTATTATTTCCAAAAGATATTTTCTATTATTATTATTTACCAAAGGAATTTCTGGACAGAGTTTAAGTGCCCCAGAGCCTACAAAATAATCATCTCTTCAAAACATAACAAAAGGATCTGAATATTCTTGGCTGATGACTTTTTCTTTGAAACATGTTCTCCATTGAACAAAGAATTTCCTTCTTTTTCTAATTTGTCTAAGTTTAAGTGAAACACACACACACACACACACACACACACACACACACACCTCATTGTGATTATCAACCTAGAAAACTTAAGTTAGCCACGTAGCCTAACTCATTTATAGTACTAGCAATTCCCATTTAGGATACGCTCAGTATCACTCACTATACAGGAACCTGGTTATTAGGAACGAGACAAAAACGGTACAAGTTTGTTCGGAATTACGAGCCAGGCTCTCCGCCAACACCCTCATGTGCGTAACCCAGTGAGACGGAGAAACTGATACCAAGAGGCGTTTAGTCTAAGCTGGCCTAGGATCGTGCAGCTGGGAGAAGCTGGAGTGGGGATTCGAACCCAGGTCTCACAGGCCCTCGAAGCCATGCTGTTAAGCATCACGCTACTTTCTCCCCGCCACGCTGTCTCATTTCATCCTCACACCCAGACTCCCAGGTGAGTTGGAGAGCCCCAGCCACCACATGGGGAAAGTGAGGATGGGCCAGACCAAGCCCCTGGCCCAAGGCCACGCCGGGTGGCGTGTCTGTCAGCGAAGCCAGGACTCCAACTCCCGTCCATCGCACCGGAAGGCCCTTTGCCTGACTCTGCGCCGTTTCTGGCAACGTAAGTATCCAGACGCACGCTCCTCTCGCTTAGGCCTAACTTGAGGCCCAACGCGTTGCTGGTGCCAAGTCCCAACACTTCCCAGTCCTGAGTGGATGAAAGAACAAGGGAGCCCTTTGAGACGCCCATGAGCACGTGTGGCCAGAGGACAGATTAAATCCCCGAGCCGGGGTGGAGCGCTCGCGTCGGGAGGCCACGGCAGCCATGCCCGCTTCTGCCCAGGGACCTGGACCCGCCTGTAGCTCCATTGCAGGCAGCTGTCGGCAAAGGTTAATAACTCGGCCTGTAAAAATGCGCGGGGAGTTGCGACTTGGCACCAGCTGCTGGAGACCGGGAGAGGAGCTAGCATTTGCAAATTACAGTTCAAATAATCCTGTCCCCCCCCACACCCCACCCCCGTTTTCTTTCTTTACTTTTAAGAGCGCAAGAAACAGAAGTTTTGTGGTTTCACACTGGTCTTTTATGGTTCGAAAGACTCCAAAACAGAGTTGATTTAAAAAAAAACAAACATGCCCCTGCCTAATGCCAGCCGTTGTGTGTGCACTTCTCAAGGAAGCGTGCCACCCGGCGCTGGGAGCTGGGGGCTCGGGCGCTCTTCATGGCTCCAAGAAAAGGTTTTGTTCTCCAACAAAAGCGGCATTCTGACTCAACAACTGTTTGCGTCTTGACCTCCGCGCCAAAAGCCCAAATCCGCTCGCAGAGGCAACTCGATCCGAGGGAAGGAGCGCGGGCCTCGGGCCCAGCCGGGGACACCTGAGACTGGGCTCTGGCCCTTCCGAGTCTGGGGAGCCCCGAAGTCAGGAATCTCATAGGATCCTGGCGTTCCCCATCTCTGTAAAGGGCTCAGTGAGTTCTACTGGTAGGGTGTTGAAAGGGATAATATCTGTAAAGCATAAGATAAATTCACCATCATCATAGAAAACTGTTGAGTACCCGGTAAGTGTCAGGCATTATTCTCAATTCTGGAAAATCTACAGTGAGCATGGCAGATCTGGCCCTAGCCCTCAGAGAGCCCGTGTTCTTCTTAGGGACAGACTGACCACAAACAAGTTAAGATGTGAGTGGGATCTTATTTGATGACTAGGCTTGGAGAGCAAGCAGGGTAACGGAATAGAGCATACCCAGGGGGTGGACAGTGCTTTCTGTAGCAACAGTAATCAGTGAAGCCCTCTCGAGGAGTTGGCAATTGAATTGAGGCTGGATGATAAGAAGGAGGCGGCCATGGAAACATGGTCAGGGACAACGTGTCCAGACAGAAGGATCAGCACGTGCAAAGGCCCTGGGATGCATGAGAAGGCTAAGCTAGAGCATGTGGGCTAGCACAGAGTGGGAAAGACAAGGCTTCAGGGAAACCAGGGGCCAGACCAGGGGATGACTCGAAGGTGCTGTCAAGGAGCGTGTTGGGCTTTATTCCAGGCATATGGGAAGCCATGGGCCGGTTTTCTTAAGCAGCAGAATCACAGGACTAATTTGCATTCTGACCCTGCTGGGTGGAGATGGGATGATGGTAAGATACGTAAGAACACAAGGAGATCAGTTAAGAGACTTTCTCAGTCTGGTAAAGGATCAGGTACTGTCACGTCAGTGATGGACATGGAGAGAAAAGCATCATAATTCCAGGATGTAGCTTAGAGGTGGGGCCGTGGACCAGGCGGCACCCAGGAAGGGAGGGGACCCTGGACATGTGACCTTTAGAAGCCGCATAAAGGAAGGTGGGACAGTGGCTGGTGAGCTGGGAAGACACAGGAGTGTACAGGATCCTGGATTGCAGAGAAAGAGTTTGGGGGGAGGGAGTGGCCAGCTGAGCCAAGTGAGTAAAAGGAGGACAGAGAACTGCCCAATGGGTTTGGCCAGATGGAGGTCACCGCAGTGACCTTGGTACAGGCCATTTTTGTGAGGAAGAAAGCAGTCATGCAGGCAGCCGTCTTAACAAGTTCAAAACATACCAGGTGATTTTAAAGTTCATCCTCTAGGAGTGGAAATCGAGTGCGCCCATACCTTCCGTTGATGGAGAACTTTAAAGTTTATGAAGCAGATTTACATCCATTGCCTTTTTGCTGGTGACTCATGCTGGCCCTTTCATAATAAAAAATAATCCGTGTTAATAACAGCTCTTGATCTTCAGCTGTCCAGTCAGCAGGGTGGATGGACAGAGCAGACACCAAAAGACAGTCCACACCGCCACCCCATTCCAACAAATAAAAGTATTAGCCACGATGTAACAACAAACTATCAAAATACAAAGCCAAGGTCAAAAGCAAGGAAAGGAAAAATCTCCAGGAGCTCGAGATGAAGGTAAAACTCAAACCAGAGCAGCTGATGAAAGCTGAAGACACTCAGCTCGCAGGATATCGGGACTGGATTATAGGAGCTGGTGACCACGAGAGGAAACGTGACCTCAGGCTTAGGTGAGGCCGAACGTGTACTCTGAGCCCCTGCACAAAGCCGGGAACCCTAAAGTTGGCCCACCCGTGAAACTCCAAACGAAAACATGGTTATAAAATTGCTCCAGAGCTGATCAGACCCACAGGATCCCAGCGGAGGCAAATGTACAACCACTCGGAAGGGCACCTCCCCAACTCGAGAGAACAAGGCTCCGACGGAAGGCTGTGCACTCAGTAAAAAATGCCAAGCTATGTGAGCAAAACACCACCCTGGGGTCTAGTACAGCCCAAAGACATAGCAAAGGAGAGAAATGCACCTTCAGAACTAGGAAGAAAAGAAAATTGGAAAAAAACTTTAAATGCATTTTGAATCTTCAGAGAGAGAAGAAAAAAACACAAACCGGGAAATAGATACAAAAGCCAGATGTACATAAAACAAACGCACATCCGAAATGAGCTAAATAGAGATTCTAAAAATGAAAAATGCGATCATTGAAAGAGAGACTTTCAACAGACAGTTTAAACAGGTTATATTCATTGAAGCAAAAATATTAAACTCTAAAACGAACATTTGAAAATCACACAGAATGAAGAAAAACGAGATAAATTAAATGAGTAAGAAGAAAGAGGAATTGGAGACAGACAGACAGAAGAGAAGCTCCGATAAAGTAAGTTGATCTATTTTTATAAGTCAAAAATTGGTTGGCTATCAGCAACTTCATGCAGTTTTACCTGCATGTTTAATAGGAGTTGCAGAGAGGAAAACAAGAAAGAACGCAGGAATGAGAATGCGTAGCAAATCTGTCAAAGACAAAGAAAGAAGCTTAAAAATCACTAGAGAGAAAAGACAGAAAGGATCGAGTAATAGCAGACCTCTGTCTCTCAGTCTTTAAGTCTAGATGAGAATGATCCAAGACTTACGAAGACTTACAGAAGGTCCTAGAACCTCCCTGTTCAAGTGTGAGAACCGTAAAGGACACTTCCAGATATACAAATACAAATTATTTATCACCTAGAGATTCTCACTAAAGAGAAGTATTACAAGAAGAAGGAGGGGGTCTATAAGTTGGTAAATACATTGGAAATCTAAGTACTGACTACAAAAAAATAAGGATAACCACAAGCAGGGATTAAAAATAAGGTAGAACTAAAATGCCAGAGAACAATAATAATTTTTAAAGAAGTAGAGAATTCAGGATTAAAGGGCTCCGAGGTCACCGAGGAGTTAGGTCAGAGGACGGAAATAGCTGTAGATTTTGCTAAATAGTGACCTCAAAATTTTGAGAGCAAGTGTCAAAAAGTAAATGTAGAATGTATTACCACTTCGAAACCAGGAGTTACAAAAAGTAAAGTCAACCCTATCGATAGGGGTAGCAAACTTTTTCTATAAAGAGCGAGATGATAAATATTTCAGCTTTGGCAGCCAATACAGTCTCTGTCAAAACTACTCAACTCTTTCATGTAATGTGAAAGCAACCTTAGGCCATAGGTAAATAAATGAACATGATTACGACATATGTCCCTGGAAGGTCCTGCATGCCATGCTATTAAAACAAAACAAAACAAAAAAAAAACAAAAAAACCTTTATTTTCAAAAATAGGTGACTGGCAAAATTTGACCTGCAGGCTATAGTTTGCCACTCCTCACAATACAAGGCAATGAAAAGTAAAATTGAGTAATAAAGAAAATGCACGTATGTAAAAACAAATCAAAAAATTAAGTCCACTAGGAATCACAATAAATGTAAATGGATTAAATTCTCTGTTAGAATATCTATGTTGCACAACGCCATTGATATACATATTTAAAATGGACAAATAGCATTTATTGTTTGTGGATATGTTCATGTGTAGTAAAACTACAGAAAAGGAAGCACCCCGATTCCGGAGAGTGGGCCAAAGGCAGGCAGTGTGGAGAAGAGATTTGGAGAAGGTTACATATGGAACATCAATGGAATTCTCAAAGCTTTTGTTCTTCAAACAAAAACAAAAAAACAAAAAAGCCAAAGCCAATTTATCAAAACATTAACAGTTGCTCATTCTAGGTGGTGAGTACACAGATATGACTTATGTTACTTAAGTTTGAAAACATTTGATTTTTTAAGACCTGTGTCTTCTTTGAACTTTCACAAGCATTGCGGGAATCATGACAAACTCCATATTTCCCGATGAGGAACTTGAGGTTCTAGTAGGTCAGAAAACTTAGAAAAATAAACCCATAATCTTACAACTTAGTTAAACATGCCCTGGATACCACGTGACAGTTTGTGGAAACTCGAACACGCGTGTTTAACAGACACTTTCTCTCTCCACCATCTCTGCCTCGACCCCTTGCCGTGCATCCTCTGCTCTCTAGACATTTATGGTGTGGAAATATAGCTTGAATCACACCGCGCTCCAGACCTCGGGTGCCAGCGCTGGGCCCGAGGGTACAAAAACAAAGACATCGGTCTCTCGATGTGGTTCTATTTTCAACTCAAACAACCTCTACCCAGGGGAACGTTAATTTCTCTAAGCCTCCGTTTCTTCATCTGTAAAATGGGAATCACCGTTCCTCCCCTAAACATTTGTCTTTTTAAAGCATAAAATGAAATCATCGAGCAGATTTCCCTTTTTATAGAAGAAGTCCAGACCCCTGAGAATACCATTCAGGGGCGGTCCTAAATCTCTCAACCTGCCTTTAGCTTTTTCTCCTCTTACGCCGACACCTTTAGATCTAATCATGCATTTGGTCGAGGCCTTCAAGCATCTCCCTGGCGGCTCCCTCTTCCTGCGCTGTCTCCAGACCCCAGTTCCCCGTCGCGAGTCAAAACTAACTTTCCTGAAACAATGTGACTTTCAGAAAGTTTTCTCCAGTGGGAAGTAGATGTAGTCTTGCTTGCATGTTAGTACCTTCAGCCTCCCTCATCTCCAAACTACTTGTTTCATGACTAAAGTGTGCGTTCCTGCAGGAAACCGCCCTCAGGGTATCTGAACTTGACATTCAGTGAACGCCTCGTAACTGACCGCAGGTAGCTGGGCCCAGTTGGTCTCGGTTAGGCTGAGGGAGTCGAACTGAACTGAACTGATCACTGATTCTCCCCTGGCAAAGGAAGGCCTCACAGCAGTTTGGGCCTCTTACATTAGGAACACTCTGCCATCAGTCCCAACGGCACACCAATTATACATGGGTAGTTTATTCACTGGGAAGATTCTCTTATTCTTCTTTCCCAGGGGTCCCCAACATTTTGGCCCCAGAGACCGGTGCTCCTATGAGAATCTGATGCCTGATGCTCCGAGGCGGAGCTGAGGCGGTGCTGCGGGCGCTGGGGAGCGGCTGCGGGTACCAAGGAAGCTTCGCTCGCTGGCCTACTGCTCACCTCCTGCTCTGCAGCCCGGTTCCTAACAGGCCACAGACAGTATCGGTCCACGGCATGGGGGTTGGGGACCCCTGCTGTAAACTACAAGGCTGATCCCCACCAGCTGGGGGCCCAGGCTAGTCATGCCGCTCAGTGAATCGTGCACATTTCCTAGGCTCTAGGTTGCGGGCCTGGCTGCCCCTCACTTCCTGCTGTGCACCCTGCTTCCTAACAGCAGGTATTTAACCAAAATTCACCCCACTCTCTGCAGTTTCATCTACCACTGCTGTCGGTGTTTCTTTGAAACTGTCAGTCAGGTCCTTGGGGCCGGACAGGCTCGCCCCAATAGTACAGGAGAGCACGGAGATCACGCACACCTGACGCCTGGCACCGCCGTGGGCTGGCCGCGTTCTCCCTGCGTAAAGGGCGGGTTGGACCAGACAAACTCTACGAGCCCTTTCAGCTCCGTCTTTCGGAATCACCCGCCCAGCCCCCGGGGACCTGTGAACGCGCAGCCCCGCAAGCCGGGTCCTGGGCTCACACCAGCCTGGCCCCGGGAAAGAGCGTGGCCTAACTTGTATCGCTCACGTGGTGGGGGGGTTTTGAGTTCCCTACAAATGAGAAGGCTTATCATCAAGGCCGGGGGTGCGGGGTCCACTTTCCCGCTGCTGCCGCCCCCCGCCCTGGCGCCGTCGGTTCCGAATGGGCCACACTGCCCCAGCGCGGGCCTTCGTGCACACATGCACCATCCTCTCTGCGGGGAACACTCCTCCCCACCCCTGCACCTCTGCTCTGCCCCTGGACTCCGCTCCATCTCTGTTCACCCGGGGAGGCTTCCCAGACGAGCCAAATTCTCTGCTTACACATTCTCATGGAGCTCCCTGCCTCAGTCACGCTGTGTCACAAAACCACCCGCCGGATTGAATGTCTACAAGCCTGCGGGACAAACGGGCAGTTCTTCCAGACCGGACCCGGCTCGGCTGACCTCAGGTGGGCTGGCCCCTGAAGCCAGGTCAGCTGCCAAGCCAGGTTGGAGGCCGGCTCAGCCGGCAGGGCCGCGCTGTGCTCCACGGGCTGTCTCAGCAGCAGCAGGCTCGCCCGGGGATGCTCTCGTGGCGGTGGCAGAAATCACGGGGCCTCTCGAGTCTGCACCCCGATCCGGCACGGCATCGCTTTCCCTGCACCCATTGGCCAAAGCAGGTCAGGCCATCCCACAGGCAAGGGGTGGAGAGGCAGCTCCCACCCCTGAGTGAGAGGAGCCGAAAGGTCACGCAGCACAGGGGGACGTGGGCACCGGGGGCCGTTCTGCCCTCAGCGCGCACTCCCTCCTTTAAAATCCACATCAGGGTCGTAATTTTTCCCTTTTGTTATGTGATTGTTATTCTCTTGTCCACTAAACTCTAAGCACCAGGAAAGGTGGAACCACACCTTGTTTTTTTCCTCACTCTTCTCCCAGTATTCACTCATCATTCACTCACTCATTCATTCACTCATTCACGCATCCACTCATTCGTTCAGTCATTCGCAAAGCTCCTAAAAGACAAGGAACTTTGTTCAGGATTTTTTTGTATATTGTCTTATTTCATCCTCAATGAATGTGTTGGATAAACGTCGTTTTCCTTATTTTACCCACTAGAAAACTAGACTCAGAGGAAGGAAGCAATTCACCCAGAGTTATACCCTGAGTAAGTTTCAAAAAGATGGCATCCTGCCGATTATCACGTAGAACAGCCAGTGTCTTGAGTTCTTTCCTTCTGAGAACGTGACAGGTTGCGCTTTCCAGCCCCTTGAAGTTAGACGTGACCATGTGTCTTGATTTGTCCAATGACATGATCACAGAAGTATTTGTGCCACTTCAAGTGGAAGCCTTTAGCAATCATTGTTCAACTCACCCTATTGTGACAATAGGTGACGTTCTAGATAGTGGCTGCTCTGACAGTTGCCCTGAGGCCATGAGTGAAGACAAAATAGACCTGAGCCTCCAGCTGATGCTCATTGGACATGTAATATGGCTAGAAAATAAAACTGTGTTGTATCGAGCCATATTGCTTTCGGGCTATTTATTACGCAGTATGACCTGACCTATCCTGAGTGATACAAGTCTACAGCTGTCAGCAGACCCCAAACTACCAGCTCTATCTCTAGCCTATAAAGTCGACAAATGTGCACGTCCCTGTGGTTGTTCATAAGTTAGCACTCTGACTCTAACTGAGACTCTTCGTATATTGGGCACTTTGATGGGTGCTAAGAGTGGGATCGTTTTATTTCTTCACACACAAAGAATTCTTCAGGAACAGACACGGAGGATGCTGGGATGGGGATGAAAAGACCTCTGACTTGATGGCTGAAGTTCCACACGAGCTATTTATCTCAGCAAACATTAACAAGCACCTACTAGTCCAGGCCTTGTGCCCATCCTGGGCACGGGAAAGGGAAACTCATCCTTCAGCAGACAATTGGGCCCGGCTTCCTGCTTCAGCAGATGCTGAGAACAAGACCCTGAGCCGGATGCTGGGCACATCCTTGGGTCAGTAACGGCCCACTAAAATATGTCCAGTGAGGGCTGAGTCCACGTGCGTCCGCTGGCCCACCCGCCCACCCGTTCATTCGCCACCCGGGCCCCTGCCATGGGCTGCTCTACAGCAGCCTGCCCAGGCACTGAGGGTGTGTCAGAGGACAGACAGGCAAGAACCCGCCCTGAGAAGTGTCCATTCTGGCGAGGGTGGACAGAGGTAGACAAGCCATCTGACAGCATGTCAGAACCAGTAGAAATGCTCTGGGATCCCCTCTTCCCCCCGCTGTATGGGCATCTCTGTCTGCAGAAAGTTCTCCAGGAGATAGTCCCAAAAAGGACGCTGGCCTAGGAGTGAGGAGGAGACAAGTCTCGAAGCCAGAATGGAACGTGGTCGGTCCCACCAGGTTCAGAAGGGCTCTGAGGGGTCTGCACAGCCCCGCCAGGGAGAGAGACGCATGTGAAATCCCCAGTGTGCCCCCCGCCCCAGCCACGTGGGAAGAAGCAGGCTCCCCGGACCCCACTCCCCTCGGGGGCTCCACCCTGAGCCTTCCACGCGGACCACAGAGAGGAGCTTCTAATTGCAGGTTGTGCGCTCAACTAGCCACTCCACTTGGAAAATGAACCCACAGCTTTTGTTGCCAGAAAAGCCACAGCAGCCAAATCCTCTTTGAGGTCTGAGGGCCGTGCATGCTCGAGGCTCCGGTCCCCGGGAGACAGCGAGCTCACAACTCCAGAGGGAGGGCCCTCCAGGAGCACCAGAGAAAGCTGCCGCCTTGGCCGACAGGTGGCTTCGGAGCACCCAGCTGACCTCCCGGAAGTCCGTCTCTCAGGTCGTAGGGCTGTCCGTCTCAGACTGGTCCCTGCAGGCCATGAACCTGGGCGCAGGTGGGTGGTGGCGGGGAGGTCACGCTGGCGGATTTAGCAAAGTCCTGGAGCCTCACTTGGCTCACCACCCTCTTCCCTGAGCCCCGAGTTCCTTCCGTACAGAAGAGAGATGACAATGACACTCCCTCCCCGCCGCCCCCGAGCAGACACGCACGGTGGGTGCGACTTCCTCTAAGTGAGATGCGTGGACACGGCTCCTACCGCGGCCTCAGAACTGAACACGCGTTTGCCGACTCGTGACATCAGTACGTTCGCCGGGCAGCGTCCCCCGAGTTCTCACCGTGAGCTGGGCTCAGGCACAGCTCTCTCCATGCATCACGCCATTTACTCGTTTAACCGTATGGGTGGGCATTTTTATTGCTCTCGTTTCATCAACACTGAGGCTCCAAGAGATTAGCCGTGGGCTAGAAACAGGGCTCAAGCCCAAGCACCGGGTGCGTGAGCCTCTCGCTCGCTGAGGGGCTGCGGTGGGCACACGAGGGCCGCTCCTGCCTTCGCACTTGCCCTGGGCCTTGCCCTCTCTCTTTCTGTACCAGGGGCCAAGGCCTCTTGCCTGGCCAGTCCCCAAACACCGTCTGTTCCCACGCACACCAGAAACGTGGGCTCCGGGGTGGTGCGACCCCAAATCCAACACGCCCAGGCCTGTCAAGGAAGAAACATGAAAATGTATTAAGCAGGGTGGGAACGGATTTGTATGATGCCACCAAATGTCTGATACTGGGAACATCGCCCACGAGAAGTATGTATCAGCTCGAGAGAGGCAGAGAGCATTTTAGGACACGGTGTGCTCCTGGCCTGGTGGTGGCAGCTTCGGGCATGCATGACAAAAGGAGCCAGAGACCTCTGTCTCCTCGGAGGCTTGTGCCCGGCTCCATAAGGGGCTGAGAGGTCCTGGGAAAGCTGCCCGTGATGCGGTCATGCCGAAAAGGGTCTCGCAGCCAGACGTCACACAAGCACGCCCTCTGAATGTGCTCTCCCTCCCCTGCACCTGCCCACTCCTGCGACGCCACCTTGCTTAAATCCCCATCCTACAGGGGAGGCAACTGAGGCTCAGCGAAGCAGCGCAATCTGGGGCACGCAGCTAATGAGTGCTGTAGCCAGGAGCTGGCCGAGGTCGCAGGCTCCGGGCTCGTGACCCGGCCCCTGCCCCGCCCCCTGCCCCGCCCCCGGCCCTCCCTGGACAGGCCCCATGCGCCAGAAGCTGGGATCCCAGCACGCTCAGGTGGAGTGATGGATTCCGGCCGGCGAGGCCAGGATGGGCTTGCTCCGGCTGGGCTCTCTGGAGCTGTGGCCGCTCTGCCCCACACATGCTGTGTGACCTTGCGGTGGACACTCACCTCAGCGGTCATCGGTCTGTAAGGGGGCCTTGGGCCCCTGGGAGGGTCAGGCGGGGCGTGGCCGTGAAAACGGCCTGCAGCCTGCAGGCCGCCGGGACTGCACCTCATGTCTGCAGCGCACGCACTGCACTGAGCCCTCCGCACCCGTCAGCTCCTGCTCCCCGCTTCGCGACGGCGGTTCCCTCGCCCACACCCCGCGAGCCAGCTCCGCACCACCTGAGGAGCAGCGCTACCTCCCAAGGACTATATTTCCTTGACGTAGTGTGGCTTCCCAGTCTCAGAGGCTCGGACACTGCGTTCCCCTTGTTTGCGAAATTCGCCGTGTGCTTACAACCTCCAAAGACAATTTGAAGCGTCTTATGCCGGCACGCTCACACACCAGGATGTCCACGAAATAGGACATGCCGACCAGAATGCAGACGTCTCGGAGGGAAAGATGTCACCCCTCCACTGCCTCTTTGTCCCCAGGGTTGGAGTAGGCCTGACACAGTAGATGCTCAACTGTTTCTCGAATGGAATAAGAATAATGAGTATTTGTATAAAACATCATATTTTTATTTTTTACGCCTGCAGCTCCTGGTCTCCCATCCAAGTACTCACCAGGCCCAACCCTGCTTAGCTTCCGAGACCAGACGGGTGGCATGGCCGCAGACTTACATGAAACATTACAGACCACGCCACGAGGCACGTTTCCAGCCGTTGTGTGGTTTGATCGTGATGAGAAGCGGTTGTTATGTCCCCGCTTGGCAGACGAAGAAATGGAGGTTGAGAGAGGGAAGGACAGGAACCTCTTTGCTTTAATGGCAAATCAAACCCTCTCTGCTTATTGGATTCCTTTTCATCCATCAAGGCTTAGATGACATGCCCCCTCCTCCATGAAGCCTTCCAGTCTTCCCCTTTTTGTCCGCGCTCCGGTGATACCAGGATTGGCTGTGCTCATGCCCATGTCCTCCTCATGGCCGTGTCTTATACTTTTCACGTCCCCAGAGCTAACACAATGCCCAGCACACAGTAGGTCTTAAACCAGTGACTACCAACTTAAATACGCCCTCAATAATCTACAGGTGGCCGACATGTCAGAGCTGGAAAAGACCTCAAAGGTCATCTAGTGGCGCCTCACTTAACAGTCACACCTGTGTTACCAGAGAGACAGCAGCACACGTGTCTCTTGACTCATAACTTGGGGCCCTACCCAACCACCGACCCCAGCTGACACCTAGCTTTACCCTCCTGTGCCCTCCAGTGGGTGGGCAGTGAGTGCCTCTGGCTCAAGTGGAAAACGTGCCATGGTCGATCAGTAGGGTCAGCCGCCGATGCCGGATGGGGGCGGGCGGAGGGCTGTCAGCTGACCGTGGCGTGAGACCGTGCCTTTGCATCGATTAGAATTACACGTATGATGGAATATCTACACCAGGATATCAGAGGTGACCCATTCTGTATCCTGTTGCCACATTTTCCCCACCCAGCCCTTTCCCCTGCTCTGCCATGTTTGGCTCTCTAATCAGTTTTCGGTGCTCTTCAAAGGCAAAACTGCGCCTGGTTAATTTCTGCACTCCCCCTGCCTGCTCATAACACAAGGTCGTCGTAAACGTGGGGGGGAAATAATTCAATTACATTTGGTTCAACAGTCATGGGTCCATAAGGCAAGTGGGTGGACATGCGAAGGGACAGTAGAATCACAGAGACACCCCCTCCCCCCAAAAAAATATCCCATCTGCATCAGCCTCACAGAGAAGGGAACAGGAGAAAGCCTGGCTCCCTGGGGCTTCTGGATGTGGGACTTTCTCAGCCACGTTAGGCATGAGCTCACATTTTAGGGGTGTGGAAAACGCACTCCCATCTTTCCAGCTGTGGGTTGGCACATTAGCAAAATATCCACAAAATATAGGTTTGGGGAAATCATCCTATAAAACAGAATGAGCCATTTTCCAAAATAGAAAATTGCCCGATCATTAAATTTTTTTTTTTTTTTAACCATTCAAATATCCATGGCCTTTATTCCCAACAGCCCTGTTCCCGCTGTGTTATGGAGAGAGGAAAATGTGGCTGTATTTGCATTTTATAATATCCCTATTCTCTGTATGAGGCTCACATGCCAACTGTGTGTGAGGAGATATAAATATTCCAATTCAGTTCTAAAAGGATGCAGATCTGGAATTCTGAACCTCCTGATTTCAATTGTTTACAAATTCTTTTTCCATGCTGCGATTTGTTCAAAGTATTTAATAAGCAGGCAAGTCCATAAAAAGACAGAAGGCATGTTGTTTTTCATTAAAGATGACCCTATGGTCTCAATAATCCCTTGAAACATACATTCTGCTTTTGACATTCTTGAAAGAATGGAAACCTCTAGATTTTTAGAAGCAAGGAAGGGGGAAATAAAGTGCATAAATTATAAACAAACGACCCACATACATTGAAATTTTTTTTTAAGTTATAGTTCCAGAAGGTACTGGAAGTGCTTTTCGTGGCTCCGTTGGTCCATGTCTCTGAGAACCGCAGCGAGGAAGGGGGTCTCATCCCGGGGTACCGACCTCATACGAGTTGGACGAGAAGCATGTAAGAGTCAGATCTAAATGTCGCTGGGATCCCAGCTCTAGACACTGGTTTCAAGTCTTCTTGGGATCAGTCATATGTCATTGGGGGAGATTCACGTTTCTGTGTTCTCTGTGAGTATCTTCGATCAAGCATTCATTCCTTATGCCAAATAATATGCCAAGCACCCACTTGACATTGGGCCGAGCCCTGGGGACCCAGAAATGGATGAGGTCACTTCTTGCCCTCCGAACATTGACGGCCAAGGGCAGACACACGCCCCTGAGTGCTACGCGAGGGGCCCAGGAGCAGGCTGGAGTAGCCCCTGGGAGCTTTGCAGGGTATAGGAAGTATGATATTGTAATTTATAGCAAGAAATATGTATTTGGTCTTTATCCCATTTCTGGTGCAGAGCTCCTAAAAACCCTGGAATTTCCTAAGTGATAAGAGTAATAAAGATGTTCTGATAGTCATACCACACCTGAGCTTGTGTTAATGAGGTGACTTTGGATGGGGGCTGGTTGCCAAGGGAGCCAACCATGTGATTGGAGGGTTGGAACTTTTGGTCCCACCCCCTGACCTCCAGGGAGGGGAGAGGGCCTGGAGGGTGACTCCATCACCAATGGTCAATGATTCAATCAATCAGCTATGTAACGAAGCCTCCATGAAAACCCAAAGAGACGTTTAGAAAGTGTGTGTAGAAAGTTTCCGTGTTGGTGAACACATGAAGATTCACGGACAGAGATGTGTTCAGAGCACATGCCTTGTCCTGTGCCTCTTCCCATCGAGCTGCTCCTGAGTTATACCCTTTTATAATAAACCGATGATCTAGTTCTCTGAGTTCTGTGAGCCACTCTGGCAAATGAATGGAACTCAAGGCAGGAGTCACTGGAATCTCCATCTTATAGCCAGTCGGTGAGTAGCACAGATGACCACCTGGACTTGTGATCGGCATCATCTCGTGGGACTGAGCCCTTAACTGACAGGATCTGACTTTCTGTCCAGGTAGACAGTTTCAGCAACGACTTGAATTGTGGGACACCCAGCTGGAATCTGACAATTGCCTGGTGGAAGAGGGAAACCTCACACGTGGTAAGTGGTGGTGAGAATTATAGGGAGTCGGGGGTCTGGGCAGCCGCTCACAAGGAGTGCTCTTCCTTCTCGGACGACTTTAGAGATTTCTTTGTATACTTGATTGTGAGTTTTTAAAAATTTCACAGATTCTGCGCATACCGCGTGGTGGGGACCCTACTGGGTGCCGTGCTGGGTGACCCTCGGATGTCAGCTCATGGAATCGTTTAAACTCAGAGGACTGAGGCTCAAAGACCTGCGTAAATTTCTCAAGACCTAAAACTGACACCTGGCCAACCAGGATCCAGCCCAGCGTTTCCCGCTCCAAACCTGGGGACACCCTCCTGCCCGCTCCAGGTCCGGGGTCGCTGGTGAATCCTGGGCGTCTTCAGATGTCTGGCTGACTTCAGACGCCTGTGCACTGCAGAGCATGTCCTGCAGAGGCACGGGGACTGGAGGGCTGATCCGATCGCTTTTTCTGGCAAACGCAGAAAAGGGGCACAGAGCGGGAGATCGACCTTCCTGGAGTCACACAGCCTGGGTCGAGCCGAGAACCCCGGGTCTTCTGACCCTCAGCGCTCCGTGCTCGGCTCCACACCACCCGCACCTCCTCGCTGCCCGCCTGCCCCCGTCCTCCGGGGACACGTGGATGCCGGGTCAAAAACCACCTCGATGGCATCGCCGTAAATATTTTCCACTTGGTTTGCAGGTTAGCAAGATTCCTTTTCTGCCTCGCAGTTTTAGACAATTTACGCTTCCATTCTCAAAACAGATTTTTATCCTAATAAAGGCTTTTATTACTATTATCCACCTGTCATTACACAGCATTAGACAATTACAGAGCACAGCCGGGCTCTCCCACCACGAAACCTGCCCCTCCACCCTCGGGGGGGAGGGGCGCACATAAACAGAACGTTTCATTAAAAAATAGGGACGAATCTTTAATTTTTTTTTTTAAGTGCTGCCAAGACTGCTACCTACGCTTTTTCAAACTTTGCTGTGAAAAGTCACTGGCGTGAGCAAGAGGGAGATAAAAAAAGTGTGGGCTAGAAACCGTCCTCAGCCCCGTTCTGATTGCCAGACGATTGACAAAATAATTTGTACCCGTCGATGCTCATGAAGGGAATTTTTACAATGGATTTGCCAAGCAGATTTTTAATTTTAATCAGTAATGAAAAAATGACAACACGGATCACAACAAGACATCAGTTGCCGAGCGGGCTTTGCAGCCCCTGTCAGGCAGGCTCCGTCGGGGCCCCACCTCCGTGAACATCAATCACTGGCTTCAAACTCCTGTACATCTTCGCGATTTAATTAGACATTTAAGTTCTTTACTCGCAATTTGCAAAACTGTCACTTACCAAAAGTGCAAGACGCTAAAAATGTTCCGCGTGAGGCCCGGGAGCCTGTTTACTTCCCTCCCTGGGGAGGGATGGATGTCAATGTTCACCACCCACCCCCATCCCCCACCCCTCACCTGCACTGTCACTGGGCTAAGGCCCCTGACCTATAGCTACAGATATTTTCATAAAGCAAAAAATTAAAGGTTGACAATTGTGGGGGCGGGGGGGGGGGAACAGCCCAAACTCTATCACAGAAGGACAAGGGAGAGGAAGAGTGGGTATGATGGAGGTTGGTTCTCTTTGTGTAGACTCTTCCTGGGAGCCCCCCTTGGCTGTGACGACTGGCTCTGGTAGGGAAAATGGGAGGGCTTTAGAAGCAGGTTCACGACGGACTGGGCTCCATCACCCACCCAGCAGCCGCTTGACCTTGGGCCAATCACTTCGCCTCTGTGAGCCTTTGTTTCCTATAAACCTAGAAATAGAGTAGTAAAAAATAACAACCACTTGTTAATGAATTGCAACAATGTATGTAAAGTCCCTGTAGAGGGCTTTAACAGTGGTTAATCTCACCTTCCTTAAGGGGTACTTCACATCAGCAGGAGCAGAAAGTCAGGAAATGCCCCGCCCATCTGAAGAGACGCTCACAGGGCAGGTGAGATGCACCACGTGGGTCAAGAGCCTGAGAAACGGATCAGCGTCACAACCTGCCGGCAGGAACAAGGCTCCTGCCCCCCAGCCGGAGGGGTGGCACTGTGACCACCTGTCCCAGCATCACAGGCCCACAGCTGTGACCGAAGACACACAGGACACCTGGGACTTTCATCTTTCACCTTCAAAAGCCCCTGAAACTGTGTTTGCTTTGAAATCGTTGGGGCTTGGGGTTTTTCGTTCTGTTTGGTTTCCTGGCTTAGATGAAACAGAAGTCGTCTTGGTTTGATTTTTCGCTGGTGGGAGAGTGGGCTGGAGGGTGAGCTTTCCAAGACCGGCCCAGGCTCGGCCCAGCCGCACAGGTCAGGAAGCAGATGGGAAGTAAACAGAGGCTTCTCCTTTAAGAGGGCCTTGGCTTAGCCAGGCACGTTATTGAAATGAAAATAAAAGGTGGATTGTGAAAAACCTATTACTCACAGATAAGAAATGCACCCCAGGCGAAGTGAGGAGCAAAAACTTCTTTTCTAGCTGAAGTTTATTTTGATGATCAAGCCCCGGCCCCTAAAAGCGGTGGGGGGGGGGGGGCGGGTACGGGGCTGGGGGGGCGGGTTACGGGCCCTCGATGGGTGCTCTCATCTTGCACTCAAGCCTCTGGTGGGATGGACAAGCGCCCCAGACAGTGAGTGTTAAACCAATTAACTCACTAGTCAAAATGTATTTTGCAATTTCTCCCCTACCAAGATTACCTGTCCTCAGCTGGGCAAGTCCCCACTGCTTTCCTGCAGAAGGGAGACAAGGTGCTGTCTCATTCCCCGCTGGCCGTCCTTATATTCTTGTCTCCCAGTGACCACGAAGCCCTTTCCAGAAGCACGCAGCCTGTCCCTCTGTACTGCGGACTCGCAGACCCCCACCCCAAACCCCGTCGTGACGTGAGAGTCAGCAGGAACTGAGACTTGGCGTGCCCGGGGCCAGGGTGCTCAGGCCAGGACTGTCAACTCCACTCAGGTGCCAACCTCTGCTGTGTGACTGTGGCAAACCGAAGCCCATCTCTGGGCCCCGGCTGCCTCAGCTTCCAGAGATCTGATTCTATGAAGCTATGACCTTGGATGGGAAACTGTCAACCTAGAAAAATACAAACACTCGTTTTAGAAGCAGCTGACCTAGGTTCAAATCCCAACCATGCCAAGAGTTTCCGCGTGTGCGTGTGTGTGTGTGCATCTGTGCGTGCATATTGTGTGCACGTGTGAGATTGTGTGTGCATGAATATGTGTGTCTGTGCGTATGCGTGTGTGCGTGCATCTGTTTGTGTGCGCGCATACATGCATGCGTGTGTGTGCGTGCATCTGTTTGTGTGTGCGCATACATGCATGCGTGTGTGTGCGCGCGGATGCCCCCACGCCTATAGGTGTCACCTCTTCTAAGAAGCCCTCCCTGACCTTTCTTCTCTGGCTTCTGGGTCCTGAGAGGAAGCGCCTATCAGAGCTTGGCTCAGACCCACCTGCACCCATTGAGGCTCGGCCCAGCCCCTTCCTGTGTGATGCTGGTCGCTGAGCAGGGAGCTTTTCACTTCTTAGTGTCCTGGTCTGTGGACTTGTCCACCCCTCAATGGATCGTGGCTCCTTTCGTCTCTTTCACCGTCCCGAGTGCCCGGGACCCTCCTTACATGTCTGTGTGCCCTGCCTGGCTCCTTCACCTTTGCCCCCATCAGCCTGCACCTGTGACCCCTTTCGAGGACAGGTCTGGGCTACCTGAGCTGCCTACCTGCATTTTGAGAATCCAAATGCCAGGAGTTTCCTCCCCTCCATCCCGGGAGGTCGTTAGCCAGGACCCAGCGCAGCCCCCTGCCTCAGGTCTGGCAGGCTTAGAGGTGCACGCTGGGCTCCGAAGCTCTCCGGCACTGTCAGGCTGAGGCTGAGGGTTTTCCTGGAACCACAGCCTCTCTCTGCTTCTTCCCCGACCCCCTTCCTCTCCCCTCTACCCGCCTCCCCTTACTGCTTTCTCGTGGGAGTGCTTTCTTAATAAATCACTTAACGCAGGAGTCCTTGGCTCTGGATTTGTTTCTGGGCAACCAAAGCTAAGATGTCCTGATTGTTAATCAAAGGTGTGGCATGTGGTAGATGCTGCCCGATAAATGTTTGTTGAATGAATGGATGGATGGATGGGTGGATGAATGTATCCATGGGATCCATTCAGTCACGTTGGACGGATACATGAATCATTTCAGAATTGGAAAGCCAGCCAGGACGCAGGAGGTCTTCCAGGAGCGGTGCCCCCCGGAAAGTGAGCTCCATTACAGCGAGGATTTGCCCCGGTCCTTGTGCATCTAGGGACTGGCCCATCGTGCGCTCTCAACAAATATCTATTGACTGAAAGAACAAGGGTGCTCTGCGCCTTTGCGGCCAACCCGGGGACCTGGCTTCCTGCCCCCTGCTACCAAGCAGAGCCGGGGCACCCTTCCCCATGACACCCCGCTCTCGCTGGGGCCTGCAGCCTGCCACCAGACCACAGCAGAGATGCAGAACAGCTGGTCCCGTCTCAGCTAAACACGTTCACAGTCCACACCCACAGAAGGCGCCCCTGGGCAGCATCACCCTGCTGACCCCGCTGGCGCTGTGGGAACAGCGGCTGGGCAGAGCGCTGCCTGCCCTCTGTGGGCTGGGGTGGGCGAGGCGGCGGGTTCACACACTGCAGACGTGTGTGCATGTGTGTGTGAGCACCCTTCACAATAGGGCTTTGTCTGACCCTGGTGAGCCAGCGTCTGCGGAGCCCCAGGAGGGCGAAGGCGGCGGCCCACGTCCCCGAAACATGAGGGCGTCACGGGAAGAGAGACACTGGCTCCCGGAGGCCACCTGCTTGCCTCTCCCGGCGGCTAGAGCGGCACTGAGAATCCCACCAGCAGTCCTAGCCCCTGGCCGTCTGCAAGGAGGGTCACGAGGAGGAGGGAGGCACCTCTGTCTGTCGAGCTCTCCCTGTGTGCCAGGCCTGCCGCCACACACCTCATGTCCCCTGCCTCATCTCACCTCTGCGAGAGGTTCGGTTTCACACCTGTTATACAGATGCGTGCACCGAGGCTCCGAGTGATAAAGTGGCTTGTCCACGATCACCAGAACCCCAGATGTCTCTGCCTCCAGGGCCCAGCAGGATGGAACGCCTTGGACCCCATGAGCACCCTCGACCCAATTCCCGGATGCTTCAATTTCCCGCAGCCTCTGGCTCCACCTGGGTCATGCAGGGCATGAGGGGCCGGCTACAAAACCTTTGTGCACTGACCACCTGCTAGCGTTCCTCTTACGCTTTCTCCTCTCCAGGGGTGGGGCGGGAAAGACATGGGGACCTGGTCTCTCTCCAAGGCTCTGTCCCCGCCCCCCCGCCCCCACCAGCTGGGCAATGGCTCCCAGGGACAGACACTTGGTGCAACCTCCAGACCAACCGAGGACCAAGGCCGCTCTCCCCCCCAGGAGAGCTGTGGCCCTCGCTCCCCTCCCCTGGGCTAAGCCCCTGCGTCCACAGGTGGGCACGTGGAGGCTGAGAAGACTTGCCCAAGTCCACCGAGGCTGTAATCGGGCACGGGAACTCGAACTCCGAGAACGGGTCCAATATTCAGGTTCAGGATTTCTCCGTGTCTGTGCACTTGGCAGGGCTGGCTGTTACACACTCACAGCACAACACTGATCATAGCCCTCGCTTCATTCCCAACCCCCAAAACAACCTGGAGATACAGTGACAACCAGAACGGCCCGGCACCACCCGGCTGGGGTGCACGGGAGACGAGGCATCGGCTGGAAGCGCAGCCTCGAGTCCGAGAGGAGTAGATGCAGAACTGGACCCTGCTTCTCGACACTCCTGCAGAGTGGACCAGGGGCCAAGCGCATGCGCAGAGACCACCACATGAAGCCTCATATTCCTAAAAGCCCAGGGAGAGCCAGCGCCAGCCCCCCGAAGGCACTCTGCTTGGAGTGTGGCCAAAACCCGACCCGCCCTACGGAGTGCGGCCCGGGGGACGGTCCATCTCCCAGCGACAGGCATCTGCAGGAGCGACCTGCGAGCGCCCACCGGGAAGGTGGCCGCAGAGCCAGGACAGCCCCGCCCTCCGCCGCAGGGTGTCTGCTGGCCACAGCTGCGAAGTGCCCAGCAGGAGAGAGAGAGGCAGACACTTGGGGTGCCACTCAAGCCACCACAGGACCCCCAGCTCCTCCGGGCCTCAGCACCGCCACTTCCTGAGCAACCTTCCCTCAGCGTGGCAGCCTCCTTTGCCCGGCTTTGTGACTGTCCCTCCAGGCTGGCATGGAGCAGGGCTGGGCCGTCGGCCCCTGGCTGGGTGCTCTGTGATCCGGGACCCTCTCACCTCTCACCCTTCCCCCAGCACGTGGCTCTCGGCCTCCCATCTCGCCAGCTTCTCTCCTTCCCCTTCCTTCTCCTCCCCGTCGGCCCCTCCTCCTTCCATCATCTCCCCGCCCCCATCACCATCACGGTTGACTGTATGCCAGGCCCAAGGCACTAACTACGCCCCTTCTCACGCCTCGTTCTCCCATCGCCCCAAGAGGGGGGAGGCGTCACCAAGAGCTCGGTCCAGCCACATGACAAGGCCAGGTCGTTCGGCTGTGCGACCATGATGGGGTCCTGACAGAGGGACTCCAGGGCCCAAGGAAAGAACCAACCCACAAATATTTGTCACGTGAGCGGATGATGACTCCAGGTGTGAGCGAACTTTTGAAAATCCAAGTTCGATCTTGTTCCTGCCGCGCATAAAACCCTCTCCGCCGCCGGAGTGACCTTCAGACTTGGACCCGAGCTCCCCGCGGGCACGCAGAGCCCCTGGGCCGCGTTTCCGAGCTCGGTGTCCTGCTCGGCCCTGCAGGAGCAGCCTCGTGCAGCCTTCTGTGAGGCCTCCCGACGCTCGGGCAGAGCCAGCGACCATTTCTCTTCTCCCTTTGGTCCAACCCCTTCATCGCAGCTCACGGATCCTGCCTTCCCCCCGGTTCTCAGGGCCTTAATATCTGGAGATGAGTCATGTCCCCCAAAATTCTTGTGTTGGGGTCCTAACCCGTAAGGCCTCAGGACGTGACCGTGGCTGGAGATGGGCCTTTACGGAGGTGATCGAGTTAAAACGGGGTCCTTGGGGGTGGGCCCCGATCCAGCGCGGCTGGTGGCCCCGCCTCGCCCCGAGGCCCTCCGCTGAGATGGTCGAAATCACTCAGCCAAGGGCGCGACCGTGGATGCTCGTGGATTCGGCCGGGACGCAGCACAGCGCCGCCAGCAGGCACCAGCCGGGGCGCGCGCGCCGCCGCGCATGCGCCGGGGCTGGCGCCCAGAGCGCGCGCTGCCAATCACCGCGCCGAACATATGCGTTTCGGGGACCGAACAGTTGTATGCTCTTTTTACCCAAACTGGATATTTTGCATGTTCCTCCCTCGAACGCCACACGCTTTCCTGTTGCGTAAGCCCCAGCAATATTTCCTCTCCTGTGTTTCACCCCACACAGCGGCTGTCTTCTGAAAAAACAAAAAAAAAAACAGAAACCGGCCAAGGGACAAAATCTTGTGACTGTTCCAGCCATTCACTTATCCAGCATAATTACCCTTCAAAGAGCAACGTTTGGGCCTCAGTTCACCAGCGGATAACTGCGCCATGCAATTAGCCGACACGCGATCGGCAGGGTTTGCATCACACCTGAGCTCACAGTGGCGCCGTGTTCGGGGAGCCGCCGTGCTCGGGGACCTACGCAGCTCAGTGACACCCGCGCCAGGGGCTTCGTCAGCCCACGGAGACCGGGTGGTCTAACCTCAGACATCTACTTCTCAATGTGTCAGAAGTTGGGAAGTCCAAGCGCAGGATGTCGGCCGATTGTCCTGCAGGGGAATCTCTCCCTGCGGAAGGCCACCTTCTCGCCGTGTCCTCACGCGACAGGGGAGGGAGAGAAAACTCTTCTTATATAACGGCACCCGCCCTGAGGACCTTCCTTACCCTCTGTCAGCCCCTCACAGGCCTCGTCTCCAATACTCACGCGCAGGGTCGGGGTTTCAACGTACGAAGGGGCGGGGGGGGGGGGGGGGGGAGACACAGACATTTAGCCTGTAACGCCTCGTGTCAGCATCTCTGCCCTAGAATATTGCAGCAGCCTCTTGTCTGGCCTCCCTGCCTCTCCTCTACCCAGCAGCCAGTGCGATCCCAAAATTCAAATCTGAAAATCTGACCATGTGACTTCTGTGAGTTAGTGTCACCCCGTCACACCTCGGGGATATTGCCGCATGCCACAGACAGCCCTTCATGATCTACAACCCCACATACCGCTCTAGCCACTGGTTCTGACATTCCCAAGTAGCCACCCACCTTCTCTCTCTCTCTCTCTCTCTCTCTCTCTCTCTCTCACACACACACACACACACACACACACACACACTTGTTATGCTATGTACTAGTGCAGTCTGCTGGTTTTCTCATTGATCTAGAGAAGTTCACCACACAAACCAGGGGCACGACGATATTGGCTTCGGCATTGTTTATAATGGCAAAAAAAAAAAAAGAAGACTATCCTTGACCGAAGATTTTAAACATTGATAGTGCAATTTTTCAATAGAATATTAGGCAGCCGTCAAAAATGAAAACGAAAAGAAAAGCTTTGTACTGTGGGCAAATGTCCTTTGTATGATGAGAGGCCAAAAGGGCAGCATACAAAATTGTTTCAATATTCAGTTTACAGCTGTGCAAAATATATTACACATTGGGTCCTAGAGAGGCAAGGATGCACAAGGCGGCCCAGCGCAGGGAAGAAATAAGCAGCCTCCTTCAGTGCGACGTGAGGATGTCTGAGCAGACGGGGAAAGCAGCAGGCCGGGGCCGCTCCAAGTCGAGGCACGAGGAAGGAGATGCTACCGGAGTTTAATCTGAAGGACCGAAATGTCAGGACCTGCGATGGAGTCAGTGTCTGCCAGACGAGAGCCCAATCATCCGATGTCCAAGTGTCACAGCCGAGTCCTCCGCCTGGGGCCTGAGTCAGCTCCTGGCCACCTACAAACGCAGAGCTAAAGCAGCTTTATAGGAATGATCCCATAAATTCCTCCGACAGCCCTCTAAGGTCGGCATTCTTGAGGCTTATTTTACATCGGCTGCAGAGGACGGGGGTGGAGGGAGAGGGTGGTGTGAAACTCAGAGAGGTTAGATCTCTCATGTTGGATCAAGCCAGCTTCAAACCCACAACTGAACCACTTGGAATAAATGTTGAAAATAAAAATTCCAAGGCCCACCCAGGATGGACGGAATCAGAATCTCTTGGGGGATGCCTAGGGCGTCTGGATTTTTCTAAACACACCTCCTGGATGATTTGTACAGGCACTGAAGGTTGGGAAGCACTGGGCGGCACACCACTTAATGGAGTATCAATTGATATATTCTGGGAACTATTTGCGCCTGCCTGGGTTTAAGCTCATGTCCCGTGGCCCGTCCTCCACACATGTGGCCATCGTTGCTGGCGCCCTGCCTGCTGTTTCCAACGACCAGCATCCAAGTCGCTCAGCGTGACTGAGCTCGTTGCTCTGTTCGGAGCCGGGGCCACACGTCTTCCTGTCTCAACTTTTCTGGACGCCAGCAGCGACGAGGCACCTTCCCTACCAAATGAGCGAGGTTGTCGTCACTAGGAGACATCCACTTAGCCACATCGATCCTGGCACGTGGCGGAGAAGCCATTAGGAACCGAAACCCAATGCAGGACGTGGCGGGGGACGAGAGGCTGACATTGATGCCACGGGCTCCTCCCACAGAGAGCCTCCGGTTTTCTCTGGACAAGTCGGCAGCAGCCTACTCCACGTGCCGGGAAGGGGGAAAGGGAGAAATATCTGGAGTCAGCGGGGAGGGTCCCCCACTTTCACCTCTGCACCCTCATCAATCAGCCCACGAGTGATGGAACCCGCTGGCTGGGGTTGGCTTGTCCGTGGCTGGGAAATGATAAAATCGGAGTCGGAATCCAAGCCACCTCGACTTCAGTGGAGATGCCCCCTGTGCCTGGCTGCCTGTCAGTGTTGGTCCGTTTCTGCTCACAGCGGCCCACGCACTGGTTCTCACTGTGTTTGCCCAAGATGGCCGCAGCATCGCTCACCTTAGGACTCTGCTGATGCCCGTCCAGCGCAGCAGCCATGTCTCCTCCCTTGTCCTTGGGGATGTTGGTGCGTGTCTGACCCTGAGGGCGACAGACACGGAGCTGTGTGACTTCTGAGGGAGGTCACAGTTGGCACGGCTTCCTCCTGACTTGCAGGACCCTCATCTCTTGGAGCCCAGCGACCACGCTGTGAGGGAGCCCAGCGTACATGGGGAGGCCACGTGTGGGAGCCCAGGCCAAGGGCCAGTTCACCGCGCCCAACAGCGCCCACTGGGCGTGAGGAAGCCGTCCGATGACTCCCGTCCAGCTACCACCTGACTGCAGCTCCCTGAGAGATCCCGGGTGACAGCTGCCCAGCTAAGCCCGGTCACCCCAGAATCAAGAGAGAGAATAATCATAAGTGAGTGTCGCCTTAACTCCACCAAGCATGGTCGTTTGCTGCATGACAGTCTATAAAACCAGGACGCTCACCTTGTAAATGAGTAAGGGTCTCAGAGCGTGAAGTGGCGTGCCCGAGGAGGAAGTCAGATGTGCACGCCACGTGCCTGGCCCTCGGCGGTGTCCCGGGGAGGCAGAGAGAGAGGCGGAGGCCGTACTTGGCCCTCTTCATCCCCGGCTTGTGTTCCCTCAGCTTGCTAAACCACTGGCCTTTTTCTACCGGGTGAAATAAAGGCCAGGTGTTTGGTGGCTCCTTTTCTGCGTGGTCGTGTGGATGCGTAGAACATGTCCTGTAATGACGACTCAGATGGGAATTATGTAATCGTCACAAAGAAACCCTCTCCCTTTCTTCTCTCTCCCAAATCAGCCTAAACAGCAAGAACTATGCAAAGTACAGACTTCAAGATGTTACTCAATCTGTCCGATGTGCAATCCTTCGTTATAAGCATAATGACACTCAGTGAAAGATAAGGCTTCATGCAGCGAAGGTCATCGTGGGAAGGTACACGCCCGCTGGTCCCTCTGCCCTGATAACTGCCAAACCATGTGGGTGAAGTGCAGGGGTGTGGGTGGGGATGGGGGAAACCTGGAGAGACCATTAAACAAAAGCGAGCGACGCTGGGTGTCGGAGCCCCCCAGGACCCCGCGGCAGCCCAGGCTGAGGCTGAGTGAATTCCTTCCCACACACTTCCTGCTTGCTTCTCGAACTTCTCCAAGGAAACAGATTTTCACTCCCTTTTATGATTTCTTCTTGCTCAGAGAAAGAAGTTGGCCTGTACTGGATTCATACATGCCAGGCACTGTGCTGGCCACACACCTCATTTCCCCAAGCCTCATAACCACTCTGGAGGTGGGTGTCATTACCAGCAGCAGGAGCCTGGGCTATGGAATTAGACAGAAATGGGTTTGAGGTCCTTGTCTGACTCTCGGTAACTATGCAAAATTGATGTTCAATAAACAAATGCTTGTTGGATGGAAAGATAAAAGAAGGCCTTGCCCTCTTTCTCTCCATTTTATTCTCTCTCATCATCATGTATCCTGTGCATAAATGCATATGAAAGGTTTAATCCTGCTTTAAGGCTGAGCTCACAGTTTCCGAGGGGGACCCAAAGCAGGTGGCTGCTTCGAAGCCACGAACCCTCACTCCAAAGTGCAGGTTCTCCATCATGCACAAGCAGAACTAAACTCAGCCTCACACCTTGTTTTCCCAGGCCTGGGGGAGCTGAAGGAGAGGGCTCTATCCCCAGGGCACAGGTCTCACTGACCTGTGGTGGGGTGGTCTCACAGGAAGTCCCTGGAGGTCCCTGGAAGAGCTGAGTGTGGTGAGAAGGTTCCAGTAGGTCACCAGCAGTAGACCGAATACAGTGCACTTCCTGTTGCCTCAGGCACCTCTCAGAGAGAACCATGGGACCCAATGGCCACAGCCCTGCTGTCACCGAGAGCACCTGGCCTTTATGGGTTGGGTTGCTGATGCCCAGGGGCCCATCATTCCTTTCTAAAGACATTACTAGTTGTAAGTACCAATGACATCTTGCAACTCACACTTGGCATCTGCACCCTAACTCAAACAACTGCCTGAAACAAAGTTGCAATATAGTGCTTAAAACTCAGGACCTCCAAGCTCCAACTAATTTATAGGAGAATGGTTAATACTAGAGGCCATTCGCTTGGAGGGTCCAAGCCCCACCTCAAAGGAGATTTTTATCCAGGACCTCCCAATGCAAACGCCTACTGCCTATCACGCTGAGGGCCCAGCACAAAGGCACTTGGTAGATACCTTTTGAAAGATTGAATGAATTAGGCACTATCACACATTTTATGCCATTCATAAAGGATGCTGCTTATCATACACTTTAAGCCTTGGTTTGCTTGCCTATAAAATAAGGATACTATTATCTGCCTAACGTTGCTATAAGATTAAGCGAGGTGATATATGTACAAGGTCTGTGCATCTACGACAATCAAATTATGTTCAGTTCAGTCCAACAAATATTTAATCACCATCATCATTGTTATTAGCTATCATTTATTTACCATCTGCTAAGTGCTAGAGGCTTTCAGGCTGCCTAATCTTCATAACAATCCTTTAAGGTAGATAATATGATTGCCTTTATTGTGCAATATTTATGAGAGCTAAAGAAGTAAAAAGGTATGAAGAGAATAGCACAATGACTTCCACTCTGGGAGTATGGCAGACCAGGTCCCCAAGGCACCCTGCTGTGTCAAAACCAAACTATCCTGAATAACATGTACTTTTAACACATTGTGGAGCTTGCATGGCATGAGGACGTCTGCAAATCCCTTCTCCATTTCTCCCCAAAATGTGAGCTAGACCCAGAGCTGGGATAAGCTCGCAGTGCACGGAAGGCAGGAGTGTGCTTGCCTTGAGGGTGAGCGCTGATAGCATTACTGCAATTAGCATCCGAAGCAATGGCCAAGAGCAAGGGAGGAGCTGAGCCCAGCGATGGTGCAGATCCGGGATGCTCAGAGGTAAGAGAGGTGATTCCAGGTCCTTGGTGTCCCTGACTCAGAGCAGAACCAGACAGAAATCTCTGAAGCACAGCATCCCTAATTTAGAGTCACGACCATCCTTAATTTAGGGCCACGAGTGTCCCACAGATGGAAGATAAACAATGACCTCACAATGAAAAGTCACTGAAACAGAAGTTGGCAAGTGTCCATAAGTGGCAGTGCCAACAAACAATAGATTTAAACACCCAAGGATTGAAGATATTGAATAGTCTGATACATAATATATGACATCGATGTATGAAACGTATAAAGAAGGAAAGGCTGGGATCACAAAGACGAGCAAGCAGCTCAAAGTGTTGAGTGTTAAGAATGGCCAAATGGGTTTGAGAAATAACCAAATGGAACTTCTAAAAGTAAAAGTTTTCATGATTTTTTTAAAACTCTGTGATAGTTGATTACCCACAGCCAAAAAGAAAATTTGTGAACTCAAGAATAAGAATAAATTACCAAAATGCCATGCCAAGAAACAAGGAGATAGCAAATATGAAAGAAAATGGAAGATATATGGGTAATAGAATGAGAAGCTCTAAAATATATCTAATCTGAGTTCCAGAAGAGAATGCAGAGATAATAGAAAAGCAATATTTGAAAAGATAACAGCTAAGAACTTTCTAGAACAGATGGGAGATATAAATCCAAGATTTAGAAATCACAATATATTTCAAGTAAGACTAAATGTTTTAAATTGACTCCAACATTCTATAGTGAATCTTTAAAACACCAAAGACAAATATTTTAAAGTAGCCAGACAAAAAGACAAGATAAGCTCCAAAGGAATGATAAGACTGAAAACAAACTTTTCAGCTCCAACGTCAACCACAAGACGTAACAGTGACTTCAACGGGTAGAGATGCATTTATTGCTAATGCAGAAAGGTGTACTTCACAAAACTGGGTACCCAGCAAGAGCAGAAATGAAATGAAGACAGATTCAGATACATGTGGTTGGTGCTAAACCAGCAAATCTTCCTGAGGAAGGAAAGAAAATGATTGCAAAAAACAATCATGTGAGATACAAGAAGGAATGGTGAGCCAAGCAGCTGATAAATGTGTGTATAAAACTAACAAAATAATATGTGTATAAAATAATAATAGTTTCATTTACAAAGTTACAGAAAATGAAATTAAAATATTAGACAATACAAGTAAGTCAAAAAGGTGGTGATTTGATTTTGGATATTCTATGGTTTTTTAATTACTCAAATGGAGTTAAGATATTGTTTAATTTAGTGTGTTACTAAGTTAAATATGCATGGTAAAGTGTCCAGGACAATCAGAAAAATAATTTTAAAAAGAATAAGTTTCACAGCAATAGAGGGAGAGTAAAAATAGAATGAGGGGAGAAAAGTAAATGAATAACTTTTAAAAACTTCAAAAAGCAAGAAAGAGGAAAAGAGAATGGTAGAAAAAAGTGGAAAACAAGATATCATAAACTAAGATAATAAAAAAATAAATCGATAATCTAAATAAACATAAATGGACTAAACCAAGCAATTCAAGACAAGATTTCCAAACGATCGTTTTAAATGCAAGAAACACCCAGGTATGCCCACCAACTAATTTAAGAAGCAAAATTTTGTGAGCAAAATATACCCTCCCTGACTATAAGCCCATCCTCACCACCAGAAAAGAAAGATGACTATTCATTCAATGTACTGATTACTATAACCATCCATTCCCATATATTTTATTATAATTTAAATATCACTATACCCAGATATACACACATACACACACATTTTTACCTCCATTATTGTGTTCATGAGGTTTGTCCGTTTTGGTACGTGTAACTTTAGTTCACTAATTTTCACTGCTGTGTTATTATTTTTTTGGTAACCATGCCACAACTGATGTATGCATTCTCCTATGGGCTGTTGGCATTGCTGTTATAAAAAGTATTTAAATTTGCAATCATTTCTCTCTACGGTCAATATATTGAATTTCTGGCTCATGGAATGCAGATATCTCCAAATTTCCTAGATATTGACTAGGTGAAAGTAGTCGTCCCAGATTGTCACAAGACCAAGACCAACTGCCCTACTATAAAACCTTGGAAACGCAAACAAACTTTTAAATCAAAAATTAAGGGCCTGAAGGCATGAGGGGGCTATCGAGACAGTGAAGAAGGGCAGGAGAAGAAGGAGCTCAATGACACGAGCTCGGCATTTAGACAGCTGTCAACCGAAGGTGCCGCTGATTCTGGAAGAGAAGGCTGAGGGGCCGACATTGCGACAGATTCACAGAACTAGGAGAAGAAAAATGAAAGTGAAGGGACCATGATTAAGGGCAGTTTGGGAAACTACCGACACCAAAAGTGGTACTCATTTCTTCTACGAGTCTCTTTTCTTCTTTTCTCCTATCTTGCCTTACGTAGAGTAAATAATTGGGCTTTGCTTTTTTTAACCGATGTTAAAAGATGCACCACAGGAGTAAGGGCAAGCCAGAAATCCGCTGTCCGTCAAAGGGATTGAAGCCCAATTGAAAACTTCTTCATCCCCCACTGGATTAAGGAGATCTGGCATTGCTGATAACTTGTTCCAGAATCAAACATTAAACCTAGGCCCCAATTTATCTCTACGATGTTTCCAGTAGTCAATTATGAAACTAGGCATACAAGGAAACAAAATAATACAGCTGAAAATAAAGAGACACTGCCCATAGGACCTCCAGATGATGGAGGTATTAGACCCAGATTTAGAAAATAACTTATTATGTTCAAGGAAATAAAAGATGGAGAATTGGCATAAGAGAACCAGAAACTATAACGAGGAATCAAATATAAATCCTAGACTGAAAAATAGAAACACTAAAAAGATTTTTAAATTCAATGGATAGGATTAATAACAAATGAGATACAGCTGAAGAAATAATCAGTGAACTGAAAGATTTGGCACAAGGACATATCTAGAAAGATGCATGAAGAGACGAGGATAAGAAGAAAGTGCAAGACACACATGAGATATTGCAAGAGAGTCTAATATACGTAAAATTGAAGTCTCAGAAGAACAGGATAAAGAGCAAGGCA
Source organism: Eonycteris spelaea (assembly GCA_003508835.1). NCBI lineage: Eukaryota > Metazoa > Chordata > Mammalia > Chiroptera > Pteropodidae > Eonycteris > Eonycteris spelaea. Next base: position 2,086,941 of record PUFA01000009.1, on the reverse strand, counting down.
GAGCAGTATCTAAAGAGATAATGGCTGAGAATTCTCAAAAAGAGATCAGTTATAATTAGAAAGATTTGAGAAGCACTATGAACTTCCAAGCAAAATAAATACAAAGGAAACTGCACCTAGGCACATTATACTAAAGCTATTGAACACCAAAGGCAAAGATAAAATCTTAAAATCAGAGAGAAGGAAATAAAAGGAAGTATTACCTTCAAAAGAGCAGTAATATTGACATCTGACTTCTCAACAAAAGCAACAAAACCGGAAGACAATAGAATGCTATCTACAAAGAATTGGAAACAAAATCTGCCCACCTAGAATTCCCCAGCAAAAAATATCCTTCGACAGTAAGGAAAAAATAAAGACATTTTCGAATTGGCAAAAATATATTTTCCGGCTGAGAAAATTCACAAGAACAGACCCACGGAAAGGAAATACTGAAAGGTATTCTTCAGGGAAAATCTTGGAAATGTAGGAAGAAAAAAAAAATGACAGAAAGGTGAATGTGTTGATAAATGGAAATGAAAATCAACTGCATAAAAAATAATAATAACTTGCGGGGTATGAAGTACAGAAATAAAGTGCATGAAAACTATAAAGGAGTAAATGCAGTTAAACTCTAAAGCCCCCGTGTTACCCAAGAAGTCGGGAAAGCATTGTTTTATATTAGATGGTAAAAGCAAAACAGATGTTTTTTGTAATCTCTGGGGCAGCACTTCTCAAAATGTAGCTCGTAGACCCGTCCAAGTCCCAGAGGGGTCTGAAGGTCACAACCATTTCGTAACAATCCTCAGGCATCATTTGCCTCTTTTCTTCTGCTGACATGTGCACCGACGGTGCGAAGGCTGCAGTGCGTGTGGCTGCTGGAGCCTTCGGGACAGTGGCGAGCACCCACCCCACTCGTCACTGCAGCTCCCACCGCCATGCACTCACGGGGGGAACGAAAACGCCGATTTTACCTGACTGTCCTTGATGCGACAGTGAAAACGGCATTTGTTTTTATTAAATTGTCACCCTCGGCTATACATTTTTAATGTTCTCTGGGATGAAATGGAATATAGGCAGAAAACACAGCTGCCGCTTCCTGCAGTAAAACGGGCGTCCGCAGGAAACGCACTTTCATGATTGAGTCGCAAGGCAAACCAGCCTCTTTCGATCCACCGCCGTCCTTATTAGGAAAAACAATAGACAAAAAACAAAAAACAAAAAAACAGACAAACTATGGTTATTACAACTTGGGTATTTGACAGGCAGCCTCTCAAAAATCAATGAAGTGAACCTGTCACTTTAAGGAAAAGAATTTACAGTATATCCTACCAATCGTATAATTTCAGCTTTCAAATAAAAATAGAATTTTGGAAAACCTAAGAATTTGGGGGAATTAAGAAATACACTTCCAGGAAATACACAAACAAAAGGTCACGATGGAAATTAGAATATATTTTAACTAAATGACAATGAAACGGCACTATGTAACAACTTGTAGAATGCACAAACACCGTGGTTAGGAGAAATTGGGATAGCCTTAAACGTACATATGAGAGAAAAGGAAAGGCAGAAAGACGAAGATCCACACTTCCACCTCAATAAGTAGAAGAGGAAAATAGCTATTTTAAAAACCAAAGAAAGTGACAGGAAGAGTGGCTTCTGACGGGGCCCGGGCCTGCCCTCTCCCGAAGTATGCGGAGGGACTTCGCTCTGGGGAGGCTGTGATGAGCCGTGAGGGGCCAGTGTCCGCCCAGGAGCCCAGCACCCCCGGATGTCGGCTCCGCCCAGTTTCTGACTTCCGCCACACTTCCTCTGCCAGATATTTTTGCTAATCTAGTAAATAGGGTTTTAACTCACATTTCCACGATTACTAAGAAGGCTGAGAATCTTTTCACATGTTTGGGCCTCACGTGGTTTCTCTTCTGTGAACCGTCAGTTCAGATACTTTCCCCATTTTTTCTATTCATTTTCTGTTTTTTTCTTATTTGTATTTGTAGAAGTGCTTCCTATATTTGGATACAGATCCTTTGTTGGTTATACGTTTTGCAAACATCTTCTCCCGGTTTGTAGCCTTTCTTCTCACTTCTTTTAGGGTACCTTTCATTGAGCAGAAGATTTTAATTTTAAGTTAGTCACGTGTATTAATGTTTCCTTGTGATTTTTCTTCTGGGTTTGTTTCAAAAGTTCTTCTGTACCACAAAGTCATGAAGATATTCTATTCTATCTTCTTCTAAATGTGTTAAAATTTGTTTCCCCATGCAGGTGATAATCCACCTATCACTTATTTGGGGGTTGTGTGAGGTTGGTTCCACATGCAGTAGATGAAATTAAGTCAAATCACAGCAGACTGTAACCGGCAGAGCCTGGAATTGAACCCATGTCTGCCTGGCCAAACCACGTGGTCCTCCTCTACACCCACTGTACCCTCCAGAAGTCCCCAGTCAGAGCTGTGCTCAGCTCCACACCCTGTGGCAGGTAGGGGACGTGGGCATCCGTTGGACCAGGCCTGCCACGAGGAGTCGGTCTAATGGGACCAGAATCAGAGGGCGAGGACCATGGAACCATGTGCAGGGCCAACCCGAGGCCCCGGGCGAGGCAGAAGCCCTGGCACAAGAGCCCTGACAGCACTGCCTCCCAGTTCCAAGGTGCAAAACAACACTCAGGAAGCCGGAGTAGCCGGCCCAAGCTCAGCACGGAGGAAGGCCGCGACGCTGGAAGCCAAGCCCGGGGCCTTGTGCCTTCTCTCTCGCTCCTCTTTCGGCACTGCCGAGAGGAGGGACAGAGGTGGCAGGGCCGGCCGGGCGGCAGCCGTGGGGGTGCTCCGCCCCCGGCCCCGCCTGGGGCCTCGGCACAGGCGCTTCCAGGTTCCACGGTGCCACGGAGGGGTTCTCGAGTTTCCCAGCCACGCCCGGCCTCACCAGCTGCAGCCAGGCGTTTCCAGCTCTCCACCCCCAGCGCACACGCACACACACGTGCACGCGCACTCACATGCACACGCACACGCATGCACACCCACGCACGCCCTGCCCCGACAGCAGGGCCTCGGTGCCGGAGCCCTGCACTCGGAGCTCAGCCATCAGCCCGCCTCCTGTCCCACTGTCCCAGTGGCTCTGTGGCCAGGGCGGGTGACCCCAGGGGCAGACCAGGGCCTGTGCCCGGGGTTCTGGGGACACACACCAAGTTCGGCTTCAGAAGGCTTAAACAGAATTCTGTGATCAGAAGACCTAACCAGAAGGTATTTAAAATCTCCCCATACGTGTGAGGTCCGTGTCGATGCGGGGAAAGAAAAAAAGTGCATTGGAATCACGTGGGGTTATGGGCTCGTTATCTCTTCTCAGCTTAGGCCTTCCAAAGGGCGGGGTTTTGTCCCGACAGTGGCTCAGCCCACCAAAATGTTTCTCCAACTTGTTTCAGAGATGTTCTCTTTTCTCTGACCCTCTCTGTATCTTCCCTCCTCTCTTCTCCTTTCCCTCTCTCCCCTCCCCTCCCTCCCTCCCTCCCTGTATCCCTTCCACTCTGAACTACAAATCAGCATTTCCAACCCTAAAACACTTCACATTGGGTGAAAAGCACTTCAGTTTCAAAGTGATTAGTGGTTGAAGATCCGTCGTTTAAAATTTAAATTAAACCGATTAAAATTACAGGAGCACTTCACATCTTTTAGGCAAATAATTATTTTTTACAAACAGATCCAAGAGGTTGGGCCAAGCCAGGTACTACAGAGGAAGGACAAGGAAAGACAAGGTGGCAGGGCCTGACCTCAGGGAGCCAGCCACTGAGGCTGAACAGCCTGGGCCCCGCTCAGGTGGCCCCTGGAAGCCTCCCCAGATTCTGGGGGAGGACAAGCCCCGTAGAAGCCGGTCAGGACCCTGACCTTCCCTCCAAGGTCCCCCAAAGAGTGAGAGTCCGAGTGTGTCCTCGGGCGTCCGGCACACGTGGAGGTGGGTCCGACTCACGGGGGAGGTGGCTTCTCTCTCGGCTCCATGGCCCTGACCGGTATCACGCACTGCACCCCCAAGCTCTTCTCGCGTGCCCCAGAACAGAGGATGTAGACTCCGGGGTCACTAGACTGCCAAGAGGACCTCACGCTTATCAGGCACACTTTGTGTCGTGGACAGGAGAATCAGTCAGCCCCTCCCTCGTGGGGCTCACCTCGCAGACGAGTGAAAACATAAACGGCAAGAGCGAGTTGTAATTCAGAAAACTGTGCGAGGGAGCGAACCAGAACGGAGACGGGAGCGGGGTCCTTCCAGTGGTCTGGGGGGGGGGGGGCGGGGGCCCGGGGAGGGTGTGAGCTGGGATCCGCAGGATCAATAGGCGTTCTCAGGAGAACACGGGCTCAAAGACCTTCAACGGACCACGACATCGCGTTTCCCGCCACAGAGCGAAGAAGCGGAGGACGCGGTAGGCGAGTTTTTCTCTCCTGCCACGTTGGGAACCGAGCCTCAGAGGCGGGACGCGCCCGTCTGAGGGGACGCCGGCGCCCCCAGAGCGTTGCGTTGCCTCTTCGCTGGTATCTGAGGCCAGAGATCGGTGTTTGCCTATTTTTTTTCTCTCTTTCTTCTTTATTTTTGGCTAAACTGCTGCCTCAGATCAAAAGCCAACACACCCACCTGCCCTACAGCGCTGCTGCCTCCCACCGCCCGCCCGGCGCCCACGCCCAGCTCCCGGCAGGCGGGGCGGGCGCTGGACCCAACAGGCAGCTGGAACGAGGAGCAAAAGAAAAACAGCTCACGGTCGGCGTGGCCAAGGGAGACAGGCAGCCCCGGCAGCGTCCGGGAGAGCCGGCAGGCCGAGCCCGCCCAGACAGCTCACAAACAAACCTCTGTCCAGGTTTCCATCACCTGGGGCGCGCCCCGCCCCCGGGGAAGGTGACGGCGAGCAGCCTGGGTTCCTTCGGTGGTTTTCCCTTTTCCCTAATTAGGTTCCAGAGACCAGAAAAGTCCAGGCAGCTTCCTGTGCTCAGCCTGGATGTGTCCTGTGCTTATGTAAAAACACCCCGCAAGAAGAGGGAGGGAACCGTTTGCTGCATCAGCATTTAGACCTGGGGCTGCGCCAGGGCGGGGAGTTTGCTCTTAGGGACGGGGTTCCTCCGGGGGGTGGTGAGGTTTGGGACATGGCGATGGTGTAGTCACGCGACCATGTGACTGTACTAATGGGCTGAGCCGTAGTCCTCGGAATGGCTCAAGTGAGAGATACCATGTTATGGATATTTTCCCGTCATAAGAACCAGCCCCCGTGATGTCTTGAGAACAGGCGAGCAACAGAAAAGTCTTCAGGGATAATCATTGCGCCAGTGGCGAAACCACGGCTAGGCTTTGGCGGTTATTGATTCACTGGCCCACTGGGGAATGGACGCGGCCAGCCGTTGGGGCAGCCTGGGCGTGGCCGTGAGGTACAGACACCTGTGGAACACCTTCCTGCTCTGGGGACGGGCATCGAACTTTAAGAGGTCAGCGGAGCCGTTTCTTTCCTTCCAAGGAACAAGCTGGCACCTGTGTGCCCTGGAGGGACCCCGCCCCCTCCCTCAGAGCCAGAGGGGGCTGGGGGCAGCCGCGCTCCGCACGATGGGTCGGCGTGGTGGACAGCATGCGGGCCTGGCGGACAGGAGCCCCTCGTTCCAACTCTGAAACCAGTGGGGACCTGGGGGGAAAGGTCGACCAGCAGGCCGCCTGGCTCCCCTCCCGCTGCCCCTCCTCCCCTGTGGGCAAGGAGGCCCGCGGCCCAGGAGGGGCCCCGTCTGTCTGGCCCAGTTCAGGGTGTACTGGGGGCTCACATTGTCAGAAAGATCCCCCCTTCTACTCTTACCCCAAAACAAGGCATCTCCGTCTCAGCCAAGATCACTTCCCGTGCTTAAAGGAGAGAGGACGGAGATGATGTGGAGGGTCCAGCCAGGGCGCACAGGACCCCGGGGAAGGAGGGATGTCACCGCCTTCTGTCGCCCCCTGCAGATGGCTCTGACTGACTCGCTCGCACGTTTGCAAACAAGAGGCAGCCGAGAAGGATGTAGGCACCCCCTTTTGTGGCACTGCTCTTCGGTTTGGGGTGCCGACGCTGAGGTGGGGGCCGGAGCTGGGAGCTCGTGGGTGCCTGCCGCTCTGAATCCCAGGCCAGGCGCCGGCGTCCTGCTCCACGAGGCTGGCACGGCTCCCCGGAGACGCGCAGACCGCCCCGGGAGCCCAGCGACACCTTCCGCGGCAGCCGCGTTAAACCTGACCGGCACATCGGGGGCCTCTGTCGCTTCCCCTTTTACAGACGTGGAAAAAGACCGTTTGGGGAGGCGAAGCGACTTGTTCAAAGTCAGAGCCAGTGAATGTGAACTTCAGGAGTCCTGCGCACCCCCCAAAGTCTAAACTTTTCCCAGAGGAGCCATTCCCATCCGGGAGGGTGGGGGGCGGCGTTAGATCAGCCTGTGTCCCCATTCGCTGGAGGCCAAGGTTGCCAGGGCTTCCCATGTCCCCCCCAGAGCCACCCAGCACCCCCGCCCCCTCCAGCCCCATCACCAGCGACTCGGCCAAGGCAGGCTCTGCTTCTAGTCCAGCTCTTTATCTTCAAAGGCGACTTCCGCTCCCAATATTTATGGCAAAACACAGAGAACGCCTTCTTTCACGGGGGCCTGCCTTTGCAGTGTGCTCCCAGCCTGCGTGTATTTGATGGTCGAATCTCTCGGAGGCACATGAAGGTCTCCTGGCTGCTGGCACGCAGTGCTGGCACCCACCTGAACCCCACCCCCCACCCCACACACACACACAAGTCGTTAAGTCCCCCAGCGGCATCCAAGTGGTGGCACTTCCGTGGGCTTCTAAAATGCCACTTCAGCGCATCCCGTCTCTGACGCATCCACTGGGTCCAGTGGCCCCCAGGGACGGTCCTAGGCAAGGGATTCTTTCTGTGGTGGATACTCGGCACCCAGTGAGGCACAGGCCAAGGGGGGCCTTTCGAAATCCAGCACCGTCACTTATCAGCCCTGTGACCCCAAGCGAATCGCCTCACCTCGCTAAGCCCACTCCTTTCACTAGAACGTGAGCACAAGGGTGACCTCAGGACTGTACGCCATGGTTTTCAAGGGCTTAGAGCTTAGTCTAGCGCCTCATAAGAATTCGAGAAACGTTAACTAGTATTATTTTCCTCTCTTCCTCCTCCCTCTCATGCTCCCCCTCCTCCTCTTTCTTCTTTTTGTTATTAAACACAGAATTCCGCCATTAATAAGAGCCACACACATCTTCACTACCCGCTCAGCCATTCGCACAGGGCCTCCGCCCCTCCGAGGACCCTGCGGCGTGGGACCCCCTTGGAGCCCTCACTAGAGAGGAGAAACTAAGGCTCAGAGAAGAAGCGCAGGCCACTGCCCACGGTCACACAGCTCAGCAGGGGGGGGGGAGCTGAGCCAGGAGCCCAAGCGTCCGCCACGGCCCCCGCTGTCCTCTTCGTCCCCAAAGGCAGCCAGAGGTCGTTGACTTAGGAGCAGTTGGATGCTCAGAGGAACGGCCACTCTTCTCTCTGACTCTGGAACATGTGTGAGTCGTGAATTGCCGACGAGGGTTTGGGGGACATGAGAATCGGAACCGTCAGCACATTCCTGCAGGGGGAGAAGTCAGCCCCCGCCATGACACAGGCACGGCCCCGCCCTGTACCCGGCCCGCCCCACCTCCCCGAGGTGGCCAGGGCAGGTCAGGCGAAGCCGAGCCGGTGTCTCAGAGGTCCCCGTGGGAGCACGCAAGCCTAAAAGAGCCCTCCGGCGAGGTGGCCCTGGCCCAAGCTGTTGACCAGGTGCCCCTCCCCGGCCCCGGCACGTCCAGGATTGCATTTCCAAGGACTGGTCAGGACAAGGTGGAGGGCCCAGTGCCAGTTCCCCTTGGGCTTTCCACACGTCATGGAAAGAAAGCGCTCAGGCCCTGGAGGGCAGGGGTGGGACCTCTCGTTTATCTAGAAGATTCCCAGCACCAAGCCGGGTGGCGAGCTCTCCAGGTGTGCTGTTCGGGCAGGGAGCCAGCCCCTCCTGCCACCAGGGCCAAGCCCTGAGGACGGGGGCTCCAAAGGGGACAGCGGAACGTCCCAGGACGCAGGAGTCAGACAGACTTTGCTTTGGGCTTGGTTCTACAAGCTCTGCAGAGACTGGACCCCTGAGACTCTGTCCTCTCCCCAGTGGGAACGGGGTCAATGACACTCAACCCCCCAGACGCCCCCACCCCTGGGCCTGTTATGGGGAAAGGAGAACGTGCACCCACTCGAGTTCTGTCCCGAGGCTTCGCCACAGCCCAGAGATGCCCGTCTGACGCTCACTCAGGCCCTGAAAGCCTGTTTGAAGAGCCATCCACTCTGCTTGGCTTGCTTCCCCACCGTCTAAAATTCACTGGTTCACCATTCACTCATTCAGAAAGTTACCCATGCTTTCATTTTCCACGTTTATTTATTGGTCACACCCAGCACGACTGACTCCCATTAGACCCCATTCAGTTATTCACTCACTCATTCATTCATCCATTCCTTCAACAGACACGTCAACTACCCAAAGGTTTTGATCAAAAGTATCTCTTCGCCTGGACTTCCCTTATGAATGAGTAAAGTCCAAGCTCAGGGAGAATTAGAACCATAGATTTTCCTACATATTTCTCAGCTAATGGTGCTCCAGGGTGGGTGGATTTTGAACTCATAAATTCTGGCCTGACGGGGTCTCCTTGTTCTCGCCTTCTGCTACGATGATGCCCCTGGCCCGGGGGGCGCCAGTCAGCTGCCTTCTCTTCCCAAACAGGGATCGACCTAAGAAGTTCCGCTGGAACCAGAAACCGACTTCGAAATTTCCCCTTTTCAGGTACGAGCTTTATGAAGACACAGAAAGGCCCGTTGCTCTCGCAAAGAACCGTTTCCTTAAAGCAACTTAACATTTGCATGAGTGGGAGCAAACAAGATCCTCATGCATTAAAAAAAATTTTTTTTAAATCATAATAATAACCCCATTCACCACTGTATCTGAGTCAACATGCCCGATTTTAAAGTCAGAATGCTGTGGCCTGAAGGCCCAAACGTCCAATGCTATAAATACAGACAGAAGCTGTAAAGTTGAGAGGCCAGACCTTCCCAATCTGTCACCCTCTCCGCGTTGATAAATTACGTGCACCCCTGCGCTGGATACGCCGGAGGCCGAGGTCCTGTCTGGGAGTCCGCTGGGGCCCACTCCCTGCCATCCGCTCCCCCTCACCGGCCCGCCCCGCCCCTCCCTACCTGCTGTCTCCTTTGGGCAGACCAGGTGTGCTCCATGATGGATTGCCCGCCGGGCCCCTGCATCCCGGAGGGAGCAAGCCCGGGTGGCGGGACACACTGGCCCGGGCTTTGACAGACGGCAGGCACGTCAGAACTGGAGATGAGCCTGTCTCGGGGGGACGTGCATTTTATTTGAGTTGCAGAGGCTTCTTCCCCATCACCCCTGCAACGCCTGCCCCCCGTTTCTCCTCACCCCTCTTTGTACCTTCTCGGGGCCCTGAGCACACAGGGTGCGTGTGTGAGAACCACATCTTAGCAGGAGAGCAACGGAAAGGAACCAGCGTCCTCCGTTTTAGACTTTCTCTGTGATCTTAGGAGGAAATCAGATGATGCTGTATCTCCAGCAGGCTCCTTATAATTCAGAAAGACAGTTGCAAGTCATTGAAAAGGAGACACAGCATCTTAATAAATTTAATCCACATCTGATTACAGAGGAAGAAAGCCCGCTCGTGTGCGCTCTCTCTCTCTCTCTCTCTCTCTCTCTCTCTCTCTTTCCTTAAGGGGCTGAATATTGCAATAACTGTTCCATCCGATTTTTTTAAAAAATAAAACTTGCTAAAGGTCAGTGTATCTCCTGACCACACATGCAGCAACATTCAAATTTCCCTGGTCCGAGAATAAAAAGATTCCTATCATTCAAAATAAAAGCATAAGGACATCTCTGGAGCGCATGGGGGATTTAGAAAGCGGAGACATTTCGTTATCAACGGCAATCACAAGATTTTTAAGCAGTATCTCTAATCTGCTCTCCCCCTTCCCGCTCCCCACAACCCATCCACCCCCCACTCCCCTCGCCACCCCCCCCCTTTCACATCAAGGTCTTTTTATCTTCCAATTTTGCATCTAAAGATGAGGTGAATACCATTAGCTCAATTCAACCTCAAGTGTAGTCAGATGGGCCTGTGATTTCTGAAAAGCGCTCGCTAAGGTCACATTAAAATGTATAAGAGCTTTTCGAGTCCTGAGAAGGGGGCTTATTATCCACCCGTGGTGTAAAAGAGGGATGTCAGTGGCCACAGACTTGGGTGAAAACAAAAGAGATGCCAGGGCTCCGGTCTTTTGTCAGCAAGCCTCTGGTTTCTTTTCACAGCTCTGCAGATAGCTCTGCAGACTGCAAACTTAGGCCTCCTGCAAAAAAGAAAAAAGAAAAAAGAAAAAAGAAAAAAAAGGAAAGAAAGAAAAAAAAAAACAAGTTTGACTGGCTTCCCCTGCCAGTTCCTCTCTAACCCTTTCGGCTAGCGTCAGCCATGTCCCTCCCTTTCGGATCATGCATGCGTGTTTCCTTGAGAGGGAGCGAGAGCCTTTGGTCTGTCGTGTTCTTGCAGCGTTTTTCTCCTTTGTCCTCCCTGCAGACGGAAGTCGGCATGCAGTGAGGAAGACGTGGACTTAGTTGGAGTCCATGGATGCACCCTGGGCACCCACTCGTTCACTTATTCAACAGACATCCTTTGAGCATTGTGTATACGCGGCCGCCATGGTTCTGGGTTTGGGGAATACGGAGAGGAACCAGGCGGAGGTCCTTGGTGAGGGTTCGCGTTCTCACAGGGGCGGGGCTGCCCCAGGGAGCCGCAGAGCCACAAAGCAGGTGGAGAGGATCGTTATTTCTGAGGAAATAAACAGATCACTGTCAGAGAAGGGACTTGAAGAAGGGGGGTGGGGATTGAGGGAGGCCCTTCTGAGGAAATGACATGGGAGATAAAACCTTGAGTTGAAACTAAGCTCGCAAATCAAAGGGCGTCTCAGGCACCGGGGTCAGGAAACGAAAGGCTTTGCATCGTGGGGATCTGTCATTTTGCCCACAGAGCACCCACACTTCCTGTCCGCCTTCTCAGCCATGCCTCACTCCCGTGGCATAGCCTCAGGGGAGTCAGTCAGGGCGCCCTGACCTCCACCAGCAAAGACATGGGTACCTGACCCAGGACAGGCGGTCGGCCCCTCCTCACCTGGGCATACGACGGAGAACGGTGGCCGGTGGCTCTGGTTCATCCCTTGGGTGGTGCTCTGATGATGCCCAGAATGTCTCCAGTCCCTCACTGTTCTCAATTTAGATTCCGTGAACCACCCCAGCTTCGGTCAATGCCCTTTTCGCTCACGCTGGTCAGAATTTGAAATGTGATTTGTAAACAAAGAACCGTCGCCAACATAGAAATCGGCGGCAGAGGGTGAATCTTCGGGTGAAAGAACCTCAAGAAAAAGGAGGGCACACTGCGGTGGCTTTCTGGCCAAGAGGATGCTGAGGTATGTTCAGAGTGGGAACCTCACAGCCAATGACACGTAGAGGTGAAGCAGACGATGACGTTATCAGAGTCGGGATTCTCAAAGGGAAGACGCGAGGGTGAAGGCCTGGCATGAAACAGGCTGACTGGGATTGGAGGTGCTGGTTTGGCCTCATGGTTTTCAATATGTAGAATGGACGTGAATGTGTGTTTGTAGGTGTCCACCAAGAGGGCCTGAGAGCAGTGACACCCAGTAGCAATGAGCACCCTTAGGGCCCAGATCTTGGTTTCTAAATATCATTCTCCGTTCAAAGGAACTAGGGCTCCTTAGAGAACTGTATGATTCCAGGGGTGGGACATGGGAATGTTGTAAGAACAGAGACCTACTTATAGAGGCACTCATTGACCAACAGAAAAATTCATCGACTTTATTCGGATATAATTTATATACAGTAAAATGCTCTTTTTAAATTACAGTTCAATAAGTTTTGATAAATAGTTAAATATATACAACCACATGGCCACTGTTTTCATCACCCCCAAAATTCTCTCAGGTCCTTTCTTAATTCATCCCCCCCCCCCAGAGGCAACCACCGATCTTATTTTTGTCACTCTAGTTAATTTTGTCTTTTCTAGAACTTCGTATAAATGAAATCATACAGTATGTATTTTTGGTGTCTTCTTTCTTTGGCTAGTACAAAGTGTTTGAGATTCATCCACATTACTGTGTGTATCAGGAATTTGTTCATTTTTACTGCTGGTATTTTTCTAATTTTGAAGGATACAATTGGTTCATCTACCCACTCTTTGATAGATGTGTTATCTTTAGTTTCTGGATATTACGAATAATGTTTGTTTGAATATTCATATATGCATCTTTGTGCAAACATACGATGTATTCATTTCTCTAACGTCACACCTAGGAGTGGAATTCCTGAGTTTTATAATAAGATTATATTTTAACTTTCTAATAAATTTTTGCAGTTCTGCAAAATGATTATACCATTTCACACTCTCACCAGCAATGTCAGAGAGTCTCAATTGTTCCCTATCCTCACCAATACTTACGTTTGGCCTTTTTCATTTTAGCCATTCTAGTAGGTATACAGTGGCATCTTACTATGGTTTTAATTTGAATTTCCTGATGGCTAAGGGTTGAGCATCTTTTCATGGCCTTATTGGCCATTCATATAGCTTTTTTGTATAGATCCCATTCAAATTTTTGCACCTATTTATTGGTATTTGTCTTAATATTAAGTTGTAAGAATCTTTCTGGATACAAATTCTTTGCCAAATATATGGATTGCAAATATGTTCTGCCAGTTGAAACATGATTCCTATTTTCTTAATGGTGTCTTTTAAAGAGCAGAAGTTTTTGGTGGTTTTGCAGTTGATTTCATCAAATTTTATTTTATGGTTCATGCAATCTGTGTCTTCAGCACCCATCACCTACCCCAAGGTCGAAAATACACTGTCCTGTATTTTCTTCGGGAGATTTATCATTTAAGTCTTTGTGCTAAAGCATATAATCTCGTTGAAAATCACTAATGTGAGTGCTGTGAGATGGAGTCAAACCTCATTTTTTTCCACGTGGATATTCCGTTGTTCCAGAATCATCTGCTGAAAAGATTATCCTGTTCCCATGAAATTACCTTTGCCCCTTGGTTAAAAAGCAATCAATCATGTGCGTGTGGTTGTGCTCCATTAATCTATACGTCTGCTCTCACGCTGACTTGAATAGTGTAGTTCTGTCTTACAAACTTTGAAATTAGGTAGGACAGGTCCTCTGGATCTGCTCTACTTTTTAAAAATCATTTTGGCTCCACTAAGTCTTTTGTGCTTCCACATAAATTCTATAATCAGTTTGCCAATTTCTCCCAGAAACCGGCTGATATATTGAGCAGAAGAATTACACCCAATCTATAAATTCATTTGGGTAGAAATAACATTGCAGAATAATAGGGAATATATTTGTTTGGGTGCCTGGTTCCTGTCACGGACCTCTTAAAAACCCTTGGAATTTTCTGAGTGATTAGAGTGTCTTTTGGTATTCAGGACAAATCCCTTTTGATCACACCTGAGTTTATGCTAGCGCGTGAACTTTGGGTGGGACCTCTAGAGAGCCTCCAGGTGGGACTGGTCACCGGAAAGGCCAAGCGATTAGAGGGTTACGGTGTTCTGCCCCACCCCCACCCACTGACCTCTGGGGAGAGGAAGGGAGGCTGGAGATTGAGCTACAGAGAAACTCTTGGGCAAGGAGTCCTGGAGAGCTTCCGGGCTGGTGAGAACATCAGCATGCTGGGAGGGTAGCACAGGGCCAGGGCAGAGCGACTCTGCATCCCGCCCTATGCCTTGCCCTGTGCCGCGTGTCCATTTGACTGTTCTTGAGTGGTATCCTTTATAATAAGCCAGTAAAGGTAAGTGAAGTCTTTTCCTGAGTTCTGCAAGTCATTCCAGCTAAGTGCCAAACCTGAGAAAAGATGGCAGAAACCCCTGAACCTTCTAGTGTTGGCTGGCAGAACGTGAGTCGCCTGGACACCCCATTGCTGCGTGGCATTGAAGTGCAGCAGTCTAGTGTGGCACTGAGCCTTTTAGCCGGGGGGGTTCTGCACTTCACGCCAGGAGTGAGGTGTCAGAACTGAAGAGGATTGTCTGATGCCCAGTCCATGTTGGAGAGTTGGAAAACTGCTATTGAAAACCTGTAACACATTTGGTGTTGACGTATTGTCAGGGAGGAAGGAGCCTTTCAGGTATCTTAAGAGTCATTGACTCTTGCAGTGGACCTCTCTCTCTACTTAGCATTTCTCTCCATATAGTTAGGCCTTCTTTAATTTCCTTCAAAGTGTTTCACAGTTGTCAGTATCACTTTTGCTAAATTCTATAACCATTTTATATTTCCAATTATTCTTGCTCGTATTAGAAATACAGTAGACTTTTGCGTATTGACCTAGCCTGAAGCACGCTTGCAAAATCTTCACCTTGTAGTACTTATGCAGATTCATTATGGTTTTCTATGCACATAATTATGTCATCTGTAAATAAAGATAATTTTATTTTTGTTTTCAATGTTTATGTCTTTTATTTCTTTTTTTTTTCCACTGGCTAGACGCTTCAGCCAGTGAAAAGAAGTGGTAAGAATGGTCATTCTTGCCTTTTCCAGATCTTAGGAAAAAGCACTTAGTCCTTTACTATACAGTATGGTGTTTGCTGTATGTTTTGATAGAAACCTTTTATCATGTTAAGATGCCTCTTTTTTTCTTAGTTTTATGATAGTTTTGATAATCCATGCATGTCAAATATTTGAATGATTTTTATGTATCTGTGAAATAATAATATGATTTTCCTACTTTGTTTTGAATGTCAAACCAAACTTCCATATTAAAATCCAGTTAATAGTTTTGGATTTTATTTGATAATATGTTGTTAAGGATTTCCCCTCAATATTCATGAGGCAAATTAGTCTGTACTATTTTTTTATATTGTCTTTGTATCATGGCATCACAACATCAGTCAAGAGTTGTTATGTTTTCTTCTATTTTCTGAACAATTAACATAATATTGCTATTATTGTTTTTTCATTAGATGTTTGATAGAATTTGCCAGTTAAACTTACTGGGCGTGAGGTTCCACTGAGGGAACGTTTTTAACTATTAATTTAATTTTAATAGAGGATTATTGATATTTTCTGTTTTGTTCTTGTGTCTATTTTGATAAATTGTGTCTTTCGAGGAACTTGTCCATTCTAAGTTGTTGGAATTGGCGACAGAGATTTTCATGATGGTTTCTTAGCGTCCTTTTAATACTGTCCACATAATTTGTAGTGGCATCCTCTATTTTATTGCTGATATTGGTATACATTCAAAGGTGCCCTTTTCTAATGTCATTCCAGAGACTTATCAAACTAAAAAACTTTTGAAAGAATAAACTTTGGGTTTCATCCATTTCTCCATTGTTTTTCTATTTGCAATTTCAGTAATTGCTGCTCTTAGCTTTTTATTTCCCCATTACTAATTGCTTTGGTTTTTAATTGCTCTTCTTTTCCTAATTTCTTAACATGGAACCTTAGGTCATTTATTTTAAACGTTTCTCTCTTCTACTATAAGCATTTAAAGATAAACATTTCCCTCTAAAATAAATGAACATCACAAATTTTGATGTGTTTGTTTTTTATTTTATTTCCATGCAAAATGTTTAATTTCCCTTATTTTTCTTCTTTGACCTATGAATTATTTTAAAGTGTCCCGTTTAACTTCTAAATATTTGGAGATTTTCCAGATTTATTTTTATAATTTTATTCTCATTTAGTTTCCTTGTGGTCAGAGCATATACTCTGTTGATTATAATCTTTTTCGACTTACTGAGATGTATTTTATGGCCCAGTATATGGGCTATCATAATGAATGATCCACTTAAAATGATGTATTTTTTTTTCTCTCCAGTTGTGCGGGGTAGTCTATAAACGTCAATTAGGTCAAGTAGGTTGATGGTGTTGTTCAACTCTTTTCTTGCTTACTAATTTATTTTTTGTTCTATTAATTAATGAGAAAAGAGTGTTGAAAAACTTCAACTAATGTTATAGATTTGTCAATTTCTCATTTCAATTCTGTCCGTTTTCTTCTTCACGTACTTGAAAGTTCTGTTTTTTAGGTTCTTACACATTTAGAACTGCTATGTCTTTTTGACGAATTGGCCATTTATAATTTGCAAATGTCACCCCTTACTTTTGGTAATATCCTTTTGTTTGAAGTCTGTTTTCTCTGATATCAATATACCCCTCCAGCTTTCTTGGTATTAGGCTTTTATTGTAATACCTTTTACATCCTTTGACTTTTGTCTATATATTTCTTTATGTTTAAAGTATACTTCTTATATACAGCATATATTGGATGCTGTTTTTTTAATCTACTGTAAGAGATCTGTCTTTTATTAGAATATTTAATCCATTTATAATTAACACAATGATGCGGTTAGATTGTAATCCACTATATCACGATTTCTTTCGTATTTGTCCTATCTGTTCTCCCTTCCTTTACCTCTGTTTTCATGCTTCTTTTGGGTTAATTGAGTGTTTTGAGTATTCGTTTTTATCAATTCAATAAGCTTATTTTCTATACCACTTTGATTTTTTTTATTAGCTTTTCTGGAGCCCACAATATGCATTTTTAACTCATCACCACCTCCCTTCAGGTAGCCTCATATACTTTTAAACGTGATGCAAGAACGGTGTACAGTACGCCCGTTCTCCTCTCTACATCTTTTGTACGATTGTTGCCATACATTCCACGTTTATATAGAAGTCCCACAGTATATTGTTGTTATTTTTATTTAAACAGTCACTTATCTTTTCTTAAAAATGAAAGCGAGAACAAGCACCTTTCTATATATTTTATTTCACGTTTCTGACACTTCATTCTTTTCTGTAAATTCAGGTTTTGACATGGAATCATTTTCTTTCGGTATGAAAAACTTGGTTTAACATTTATTACAGTAAGTACGGATCTGCTGGTGACAAATTTTCTCAGCTTTTGTCAGTCTGAAATGTTTTTATTCCACCTTCACTTTTGAAGGATATTTGCTGGATATAAAATTCTAGGTGGCCGGTGGCTGGAGCATTGTGAGTTTTTTCTCTTTTAACACTTGAAAGATTTCACATATAGTATCTCCTGGCTCGTATCGTTTCTGAAAGAAGGCAGAGCCGTTTTTTAAAAAATCTCTGTTGTCCTATATATAATGTTTTTTCCTCTGGAGGCTTTTGGGATTTTCTTCTTTGTCATTGGTTTTGAGAAATCTAATTATGAAGTGCCTTGAAACCATTTTTTATTTATCTTGTTTGGGGGTCATTGAGATTTAGGGATATATGTTTTCATATTTTTCACAGCATTCGGGGAAACTTTGACTATTATTTCGTACATAAATTGGACATCATGCTGTTGTGCATAAGTCACTAAAACTTCATTTTTTCCACCTTTACTTTCTGTTCTTCACTTTGGATAGTTTTTACGACTATGTCCTCAACCTGCAGTTTCTAGTATACTTCACAGCTGATCTAATGATTTTTTTAAATTCATAGACTCAACTTTTCATTCTAGAAGATCCATTTGCTTCTTTTTTATAGTGTCTATTTCCCTCCTCGTTAAATTCACGTTTCCTTTAAATTCTCGAACATCTTTATAGAGCTTTTCCGTCCTTCTTGCCTGGTAATGCCATCATCTTTGCCATTTGAGTGTCTGTTGATTTTGTTCTCCACGTTCTGGGCCACGTTTTTCCTGCCTTCTCATACGTCTAGTAACTTTTCTCCTGGATCCTGGACACTGCAGCTAGCGTGGCTGGGTTTTGTTTTCTTTCATCAAAGAGTGCTGAGTTTTGTCCTGGCAGGCTGTTCATTTACCTGCAGATCCGCGTTAACCCTTTGAAGCTTGTTAGGAAGGTTCGTTGGGGTAAGTCTGCAGTGGATTTTATACTCTGGTTTGTTTAGCCCTCTTTTTAAGGGACACCGTTTCCGGGGTCTATGCTGAATCCCCCAGTATTAAACAAGATCCTTCCACCCTGGTTAGTGAGAACTCGAATGATTCGCAATTCTGCGTGAGTTCTGGTAATTTTTCGGCTTACCACTCTATAGTAATGTTTTTTTTCTCCCATGGTCTTCTTCGCCCAACCTTGCGGAGTCTCACCCGAGGCATGTGTAGTCAGCATTACATCAAAGACTCATGGATTCCTGAAAACTTCTGGACATCGTGCACTACGCAGCTTCCTTTTCTCTGGTGCTCTGCTCCATGATTTCTAACCATCTCATTTTTCACTGTCTTATCTCACCCATTCTGCTGCGCTCACCTTGAGTTCCCCTTTCTTGCCACGGCGTCCTAAAATGCCTCCAGGGAGAAAGCTGGGGTAACCTTAGGGCTCGTAGTGTTTGTTTTACTTCTTCCAGTGATGCCAGTTCTACTCCGCCTGTTGTCAAATGCCTGAAAATGTTGTTTTACATTCTTTGCCTAGTGTTCTAGTTGTTTATGTTGGAGGAGCTCGTCTAGTATCAATTGTTCCCTCATGGAAAGACCAAATAAGGGGCAATTTGAGAACGAATACAAATAATAATACTAACAGATTCCATCCATTGAATTAAATAGAATCCTTATGTCTACTCTCCTGCGAATAAAAAATAAATAGATGGGGAGAAAGGAAAGCTTTTTCCTTAAAGTAGCATGCCAACTAATAAATATACAAGGAATGTTCGAATTAGAAAATCATCATTTGGCAGCCATCGTAGTAATAATTGATTCAGCCAAGAAACATCAGTAGATGATAAAACCTATAATAAATATTTGATGAGTGGGATATTTTACATAGGTTCCATGTACTTCCCCCTCAAAAAATACTTATTAATTACAAAAAGAGAAAAAAGAACTTTACAGTAGAGAAGCTTGATAGAGACCACCAGAGATAAAAGTTTACAAACCAGTCTACAGCCATGCTACCCTAAACAAGCCCAATCCTGTCTGATCTCAGAAGTTAAGCAGGGTTGGGCCTGGTTAGTACTTGGATGGGAGACCACCTAGGAAGAGCAGGTGCTATAGGCATAAAAAAAAAAAATAAGGGATTGTAAGACGGCAAGGTCTTTGCGATCTGTGAGGTCAACCAAGGGTTGCCTCACCTTAAAATAAATAAGTAAGTAAGTAAAGATAGATAATAGATAGATAGATAGATAGATAGATAGATAGATAGATAGATGTTTACAAAGCAAGTAATGGGACTGAAAATTATATACCACTTGATAGCTATGAACTGCTGGATGGGGGATGTAGGCAAGGAAGCTAGGGAAAAAGCCATTCCACTGGGTTAGGGGAGATATGTTGAAGTTGGATATTATGGATAGAATGTTCGTGTCCCCCAAAAAATCTATATGTTGATAACCCCGGTATTTGGAGATAAGGCTATAGGGAAGTGATAAAAATTAAATGAGTGTAAGGCCTTCATTTGATAGGGCTGGTGTCTCTATAAGAAAAGGAAGAGACACCAGGGCTCTCTCTCTCCACGCAGTGAGGGTGCAGCGAGGGGGCAGCCTGCGAGGGGGCAGCCAGCTTGCAAGCCAACGAACCAAACTGGCCAGAACTTTGACCATGGACTTCCAGACTTCGGGACTGTGAGAAATAAATGTCTTTGTTTAAGCCACCCAGTCTATGGCATTTTGTTATGGCAGCCCAAATAGATGAATGGAGTATGAAAACAGATGAACAGAGCATCACCTCTGTGACACTCCTGACTAAGATGGATGCCCTGAAACTAATCAGACAGATCCATAATTGAAGACGTTATACAAAAGAACGGGTCTATATAATCCTCGAAATGTGCAGGTCATGAAAGTCAAGGAAGTGCTGAGACACTGGCCCCGTCTTAAGGAAATTAAAGAGCTATGACCATTAAATATAACAAATGATCATGGATCTTTCTCTAATATAGGACGTTATTAGGACAATTGGCAAAATTGAATGGGGTCTATGGGTGGATGGCAGTAATGTATCAAAAATGGTTTTCTGATTCTGATAGCTGTATTTTAGTTCTGTGCAAGGATATCCTTTTTCTTTTAGGAAATACACACTAAAATCTTCAATAGTGATGGGACAGAATATTGGCAACCTAGTTTCAAATGGTTTAGGGAATAGTTCTTTGTACTGTCTTGCAATTCTTCTGTAAGTTTGAAATTATGTCAAAATAAAAATACCATATCCCTGGGAGAATTGCAATCATCAAATATTTGATAGATATACAGGTGATAATCCTAATCACACCCATATTCAATTCTACGGTTTCAATCAGTGCAAAATTCTGATGAATTTAGAGGGCACAATGGATTTAGATAAACCTAATCAGATGATGAATCCAACTGTACTCACTATTTCTACATCTGATCTCCTCACAGGAGACTGTTTGGGGGCAGGGGAACTATTCTTTCTGTAACTTCTTAAATTGTACACGTAACTCATTTATTTTCAGACTCAATTATTTCCTAATAAATGCACATGAGACTATTAATTTTCCTCTAAATACAAATTGATCTGCATCTCTCAAGCTATTATATATGATTTCATTATAATTCAGTTCTATATATTTTATCATTTTCCTTACGATCTTCTCTTTAACTCATGGATTATTTAGAAGTTATATCTTATATTTAATATTTTCAAGTGCATGGGAAATAATTCTCTTTTTATTTTTGATATTTTATCTTATTTCATTTTGGCAAGAAGATATGGTTTGTATAATGGCTATTATTGGAAATCTGTTATGACTTCCTTAATGGTTTAATACATTATCATTTTTTGATAAATATTCAATTGTGCTTGAAAATAATGTATGTTCTCTGAAGAGCAAAGTTCTATATATTTTCTGTGAGGACCAGTTTGTTTTTCTGTATATTTATTGTTCTTTATTTGCCGATGAATTCTTTTCTAGGAAATGGGTACTAAACCTTCTATTATTGTCACAAAACTTAGCAATTACTCCTTGTTGTTTTTTTCATTTGTTGCTTTTTTTTTGATGCTATATAAATGAGGTACATACAAATTAATTATTGTTCTGTCATATTGGTGGATTATTCTTTTTATAAATATGAAATAGCCCTCTTTAATTTAAATATTAATTGTAATGCTATTTATATTAGATTCTATTTCATCTGTTATGAAGAACACTAGCTCCCTTTTGGTTAGGAAATACCTAGCATGTCTTCTCTATATGCCTTAATTTTCAAACATCCTCTGAATTTTATCAAGTATGTCTGTTACAATCATCATATATTTGTATATTTTTAATCTAATCTGGACTCTGTCTTCGAATTGTGAGTTTAACCCATTTACATTTATTGTGATTAGTAATACATCTGAACTCTCTATCTTCTTGCTTTCTTTCTGCCTCTTTTGCTTTTATTCTTTAATTTTTTTTTGTTGGATTGATCAAGCTTTTTATGTTTCTTCTCTTTTCTACTGCTGGCTCAGAAATTATGCATTCTATCACTTTAGTGTTTATCCTTAAATTTTAATATTGTTTATTCTGCATCCTTCTCCTTCCTTCTGGAATGTTTTTCTCTTTATATAATATATTTAATAATTATGTTAGGGAGCATCAGCATGTAGTTTCTATTCTGTTTTCTGGTTTACCTAAAAATATCTTCATAATCCTCACCCTTAGATTATAAGTCTGGTTGAATATAGAATTATAGGTTCACAATTATTTTCTCTCAACTTTAAAGATATCACTCTATTTCTTTTTGGCATATGTTATTGTTTGTGAGAATGTGGCTCATAATCTGATTGGCTTTCTATTAAAAGTAATCTATGTTTTATTCTCTGGTGGCCTTTAGGGTTTTTCTCTCTTGTTGATATTCTGCTGTTTCACTATGAAGTCTCTAAGTGTGAGGCTTAATGGGGCTTCCTGCACTTTGGAAATGTTTTCAGCTATTATTGTTTTAAATGTCACCTTGCTATCTTTTACCCCAGTCTCTCTATCTCAACATATGATGGAGATTCATTTTCTCTCTTCTAGGACTTTTAAGTTCTCTTTCATAGTTTCTATGCTAATAATTTGCACACTATTGGATTTCTGTTGAAGCTTCTCATTCTATATTCCATGTTTCTTTATTTCCCTCATAATTACTATTTCTTTCATACTTGCTATCTTTTCTATATTTTCCATTCTATTAGTCATGTGCTGAAATGCTTTCTTCTGCCTTCACATTTTCTTAGGCTCTCTTTTATATTTTCCATGCTTGTCATAGTTTTTATTGCTACTTCTGTGGGCTAGATCTAGAAGACTTCATCAGTTTAGTCTTCCAATTCATTTGTTCTTTTCTCAGATGTGTCTGGTTAATCACATATTCACCTACTGAGAGGTTTTCTTTTTAATTTTAATAACTATTTTTAATTAATTTTCTACCTCAGATACAGGAAGATATGTCAACGAAAAGCCTCATTTAAAAGCAAGTTGATCTCATGTGTTCATACAAAGTTCTTTTTATTTTATTTTATTTTTTTATTTTTTTTTTCTGTTCACTCTTGTTCTCAACTACCATTATTTTCACACTCATTGACAATCATTCTTCAATATATAATATACAATACACAGCATATAATTTGGGGTGGCTTATGATTATAGGCAAATAGGTTGTGGCTGAGATACAGATGCTCATTAACCTCATTTTTGCAACCTGAGTACTTCATTTTTCAGCCTCTTTTTGCAGTTAAGTTGGGTTTTATGACAACTTCTGGTCAATGAAATTTGGGTGGAATTGGTGCAAGGTAAAACTATATGTGGGGAAAGGTTGGGCTCACAGGATATGGAATGTCATGAACATTTGCTTTCGACTCCTGTCTGGCATTCACGTCCCCCTTCATACGACAGCATCCTCCCAAAATGCTTTAGGAATTTACCTAATCACCACTATATGCAATCTTGTTAGGACTGTCGACCAAAGCATCTTGCATTCTCCTGATCAAAGTGGGACTGGCTACGTAATTTGGGCGGTAGCTTGTTAAAAATTATCCAGAATGCCAACGTGGTAACAGCAGAGTTAAAACCATCAAAAGGCTCTTCTAAGGGCGGCGCTGCATGAGGGCCCCCCCACCCCCGCCCCGCCGACCACACACTCAGGAAAGTCGCCCAATCCAAACCAATCAGACCGTCCCTCCCAAGAATGTAAATCTTGACCACAATGACACAGATTTCGGAAAAACCTGGAAGCAATTTTCCCTAGAGGTTTCTGCTACTTGCATCCCCAGAGAATTCCTGATTCCTGTCTTGTCCAAGTCAGATTCGTTTCCCACCCTTCAATCCTATCAGTTCCTACTCCATTCCCTTCCTTTTGGGTTGAGTTAGCTCTGATCAGTTTCTGATGGTTACATCCAAGAACCCGCAGTGAAACAACTGAGTAATTCCACTCAAGTCCTATAGGCCTCAGTTTTCCACCTGCAAAGTGGGAGTAACAGTTATAACTCCAGTTATAATTTGAAAAAGATAAGTAAATGGGAAGTGTGCATACAATCCCTTGCATAAACTAGGAGTTTATTAAATACAAGTTTTCTTTTTTTTTCTTTTTTTACCTCCAATCCCTACCAGAGTAACTACGTGCCAGCCATGTCATTCAGACAGAAGCGTGGTTCATCCCAGGCCTATGGAATGGACTGTAGAATCTCTCAGGGGGACCAGTAGGAGGCCTGGCAAGGGCCCCTGCCAAAGGGCGGAAAGAGCCAAGGGTGAGTACGGTGGGCTTCACTGCAGCTGCAGCAGCTAAAGAGGGGTGACGGTGGCCTCTTAGCCAGGCGATCTTTGTTGTGAGACTGTTTCTGTTCTTCCTGCTGCTGCTTCTTCATCTCCTTGAGTTCTCTTGGTTTCTACCCTTTCCCAGTCTGGTCATAAGGCTTCCCATCCATTTCAGGAGTTCCTCCACCCCCAACACACAGACACCCCATGGGTTTCTCCCACCAAAGCTCCCTCAGCTTAGGTTAGCCAACTAAGTTTTCATTTCTTGCAAGCAAGACCCCAAATTACTACAGGGAGTGAAACTCTACGTCCCCCAGAAGAGCTGGTCTTGAGAGCCAAGATCGGATAAAGACTCCAAAAGGATAAAGGCCAGGAAGGGGTCCGGGGCCCAGAGTCGGCTCAGACCCCAAGGGGAAGGGAGCCGTAGCTTCAACCAGGCACTTTGTGGCGATGTGCTCCTTGCTTCCCACTGGAGTAAATATGATGCCCACGTCTCAGAAACGCAAACTAGACCTCATAGAGTTTCATGATAAGCAACAGGTAGGAAAGCCGGGACTTGAACCAAGACCCTATAAGATGTTCGTATGCCCACTTGTACAACGGAAGGCCCATATTTCCAGACGAAAGGCAACTCCGATTGACCGAGCAACGGCCACGTGCCAGGCGCTGCACCATTTAATTCCAATAACTCAAGCTCCCTGCCTGTCTTTCCCCTCACTGCGCTGTTATTGTTATAGTCCAAAACACCGTTCAAATACGGGGATAAATAGTGCCATGGGGTGCCCTGCGCAAGCACAAGTGGCTCCATGCTGTTAGGGACGCACTCTCCCAACGGACGCGTGTGGTTGGGTCCACACAGCACACGTTAGCGGCCGATGGTGCGACTTCCCACAGAACACAATAGAGATTGAAACGTAGTAAAAAAACGTGTGAACTTGATGCTGAAGGAGAGAGCGAGACTCACCGTTGCATGCATCAATGTTTGAAAACGTGGACCAGCAAAGGATGAGTTCGGGGGAGGATTCCAGCACCGACGCTGTTTGGAGGTGTCAATGCCGAGCGACAACAAAAAGACGATTCGATTTTGAGTTTGAGTCGGTTTGGGGCTTGTTTAAACGCCCCACAGACCATGCGTCCCGTGCTCACCTGCTCCCACACACCCTGCTCTCCACACATTATTTCTGTTTTGCAGAGACAGAAAGTGGGCTTTGGCGAGCCCCGCGCTGTGAAGTCACAGAGTGAAGGCGGGATTCAAAGTCAAGGGTGTAGAGATGCCGGGCTGCCCACGGGTCTGAAGGGACAAACGCAGAGACTTCTCTTCCTCTGGGTGGGAGACCCGCCCCCCTGCCTCTCCCCCCACCCTCTCTTTGCTGCCTTTGACGAAGGTGCTCGGCGCACCCCGGGGAGGATGCACACGTGTCATGGAAGGGAGACGAGCTTCCAGCACAGAGCCCCGGGAGAGCTGGGTTCCAGTCCCAGCCCCACGGCGACCTGCCGACACCCCCATCTTCCAGGTTGTGCCGCGAGGCCAGGGGTGGAGAACACGCTGGACGCGGCGGCCCCACGAGCGTCCGCGGGACCCCGTCTCTCCAGCCGGAGTGCCAGCATGCATCCACACCCCGAATCTTGGAGGAGCCTGATGCCTGCCATCTGGAGGGAGGAAGCCGGACCCGGGGCGCCAGGCCAAGAAAAGCGTGTTGCGGGCGCCTCCCGGGAGCCAGCGGCACCATGTGTCTGAGCATGATCATTTACACTGAGGAACCGGGTATTTAGAAAACAGGGCTGGTCCCAAGCGCGCCATCTGCGGCCGCGCGCGCCCGGCCCGCCGCGCCAGATTGCGGGAGGCGCGGGCGGAAGGAAACGGCGGCCGTGTCGCGCCGTGTTTGTTTGGTTTGGGGGCTTTTGTTGTTTTTTGTTTGGGGGTGTTTTTTCTTTTTTTTTTTTCTTTCTTTTTTTTTTTTTTTTTGACAAATTCAAATGTGGCTTCTTCGCTTCGTGTAGCAGGCTGAATGGGCCCGAGTCAGAGACGCTGGAAGGAGAAGGGTGACCCAGCCCGGGGTTTATGCACTGGCTCCAGGTAGAAACGACCCCGGCCTCCCGCGCGGGGGCATGTGTGTGTGTGTGTGTGTGTGTGTGTGTGTGTGAGTGAGATGCGTTTTGTGTGCAGACATATTTTCTTTAATCTGCACAGCAGTCTTGAGTGCTGGATGCTATTACTACTCCATTAGGTAGGCACGGGAAAGGAGCCCAGAGAGGGTGAGGAACTCGCCTGGGGCCACACAGCTAGCAGAAGGTGGGGCCCCAAGAGGGAGGCAGGTGCAGTCCACACCCCACACTGGGGGGACTTTCTACCCCTCGAAAACACAAAGCGAATCCCCAAGCCTTTCCGGCAGCCTCCACACCTCACGGGTCACCCTCTCTCGTGTGGCCTTGCTGTTTCTATCTCTGCTCACTGATCAAATCGGAAACCGTCTTCCTTATGAAATGTACATGTTCCCCTCCCCAGACCATCGGTTCCTTGCAGGCCAGGCTGTACTCCCAGCGATGGGGGTTCAGAAGTAGGATACCCCACCACTCCAGTATCAGCCCTCTTACTATAAACTGTAGTGCAATGCCCACTTCCACACCCGGGCTCTCTCGTATGTAAAACGGAGCTCGAATACCTGCCTTCGGGCCGTGCGAGGGCTCAGGGTCCAGGGGGAGCAGTGCCAGGGTGGGGTCCTGCCTTCGAGCTCCCGTGACACCCGCATGTCCACCTCCTAGCGCTCGTCACCCTGTATCAAGCGTTCTATGTACCTGGCTGATCCTCGCCCCAGGATTGGACAAAGCCATGTCTTCCTTCTCCAGTCCCTGGCACCTAACCAATGCTCAAGAAACTATCAGCGAATAACAAATAAAGAGCCCTCAACTCCCTCTTCTTTCAGACTCAGTTTCCCCATCTGCGACACGCCCACTCTGGGCCCTCAAATCCTGTCCAGCCAGCTCTGACACCCTTCTTCCAAGCCCTCCAGTCCTGCGAGAGTCCTGAGCTAGCCTTGGAGCCCACCCTAGGCACAGGGGACCAGAAAACATGTTATGCTGTTAAATCACGCAGACCCGAGGTGCGGCCCCCGGCCCCCCAGCAAGTCCGGGCCCCCACGGCAGGCGGCCACACTCAGCCCATTAAGACACGATTATCTCGCCACCGTTAAGTGGCTGCAGGAGGAACTGGGTTTGGAGAGTGGCAGGCAAGCCCCACTTCTGAAGCACATGGTAAAATCGGGTGCAATTAGCAGCGAGGGAACACATATTACTACTGTTATTATGTTCCCTTGGCACCCCGGCCTGATTGTGGGCTGCCTTCTTTCTTTAATTTTTTTTTTTTTTTAAGAAGGGGGGAAAAAATGCTCTTTGGGAACTGAAGCAAAATAAAATGCCAAGAATTAAAAATGCAAATTCATCCAAGATGTTTTCTGCCCAAGACGGCGATGGCCACATGGCTCGATAACATTTTAAATGTTAAAAAATGGATAATTTTCAGTACAAATCAGATTTGCTAGAGCCGGAGTTTGAACGAAGCTTGTACAGCGTTCGGGCTTCTGGCCAATATTCATGAACAGCAAGTCCCTTCAGGAGGTTGTGCACCATTCACACGAGGAGAAAACACAGACTTCGCGCGCATTGCTGGTCCTCGGGAGTCGGGGACTCGGCCGGCCTGTGTGGACCCGCTCGGCCTTTGCTCCCTGCACGTGGCGGTCTCCTCTATGCAACGGCCATAAATAAAATCCACCTCTGGCCTTCGACTAGCGGCAACCATGCTATAAAACCCCAATAAATGGTTCTTTAGAGACGTTGGACAAACACCTTTGCCCATCGATAAGCAGCAGCGTTTAAGGACAGGGGTGAAGTCAGGGCTGCTCTTCCACCCCCACCCCTGTCGCCCTCGGTGCCCAGCAAAGGGACCGGCTCCTAACGCATGCTCGGTAAGTCCTCTGGCCATAACCGACCCTAAGAGAGCTGGGCGCCCACCCGAGCTCAGCGCCCAGCCCTGTGGCCCCAACGTGAACGGAGCCCCCATCTACCGAGGCGGGTCAGATGCCTCCCCTTCTGCATTCCTGTCACTCGCTTTGCTCCACTGGGCAGGGAAGGGCTTGGGAGCAAGGTGTTACCACCAGCCGCACCCGGGCTCAAATCCTTCTCTGACTCTTATTGGTTATTGGACCTTGGGAAAGGCATTAAAAAAAAAAGTGTGCCTCAGTTTCCCCAACTGAAAAAGAGTGATAACCACAGAATTTGCCTGCCAGTGCTGTTGTGAGGATGAGTCCTATGTAGCTCTTAACACCTGCCTGGCCCGGGTAAGCGTTCAAGGGACGGGGCCTGTTGCCGTCTTTATATTAACATCCTCCTCAGAGTAGCCACTGCCTCAGTGTTCCTCGGTCTAAAATGAATCTGGCGTCTCCGTGAGGGGCTCTCCGTCCCGCTGTGAGGGAGGGGCACGTGCCCGGGGATCAGCCCCTGTTTGCTCTGTCCTGGTCAGGACCCTGTGGGACACAAGGCCGGTGCCTTCCCACCCACCTGGACTGTTCTCACCCCCAGGCCAGACGCACACACTTCTCTGCCTTGAACCCACCGCGCCTCACGTCAACTTACCCAGAACAAAACCGGCCCTGACCTTGACCACCCTCCCCACGCCTTGACCTCACCTCATCTCCACGCCACCAGCCACCCCCCCCCCCCCGCCACCTCCAGACCTGGCCCACTGCCTTTGCTGGGACCCTTTCCCTGGGGCATCTGCAGCAGGTCATCTCTCGTGGCCTCCGGTTAGTCCACCTGCTCACGGGCACGCGTCAGTGGTTGACCTGTTATCGAATGACACTTGTTTGTGTCCAGTTCCTCTCCTCACTGCCACGTGAGCTCCGAGAAAACGGGGTCTTGGAGGCCTGAGCTTCTTTGAAGACCAAGGTCTTAGACGGCGAGGAAGATGCCCCCGTTGGCGCCAACACCTGCACCAAGGTGGGGCATGGGCACCCTCCGGACGAGGGGGCGGGGCCTTAATCTCACAGGGGGGGGGGGCACGCAGACTCAGCGGGAAAGGGACCAGTTCAAGGCCACATGATGAGCCAGTGGCAGAGGCTGCCCCTTGTCCTCGGTTCATTTCCGAGCTGACGTATCCAGCGAGCAGGACTCGTGAGGTATACCCATGAGGCAACTTCATTTTGCCCCCTACCGTCCCTTTAAAATTTACTCAACGAGAAAGCTTTTCTCCTGCCCCTAGATGATCCCCAGAAGGAGGCCTGGTCACTTCGCAGGTCGCACAGGCGATAAAAATGCCACCTCCCTCGACGTCACCCACACACTGTGTGGCTTTAGCGATTAGAAGTGTCGCCTGCCTTGTCGTCATCAAAACTTCAGACGAGATTTCAAGTTCAATCCTGTCTCCTCCCCCGTCACCTCCCCAGGGCCCACGGCCCTGGCCCAGGATGGCAGACAGCTCCTCTCTTCCCCATGACCTCTCACCAGCTCCCCAGGCGCAGGGGGAAAAGTTCTCACCTGTCGGAGGCCGGCTTCTCCCCCTCCCCGCTGGGACCACTCAAGCCTGGTCCCTCACTGCGTGTGGCCCCCACTGAGGCCACACGTGTGCGTCCCTGGCTCCGGGCATGCAGACCCACATCAGTGCAGCCAGCTCGGCCCGGGCTCCTCCGAGAGCTGTCATGCAACTTTTACTTCTGGACAGGAGCTGGATGGCAGGTGCCACATGTCCACTCTGCAAGGGACAGACATGACGTTCCCCTCACTGGGCTCTAAGGGAGAGGGGTCGCCTCGCCCCCTTCCCCGCCTGCTTTCTCTCTTCAGTCCCCAAGGCCACGGTACCCCCTCTCAATGTAATGTGAGTGAGAGACTTTAAAATCCAGACCGGTTTCCCTGTGAAGATCTGCCTCGTGTTCTGTGATGTCATTTGGGAGAGGGACATCTCTCAGACCTCGATGCCTCTGTTGAAACTTCCAGTTGAACAACCTGTCACCGTTTTCTGTTGATTGATGTGTTTCCTTTGGGGGGGGGGGTGGAGAAGCTGATGAGAATGTTTATGACGCTAACAGGGTAGGGGATCTGAAAATTTTGGGAAGTTAAATACGAGATGATGCTTTGGAGGTGTGGCCTGAACTGGAGCACACGACAAGCCCCTGAGGGCTCCGCCTGAGAAACACATCTTCCCACGAGTGGAAACCAGAGCCACAGCAAGGCCCCCTCCCCCTCCGCCCTGCCCTGAGCTGTGAGGGAAACGGTGGCCGTTTCCCAGGAGCCACTGGGTGGGGGCGATGGGCTTGGGCCGCGCTGGGGGTGGCCGTAATCACTCTCCCTTCACAGGTGAGAAACCTCAGTAGGAATAGCTTCCTCAACTCCACGCAGCTATCTAGTGGAGGAGCCGGGATTCGAACCCGCAGTTGTGGGGTCCCTGAGCCTCTAGGGAGAGAGCCAGCCCACCTCGGCCGCCCTGACCGTGGACCATGCCTCACTGGAGCCCCGCAGTTAGGAGGAGCTGCAGCAGAGGGCACGTTAGGCCCATGGCCCAGCCGAAGCTCTCTGCCCCAGACCCCACCGCGGGCACCCCCGCTCCATCAGCCGGCCCCCCAGGCTCCGCCCGGGCCAGCCCCGGGCCAGGCTGTGCCGAGAAGGGCAGACTGTGGTCAAGCTGCGGACCACGCTGCAGCAGCAGCACTGGGTTTGGGGCCGGGGGGTGGGGCCGTGCTGGGCGCCCCACCACCTGGGCCTGGGCCGCCAGCGCCTTCACAGCCAAGGGCAGCGCCGAGGGGCCGCGGGGCCAAAGCGGAAAAGGGGGGTACGAGTGCAATGCGGGGTGGGGAAGGCGGGAAAGGGCCTTCCCAACTTCTCCACCAGAGTCCCCAAGATCCGGGGCTGTGGTCCAGAGTGGGCCACCGCCCCATGGCCTGCCACCCCGCACTGTACCTGTGTGTTTCACTATAAAAAACAATGTTTCAACCCATTTCCCATTTAGAAAAAAAAGTGCGGCTCGCTGCCCGCGTTAATTTCACCGACATAAACCCGCTCTTTGAGGTTGAGGCAAATCTGACTGGTTTTCGATGTGACGGTAAAATACCAAAACTGTCCTTGGCGTTATTTCGAAACGGAACTTGTCTCTAATCCTGATGTCAGAGACGGATCCAGAAATCGGATTCATCAAATGACTCTCCGGCTAACAATCGTTCAGGAACGACATTGACGACACGTGTAGGGATGCTGCGTTTGCTAGGATTTGACATGTTCAGCTTCGAGGATGACTGTGTTTTGTAAATGGAAACACCGCTACTTAACTCAGGCTGCTATCAATGGAATGATGCCGGCCGTTTCCAAAGACTAGCACTACACAAGAGCGATGTGAAAACAGTAACAAAAGCGAGGTACTTCGTGGCAGACTTTGGGGGTGAGGTTGGGGCTGTAAATCGGTGAGTTATCTCGGGGTAAACGCTATGGCTCAAGCACCGCCCGAGTGTTCGTGGGGCGAACGGGAAATGGGTTAAATGCCCTGGGTGTCGGGGTCCACCAGGCCCAGTCGGGGTCTGCTCCCCTGGGCTGAGCACACAGGGCGGACCGTGGGGGGCTGTAAGCAGCAGAAGGACATGGTCACATTTGTCCTTCGGGAAAAAAGACGTTCTGGCCACAGCGGGTCCGGGGAGAGACTGACACAGAGACCAGAAAAGCAATGAGGAGGCTGTTGCCAGGGGCCAGGTGGGAGCCAGAGCCTCGGGTGTGGCCAGGTGGCCTGAGGACAGGGGGCCCCCAGCTGAAACACCCCAGAAACCCCCTGACGTCAGCACTCACTCCTGCTCCTCCGCCAAATTCCACCTCAGGCTTCACTCCGGAGGAGCCTGCACGACCTTCTGGCTGGGTCAGGGACCCCTGGGGCAGGCTGTCACAGTGACGCGTCCTCTGCATCCCAGCCCTTAGCCAAGGGGTGCCTCACATGCCCTTACGGGGCTTCTCAATGACGGTCTCTCCCCAGTAAGAGGCTGGCCTCCATGGTTGCCTGGTTGGTTAGTTGACAGGTTGGTTTGTTGGTTGGTTGTGAGGTTGGTAAATTAGTTGATGAGCTGGTTGGTATGTTGGGTAGTTGGCTGGTTGGCTGGGGGGTTTTTGTTCTTTTTTTTTTTGAATCGCCATCCTTGAGCACAGTGTCTACAATAAATATCTGTTGATCTCATTTGATTCTTACAATATCTCAGGGCTCCAGGCAGGGGAGGAAACGATAAATTCCGAGTTACGATGTGCAGTCTGTAAATTCAGCCAGACCAGCCTGGGTTCAAAACCGGCCAGTCGGAGGCAGGGCCAGGCCCTGCAGCGGTCACACTGTCACAGAGCTCTGACTTCTGATGGATGGGAGGAAACCCTTCATGGCGAGGACAAGGGGAAGAGGGGAGAGAAAATAGCATGTTTGTTCCCTATCACTGATCGTGCGGCCTTTGGGTTTTCTTAGTCTGCACTTTTGGTCCGCCGGTTCTCAGGAGAGCGCCGCTCTCACGCCGCCCTGCGGATTCGGTGAGCTGGCCCTCCCTCCTGCGTCCCCGCCCACGTCGCTACGCTGTAGCAGTGGCGCGGGAAGACCGCCCGTTTCCAATGACAGCGAGTCTATCTGCTCGTTGATTACCTCCTGCCGCTAGAAGCTCCCTACCCCCACGGCCAGGTGGAGGAGTGAGCGCCTCTCGGCACCCGCCTTCCGTTCACGTGCGCCGGCCTCACGGCCCACTGGCCCCTGGCCTGCCGCGCGAAGGGAGTGGGTGGTCCCCGCGGAGACCCTGCGGGAACGGGCGACCGCCCGCATTCCCCTTTGCATCATCTCCTGCGAGTCCTTGCAGCCTTCTCGTGCGACTGGCTCCAAAGCCAGCATCCCTGCCTTTCAGATGGGGAAGCCGACTCAAGGCAGTTGCCACAGATCTCACAGCTGGCGAGCGAAGGATCAGGCTCCCGGCCACTGGGCTGTGCACCCAGGAGAGGGAGACCCTGTGCGTGGCCACTGCCATTACTGCTAAGAAGTTGGGTGCCTACGGGCACGGTAGCCGTCCGTCACGCTTGGATGGCCCCGTCTGACCGTGAGGATGGCGTTCCGGCTCGCCCGGGAGCAGATGAGAAAGTCTCTGGCTGGCTCGCTGCCT
The DNA here is from genome assembly GCA_003508835.1 of Eonycteris spelaea. Lineage (NCBI taxonomy): Eukaryota > Metazoa > Chordata > Mammalia > Chiroptera > Pteropodidae > Eonycteris > Eonycteris spelaea. The sequence goes on along the minus strand of PUFA01000009.1, from coordinate 2,054,090 downwards.
TGGAAGCACAATCGACCAGTGAAAGGAAGAGCGACCTGAGCTTCCAAACCCGACCCTAAGAACACTGTTTCCCACAGTGGAAACCGTCAACAAAGCCCTCCAGAGATGCGCTGCTCCCCGCCGCTGGTCCCTGCCAAGCCCCGCCACCCAGCTCCCGGGACGCACACATGCGCTCACTGTTACGACTTGCCCTCCCTCCAGGTCCCCTCCCTCCGCCCCCATCACAGCGCAGGAAACAGCCCCTCCCCCTATCTTGCCTGCAGCAGGGCCAGGGAAAGACGGGCTGCTCCAGGGGGGAGAATCCCCAAGTCCAGAGGTTCCAAGAAAAAACAGAGAAGTCCCGCCCGCGGGTCTCCTGCCGCCTGGGAAAACCAGACGGGCTTTCTCTTTCTCATTGTGTGTGCATGTGTGCACGTGCGCACGCGCATGATCGTGGGAGGTAAGGGTCCCTTACTGTGCATGTGTAGGCCGGGCGAGTGTACACGCGAAAAGTGGGGGGACAGTGTGTGTCATGCCAGGAGCCACCGCCTGGAACGTCATCGCTGAGAGTCGGGAGGTCTGACCCTGGAGAAACGCTTCTCCGAGTGGCTCCCCAGGGAATTCCCTCTCTTCCTCTCACTCTATCCAGAACCCTTGGGTTGGAAAATCCTGAGCCCCTCCCAGCTGTTTTGCCCTAAAGGTGGGGGATTTTGACAGGCAGGGAGCCACGGGGTGGTTCCCTGCATGCGGGTGCAGACAGTGCCCCAGACCCGCAGGCCGAACTGGGCCAGCAAACCCTTTGGGGCCGAGCAGCTCACTCCGCATCAGAGCTGGAAGTTGCTGAAGAGCCCAAGAAGTCAGGCCAACCCATTGTACAGATGAGGACACTGAGGGGGACAGGGGAGGGAACACCCAGCCCAAGCTGGGACTTACGGCCTGCCGAGCGCCTTGGCACCTGCTGTCTTCCCGAGCCCTGTGACAGACGGTCCTGTAAGACAGGTGCCCACGGTGCGGATCACGGGACCTGGACTCCGGCCGGAAGTGAAGGCGCGTGCTCTTCAGGTCGCAGATGGAGCTGAGAGGCGGCAGAAACCAGGCCCGGTCCCTCTGAACCCAGGCCTGTCTGTCCGCCACTCCACGTGGCTTCGAGGCCAAGCGGGTGAAGTGAGAACCAGGCTCAGGCCTGCTGACTCCCGGCCCAGTGCTCTTCTAACTCATCTTCTAGAGCTCAAGACCCGTGGCTCGGCAGGGTGTTCTGGTTTGAGGCTGGGTTAGGGTAATGGGGTGTTTGGTTTGGTGGCTGTTACTGTTCATTGGCTTTTGGGATCCGACGTGGGCACTGAAGCCTGCTTGGAAAGTGTATTTATTGTCCTGTGTCCTTCCGAATGGCCCTTTGGCTGCATCTCCCGGTCACTGTGAGCCGAGTGGCCTCAGCGCCCAGACCATGAAGCCTGCGTGGGCAGAGAGGCCCCCACGTGAGGCCCTGGGCCTGACTTTCTGGGGCTCCAAGCGCCCCACTCCAATCCCTCCCAGCTCAGTTCCAGGTGAAATTCTCCCCAGGAGGCCGCTGCACACGGAGCTCGGGGCCCTTCCCATGAGGAGACAAGGGGCTGCCGGAGAGGCATGAACCGGGCTGAAAGAGAAGCTCAGAGCCTTCGCCCGGATGGTCCCTGATCTGCGCCCCCCTTTTCCCGGGCCCGCCCTGGCCTGGCCTCCCCTCTACTCGCCCTGCTCACTCTCCTGCCTCCTTCCGTCTTCCTCTCCGTGGCTCCATCTCTCTCTCTCAGAGGGTCTCTGTTCTTCTTGCTCCGTCTTCCCTCTCTCCTCCCTTTGGGTTTCTCCCTGGCTTGATCTCCGCTTGACCTTTCCTTTATCTCTCAAGGCCTGTCTTCCTGGGAATGGTCTCTCCTTTGCTCCTTTTCCGGTCTCTAGGTCTCTACCACTGTGGGGCTTCAGAGTCCTACAGGCTCAAGGTCACGTCCAGGCTCCACCCCTTCCTAGCCCTTTGACTGAAGGTGAATCATTTTACATCTCAGGGCCTCGGTGTCCTTATCTGTAAGTGGGGGCAATAACATCGATCTCACGGGATCTCACGGGAATCTGAAGAGGGCTCGTGAGGTGACAGAAGTAAAATTCCGAAGAAGCAGGATGCGATCACTGGGCGAGGCAAGGCCGGCAGCCGACAGCTGCCGAGAGCCCGCGGGGGCGGGGTGGGGGTGGGGGTGTGACGTGAGAAAGGCCCGCCTGCCCCCTCCCCCTTCGGCTGGGCCTCTGTTCTCCTCTTCCTTCCCCTCCCCGGCTGTCTCTCCATCACAGCAGGGACTCCGCTTGCATCCCCTTCGCTCAGGTGTCCTTCCCCCCAAAACACGGGTGTGGAGGTACGCCAATAGAGAGTTCTAGAATAACTCCTCTGCCACGCGGGAGGAAGTGCTCCTTTTGCCTCAAGAGTTGGCAAAACTAAAGACGTCGCCGGACCGGCCCAGGGAGGGGAGCGGGGCGGCGTGCGGGCGCCTGCGTCAGGGGGCGGGGCGGGGGGCGGGGGGCGGGGGCGGGGGGGGGGCGGGGGGGGGAGGAGGGACCAAGGAGCCGATCCCACCCGTGGCCCAGTGCCAGCACGTGTCCACACGCAAACGGGACAATAACAAGTGAATGTGACGACAGTATTTTAATCAGCGAGTATCGCGATAAGGTTTTTTCTAGTGTTATTAAAATGAACATGATGAAAATATGTTTGCATTTGTTATTTGAAGAAAGATCTTACATTATCCTGTCTGTGGCCTAAGCACAGAAAGCTTAAGTGATTTCCCGGAGACACACAGCTAGCAAGGAGCAGAGCCGTGTTCAGCACATAAAATTATAAAAGTATATATATAATATAAAGTATATATCTAAATATTATAATATTAATATATTGTATATTATAATATATTAATATATTATACAATATATTATTGTATATTAATATATTGTATATTATAGAACATAGGTAAGAACATATGTAGCACATACATAACATGTAATATCTAATTGGTATTTTATATATGATTTACATATAATTTATATATAACATACATTTATTCGTGAGCATAGACAATTTTATATGTAATTTATAAATATTTATATGTACAATATTTAAAGCATATACAAATTTGCAAATGAGACTATTATAACAATATAAACCGGCTGGAATGTCACCGACCGCCTTGGAACTCCGTGAGCTGGCCATCACCGGACATGTGCGGGCAGAGAACTGTGTGTCAGTGACCCTGGATTCGCAGCCTCTGGGGCTGCCCAGAGGGAGGGCGGGGCCTCGGGGAGGGGAGGGAGCCCCGCCTGGGTGAGGCTGAGCCCAGGGCACACTGAGGAGGAGCCCAAGTTGGTCAGCTTTGTTGCCACAGCCCCAGTTCCCCGCAGGGAGGTAACAGCCAACAGTGACTCGGGATAGGAGCCCTCTCCCTCACCTCGGCCGGCCGGCACCCCCACACCAAACTCCCTGCTCCCCGGCCAGCAGCAGGGGGTGAGGGCATCCTCACGGGAAGGCAGAATGTGGAAGGGAAGGAGGCTACAGAAACGAACCTGGCACCAGCACACGGCAGGCTGTGCTAGGAACCAGGCTCATGAGAAAAGACGCTAGGGAAGGTACTTAAGCCCGTCGGACACCCAGGGAGGCAGGGTCAGAAAGGCCTGCTTCTGAATCCTGACCTTGCACTTACTGGTCTGAGTAAGTCGCTCACTTCCTCTGAGCCTTAACTTTTCTCCTCTGTGAAATGGGGTAATACTCCCTGCCTCCTAGGGCTGTTGAGCACATTCAGTGAAATGCCCAGCTCCGAGCCCTACACGCTGCCCGTGGGAAATGCGGAACTATGTCGACCCTAAAAACAGACTGGAATCAGGAGATGGGGCTCTAACCCCGTCCCGCCTCCGTCTGCTTCACAGAGTCTCTTCCATCAAGTCTCTTCGCCTCCTCGGAAATGGAGCATTTAGACCTCAGAGCTTTCCACAGACCACCGACTGAATGAGTCTTTGATGACAGAAGAGTCTGGCCTTGGGGATCAACGGCTTAACGAGCAGCCCGGGCAATCTGACTCCCCCGACATCTGAGAGCCACTATGCAGGTGATGCCCTGCAATTATCTCTTCTCTTTTATCCTGGTAGCGATGCTGAGCATTGGGCTCATTCCCATTAAAGATGGGGAAGCAGAGGCCTGGGGACAAGCGGGGGGGGGGGGGGGCGGGGAACATCACCCCAGGTGGTAGGGAACCACCTTCTCTTGGCTCCCGGCTCAGTGCATTGCCCACCCCCTTCTGCTTTTCCCCCAGAAAGATAAAATAAAACCATAATAATAAGGCCTTGACTCAGACGCCGCACTTGTCCCCAGCCAGAGGGCAAGGTCCCGGCACCTCTCAGATCCCTCCGCTCTGTGACCCCATCCCAGCGGGCTTGCCGCAGTTCTCACTCCACTCCGGGCCTTTCTGACAGTGACAGAGGAAGGCAGAGCTCCTGCAGCATGGGAGTCCTCCCTCCCTTGCCCACAGTCAGAAATAAAAGTCCTTACTCATTTTTGTAAGACGGAGCCAAGGCAGGGAGTCACAGGGTGGGGGCGCGGAGCGACATGCTTTTTCAGTGAGGGGGAGGGGGCAGTAAAGACTTGGGCCCCGCGAAACCACACTCTGTATCCCGCTTGCTCCCTCTGTCTCCTCCCAAAGCAGTTCCTTATTTGGGGAAAATTGGACTATGATCGCGCCTCTATTTGCATGAGGAGTTCTGGGAGGGAAAAAGAACTTGTCACATTTCTCCCACAAGAGTGTGTTCACACCAAGAACAAGGGAGATGTCAACAGTGGCCTTTGCCGTCACCAGAAGTGGCAGCTGAGTTGAAGAATTTCTTCCTCTAGGCACATTTTCTCTTGTCTCCCTATGAACTGACTTCTCTCCGGGGAGAGTGGATCTCGCTGTCACCAGCGCGGCTGCCCAGCCCGCCCTCGGCACGCCAGTGAAAATCATGTCCTGTCTCTGCCGCGCAGGTTTATGAGGCCCTGTCTCAAGGATGGCAGGCTCCTCTCCTCTCGGGGTGAGAACAGGAGAACCAGGGCCAACTCTTACAAAACAGGCTTCTTGGCCGGAAGCCGGCGGGGCTGGGGAGGGAGACCCACAGTCAAATTGGGACAGCGTTGCCCAAGAGGAGCTCGGCAAGACTCCACATGATCTCAATCAGCGAAGGACACCCGGCTGTCAGCCACCCCACCTCCCAGCCAGAGCCAGACGCATGCAGATGTCTGCACAACATCCTGTCTCCCCCAGGTGCCCTGCCTCTTCCCACCGCTGGCCTTTCCTGGTCCCTGCGGGGCGCACCTGAAATGCGCTCCAGCCCTCACGGCTTTTCCAGGGCCAGCCATAATTGCTCAAACCGCTCACACATGGGTGTCATTTACAGAGCGTTTTACAGCTCTCATGGCGTTAGACGTGAAGTGATGAAACGGCGCAGGCCCTGAGCTGCTGCTGGGCGGCTGCTCCTGGGGGACGGTTCAGGGCGTTACACAGGAAGTGGCATGGAGGCCCCGACTGTACTCAGTGGGGGATGCGTTTCCAGACGGAACTCGCCGCAGGAAATGAAATAAACGCCTCTTCTGGGCAAGGGCAGGGTTTAGGTGCTGCTGCCGCCAGCGCCAGGGGGATAAAGCGTCCAGGGCTGGCACCCTCAGGCCCGGGAGGCAGGGGGCCTGCAGCAGCGCTCAGCCCCTCCAGCCTCGGTGCTGAAACACCACTGTGAGCCCGGGGGCCTGGGAGGAAAAGCTGAGTTCCAAGGGCAGACGCAGGCCATCGGCTCAAGGCCAAAGCCATAGCACTCGTCTGCATGGACACAGCCATTGCCCCAGCCCCTCAGGGACGCAGACCTCGCAGGCTTCTCCACGAGGATGGACAGCAGCCCCAGACCAGGGCCCCTCAACCCGCCGCAGAGCCCGTCAGCACTGCAGGGCGTTCCCGTCCTAGAGTGTGGGTTTCATCACCTTCCACCCACCCGTGGGCCATTCCTGCTGAACCCCCGGGTTGAGAGTTTACCCAGCATCGTCCACATGCAGCTGGCAAAGCCCACGGGGCAAAGCCAGATGGGCAGGCCCCTCAGAATCCCAGCTGAATGCCCTCCCTGGCACCCCATGGTGTTCCCCATCCCAACTGCACCCTCAAACACTGCTGGTCACAGCAGGTCCTACCGCTGGAGAGGAGCTGGCGCTGTGTCCTTTCTCAGCCCCTCTGTCTGGTTGGCAGGTCCCATCGCATCTGTGAACCACACTGGTCGTGCCTGGTCCAGGGCAGCTTGGCCAGATGATGATGTCTGGGGCTCCTTTTTGCTGCAGAAACTCTGAGACTCTGACCTCTGAATCCAGCTCCCAGAGGGGTACAGTTTTAACACTCAGTCTCGGAGTAAAGCCCAGGGATAAGGCAAGTTCAGAGCAACACAGATTCAGCCCTTTATGTCCAAGCAGAGGCACAGCCCAAAGTCCCCTCGAAGTCTCTGTCATCTTCCCCTCCAGCCTGACACACTGGAAGAGGCCTCCGTTCGGCATTTTCTCGTGATCTTCCCTCCCCATCGGCTCCTCGCTCGGCCGGCCGCGCCTCCATTACCGGTCATCTGCAGGCCCTGGCGATGCGCCCTTCCACTCCGAAATGGGCTGGGCCTCAAAGGTCAAGGAGGATGTCAGGAGGGGGCCAAGCGGAGCCTGGAGCTTTTAGAGCCCAGCCCTTGGCCTGGGGTCTGTGGACGGCTTCAGAAGGGACAAGAGTCCCTGTGTGTGATTGTGCCCACATGCACAATTTGCCTGGAAGGCTCTAGTTCTCAAAGTGTTCTGTGGCCCAGATGAGGCTCAGAACCAAAGCAGGAAGGAGGAGGAGAAAGTCGGAAGAGTTTGTTCATCCATTCCTCAGCTGATCATTCAGTACTGCTTGTGGGGGGCCCGCCGTGTGCCTGGCCCCGAGCTGGACACTGGGCACACGGTGGTGATTGAAAACGATCCTTGAGGTGCTTCCTGTCTCCGGCCAGGACAAGTATTAATCAAAAGCATACAAATAAATGTAAAATGGCGACTCTGCCAAGAAGAGGTCCACTTCTGAAGCCAGGAAGTAGCCGGCAGCCTACCGCGATGGAGACAGAGGCTCAGGGGCCTTCGAGAGAGCAACGACAGGCTGCCGCCGAATGTGGATGAGCCCGGAGTGGCCGACGGAGAGCCCGGCCTTCGGGGGCCGTGGCCCAAGGAGAGAGCGAGCCGAGAGCCAGCCGGGGGGCTGTGGCAAGTAACCGTGTGGGGGCAGGGATGCGCGCCCCGTTTGACGATGAGAACCCTGAGGCATGGCAGCGGGAGGAAGTGCGTGGAGTCCTGTGGCCACCTCGAAGGGGCCTCCGTCCCCCAGGCGCTCTGCGGCAGGTGGCCCGCGGGAACCCGAGGCCCCGGAACAGGGAACTCACCACCCATCCTCGGGAACTGCTTCTCCCGTCAAATGTTGGGCCCGCGAGCTCCAGCAGACCACCAGGCAGGACACTCAGGAGAGCTGGCCGGGCGGAGAAGCCCATCCTTGGGGGGGTGGGGAAGGTGGCCGAGGGCCCATCAGTGACACCGCTGCCCCTCCGCACCTGAGGGCTGGAGGGCGACGGAGGAGACGGAGCAGCGGGTTCTCAAACCAAACCCAGCCCCCAAGCCACAGCATAGAAAATCAATATGGAGCCAGACTAATTAACAGTCAAGAGGCGGAGAGTCGAGACCCATAGCCGTTGGGTTTCCAATGAACGGAGCCTGGGAGCTCCGCTTTTTCATTCAGAAAATATGGCCCCATCCGTCGCGGGGGAGTAATTACCCATTAGAGCCTCACGATGCCGGGGCGCTGCTCTCCCCGCGTGAAGCGAGCAACTTTCAGGATTCGGAGGGAGGATAAATTGCTCTAAGTGTGACGTGGACAAACGACTTCCCGAGTGTCCTAGGGAACGTGTTGAGTAAACACGCCTGTGTGGCATTGGAGTGTGCTCGCTCCGAGGGGTTAAAACCCAGCGGCCCGTGCCCGGGAAAGTGTCCTCGGCACCTGACCCCTCCCTCGCCCTGACCACCCCCGCCCCAGCCAACAAAGCCAGGTATTCAGAGAGGAACCCCCGCCTTCACCTCCAGCTCCCCCGGATTGCTGCAGCAGGGTCCTCACCCCGCCTGCTTCCAGGGTTCCCCATCCATTCCAGCCTCCTCGCTACCACAATGGACTTGGTGACATGAACTTCGCTCAGCACTCCCAGCCCAAAGCCCAGCAACACCTCCGTAAGGCCCACAAGACCAAGTCCACAGCATCTCACCCGCCGCTGACTCATTTCGGCAACTTCCCACCTGCTCGGAGTCTCCGGCTGCAGCCCGGGCTCCCCCACCTCGCCTACAGGCTTCAGGTACTTGACTGCTTCTTGGGCATCTCCACTGTCTGGTCCACAGGTGCCTCAAACTTGTCACCTCGGCCCCACCCACCCCAAAGCGCCCCCTTCTAGCTCAGTGAGCAGTCCCACATTCCAGACAGCCGGGTCCGCACCCAGGTGGGCCCCCAGCACCTGCTGGTCTCACCCCCTGACCTTCTCCTGCACCACACGCCCCACCTCTCTCTGTCAGTCTGCACCCGGGCTACAGCTCACTTCACCCACCCCCACCACCTCTCCCATGACCTTCCCGTCTCTAACTGACGGCCTCTCTCCCTAGCAAGGCTGCTGCTGGTGTAAAGAAAAGCCACAGTTTCAGAGGTGTAATGTAATAGAGCTTCATTTCTCACTCATGTGGGGCCCAATGAAGTGGTCCTGGTTGCAGCAGGCGGGGTTCGGGGACCCCCTTCTTTCCTTTCTGTGCCTCCATCAGCCCCGGGGGCATCTGCGTGCAGACACAGAAGGAGCTCTCTGAGGAAGAGTAACGAAGCTTCCTTCTTTAGAGACCCAGCTCTATGTCCAGCAGCCCATTGATTAGTCACCTGGCTGCACCTGAAGCAGGGGAGTCTGGGAAATGTAGTTCCTTTATAAACCTCACTTGAGCCATAACAGCACACAGTGGGAGAGGGAGTGTGAATTTCTTGGTGGACTTTGGCCGTCTTGCCACGCCGTCCTCCCCTGCAGAGTGAGGCCAGTTCGGTGACCTTGGAGCGTGCATATGGTGTCCCTGGACAGGTGTGGCTCGCGCCCCAGCCTCAGCCCTGCCCACAGTTTGCTTGCCCTGTGCTCCCAGCAGGAAAGCCTGGAAGGTCTCCGAACCTGCTGGGCCTTCTCCTCGCCACTCCTCTGCACCTGCATCGCCTCTGCGGGTGCCGGGACAGAAATACTGACAGTGGAGAGTGAGATGACGAACCTCCAGGCAGCAGACGTGGCCCCTCGGAGCAGACCTCAGCCCGGAGGGAGCTGCACTCCGGAGGCCAGCCCGCTGTGCTCCATCATGCTCCCGGCATGGCCGGGCTGTGGGCTGGGCACTGACACCCCTGGCTTCGTGGGAACCTCCCAGTGAGCCTGGGGGGCGGGGTGGGGGGACGGCCACGGCTTCCCCTTTGCAGACGACGGAAGCACAAGGGCAGGAGGGTCCAGTTCAACGCCACGAACACTGGCCGCCCGGCCGCGAAGTGCCCGGCGGTGCGGACACAAGGCCCGCGACAGCGCCCGGCCGCCAGCTCAGGCTCCGCACCGAGCCCGGTCCCAGGCCCTCTCGTCCCACCGCAGCCCTCCTGGCCTCGGCCACAGAGCCTCTGGGCTGGGGGACGTCCGTCCTCCCCGCCCGACCGCCGCCGACTCCAGAAGAGGGGGCCGAAGCTGCGCCCCCTCCTCCCCCTGAAACGCCCCAAACGGGAGCTGCCATCCTGGGGCCGGGAGGAGGGTACACACACAGGCAGCCTGGGGCATCAGGGGCCTCGGGAAAGAGCAGGGGTCGGACTTTACCGGAAAGCTCAAGGGATACGCGGGAGAGACGGGGAAGGAGCTGGAGGTGCCAGGATCAGAACGAAGGACGCACGGAAAAGGCGGGGGACAGGATGCTGGGGTGAGTGAGCAGAGAAGCGCTAGGGCCGGGGAGGCTGGACAGGGCAGGAGGCTGGGCCGGGGCGGCAGCCCTGGACCCAGAAGGGCGTCCAGCGGGGATGGCCAGCGCCACCCTTCCCAGGCTAGAGACAGGGCTGTGGCCAGAGCACAACTGGGTCTTTGTAGACGAGAACGGGCAGGGGTGCAGCTGCCCCCAGAGTGCCCAGCCCCACTGGCGCCAGCCGACTCCCGAGCCGCCCCCTCAGGAAGCCAGCTTGGAACAACCCCAAATCAATAATAAATCTTAATCAAATAGTAGCAAATCCTTCATTGAAACCAATCATGGCATTGCATTCTTCTCCCTTCCAAAGAACTGCAGACAGAACGTGGCATCGTTTCCCACCCAGAGACTCGGGGTGCTGCCAGGCCCCCTTCTCTGTCCATGGCTGAGGAAGATGAGCCCAGTGAGGAAGACTGTGGGCTCCCAGATAGGCTCAGGGTCCAGGGCTGGCTCTGGTGGGTGCCCCTGTGTGGTCCCAGAGAGCAGAATGTTCTTGAGGGTGCTCCTGAGACAGGAGAGGCTCACTGGTGGGGCCTGACGGGAATGGCCACCAGGACGTGGGAGCTGTCCCACCCCCACCCCCCCGCCGGGGCTCCATAAGGGCCTGGGCTGGGCGTTACTGTCTCCGTAGCCCCAGTCTGAAGGCTGGATGAGTGAATATCGCAGGGCCTAGAGGTGCCAGGAGGGCCACCCTGTGGGAGCCCGCGAGTGACCAGGAACCCTGGCCTCTGGACCTCAGGGCCACTGCCCAGGCGTGATCCTGTTGTCCCTCCTTCCCACCCCAGCCTGAGTGTCCCCACGCCCTGGGGCACAGCTCCGCAGCCCTCCTCCCACGAGACGTGAGTGGCGCAGGCTTCAGTCATCTGCTCTGTTTCCGGGGACCTTTGTGACCAAGCAGGCCTTCGTCTCTAGCTCAGGCGAGGGGACCCATCCTCTGGAGACCTGAGTCCCTGCCCTGCCCGGCCTCCGTCCTGGGCGCTCACCGTCCCCACCACCACGGAGGGTCTCCTGCTGTGCATGTAACCACATCCTGCCGCATTGTGGATCCTGGTCTCTCCGAGCCCGGATTCCGCTTGGCGTCCTGCTCACCTGGGGCCCCCTCGGGACCTCTCTGAATCTTACCTCTGACGGTTAGGGGGCCTGCCTGAACCCATGCAGGAAACTGTTAGCGAACACCATGTCTACATAGCCTCTCCGCTAGGATTGCTCATCTCGGAGGGTGTAGCTGAAGGATGCCGGCGCCACCTTACCTGCCGGATGAAGTCAGAAGCGGCCAGTAGACCCGTCAGACGCGTGACCAGGTGAGGACGCTCGCCAGCCACTGCTCGAGGCCCTGGACCCGCTGCACCTGAAGGTTCCGATGGACATCTCAGTGACCTGGGATGGTACACATGCCCTCCTTGTTCAAACCTGATCGCGTTGGGGTCTGTCATTGTCCCTGAAGGACGTCTACCTAATGGAGGGGCTCTCAGTCTGATCTTGAGGAAAAAAAAAAAAATGTCACAAAGATATGCGAGCACCGGAGCCCAAATACTGGTCTGGCAAGGGCCCGACAACACAGCACCGAGAACTCCACGGTCACCGGTTCCTAACCCCGCTGAGGGGGATGACCCCTTGGCAACGTCCGGAAAGATCTCCCAGCGCCCCACGGAACAACGCCTGCACCGTTACTATGCCTGGTGTGACCCAAACAACACCGAGACTTCAGAAAACTCTCCGCACGAATTCGTGCTTTTCTCTGTCAGCGGTATCTGCGCACGTGAGAAGAGGGAGCCCGCACACACAGGTGAGGTTAATCGTCAGTCCTGAGAAACGCTTGGTGGCGTGTGGATCTGGGAGGGGAGTCTCAGCGGCTCCCTGCCCGTCTCCCCATCAGCCAGACCCCGGCGTCCCCAAGTCCTCGGGGACAAGGCTGCTGGTCTCCAGCTCCAGGTCCCCGCCTAGGGACTACAGAATCACCCCACTCTTCTGCCTCTCCCAAGAGGTCCTTGCCACCCTGGGGCCCTGGGTCTGTCACCCCCCCAAAAAAAAAAATTCTACTCCAGTGCTTCTCAATTTAGCAAGCATCAGGCTACTGGGGAGATCACAGAATACAGATTCCTGGGCTGCCTCCCAGACTCAGATTCTGCAGGTCGGGCTGAAGCCCGAGAATTTGCATTCCTAACAAGCTCTGGCTGTGTTCTTAGCCTCATGACCTTGCGATTCAGTCTCACTCACCTGAATGGTCCCAACATCCCATGTTCTGGCTTCACCTGTGCCCTCGGTGCCCCGCCCACTGGAGTGATAGGAGGGACCTATTCAGGCACTTGAGCTAGAGAAAATCACTTCCTGGTTGGGGTCCAAACAGGATATTGACCCTCCGCAGCTCAGCAGCTTCCTGTGACACTTCCTGTGTAACGTCACTGACCTTCCCCGGGAAACAGCTGGACCACGTGCCACCCAGGCCGATGAGCGAGGACGGCCAGGCTCTCCAGGTCCCCCTACCTACGCTCAGGCCCCATCGCTGCACCTTTGCTCCTGCCAACTTGCTGAGCCAGGACAAAAGGCCTTCACTTCCTCTGCAGAGGAGGCTGTCAATTTCTCCCCCACCTCCTCACTTTTACCATCAGATTTCGTCTCCTCGGAGAAGCTTCTTGCCCCTACCCCATCAGACTTAACCATTCTGCCCCCACGCTCCCTGGCCCTCGTGCTCCTGGGAACTCGCACCAAAGCACGAGGCCCTGGAAGGCTCCTGGCTCCCTCCGCTGCCTAATGCAGAGCGTGATGTGCGGCAGGGACTCGGTCCATTGATTTGGAGGGAAGGCAGTGCACACGGTTGTAAGACATCGAGTTGTAACTTTTTTCGCAAGAAAAGCAAAATCTGCTAACTTCGTCATAGAAATGAGGGCACAAGAGGCTCAGACAAGTGAGGGGACCTGCCTTAGGCCACCTGGCGAGAAAGTGTCAGGGATTCACACTCAGGTCTGAGTCCAGAGAGCGCAGGCCTTTCTGGGTGTCCCAGTCTGTCCCCAGGGCGTGGTATCAGCTGAAATGGCATTTTAGCATGGGGCCTCAGAGCAACGCTTCGGAACTCTGATTTTTGTCTTGACACTGTCTGTTTCCCTCTGCTTTGGCAGCTCAGAAGCACGGGGCCAAATTTCTCGCACGCATAAGGGACACATGGCAGCATCTCGTGGAAACCCCTCACCCCTTCTTCTATTTTCTTTTCTTTTTTCTTCTCTTTCTATCCCCGTCTCCTCCAATACTAATTTTTTTTTCTTCTACTATTTATTGCATCCCTCTCAGGACAAGATATGATATAAATAATTGAATAGTGTTATAGCAAATGTGGCAGGGCGGGGTCAGAGCCGCCCCGCCTGACCCGACTCCCGCGCTCCCTCAGCATCTAGAACATTCCTGGCCCTCAAGGAGCTTGTGATCACGAGGGTCATCTGGACCAAACCCCGGAGATATTGCAAAGCTTGTCTCACCATCTTCATTTTACTTTTCTCCAACTTTGGCAATTTCTCCGAGAAGCTGATTAAACTTTTCCCAGCCTACAGTATACAAAAATCACAACATTCCCCTGCCGTCCATTTTCCCAGTTATTATTCTAGGCGAACAAGACAAGTTCAACAGAAGGAACGAAGTGCATTTCATTACCATAAGAAGACACCGAGACGGGAATATGATCCAAGAGGTTACTGAGTTCTGACAGGCACATTTTGCTAAACAGTCACCTTGTTTTGTGCATGGCCATAAACCACGGCATCTCCCATAAAAACGTCCAAATGTTGCCGAGGGTGGAATTGGACCTCGGGCCCTATTTCCTGCCACATTACAAAGCGGTGATTAACACAGCGCGGGCGCAGGGGGTGGGTCCCGTTCTCCCCTTGGCACTTCCAATCTTGTCGTTTCCTGTGCCCCTTCGAGAACAGCTCCGTAGGTTACAGACTCGGAGCCTTGAGACCCTGTCTCAAAACTGCCGTGCCCGCCTCCCCAAACATCTCACCAGGCTGAAGCGCCTCGATCAGGGCTCCACCGCGGGGGTCCAGCGTGTGCCCAGAAGGCGGCCTCGGGGCTCCAGCAGAGGAACACGCTCCGCGATTCCCAGCTCAATCCTGTTCTCACAAGGGCGTAGCTGGCTCCGGGCCCGGTTCCATTCGCCCCCAAGAGCCAGTCCACGGCTCCCCGAGTGAAGCGGGAACCCATCTCCTAGGGGAACAAGTGCTCAGTGTCCCCCACGCACCCCGCGTTCCAGCCTCACACTAAGCACGAGGCAGCTCCCCAAAGGTGCCACGTCCTGGGGGTCTCTATGTCTTTATTCCCCCCATCTTCTCTTGACAAACGCCCACTCGTCCTTCAAGAATTTGCTCCATCGGTAAACTCCTCCAGCAGCCTCACTCTGGCCATCCTCAGCAAAATCGAGCCAGGACCGGCTCCTGGGCCCCCGCTCCCTGGAGCAGCTGCAGCAAGCCCAGGCGTGGCCAAAGGCCGGCAAGGTCAGGTCCAACCCCGGGCCCTTGGAAGGAGGCAGCCCGGCATGGGGGCGGGACCCTGCCATTCCCGGTCCCACTGCAGCGTCATGCCCAGTAAACACCGCGATGCAGATGTTCACGACAAACGGCAAATCAATCACAACTTTATCTATTTTAGTTGTTTAGGGTCCGTGTCATATTTTACTTTTAAAAGGATAATGAAGTTGTTTTGTGCTTTAAAAAAAAAAAAATTATGCTCTGAATTTGCCACTGGCTCCCAGGGCCGGTGGGGCGGAGGCGTGAATCGTGAGGCCAGCCAGGCTCTGTGACCCCGGGGGGCTCTGTCACATCCAGGTCGGGTCGGCCTGGGGAAATGCAAAGGGCCAGCACGGGCCAAGGCCTCGCTTCGGCACCTCAGGCTCTGCCGAGGCCACAGCTCTTGTCAGGGTGACCCTGTCCATCTGGGCCTCTCGCCAGGTCCAGCAGCCACCGCCACCCCTTTACCTTGACCATCCTGAGGCCACAGCTACCCTGGTGCCCCCTTAGCCCTTGTTGATTTCGTTCAGCTCCACCCCCCACTTTGTAAATATTCTTGATGTAAACTCTCTCCAGTCGCCCCTTCTGAGCCTGTCCCCACCAGGACCCAGACCGACATGAGTCGGTAGCTCGATTCACCCGCTCAGCCACGCCAGCTGGTGGTGGGCACCCGCATCAGGCTGGTCGTCGGCCATGTCGTTGCATTCGATCCTCCACACGGGCCTTTCTCCGAGAGGCGGAGACCAAGGCATGGACAGGGGACGGGGCTGGTCTGAAATGATACGGCTCTTTTCTCTTGCTCTGAGCAGCATCTTCTCACCGCCCATCTCTGGCCCTTCTGCGGTGAAGCAGGATGACTAAGGGCCACCGGCCCTTCCATCTGATTCGCATAGAAAGAGATACTTGAACATCGGTAACTTAGTGATGTTTGTTTGGGGGTGGGCGGCGACAGAATGTGTGGTGCTTGCGACTTTTTATCTTTGTGTTTTTGTATATTGTTTACATTTTGAAAATAACATCCATCGTTTATGAAAACAATAATTTTTCTAAAAAGTTTTGAAAGGACGGGGTTTTTTTCAGCATATAAGATATAGTAAGTCGGACACCGGGGCGATGGGCTCACAGAGCCCTCCCCACTCAGAGCCACGGCGTTAAGAAGTCATGGTGAAGTGGGGACACGGCTGGGGTGGGCCCCAGAGCCCACCCCTCACGTTCAGAAGGGTAAGTGGGCTGCTGGTGATTATCTTCATTGTACTCAAATGCAACTTCATAAAAGATGTATAAATGAATAATTTTGTGATCTAGAAATTTGCTTCTGTCGCACACCAGAGTCATATGTCTTACTGGTAAAAGTGTCATGACTACAGGGCTAGAATTTTTCTTTTCCATATTTCAGGAAGTAAGAGAAGCTGTATTTCCTAGTGAGCCACGAAGAGCCCCGGGACTTCCAGATGGGCATCGCACCCCGCCCCCACCCCCGTCCCAGAATATATTTGATTCCCACAGCGGGAGGTGATGTCCAAGCCCCAGAAGTCTCAGGGTTCTGGGTATAAGCCAATGAAAAGAGCATGTAGATTTGATCTCCTCTCCCAGGCTACATCCAGTGAAAGGGCTGTGGCTGCCGGACGGACAGACACCGGGAAGGGTCTGAGCTCCTGGGAGAGCCACAATCCATTAGTCAGGCCTGCCATGGCTGTAAGACGCAGTGGGGCCATAAGAATCTCTCATCCGGCCCAAATCCTCAGATTCGAGCACCTTAATCAAACCTGTGTCACAGGAATTCCTCAAGGTAATTAAAATCGCTTGGAAGATGGCGGAGTGGCACACTCCTCCCCGATTCCGTGCCTCTCCTGGGAACATCTGGAATCAGGTCAGGCGTCCTTTTTTGAAATCAGCTCTAGCGAAGTATCGTTCATACATAATAAAACTCAGTAACTTTAAGGATACAGTTTGTCAAGTTTTGACAAAGGTACACAATCACGTAGCCACCACACTTCTATCACCCCAGAACCTTCCCTTGAGCCCTCTTAGAGTCAACCCCTCCTTCCCTCCCACTGGCCCCTGCTGTTGGAGTGTCCGGTCTTACAGAAATGAAAATAACGCCTATAGCATCCTGAGCTTCTTTATGGCGTTCTTCTCAGTTAGCAATTCGTTTGCAATCTATCCACGTCCTGCCTATATCAGCAGGTCCCTGCTTTTCCGATGCTTGTCCATTCAACCACTGGTGGACATTAGACTTGTTTCCAGGATCTGGGGGCGCTCTTTGTATGGACTCATGCGTATATTTCTCTTAGGTAAATCTCGAGGATCGCAATTTGGGGGGCCATACGGTAAGGGTGGGTGGGTGCCACTTTACAAGAAGCTGCCACACGCTTTTTCAAAGCCAGGTCTTATTTCGCACTCCCACCTGCAAGGTAGGAGAGCTCCGATCGCTGTGCGTGCTTGTCAGCACTTGTTACTGTCTTTTTTTTTAATTTTAGCGATGGCAGTCGGCGTGTAGTGGTGTCTCATTCTGTTTTTAATTTGCGTTTCCCAAATGACCGATGATACCGAACATCTTTCCGTGTGCCTGTTTGTCAGTCACAGATCTTCTCTGGTGTAGTGTTCGTTCAAATCGTTTGCCTATTTTTTATCGTGTTGTGCGCCATTTTATTATCAAGCGGTAAATATTCTTTTTTTTATATGTTGTATTGATTTGGATACCAGTTCTTTATTAGATATATTTTGCGAATATTATCATCCACTCTGTGGCTTGCCTTTTCATTCCCTTCATGGAGTTCTTTGAAGAGCAAATGTTTGCCATTTGAAGTCCACCGTTCTGTTTTTTCTCTTCTTCTGTTTTTGTTCATGTATGTTGTTTTGTTTTTAAAACCTTTGCCTAATTAATACAAGGTCATAAAGATTTTCTCCTATGTTTTCTTTACACTTTTATAATTTCAGCTTTTACATTTAAGCCTGTGATCCATTTTCAGTTAATTTTTTTATAGTAGGAGGTAAGGGTTGAGGTTCATATTTGGCATTTGAATGTCCAATTGTTCATTGAATTGCATTGGGACTGTAGTCGAAAATCAAATGAACATATGTGCATGGGTCTGCTCCTGGACTCTGTAATTCCATTCCATTGAGCTATAAATCTTCCTTTATGCCAATGCCAACAGTTCTGATTATTATAACTTTACAGTGAGTCTTGAAATCAGGTCATCTGAATGCTCTCAATTTAAAAAAACTATTTAGGTTATTCTATGTCCTTAGCATTTCTATACAACTTTTAGAATCAGCTTGTCGATTTCTATTTTTAGAAATCCTACTGGGATTTTAATTAAGATTTCTTCCAATGTATAGATAAATTTAGGGAGACTTAATATTGAGTCTTACAATCTACAAACACAGAATGAAGTGTATCTCCTCATTTATTTAATTCTTCTTTTACTTCTCTCAGCAATGTTTTGCAGTGTCTGGTATACATGCACATATTTTTTCTACCATTTGTCCCTTAAAATTTCTTTTTTAAATATGATCTTAAATAATATTGCTTTGTAAATTTAAATGAGTCATTCATTGATATTATGTAAAAAGTTGACTCGACTTTTGTGTATTGACCTTGTATCCTGTAACCTTACGAGACTCACTTATCAGTTCTAGTAACTCTTTTGTTAACTCTTTGGAATTTTTTAGGTAGAAGATATTGTCATCTAGAAAGATAGCTTTACTTCTTCCTTTTCAATTTGTATGCCCTTTATTTCTTTCTCATACCTTATGGCATCATCTAGGACCTCACATATAATAATGAATAGGCATGGTAAATGCAAATATCATTGCCTTGTTCCTGATCCAAGAGGAAAATCTTCAGTTTTTCATCATTAAGCATGATGTTAACTGTAAACTTTTGTCCATTTAGGAAGTTTCTTTCTATGACTAGTTTTCTGAGAGTTTTAATCATTAATAGGTGGTGAATTTTGTCAAATACATTTTCTGCATCTATCGAGATGATCATATGATTTTTCTTTTTAGTCTGCTAACATTGTGAATCACATTAATTGATGCTTTTAATTTCTGGAATAAACTCATTTAGTTATGATGTATCATCCTTTTATATATTATTGGATTAATTGGCTTAAATTTTGTTAAGATTTATGTCCAAGAGGGATATTAATCTGTAGTCTTCTTTTCTTGCAATAATGATTGGATATACAACACACACACACACACACACACACACACACACACACACACACACACACACAAAAGACCCTCAACCTTTTCCTACCAAACACACAAAAAAGACTATATTTGGTAAATCTTGTGTGGTTCAGATATCAGTTGGATTATCCATTCCTCTTCTATCTGCAGGAAAAGTTGGTGTACAAATAACATATTTCTATCTTAAATAGTTGGTAGAAATTACCAGTGAAGCAAGCTGGGCCTGAAGAGTTTTTGATTTGTTTGATTTTTGTGGGAAAGTTTTTAACTACAAAATTTAAT
This sequence comes from Eonycteris spelaea, assembly GCA_003508835.1. Taxonomy (NCBI): domain Eukaryota; kingdom Metazoa; phylum Chordata; class Mammalia; order Chiroptera; family Pteropodidae; genus Eonycteris; species Eonycteris spelaea. Next base: position 2,035,070 of record PUFA01000009.1, on the reverse strand, counting down.
AGATATAGAGCTATTCGGGTTGTCTCTATTTTTCCCTTGAGTGAGCTTTGGTAGTTTGTGTATTTCAAAGAATTTGTCCATTTTATGTAAGTTGTGGAATTGATTGGCATCAACGTGTCAATAGTATTTTCTTATTATTATTTTAGCATCAGCCCACCATGTAGAGATAGAGATATCTTCTCTTTCGTTCTTGGTATTGGTAATTCTTTTTCTTTTTCTTTTTCTTTTTTTAATCTTTATTATTCTTATTATTATTTTGGGTTTACTTTGCTCTTTTTTTTTTCTAGTTTCTTAAAGTAGAAGATAACACATCACTGATTCGAGGCCTTCTTTTCCAACGTAAGCATTCAGTGCTATCAATTTGTCTTTAAACACTGCTTTAGTTATAAAAAAAAAACATAACATTTTGTTATGTTTTACTTACATTTTCATTCAGTTCAAGATATTTTTAATTTTTCCTCGTGATTTCTTTTTTGACGCATGAATCATTAAAAAATATGATATTTACTTTCCAAATATTTTGAGGATTTTTCAGATATCTTTTTGTTATTGACTTCTTGCTTAATTCTACTGTGGTCATAGAACATATTTCTATGATTTCTAACCACTTAACTTGATTAGGACTTGTTTTTATAGCCCAGAATATGGTTTTCCTTGGTGAATGTTTCTTATGCTCTTAAAAAGAGTGTGTATTTTGCTTCTGTTGTTCAAGTGTTAAGTAAATGTCTATTAGATCATGTGAGTTGATGTTATTGGTAGATAGTGATGTCTTCTACATTCTTTTTTCATTTTCTGTCTATTTGTTCCATCGAGTATCAAGAGAAGAGTCTTCATATCTTGAACTGTAATTGTGGATTTCTCTTTTGTTTTTTTCAGTTTTTTCAGTTTTTGCTGCACATAGTTTAAAGCTCTGTTATTAGGCATTTAGGATTATTAGATCCGTTTTGTGAATTGCATTGCTGCGGGTATGTGGTTGAGGCTTATCATGGTCCCTTTTATAAGTGATTCTCAACTCTTTTGTCCGAGGCCCACTTAGGTGGAACAAATGATCTTGCAGTTCCTTGTCCTCCTCACCCATTCCCATTTTCCAAAGCAATTACCAAGAAAAAAAATTTAACAAAATTAAAACCTAAAAGCTATTCCACCAATACATTTACCAATACGAGATGAGAAACGATTGAAAAGCACATAAATTCAAGACCACATTGATACTCACTAATAACAAAGTGTCCTTCCCCAGAATTAAGGAAATTTCAACTCTTTGCCTACACATTTGATCTACAGGAATTTTGCAGTATTGTCCTAATATTTGTCTTCCTAACATTTCATTAGGAAGACAAACTTTCTAATGGAATGCAAAGATAAAGTCCTTAATAAACCCCCGCAATGTACTAAATTTAATCGATGAGAACTATGTTTGATAACTTTTAATAACTCAATGGGTAGTTAGTACTAAGTAGAATCAGTCTTACATAACGACAAAAATAAAAAGGATCATGTATCATTCATTACTGAGAACTGGATTCAGAAAGTGCATTTCTATCAGTTTGTGACAGTCCAGGAGTCCCTTGTCTCCCACCAGGTGGGCACTGGACTACACACGGACAAACACAGCGCCATACGAGGAGGATCCATTCAGCCACCGCTTTCAGATTAAAGCGCCAGGAAACGTGCCGCTTCCCCGGAAGCGGGGCTGTGGTTCTTTCCACGCTGATGATGATACTTGTTGTATCCCTTTTCTCTTTGACAGCCAGGAAGCTCAGAGGCAAGCTTGCAAATCAAGCATAGAACCTTGGGCCCCGAGAGTTTTGACGGTTACCTCTTCCATTTAAAACGTATTCGTCCTAATCTGATTTTAAAACACATTTCTTATCAACCATCTCTTTTTGCTTTTCTTACTTGTGTGAGTGGAACCAAGCATTGGCATGAACAAACAAACAAACAAACAAATAAGTAAGTAAATAGATAGATAGATAGATAGATAGATAGATAGATAGATAGATAAATGAATGAATGAATGAATGGATGGATGGATGGATGAGTGCGTGGCTGTCCGAGGCTGCCTTCAGATATTCCCACAATCCACTGATGATGTCTTCCGCTGTCCACTCCAGGCCCTTACGAGCAGCTAAAAATACCATTGTGTATTTACAAGCCTAAGTCCTCCAAGTTAGAGGAGAAACAAAGTCAGCTTCCTGCCGGCCTTCCAGCCTAAGAACCTCGGGGTGAGGTGGGGGGGGTTGTCAGGTGACTGAGAAGAGGCATCCCGCCTGCCCCGCACCGCATCGCGGAAGAACCCGCTGCCCCGCGGTTCTGTGCATCGTCCCGGAGCCCCGAACGTGACATTGTGATCTCAGTTACGTTTTATTTATGGAGAGTGGTGGCACAGCCAGGGTGTGTTAACACACCGAGACGATTGCTTCTGAGCCCGCTCCCGGCCGGAGGTAATTAACACCAGTAATGCGCCGGGTCGGGGGGATTCGGAGTTGGAAAACTTTTTGCATGGAAAACTGATGGGCAACACCCAGGCGGAAGGAAGGGCCGCGTCTGGAGCGCAGGGACGCGCGTTATCATTGCTTAAAGGCGCATCCTTAAGAGGCACCGGCGAACGTTGTTCTTCCGTCTTAGAAAAAGCCATCTAACATTAAGAAAACTAAGGAGTATGAAATGTCAGGGGCAGAGAGATGTGTGGATTTGCAGCTGTTGGCAAAGTGGGCCGGGGGCTCCCCGTGTGTCTCAAATGGCATAAATTAAAAATACTGACTGCAAGCAAAATCGCATTTGCAATCAGCTCCATGTTGCAATGTGTTATACAGACCATTTGCTTTTTAAAAAAATTAAAAATATGACTCCAACTTGGATGACAAAGAAGTTCAACTTCTGGGGGAACATCAAAATACATCATGGGAAAGGTCACAATTCATAGACAAATTGCTGTTAAAATTTATTGCTTGTTTGCGAAATGTGCTTGGATCATTGGTAACTGCTAAATGCTCGGGCGCCTCTGACAAAGTAAATAAATAAATAAGTAAAATACTCTGCAGTCATAAGGGGAGAAAATATGAAAAAGTACCTGGAATGCTAAAACCTAGCTGAGAAAGGATGGGACTGCTCGCAGGGCCCAGCAGCGGCTCAGAATCAAAAAGGAGAGAGAAGGCGGCATTGGCAAGGCCGACCCATTGCTGCGCCTTCGCAAAACCTGAGATGACCAGACGTCAAAAATCGGAGCATCTCAACACGAACCAGCAAGGTTCCTGAGGCCACCAGGAGACGCGCTGGGAAATTCTGTGCGATTCAGCTGCTGGTCCCCAGGGCCTCGCCTCTGACCCTCTCTGTGCCAGGGTCTGGGACCTGCTGGTTTGCAGACATCAAACCCACACAGCTCGGAACTCCATGGTGGCAGAAGACCACGCCCAGATCGGGCCGCACCTCCAGGGGTCCATTTCAGGTTGATGGCAGGTGAGGGGAAGGTGTCTAGGGAATTCTAGAAGGCAGATTCTCCCTCTCCCAAGAGAGCTCCCGAAACCAGAGCCCGCTCTCATTTGAAACCAGGCGTAAGGGCTAAGGTCATAGTTTGGGGTGCAGATGAGGAATGGCATGCAAGGAGGTTACGCTAGACAGAGAATGCAACCCGGTCGTGAAGGATCCGAACGGCATGCCGAAGCCCCTGAAGCTCGGTCAGTGTCCTGTCGTCGCCTTCAGGCCAGGGGGGTGGGGGCCGAAGGGTGAGAACTACTGCACAATTACGGTTTTCGGTTCCGGGTCTCGGGGCGCCTGCGGGCCTCGCTCCAAGAGGCATCAGGCCTCCGGACGGGGTCACCATTCCCTGGAGTGACCCAGGGCGGGCGCTGGGCAGGGAGCAGCAGTGCCTTTGCCCAGAGAGGTGTCAGCTCAGGGGAGCAACGGAGGCAGGAGAGCAGACAAGGGCTGGAACGTCAGGAGAGACTGAGAAAGTGACCAGGGAGAGCAAGCTGGACAGAGGCCAGGGAGACCCTCAGAGACGGACAGACAGACAGACAGAGAAAGCGGAGGGGGAGCGCGGAGAGGGAGCAGGAGAAGGAGAGCAGAAATGACAGGGGTGCTCCCACTGCCAGCCCTCCCAACCCCTCGAGGGAGGGGCAGGCCAGGCGGGATCGCACCCCACCTCTGGAGCTGGGCCCTCCCCACAGGCCAGCCGCCCCTGCCCACCCGCCAGGCGCTCAGGGCTGTGCCAAGTGGGTGTCTCCGTGACTGTGCCAGGCGAGGCTCCCCCAAGGCGCGCACGTGGCAGGGGGGCGGGATCCAGTGAGCCTTTCTCCGAGTCCAACCCCAACATTGCAGGAAGCAAGTGAGAGGCTCCTGGACCCTCTGCAGAGAGTGGGGGCAGGTGTGGAGGGCGGGGAGCAAGGAGGCTGGGCGGGGTGGGGGCGGGGGCTCGCTAGGGACTTGCGGCCACGAGCGCAGAAGGAAAGGAAAAGCGGATGGAATGTCGCTGGGCTCTGGACACCCCCCCCCCCCGCCAGGTGCCTGGCTCACATCTTCCTGTCTGAGCCTCGAACAGCTCTGTGGTGTGGATCTCGTCCCCGTATCACAAATAAGGAAACCGAGGCGGAGACATGACTGACCCCAGGCATTTCCCTGGTGCGAGGAAGAGCCGAGACTCCTACTCAGCCTCAAGGGCGTTCGATTCTAAATTCCATATCCTCGTCCCTGCCCTGAGGTTTCCAAATGCGTAAGCAAACAAACCACACACAAGCTCTTCAAAACACTGCCGCGCAGCAGCAGCCGCGCCTCACAAGGTGGTCGTGCCACGGACAGGGAGGCGCAGACACAGCGGAGTCGGGGGAGAGCAGAGGAGGGGACGGCTTCGTGGGGCGGACGGAGTTAACGCTTACTTAATGCTCCACGCTGCCATCTTCCAAAAAGGATTGGGAAGGTTCCAATAAGGTCACATATACAAGATGGCTGTCAAAACAGAAAATCGAAACGGTATAGGAGAAGAAATGTTTTTTAAAAATCTCGAACTAATAGGGATGCTGTGATTGAATGTTACATTGAACACTGAGCTTCCTGGCAGTCGTGGTGAAAAGGGAAAGCAACACGTTACACGATTACATAATTTAAATACAAGATGAAACATACTGACTTATCAAGGCAGACGTTTATTTCCCAAGGCTAAGTCCTAGAAATCATGGGTAAGGCTTCCAGATGAATAAAATGTGAAATACTTGTCATCTTGTTATATCGTTATACGTACACACGTGTATAACTATATAAAAAGCATAAGTGTGTCTATAACAATAGAGTTGTATATATATGTATATGACTATATAGCTATACAACTATAGTTGAATACATATAACTAGTTATATATAACATATAACTACATTATTATATATACAACTATAGTTGTATAGTTATATAGTATATAGCTATACAGTATATAGTTATATATACTGTGTGTGTGTGTAAACTCAAAAGAAAGGGAATCCCTGAAAGCAAGAGAAACGGAAGCCAGATTCATGAGAGCTGACTGCACAGCTTATGGGTTTCAGATCCCAAAAAGGAACATGACTCTAGGAACCAGAGTTCTGGTTCAGTCCATGTGAAGCCGGGCAAGGGAATTGGCCCCTTGCATACGGCCTGGTTTCTGAAAAGCTGATAACATTAGCAAAAAGCAAAGCCAGGACAAGAAATTCTATACCCACCCACCCCCTCCCCGGGAAGCAATGAGGAAGCACGTCGCCTGCCTGAGTCTTAGGTGCGAGACTTTCTGGGCCAAGCATGTGCAGGGTTCAGATGACGGCGCCTTTGCAGACCGCAGACCCTGGGCCTCCAGGAAGCTGCCTTGAAAGTGCCCGAAGGACGTTTTCATAACCAGAACCCACCAGACTCGCCCAGAAGGGAACCCCACGAAAATGAGCTCGCAACCGGAAATCACAAACCACCAAGCAATCGGATTCACGCGAATCCTGGAAACACAAGAGAACTTGGAAACATGGAATGAGCCGAGCAAGACTATAAAACCGCTGGGCTCACAGGACACAAACGACACGATGTGTGTCTGTCTGACAACGCAGTGGGCGGAGTCTTGAACAGTTTTTCTGTTTGTTTTCATTGGCCGTGGTTAGGAAAAGGCTAGGTGAGAGGATTCTCTTTGTAGCCAGCCCTAGGAGACCATGATGTCAGAATGACATATAATGTTACATGAACCTGTCAAAGTGTTGACATGAGTAACAAAGCTAACGCGCTTCTCAAGCGCAGGCTTGCGATGCCCCACCTGGAAATAAGCATAGAACTTGACGTTGAGAGAGACCTGGGTGATCCCATGGGCTGTCGTTCCTGATGACACGGTCAAACTCTGGTGACAACATGAGCATTTCTCCCCGTTAAGAAGGGGCACAGGCTTCAAGCCCCGTTAGAGCTGCTCAGAGTATTCCAGGCGGTGGGCTCACAGGATGTGGAGACGCATTTACACATAGTAATGAAGGGAATCTTCATTACACTGTGAGGCGTCACCTCAGCTGCCATAACAAAATGCTGTACACTGGGGATGGAGGGGCTTAAACAACAGAACTTTGTTTTATCTCTGTCCTGGAAGCTGAAGTCTTAGGTCAAGGCACTGGCAAGGGAGGTTGTATTCTGAGGTCTCGCTACGTGGCTCGTAGGCTGTGTGTTCACAAGGCCTTGTCTTCGTGCACACAGGGAAGAGTGAGAGAGCAAGCTCTCTGGTGCCTCTTCTTACAGGACACTAATTCCATCACGAAGGCCCCACCATCATGAGCTCAGGTAACCCCAATCACCTCCCGAAGGCCTTGGCTCTAAATACCATCACAATAGGGGCTCAGGTTTGAACATATGAATCTGGGGGGACACAAATATCCAGTCCACAGCATATAGGCGCTATTATTACCTCCATTTTTACAGCTGAGGAGACTGAGGCACAACCAGGTTAAGTGATTGGACTGAGATCCCATAGCCCGTAGGTGGCGGAGCTAAGCTCTAAACTCGGGCAGCCTGCGCCCTGAGTGCGGGCTGTGCCCTGAGTGCGGGCTGCACCCTGAGTGCGGACTGCGCCCTGAGTGCAGGCTGCTGTCAGTGACGACCCCGTGCTGTGCTCTGCAGGTGGCATTCCCATTCTCTGAGCAACCTGGCGGATAGCTATTATCAGCGTTTAACTAGTAGGCATCTCCAGCTTCCCATGCCAGAGAGAACCCCAAACCCCTTCCCACCTACTCACCACCCTCGTTCATCTCCAGTCTTCCCTTAGGCCAGTAAATATCCACTCACCCTCATTCTCAGGTTAAAGAAAAACAATTCACCACCCTCTTGCCTCCACATCCAGTCCATCAATAAGTCCTATTGGCTCCTCTCCATTTACAAAAGGGATCCTGAATTTCATCTCTGCTCACCACCTCACCTCTTTCCATCTGAGTCCAAACCACCACCTTCTCTCCTTCTCCAACCCCTGCCTCACCTCTGCCCATGACAGTCCACCCTCCACGGGCAGCCGGAAGGGTCCCCTGTATCCCCCAGCCCCCATGCATTTTCTTCCAACACTTGTTCTCATTCGCATGTGTCTTCATAAAATCGAGCACGTAACAGACCCTAAAATGTGCTTACTTTAAAGCCCAGCATTTTGTCGCGAACATCTCTCCAATGCCATCCGAAGTGCTCCAGTAGCATCAATTTTGATACCTGCGTAATATTCCATAGTGTGGCTGTCCTGTCACTTACTGAGCTAAACCCATGTTACTGAGCATTTTCTTCATTTTCAGTTTTGCTGTTGTAAATACAGCTACAATGAACATCTTCGTGGTGAAATCTGTGTCTGCATTACAGCTTCCTTAGGATGCTTTTCTAGACGAGACGTTCTTTCGGGGTTTAAGCAAAAAAGACAAGTGCGCTTCTGTTGTGATTAGTGCGAGGTTATGGATTGTGCAGGCATTTCCTTACTATCCGGTGGCGATTCTGGACGGAGCCTTTATGCGTCTCGGAAAATCATTGCTACGGCAAATGGCTCCAAGAAACAGCAAATGCTGACGAGACATTCCTGAGAGCTTAACACACATTATCTACGTGGACACTTTCAGTTGCAAAGGCAATAGGACTAGCTTCCTTATACTTTGGAAGAAGTGGGAGGAGGCTTTCCCTCAAACATCCATATCTAACATACATCCACATCCACATCCACATTCAGCTCGATAATTGGGAATCATAGCCCATGAACGTTTTCTATTATTTTATTATCTCATATACCATTTTCCCACTGTGACTCAAGTCTTCAGCACCTTCGTTTTATATGGAGGTAAATAGGCCATAACAAACAAACCTCTTTTCATTCATTCACTCCCTTATTGTTAATACAGAGGCCACTTCCAAGGTTTGCTATCATGTGTCACTCGCCGGTACATTTTCTCCTCATGAATAATATCAATGCATCTATGTTTCTTTTGTCCCTAGGATTTAAGTGTAGCAGTATATAGCCTGCTCCTCTAGTCTATATTTTTACATCGGTGTATACATCTTACTCTGTCTTTCCATCTCTCTAGTCCAATGTTGCTCTCATCATTTGTATTTCATTATGTTTCCTGTTGGCCTCCACAGAGCATTATGCAATGAAGAAGAATGCAGGTTATTAATAAAGAATGTAATGAGGTGTCGAAGTGACCACCTCTAGGCATATAGCTCTTCCCTCTCTAGGAATTCCTCAATAGTATATTTACTACAGTTTCTGAGAATGACATGACCAGATCAAGTCATCAGAATGTCATTAGGCCCTTGATACACACTACCCCAGAGCTCTCGAAAGGAAATGGGGGATGCAGTGGAAACGGGAGATAAGTACCTGAACCCTCAATTATCCCTCTGCACACAGGTGAAAGGGCTGGGTCATTCGGGGTTTGGGGGTGTCACCTGCGGTTTGCCCTTTGCCTTCTTTCTCTTACCAGCCCCTTGGTTCTGTGCAAGGGCTTCTACACTGTACCACGGGACATGGAGTAGTATAATCTCGTCCATGGGAGCAGGGAAGAAGAGCTGGGAAGAAAGAAGGGGTACGAGGCACCATCTGAGCTCAGCAGCTACTTGGTTTGCTGGGAGACCAGCCCACCCTTTGGAAACTTCAGCCTGCAGTGCATTTTGAGCCAAAAAAGTTTCATATGGCTTGTCCCATGAGTGACATGCCAACATCGTTATCATATCTTGAACTGGGACCAGGAGAGTGACCACTTACTTCCTCTAGTCAGGACCCCTGGGCTCACATTCTGAGATGTGTTGCAAATTGGACAATTCTTAATTTTACATTTTTTTCATTAGAAAAGGTCCCAGAAGCACAAGTCTCTTTCATGACGGCCTATGAGAAATAAACTGCAGTTTAGGGAGACGGTTTGGGCTGTGGCAGGACACAATGGGGCGAGGATGGGGTTTCCTAACCTGTAATGAAGGGCACGAGTGGGTCCTCCTGACTCCTGCTGGACCTTGTCCTCCCTTCCAAAGACAGAACCCTTTTGTCTGTCCACTCACTGATTCCCCAGCTAACCGGGAAGCATTCCAAGACATGTACTGCATCCCAGGGCCTAGAGTGTGGGGCACTCAGTAGAAACTCCAGGAGAGTTAAGGGAATAAGTAACTGAATAGATGGATGAATGTCCTATGCTGCCCATTGAAAGATGAACCACTGGAAGGCAGGGATGAGTCTTATTGATCTGCAACTTCCTAGCAGAGTCTATGACCCAGCATAGGCCTTTGATAAATGTTTATTAAATGAATAATTTGTGGGTGGGTGGATGGATGGGTGGATGAGTGGGTGGGTGGGTGGATGGATGGATAATAGATGGATGGATGGGTGATGGATGGATGGATGGATGGATGGATGGGTGGCTGGATGGATAAAACATGAATGGATGGATGGAGGATGGATGGGTGGATGGATAGATGCTTGCATGCACGCGTGTGCTATATGTTAGAGTTTAGCAGAGAATTCCTACGTCAGGTGGGGTTGTACACTAGATGACTTTTAAGGGTCCCAACCAACTTTTTTCCTGCTTCCCCATGGGCTTCAGTGTGCTTTTCCGACATCCGTGCATTCTCATGTCATGCTATTTCTCCCTCGCCTGTCCTCATCTTCCTCGTGAGCCTTTACTCATCTCTCAAGGAGCCGCAGACTTTCCCTAGTCGTCCCTCTCGCCGGCTGATTAGCTGCTCCCACTTCCAGGCCCCTCACTGCCCACATCGCCCCGTCCTGCAGCCTCTTGTTCATGATGAACCAGGAGCTCCTTGAGAGCAAGAACCAGGCCCAGGACATCCCTGTGTGTCCAGGCCTGACACCCAGCTCAGCCTTCACTTTGGGAAGTAAATAGACTTCTGAGCTTAACCTGTTTGGACATCTTTAGAGCATCCAAGATGGTCTGTAACCAAAATCCTATAAAATCGTTTTGATGACACAGTGCAGGCAATTAGTGACCAAGACTCCACCTGCATGCAAGAAAGTCAGAGTTTTCATCCTCCCTGGTTTGAAAGTTACATGAGATTTCATTACACATTTCATCGCACTAACATTTTTTTAAAAAGTTCTACTCATCTCCTGTTATCGCCAAAGCACAAGCTTTAATTGCAGAACTTATGGCTCAGGAGTGAGGGGTTCAGCAGCCCGATTGGGGCCCGATTGGGGCAGCGTGGAGACCCTGTGACTTGCAAGGTGGCTGGCTGGAGACTCCAAGTTACAATCAGCAGAAGTTTTCTGTTTGAGAACCCATTCCCACCCAGCTTTTGTGATCCAAATAGGGAACATTTCTAACATTGAGTTTACTCTGTGTGCACGCCACCCTCCCGCCAGGAAGAGTGAGCCCTCTCAGATCACCCTCTCTATTATACGGATGGGGAACTGAGGCTCCGAAGAGGGAAAAGACTGACCCAAAGTCACAGGGCTACTGACACGACCTCAGTGAGAAGAGCACTGAGCCTCTGTTTGCCCCGCTCATAATCCTCACACGTGGCCTTCTTAGAAGGACCGAAGGGAGGGATAGGCTGTAAGTGTGAACGACAGGCATTTCACTAGTGTTAACACACCCATCCCCAGCCATTTTGGGGTACTCAATCTAAGTATCTGTTCCCCAACCCTAAGATGGAGAATCTTCCCAAAACGAGTGCATCCCCGTGTGCCCCAGTCCAAAAGCACCTGGGCATTTCAATTCTGCTGTTCGCACAGTTTTCTGGGTGGGAAAAAACACCAAGGCTCAGACACCTGCCTCTGAAAGCCAGCAAAGAAAGACTGGGGGGCCAGGGCCTTTGGAAAAGAGGCTTCCTCTCTGGGAATTCTTATTCCATAGAAAGTGGGGTAGGTCTGCTCAGATGGCTACCAACTCCACGGCTGAGGCCAAAGTTCAAATCCCACATCTTCTCCTCCGTGGCCTTGGGAGACGTGGCCTTGGGAGAATGGTGACTCGTTTGTGGGTGAAGACAGGAAGTAGAGGAACACACTAGCCTTGTTTCTTCTATCATCGCTGTGGGCAGAACCCACAAAACATCTTAGCAAGCATGGTTTGCTGTTTTCATTTTTTTGCAAAGTCTTGCAAAGGTTCTAGGCTGCCTAGCTAGGGACCTAGTTCATGGTTGGTGCCCAGTGAGTTTCCAGACCTGAGTGGAGTGTTCTTGGCGCCTTTAAGAGCAGGAAACATCGAATCTGGTGGGTGTTTGACTCCGTTTCACTCAAGGGAGGCTGTGACTGTCAGTCACAAGGAGGACGACAAAGCTACCTTCGTGCCTACCTGGTGAAACCCTGCAGAACCTGCCTTCTTCCTTCTCCCTTCTCCATCCCATCAGCCATCTGGGCCCGGAACAGGACAAGACCAGGTTGAAGCCTAGTTCCTTCTGAACAACCTTGCTTCCTCTCCTGGACTGGTGACCTTATTCCCACAGAAAGTTTCCTCAAACCTGTCAACATCCAGCACACGGGAAAGGAAGAGGGTCCACCCGAGTGACTTGTTAAAACACACGATGGTCAGTGATGCTACGGGAGGAACCCAAGGGGACCCAACCAAGGGCACAGAGCCATTTACAGGCCTCCGTCTCCCTCATTTGTGACCCCTCGATGCCACACCCAGTGGCTCTCACCGGGGGTTCCAGAAATGTGACCTGCATTGTCTCTCTCTCAGATGAGCACGTTTCTTTGAAACCACTATCTGCAAACTTGGCTATAAATGAGAATCGCCTGGATCTCTTTCAAAAATACTGGTGCCTGGATGCCACCTCCAGATATCCTGGCAGAAACTGGCCTGGGGTGGGGCCTGGGCACCGAGGTCTTCAAAAGCTCCCTGGTGGTTGCGAGGTGCAGTCAGCACCGAGAACCACTGCTCTAAACCACGCCGGTTCACAGGCGTAGAGAAAGAGCACCGTCAGCCTCTTGTGCCGTTACTTCCTGTCTTCCCAGATGCGGGTATGAGGGTTTGGGTCAGGAGGAAAATGGAGAAAGACCTCCAATTCGCCCTGGGAAATAAGCCGTCCGTTCCCCACCCTTAAAAGACACAGAAAAGGACAAGGTTTGGAGATCAAGTTAAATGTCCAATTTATTTTTATAACTTGAAACCAGAACAAACTTGGTTTTGAACAAGCGTACAAATGGAATGGCAGACACATGCTGAACTCAACATCGTGACATTAAGGGGAAAAAGAGGCCCAAAATCGTGTACAGAGAATAAAAGGAACAATAAATATTTTACTAAGCCATATTGAAATGACCTCCTGTCATCTCAACATTTTATCCATAATAAAAAAAAAAAAGTGCCCGTTTCTTAAACAGAGCACAAATACCAAGCAATAATAAATAGTTCCAAACTTGTAGTAAAAGACAGAACCTCCAAGTAAACAACAAAAGCTCATACAAGAAGTAATAGAAAAGGTAATAAAAATATTCGCCTTGCCAATACAAATGCCAACAACCGAAATCAATGTAACTTCGCTTTGCAGGGATGGGGTACAAAGAGCACCAAAATCACGGGGTTGCCTGTGGTCGACACGGCCTTCTGCTGTCACTTAGCCCTGGGGTGACAGGCTGGTTTCCTTTACTGTTCACATTTTCCCTAAAGTAGCTCAGCCTCCTCCTCTCCCCATGAAAGACCCTCTAATGGCAAGTGGCAGGTTCCAATTTGGGGCAACTTTGAACAAAGTTGTGGCAGTGTGGAAACCGGCCTGAGGTCAGCTGGGTCGCCCAGGCTGGGGCCTCTCCCACCGGGTCATCTGTTGCAGAGTTGGCTTTTGAAACAGGAAAGAGAAGCAAAATGCTCTTTTCTCTGCCATCAGTGGACAGAGACACAATCTTTGTGCTTTAGGATGGCTTAGTCCTGGCATTCCGGTGACTCTGTGTAAGCTGGTAAGAGCTGGCTAGCATTTGTAACTACGAGAAGGTCACATTGGAGGCTCTCAAGTACCTTAACAGGGCAGCCCATGGGTCTCGGGTCAAGCAGGTAGGTAAGTGGCAAGGAGGAAAGAGGATATTCCACAGAAAAGCTCCCGGAAGAAGGGTTTCTGCATTTGGTAAAGAATTGCCCGAAAGGATGCTTGGTTACACTTTCATAACCTGAAATCATGGTTGCTTACAGTTCCTGAAATAAAAAATGGCTTCCTGATATAGGTTTTTTTTTTTTAAACGTATTATTCCCTCATCCAAAACAAACACCACTTTATTCTCTTAAAGCTACTTGGCTTTACAAAAAGAGAGAGAGCGAAAGAGAGAGAGAGAAAGAGAGGGAAAGGGAGGGGGGAGGGAACAGAGAGGGAGAAAGGAAATAAATAAAGATAAAAAGAACAAATAGAGGACCAACAGAGGCTGGAGGATGGAAAGAAAACGAAGGAGAGAGAAAGATCTGGAAAGGCACCGAATTCATCCCAGGCCCCAGGCATTCAGAAACTGACAAAATATAGGTTTTGGACAGAAAAGCAGCAGAGCAGGAGAGAAAGACAACAGGCCAACACTCTCCACGGAACGAAGGGTCCTGGGCGTGACACCCAGGGGACTCCTTCCTGACACCCAGTTTGCACTGGTCTCCACAGCAGATCCTGTCACCTGTGCCTAGCTGACACGCCAGCTCCTTCCACTACACGTTTCGTTTACTCGATGTTTTCTCGAGGACTAAAGAAAGCTCTGTTTGCATTTCTTTCTGCTCTTAAGGGCGGGAGGGTGGTTGGTGGTGACAGAGAAGGAAGATGCTAGCTCGCTCGCGTTCTCCTCTACAGCTGCTGTCTGACAGACGGCCTCTTACAGAAGGGGAGGACTCTGTGAAACGTTACCGACATCTCCACAAACACTGATTTTTCCACTCGACACGAATAAAGGATTTTCCATCCGGTCTGCTGAGGCCACACCGGGGAGCCTTGATGCAAGGTTCGGGGGCGTTCAGAGTGAAGCCCTCCTCCAACAGTCCTTCGAATACGCCAATTCCGTCAAAAATATATACAACGAAAATGATCTGTGAACCAAAGCATTTAACTACTTCCTTTTGTTTCTCTCCTCAAAGGGTTGTCAAACAACCCCCCTTTTTTTTTCTCCTGTACAATAGGACTTAGCTTAAGATACAAATTTTTTTTTTTTTGCAATATTTTATCCTGCCAAATTAAAAAAATATATTATGGCAGCCTGTTTGTTTTTGTTTTTTTTTTCTTTTTATTTCCAAATTCACTAACAAAAAGGTACATTAAATCCCTTTAAAAGGACAAGCTTACAGTTAAAAAATTACAAGCTCCAGTAAAAATACAGCAAGTGCCTACATCATATGAACCAACCAATATATCCATTCCAGAGGGAGGTGGGAAGAGAAAAATAAGTACAGGTCAGAAATGTGATTTTTTTTTTTCTGCAAAGCAATAACAATATTAAGCACTTTTTTTTCTACATACTTTTTCTACATGGTGTAGCAATCCCCTTTTAATCCCCAAATACAAGTTTCTACATTTTTTGAAATAAAAATTCAACACCCAAAGGCAGAAAAAAATTTACTAAAACTCCGACTTTACAGTTACTGTGACAAGAACAAATTTATAGACCCACCATTTAAATTTTACTGCAACATTTTCAAGGAAAAGAAAAAAGTTTTTTTTCTTGTTTTGTAAAATGCCCAGGCATTCTCGAATGATTACAAATACTGGTCCACTTTTACAGTAATCAAGAAATTTTAATATATATAATATATACTAAAACCCCGTCACCAAAAGAAAAACAATATACACGCAGCCACTGCGGCATTTTTTAATAACCTATTAAGCAAACTTTGAAAAAAAAAAATGATCGCTCCAACACACACACAATTTATTTTTACCCTTGTATGTATTCCAATACTGTAAACGTATTTTTAAGACAGAGTGCACTAAATTTAACTTTTAGAAAAAAATGAGCCGTTGTTCCTGAATTGTTTTTTGTTTGTTTTTGTTTTTCATTCAACGATATCAAGTTGTAACTTGTGTCACTTGAGTTTTAATTCAGCAGTAAATCACCTCCACTCCACATCTAAGCAGCGTTGTCCCACAAACAAAAGGGGCTGAGGATCATTCAGCTGGCAATGGGTGTCCAAGGTTGTGCTGGGTTTATTTCTTCATTTGATTGGGTCTTTATGGCATTTTCATGTCCTCTCTCTTCAACCAGGATTTTTTAAAATTTTATTTAAAGTAAATGGCTTTGTTTGTGTCTAAAGAATGTACTTTTCTTGTTTAACTTTTTAAAAAGTCTTTTCGTTTTCAAAAGAAAAAAGAAAAGAAAAGTGTTGCATTTGTCTCAAGAGACTCAAATAGGAAGATCAGTTTTCAAGGCACTCACATCAAATTGAATGGCAGTAGAAAAACTGTCCAATAAATTATTATTTTATTTTTGTTTTTTATAGTGCCAGTATTGTGAATGCCACGCTTAGCAACACTGACACTCAATCTCAGCCGTCCCCTTATAGTTTTAACCCACCTCTGGGCCAAAGAGAAGAATATGCTGCAATTTCTTGTTTAGAAGCCATTTAATTTAAATGCAAACAAAAGCTTTAAAGTGCGGGTGAACAGAATTCAAATGTCTAATTTAAACGGTCCAATGTTTAGTACCTTCCAACCCAATAGGATAGAAAAACAAAACAAAACTGGGCAGCAGTGCGGGGCATCTTGGGATAGAGGGCTCCCCTGCTTTTCCAGTAAAAGGGAATAGAAATTCGCAAGATTTCCCCCCCACCCGTACAATGTCATCAGTGTGCAGTAAATGACAAAACTAACTTCCCTTGATTTCCATCAGGGCACTTGTCTGCTTGAGAAATGGCCAATTATCACTTGTAGCAACCTAGGACTGGGGATTTTCTGTGGCAGGGGTGATGAGAGAGAGAGAGAGAAGGAGAGAGAGACAGACAGACAGACAGACAGAGACAGAGAGGGAGAGAGAGAAAGAGAGGAGACAGAGAGACAGAGAGAGGAGGAAGAGGAGGGAGGAGAGAGAGAAGGAGGCTATCAAGCGAGGAGAAGCCTGAAAGAACACCGCTGGTTTCTTCCTTTCTGCGTCACTGCAGGCCACCACCATCTACCCAAAAAGTACCCTCCCCATATTCTTTAGCCTATTCTATAGCAAATAGCAATCATGGCATCGCAGGGCACCACCCACATTTCAGGGAGGGGGTTAGTATCTGCTGGAAATGCACAATTTCAGAATGCTCTTGGCCATGTCCCGCGGCAGCCCTGAAAACTCCTATTCCTTCAGCAGTGCTGAATGTGTTTCTGAGGGGAGGGCTCTCCCCTGCCACACTCCAAGGTTTCCTTTCACAATGCAAAGGTTGAACTCAACACGGAAAAGGCTTGTTATTCAGGGTCTGTCATCAGTGCTAAGTCTCCACTCCAATTCTGAAACAAAGTGCTACAACTTTAAAGATTGTTATCCGCTGAACACCCCCCCCAAAAAATAATAAAAATAAAAAATGCATGCCACTTTTTATTTCAGGACCAAAAAATAAAAAATAAAAAGGAAATAAAAAGGCAAATAACTTTAAAAGTCATTTAAGTGTTGGCTTCTTCACAAGAAATTACACATGCTTATTAGCTTAAATTTCAAAAAAGCAGCGCCCGCCCGCCCCCAAATTATAATTTAAAAGATATGCTTCCCTCTACATTGCTGCGAGTCATTTCTCAGGCTACTATCGGGTTTTTCTTTTTTTAAAAAAAATAATATTAATAATAATAATGAAGAAGGGATGGATACCCAACAAAATCTTTTAAAGGAATTTAAACAGAAAGAATAATAATAAAAAGTACCTGCACATGCCAAAAAAAATTACAAAACCCAATAAATACAGAAATTATTGCACAGTTAAAAGGCTCCACAATTTTGACTGCCTTAATCACCCTCGGGTTTCCATAGGACTTCGCAGACACAGGTTAGGTTGGAGGGCCGCCTCCCCTGGGCCCCGGGGACATGTGGGGGTGCTCGGCGGCGGTGACACGGAGGCAAGTGTCAAGTCAGCATTCTGTTGCTTGGCAACGGTTTCCACTGTACAGGTGCGGGGCGCCCGGACCCGCGCGCCGCTTAGCTCCTCTCGGCCTGCTCGATTTTGACGTCGTTAGTCAGCAAGTGCTCGCCGTGCCACTTTTTCATGTGTTTCTCCAGGGTGCTGTAGACGCTGAAGGGCATCTGGCAGATGTCGCAGCGGTACACCTCCTTGCCGATCTGCCCGTGCGTCTTCATGTGGCGCGTGAGCTTGCTGCTCTGCGCGCACGCGTAGTTGCACAGCTCGCACTTGTAAGGCCGCTCGCCGGTGTGGCTCCGCCGGTGCACCGTGAGGTTGCTGCAGTTCTTGAACACCT
Source organism: Eonycteris spelaea (assembly GCA_003508835.1). NCBI lineage: Eukaryota > Metazoa > Chordata > Mammalia > Chiroptera > Pteropodidae > Eonycteris > Eonycteris spelaea. The sequence continues at coordinate 2,017,283 of PUFA01000009.1, read as the reverse complement.
TGCCGCAGTACTCGCACGTGTCGCTGCGGCGGCCCTCCTTGGAGCTCGGCCGCCCGGGGCCCGGGCCGCCCAGGTGCGGCGTGCTGCCGCCGCTGGCCGTGCCGCTGCGGCCCGACAGGCCGCCGTCCAGCAGGTCCCCGGGCGGCGTGGAGAAGCGCAGGCTGCCGTTCTCGGACGAGTGCTCGGACGACGTGGCGAAGGGCGACTGGCGCGCGCGTCCGTGAAGCCCAGGAAGGGGTCCTTCATGAAGTGCCGCGACGCCGCGTAGCCCACCAGCCACTGCGAGTACACGTTCTCGGACGGGATGAGCGCGGCGGGCGGCAGCTCCAGGTCCTTCTCCACCTTGATGCGCTTGGCGGCGCTGTTGAGCCCGGGGCTGGGCAGCGGCGCCGGCTTGCGCGGGAAGAGGCCCGGGAAGGGCTCGGTGCCCGGCGCGAAGCCGCCGCCGCGCCCGTTGACCGCGCCGCCCGGGCCCGCGTCGCCGCAGCCCCCCGCGTCGTCGTCGTCGCCCGCGTCGCCGCCGCCCGCCGCGCGCTTCAGGAAGGCGCCGCGCTTCTGCTTGTCGGCCAGCAGCTCGCCGTACTGCGGCAGCGCGCCCAGGCCCACGTTCTCCATGACCTTGCCCAGCACCAGCGCCTTCTCGTCGGCCAGCGCCTTGGCCGCGCCGCCCACGCCGCCCGCGCCCGGCACCCCGGCCACCCCGCCGCCGCCGTTCTCCGGTTGCGGCTCAGCTCCGAGTCCATGCTGAAGCTCGACTCGGGCCGGCTCTCGTTCTCCAGCAGCAGCTCCTCCTCCTCCTCCTCCTCCTCCTCGTCCTCCTCCTCCGGCTCGTGGCCCAGCGACGGGTCGCTCTCGTGGTGGCGGAAGTCGCCGTCGGCCGCCTTGAGGCCCTCGCCGGCCAGCTCGCTGGTGCCGGGCTCCGGGGAGCTGGCGGCCGAGAGCCCGTCGTCCGAGCGGCCGGCCAGCGAGCCGGCCTTGTGCATGTGCGTCTTCATGTGGCGCTTGAGCTTGCTCGCCTGCCTGCGAGCACGCGTGGTCGCACAGCTGGCACTTGTAGGGCTTCTCGCCGGTGTGGCTGCGCCGGTGCACGATGAGATTGCTCTGGAACTTGAAGGTCTTGCCGCAGAACTCGCAGGACTTGCTCTTGGCCGCCGGCTGCGGCGGCGGCGTGCCGCCGGGGCATGGGCGGCAGCGGCGGCGTGCTCAGGAACGGGGACTTGGGGCTGGGCTGGAAGGGGTTCAGGAGCCGGTGCATAGGGTTGCCGCGGCCCGGCGACACGGGCGGCGGCGTGGAGCTGTTGCCCGCCAGCTCGCGGAGCCGCCGCGAGAAGTCCATGGCGGGCGAGTCAATGATGGGGTTGAGGCGCATGACTCGGTCAAAGGCACTGGGGTGCTGGGCGACGAGCCCCATCTCCTCGGCACTGAGGCGGTGCGGGTCCAGGTGGTGGCGCGGCGGCGGGCTGAAGAGCGGCGGCGTGCCGGGCAGGCGGACCCTCGCCGAAGCCCGGGTGGTCCCGCAGGATGGGGCCCGTCATGCGCAGCAGGTTGAAGGGGTTTGCTGTCGCCCAGGAAATTCATGAGTGGACTGGGCCACGGCCTCGGGGCCCGAGCGGCGGCGGGATGGTGAGCCGCGGCGTGAGCGAGCTGCTGGCCGGCCCGGGCTCCAGGTAGATGCGGAAGCCGTGCGTGTTCTGCGCGTGCTGCAGCAGGAACCACGCGCTGTTGAAGGGCTGCTTGCATGTTGTGCAAATGTAGCTGGAAGGCTCATCTTTACCTGGGGAGACACACGGACAGAAAGGCAGAGAAGAGAGCGTGAGAAGCGGCACGGGGCCTGCGCACCGCGGGGCCGCCGACCTGGAGGCGCGTCTGAGAGAGGCCACGGCGCGGCGCCCTTGCGGTGGGGGGGCCGGCGGGGGGGGGGGCCAGACGTGAGATGTGGCGACCCTCCGGCCAGGCCCTGTGCGTCTCCACCTGCCTGAAGAGCTGAAGAAGCGGGCTCTGTGGGCAGGTGGCCTCGGCAAAGACCCGACCCGCCACAGGACCTCGGCAAGGTCCTCGGGTTCCGCAGGCCTCGGTCTGTGCCCCTAAAGAAAAGGTGTCTTATTCCCACTATCTGAGAAGCCGGATGACTGCGTGTGTGAGAATGCCTGATTCCAGTAATAGAGGTGACATCAGGTGGGCTGCATAAAAGGTGACCAGGGCCAATCTCAGCCATACAGGGCTTTCTTTACCTGGCAACTATCTAGATAGAGCAGGGGTTGTCAACCAAGGCTCTATTGAGATTTAGACCCGGATAATTCTATGTGACAGGGGCTGTCTTGTGCACTGTAGGGTGAACAGCAGCATCCCTGGCCTCTTCCCACTAGAAGCCAGCAGCACGCCCTCCCCCAGCCATGAAGGTCAAAAACCTCTCCAGGCATTGCCGAATGACCCCTGGGAGGCCAAACTTGACCCTCCCCCCTTGAGAACTACTGATTAGGCAATATCTGATCCAAGGAAGACTTAAAAACACACGTCAAACTGAACCCCCTTGCAAACACTTTTTTAAGGGAGAGGGCTAATCCCCCTGCATCGTTTGGGATTTTAGCTACAGGAAAATCTAGGGTTTCGTACAGCGGTGTGGCCTCACACACCGTAATCACCGTGTGGAATCCGGCCTTCGAAGACCCTTCCGGAGGGGCAGGGGGAAGCCACTGGCCTACAGGAAGTCCCTGCGCCAGAATGCTGACCGAATGAAAGAACATCAGGTCCCACGTGGCAGCCGGGATGAGTGGCGGCAAGCAAGGATTTGTTACGAACTGGCTCCGGTGACACTGGGCGCAAAGCATCATGGACACCGATGGCACTGAGTCAGAATGTCACGGTCTCTGTCCGTCACTGGGACAGTTACCAAATGGAGGCTGAACATCCCCTCCAGAGCCTGTCTTGTGGGTGCTGTCCTCAACCCGCGGGCGAAGCCGGCGGCTCTCCCAGCCTGACCCTCCCTGATGCTTCACACGAACAGGACAGGCACGGGCAGGCCCTGCCTCGTACTGCCGGGTTTGCTCACTGGCCAGGCAGGAAAAGGGAGCAAGACATCACAGCGATCTCGAAGAACCCCTCGCATGTTTAAACTTCCCTGTACCTGGAAGATTTGAACTCTGATGAAGTCCAGGAACCACAGTGGGCCTCCTCAGCCTCCCCCAGTCCATTTAGAACCTCTGAAAGCCCGTGCAGAGACTTATTTTATTTTTGTTTTCCACCCACAAATTATACGTTGGGGTGAGGGAGGCTGCACCCTTAGTAGTAAACTAAGTGACCCGGGGACCTTGAATTCCATACAGGTTGGTTAAGCTTAACAGCTCCCCGGGGACTGGGCCCCTGAGCCATGTGATGCATGTGATGTCACGGAAAGCACCATGCCATCCAGAGGACAGGGTGTCAGTGCTCCCAGACCACAGAACCAACGGGGCCAGAAACATGTGCCACCAGCAACAAGTTTGGTGTCCCGATCATTTCGCTGTCGTCTCCGCTGCCAGCCCTGTGTGCACGGTGCGGAGGAGGCCACTGGGGAAGAAAATGGACAGAAGGAGCCGAAGGAGAGAACGCTGAAGTTCAGCTTCACCTCGCTTTTGCAAGCAGCTCAGGGACAACTTCAGAGGCCACGTCCCTTGCCCAGGGCGCGTGGGTGAGTCCCTCTCCCAGTGTGTCTGGGTGATTCCATGCCTCACGCTGGAGCCCCTGAGAACCTCCCTCGCCTGGAAAACCGCAGGGGGCTGTGGGGGGCCTGGGAGGCCACACTTCTCACTGCGGGAGCTACAAGGCCTCACCAGCACCCCAGCCCTCAGCCCTCCCCGCCCGCACGCGGCTCAGCGGCTTCCTTGAGGCAGCCCCTTCTGGCCTCGGCTTATCAGTTCATGTGCGTAGGGGACAGAACTCTTCACAGGAGAGCTGGCCAGAAGCCATATTTTGAGTCCTCCTCAAACCCTTCTCTGGAGCCAGGCAGAATAAATAAGTAGTAAATAAGAAGAAGATAAATAAAAGTCCCCTTTCGACACGGGAGCTAATAACACAAATGAAGTGCCACATCCCACAAGGTCACAGATCTTCAGATTAAAGAGCGCGTCTGTCCCCGTCCCCTTGGCTACGGCCGCCCTGACGGATGGATTTATGGCAGCCGGCTGCCCCGGTGCTGGGCCACCTCCCTCCCCACTCCCTCTCTCTTTATTCATCATCTTCATTTCCTTGGGTATCTCCAGAGCACTTCCTATTTCTCGCTCTGATGGCCGCACGTTTTCTAGAAAGTTCTCCGGCTGGTGAGGGATGTGGCGATCGAAAGACAACTGGGAACGCCCTGGCAGGTGGGGGACGAAGCAGCTCCACAGCCGGAATGGCCGATGAAAACATTTTTTAAAAATAAACTCGAAACGGCAGCGGCTGCGAAGCGTGCAGCTACATGTTCCAAAGCGCTCAGATGCTTCCCCTTCTTGTTCAAAAAAAAAGGCGGAGGAGAGGCTTCTAACCAGGAGCAGCCTGAGGAGGAAGTTACCTGTCCTGTCCGTAATTCACCGTCAGCTGGGGAGGAGCTGTGAGAATCCATCAAGGGGAACTCCAGGGCCACTGTCACGGCAGAGTACCCTCCCTCTTCTCCTGCGCCCCTGAAAGGCTCTGGCTCCCAGAGGCTCACTGCAAGCAACGGCCTTCCCTGCGTCCGACAGCCTCTGATTTTTTAAAAACCACCCGGCCCTCAAAGGCCCTCCCCAGAACGCTGTCTTCCTACTCTTCCCGCCCCACCCCCACCTCTCCTTGTTTTAATAAAACATTCACTTCCACGCGACCACTCCCTGGTGGCCTTGGGCACCGGGCTGCCCCCTTTTATGAACTGAACAACATCAGAGTCTGTGCAGAGCCCCTTGACACCTTTCTGTTCGAAAACTCACTAACGGCTCGTTTTTAAACGCTGCCGAGGACCCTTGCCTCCTCTCCCCAGTACCCCAGAGGTTCCCTCGCAGTCAGCCAGAGCCCCTCCTGGAGCTCAGGGCCACCTGCCCAGAGGTGAACTGGAGGCCCCGCGAGGTGAGGACTCCCCAGGGGCCCAGACACACCACTGCCCACCGACCAGGCTGCTCCTGCGGCTGCCGAGGTTCCAAACGGATGGGTCCATGCCCAGATTATTTTGAAGCGACACACCCAGGGACACGAAACCCGGCCTACAGACCTAGAAGCGTCAGCCGCCTTTGGAGCGCTCAATCAGGCTCGGCCACCCGGAGCCCCGCGCCTGTGTCTTTGCCGGCTTCCTCCCTTCCTTCCTCAGACACGTTTAACATCAGCGGGCAGGAGCCCGCGCTGGCTCGTCTTGGCTCTCCTGGCCCTAAAGGAAGCCCCTAATGTTTTCCCCGACGACGGGACCCTCCCTGCGATCCCCCAGTCATGGGAGGCCAGGATGGCGGCGGGGTTCCTACCTCTGCCCTGACAATGCCAGCAGAGTGAAGTCCATCAGGTAGGTCCTTGACCTGTCTGACCCTTGAATTCCTCATCGGGAGAACAGAGACACTACACCTGCCTCCCAAGAAGGCTGGGGGACCAGGTGTGAGCTGGGGGACCAGGTGTGACCCTGTATGTGGGCACACCCGATCAAGCGGCACCCCGCAGACATCGTGCTTGAGGCTTTGCACGATTCGTCTTTTATGACCCACCTCGTACCTGGCGGCGGCTGCTTCGGCGATGCCTTTCTGGGTAACTCGAGCGGTAATAAAACCCTGGAGGAACTTTAATGCCGCCCGCCTAATGCATCAGAGGCTCCAGGGAAGCAGTAACTTGCAAATGTTGAGGAAACATCATTTTTTATTTTGACGCTTGGGAACCGACACGAAACTGGACTCCTGCAGTGACATGCTACCCCCTCCCCTTTACTATTAAGGTGTTTTTTTTTTTTTTTACGTGAGCATTTAAATAATTTTCTTATGATGTCAGTGACTCTAATAATACTAATAATATCAGGGATGTTCAGGAAAAAACACATCTTTAATTGCGTTCTTATTCCATGAAAAGGCCATGATCGAGAGCGGGAGTTTAACCGGCTTCCTGGACGAGCGGTGCTGAGCAGAAGACTCAGCATCCTGCCTGTGGGAGCCGTCGGGGCTCACTGCTGCTCGGAGGAAGCAAGGAGACACCGCTCCCAGCTCAGGCAGGGCCTGGCTGGCATAGACAGCCTGCTGCTCTCCCCAAAAGCCAGAGGCAAAAATGAGAAGCCTGCCCCTCGGACATAAGAACCGGTCTTGGCCCTCCACGGTTTGCAAAGTGCCTTACAGTTGGTGTGGGCACGTTTACGTGCCCTGGCCACGTCGTGGTCACTCACCCCGCCTCTGAGGGACGCCGGGCAAGGACTGCGTTGCTGCTGGCATGGGATGAAACAAAACGGAAGCTCGGAGAGGCAGAGCCCCACCGCCAGCAGGGCGGGGACCCCCCCAGCCCCGCCGCCCTCTGCCCCCGCCCGGCACACAGCGCTGCCACCGAGGTAGCGGTCACTCCCTTGGCACTTGTCAGAGCCTGTGTCGTGCTGCAAACGGCCCAGAGAGGTTCTCCTGCCTTACCGCATGTGCCCTCCCAGCGAAGGGCCTCCATTACCCTTTGATGGGACCCAATCGCGTCCCCCACGGGCCTGTCCCTGGAGAGGAGGCCTTTCACAGAGGGCGTGAGCGAGCCCGCGAGGGGCAACTCGCCACTCAGCACCTGGCCGAGGGGTCATGAGATGCCAGGCAGCCAGGTCCAGGGACAGGAAGGTGGACCCCAGGGTCCCCCGTGGCAGGCCCTTCCCTTCTCTGCATTCCAGGGCGCTCGGTGCCCAAGGAGAGGGCTGGGTTCACTGGCCACCCACCCAATCCTCCTCAGAACCTACACCTGCTAATGTTGCTGTCTCCACAGCTCCAAAATGAGGGTAATTATTATCACCATTATCCCTCAAATGTGCAGACCCTTATTAGTGTAAAAACTATCTCGCCTTTCATGATCCCAGAAAGAAAATGTCAATTGGCCACCTTGGGGGTCTTTGTAAGTTTCAGGATTTTATTATTTCTGAGCACAACCTCTCCGAGAGAGAAGAGAGCTAAGGGAGTAATAATAACAGCAGTGACAATAAACCGTTATTAAATCCTTACCACGAGCTGGCCCACGGCTGAGCACCACTGACCGCACGAGGCTCTCAGCAGCCCCTGAGGTCAGACCTGTCATCAGCACCATTTCACAGATGAGCAAGTTGAGGATCGGAAGGGTGAATATGATTTGCCGTCGTGTTCTTGAGCACGACGCTGTACTCACAAAAGCCTGGTCAGAAGACCTGCCCCCCGCCCCCAGCCCAGGGACCTGGGTAGGGGCCGGGGTAGACATGCATGCTTCGGGATTGACCCTCGTCCCAGCTAACTCAAATGTGGACATGGGTGCTTTTGGCGAGACCTGCGACAACTCGGTGAGCTCACGCTGGTTATCTCATGGACAAGTAATAGACGCCCGTCGTTGGGTGTGGTGCTGCCGGCGGTGCTGCTACTGATGATCAATGGTCTGCCTGGCGAGGAAGTCCCAGCCGGCCTCAGCGGCAGAGCCAGCGCCCTCCCAGCGGTGCCCGTGGAAGATGTTGCCAGGCCCCCCCCCCGCCGTCCCGCAGCCCCCTCCAGGCCTCAGAATCCTCGTCGAGCCTGCACTGCCCAGAGCCACTGCTTCGTGTGGGGGCGCCTCCGCCTCTTGCCGGCCCTGGAGCCCAGTGCACATAAGCCCCAACAACGGGGGACCGGGCCAGACGGCACCGAGGACACGAGGTAGCAGTGTGTGTCCTGCTCGGAGCAGTGACCACGCCTGCCTTTCACTCACGCACCGAGCAAACAGGGCTGGCAGCTGTTGCCCACTGGGTCCTCTGCTGGTAGTGAGGCACACAGCTCATATTCCAGGGGACACGCGAACACCTAATAACCCTCTAAATTATTAAATGAAAAGTAGGAGGCTGCGAGGGAGACGTTCAGGGAGGGAGGATCGCAAGGGCTGGGCATGGGGGATGGGGGGGCGGTGCAGACCTGCCCTGTGCCGGCCTGGCACCTGCCTCACTCTTGGTCCTCATGAGACTCTACCGGTGACCATTACAGGGGCGACAGAGGCCACTCACAGAACTGAGGCAAGTTGCTCAGTGACATTATTGGCCTTGGGATTTTTTATTTAAAGTTGACTGTCTGGGCTGGAGTCCAGGCTCCCTGAGGACAGAGATCCCTCTGGCCTCATCCACCCCTGGGCCTGGCCACCAGCATGGTGCTCACGCATACCTGCTTCGGAACTGTCGCTGGCCTGGGTTAACGGTGTGTTCTGTCTGTCTGCTCCCCCCCCTGCCATGTTCTCTGCCACTGAAGCCATCGCCCCTGGGATAAGGGCGTCTGCCCAGGCTGGATGAACCCGCTGCCCCACGGTCTGCCCTGCAAGCGAAGCCTCCTCTAGCTCCACACTCTCAACGGACGGCCCCACCTCCCGGGCACGCTGGACAGAGGCCCCGCCTGGCGCGCCCACGCTCTCAGCCGGCCGGCTGCGTGCCGACCACCGGCGCATGCCGGGGTCCCAGGTGACGCCAGACAGACCGAGAGGCCACGGCACCACCACTGCCCCCCCCTTCAAGCCGCTCCGGGCTGGGTGGGCGAGGGGCCGGCGACCTCCCCAAATCACAGAGCTGACAGGCTCTCAGCCTGCGGGACCCAGGCAGGCTTGCTGGTCACCTCTGCACTCCCCCCTTGGTCCTCCCCTGGGGGCCATGCATTTGTCACCCCTCGTGCCCCTGCCCTTCCCTCCGCCTGGAACACCTGCCTTCCCTTCGCTACCTGGAAAACGTCTTCTTAGACCCCCCAGCAGAATCACCTCCCCACCCACTGCGTTCCGAGATGCTGCTGGACGCCAGTCACCGTAATGCTGTCATTTTTGCCCTTGACCGTGGTGTGCTCAGCTCCAGCCAACCTGCACGTGCCCGTGTTGACATCTCGGGCAATGCTTACGGCGGCTTTCGGAAGTGAGTTTTAAGCCGGACTTTTATAGAAAAGAAATGAAGGCTCATCACAGTTAAGTGAGGGGAGGGGGGAACTCAAGGCCACAGCGTGTGGGCCACAGAGCCCGGGCTGATAACCCGGTCTGCGCCCCGACACAGACGGGCTGCCCCTCCACTGGGACCACAGACACTGCCGTAACTGGCCCTGGAGAGAGGCCTGAACCAGCCATGGCAAATCCTCCCAGCTGCACCCTGAGCACCAGTGAGCTGGCCGGCGGGCCGCTGCCGGCTTTGCAGGAAATGCCGCTCGTCCTTCGGCTGAGAATAAAAGGGCGTGACATGGTGAGAAAAACTACTTAGCCTCACAGTGTGTGGAGACAGCCCATTGACCCCAAGAGTGCCTGTGCGGCAAAGGTAAACTCAGCACTTCCGATGCCTGGCGTCCCCTCAGGCTGGGGGACTGGGCCTCCAGCCTTCATCACAGCCTCGAACGAAAGACCCCACATGTCCCAGCCCGCCGGGCGCGCACAAAAACACCCGTGAATCGCGCTTCGAAGAGAAGAGGCATCCCTGGGAAGTGAGAGAAGCCGAGGAAAACTAGTATCGTCCCACATGCCTTTCTCATTCATTCGTTCATTCATTGGCTCGCCCATCCGGTCACCATGTACTAGGTGCTAGGCACGGCAGAGGGATCAGCCACGACCCTCCCCTCCAGGCCACAGGTGGGGCCGGGGAGCAGGGGGAGGTTCAGCCGAGGACACAAAGGAACCTGCCAAGTGACTTCAGGGCACCTAGGGGGGGCGGGCAGGAAACACCGCGTGGAGGTGAGGTACGGCCGCACACGGGGAGAACGGCACCCGCCCAGATCAAGGAGGGAGGCGTGCGGGGTGACGGGCACGGCCGGGGCACACGCAGGGGGCCTGGACGTCCATGCCGCACAGGAGAGAAAGCAGTTGCGTGTGCCGCGGGACGAGGCAGGAGCGGGGAACGGGCGGTGCATGCGGAAGGGCACAGGTCTGCGGAGAATGCCAGGGGGCGTTCCAGCCGGTGCGACCCGCTGCTCCAGAGTCCCCAGCGTAGGGCTGAGCTCACTCGCCCACGCTCACCACCCAAACCCACACCGAATGTTAAGGGCGAGGAACCCGTCCTGCTCTCAGGGCCTCTGATCCTTCTCCTAAGGACGGCAGGAAGCGCATCAGGATGGCGGCCGAGGCACCGCAGACCCCGTCGTACCGTCAGAGCCAAGGGTGAAAGGACGCCCTGAACCCCGGTCATGCATTCCCTCCGTCCCCCACTCCTGCCCTGCTCCACAAACGTACGTGGCATCTGCTCTGGGCCAGGCCCCGTGCCGAGCGCACGGGACGCAGAGGTGAGTGTCCTCACCGAGCCTGAGGTCCAGTGCGGGAGGCCGACGAGCCCACAAACATCTAGTCAGGGCCACGAGGTCACTAGTAAAGGGTGTGCCACAGGGCCTAGGACCCAGAGCAAGGAGCGACCAATGGCCTGGGAGGATGGAGATGATTGCCCCAGGAGGAGACCCCGGGGCTGAGGTCAGGAAGAATGCGCCCGTCCGGCAGGAGAACCTGCCAGCAGTGGCGGGGAGGCGGGACCACCGAGTCACCGAGGGGAGGAGCTGGAGGTGGCATTGCAAAGGGGGCTCAGGGTTAGTCTGCAGAGGCTCCGGAAGCACCCGGGGAGACTTAGCCGGCTACAGATCCGATTCCACTGCTGTCGATTTTGTCACAGTGAAAACGCTGATATTTTCTTTTCAAATGAAGATCTTCAAGCCCACACTCAAGACCTACTTGAGTCACCAACTGTTTGATACAACGAAATCTCAGTACGACATAAGGAGGTAGGTGAACCCCTCAGAGAGCTTTGTTTCAGGCCAGACCCACCCTTCCCGGACCGCGAAATCATAAGGTACACAGAAATGAACCCGGGGTACGGGGAGGAGTGGAAAACGCAAAGAGAGCACTTAAATCCAATCTAGAAGGATCCCTGCCCCCGACAGGTGGCTTCTAAAGCGCCCTCTCCGGCAGGAGTTTGATTATTCATCAAGCTTCCCATCCATACCGCCTTGGCCTGTGAAGCCACCTTCAGGAACGGGGCGGTCCAGGCGCTTAGAGGGACAGGGACGTATTCAAGTAGGACAACAGCTGCAGGCGCACCCCCCCCCAGGGTTCCCCAAACAGTCTCGATGTCCACAGCTCAATTCTGTGGTCAGGCCAGGCATGCCCTTCAGGCTCAGGAAACAGCCGCCCAGCCCGAAATGAAAAAGTGACCTCACCGGCCGCAGGGCGCGCGGGCAGAGTGGGCGCAGCGGTGTCTGCCGCTACGATGGAAGGGCCGGAGGCAGGACCCGCGGCCTGATGGTGCCTGTGGAAACTCACGCGCAACATTCTCGAAAACTCGGTGCATTTCTCAAGGTCATCCTCAGAGAGCTTCCCCCTTTGCGGAAGCTCCCTGAATCCGCTGGAAATAAGACGTCCTCCTCGAAACAGATGAGGGCATCGTCAGAGCCCCTCGAAGCTTTCTGTTGGCGCCCCAGAAAAGGGCCGACCCTCTTTCGGGGTGGTGGGGGGTTGGTGGGCTGATGGCGCTGTCTGGGAGGTGTTGTTCCCCTCACCCCATCTCCCCCAAAGTGAGGTTTTCTGAAAGATTCTGGCACCCTGAGGACGGACGGGAATTTAGCAGAGAACGTGAAGGGGAAGCATAAAGCCAACTATCCTTAACGTTATAAATGGGGGGGGAGAAGCGAGTTAAGAAATAAACGGGCAGGAGAAGCAAGGCGTGGGCTGCAGTGTGTGCGAGCACCTGCGTGTGCACATGTCTACACACCTCACGCACGGGCCCCGGCCGACACAGGAAGCCTCCCTTCTGCATAATTCACAACCCCCCTCACCGGCAAGGCCTCCGTCCTTCCTCTCCTTAAATCCACAAAAAAGTCTCCACGTTCCACCCCCCAAGAAGTATTGCCGGGGCAGTAAATCTCGTTTTAATGGAGTGTACGTTTAGCCGTGAGGAGATAATTGACGTTCCGGAGAGCCGCAGCCCGAGTGATATAGGTTGGCGAATGCAGAAGGGACTCGTTAGCGACGCACGGCAAACAAGTAGTAATGTATGTACACTGTTCGGGGTGGCGCTGCCGCCGAAGTGTTCCGGTCCGCGGGGATTGATAAAACACAAGAAAACAGCAGACGCGCACTTGTAAATTTGTCTCATTTGTCTCCGAAGTTAAAGGTTATTCCCTTGTTCTGAATCTGTAAAAAACATGCTAGCCCCAGCTTTGTGGAGAATGTTTGAATATTTAAATGGTGTATAATGATAGGCAATTACAGGGTAAGAACTGGACCTTATGAATGAGAGAGCGCTGTCTGGAGAGCCAAGTGTTTTCCCACTGACGACTCATTTACCTCTAATGCTTTTCCAGAGCGCTGTCCCCCCCCCCACCCACCCACCGAAGGGCTGCAGGGACCATTCATCACAGGGTCACACGGCCACCAACCAGGCCACCAACCAGAAACCGGCCAAGCTCAGGTTGGTCAGGGTGGGTGGGATCTTTCCTTTCCTTTTTTCTGGGTTTTGTTTTCTTAAATACTGAGGCCACAGCCCCTGAGGCCCCTGAAAGGCACCCCCTGCTCCCCCTCCCCCCCCCCTTCCACCTCTCCCCCCACTCCCCACCCATGCAGGTTAGGTCAGAGCTTCTGCGTGGCCCAGAGGGGGCAGCGGGAGGGTCTGTGGGCAGAGCCTGCCTCTCCTCTGCCACCACCGTGGGTCCCTTCTCCCCAGCACCCTCCCCGGAGGAGAGCGGCGGGCTGGCAGGGAGCCCCAGCTGTGCCCAGCCCGCGGGGGCCCTGCAGCTCCTGCCTGGAGCCGAGGTCCGCCTGGCCCGTCCAGGTTAACCAACTGCAGTGTTAGAGTAACTCCAGCCAGCTTGTCACCAAGCACAAAAGTCATCAGCGACTGAATGTTCTTTTCTGCACCACAATTAAGACGAATCAATACGACGTGCCACAAATGGTATTTTACTCTCAATAAGAACTCGAGCTGAGTTTATTCAGAATATTTTAGCGCTTCCCCGGGGGATTTTGGGCCGACGCAGATGGCAAATAAAGTACTCAGCCTGAGGCTACAGCACATTATGGTAATTCTAATGTCAGATGTACTTTAATATACAGCTCTATTTAATCACCCCATTATTTCACATTTCCATATGAAAAACCTGCGCACGTCGGCAGCACTCCGCCTCTGCCACCGTGCCAGCTTCCTCCAGCCCGCCGGCAGCCAGGAGATGGTCACCCCGGGGCGGCGCGACCCAGTGTCGGGGTTTCCGGGCCCCCGGAGCGCGGCCCCGCTGCCCGGCGATCGGAGCGCGAGAGGATGCGCAGATGTGCCCGACGCCACGGGAGGTCCCCGGAAACAGACCGCGAGCACCCCGCCCCCCCCCACACACACACAGACGTGCAGGTGCGTGTGTGCGTGCGTGTGCGCGCGTGTGAGAGGCGATAACGACCCCCGCACCCACAACCAGCAGCCCCAGCGCGGCGGCCCAGCGGCGCCCGCCCACGGACGCTGTCCCAGGGCTGCCCGCCCACCCGCGAGGGCAGCTGAAAACAGCAGCGTCGCCAAGGGGCAGGAGGAAATGTGCAGGGGCAGGGCGCTGTGCTGGGGACAGAGGGGGTGCGGGGTGGAGTAAGGAGAGCTGCAGCCCGAGCTGACTGTCCCTCCGGTTTGCACTGGAGAACCTGAAGCCGACAAGCCCAGGCCCCAGGGGAGGGGCAGCCCCCTCAGCTCGCCCCTCAAGGCTGGCCAGGCTGGCCAGGCTGGCTGGCTGGCGAGAGAGCCAGCAGCAGCATGAAGGTTTTGGCTGAGCCCAGGAAATCACTGTCACACACACACCGCCAGAGCGTTGCAAGGAAGCCCAGCACAAAACCCACTGACCACTTAATTCTAGATTTCTCGAAGATGGGTTTGCTGATGGATGAAATGACACCTGGCATCTGACCCCATTGGGTGCCCCGGCAATGAGTCAACATTTAAAGCCACAGAACACGATTCTAGGAAATCGTTACTGCATGTCATCAAAACGAGGTGCCTGCCTTGGAGCAGGCTAGAAGCCGTTCCTCACCAGGGTAAAAATATGTCTCTCTCTCTAAGGGAAGAAGGGAAGAGAAGAAAAAGAGAGGAAGGAAAGGAAGGAGGGAAGGAAGGAGGGAGGGAAGGAGGGAGGGAGGAAGGGAAGAAGGGAGGGAGGGAGGGAGGGGAAGGAAGGAAGGAAGGAAGGAAGGAAGGAAGGAAGGAAGGAAGGAAGGAAGGGCAATAAAACTGAGAAACCCCTATCATATGTTGACAAAAACAATTCGAGGCAAATTCCTCGAAATTCTCCACTCACCAATAAGATTATCAGTTACCTAATTCCAGCAGATTTGTTTTATTAGTTCAGCAAGGGAAATTTTTTTTAGAGAAAGACTGCTCAATTATTGGAAGGTACAGATTCTGGCCACAACACTGCCTGACCCTTGCAATTCCTGCAGGTATGACTGTGAGGGACGGGTCACCACGCCCCCATCAGCCACACCTGGTTGACCCTCCAAGCAGGATCATCCTGTGACTTCTTTTTAAAATACGCTTTAGGGGCAAAATTCAGCACTGGGAATTCACTCTCAATTTCCAAGTCCTTTGATTCCACCCTGTTATTATTGGTTATTCATAAACCTAAAAATAGATAATAATATTCTCCTTTTTCTGGTTGTAAGTTTGGGAGGGAAAAAGAAGTCTAGACCAGTGGTTCTCAAGTGAGGATTATTTTGCCCCACTGAGGGAACCACTGGCGATGTCTTAAGACATTTTTGATTGCCCCGACTGGGGGTAGGGGGGGCCCTGGCGCCTAGCAGGTAGCGTCAGGGACGCTGCTCAACACCGCACCGCGAAGAACGATCCAGTTCCAGTGTTGACAGTACTGGGCCAGACCCTTCGACTAAAGTACTGGCTTTCACGCAGGCACTGCGGCTTGAACCTATCAAAACACAGCAAAGCGGGAACTTGGGGGTAAGGCAGAGAGTGAGCAGGGGAGGAGAAACCCAGACATGGAGCGAGGGGGCGGGGCTGACACCATTCACTTTTGGCACTAAGCAAACTTGTGGAATCCCAGTCAATTTCATCTTTATAGAAATCATTTGAATTCCGGGGTTGCCTGGAGCTGCGGACCTGGGACTCCTAAGGCACTGTGACTTATGCAGCAGAGGCGGGGGGGGGGGGAGCATTAAATGTGTCAGCACCCCCTCCCCTCCCCCACCATCACCAAATGCCGCCTCCCGCCAGAACCAGGCTCAGCCCCCCAATGATGCAGGGTCTTCAGGGGCCGCCCTAGATTTGGCTACTCAGATGTGAGCCTTGCAACAGAGGCCGCAGGAGATAAAAACCCAAATATACTTCCTGAAGTCAAAGAGATAAAATATATAATATATACGATTTCTGCTGCTTACGCCACTCTAGTGCTACAGAGGCACTTCTGCGGGGGGAGGGAGGGAGGCTGGGGAGGATGACCCCGCGAGCCTCAGCCCTCGATCTGGCGAGATTACATAAAAAGGCCAAGCAGGGACCTCTCAGAATCCTGAGGCCTTCGAGACTGCGTCTCCTCCAGCGTATTTTTAGAACAATCACTGGAGCGATTCTTCCGAGGCGTAGAAACACTCCGGATCAAAAAGTCGGTTTTCCCTCTCTGTGCAGCAGCGCGCGGCTCCAGCGGCCGGGCGCGTGTGTTTTGCTTGGCGGCTGTCCCCGGCCCTGTCTTGGCAGCGATTCCTTGGAGCGCGCACGGCGAACCTGGCGCTCTGCACACAGTGGCACTTTCATTTCAAGTGCCCCAGCCACGCTCCCCTAACACAGCCTGGGAACGGCGCCCCGTCAGTCAGGCCAGCCCTGCCATGGGGGAGCAGAGCAGGGCTTGGGGGGTGGAGGGGGCCGCCTCTCGCCACAATAGGGATCCCAAACTGGGGCTGCGGCTCTCAGTGAAGCTGTTAAGAGGCGGAAAAATAAAACAATGCCGCCCGCTCCAGGGACAGCCCGCCGGCCAGCCCCATGGCCCCCTGCTGCCAGGACCTGCTGAAGTTGTGGATGCGAAGGGACAGGGTGATTTCAGGGCCCCTGGGGCTGGGGCCTGGGGCCCACGGAGCTGGTTTTCCTGCCTCCCAGCCTTGGCTGAGCAGGAAGCATGAGCTCAGCGCTGAGCTCGCTTCCTTCTCCACGGCTGGGGTGAATACCTCTGCCGAGGACCGGGAGCGGCTTGGAAAGAGCCTTTTATCCAGCCAGTCAGCCCTCAGCCGAGGAAGCGACTTATATTGGTAAGAAAGCGAAAGAGTGAGTGCATGAATGAACGAACGGACCGACGAATGAATGAATAAACGAGTGAATGAATGAATGAGTGGGGAGTGTGAGTGGATAAGTGAATGAGAGGAAGACAGCGGGGTGCGGCTCGGAGGAGGGGAAAGAAAGCACTGGGGAGCCCGTCACCCCTCACCGATGAGTAGCCCTGCTCCAGCCCTCCCCATGAGGGGAGCCGTCACTCCAAAAAAGGGACTTCCAGGTACGGCTTTCGCCCCCGCCCCTCCCTGGCTTCGAGAAATGTACTTATTTCGCTCCTTTTAGAGAACTGGCTCGTCTCTGCTTCACCCGTTCCCTCTTTCTTTCTCTCTGTGTTGTTTACAAAGGTTTCATTATGTTTTCAACTAATCAGAAAGGCCCCGCTAATACACAATTAACATGTGATTATAAAAAAAAAAAAATTAAAATAGCTTCCAGAAGAAGGAAATGTCATGAAGTAGAGAATGCTTTTCGATAAGGGCTTGCTGTGACCCATCGTCAGAAACACAGTCTCCGTCCGTCCACAGTGCCTGGAACTCATGCCAAGAGCAGAATGTTAAAAGCCAGTTTTTAAAAAGGACGGTATTTTCTAGGGGAATAGTCACCATCGACTTGGCACCATGTGCCGGAGAGGTGTGACCTCCCCCCCCAACCATCCTCCTACCACTCTCTTCCATAAAAATGTGCCCCTTTTAAAAAATAAAATAAAATAAGTGATTCAGCTCAAATCTAACAGAGTAACTACAACTGAGTGAAGAAACAATAGTCCAACACACATTGGCAAACCGCACTGCTCACTCACACAAGCCCCAGTGCAGACCTGGGAGAGAATCGAGCCTGGATACTTTTGGCCAAATTTCTGAAGGAATCCGCCTTTAAAAATCCCACATCTAAAATGGGTTTTCAATCTCCTGTTCAAGAAACAAGCTGACAGATCAAAGGGTTTGGTGATTCCCCTCCCCTTCCGGCAGCCACCCCAAATCCATTCTTTACGCCGATGAGATCCAGCCTCTGGATTGGCCCCCAAGCTTGTCATCAACATGAACGAGGGCGCTGCGGTTTTTGATGGTTTCCGCCAATCACTTACGGCCCCACAGCAGATCGTAAATTCAATGCGTTCCCGAGAAAATAGGAAGCATCGGGTCTTCACCATCCTTCTCCCGAACATGATGAAGCAGCAGCAAAACTGTACAGCTGAGGGCCGGTGGCCGAGCTGCCACACCAGGTACCTGTCCCCCCATCCTTCAAGCCTGAGCGCAAAGCAAATGCTCCAGGCCCCGGACTGTCCCCGGCAGCAGAGGTGACGGGGCATGGCTGAAATCATGCCTGGCCCACTGCGCGGGCTCATGAGAGCCGCCCAGCTCTCTGGGACAGGCCTGACCAGGAGCCAGGGCTTCTGGACCATCACTCCGCCGTGGGGACAGGGCCCAGAGGCCAGCCTTCTGTCCTCTGGGCCACTCAGGACACCGCCCCGTGCGGCTCCCTGTGTCTGAGCAGTGGACCTGACATGATGGGTGCCTGTTCCCAAGTGGCCCCAACTCGGCTGTTCGCGGGGTGCCCCGAGGCAAGGCGCGTGGCTCCTCTGGACCCGTCCCTCAGGGTGACATTCCTGGTCTGTACCATGACCCTGAGAGCAAGCTAATGGCAGTCTTCCAGGGAGACAAGCGAGACTCAAAGGGTTTCTGTGGCCGGCCCGAGGACCAGTGTGAGGAGGCGCGGACACCAGGGCCTGCACGATTTGGCTCAAGAGCCTGTCGCCTCAACCACGGAGCCGGCCGCCCCTCGCGACGACAGCCCCGGGAGCCGGCAGGCCGCTCCCCCGGCACGGGGTCAGCAGGCCCCCGTTTCTCCCTACGGCAATCCCACGAGGAGCCTGAGGCTCAGGCCACCCAAATCCTGAGACAGCAACCAGCAAGGTCATCCAGCCCTCCCACGGTACCCGGCGGGGAAACTGAGGCTGCCCAGTGTGGAGTGAGGACCCCCCAGGTCACACACATGCTGAGTCAGCCAAACCCTGGTTTCTGACCGTGCCTCCTGGGTCGCCCTTGCCTAACGCGTCACGGCCACCAGCACTGCCAGCCCACTCTGGCCCAGGGCTCCTTCTGGAAAGGAAGAAAGAGAAGCCGCCAGGGCCCCCCAACATTCCCTGTGCATCCTCTGTGGGGCTCCCCCAGTAGCCCCATTTCACGGATGAGACCAGAACACGGAAGTCAAATGCACGCCCACAGCCCACACTTCCCAGCCCGGTGACCTGTCCTCGCTTCCCCCCCCCACCCCAAATCTACCCCCACCCTGAGACCTGGGACACTTCCCTGGGATGCAGCATCCGAAAAACAGTGGCCTGCCCTCCTCGAGCACCTGCTGAGTGCCTCAGCCCGTCTTCACTGGCCCTTGCTAGGCTGGTCACTTCGGAGTCCAGAGGGACAACCGACAGCTCAGAAAGGCAACGCCATCCGCCCGAGGCCGCAGAGCCCAGGTGGCGCTCAAAACCTGGCCCAGGTGGCGCTCGAGACCGAATGCAGGTAAGTTTCCTCGCGATGGCACCCCGCCCCTCCCCCCAGGGACGACAGGCCTCATGGAGCGGGCGCCTCGTCCGTTCACACCTGCACCCCGTTTCCACGCAGCGCCACCTGATGTACAGTAGGTGCCAACACCTGGCGGCCTGAGCGGGACGGGCCTGGCCGCCCGCCGCCCCTCACGTCTGCACCGCGCAGCAAGACCCGACGAAGCTTCCTAGACAGACCTCTGGAAAGAAGTCGGGAAACAATTAAAACTAGAAGCTAATAAATGATGAAGAAGCCCGTGAGCCAAGTCCTGGCCCGCTTCCCAGTCTTCATTCATGCATCAAAAAAAACCCAGCGGTCCGAGGCGTCCACCGGGCAGCTGGGCAGTGGGCTGTCCGGCACATTATAAATGGGAATCCGACACGATCAAATGTACTCACTGCGTTCCCAGCAGCAGACACTATGTCCCGACTCCCCCTCCCACGTCCCCCCAGCCAAGCCCCCTTCTCCCAGCTCACGACAGATGATCTCGTAACCAGGCAACCAGGCGGCGAAAAGGTCCCTGAGTTCCTGCACAGGAGCAAGACGGCTGCAGTCTGCTCTGCTCGTGGTGGCTTCCGGGGGGCAGCGGCATCACACCTGCTCCTGGACCTTCCAAACTGGGGGGGGGGCACTAGCTGTTCCCCCAGCACTAGGACTTACAGGCCCCCGAGTCCTCCCTTCCCGGCCCCAGCCACACCAGCCAGCCAGCTTTGTAGGGAGACGGTGCCGTGGCCTCTCCATCACGCACGGCTGCCACGGCCTGCAGTGAAAGGTCCCCGGCCGCGGCCTTCCCAGCAGGGCCCTCGCTCTGCCGCGGCCCATCGCCCCACCCGGACCATTTGCCATCTGCAGCTGTTGGGACAAATGTGCCCGAGATGCCAAGGGACCGAAGCCTCCCAGATCCCGCGGGGTCAGCTGTACTTTGGGAAGCATGTGTCTTGTCAAAGAGAATGCCTTGGACCAGTGGGAGGGGGAAGTGGCGAAGGGTCTCGGGGCTCCCGACCGATGGAACGGAAGCTCTGCGGTCCGGGAGCGTGCACACCCGTCTGCTCCGAAAAATCCAAATGCCCTCAAGGCCGTGTCAGACACCCCGGAAGCTGAACTCTCTCACTGGGCCTTTGGCAGAAGCCAGGCATTTTCACATCCAAGGTGGCACTGGGCTCCTGGTGGTTAAGTGGGTGCCTGAACCTCATGCTGATCCCGGGGAGGCCTCGGCTCGGGCTGGAGGGGAGGGAGGGTCATTTCTCAAAAGCCTGCTATGCACGAGGGACTCGGCCGAAGGCTTCCACACGACACATGGCCTCGTGAACCCGATTCTCACATCTGCGTGGACACCGAGGCCCCAGGTCATGCAGCAGGTGCCGAATGCACGTCCTCCCACCTCCCTAGCCTCCGTCCTTCTCAGGATGAATGACAGAGCCTTGGCCATCTCGTCCAGGCTTCCAGTGGGTGGCGGCAGGTCAGAGGCAGAGCCGTGAGTGAGCAGAGGGCCACGGTAGACAGGCACATCCGCCGAGGGCACGGCGCGTGCCAGGCACTGCCGTGGGGCCTGAAGCACCCCCTCGCCCCTCCCTGTCAGCCGGCCGAAGTCACAGCAAGGTCCAGACCCTCTGGATCCAGGCAGAGAGCTGTCATGTTACTTCTTTCTCTCCAATGACCAGAGAGCTCTTAGTAAAGAAAATGAGTGAAGTTAGAAACTTAAAAAGGAAAGAGAATCTTTTTTTTTTTTTTTTTTTTTTGCCAGGACGCAAGCCTCCATGATGTTCCTGTGGGTATCGGGCGGGGAACACACGGGAGAAAGCAAAGACCCTGTTGGGACAGGAGAGGTATCACCCAAGTATCTAAGAAGACTCTGAAAACATCCACACACGCACACACACGCATGTACATGCTACTCGCTCTCTCGAGCTGCACGAGCAGAAAATTCTCCCCGACGTCTCTATCTGAACGGAAATGACCACAGCTAGAGAGAGGTGGAAGGCGGAAATGGAGGAAATGCGAGACGGGAAATGGAGGAATGCAGAGACCGGGGCCATCGACTCGCCAAATGTCCCCACTTCCGGGCCATGCATCCCCGTCCCCAGGGGAAGAGGGCCTGGGCTCCATCGCGGCCCTGACTCCCCATCTGCACCAGCGGGAAAAGAATGGGAATGGGGCCAAGAAAGAGACGCTGCCTCTGAAAGGCGGGGGAGCCGCTCTCCGTGTGAGGAAGCCACGCAGGCGTCTCAGCCGGGCCGACACGAGCATCCCCGGCTCGTGTGCCCCGTGACAGCTCAGGGCGGAACGGTTTTCTAGAAGCCAGAGGAGGAGCTAATGGAACCATGAGCTCGGCAGAGCCCCCTGGACGGCGCCCCGCTAGACACTTTGCCTTCCCAACAGCCCAAGTCACAAGTTTTGAAAGCAGTGTGACTGGGTCTTCTGACTTCTAAAGGAACACTTTCTCTGTGCGGAAAACCTCACCACTACAGCTCGGGAGACGAAGAAAATGGAAACCCCCAATGTAACGTCCGCTAGAACGCTGGTGGTGCCTTTCGGCCCCTCCCCGGGGACATCTGCCCAGCGGGCACCTACTGGACAGTTCTGGTTTCAGCTTCTCTCTCTTGATACTGCGCTGGGAGCCTTTCCCCACATCCCTGGAAATGCCGTGAGGTCTTTGTTTTTCATTGCTATATGACATCCCATCCTATGGCCGAGCCACACTGTTCATGTAACCATTCTCCGCCTGTTGGAACCTACCGCTCCCGAAACTTTCTGCGGTTGTGGGGACACTGCAGGTGTGTGCACATGTTTTTCTGCGTATCCCTGGTAGGGTTCAGGGCGGAGTCCCGAGATAGAATTCCTGGGTCCCAGGGTAGGACGGGACCTCGTGACTGGCTCCCAGCTACGCCTCTCACCCTGCACACACCGCCACACTAACATCTGCCCAGTGGACCCCGCCCTCAGTCAGCACGTGTGCAGGAAGCTTTCCAGTTGGTTGACAGTGGAGGGAAAACCTTCCCCAGCTGGGCAGGCAGGGCTGCGGCTCTCCCGGTGATGGGGATGACGGCTCTCCCGGTGACAATACCTGCTACCACTGGCTGACCTCTGGACCGCCATCTCCCCCATCTCCCCCTGCACCTGGAAGCACACCCAGGGACGATGACACTCCCGTGAGCCTCTCTAGCTCCCTCCCCACGGAACGATGCTTCCACGGGGCGATTGTCCACAAACAATCATTTTTTAAAAAACAAACAAAGAGCACAGTCGCTGATACTTTTGCACGATACTTGTCCGCTTCCTGAAAATGCGAGATAATGAATGTTCATTACGGAATTATTCACTTTCCTCCCTGATTCCCGTCCCGGTAATTACCGTGACCAGCCTAATAAAAACTGCTACAAACCGAAGGTCAACTGGCAGTTAGAAGTGTTCATTTTCATTTCAATGTATTCATCTCTGGCTCCTAATGGCCTCATTTTCTCCCATGCTCCTTAATAAATACCACTGAATTACAGGTTAAATAGCTAAATTAAATTATTGCAATTACAGCGTGCAGAGCCCTGAATCTGGGTTTACCTTTCCCAGTTCAATTAGCGCGAAGTTTCCACAGCCGTGGAATTTTGATTGCTGTCAATATTCTCGATTGCTGAGGGCCTGTGCAGCACCCGGATATTCGGTGAGCGGGGGTTCCCCCCCCTTGTTTCTGAGGGGCCGACTGGAGCGCCCTCGACCGAAACAAAATCACACAATCAAAAGCAGTGTTTGGAACGCACCACGAGGCATAATTGATTCTTTTCGACTGAAAAGGGAAAAGAGAGAGAGCAGGGTTCTGGAGGCCGCGCGTGTGCGTGCGTGTGCGTGTGTGTGTGTGTGTACACGCGTGCGTGTGTGTGTGTGCACACAAAAGAAAAGCCCCATCTTCCAAAGGGGGGGAAGCATGTTTCGATAAATCCAGGCCCTCCCTCTGCCGGGCCACTGGCCCACACCGACGTTCCGGGTCCACGTGACAGCGCGTCCACATGATTTAAATATATTCGAAAGCTTGTTGCTACTGCCTCGCCACAGGATTAATTACCCACCATCCCTCATAAGACGGAGTGTCTTAATAACACAGAGTGAGTGTCTGCGAAGGGAAGAAGCCCTTGCCGGCTCTGTTTCCCCAAATCCCAAGATGGGAGAGTCTATTTCTTGTGAAACAGCTCCCCTGACTTCTCTGTCCCTCCGCTTGGAAAGGCACCGTGTCCCCCAGACGGGGCCGCTTCTCCTCCTTTTTTTTTCTAACTCTCCTCATGCACGGCACACAGGTGAGTGGCGGAAGCCCCTCAGGCCCACCCTTGCGTGTTTAGAAATCTGGGGGACCACAGAGGGTGCATGTCACGGAGGAGAGAGCTTGCTCACTTCCCTGGCCTCCAAGCCCAGGCCTGGTCAGACTAGAAGGTGGGGGCATTCCACACGGTGGGCAGGGCAGGGGCCTGGCCAAAGGCCTGTGTGGAGTTTTGTCATCCCTGGTCACAAAGCCCACGGCTGGAGCTGGGGACGTGGGTGGTGGCTGAGATCAGGCGCGTCAGCCATTAGGGTACGGGGGCGGCCCCCTCGGCCGAGGAGCCCACATCTGGAAGCCCACCACCCACGGCATCCTCAGGGGGCCTTCACGCTTTGTCTGCTTCCCTTTAAAAATGGAGGATGCCCCCCCTCCTGCCCTGGCTCAGGAAGCCACCTTGCCCATGACACTGGGGTGGGGGTGTCTGCGTTCACCCCACACAGCCCACCGACGCCTGCGGCCAGGGCTCTGCCCGCCCCTGCAAGCGCCTCCCCAGGGCAGGAGGCTGGCACAGGCCACCTCTGGGCACACCCGGAACGGAAGCAGAAGCAGGGACCCCCAGACTGGGAGTGTCTGGAGGGCAGGACCCGTGTGCCATTTACACCCGGGACAGGGCCCTGCCCCAGGCCTGGCACAGAGCGGCCCCTGGTCAGTACTTGCTAACCCAGACCGAATGTGAACCGGCCTCCCCAGTCCACGGATGCAGAGGGAGCCCAGCCTCCAGCCTCGGCCAGCGGCAGCTCTGGGGCCTCCGTCCTCCCAGACCGGCCTTGGCTGTCACGGGGAAGTGGGCACAGCCGGGCCCAGTGTGGTGGGGACATCAGGCCCGGTCAGAGAGTAGACAGGCCTCACCCCAACCTTCCAGGTCCCCAGCATGTCCCTGACGGGCAGAACCGGCACCTCGGAGCACCCAGTTTCCCAGGAGAAGTGGCCAGTGGCCTGTGCAAATATTTGCACAGAGGAAAACGCAACCCGGCCAAGGAAGCCAAACCAAGGCTCGCTGTAAAGAACGCCCGGGAAACTGACCATCCACGGCTTAAAAGTGACCAGTAGCCAGACAGCTGTCACATATACCTAATGCATCACATACTGGGGTTTTTTTGACAGAAGAGACACAAACGGTGACAGGGCCACCCTCCCAGGTACCAGGCATGCTTGAGTCTAGACTCTGAGTTCAGACTTGCTGACGAGACATCGCCATCACCAGCATCATCACGATCCCGCTGGGATGCTTCCTCCAGTTTACATACGATGACCTGAGGTTCAGAGAGGCGAAGTGACTTATCCAGAGTCGCACAGCGGGGAGCCCTCGTGCTCCCATTTCAGGGCCGTGCCCTGG
The DNA here is from genome assembly GCA_003508835.1 of Eonycteris spelaea. Lineage (NCBI taxonomy): Eukaryota > Metazoa > Chordata > Mammalia > Chiroptera > Pteropodidae > Eonycteris > Eonycteris spelaea. The sequence goes on along the minus strand of PUFA01000009.1, from coordinate 1,992,744 downwards.
AGCCACAGCAAACGCCTCCGAGCCGGGCACCCTGAGCTCACCTCGGTCTGCCCCCTCTGCACCCTCACCCCGACAGCAAGCCATCGCTGTGCCCCACCTGGGGATGGTCTGCCTCCTTCGTGTCCAGGCTCAGACCCCCTTCCAGGGCTCCCAGCTTCCTCTGACCACCCCTGGATGTGCCACAATGTTCCTGACTCGACCTGGCGTCTCACAGGGACTCACCGTGTCCCTCAAAGCTGGTGCCCAGAACGGGGCCGGGCTCTGGGGGGTCCTCAAGCTCCCCCGCGGCAGGAAGCAGCCACAGCACCGGGCACACGAGCCTCTTCACGAGCGCCCACGTCACTTGTTTATTTTTCTTGTGACACTTTTGTGGGTCGTAAGAGCCCAGGACGGTGCTTTGGGACTCGATTCCAGGAAAAGAGACAGATGCTCCTTTCTCAACTCGCCCAGGCGGCTGTGTTTTGATCGGGGAAGGGACTGGGCAGCGACCCGGCGACCAGCTGGACAGGTGCGGAGGAGCAGGGCGGGGGGTGCAGCAGCTCCCTCCTGAAGCCACGCGTCAGCCCGTCCCGCCGCTGTGACGAGCACCCCAGACAACGGGCGTCTCTCTCACAGTCACAAAGCCAGGGCGTCCGGCGTCCAGGCACCTACAGACGCCGTGTCCAGAGAGGGCCTGCCTCCTCGTCCACGCACGGCCGACTTTTTGCTATCTCCCCACGAGGTGGAAGGTGACAGGGAGTGGTCTGGGACCTCTTTCGTAAGGACACTACCCCTCACGACCGGACCACTTCCCAAAGACCCACCTCCTAACACCGTGATGCTGGGGGTTAGGGTCGAACATCTGAAGTTGGGGGCGACACAATATGCAGACCATAGCACCGTGTGACAACTCAGGGGGTAGAGCGGAGGGCTCATGGGGCTCACAGCCCCCCTTCCGCGGTTCTCCCCCACGGCCAGGGCAGGGCCCCCCATCTTCCAGAGCCCTGAGGAGACAGGAGAGGCCAACTCTTGGCCGCTGGAGGCCAATTCCGATAGCCCTCAAGGTGACGGGGCTCCGTGACCTGGCCCCGCCTCCCTGAGGCCGGCTCACCTTGGGGACGGCGAGGCAGCTGCAGCAAGCCCGGGGTCTAAGGCAGCGCCCCCTGCTGTGGGACCAGACAGGACCCTTCGCGCCTCCGGTGAAGGAGGCCAGACAGCTCCTCGCCCTCTACCCAGAGTCCAGGGCTTCACTGCCCAGGTGCCCTGGGGCGGGGGTGGCCGCAGAAAAGCCACAGGGACCCTCTCGTCCCCGTTCCCGGCCGCCCACTCGCCACAGCCCACTTGGCCAGGACACACAGCGGCTGCCTGTGCCGAGCCCCTCACGAGCCCAAGCACCAGGCCGTTCCCTTCCGCGTCATCTCAGTGAATTGCCTCTTCCCAGAGGAAGCAACGGGCCCAGGGTCAGGAAGGGGCTTCCCCAGCCACAGAGCAGAAGGCAGTGGCCACTCTGCTGGCCACCAGCCCCTTCTCCCTGCGGCCTCAGTGGGCTGAACAGGCCTCGAGGGCCACGTGAGCAAGCACCAGCCAGCGGACGGTCCCCACCCCGCTCAGAGCCCCACGCACAGGTGGAGAGACACCGGAAAGCTGAGAGCATCTCACTGACAGCAGAGACCTTCCAAGCCTCAGTGACGCCGCCCGCATGTCCAGGACGGACAGACAGACAGACACAGCACTGCGCTATGGCTTTAACTTCTTAGAGGCGGTTTAAACCGGGTTTCTCCTGTGCCCCGTCGCTGAACGGCATTCCCTAAGTACCTACGACGTGCCCGGTGTTGTAGGGGCGGGGCAGGCTCCCCTGCCTCCAAGAGCTCATTCATTCGTCCACTCATTTGTTCATTCATTCATTCATTCACCACCATCCGTTCACCCACTCATTCATTCGTTCACTCACTCTCTGCTCTCTGATGGCACAAACGGGGTACTGTGTGTGTTCTCTGCGCCAGGCGCTGTGCTGGGTGGGCGATGCAGTTACAAAGGGAACCCCCCCACACACGCACCGGAAGGCATCATCACAGCCCAGGAAAACAGGAAGCCACCACCTCTGCCTCTCGGGGCCTCGAAATCCCTTTGCGGCACCTACGCCAGCCCCTCTCACCCCCAAATTCAAGCCGACGGGCACCGCGGAGAGTTCCCGGGGCCCTGAAAAGGCTTCCTGCGCGTGGTGCTGCAGCCACGGCCCCCACCCCGGACCCCCGGGCTCTGCCATCTGCGACGAGATGACATGTGCAGCTGTGGGAGGTGGACACCGTCCCGGTCGGCCACTGCGGACAGTGTCCACACTTGAGCTGTGTGTGGGTCCCTGGTGCACTTGGGGGCCAGCCAGATCTAGGGATCTGAGGGAAGGGGTCTCTGTCCCTGGTGTGGGCTAGAGGCTCAGGCGGCTGTGAACCCCTGCTGGCCTGTACCCAAGCCCTGAGCTCTTCCTGCCTGTACCTACCAAAGGCACCTCACCCAGCAGGGCGGAGGGGAGCGGAGGGGATTGGCCTGGAGTGGGAAGGCAGGCGGGGGACTCAACTTTGCTCCCCCACCCTGGCGTTTCACCCCGATAGTGCACAGGGCAGTGGGTGGGGGACTCGGTGACCTCTCCCTGCAGCTCACCCTACAGTTGCCAAGCGTGTTCTCAGTGCTGGGGCCAGTGCTGGGTGGCTGCACGTGCCCCACAGGAGTCTAGAACCTTCTCGCTCAGCGGTAACTTCCCTCCTTCCCTGAGCGCAGGCAGAACGGGGCTTGAGCCCAAGTGGTAAAAGAAACGTTTCCGACAAAACCGAGCGCCATCCTTGGGTCCCTAAGGTCATCATGAAGGACATTCCTTTGTTCAAAAATGTTAAAAGTGTTAAAAACCCAAAGAAATCCAGGAATGTCTCCACAATGAGGCCACACGGGTGAAAGTAAAACACACTTGCTCGGCTTGGCCTCAATTTAAGCCCGCTTGGTACCTGCCTCACGGGGCTGGAGGGCGAGGTGCCTGGGACAGCACAGGTGGGCCAGGCCCCAGGTCACCCGTGGGCAGGTGTTCGGGAGACGCTCCTCCAGTTAAATTACTTTTAAAGGGAGGACGAAATGACCGCTTCCCAGTGGACATGTGATCTTTCAGGGTGGCGGGATGGGAAAATCAAAATGAAACGGGGTCTTGATGGAATGGGAGGACCATCCTGGGGTTGAGAGAGAATTCTGAGCTGGGGAGTGAGGGCATGTCTGTCCTTGGCCATAACTTCCAGGTGGCGTGGCCGGAGGGTCTCCACACCCTGCAGTGAGCGTGCAGGGACAGCCCTAAGCGAGACGCTGGGGCCAGCTGGGGAGAACTCCCACCCACTCTCCTGCTCTCACCCATGTTTCCTACGGTCAAGGAAAATTCGAGCACTCTCCCAACGGCTACGCCGCTGACTTCCCAACTGCTAGTCAAACGCAGCCAAACTACAAGGCGTTGGCTGCACCGGCCGCGAAGGAAAGGGGGAGACCGAGTCTCCACACCGCCGGCGTCCCAGGCCCCACCCTGAGCAGCCCCCACTCGCCAGGGGAGGGGAGCAGCTCAGACGTCTGTCTGTCTGTCTGTCCGTCTGTCTGCCTGCAGTGCTCGCTCGCCCCTCCCCAGCCTTGGGGAAAGGAGGTTGGGACTAAGTAAAGAAACAAACTGAAAGCAAGAGGATTGAGCAGAAGTCACAGAAACTTCCTAGTCCTGTATATACTAGGCTTGCGGCCATGAAAGGAACACACCAGCACGCCTATCCGTTCCCCAGAGCGGCCCAGTTCTTAGCCGCTGTGAGGCCACAACCAGCCCCAAGGCCTTGCTTCAAACGTCTTCCCCCTGCAGAAACAGGTGCCGAAGAAAGACAACCCCAAAGGGACGGCCTGGCATTGGGAGGTCTCACAGGGACGGAGCCCCGCAGGCCAGCGCTGCCTTTGCACCCAAGGCTGAGGCTCTGGGAAGGGGCCCGAAACTGGCGAGGTTCGTGTGGCTGAGGCTGGGCGTGGTGGCCCCCTTGACCAGACTCTCTCTCTCCAGGGACAAAGGCAGAGAAGGAAGTCCAGGGGTGCAGAATAAGAGGACCAGACCCTCCACGTCAACTTCCAGCGGGGTCAACGTGAGGAGAAGTCTGCCTTTTCATCAGCTGATATGTGCTGGGCCATCAGGGTGACAGTCACTAGCTCTTTTCTAGGAAACCCACAAACCGTGGGCCACGGACTGGCCGCCTATTTTTGTAATTAAAGTTTTATTGAAAGAACAGCTGCACCCCTTTGGTGCACACTGTCCACGAGTGCTCCTGCCCAGCAGTGGGAGCTAAACAGCTCCAACAGTGACCTTTAGCCCAAGAGCCTAAAAATGTTCTGTCTGGACCTTCACCTTAGGTAAATCCCTACCTTAGCTAACAAAGCATGGGCGGAAGTCTCCAAGGGTTGAAGTCGGTGCACAAATCTCTCTCCCGAACCATTACTCTTTCTTTTATAAGCAAATCAGAATTCATCACATTTCCCTTTTTGCCACGGCTGCCAGGAAGCTCAGAGCTAATGTCTGTGTTCCGCTGCAGTGTAGGTTGCTGGAACAACCTTCTCCATTCCTTGATTCTATGACTCCCATTCTTTCACTATCATTTTAATGCTTCTGTGACCAGTTAAAGTAAGAGATTCATATTTATTATGTAAGCTATGGCATAAATAACAAAGAAAAAAAGCCTAAGGACATGACAGCACTCCATTTTGGGGTCTCTCTGCACCGTGATAAGCTCCTTTGCAGACCCCACTCTCAGAATTCACCCACACAAGGACACCCCACCCCTCCACTCCTTCCTGTTCCAATCGAAACTCCCTTCCGCTGAGCCACTGGACTGGGATTCTGGCTTGGAGCTGGGCAAGCTCTGGGCACTCACTCTGGTCACTATTGGTGGGCAAGAGGGCTCCCAGACACCGCTCACTCACACCTGGGCACTGAGGCCTGCACCCTGGGGTGCTGAGACCCACAGGAATACACACATAATCCCACGATCTGTGCCCTGGGGCCCTCCAGCCCCACACACGGGTACCACGTGACCAGCTCGGCCCAGAGGTATGCGCTAGGTGTGGCCAGGGGGAGCTTCTCCCGGAGATGCAGCAGACATCTTTGGGTATAAACAAGATCCCAGCTGCACAGAGAGACCTAAGGACTTGTTGGGCAGAGCTCGGCCAGGCCAACGGGCAGAGGTACCCAGGGCCCCCCTGCAAAGAGCCCAGGCAACTGAGCTCAGCCACCGACAACAACCGGCCCCCAGCGACAGGGTTCTGGCCGAGCCGTGTGCCACAGCTCCATGTGGAGTGAGCCACGTGCAGGCTGGGTGACCCTGAGCGAGTTGCAGAGGCTCCCTGAGTGCCCGTGTCCTCACACAAACACGCGGCAGCAGCCTGCAGAAGACATGAGACAGCAGGCCAGGCAGAGTGGGCACTTTATAAATGGAGGCCGTGACATGTGACCCGGTGGAGCAGGCGGGGCGGCTCCGGAGATGAGTCCAGAGGGCCCGGGTGGGGGGGGGATGACTGCAGCCCTCACTGTGACTTGGCTTCCCATGGGGGCTCCTGGGAGCTGAAGATCAGGTCCCTCCCCGTTCTGAGCAGCACAGTGTGACCTGGAGCTCACTCAGGCCTGCCATCCCTTCCCCCTACGGAAAAGCCCGGGTGTCAGCCAGACAGCCAGCCACAGGCTCTCGAACTTCGCTGAGCCCTGTACTCCAGGTGTGGACAGGGACCTGACTCCACAGAGGCCAGCATCTCTGGGCTGCCGCCCCGCTAATCACCACGTTATTTACTTGGAGTTTATTAGGCGGCTGCCGTCACTGGCTGTTGGCAAGCTCTGATATTTACACCTAGCTTTCTGGCGATCTCCCCAAGCACCAAAGTCATAAAGGTGCCACTCTGTCCCACTTCAGACAGGGACCAAGCAAGGAGGCCAAGTGCAGGGGTGCCTTTAACAAGAGGAAAGGGGTTTGCAGGTGCCCCGTGGCTCACGACTTCACGATTCTGGCTAATAACGTTTGCCCAGCGGGGCAAGATGCCCCTGGCCATGGAGGCTGGGCCAAGGCCCTTCCCAGAACTCGGCCACGTCCCCTGGGCGAGGCATTCCTGTCCCAAGGCACAAGAGGTCAGAGCGAAGGTGTGTTCACTGGAAGAATCGCTTTGGAGCCCACCCGTGCATCCCCCAGAGGTCGCCAGGCCCCTTCAGAGGGCCAGGCAGGTCGCTCACGTCAGGGACACAGAGGTCACAAGACAGGGTCCCTGCCTCGACCAAGGCCAGTGAGGGGGACACACAGGCAGGTGCATGCACCACAGCCAGGTCAAGGCCAGCAGCCGAGAGGCAGGAGGGTGGGGCGCGGGACGCCAGGACACCTCCCGGTGAAGCGGGGCACAGGGACAGCCGACGGGGCTCTGCCCGCCGACGGGAGACGGAAAAGCGGTCCGGGGCCCCGGAAGCCAGGGCACGACCCTCCCTCTGCCACTCCGTAGCCGTGCGATCCCACGGGAGAACCTTTGACCTTTCCGAGCCCCCGCTTCCTCATCTGGGAAATGCGAGGGGCCACCACACCTCGGGGAGCTGTGATGAGCATCAAAGGGGTGACGACGGGGCCCAGAGAGGGTGTGACAGCACACCCCGACCGCTCTCCCGTCACATTCCTCCTGGACCCTGAAACCCCACTTCTTGTTGATGTGAACACGCAGCTTCCACTGGCATCGGGAGGAGTTCTCGGGTGACTGGAGAGCATCCTGCGGCCCTGGGGTGCTAACCCACAGAGACCACACAGGCTGAGCCTGGGCCGAGCCCAGGTCAGCGTGAGAACGCAGGCCCGGGAGCCGCGGGGAGACCGCGGCCGTGGGCCGGGCCGGGGTCCATGAGCCAGGCAGCCGAGCCAGAGGGAGGCTTGGGGCAGGGCCCCAAAGGAAGGGCAGTGCTCGGAGGAGGAGGGGAGAGCCTTGCGGGGACGCGGCCGGGTGACCCTCCTCTCTGTCTCTTCCGAAGTCTGTGACCTCAGGCCACAGCCACACGTCTCTGCATCTCCGCCGCAAAACCACGCCAACGCCATCTGCCCCAGAGGGCCAGGCCCTGGCGCACGCCGGCCCTCGACGGAGCAGCCGTCGTCCGCACGACCACAGCACTGAAGCCGAGGCCTCCGACCCATCCCCCGGAGGCCACAAGGACCCACGAGCCCCAGAGGCTTTCCTCAGAGCTGGGGCGACAGCGCCATGCGGTGTCCCCTCTCCCACCGCTTCCTCAGAGAGACGTCACGCCAGGCGGAAACGGGATCCCGCCTTCTGGGCCTCAGCCGCCAGCTTGCGGGGCCCAGGCCTGGGCCCAGGGGGAAAGCCGGGCTGTCGTGGACGGGCGCTGACGGCCACGGGCACAGGAGGGGCGATGGAGGCGTGCTGCTCACGTGCCCAAGCCGGACACACCTCGAGACGCCGGCCGCCCATCCCCCTTCTGGGAGAAACAACCTCAAGGGATGGAACAAGCTGCTGAGAACAGGGACGCCAGGCAGCGGGTCCACGATCACGGCCCAAGGGGACAGGGGAGGAGGCGACGCCTGGAATTCCTGTCATCCGGGGTCTTCACTAAGGCCACAGGCCTTCCAGCCCCGCCCGGCTGCAGAGGTGTGGACGGAGACGGTTTTCTCCAGGGAAGAGAGCGCTGTGCTCAGCTGGCCACCTCCCGGCCCAGCTCCTTTACTCTGGGTCTGACACAGGCTCCCACAGGACCCCGAGCGGCTCGTGCCCGAGGACTACGGAGCTGACGTCCTGGGGTTTAGGGCCCCAGCGGGTGTGGAGGGCCTCGAGAAGAGAGAGGGACCACGACGCAGCAAAATCAGAGAGCCGGCACAGGGCAGGGGGCCCGGGCAGAGGGACTGAGGGCAGGGCTTTCTATCGGGAACAAGGCAATCCCCGAAGCCGGACCCGGGCGAGCACCACAGCCCCACAGGGCAGCTCGCACTGTCTAACGGGGGTGACTGAGACCGTCCCAGCCCGGGGACGCCACACCGCAACACATGGGAGGACCCTGAGGGGGCGCCTGGCCCTCACTGCCACCCCCTCGCCTCAGCTACAAGCGGCACTGTGGACCCCTAGGTCACCATGGAGAAGCCACCTTCCCTTCTGCCCACCTGACAACGACCGTGATAACAAGAGCAGCAATAGGTCCCCTCGCTAGGGCCCTCCCCGAGCCAGGCCGGGAACTAAGCACCAGGCACACCGCGGACCCTGGCGTAACACCTCGTCACCTCTGGGCTCCGAGATGGGTGGGGGCCGCGTGGCCACCCAGTTAGGGAGGGCAGGACCATGGCGGCCGCAGCAGGGCCCTCTGCCCCACCAGCTCCGCCTCTGAGAGCGCCGTGCACCCCGGGTCACGCGCCGGACCCTCAGCAGGGCCTGCAGTCACACACCCAGCGAACTCCTAGCGCCTCGCTGGCCCCTGGCCCTGCCGCAGTGCCCTGGCCCGTCACCAAGCATCACAGAGCAGCCAGCCCCGGAGCCTCAGAACACAGGGCGGAAGCGTTCTACGTACACGCACGCATGCACATGCAAACACGCACACGGGGATGTGTGCACATGTGGGACACGTGTGCTCGTACATGCATGTGTGCACATGTACACACGTGGGCACGCACATGCAGACGTGTCCACGTGTGTAGTTATGTGCGCAAGCGGGAGACATGTGAGCATGTGCGTGTGTGCTCATATGTGCACGTGTGTAAAGGCATGCGCACGTGTGTGAACACATGCACACATGTACCTAGAGATGTGTGCACATGTGGGACGTGTGCTCGTACGTGCATGTGTGCGCATGCACACGCGTGGGCACCAACATACACTCACACCTCCCTCCAGACAGCCAAGTCCGTCGCCTTTACTCCCCAAGGTGACACCTGACCTCTTTGACATAAATGAACTGCTGACGTAGGGGTGCGATGGCTCTGACGCCCGCCTCCCGCTCAGCGGTTCCCATCTCTGCCTCCAGAGTCCCGTGCGGCTGGTTCCTCCATCTCTCAACTCCCTTTACTTTCTGGGAACTTTCATGGGTGAACAAGCTCTGCTTTTCCGGCCTGTGCTCCTGATCGTCTTCATGGGCTCTCCCTTCTTCCCACAAAAGGAAGAAACTTCAGCTCAATAGAAGTAAACGAGCCCCTGCTCACCTCCACGCCCCCACCCACATCCCAAAACGACGCCAACAGCTCCAAACTCAGAAACCACACTCTGTACCCAATTCCAACCCCAAGAGCCTCCCCCATCCCGGTCACCGACTTCCGCTCCCTCTCTTCAGACCCAGTCCCGAAGCTCCGCTCCTTCCACTTGAGGATCTGCCTGCACAGCGGGCAGGCTGGGGGGCATCTTACTGAATAAGAGCAGCAAAAAAAAAAAAAAAAAAAAAAAAAGGATTCCCCTAAAAAGGCAAAATTTCAAAAAATCTAGTTGTCTGCCCAAAGCCAGAGTCAGGATCTGGGCTGGTCAGACAGCTGCATCGTGAGGAGTCTCAAGTCTCATATTTCTTAAATGCGCAGACCTGCAGTGCCCCCTCCCACCCCACACCCCCAGAGCAGTGACAACCAGAGGACATTCCTCCCTCCCCTCCCCCTGCAAGCTGCAGCTGGGCCAAAGGTCAGCTTGCTGGTGGCCCAGGCCCTGTGGGGCCCACAGTGAGGCAGGGACAGGGCAGCCAAGGGGCTGGCCCCTGCCTCACTACGCTGTCCTCCTTCCCCCCACCGCCTGCCTGGTGGCCTGTCCCCAAAGTAGGACGTAGGGCCTTCGGACAGAAGTTTCTGGGCCTTTCCATCTCCCCAGTGACACCTCCCCGCTTTGGTCCTTGTCTTAGCTGTCCGAGGCTTCGGAAAAGATATCGTGATATCTATAGACTAGTTTCTTTGAGGGAACAAAATGCAGCCTGTCTGTGCCCTGAGTGAGAAACATACCAGGGAGAGAGGACTCGGGGTTCTGTGTCAGGGCCAGGCACCGGGCGGGGAGCTCGCTCCACCCCCATCTGCTTCCAATTCGCACGGGCAGACAGACATGGAACCTTTTCAACTGGACATTCATCATTTGCAGCAATTAGATACCCGAGACCCACAGAGGGAATCTGATTAGCCCTGGAAGGACGGAGCCCCGAGGCGCCAAACGGCCAGGCTCAGCCGACCTAGGTGTGCCCACAAAAGGGGAGGCACAGGCCCCCAGGGCGCCGCCTCTCAGGTGCTGCGTGCGGGGCCCCGCTCGAAGCAGGCGGCAGAGGCTGCGAGGCAGAGTGCCTGGTGGATTATTCAGCAATAAGGTATAATTGAAAGGATTAACATGAATGCCATGCTTCCCTTCCAAAAAATTCGAGGAACGCCGAAGGACTCTCATCTGGGCTGGTGTGACTCATGTTTTTAATAGGGGAACTCAATTTTCACTTCTGAGGAATTTGGGCTCAAGGAAACTTTGCCTAAGAAACACTCCACCAACCTCAATAAGTGCCACCACCCCAAAACTAAAAATAAAGGACCCCCGCCTGGCCCTTGTCTCCAGAACCCACTGCGAGCCGCTGGATGTCCCCTGTGCCCTGGACAGAGGGTGAAGTCTCGTGTGGCATCTGAGGCCGGCCAGGCAGTCCCTCACTCAGCTGGCAGCCCGGGCCAGCCCCTCCCTGCCCAGCGGCCATGCCCTCCTGGAAGCATGTTGGCAACGCCACATGGGGACCTGGGCAGGACAGGCTGTGTGGGCAGGACACGAGGCTGTCCACCAGCATGAAGGGCCCGAGGGTGTGGCTGCGCCACACACCTTCTCCCTGATCCCCGCAGGCTCCCAGTGACATAGCTGCCATGCCCACTCAAGAGGGATGGCCTCAGCATCCCGACCCTAATGGCATCCGCCTCCCAGCAGAGCCGGCTCCTGGGGGACTGAGCCCCAGGACACTGAGCCCTCCCGCTGCCTGAGACCCAGTCCTCATGCCCAGAGGGGCTGACAGAACTAGACTCAGGGATCACAACACGCTGTCACCACCCCAGCTGCCTAATTAGCGGAGGTAGCGTTCCCTACTTCCCCGATGGGACATCGCAGAAGCTCCGGAAATGCCCGTTCCTCCTCAGACCCCGCCCTCCTGCCACAGCCAGCGTGCCCACGTCCCCAATCCCCGCCCCGAGTCCCCACTGGACTCCCCAGCCCAGCCACCCCACCCCGGGCTCCTGTGAGTGATGCTGAAACGAGCATCCGGGGTGCAGACATCTCACAAGCGGCAGGACCTGGCGAGACGCTGGTCTCCTGGCTTTTGCCCTTCCCAGCCGCATCTTCCCATTTACACCGCCCCCCGCAGGCCCCAGGGCCCACGTGCTTCTACCTGATGGGTGGTTCCCGAAGGGGGAGGAAGGATCACGAGGGCCAAGAAGCAGGTGCTGGCCTGGGACCGGGCACCCGGGTATCACCGTCACTCCACTGAAGAGCCCGCAGGTGAGAACTGCCCCTCACGCATGCCGGGGCGGAGGACGCTCCAAGACACCACCCCCGCGTCCTGGCAGCCCTGTTTCCTGGCCGGCCGCAGCAGAATGTCCTTCTGAGTGCTGCCGCCATTCGCCGAGGCTGCCACCGGACCCCACAGGGCTCAGGATGGCAGGGCCCACGCCTGCCCCCACCTGCAAGGAAGAGCCAATATCCAGGTCCCCTCCCCAACTCTGCCTCTATCCCCGCTCCGGCCAAGGGAGAGGCACTCATTTATAAGTTGCAGATAATGTCACCCACCATTCATCCAAATGTGTCACTAACATCCCATTAGACTGTAATTATTTTTTAATTAAAACTAAGAAAACTGGCATGCCTGTGCCGACTTTATGCATCTGTTATGGGTTATAGCTTTTAAAAAATGTTTCGGAGACCGCAGCCTATTGTGGCCGCGGCCTCTGCCAAAGAAAACGCAAGCTTGCTTATTTTCTCCGTGGGGCGCTGCAGTGCCTGTGTGAGCCGGAACAGACTCGGCTGGCCGTGAAAAGAATTCTAAATAAAACACAAACATGGAATTTGGCAATGCCACAGAAGCAAGCTTAAGACTAATTCCAGCATGCGGACGGCTCTCACATAGTAAGTCTGGCTCCAGCATAAATGAAACCAGGCACTGTAAAATACCAAGCAAGTTAGAGTCTCAACTTAAAGGGACAGAACTCTGGTTCTCCAGGTATAAAAGCTTATTAAGCCGGCTCGCGCGGGCTCCATAAATCCATAGGTTATTAGCTGTTTGCTTTCAGCCAATGCCTCCTTAAAGAGATGCATATTAAGAGAGAGAGAGAGAGAGAGAGAGAGAGAGAGAGAGAACAACAAATGAAAACCATCACTTTGCACTTGACTTTTAGTGCAGCGGTTCTGGAAATACTGCGTTGATTATCACAATTAGAGGAGAAAGACTATCCGGGACCTCGAACACACACGACCCCAAAAGGGAGGAGGGCAGACGAGGCGGAGGGGCTGAGAAACGCAGGGTAGGAACAACTGCCCCTCCCGAGGGCCAGGGACGTCGGGGGACGTGGACGCTGGGCACCTCCGCCCTGGGCAAACGGCAGGGGTGACGAGTGCCGTGACGACAATCACAACCGTGTCACGCGATGACCCGCTACCCTGTGCCGCCTTTTCGCGCTCCGGCTGCCGGGAAGGCAGGACGATGGACCAGGCGGGTTCTGGAGTGCCTCAGTTTCCACATCTGGGAAACGGGGGGTAGCAGGGCCTCCCTGCAGAGTCGGGGTGAAGCCCGCGTTCAGCGACGTGCCCCGTCCCACTGGTTCGCCACCACCCGCGTTTACGGATGAGGAAACCGAGGGTCCTAAAGACTTGGTCTCCCGCAGGGGTCACAGAGCTCGTGAGTGTCAGAGCCGAGACCGGAACCCGGCCGGCCATCTCCTAAGCTGGCGTTCCCCCGGCACACACTCCCGCCGGGTGACACACACGGCCGGCCACGAGCCGTGGGCTCCCTCTGAGGAAGAAGGGCCCAGAAAGTACTGAGAAGGTGAATTCATCCCCAAGGACAGACGTGCCCTCCGAGGCCTCAGGGGTCTGGTGATGAAACCCAATCACGCACAACACAAACCAGGAAGGACTACAATTTCGGGAGAAAAACAGTGAAAAGCGCCTCTGTCATAAAGACCCGGCATTGGGCGGGCAAGGGACCCGTTCTGTGCTGACAGTGCCCCCAAGCACCACACACATGCGTGCATGCACACACATGCATGTGTACATGTATACGCATGCACACATGCATACGCACACGCACTCACACACACACACGTGCATACAAACGGTAGCAAGCACACCCGGATACACACACTCACATGTACACCCACAAACACACAGGGCCTTTCATCACGGGGTCCGCGCCAGGCCCGGGGACCCTGGCACAGGCAACAGGAAAAGCCGGGGAGCAGATTTCATGAGGTGACGTCTGGCTCAAGGACAAAGCCACGGAATGCTTCCCTCGAGTCTCGGCTACTTGTGACAGGTCCACGCCGACCCAGGCACCCCAGGGATGGCGGGTCAGGCCAGCCGTGCCCCGAGGGAACCCCGGCCCCCCAGGCGCCCGAGCAGAACCAGCTGTGGCCCTCCCAACACTACCAGCCACCCGACCAGGTGTGGCGGGACGGCCCAGGCCACCAGCACCCACACAGGCCACGGTCAGGCTGCTGGCGTAGACGAGGCCCAGGACTGGGCTCCTGACCTCTGACCCCCTCCACGGGCCTCACCAGCCTGACTCGGTGACATCACACTCCCGTGGCCCCCGAGCTGCTCTTCCTGAAATGATGCCCGTCTGGGAAGATGCGGGCTAAAAATACTCCTGGCTTCTCAGAGCCCGTTTACAAAAATAATTATATTTTCTTTAAAAAAAAAATTGATTATAGGCAAGTACGTGTCCGGCTATTTTTAGCTCCTATTCAACTCTGCTAATTTTTTCACAAAACCGTCACGGCAGATACTTTCGCAAAGCCACCCCCTCCTGTTAATGTGTGTTCTGACTTGGCACGGGACAGACCGGGGTCCCCGCAGCTCCCATGAACCGTGGAGGACCAAGCACTCCTCAGAGCTGGCAGCGGCGAAGAATGACAGAATCCCTGGGGGAGGGAACACGTGGGGACATCTCCAGGTCCAGCCCAGCACACACCTAGCCCGAAGGCTGGCCCTGGAAATGAAATATCCATAACCAAAGGCCCAGAACTGTGGCCTTCCTTGGGAAAAGGAGCCTGCAGACGGCACTGAGCTCAGGGTCTGGGGAGACGCCACCCTCAATTACCCGGGTGGGCTCTCAACCCAGTGACGCCTGGCCTTTTAATCTGAATTGTCCAGGCGAGAGGGAGCCGCATGCAGAGCAGGAGGCCACGTGACCGCGGAGGCAGAGCCTGGAGAGATGCGGCCACAAGCCAAGGCACACTTGGGGCCCGGCAGACAGAAGAGGCAGGGACAGCTGCTGCCTGGGGCCTTCGGAGGCAGCGTGGCCCTGCCACACCTGGAATGTGGGCTGGTGGCCTCCGGAACCCTGAAACAGTTCATGTCTGTTGTTTGGAACCACCTGGCCTGTGGGTGTTTGCTGAGCGGCCCGTGATACGGGGCTATAGAGAGAGACCACAGCCCCGCAGAGTCCTCACTGCCCCGTGGTCAGTATTCCACGACTCCCTTCAACAAAGGGCACGAGGCGCCCCTTCCAAGCGGCAGACACAGGAAGCCCCGTATTCCAACTCAGGAGGCCCCCTCAAGACCCCCAGCCTGGGGAGAAGGAAGGCAGCACGATGATCCCCAGGAGATGGGGAGACACGGGGAGGACCTGAGGGGCTCCGAGTGGGGCGGACGGGCCCCAGGACACCAGCCAGCCCTCCCTTGTTCCCAGGGGTCCCCACTCTACACACAAGGCTCTTTCTCCTCCACCAAACCCAAACCAACGCCCTGAGGGCACAGCAGAAAACAAAGCGAAAACTGTCCACTTGCAGAATTCACTCCCAAACGCTCAAGCCAGCGAAATGTTTAGCCGACTGGGGAACCAGCCACCCTGGAGACAGGGCCACCACGGGGTTAGAGACCCTCCTACGAGAGGTGCTGAAGGAGGTGGCCCGGGACAGTGGCTGCCGGCGCCAAGCCTGAAGTCAGTGGGAGCTGGCCCCGTTCCCGACCCTCAGGTTTTCTAACCATGTAACTTGGGCCAGTTGTTCACGTCCCTGAGACTCAGGTCCTTCGGTGCAAACTCCCACGGCCAGGGCGAGGAAGCGGGCAAACGGGGCCTGGGGCACCGCCGGCGGGTGCGGGGACTGGTGCGGCCTCGGCAGAAGCCAGGCAGGCGGTTCCTCAGTCAGGTACACAGAGAGCTGTCACGTGACCCAGAATGTCCACATCTGGGTGCCCAAAAGAGCCCAAAGCAGGATCTCGAATCACTACTTATGACCGTACGTTCACAGCAACGGTATTCGCTGCCTCCAAAACTGGACACAGCCAAGCGTCTGTTTATCCACAGCGTGGATACGCAAGACGTGGTCCGTCCACACAACGGAATATTAGGCAGCCTTGAAAAATAAGGCAACCCTGGCACCTGCACAACGTGGATGGACCTCGAGGACATTATGCTGAGTGAAGTAAGCCAGACACACACAAGGACAAATACCGTATGACTCCACTGACGTGAGGTCCCCAGAGGAGCCGAATTCGTAAAGACAGAAGGGGGAACAGAGGGTATGGGCTGGCTTGGGGGGATGGGGAGTTAGTGTTTAATGGGGACAGAGTTTCGGTTTGGGATGACCAAAACGTTCCGGAGGCGGATGGTGCTGATGGTAGCAGAACAATGGGAAGGTATTTAATGTCAATGAACCACACGCCTAAACAATGGTTAAAATGGTAAGTTTTATGTTTCGTACAGTGTATTTACAACAATAAGAAAAAAAAATTTTTGAAGTGGACGCATCCTCATACCATCGTGAGAACCAGTCAGTGGAGGCGAGGCATGTGGAGGCCACCGCACACAGTAGGCCCTCAAGCACTGGCTCCCTTTGCTACTAAATCAAGAATAAAATGAGGCGCTTGTTAATAAAACACAAGGAAACGCAAGAAAAGGGGGCCGGCATCGAGGAAGAGCTGGTTACCCACAGCTCCGAGGGCCACTCCCGGCCCGCAAGCCTCATCTCACCAGCCATTCCTCACTCTCATGAACAAAGGCAGTGATTTTAAATGTCCAGATTTACGAAAAGACGCCGCCAACTGCCCCCGCCTCTGCAGGCAGTGACTCGGGGTCTGCATTAACCTCCTTGGAGAAGGCGCACGTCCTCCTGCCCCTCTGCTGAAATCATAAATCCCAGGCGCGCTTACTCCCAGGGCTCGGGCCAGCCCCGCGACGGCTCTGTGGCCCGTCAGCCTTCTCCTCTCTGTCGGCTGCTCCCACTCACACCAGCCAGGGAGACGGCCAGCGGGAGGGCAGCCTGGGGCCTGAGAGCCAGGAGAGGAGCAGGCTGCAGCCCCCCGGCCCAAGGGGACCAGAGCTCTAACATCGCCCCTGCCGTCCGCACGCCGCGCGTTTTCGGGCAAGTCACGTCACCTCGCTGGTCTCGGTCTCCTCACCTGTGAACTACGGAAGAGGCGACCCTCCTAAGAGAGAAGCGGCTGGGAAGCTTAACTGTTTGAGGAGGCTCCCGCCGAGGACCCAACGCACCGTGGGGGCGCAGAAATAGGGAACTGGCAGTGACCGAGTGGCTTCATTGCTGAGCATAAGGAAGACTTGATGGGACAGAAAGTCACGGTTGATGCTTCCACCCCCACTGTCCACACACCACGGTCACACGCCACCCCCGGCTCCTGGTAATTATGAAGGAATCCTCCAGGAGGGGATCCAGGTGACGGGCAGGGTGGGCCGGGCGCGAACCCCACGCAGCATGACCCCTGGCCACCACGAGTCTCTTCCCACCGCATTCTGGATTAAATTGGCCCGCCTTGATTATGTTTGGATAAACTATATTTCATGGTTTCCACTATTTGGGTTTGATTGTGAAATATGTAGGGTACACGGTCCCCCCCCCCGCCCTGCCCGGCTCCCGGGTTTAAAAAGGCAAGTACACTTTGTTCCCCCTCAAAAAAAAAATAAAAAAACCCACAATGGAGGACACGTCAAGCTTTAGGAGGAAGAGTCAGTGTCTCTCCAGCAAAGAGAAACTGCTTCTGGGGTTCGAAGATGAAGAGGCATGCCACGTGTCCCTCGCACCTTCTCTCACAGGCGTGAACGTGACCTTTTCCAGGTCGTCCCTGTCCACCGGCGTTTCCCAAGCTCCCACGGGCCAGGCCCACCCGGGCACGGGGATGCGTGTGGACCTGGCAGAGGCTGGGGCGAGGCCAGCCGCTGTGTCCCTGACTCGGCCAGACCCCCGAAATCCAACCTGAGGGCAAGGTGATAGAAAATCCTTCCGTACACCTCCGGCCCCTTCTTCCCCATCCCAAACTCCCAGCCCTGGTGGCCAGAAGGTCAGTCACTCTGTGTCCCCCTACGTCGCCAACAACTCGGACCCCTTGGGGCTCCAGCCGGGAGGGAAAACTGGAGGAGCTGGCTGGGTCAGCGAGACCCCTCCGAGAAGACACCCAGCTCCACAGCCGTCACTGACCGGAAGAAGCTGGTCCCTGCTGAGCCGCGCCTTCCCCATCAGGAGGAGCCTCAGTCGGTCTCGCCCGGCCCCAGACCCCCCAGGCCCAGCCCTCCAGGTGGTCTTAAGCTGAGCGCCTCCATGAGGAGTGGTCTCATGTTCGCGGTGCAGCCCCCCCACCACGAGCTCTTCCAGGACACGGACCATGCCAGGCCCACCTCCTACCCCCGCGTCTAACCCAGGGTCTGATGCCAGCCTGGCCGGCGGAAGGCCTGGGGCCCCGCCTGGCCCGAGTCTGAGGCGCCGCGCAGCCCAGCGGGAAGCCGGAGGGAGGCCAGAGCCACGTCCCAATGTCGGCTCTGCCGCCCACGTGCAGCGTGACCCCTGGCATCCCGTTGGCCCCTCCAAGCCCCAGGAGCCTCCTGAGCAAAAGACGGTCACTGCCTCTTCTTAGGTGTGTTAACAGGATGACGTTCATGAGCGAAGGGTGCAAAGTGCCTCGGACACTTCTGGCACATAGTAGGTCCTTTAGAATAAGCTGTAAGTCACAGGAGCAGTGATGGTGGGCCTTCCTCCCACTTCATTCACGCGAGGAAAATCTCCCCGGCCGGAGACTTTCAAAGAGATGGCAGCCACATCATCATCAGAGCACGAGGAACTCGGGGCCTTTCGACAGCCCAGCTTCCTCCTTCCTGGCTCTGTGGCCCCACAGCCTAGTGACACCTCACCCTTTGCCTCTGCTGCCCCACATGCTAGTGACCAGCCATGGCCACCCCAAGACAGCCAGGCCCATCAGTGGACCCTCTGATGCAGGGATGACGAGCCGGGGCTTCTAGTATCCCCATTTCACAGGCGAAGAAACCGAGCTTGAAGAAGGGAAGTGGCTGGCCTGGGTCGCAGAGTCACACCACGTGCCTTCGGGACGGGCGCCGAGCACGGCCCCATCTCAGGAGCTCGCCACAGCGCCTGCAGCGTTTGTCTGATACGTGTCCACAGTGACATTCAATGTCAAACAGGAATCCGTGCCCCCGAGCCCTGGGAAAAGACGGGGCGGCCACTGATCAAAGCACAACCGAAGGGACGTCTGTAACCTGGGATGCGGGGAGGCGACTTCCCACCGCAGACGGCGAACGGGAGCGTCCGAGAGGACCGAGCTGGGCCCCTCAGAGCAAACACCCTGTCGGCCGCCCGGCGTCAGCTGCGCCTCCACGGGGCCTCGGCCAGGTGGTGAATTCCTTTCTCCCGTTTTGAAGCGGGGCGGGGCGCCTAGTGGGCAGAGCCTGGCGACACGTCCTGTGGCCTCCTTCCCCGCCCTCTGCCTCAGTTTCCCCATCTGGATAATGGAGGGCGAGACGCTCTCCCGGGCCCCCGATGCTAGATCGCTAAAGACTGACTCGAGGCTTGAGGCCGCCGGGGCCACTCAGCTCCACGTGGAGGGGGGCCCAGCCACCTCTGCCGCTCGCGGAGTCCCCGCAAAGCTGCAGAACGAGGCGGCCTCGCTCCGAGATCTCTGATGTCGGCGACCAGCGCTGGTTCCTCACATCCACTAACTGCTTTAAAGCGCTGCATCCAGGCTGCATTAAAAATTAATTACACATGCTATTTTATTGCCAGTGCATAATGTAATGAGTACCAGCTGTGCTAAACAGCCAAACTCCCTTTTAAGACAGCTATAAAAAAAAAAAAAAGAAGAAAAAAGAAAAAAAGAAAGAAAGAAACTGCACTTCCAAATGCCTCTCCTGTCAGAGCAGAAAAAAACAGCAACATCTTGTACGGATTTGAGCAGGATTCTTGATTTCTCTCTGCCTTCGAAGCAGCGGAAGGGCCAGCTCCGAGAGCGGAGAGGGACCTGGCACGGCTGTGGGTCCCCGTCCCCAGCACTGCTGGGACCGTCACGCTGGTAGGTGCCCCTGCGCCCCACCCCCAACCCCGGGCAGCTCCGACTCCTCCTTCTGGCCCCCACTCCCTGGCGACTTTGGCCCCTGTCAGTGCTAGAGGAGACGTGGCTTCTGGGCTCTGTCAGACAGGGGACTCTGCTGGTCCAGCCAAGACCTGCCGTCCTCGGCCCCTCCACCGGCCTGCAGAGGCAGCTGCCCCCATCCTGAGGGGCCTCGCGGCTCTGCACAGGTTCCCCCGGCAAGTCCTCCCATGACGGAAGGACGCGTCCGGGTTCTCCAGGCCAGCGGTCCAGGCAGTGCGATCCCAGAGGCAGGCAGACCCCGAAGTAGAGTCCCCACTGGGCAGTGAATGCCAGACCCCCGCCCCTTCGGCGACACAGACATCACGAGGCGTTCAGATGACTCTTTAAATGTTTATATCGCCCCTGAGAGCCCCTTCGCCACAGTGAGCCAACTCCCATGGACCCTGGGACCTGGCTGGCCCAGGAAGACCTGACCACAAACGCAACTTTGCAAAGGGAACTGAAAAGAGCCTGCCGGGACCCTTCCGCCGACGGAGTGCGCTGTCCACACGCGCTCCCGTCCCTCTTCACCCCATACGCACCCCGCACCCCACGGGGGCACCGCCGCACCCCTGCACCGGAATCCACGGGTGCCACCAGCCCGGCCGCAGCGCCCCTTGGCTTCCCACTGATCCTCCCGTGCTAATCAAACCCAGCCCAGGGGGCAGCTACGGCTTGCTTCTTGTTCTGGTGTGAAATGTGCGAAGCACAGACCATATCATTAACATAAAACTTCCAGAAATAAGGCCACTTTCCAGACAGACCGTATGCATTGCACCAAGCTTCCACAGCGAGGGTGGTCCAGTCCACGGCGCCCCATCAAATGGCTCCAGTTATCAAAGCCAACACAGAATGAACCCAGGGATATAACTGAAGGAGGAGAAAACGACAGGTTCTACTGTTAAACCCGACTATTAACTCACAGGTATTCTCTGATCTTTATGGTCCCTAACCCATGCCAAGAAACCCCAGACAAGTTAAATAACACAGCAAGCACAATTTCAGTAGGAAAGTCCACTGAATTTAACTTTACAGGACTGCCCTGTGATTTCAGCATACGCTAATGACAGCGACTGACTCCTCCTATGAAATCCAAACACTTCCACTTCCCCGAACTCGGTCCCGAGCATTCTTGCCTGAGACCTTGAACTTCACCAAGCCTAGGGAGTCATCGCTGTGGCAGACGACCATTCGACTTCTACATACGCAGGGAAGTTTCTCGGTTCCTTTTCCACCTCCCAATGCTGGTACGTGAGCTGAGCCAGCCGAGAAGCTCAACCTCTCGGAAAGGAAACCAGGGAGGGATCCGGCCTGCGGTAAGATTCCACACAGCGCCAGCCACGGAAAGGTGCGACGTCATGACCACGTGATGCTGTCTGCAGGGCTCGCTCAGCACAGGGCACCGTTCTCAGCCCCTGGCGTGTGCGACGACCTCACTCGAGCCTCCAAACACGCCTTCGAAGCATGTACTACCACCACCCCATGTTACAGGTGGGAAAACGGAGGAAGAGAGGATGAAATGGTGTATCCAAGGTCACACAGCGTACGGGACAGGACAGAGCAGCCTACAGGCCCCTCGGTCCGATGCATGCTGATGTCTGTCTGCCTCTCAATCGTAGAAGCCACGGAGTGCGGGAGGGTTCAGGCCAGAGCCCAGTGGTTTTCAGAGTTCTCTCTGAGCACGCTGGGCCTGCCCTGAGGACCCTGGCCAAGCCCCAGGCCCTATCCTCGGCAGCTCAGGAGTCAAAACAGATCTGTTTTGGAGATCAACACGAGGAGCGTCGTTTTTAAATGTGATATAAATATATATATATATTATATATATATATATATATATATATATATCTTAGACGTACGCATGGATGTGTATGTATATTTTTTACAGAAAAGGAGACTAAGGCCCAGAGAGGAGGAGGGGTGACTCATTCAAGGTCACCTGCCAGGTGGAGTAAGGGCCAGGACCACAGCCTGAGCCTCTTGACTCCACAGATGCCCTGGAGAAGTTCCTACATGGAATTTCTCAGGAAAACTTCATTTTCAGAAACGCCGCAACGCATAGCTTCCCATTATTTCAGCTGAACACAACGCAATGGATGAGCAGGGGTCAAAGAAGTCCCTTCGCTTTGTGCATTCAAGAAGTCCCTCTCCCCACCCCACCCCCGGCGCAACCGTCAGGAGGGGGTCTGGGGGCGCAGCTGCCGGGTGCTGCCCACCTCGAGGCACGCAGCACACGTACCTGCGTGGATTTCTCCCCCACGAAATCACATCCTTCTATAAATAACCGCGGATACGTTCCCGGGCATGCAATTAACCTGTGTGAGACACGGTTACCCCGGGGTCCTCTGTATTAACTTGAAGAGATGGGTTGCGTGCATCCTGACCCAAAGCGGGGCGAACCGACGTGAAGACGGCACCCCGTCCGGAGGGCCGCCTCTTCCTGACGGGCTGCTGGGGACGTAACGACTCCGTGCCAACTACTAATTAAACAGGCACTAAAAACGCTTAAGCAAACAGCCCAGTGCCAGGGACAGAGGCCACAAAGGGACAAACACCACTGGAATAGGATATTCTCAGGTACTGAAATGGATGGGAAAATATGGTGGCGCAACCTGGCACGGGCTAGTTAACGGGGACCCAACCGAGAAGGGGAACAGTGCTGGGAATCAGGGGGCGAGGGGGACGTCGGAGGATGAGGGCAGGCCCCGGGAGGGTCAGCGGGAGTGCTCCCAGGGACCCCAGGCACAGACATCACACTGCCACCAAGTGCGGCAGCCGCTCCCGGGCTCTGGGAGCTCACGGCAGCGCGTTCTAAAATCTGAGAAGGCCTCTGAGCCAGAGACGAAGCAGGGCTACAGGACCGAGCCCACCTCGGCACTGCCACCCCTGGGAAGTGTCCTCCTACAGGTCTACAGGGCCCCCCTCGGCGCCGCCCCGCCCCCCGCCAGCCACATGCCGCGGGAGGGCAGGGGCTCTCCAAGCCGGAGTCCGCCCTGTGTGCAGTGTCAACCAAACCAGGCACCCAAGAAATGGCTCTTAGCGACAGAACGAACAAATGAAGGCGTGAATGAATGAATGTGAGCTGTGAGGCCTCGACAACGCTGAGTCTCATCCTCTCATCTGTAAGTGGGGAGAGTGAACGGACCTCCTAAGGTTGCTGTGAAGGTTAA
The DNA here is from genome assembly GCA_003508835.1 of Eonycteris spelaea. Lineage (NCBI taxonomy): Eukaryota > Metazoa > Chordata > Mammalia > Chiroptera > Pteropodidae > Eonycteris > Eonycteris spelaea. The sequence goes on along the minus strand of PUFA01000009.1, from coordinate 1,970,026 downwards.
ATTCAAGAGCACACACAAAATGCCAGCACCGAGCGGCACACGGTCCCTGTCAAGGAGCAGGTGGCCCTGTGGCCGAGAGCGGGGGTAGGAGAAGCATCTCCCGAATGTAGGCGGAGGCACGTGGCTCGGGGGAAGAGGGGTGGCCTTGTCAGGAGGCTTCCTCACAACAAACCCCAGGTCCCCAATCTTGGCCTAGCCACTCACCTTGCCCGAGCCTTTACATCCCCATCTGCAAAATGGGGTGTAACAGCTCTCACACAGCACGGCGGCTTCTATCAGAGCCAGAGCCAACGGAGGGCAAAGCAAAGCCCCACGTGCCCCTCGGCTGGGAGATGGCGTTCCTGCATGACGGGACTTGACCGAGTCCGGTCACAAACACTCAGGCTGATCTTCGACCGCACCCCCCAGCACCGCCCCCCGCCCCCCGGTTCCTGAGGGGCCGCGGCACTAACTACCAGAAGCCATGAGAGTAGAGCGGCCGCCCAGACGGAGCAGGCACCCGTGGCTCAGCAAGCGGGGGTCGCGCACGGCACAGCCCCACGAGCTGGGACGGGAGCGCCAGTCGCCCTGGGCACCGGGCCCGCCCACCCTCCCTCCCTGCAGGTGGTGCCAACTCCTTCCCAGGTGACTTCGTCTTTGCTTTGTGCATTCGAGGCGTAAACCCAGTACCTATGACGTCACGCTCCGTCACAGCGGCCGGCTGTGCTAAAGGCTGCAGGCCCCGCCACCGGCAGGAAGGCCCAGGGAGCTCTTGACCCCGGAGCTGGGGCTGCCTGTGACCCCCTCTGCAGAGCTGTGACTCTAACGGGGACCATCCTTTGGGACAGCTTCCACTAAAAGCCAACCCTACCCAATAAAAATCGTTTCCATTTGTTCCCCCAAGTCAAGAGGAAGGCCGCACTGAGCCCCAGCTCTGCACCCACCTCTCCTCTCCCGGCCCCTGCCCGGAAACCAGACCTCGGGCGCTCACTGCCACCTGCATCTAGGCCAACGTCTCGGCTCCTGTGGCCTCGGTGCGTGTCGCACCAGGCAGGTCCCGACGATACTGAGCAGGAGAGGCCTCTGCCCCAAAATTCCAGAGGCCCCAGGCTGAAGCAAGAGTTCGGGTGTTTGGCGGGGGCAGGGGGGATGGTGTAGTGGCCAGATTGTGTCACCACACTGCCCACGTGTGCCCATCTGTAAAATGGGCAGCCACACCAACCCAGAGCCGGGCGCACAGTAGGTGCTCAGCCCCTCAGGTCAACTCCTGGCCCCGTCCCTACTCCCCACATTCCCCTGAAGGCTTCATGCCCTCCCACGGCCCCAGCTGATGGCCCCAGCTGATGGCTCCTTTACAGCACACTTTTTTCTCCTCAAAGTTAATGGGCAACACATTCTCGCTAAGAGAAACTCCCGCATTTGGACGGCTCCAAAGATGCACAGAAGACCAAGGAATCTTCTAGCTGTGTCGTGGGAGGAGGGTGGTGGCTGGGGCAGGGGAGAGGGGGTGGCAGTGGCAAGGGCAGAAGAAAACCTCAGATGTTACGCGTTATCCAATTAAGCTTTAGCTAAACAGCCCAAAGAGATGCAATGTGGAGGCTGGAGAGGTGCATTCTGGGAGAGAGACTCTCGGAATGGGCGGAGGCACGGGGGGAGGCCCGCTGACCGGTGAGACCGGGGCACTGGTGTACAGTCCTGTTGGCATCCTTCACCACTTCCCCAGGCGCCCCCCCCAAAAATGCCTTCGGGGCGGGAGTTGCACGTCCCCCCACCTCGCCCCAGCCCACCGGGGAGAGGCAGCCGGCAGCCCTGCCAGGGCACACCCCGCCACCCCCGGGAGCCCGCCCCCCACCGCGGCCGTCTGTTACCTGACAACTGACACTGACATCCAAAGGGAGCCTCCGTGTGACCCTCACCCCGAGTCCCGTCGCCCGAGACGGGGCGCGCGCTGCAGCACGGCAGGGGGAAGCAGGGCGGCAGGGCACCCAGGGCACGCAGAGGTGAGGTGATCACGGATGTGTGAGGGTGGGAGGAGGAGGCAGCTATGGGGGCCATCGCTGGCAGCTGGGCAGGCCTGCACGGCCCTGGAGAAAAAACAATAGAAAAGACTGGTCAGTGGGGCCCTGGACGGGACAAGGGGCTCGGGGTGTGGAACGGGGGCCCGGGGCAGAGGCTGCGGCCGCCCTTCCCGGGGGGAGAGGCCCCAGGGTGCCAGGCCCTGCAGGGAAGACAACGGGGCGCAGGCAGGGGCCTGAGGGGTCCTACGTCACAGCTGCCAGGTTGGGCTGTCTTAGGGCCAGACTCCCATCCCTGGGGGACAAATGCAGGGAGCTGTCGGGCCCCAGCTCCCAGGAGGGTCCCCCCGTGTAGGGACTTCTAAAGTGTTCTGGGGCAAGCTCTATTTGGGGTTTTAGTCCCAAAAATCTGGACCACCCGCCTCTGGGAACCTCCAGCCACCACTGTTTGCACAGGCCTGGGACACCTCCAGTCTGTCTGCCAGTGCCTGGGCCTCTGGCCTGGCGGACGCTAGCTGGTGACTCTCACCAGCCCACGGTCCTCTTCAGCAATCTGAGCCCCAAGCCTTTTCAGAAAGCTTTGAACACCTCCCCCCGCCCCCGCCAGAAAATTCTGGCACTGCCCAGCGCCCCTCCTAAAGCCTCCCGGGTCTGACAGTCACAGCACAAGGCCAGGGGCCGGCCTCGCCTCAGCTCCCCGGCATGGCCTGCGTTTGATTTGGCCGTTTATCTTAAATGGCTAAGAGACCACCAGGGCAAAACATTTGTGTGAAGCCCTTGCCAAAACCACAAGTGAAGAAGCCCAAATTCCCTGGGTAAATAACTGAGCAGGGAGGCATCAGAGAGTCAGAAAGGAAACATCAGCGAGACGACAGGCAGCTGGGCCCTGGGCCTCCCCGCCAGGGTGCCTCCCAACACTGCTCACCGCCCCACAGAGGTCTGTGGGGGGCTCTGCCCGTTCCCCAGCCGGCCGCCTGCGGGATCCCCCCAACCGGACGCACCACAAGGCCCTGCAAACCCACCGCAAGCCAGAAGCCACCAGTTTTTGCCTAGAGTGAGCCTCCCAGCATGCCATGGGGCTGGGCTTAGGACACCCACTGTACGAGAAGCTGATGGCATGGCCACAGGATACAGCACACATGGGCAGCCAGCCCCTCTGAAAGCTTGGCTCCAGATCCAGGGTTTTTCTCTGCATTCTGCAGGACCGGGGCGTGGGGCGTTTGCGAAGACCTGCAAATGCCCTGCCAGGGAGCAAAGCTAACTATCGCCAGCACCATTTGGGCTCCTCGGGGCCAAGGAAGACCTCCTACTAGGCAAGGCCCAGGGCCATGGGCGTTTCTGGGCAGAAGGCCTCAGTGGGGTGTGGCTGAGGACCCTGGAAACAGTTCCAGCCACAGATGCTGAGCAGAAGGCGATACCTCAGGTTTAGTCCAGGCCCCCAAGGAAAGTCAGCCCTTTAAGGCCAGTGTCACCTGCCTCCTCCTGGAAGCCTGCCCTGGTCAGTCCTTACCTGGAGTTCCCCTGGACACTGTATGTTCGACCCTGTCTACTACATAGACCCTGCCTACAGGTCACAACCACCCCGCTCAGCAGAAAAGATTAATCCCATTCCTCAGGGGAAAACCAAGGCTCAGGGAGGTTTGGGACATGAACCCAGTTGTGTCTCCAAAGCCTGGGTCTGCCCTGCTCCCCCTGTGCTGTAGCTGGGGTGGAGTGACCAGGGCCCCCAGGAGGGCAGTGGGGGGAGCCTGAGGGTCTGCAAGCTCAGTTAGGCCACCAAAGGTTGCAAAAGAGCAAATCTGGGTGGGGCCACGACACAGCAGCCAGCATTTACCAGGGCTGAGAACACCGACGGGGGCCACCCAGGCCCGGTGACATCTGTCCAAGCCGAAAGCATGTGAAACCGGTCTCCGTGGTTGGCATGAAGGACCCCAAGACAGGTCCAGCGGCACCCCCTCCTTCTGGGAAGGTCGGGCTTCAGTCAGAGTCAGTGAAGGCAAAGTCACCCCCAACTTGGGGAGGGGAGGAGGTCAGGCTGCCTCTGGAGGGGACTCCACACCCCATTAGAAATTCTAACCTAGCTCAAGTCCACCTGCTCTAGAGGCCAGCTCCATGGAGGGAAGGGACGGACCAGCAAGGGTGAGGGGCCTCCCGTTCTAAGCTGTCCCCAGTGCTCTGCCAAGGGCGGACCTCTAGGAATCTGAAGCCAATGCCAAAGCCCAGGGTGTTGAAAGAAGCCACCTACTGTATGAGTCCACATGCAGGAAGAGTCTGGAAAGACAAATCCAGGGAGACAGAACATCAACGAGGGACCGGGGAGGGGCTGTGAGGCCTAGTGGCTTGGGGGTTTGTTTGGAGGGGGCGGTGATGAAATATTCTGGCATTAGGTAGTGATGATGGCTGCCCCACATTGTGGATATACTCAAAACCACTGACCGTGCACCTTAAAATGGTTAAAGTGGTGAATTTTATGTTATGAGAATCTCATCTCGATTTTTTTTTTTTTTTAAGCCCAGGGCGAGGACTGTCTCTGGCCACCTCCCAACCCCAATCCTCCTCGAGGAAGGGGTGTCTGCCTTCAAAAGTGCCGCCAGGCAATCCAGAGCACACTTGCGGGAGCCCTCAAGACCCTGTGAGGAGATTGACGCACACCGAGGAAGCCCAGAGCTAGGAGGCAGCCCTGGAGCCAGAGGCCTGGGTTTGGATTTCTCCTCTGCCATTTCCTGGCTGTGTGACCCGGGGTTTGTCACTTTCTCAGAGCCTGGCCTTTAAAGGGAGGTCAACACGCCTGGCCAGAGCCAAGTTTCTAGGAAACACTCTGTAATTCCATCATTCATTTATCTTTTTTCCATTCTGGAACTTCTATTCCCCCATGGCGCCCCCCACAGCCTGAGGGTGAATGTCTGTGGGGTGCTCTGAGCTCAGAAAGGCACTCTACAAAGCCCTGCGAGGCACTCCTGGGGAAAAAAAAAAAAAAAAAAAAAACACTTTCTTTGGGGGTCTGGGCGGGTTTCCCTCTGGAACCGGGACAGAGGCACGTGCAGCGAGCCGAGGGGCGCCAAGACGCCATCTCAGCTCTATGTGGGATCCAGGTGGCTTAGAAATAAAACCCTGGCTGGCTCGATTCCTTATCATGGAATTTCACTTTCATCAGGGAAAAGGAAATAAGCAATGAATACATCTATCATCTCATTTAAGCCCAGCAGCTCTCCTGTGCGGTCCGTAACATGACCTCGCTCTCACAAAGGAGGAAACTGAGGCTGGGTGCCCAGGACCAGCGGCTCCGGGCGGTCAGAATCTCACTCGACGCACCCCGTACAAAGAGGTACCCAAAAAGTCCAAAAATAAGACTCTGAAAATGTTTCTTATGCTCCAAACGGGTGTAGGGTAATTTTCAACGCACGCCCCCCCAGGGGGGGTCTGTAACCTGTGCCCCTTCTGGAGGGGCCCCGCAGATGTTCTGCTCCACTCCACACATGCGCACTTCCCCAGCGAACACGCCCACACCGAGCGGCGTGCAGACACACAAAAAAAATGCGCCTGGAAAAGCCCCAGCCCGATTCTGAGGGGAATGCGAGCCTTTCCCAGCACTGACTCCTCGGCGTCCCCTCCCACACTGGGAGGGTTACAGACTCCCAGCCAGCGACAGGAGCTCTGGGATACACTGTGCAGATGTATATTTTTCTCCCTACCGGTGCCTTTCAATTGATACATTTTTTAAGCCAAGAACTCCTACTGATAGTGCAAAAATGAGTCATAGATCCGGGAGGGCGACAGACAGACAGGGAGCAAGCGCCTGTGAGCGAGGGCCACTGGCAAGGAAACCTGACAGTCCCCGCGCCCCCTCCCCCCATGCCAAGACATTAATTCTCACAAGTCGGAGAAAATTACTATGCATGAATGCAAAAAGCATGATCAGGAGTAATTAACATGGCTTCATATGCAAATTTTATTAATGCAGAAGTACAAAGTCATTATGCAAATGAAACTTACGTCAACTCTCTTGACAAATATTCATCGCTGAGGCTCAAGTTTCTCCCTCTTTATTTATTTATTTAATTTTTGCTCTTCCCCCCCTTTTTTTTTTCCTGGGTCTTTTTTTTTTTTTTTTTTTTTTTTTAGGGGCGCAGGTACTGCTGGTGGCCGCTTCGGCAGCAGCAAGGCACAAGGACTGTTTGACAAGTTTGCAAAGTTGTTTTTCAACCAGAGAAATGTATTCTTGCATTGTTGATATATATATACATGGGGGGGGGCTGTTGGCAGGTACAAGGCAGCTCATAGGAGAAGGGAAAAAATAAAAAAATAAAAAGCTCTGGGCAGCCGGCAGCCAATCAAAACGCCAGAGCCTGTAATGAGGGCGATTGATGGCTCTTTGGCTTTTACTGCAGGGTAATGAGGAGGGGGAAAAATATGAATATTCATGAGACTGTGCTCCTGCCTTTGATGATTAAAGAAATTTTTAATATTCAAATAAGCGCTTGCCAAGTGATTAACAAAGAACATGCACGCAGAAATATGGAAATGCGAGCAGGGAAAGATTTGAGAGACGAACAGACTGCAGGAAAGGCAGCCCCAAATTTCATAAACAAGATAGGCAGATAACCCAATTCGCACGCGGGCAAATAAAAACATTTCTTTCGGATCGCTTAAATATTTTGCCAGCTACTTTGTCTTAAGGATGATAAAAATGCTATGTAGTAAGGGGGTGGGGGAGGGAGAGAAAAATCACATGAAGTCAAAGGCACACTAGATTACATTTAAGATATCATTATCTGATCCAGCCCCCTACCACCCCCACCACCCCCACCCCCAACCCCGACGGGAAACCGGACTCTTTTCCGGCTTGCGAGACAGAGAAGATGGAGGGAAGCCAGCTCAGACTTGAAAAGCCAAGGCCGCCTGTTTGGGGCCCCGCGTGGCTGTCAAGGGCCTGAGGTCCCCACGTCACAGCACGAGGTCATTCGTTGCTTCTGGGCGGGTCCAGAAGCCCAAAGACTTGGACAGTGACCACTAGAGGGGTGGGGCTGTGATTCTTGGGGTCCCCCCAATCTGGAGAGTTCAGCGCCGCCTCTGGACTCAGACCCTGACCCTGGTCAAAACACATAAAGAAGGTGGTGGGGGGGGGGGAGGGGGAAAGGGCGTGCACGTGGGGAAGTTGAAAGGACTCGGACGTCAGCATGGGGCCTAGCCTGGCCACCTCAGGGCCAACCACAAGGGGACCAACTGCCGCCGAGGGCAACGGCCTCCACCGGCTGCAGGCTCCATGAGCTATCTGCTAGGGCCGCAGGCTCATATTTTAACAGCTCCACCATGGGTCACATGCAAGCGCATAATAACGGTATTAGCTGGTAAAATGATCCTGCAGTTAAAATACATCTAATTAGCAGCGATGACATCCATTTTTGGCAATTTCCTATTTGAAAGAAGCGGACTGCCACCTTAAATGAGACAGGCGTAGGTACTCACCCGACAGGACCTAGCCCTCCCATCATTTGTCCGCTCTCTCTTTAGGCGGGGAGGGGCTTAGGGGCGGGGGTGTGGCCGAGACGGCAGGAACCGAGAAGGATTCTAAGGCGCTTTCTTTGTTACTCAGTTTCAGACCCACTGGGTCTCGGGAGTGGGTGCTCGCAAAATAAATTCCTTCACTCCACAGGTATTATTTCATGTCTCTTTCTTAGTTTTTAATTGCCAAGGTCTGGGAAACAGCAAAAACTGGAACTTTTCATTTCATTATAAAATATATATAATAATAAAACAAAGCAGAAAGGGAGCCCAAGCATTTAAGTAGGTCACCTGCAAGCCCGGGATGGGTCCCCAAGCAGGCCCAGAGGGTGCACGGTGTGCCTCATGGCTCAGCTCACGCGCCAGAGTGTTTGGGGGACCAAGAAGTTCTCTGCGGGGAGCTGGGGTTCCCCAAGTCCACTTCCCACTTCTGAATTCTCCATCTAAGTCAGGCAAGTTGGGGTGCCCATCACGGGTCTCCAAGTCCCTGGCTGCCATGGGTTTGAGTATGGGGGTGCACATGTAAGTGTCCTTTGAAAGAGGAGCAACGAGAGGGGAAATGGAGTCTCACAGCGTCTGCCCTGCAGGGCTTCACGCCTTCCCTCCGCGTCATCACATGGGCGATACAAAAACAGCTCAAATCCATGTTCAGCCTTCGCGGGGGCTGCCTGCTGAAAACAGCAGCCCTTTCGGCGGCGGGGAGGGTGGGGGTTCCGATGCAGGCGAAAGACCCCCGTGGCCTTCCCTCGCTGCCTGGGCCTGGCTGGGGGCAGCAGACAGGGGCCCCCAAGAACGTCTCTGGGCTTGAGGCCGGCTCTTCTGCCACTGCCCCAGTGACCAACCAGAGACCCTATGTGCCACCCACAGCCCTGTGAGGATACCAGGCATCTACCCATGCCCACCTCCTAGAGTGGCCTGGCCACCGAGAGGTGGCACGAAGCACACCCCTCCCGCCACCTTGGGCCAGGCCGCCTTCCTCTGGGCGCCTCCTCCCGCGGACTCTGATCTGTCAGTGGTGAGTCACCCGCCGCTTCAACTATTTTTTCCCTGGCGTGCTGCACATTTAATGTACCCCAGAAAAGGGAGAGGCGAGGCCCAGGAACAATCACATCCTCAACAATACCCCCAAAGCCTGTCTTCCTCCTTCCGCCAGCGCGGAGAAGGAACCCGGCTCCCCAGCAGCTGCGTCTTGCAAGCAGAAGCAGCCTGCGCGCAGGCGCGCCAGGTCCCAAAGCGCCCACGTCGGTGGCCGCCAGCCCCAACTTCCCCGGACGCGAGCCGCTGAGCTGATCCCAGCAGCAGGTCCCCGTCCTGCCCGCGGAGCCGAGGGCCAATGAGGTCACCTCAAAAATCCCAGACCTTTGCGGCCCTCCGGAAAAGCCAGTGAGGTAGCAGAGGGCGTTTCAGGCCCTGCTGGAGGGGGGGGATGGGCGTGTGGGAAGCACGAGCCAGGCCTGTTCAGGGGGAGGCGGACGGAGCTGACCAAGTGCTGGGGTTGACCATCACCGCCGGGAAGTGGGCGTCTGCAGGGAAAAAACATGAAGCCTGGACCCTCGTCTTGTGCTCCACTCGGGGAAGTCCCCGACCTGCTGGAATGCAAATAAACAGAACCACTCGTGCTGCAGCCTGGTGCTGAGGCCTACGCACCCTGGCTTTGGGACACACACAGAAAAACAGATGAGTCCTCTGGGGTGACCTTGGCAGGCAGGGGCCACCAAATCAGGGCCCACCGTCCTGGAATGCAAAGGCCTGGGGACAACAGAAGGTGAAACCATGTGGTTCACCAGCTAGAAAAATGTGTGTGCACATCTATTACACAGAGATTGTATAAATATGCAAACACACACACACACACACACACACACACACACACACTCTCTCATATATCAGCAACGTGGACGTGCTACAAGGTCTGCATGCATCCCCCGGCATCCACAGAGGCAGAGGACACACGAGAGGCAACAGATCCTCTGAATCTCACCAGCACAAACAGCCGGCTGACACCTAGCCCGGAATGGCCCCTTTTTCCGATTCGGGCTTTCTGACCTGCTTCGATCTCTAGCAGTTTCTGCTACGACAACTTAGCTGAGCTCCTCCGTTAATTTTCTCTCAGGTTGCATCAGGACCCACAAAGCTTATACTGCATTTATCTTCACAACGCTCCCCACGACTCAGCTCCGGCTGAAAAATTTAGTCTATAAACCAAAGTAAAAAGCTGGACACATGGTGTAGGTTCGAGGTGTGAAGAATTTGGGATGTGGGGTTAGGCCCCTGCAGCCTTTTTCCAAACGGAACTTAGTGGCCAGACTCCAACGACTAGCTTGGCCAGGCATCCCTTAGACATGTCCCCATTTCCCCATAGTTTGGGTGGGGGACCATTGCCAAGAGAGAAGTCACATGTCACACGAGGGAAATAAACCAGGAGACGATCTTCACCTCATGACACATTTTTCTTTCCTGTCAGCATCCACTGGGCCTGACATCTGAGGAATGACCCGGAAACGCTGACTCCTGACACTTGTTAAAAATCGGGGTCTCTCCAGAACATGTTTAAAAACTGGTGCATTCAGGAAGCTGTCGTGATTCGCAGGTGCCACAGGCACCAAGCCCGCTTTGGCTCGGCTGCCGTGCGCGGCGACCACGGCAGAGTACAGAGGGGGAGGAAATGTGAACTTGGAGAATCCCGGAGAATTAAGAATGAAAATAACGCAGCCCGACCCAAAAAAAAAAAAAGAAAAGAAAAAAAAGAAAAAATCAAGAAAACGGAGTGCCCAGGAAGGAGGTGGTTGCGATGACTCAAGCGGGGAGCAGCCAGGAAGAGGGGCGACAGTTCCAGGCGCAGATGGAGCTGGGGATCTGAGAAATGTCAGCGTCACCACCGCTGAAGATCAGACCAGAGAGCTGTACCTGGGCAGCAAAGGAATGTGTAGCCACGAAGGCTCCTCGTCTTAGGTGGACCAGTTTTAACTTGGTTGGAAGAAAGAAAAAAAAAAAAAAAGTCAAATGGTAGAAAAGGGGATTCTGCTATAGTTTAAATGCACGATTTTGTTTTTTGTTGCATTTATTAGTTATAAGTAATTGGTCTCTACCACTGTAATAAAAAAAAAATCCAACTCTCTCCTGGATTTTATTGTTGGGTCTTTCCCCCTTTTCGTTTTACCTTTTACTAATGGACGTATAGAATATTGAGGTTCGATGCCTTGCATCACGTAAGAACAAAATCTTTCTGTGGCCTATTTATGTTTCAAAGCCAAGTCTGAAATGTCACTGACTCAAGCGTTGAAACGGCCTGTAATTACTTCCAACAAAGTAGTCCCTTCGACTGAGTTTTCTGTATGTAGATGGCATTTACTGTACATATTGTGAGACCTTGTTTCAGCACAGGTAGCATTTGACAACTAAAATCACAGATTTTCTTCTAAGGGAGCAGTTTGATGGCCACCTTCTTGCTTTTTTTTTTTTTGACGCGAAATCCCATTTTCGTCTCCTGATGCACACTGACAGTGACGTACGGTGTGTGCACGACAAAATTTGTAAAAATTAACACTTCGCGGGGTTCATTTAATAAAGACCGTCAGCACGTTAACTAACACTGGTGACGATGCTCCTTGCAACTCGACCCAGCCACGTGCCCGATGCCACCGCCGCAGACAGAGGTTACGTTCAGCTGAGGTTCACGCCGCGATTAATGTAATTACAGGAACCGTAGCGTAATCCTCGTTGGGACCAGCATGTCTGCTGCGGAGTATTCCCGTTAGAAACGGGGGGGTGGAAATCATAGCATGCGGACTTTGATGTTGCTGTGATTTTTTTTTTCCCTTGGCTGTCTTTGTAACAGAGCTGATGTGCTGGACCTCACGGAATTCCCTCCAGAAGCCCAGGTAAATCAGGCCTCGCCTCCCAGCAGCGGCGCCCAGCCTTTATTTGCCATTTATTTGTTTTTGAAACTGTTTTTTTGGGTTTTGTTTTTATTTTTTTTTTAAACCTGCAGCCTATATCGGGCTGTACTTCTCTGCCCAACCAATAAGGACTTTCAGACACCTCAAAACAACGTGGTGGATAAAAAAGCTCAGAGGAAGGGAGGCCTCCTTGGCTGTTTTTCATATAAACAATAAGAGTGTCACTGGGGTCCCCACAAATTCCAAACCCCAGCTGGGACCAGAATCCAACTGGAAGCTCAGAGGAAGAACGCAACAAGCAGTTCCCAGGAGGGCTCAGAAAGAAACAGGCACAAAACCAACCAGAAATAAGGAAAAAAGTCATTGCACCACATCGTCCAAAATGGCAGAGAAAACTGAGTCTCGGGGCCGAGAGGAAGGGAACCTGACTCAGCCCTGGATCCCGAAGCAGCTTCTCCTGACATGCCGGCTGCCTCCTGCCCTCGGAGCTGCTACGTACCAACAGAAGCGAGACCTGTCTCTAAACTCGCCGCAGGCCACGGTGCCTTGGAGGTGACTGGGTGGGCTTTTTTTTTTTTTTTTCTACCTTCAATGCATTTTCGTGCCCTTTTCTACATCCTCATTTCTTTGGGGGGTGAGAGGGGGAACAACATCAGTGTCACTGAAAAAACGTCACTCTGTTTTGCAAAATCCAGCAGCTTCCTTGGCAATGAGAGAAGCTGGCTGGCATTATCCCCTCGTTTGACAAAACTACTATTTCTGGGCATGTGCTCAAAAACAGGTAGGAAGCAAATGCTGAGAAATAAGGAAGTAAAAACAGCCAACAGATTCTTCACTACCAAGAACACGAAGCGTAAACATGATGCATTTAGCTGTGTTTAACGGGTCTGTCCTCCCCGCATCGACGAGCCCACTCGGGGAAAGGGAAAGGTGGGGAGGAGGAGGCAGGAAAGAGGGAGCAGCGAGGACCGCGGGCACCAAGGGGAGAGGCTGCGGCTCCTTCTGAGGACTTCCTGCGCGGCTCCGTTCAGTGTTAGGAGCACGAGAATCTTCTGCCCCCAAATACATGCATGTGTCAAAAGGAGGCTGCACTAATCTGCTGGTTAATTAACGAGCTGCCACTAAGAGAAGATGCAAGACCCAGCTCATACAAACAATATTTACATGGGCGTGACGCGATCCTGTCGCCCACTTCCCTTCCTTTTTGGCAAACCACGTGGGCTGGGTGCGGGGACGGCCTGGAGGCCCCTCAGGTGGGGGGTCCGAGCTTCCAAGGCCAGACGTGGGGAGAGGGGGAACTACCTACCTCTCCCCTCCCTGCCCACCCTTGCGTGGCCGCATGTAATGGGCTGAGATCTGTATTCAATTAAGGAACACCAGACAGCTGCTGACTTCAGGCCTGCGCGACGCAGGCGACCGGGGGGGGGGGGGATCTGCCATGCCCCCCACCCCACTCCAGCTCAATGCCAGGGAACAAGGGCCCCCTCAGGTCCCCTGTGGAGAAGGAGAAGGCGGAGTGCCACACACCCCCACCCCCACCCCAAAACTCAAGCCTGAGGACTTGGCCCTGCCAGGGCGAACCAACCAAAGCACAGAGAGCGAGCATCCGTATTTTCTAAGGACCGCAAGACTAGACCACAGGTTTTGGGCCCTGCCAGAGGTGATGCCTATTAAAACCCTAATTCAGGTCACTCAGCATTTGCTGCAAAAAAAAAAAAAACCCAAGCCTCTTCGAAAGAAAACAACAACAGAAAAGCAACATGGAGCCCCAGCGGGACGCTGGGGGCCTCCTATTCCCCAGCGAAGTCAGCTGTGCGCTCTGTGGGCATAAACGCCAATTTTCTGTTAGCTTCGCGAGGCCGCGGCCAAAGCGAAACAAGAATTTCCTCACCGGTCCACACGGAGCCCCTTCCTCACCTGCTCCCGGCAAGACTGCACACTTAAAGGCTGCCTGCTGTATACACTCGCCCACCCTGTATGCACCTCTCCCCTGCTGTATGCACTCCTCCCCGGCCTCAGTCTGCACTCTCTCACCCCAGGCTTCTCTCTCCAGAGCCAGACACCCGGATCAGGAAAGATACCTTTTCTGGTGTATTCGGAGCAAGGGCAACAGCAAACCTACTCTGTAATTAAGGGTTCTGAATCACATGACAGTCCCCAAACAAGGAGCTGGCGGCGGGGGAGGGGGGGGATAATCCCCTAAAATGAATGGGAATGGGAGAGAAGCTTTCCTTATTGGTATTAGGTTACTAAACTGAAAAATTCGTGTCCTTCCCCCCATTGTACTCCCCCCTAAAGCCCCTAACTTCCCCCCTTGCGTTGAACACCACACGCTACCCCCGAGCAGCTATGGGATGCTTGGCCCTTCTGCAAAGTAGTCACCCTGCCCCGAGGACTTGACAACGGCAGTCTCCTCCTTTATGGTATCTTTGAAATCAGCAACCACTTCGCTCCTAGGGAAGGGTTTGTTTTCCTATCTGGAAGGCGGCAGGAGCGTAAACAAGTGGACATCCCCATTTGATAGATGAAGAAACTACGAGATGAACTGGTTTGCCCTGGCCGGCTAGGAGCACACGTATCTGAGGCTGCGCGGTGCATACCCACATCTCGAGTCCAGTGCTTCCACACGGAGTTGGCCCCTCGTGCTCCAACAACAACAACTGCGGATCGAAAGTCTAACCAGGGCTCGGGTGCTGCTCTGGGAGGCCACGCTTCTAGAAAATCCTCCAAGAACATCCAATAAAATCGAGGGTGCTTAACGGCACCTCTGAAGGAGACCTCCCTGGGAGCCCTCTCACGACCAGTTCCACTGGTATTTATTTCGAGGTGATCCAGCTGACGAAATCCCCCCATCCCAAGCAAATCTCCCACACATAGCTCCTGAACAAAGCAAGGCACGTCACCTGTGCCCTGCAGGCTCGGCAGGGCTCAGAACAACACGTGGCGAGGCAGCCCACCCTGCCACGTGGACACAGAGGTGCGTGTCTCCGAAGGAACAAGAACACTCTGGGGGGGGGCGGGGGGGGGAGGCTGCAGGCTGTCATCAAAGAAGGCTCTGAATGAGAACCTTCCACCACTCGGCCCTGTCTTAACCTAAAACTAGAGGGAAGAAAAAAAAGAAAAACTGCAAGTAATTACTATCACCGTTGAATCGTCAGAATAAAGAAGACAGAACTTGCTCCTCCTCCGTGGAATAGCCATTAAGTCAGCCAACCACAGTTAACCTGTCTTTCAAGCAAAGAACATGAATAGTCACCCCCCCCCTCACACCTTGTTTTCCGAAAATCCTAAAATGTACATCCTTCTAAGGAACTGCAGAGACCTAGGACTCGTCCCCGCGAACACACACACGTAACTAGCATTTCATCTTGCTTTTTGTAAAGGAATCCGGTAACATAAATATTAATCAAACACAGGAATCTGCCTTTTCAGTCTTGGACCATTATGAGTGCTGGATTGTAATCTTTACCCATATTTACAGATATTCAAAGGCAGATTCTATCTTGTTAGAGCTATTCTAAATGGACGTCTGAGGAATCGCCCAGCAAGTTCAGGCAGATAGGAAAACCCTCCGGCCCAGGGCTGCCAGCAGCTCTGAGTTCCCAAGTGTTGAATTTGTTACCTTGTCCACAGGCCTTTCAAAAAGTAAATTGACAAATACCTTCAGATTCCTCCAACACAAAAGCTAGCTGCTCAAAGTTCGGGTTGACAAAATCAGAATTTTTTTTTTTTTTAAGGTCAACTCTTACTCAAAATGCCATGGAGCTACCCTAGCCTTTGAAAGCAGAGAAAACACAGTATTGTTATGATTTGGGTCAGGCCAAATCGTATATGTATGTATGTATGTATGTATGTACACATTTTTTTAATTACCTTGACTCTTGTTACAGCAAATTTCTGAATAATGGAAAATAGACATGGTTCTAATTCTAGACTAGAAAAGCTGTCACAGCGAAGGTACAGTTTTAATCTTCTATAGCCAAACAGCATACATTTTTATTTTCAGAGTAACAGCTTTGGGGAAATGTTTGAACATTTCCTTCAGAGCTTTGTGGTAAATACATCGGGCGGCCAATCACTGCTTGTCTGGGGCTTTAAGGGCCTGCTGGAGTGCTTTAAACAATCGGAGGCCAATTTTTAAGAAGCAAAAATAGAGACTCTTAGCAAGGTGACCGTTTGCATACAAATTCTCTTGCAAGGGGGTTCTGGAAAAGTCGGGCTGGGGGAAGGACCTCCGGTAATTCCTGTAATTCCACGAGGCTTTGTGTCCTGCCCTGGTGCAGGGGTCCAGTCTCACACAACTGGGAAGACACTTGTGTTCTTGAGCGTTTTAAAATCTCAGCCCCAGGAATTCCCTTCCAGAAAAGCAGGCTCCCTCTCCTGCCGATCGGGATGGGGGAGAGGACTCCAAAGAAAACCCATTATGGACAGGGCTGTTTGCCCTGGACAGACACAAAACGCACGAGGAAACTCTGAGGCTCCTGCCAATCGGGCCTCACCTGGATCCAGGGCACTGCGGGTGTCTGTCGGGCCGACGTGGGCTGGGGAGGGCAGCAGGCCGAGAGAGGATTTCCCCGGCGCCCCCAGGACCCAGGACCCCCCGGCAAGGATGCCCGCCCCTCCGCACGACGGTTTCGGGGAGAGGGGCCCTGGCAGCGTTTTCCAGTGTCCTGAAATGCAGGCCTGGGAAGGTCACTAGACCAGCGCGGGGCCCGGCGGCCGGGGAGGAGGCAGCGAGTGGAGGAGGGGCGGCCCCTCGTGCACAAAGCGGCCCCAGGACGGCGGGCTCCCCGCCCTTGACCTTGGGTCTCCGCCTCCATCCATCTCCGCGCGCTGCTGGGGAAGGGGGCTGGCCCAGGGCCAGGGGCGAGCTCCGCAGGCTGCAGCAGGGCGGGGGGCCAACAGGGGCTGCCAGGGGGCGGGGCGGAGGGAGGCTCCGGGGAAAAGACTCCAGGGCAGCAGGGTGCTCCCAAGAAAACTGCATTCCAACTCCCCCCCAAGCCTCTTCCTCGGGAGCCCGGTCCTAGGGCAGCTCCGATTCACTGCACACCTCCCGCCCCCTAAGCAAAAGTTGCACGAACGCACGAAGGAAGCCCCCTCCCCTCGGCCAACCCTACGACTCGCCGGCCTCCAGCCTTCCTCGGACCTGGGCCGAGAGGGGAGGGGAGCTGTCACAGGAGGAAGAAAGCGCGCCTTCCAGCGAGGCCAGACGCGGGCAGGGTCAGCTGCGCCTCCGCCCGCCCCTCGCCGCCCCACTCGGGCAGCTGGCCCATTAAGCCCCCGAATTATGTATGCATGGGCCTGGAGCCCCCTCGGCCCTCCCGCCCCAGGAAGACACAATCAATGTGCGCGGCGGGCCGGGCAAGGAAAGCAAGAAGGCAGTGGCTGATGGTGGCAGAGCCGCGCGCCCAGGGCGCAGACTGGAGAGGCCGCAGGCCGCCGGCGAGTCGGCGAGGCCTGCGCGCCCAAAGACCGGGGAGCAGCGGCTCGGAACCCCTCGTGGGCCCAGGCCGGCCGGAGAGCCGCACGGACCGCGGGGAAGGCCCCGGGAGCGATCACGAAGTTGCCGGTGTCCACTGGTTTGCCGTGAGAGGTCCCCGAGGTGCGGACCGTCCCCCCACCCGCACTCCCACCTGAGCTCTGTTCATCCCGCCTTGGAAAAAGCCATTGTGTGCCTGGACTTGGCAGTGAAGGTCGACTGATGGACCCCAACCTTGGAGGCCCCTAGGGGGCGGGGTCTGAAGGCCCTTCCCCTCCTCCCCCGCCCCTCCCCCCTCCCCCGCCAGCTGAGAGGAAGGAGCACTATCCCAGTCCCATCCTGCAGGGGAGGGGACGATTTGCAGGAGGTGGTCACGGTGGGGGCGGGGCGAGTGAGGAGAGGGCGCCTTGCAGGGGGGAGGGGTCTCTGGAGATCCCGAAAGGGGCAAGGCGAGGGGCAAGTCGCACCCGTCGGGGCACATGGGAAATTGCTTTTGTGGTGAAGCAGGTGGCGCCTGGTTTCCTTGGAGCAGAAGAGGTTCAGTCTCAGCGTTAGAAGGATTTCGACGTCCATCTCCCCACCCCCAAAGTCTTAGAACGCTCCAAGGGCCGTGGCCCCAAAGCGCTGGGCAACCTCGGAGTCTCGGGTCCCCACAGCACATGGTTTTCAGTGTCCCGACCACCACCCCTGGATGGCTGGAACTGACTTGCTGTCTTGGGCCAATTTGTTTCTGGAAATGAGTCCCCTCTCTTTCCCCTTTTCTCCAAAGCAAAGGCCAGGTCAGGAAAATTACAGACTTCTTTTTCCCAGCGAACATAGTCGCCTCCTTCGCGGGGAAAGTTTTACAAGCCAATGATGTCAGCGACGCAGGAAGAAGACCACACTGTTTAGGTTTCTTAATTGGCTGGCTTTGAACTCTCGGTGGGAGAGCGAAAGGATCCGCTCCACTGCCTTGGAGAACTCAGCTTTGCGGGGTCTGCCAACCTCAGCTGATCTAGCCAGTTGCTGGGATGGGAAAGGGGTCACCAAAGGTTGGCCCTGTGTCTCCTTAAGGGAGAGGGAAAACCTAGATGGTGGCCATCACACGGAGCCCAGGGCAGGCAGTCTCCCTCCCCCAGCCCCAAGGGAGGACCTCTAGAACCCCATTTGGGCGCTACACCCTCCAGATGCCGTGCTCTGCGGGGAAAACGCCTTTGAAACAAAGCCAGTGCTTTCTCCGCTGCCCTCAAGGGAGCCCTTTGCCACCTGAAGTCAGGAGAGCGGCACTGTGTTTTCTGGATACTGCCGGGCTGGACAGCTGGCCTCACCCGTGCTCCATCACAGGCCAGGCACTGGGGCTGCCGGCCAAGGTGCTCTGCGCATTGTGGGTTCATCCCGGGTGGGTGCTGACCCACACACCTGTTTGTACCTTTGAGCCTGGTTTTACCTGCCTGAATCTAAGGCTACGTCCACACCCATAACCTGAAGGCCCTGGCAGCTGCCCAGGGACTCAGCCCCAGGGGGTCGACAGCCCTGATCAAACATTTTCTGGGCTTAGAGAACCAGCTGGCTGAAGTGGGCTGGGCGGCCCACCCTGCCCCTGGAAGCCCATCAGAATAGCTGCCTCTGTCCACACGGGGAGAGGGGGTTCTGACTTCTCACTTCCAACCAAAGGCTATGTTGTTGCTACTTTTCCACAGAGAGAGCAGCAGCGGGCAGTGTCTCCCCCAGACCTGTCTTCCTCCCTCGGGGGTCCCCCTCTCACACCCATCCCCCGCCCCCAGCACAGACTCCTCCTTCCGGAGCCACGCGCCCCCTTCCACACCAAAACCCGAAGACCAGTAGGAGGGCCTAAAAAAATAACATGGAGCCTAGAGGCCTCGCCTCTCTCCAGAGAGATCTCCAGCCCGTGGGGCCAGCTGGGAGGCCTCCAAGTTCTGATCACACCTGCCATCCGGAGTTCCTCCCTGGCCTCCATCAAGGAGGGCAGACCCTCACACCCCCTTAGGTCGCTGGCTGCCACCTAGCACCTAGGCCCCAGGGGTCCAGATTTTGTGGGGCCTGGAGTTTGTACAATTTTTTTTGGGGGGGGTCTCCTCACAACAGCAAAAAATACCGAACCACGTCAAAAGCATTAGGGACAGTGCCTGGAAAATGCCTGGACACACGAGGAGCCCTGCCCCTCGATTCCACCAACTTCACAGTCAGTGCACCAAATCCTTCCAGGAGAATCTTCACAGCCTGGAGCAGGAAGAGACCCTGTTGATCCTTTGGTCTTAATAGTTTTCATTTCTCCTAAGAACACTTAACTTCCCAGGCACGACATGTCGAACACAAGTTGGGGGAGGCTGCTGGGTGGGAAGGGGGGGCCTGAGCCTCCACCCCTCTGCCAGGCCCTCGTAGCTGTTGGAAACCACTGGTAACACCTTCTCACACTGCAGCTCAGGGAGCTCACGCCCAGAGACAGGGAGGTCTGCTCAAGGTCACAGAGCGTGTCAGCCACGCCCAGTCTTGGGCCAGAGTCTCCCGTGCCTGCCCCTCCGCACTGTGCACCCACGACGCCCACCTGAGCGGGAGCCCGCTCCTAACCCGATGGGCTCTGCACAGACGGCAGGTGGCATGAAACCCACAGGCGCGTGGGACCGGCGGAGGCTCGCCGTCCTCGTCCCCGAGTCCTATCCCAGTGCTTCGCCCTCGGCCTGGAAACCACTCACTGCCTGGCTGGGAGCAGAAGGCACCTGTGGCAGCCACAGGTAAAGACGCACACCACCCC
Organism: Eonycteris spelaea; assembly: GCA_003508835.1. Classification (NCBI taxonomy): domain Eukaryota; kingdom Metazoa; phylum Chordata; class Mammalia; order Chiroptera; family Pteropodidae; genus Eonycteris; species Eonycteris spelaea. The sequence continues at coordinate 1,950,400 of PUFA01000009.1, read as the reverse complement.
CACACAGGGCCTGTTCCCTGGAGACGACCCGGTGAAGAGCCAGAGCCACCTGTGACGCTCGCGGGCCGGGTTGCGAGCCCGGTTCTAGGAACGACCGTTCGGCTGACTCCCAGGGTAAGTGTGCCAGGTGCTTAGCCTCCCCGTGACTCTATTTCCCCATCTATAAGTGAAAGTACTATCTGATTTACCGCCCTCGTGGGGCGGAGACAGAGGCCGGGAACCAGGATGTAACATGGCCAGGCAGCACCGCCTCGCCGCAGAGAAGCAGGCGACTGTGGAGCTGACCCCCTGGGCCCCTGTTCACCGGCTGTGTGACCTTGGGCAAGTGACTTAACATCTCTGTGCTTCAGTTTCCTCTTCTGAAAAGAGGGGTTGATGCCATCACCTACCTCAGCAAGATTACATCTGTTCATGTTTGTAAAGTCCTTCGACCAGTGACTGGCACATAATAAGCTCTAATGAGTACGTGTTGAATCAAAAATCCAAATACGAAAAACTCGATCTCTCTGTTTCCTCGCTGAAAAGATGACCCAGAGGGCACAGCGGTGACAACCAGGCTGCCTTATTTACAGGGCTCGCTGACATGGAGCCCGCACCTAACAGACGCTGGCACGGGTGGCAATGCATTAGTCAGGCATAAAAATCAGCAAAAAAAAAAAAAAGCTGTCAAATGCCCAATAAAAAAACTTAAGTCAACTGCTAACTATTTACTGTCAAATAAAAACCCTATAATAATAACAGCAAGTGAGTCGGACTCCGGGCAAGGCCCAGGTGGCTTTCTCTCACTCTCTTCCCTCACGTCCTTTCCTCTTTCCTGACCTGGCAGTAAGGAAGCCACCTTCGTAAATCACAGATCATGAGGCCCCAGACCTAAAAAAGAAAAAGAACAAACTACCCTTCAGCTGACCAGTATTTTCGTCTCCGTTTTCATTCAATAAAAGCTTTCCACGACAACTCCGTGTCACGGCCACGGCGGCCACCCTCTGCCGTCTGCACTGGTCACACAGGGCCTCCGGGAGGGAGGCCAGTGGGACAGGACTTTCTCACCCCCGTCTACAGGTGAGGAAACCAGGGCTCTGCACGGGGAAATGCTTTGTCTCAAGCCACAGGGCTGGGCAGCCTGCTGTGACGAAAGGTCACCTGTCCTGACTCAAGATAATTGGGGCCTGGACTCAGCCCTGCCAGGAACCAGCCCAGACACAAGCTCAGACACGTCCTTCCATAGGTAGGGATGGGAGGGTTGGTGACGGACATCCTTCCAGCGGGCCAGAAGGCCGGAACAGCCCTTCGTATCACGCTGGCGACCGTGGTTAACAACAGCTGACAATCCTCGGGGACCTCGTATGTGTACACATTGTCTAAATCAAACCTTGGAACAGGCTTCAAAGGTAAAGAAGGGGATCTCCATTTTACAGGGAACCAAGACTCGGAGAGTGGACGGTCATACAAGTCACTGGCACAACCAAAATTCCAGCCCAGGTCCGTCTGAACTCACAATTTTTTTGCTCTCCTTCCTGCCACTCACCAGACTGCAAGGTTGCTGGGGGCCCCAGGGCTCCTGACTGTATTGGCAAGGGTCACACCCGGGACCGGCTTCAAGGACCACCTCGGACGGGGTCTAGAGGTGAGCCTGCCTCCACTGGCTCAGCCGACCTTTCCCTAAAAGCCTCCATACCCTGTGTTTGTCCTAGGAAGCCAGGCAGACTCAGGTCCGACTCCCCATTGCTGTGTGACCTTGGGCAAGTCCCTTAACCTCTCTGAACCTCAATTTAAAAATAGGATTAGAAATACCTGTTTCAAAGTGGGGTTAGAGGTATCTATTTCAAAGTTGCTATTTCCAGATGAGATAAGCCAAGAAAAGCACCTAGCACAGTGTGGGTTACCAGGTGGGCTCCCTCGTGCCCATGACCCACCAGCCCTCCCCAAGCCCTGCAGTCAGCCCCACAGTGCCCACACCCAGCCTGGGCTCAGGCCCACGTCACTCAGATAGAACGCTCCACTCCTCCTTGGTGCAGAGAGAACTAATAATTAGCTGTCACGGTTTAATAAAAAAAAGATAATCCATGCCACACACACATGGATTTAACCAATCTTAATTTGGAGGGAAAATAACAACTCTAAATATATCAAATGCAAGTTTTTAAAGACAACCTGCAAGTGGTTTATCTGCAGTTTCCAGCACAAGCAAGTGATTTAGTTTCTCCCACTGCTGAAGCTAATATTCTTTTTCTCATATCTGTTTTATTTATTTTTTAAAGTCTGAAACGAACATTCTCAGAGCAGCATGTAAATCCTTTGGCTGATCAGAGGCCCCTTTTTCTCCAATGCATTTTGTCTTGCAACGGGTCACTGGGACCACAAACCAAACCCCCGTCTGTGCCCTCCCTGCGATGTGAACCACCTGCCCACAGGATGCGCCCGTGACCTTCAGGGTTCAGGGGGGATGCAGTAATAGGGGGAGACTTGTAGACCGGGCTAGGCCATTGTAGCAGGGAACTGCCTGCCACCTCCAGCCCAGGGGGGACCTGCCACCTCCTGTCACCCGCCGCCTGTCTCCTGCATTTCTCCAGAAATCTGACATTTGGGGTTCGGAGGGAGGAGGAAGAAAAGGCAAAGGCAAACCTATGACTGACAGCTGGTGGCTCATCCCTCCCATTATAGCTTCATTTGGTTTTGAAGAGGCGGTAACACGCAAGCCCGAATCACCTGTGATCAAGGGCCTACCCTCCGGTGGCTGTAAAATGGGAATTCTAAGAAAGAATCTGGAGGAATTGGCTCAGAGAGAGATCCCAGGTACGTTTTCAAGATTTCCGCTGAGAAAAGCAAGCGCCTTGCTCTGCCCGCTGGGGTCCTCCTGAGCGTGGCTCTGGAGAAGCCGCCGCTTTTCCGTCGTCTACCTGCCGCTGGACCACGTGCCAGGCAGGTGCTTTATTAACGCAACACTGCCAACAAGCAGGTGCAGACGTGGAAACTGAGGCCCAGGGAAGCGACGCCATTTGCCTGGGTGGCCACTAGAATTCCACCCCTGCCGCCCCCGAGACCCCGAGACCCCGAGACCCCGAGACCCCGAGCCAGGGTGACACGCCGTCGGAGCCTCGTCATACGACGGCAACGTGACCAAAGGCGGGGGCGGCAGGGTGGGGACGCCCACGACAGCGACGGGCATCCCGGCGCCCTTTCTGAGGGCAGGATTCTCAGAGCCCGCTGCAGCACCTGCAATCCCAGGAGCCTCCGTCTAACTCCAGGAACCGGCGGGCCGGGGGCGGGGGGGTGAGGTGCAGGGGTGCAGGGGTGCGGGGGAAGCAGAGGGCGGGGGAGGGCCCTCGAGTTCGCAGCTCGCACACCAACGCACCACTTACATGTCAGCTACTGCTAGGTGTGTTCCCAGATGAGGAAGCTGCAGGTCAGAAGGTCAAGTCCTGCTGCCCGAGGCTGGCAGGCAGCAGGGTGGCCCAGGCCTGGCCTGCACACAGTAGTACGCGGCCCCTCGATGCCGCCCACAAACCTCGAACAGCCCGAAGCCCCCTTTCCGCTCACCCCTCCTCAGGACGGCCACCCAGATAACAGCTCAGAGACCCTGTTCTTTGCAAACCCTGGAACCTGCCTGCCATCCCCTCCCAGGGCCTGCCACGCCCCTCTCCCCCTGGATGGGCCCGGAGCTCCCTCAGAGCACAGGGAGAGGCCACGGACGGGATCTGAAGAAACAAACAGAACCCTCATAAGGTGGGCAGACGTCAGAGGCAGACACCTGCCCCGAACCCGCACCTCCAGGCCAAGGCCCTCACCTCTGACCAACTCTCCCACTCTGTCCCCAGATGGGACACAAGCTCCACAGACCTCCTCCACTCACAGCAGACACTCAGGGAGCAGGGCCCGGGTCCGAGGCCACACACGTCGAGGGTAGGGACGCTCCCTGCCCACGGTCTGGCCAAGTTCCCCACGTGGGACAGAGCAGCAGCCCTGACAGCCACCTCCCACCACGCTCCCGCCCGGGCAGACGAAAGGCAGCAGATGCCCAGTGAATGAATGAATGCATGAATGAATGAATGAATGAGGGAATGCCCTTCAGGAGACAAAGCTTAGCAAACTTCCTCCTTCCACTCTCCTACTTCTTATTTATCATTTAAAAAAAAAAAAAAGGAATAGTAACTCCTTTCTTACCCATCTCCAGCATTACTGTTCCCCAAGGAAGGACCGACCCGGGGTCCAACCCCGCTGCGATTTCTGACAGAATTCCAGCTCGGTTCTCACGCCAGGGATGCCATTTAGGGCGGAAGGTCCCCCCCCCCCACCGCCCGCTCGTGTAAAGCCCACCCATTGCCTGAGCACCTGGCGGTGAGCGGGACGACACGCAGCCAGGGTCCAGGAAATGAGTGACCCTCACGGCCACCGCGGGCACGTCGCCTCGGACAGCCAAGCCAGAGGCGACGTCCCAAGAATCAACAGCCTCCAGCCCCGGGGACAACGGTGGGGCTTGGAAGGGCTGCAGCTGCCCCTTCCGGCCACGGCAGCCGGCGGAGGCCAGCGGCTCGGGCACAGCTGTGCGAGCCCCGGACGCCGGACCGGAAACACGCCTGCGAGTCCTCGCGCCCCTCTCACCACATAAAGACTCAATTATCTTCGAGCAGCTTGCTTTACACATGAATTGACACATTTATTTTACAATAAATAACGGAAAGTTATCTGTGTTTCCTTTACTGTTCATCTACACGGAGAAATAATAAACAGGGCTTGCCTGCAAAAATGCTACCACTGCAGTCCTCGGAATTCAATTAAGCTAAAATAATTAATGCTCCCACCGTATTAAATTACTTTATACATTTGAGCCACTGAAGTTTTCGTCTTTAATCTTTCCTTTTTATTAAATATATATTAAAAAAAAAAAAGTTGGTGCCAAAGTAGGAAGGGAAAAGGGGGAGGGGGCGGGGGGAGCGGGCGTGACGCGCTGTCGCACGGGGTGGGGTCCGCCACCGACGCGGTGTGGGGACAGTCGTGTGCCTTTGATTACAAGCACATTTTAACCGCTTTGAACAAACATCTCTCTTTAGACTTCTAAGGGATCGTTTCACATATTTCCTCGAGAATGGAGAAATCCATTCGTCCTGTTGCCGAAACAGAAAAGGCCAAGACTATCTTTCGTCGCACAGAAAATAAAAACACTGTGGGCTGCTGCAGTATCACAACCCAAAAAGAGGGGACGGGGCTGGGGGGGGCGGGGGTGGGGGGCGACAGAGCACCTTGGAGATTAACTTCGCCTTTTGCGAAATCACATTTAGTCGCTTTCGTAAACAAACCCACCCTCGAAGATCTGCAGCCTCTCTCAGGAAAAGGCCTTCCACGTGCAATGAGGATGCATACGGGGTTTTGCAGAAAGCCGCACACGAAGAGGGGCCCACGCCCAGCGGCAGGAGCCGCCCGCGAACGGTCTGTGTGCACTGGCTTGCACCGCCACTCAAAACAACCCCCGAGCGTCTGATGAAGGACGTCAGCCTGGGGACCCCGGCAACACGGACAGACAAAAGGGACCCGGCTCCCTTCTCGCCTGAGGGCTCGGGCCCTCACGGAGGAAGTGTCACTCGGATCTGCACGGAGGTCAGGAAGTGGGTTCGCATGACCGTGGACATGGCAGACATCTGTCTCGGAGCCCTTGACCCCGAGGAGGGTGACAGCCTTCGTGCTGGGACACACAGCAGCCGGCGAGGCCCGTGGGCCCGCCTCCCCAGCACACACCTCTGGCCTCTCCACAGCCCTGAGTGTTCATGACCCCATTTTACAGATGGGCAGAGTGAGGCCCAAGGTCACAGAGTAGCCAGGCTCACTGCATTACCCTGCAGGCTGCCTCCTGGGTGGGGGTCTCTGCCCACGCCCTCCACCCCATCCGTGGGGGCGGGAGCCCTGGGTACGGCAGGCTCATCCTCCAAGGAACATCCCAAGGCTGTTTCCCCAGCATCCCCACTAGCCTCCATGGCCAACACACGGTGGACATGGAGCCACGCATTTCCCGAGATAAAAGTCCCACTGGAGAAGCAGTTACAGAGCCTCTGCTCATCCCAGCCCCACGCCAGGCCGGCCAGTGCTATCAGCGCCTGCGGGCTGATGAGGAGGCTGAGGCTGGACCCTGCGTAGCATCTTGCCCAAAGTCAACCGTCAGGATTCGAACCCTCATCTGCACACACTCTAATGCCATCTAGCCGCAGGACAGGCTGCCACTTCTAGGGAGCGGGGGCCAGCCAGGCCCCTCCTTCCCCCCATAGGCTTCCTGGGCTCAGAAGTACTAACCGGAAGCAAACACTCAGGGTTGCCCAGAGCCTGGGCTCCCAGGAGGAGGAGGCGCTTGCAGACTGTGGCCTGGAGAGGGAGACTCGAAGCAGACCCGCTGTGGTGAGCACACCTGGCGGGAGGATGCGACCCCACACCTGTTCCTCAGGTGCTAAGAACAAGCCGTCCATGTGGCCGGCCAAGTGGGTGAGCCCAAGGGCAGGTCCGGCCTCCCCCAGGGGCACAGTGCTCCAGCGAGTGCTCATGAGTCCTTCCCCAGACCATGGGAACAGGCGGTGTCAGAAGGGGCCTCTGAGATCAGGGAGCCTAACCCCTCTTTTCACAGGTGGTAAACTGAGCCCAGAGAGAGCAGGGGAAGAAAATGAGCGCTCCCGTTCAGCAGAGCCTTCCGGGGCCGGCCCACGTGCGACCCTACAAGCTCATGACCCCAACGGAAGAGGTTGCTCTGGCTCCATCTCACAGAGCGGGACACTGACTCAGCCAAGTCGTGAAGAACAGATTCCAGCCCGAGACCACCTGGCTGCGAAGCCAGAGCTCAGCCGTGAACACCAGCAGCGTGAGGCCCAACCAGACTTCCAGGTCCCCAAGCTGTCCTCTCAGCCCGTGCACCAGGGCCCCCTCAGAGTCCCAATGCCAAAGGCAAAGCAACCACCAGCCAGTCAGGCTGCCCTGAGCCCCAGGCCTGTCTCCTCCTCAAGGTCACCTCGGAAAGCACGAGCCCAGCCGGTGGCCCAGAGGCTGTCCTGGCCGCCCCGGCACCGACACCCTCAGACCGAGGGCAAGCCCCCCGACACAGCCAGGAGCCAAGGCGGGCACGGGAACCACGAAGTGGCTTCGTCAGCGGCCAAGTGAGTGCAACGTTCCATACCTGCAATGTTCTCTTGCTTGGGGCAAATGCCTTTCGTGGGCGAGAGCAGGTGGTCATCTTCGTCGGGGGTGACCTGGATCCCAATCTCCACGGGCTCGGACACTTTCCTGAGCTCGGAGCGTGAGGAGGGCGGCGGGCTGCCCTTGTCCAGGCCTTTGTCGTAGCAGGCGCCCAGGCTGCCACCACACTGCTTCTTCTTGTGCTCTATAAAAACCAGGATGTCCCCCAGGGGGAAGTTCATCTGACACTGTCCACAGGTGAGCAGGTCAGGGTCGGGGCCACCCACCAACAGCCCCAGGCCGCTGGGCTCCTCTATCTCCAGACCCTCGTCTTCTTCAAGGATGGCGGCCTCCACATGGTCAGCCTCTGCTGGAGAGAGAAAGGAGAAGGGGGAGGGGCAGAGAAGACAGAGATGGGCTTAGGCAATCGCGGGCACCCATCGTTCGCGCCACCCCGTCCCCACCGAGAGGCTGGCCCCTCCACCGCAGGGCGCCAGAGATCACCACCGGGTCCTCCCCACGACTCCCAGAGGCTGGGAGGTGACCATCCCGCATGCGACAGGTGGGCACACTGAGGCTCCCGGGGGCTGCGGCTTCAGGACAGCTGACCTCACTGCCTTCTAGTCCATTCTCTGCCAAGCCCCCCTCCGGCGCTGCATAGGGCCACGCACACGTCCACAGGCACGGACGCACGTCCTGGTGCCACAAGAGACGCAGACGTGGCAATACCCGCTAGAGACGTGTCTCCCAGGCTTTGCGACCCCTGAGAGTCACCCGGGGAGCCTGCGGGCCCAGAACCTTCCACGCCCAGGCTGCACCCCAGACCAGCGACGCTGGGATCCACACGTCAGGTTGTTGCTTCTTAAGCCTCCCAGGTGACCCCGACGGGCCGGTGAGGCCGACAAGCATGAGCCACCCCCACCCCGCAACCTACTGGGTCTTGTCCGACTTGCATTCCTCTACCTGAGACCTGGCGGCACGCCAGACAAGAAAACAGAAACCCAGATGGCCATCAGAGGGCCAGGCCTTACAAGAGGAAGACGCCCACCCGCTCAGAAAGCAACAGGTTAAGTGTTGCTTCCAGAAGAAGTACGGAAAGGAGGAACGGTGCCGGGGAGGGCACTGCGAGCCTGCAGGCGGGCGGGGAGCTGCCTCCCCTGCCCACGGACCAGCACCTGGTCACACGTCCGCCGCTCTGTGGTTGTCCCCACACGCATCGCCTCCCCACTGTCCTTTTTTGCTGGTTGGTTTTACTCTCACTCCCAGAAAAAGAAAAGGGAAAAAATTCTTCAGACGCCAAAAGCATTTCTTGGCAGATGACAAACCACACTTTCAATGGGCTGTACATTTCCATATTTCTCTAGTGGCCGATATACTTCCTTTTGTAAGACGCCTAGGACCCACATGTTTCGAAGCTAATACATGCCTCGAAAAGCAGCAGCCCCCTCAGGGGAAGACTGGAAGACTCGGCAGGCCTCGCAGCCACAGAAAAGTGTCATAAATAAAGGAGGTGGACGTGAGGTTGCATCTCCTCCCCTCAGGGTCGAGTCGGAGCTTTGTGAGAGCAAATGTCGATAGCCAGGTACAAGGTTCGAGGGTCGGGGTCTTCAGAGGCCTGAACCCCGAGGAGGCAGGTAAAGTTCAAGTTGCGTGATATTTAGGGAAGGATCACGAAAACCACAGAAGAACAGAGGGCAGGGATGGAAGACAAACACATTCCGTGGCAGTGAAGTTACTGACGGGCCGGAGCCAAAGAACAGATAATTTAAGGAAAAAATTCTGTGGCATCTTTCACCCTACACATAAATCTCCGCTCTGTATTTTCGGAACACAGACTTCTGCAGGGCCTGTGTGGGCCCACGTGGAGGCCTGAATCTAGAACAGACAGTTTGCGACTGTCTGTAACATGTATGATTTACATGTGTACGGATCCTAAATGGGTATTGCCAGGAGGGGAAACTGCTACTTGAGAGCCTGTGGTTCCAGAAAAGCAGGGAGACCCTCCTCGGTGAATGAAGTGTAGACGCGCAGGAGAAACGTGGCCGTACAAAAAACGCCCCTCAGATGAAGAAATCCCAGATCTGCGGTGTGCATCCCGCTCCCAGAAAGCACCTACGAGGTATGAGAAACCGTCGCTCCCCACGCCAGCCCCACAAACCATTCGTTACTCTTTAAAAAGAAATCGAAGTTTACTTAAAAAAAAAAGGGGGGGGGGTTGGAAGACAATCCTACATAATTAATTTACCAATTTATTTTATGAAAAGATGCTTTGCTATGGGTAAAACGTAATCACTACCCTCCCGCTGAACAGGGGTTTCAGGGGGCCTGGATGCTTGCGAACGGTTTGTCAGAATGTAAAAGGTAATTATTTGGTGCCTCTTTTCCCTTTAATGATCTAAGATCTAACATTGAGCAATACTGTTTATATTGAAAAGCTCGCACCTTTAATTACCAATTACATGTACATAATTTCAGAGCCAAAGGAGGGGGCTGTGGAAACAGTTCTTTAGAAATATAAGGATGTATTGTGCGCCATTTCTGGAGAAGGAAATCTAATACATTGGAGAAGGATGTCAAAATATTGTTTTGTTAAAAAGAGAGAGAGAGAGAGAGAGAGAAAGAGGCACAAAGGAAATGAGCCGAAAAGCAAAAAAAAAAAAAAAAAAAAAAAAAAAAGGGACAAAACGAAATAGAGAATTCAAATGAAACGGGCGAGTTCTGCAGCAGGCCGGGTGACGGTCCCCGGGCCCGGGCACACTGCTGTCAGTGCGGCATTCGGTGAGAGTACACGACGGCATTAGCCGCTCCGTCCCATGCCCAGCCTGATGGCCCCCCCGGAGGTCGGGGGCCCCCCGGAGGTCGGGGTGTCCTCGGCTGTTTCTTTGCATCCTGGGCCTCCTTCTGTGGTTTGTGGGGCTTTGCTTTCCATTAACTTTTAACCCTGGTCCATGGGCCCCCTGGCAGGGAGTCCTGGGAAGCATGGGTATCACCTCTCTGCTGGGAGGTTTTAAGCTACATAATTTCAAATTCACTTGCTAATTCAAAAACAAAAACAAAAACAAAAACAAAAACCCACACAGACTAATTTAAAAATCAGCGAAGGCCGCACAGGCCTGCGAGCGAGCGAGCCTCCCGCCCTGTCCTCATTCTTTGCTGAGGACTCTGCACCAGCCCAGCCGTCCTCCTTTCTCTACCCCCTCCCCCCTTTCTGTGTTGCTGGGGGTTTTTGTTTTTTGTTTTTTTTTTTGGTGACAGCTGATCATCTTCCGTGATTTGGCATCCCCTGCCTTTCCCCTTCCTTCCTGCAGCCAGCCCTGCGGGCCCCGGGAATGGACTTTGCAAGTGTCTCGAGCCAGCCACCGTGCTGCGGTCCCGAGCTGCCTCCGGTGCCCCCCGCCTCCCTCCGGCCAACCAACCGACCTGGGCAGCCCCGGCCCTGCGGGCACCCAGCGGTCGGCTCGGAACCCCAGGATCCAGCTCCCTCCTCCACGGCAGGCCAGAAACACCAGCCGAAGAAGCACGCCCCTCCCCTCCCGCTTCCAGTGCTGAAAGTAAAACTCAAGAGGACAGCGGACATTCACCCAGCCCCAAGCATGGGGTTTCCTCTCCCCACCCCCCAGGGTGTGGTGGGGCCTGCTGCAGAGGACACTTCCCAGGAAGGTGGCAACGTCACCCCCAACGTTCGGAGAGAGGCGGCGCCCCAACCCCCCCCCAACTGTCAAACTTCTGGGTCAGACCAGGTGGACCAAGACAGCTTGCTGAGCCTTAAAATCTCACACTCGAGGCCTTCGGAGACACCTCCAAAGCCAGGCTGTGGTTTCATTTCCGCTGGCAAGCGGATACCAAGCTGGGCGTGTGGGGCGCGTGCACGCGTGCGTGTGCGTGTGTGTGTGTGTGTGTGTGTGTGTGTGTGTGTGTTAGAACTGTACTGATGAGGGATGAAATAAACGGAGAAAGAGCCCCTTGGCCAAGCTCAGAGACGGGCGCGGCGAGGACGTATCTGCCCTCTTAGAACCCCCACTTTCTCTGGGAGCTGCACAGCCCCACACGGCCTCAGAGAAGCAGGCCTCTGCTGTGGCAGGCGGAGTGGTCCAAACTGCCACCCACAGACAAGAAAGCAGCAGAAAACAGAAAAGATACATGCAAACAAAAACAGCCTTTCCAATCCCCAGACCCCGCAGACCGGCCCCTCCGGCGGCCTGGCCCGCAAACTCAGGCCTGACCCAAGGAAGGCAAAGATGAGTGCCCCTCTGAGAGGAGGCGTGCCTTCGTGACATGTGCCCCAATGTCAGGCGGCCCTGGAAAACACTGCTGCTCCCACCAGGATGAGCAGAATAAAGTAGAGGGGTTGCTGAAAGGTTTGGTATGTTACGAGGATATGAATAGGAACGGGGGATGCAGCAGGCCACTTGTCCTGGAGTCAGGTGTCAGACTGGGGTGGATTCGGAAATGTTCACTCCTCAAGTGCACGGACAAATATATATTTACACATACACACTCACACACACACAGAGTTAATTTTCTTTTACAACAAAACCACATTTCATTTACAAGACTGGGCCTCCTCCCAGCTGGTGAATGCATTTAGGAGCAATGAAATCAGGATTCACAAATAATAATGGTCATTGTTGTTAAGCGCACGGGGAAACACTTGCTCCTAAGACGAACTCTCCCAGGCCTCCTCTCGGCTCGGGAGGAATTTGGGGCAGACGACAGAAATGGAAAGGCACAGTTCACAGGGGCCCAGCGGAGCAGCACACAGCTCCCAGCAGCTGCACGGCTTAGCAGGGCCTCACCTGGCCGGGGAGGGCTCCACATGCAGGGCCCCCGGGGCCCCGCCCACCCCGGCCCATCTCTAACGACTGTCCCTGCACCTGCCCGCTGGGGAACTGTAGCCCAGAGGCTGGCGGCCCACTGTCCCCGGGGCACGGTGCAGGTGCAGAGTCGCTCACACGGCAGCACGCACGCCATGTCCCCTTACCTGCCCTCCCTGATTCAAACCAGAGTCTCTGTCTTTCCCGGCTGAGCCACAGTCCAGGAGAAATATTTGCAGAATTATTGTTTCAGTGATGTGATGGGGGGGGGGAGGAGAAAAATGTGGGGGGGAGGGATGTCAGGCTCTTCAAAACGTGTGCCACCAACGTCACAGACACCATCACGATGTGTACGTGTGTTTACGAGAACTGTTCAGCATCCGTCCCCCGAGCTTTGCATCCCACCGGAGTCTTTACACCTGCTTCCTACGAAGACAGAGCCCCTTGCCACGCTCACCGCTATCTGCGGAGCGATCTCCTCACTCCCCTCCCCGAGGACATTCGGGGAGGGCTGGGACTCCCAGCAACACCCAAACGGCCACCAACATGCACACTCGACAGAGCACACTTTCTGAGCTGCCATCAATTTTTAATTTATTGGCTCCAAGAGAAAATAACAACTCTGGGGAGGGGGGAGGGCGAAGGGTAGTTGGGAGGGAGAAGGAATCAATTCTCAGTGGGGACAATAATCTATGACTAGGTGACGCCGAAAGGCACGACAAGAGGCTTTATGAAGTTCTCTGAACAGAGGGAATAAAGAAGTGCCTGGCAGCGAGGAGGGACATGAGAGGGGACTGGCAGCCCCGCCAGGCATGCAGTTGTCCTCAGAAGGCCACGAAGGGTTAGGACACATGTGAGGGTGGGGGCCACGGTCCAGGGCGCAGCCCGTTTGGCCACCAAGAGCCTGCAGCCAGCAGGGCGCGGGGCTGTTGCTGGACCAGGCCGGTTCCAGCCTGAGCTGCACCCCCAACCACTCGCCTCTTGCAAGGCGGCCTGAGCAGCCTGACGGCTCCAGGTGTCACAGGGCTCGTGGCCTGGCCCAGCGCCTCCCTACTGCCCTCAAAATCTGGGGGGGCGGGGGCCAGTGAACACCAGGACCATCACCCCAAGGCCCCGTCTGCTCCACGTCGACCACGGCACGCATCTCAGGATGAAATTTTCAGGTTTCGGACAACTGGGCAGGAGCAAGAGGCAGGCGGTGGGTATACAACCTCGTCTGCCACGTGGGTTTCCCTCCCCGTAAAAACAGCCAGCGGTCCGGCCGGGCTGGACCCCCGGGGGAGGCTGGGGCCCGGCCTGCACTCCAGGAAGTCAGGGTTTCTGATCCCCCAAGAGGTTTGGGGTGCAGGGAGAGCCTCAGCCACACGGCCAGTGGCAGGTCCAGTTGTGGAGGGCCAGGGATGTGAGGAGGGGCCTCAGAGACACACGTAGTCCCCCACGCCCCAGCCCAGCTCTGGGACCCTCGGCTCGTCAAAAACGTCTCCCTGAAAAATACCCTTACAGACTGTCATACACGCGTTTCCCCTCCCCCACCACATATACCTCCAAAAACTGGGCTCAGAAGGCCGGGTCTCACTCATTCAGAAGAAGAAGAAAAAAAAAAAAAAAGACCAACTAACCGAGCAAAATGGCATTCGCGTGTATTCACAGATCCTGTCTGTTACTGAAAAGGTAACTTTTAAAAAAGCCACGTCCACAATACCAAAGAATGGGCGACCTAGGCTTTGGTAAACAGTCGCTTTTGAAAAATAAAGATTTACCACTATCTACAGGAACCCCCCGAAACAACTACACGCATTCACTAGAGTCTGTAAAGCTGCAAACGCCCCAAGTCCTCCCAGCCACAGCTCGGCTGTGACCGACGCGAGGTGAGGCGAACCCCGGCCAAGCGCAGAGGCTCGTGTGATTGAACGCGGCGCCTCACGGAAGGGACGCGGGACCCTCCCTCCCTCCAGGCCGGACAGCAGGCCGCCAGCCCCTCCGCAGGGCCTGCGCCTGCTCCGGGGGCTGCCAGCAGAAGCACAGGGGCAGAGCTGCCTTGCACCATCTCATTTCCAAGGGAGACGTTTACACGCGGCCCCGTTGGGGTGTTTTTGGGTGTTTTGGTTTTGGGATTTTGGGCTTGTTTTTTTTTTCCTTAGCAGCACGTCCATTTCTGAAGCACATGGAATGACAATAACATTGCCTTCAACTTTCTGGAGTCATTTTTGCATGTTGTTTTTAGGAGAGCACTCATTAGAACATTAACAAACGTATTTGTATTTCAGCGGTTCAGTGGAAGGGGGTCATAAAAAAGTTATGTAAAACAGAGAATTTTTTTTTCCCTTTGAAGTGACTTAATTTTGTGTGGTCTGGGATTTCTTTAGAGTTTAAAAACAACAACAACAACAACAACAACAGCTCGGCCTGGCTACTTCAACCCCAAACAGATTATCAGCAGCCTCAGAAAAAAAAAAAAAAGAACGAATTTCTTGAATTTCAGCAACTACACAAAAGACATGCATATGTCAAAACGCAGGATGAAAAGTCCCCCTGAATGTAGCACCATTAATCAAGACCTTGATCTGGTGTCACTTTTGCCAGTAAAAACGATGCCGCTCCCCCCCCCGCCCCCTCGGTGGCTCGTGCGAGAAGTGTGTCCCTCTGCTCTCCTGTGTCTCCAAATAGCCTGGCCATGGCACTTTCTATACATGCCTTGGGGAAGCCACTCTCAGGGGAGCCAGTAAACACACGTTTTTCTTGGGAGGGGACAGAACAGGAGGAGATCTCAACAACATTCTGCTCCCTGGGAAAAAAGATTTGTGGGAGGGGAGAGCAGGCGGTGGGGGGAGAATGGGGGAGAATGGGGGGGGGGAGAAGACACAGAACACGCAGGAGCCCAGGCCTGACCATGCGGGTAAATAAGGGACGCTGCGAAGTGACAAAGCCACACTCAAGCGGCTGGATGACACAGACGTTCGCTCCGGTACTCTCCTGTGCCCGCTCCCCGTTAAAAAATACCGTCAGCGTCCCCGCATCCAATGCCACCTTCGGAGGAGGACACTCTGCTGGCATCAATAACTTGACCGCGCAGTGCAGAGCACAGTCCCCAAATAGCATTTATTTTCTCTCGTCCTCCCAGAAGTGACGCGGCATTAAACCCAGAGGCCACAGGCCTTGGAGAATTTCAGCTAAAGGTAGGACCTAACCAGACAGCCAGAGGAGTCCTTCCTGAAGCCCTGGGAGGCCCAGGACACAGTCCCCAAAGGTCAAGAACCCCATCTGTACCCTCCCCCAGATCTATATTTTTTTCAAGCATCATCATGTCTCTGGTCTGTGTTTCACTACAGCTCGTGAAACTCCCCCCGAGTTCCGAGGCACAGGTTTGGGGATTTCTAAAGTGGATATGTTTTGAACGGTTTTCTGCAGGCCAGCGGCCACTGCCCAGCCCCAGGCAGCAAGGGGAGGGTGCCACTTCATCTCCGAGCTGTCGAATGAGCTTGCCACAATATGCTTACAACTGGCTCGATTCAAACATTAAATGAAGTAGAGAAATCATCAGATAAATTGCTAGCCCTCGGTGCTGGAGAGGGAAGGCTCCTTCAGCTGATGACAGCGTAGGCTTTTGTCTGACCTAATTTATTTCTCTTTCAGGTTAGAATAAAGCACTCTTTGCTGTCGCAGAGTAACCTCTGCTGCCCAGATATTGGACTCGAGCACAGGACTCAGGGTTAACTGTGCTGTCTCCAGATGTCTCGAACTTGAAGAAGAAGACGTTACAGATCCAGAAATCCCGTGATCAAAAGCGCACATACTCCCCAGCACTAGATTACGTGTTTAGGGGAAAAACAGTGTCATTCAAAGCCATCCATTACAAGCCCTGTTTGGGGTGACAGGTATTAGCAACGCTGGGTCTAGCAAGCAAGCAAAGTTTCACCGATTATTTGAGTTGGCATTTTGTATCTTGAGGGAAGGATGCTATTTCCCTCAGTACTGGGGGAACATTACCTAATAAATGGAATTGAGAATCCGAGTGTTATAAAATCTGAGGGAAAAGGACTTCCATTCACCAGGCTGTTTCAGGTACACGGCTCCCCAAAGCAGCCACTCTCTGCTGTCCCCTGCGTCTGTGACATGCAACACAGAAACAGGCGAAACGACCCCCTCTCTTCCCAGACCCTCTTGCCTGATCGTGAGTCCTTAGCAGCCTAAAGGAATTTTTCAGAAGGTCAAGACCACAGCCTGATCAGGAGAAACACAGCCATTTAAAATTAACCATTTTAATGGTTTTAAAGAGAGAGAGAGAGAGAGAGAGAGAGAAAAGACATATACCCTGATAGCTTGAAAATAGATTTCTCAAACTTATATTCTCATTTTGTCCCGCTCGAATCTCTGCAGGAAAATCAATAATATTACAACTTCACACTTAAGACATTTTGCAGCAACGTCAAGGGCCTCTCCACCGGAGGCAGGCTGGAAGGCAGGCGAGAAGGCAGGCTGGAAGTCGGCTAGTCCTAGCCCATCTCCGCCGAGGCGCCGAGCCATGACACGGGCGCCGAGCGCCCCCTAGCTGCCAAGTGGCGGCAGGCGCGGGTTCAGGCTTGCCATCAACCAGAAGCCAGTGCAACTGAAAGTTTATTTTGGAAAGTCTTTTATCACAACAAGCAACAGAGATTGCAAAGCGACCGAGAAGGGAGATGAAAAGGAAAAAGGGAAGGCTGGTGCAAGCCGTGTCCTCAGCGAAAAAGACCGTGCCGAGAGCTTGATTCTGAAAAGGCGCTAGAAACTGGTGCTCTCTGCAGTCGGAAACTGGTATCTGTAAACGGACGGCTCTGCCTGCTTCCATCCCCACCCCCACCCCGAGACGTAGTGCTAATTGTCGCCAAATGCACCCAAAGTCGGCCTTCGCTTTGGGCAGGAGGACGCGCGGGGTCCTGCAGGGCGGTCAGCAGAGCGCCACACCCAGCCCTCTGACCTCAGCCTCCTTCCACTAAGGCCGGCTTCACCAAAGCAAACGACATTCACTCCAGCACTTGAGAAATGACTCGTTTTCTATTACGAAATATTCCGAAGGCCAGACAAAAAAAAAAAAAAATCGCCAAGGCTAGAGCACAGGCAGATCACAACCTCTCCTCAAAAAAAAAAGAAAGAAAAGAAAAAAGAGAAAGAAAGAAAGAAAGAAAGAAAGAAAGAAAGAAAGAAAGAAAGAAAGAAAGGAGGAAAGCAAGAAAGAAAGAAAGAAGGAAAGGAAAGAAAGAAAAGAAACATGCATCTGTACATGATGTTCAGGGAGGGTAAGAATACCCTTTAAAAATATTAGGGGTTGTTAAAATACGCTCCCGGCTGTTTTCTCTCAGGTGTGAATTACAAATGAATAAAATCAGCCTGGCATAACACCTTCGATGAACACGTTTCATTCTCCCGTGGAATCAGAGCAGCTGACTTCTATCACACTTCTAATGATATGGGGTTTCCTTCTGTGCAGCAGGGAGACAAACTTCACTCCCCCCACCAACTACCAAAAACAGGGAGGGAGGGCATAGCTTATGAAATTTATCAGAGGCCCAATTTTGAAAGATCCGTAGACAACTGGAGATCTACCATACCCCGGGGAGTTAAGATAATTACGAGCACAGCCACCTTCAAAACACACAGCTGAAGCAAAACCTAATTTCAAGGGCAACCATGGCATGAACAGAGCCTAACTTCCGAGTCAAATCCTGGGTCTCGCCCTGCAAAATGGTGACTTCATCCAGAAAAGTCTTCCTCTTCCAAGGAAACCTGTTGGTGGGTGGTTGAAAAATCACCTGCGATGGAGCGGTGGCATTTACCACGGGCACCTTATTTTCTCCCGAAAGACTCAGCTCCTCCGTGGACTGACGTTCGTACCCCTCTCCACTCACCCTGTCTAGCACGTCAGCTCACAGCCCCTTCCCTCTGCCTGGTCAGACAACTGTCCCTCTTCCTCCCCTCTTCACTTTGTCCCCGTGTTGTTTTGTGTTTGTTTTTATTACCAGCAGTGTCTGTCCTTCAGTTTTAAAAGCCATATCCATCTGGGTCAAACATTTTGAAACAAACCAGAAGCTCAGGTTTTCATCCCCAGCTGTCTCTTGTATACCCCCCTCCTCTCACTGGCCCTGTCTGTAAATTTAACTAGCTCATTATGGATCCCTTCTCTGACGGCCCCAAGATTACCGAGGCTATTTGTGTGCTCACGGTGTTTCCCAGACCCTGGGTTAGCCTAGGTTGCATCATCCCTAAAGAACCTGAGGCTGCTGCTCGCAGGCCAGCGGGCAGCCACCCAGCTGAAGATGCCCCACGTTGTAGGTGCTTTCTTTCACATTTAAAATCTAAAAACGTGAACCCCAGATGGGGCCTGTGACAGCACCCATTTTGCAAGCCAGGGCTCCAGAGCACCTTCGACCCACAGCTGCCCTGTTATCGAAGAAGGGCCAATTTCCACAGGCCACGCAGCCTGACCTGCACCCAGGTCTTGCCTTTCTCCCGCCTGCTCTCCCACCTTCCCGGTGCCACAGGACAGACAGAAAAGCCAGCTGCTTTTTGATAAGAACTAGCCGTGTCTGGAAGCTGGCAGGGACACTCTCCCGGCTGACACGGCTGCCCATGCTTTGGGCTCCGTGGGTCCCCGAAAAGCAGGCAAGATACCCTTTGCCCTCTTGCCTCCTCGTCCCCACCTTTCTTATGCTTGGCCTCTCTTTTTCCTCCCTGCCCCTGGCTCCAGTGTCAGCCGGCTTCCCCCAGCACCACTCTGAGCAAGGCTGAGAGAGAGAGAGAGACGTGAACCAAATGAAGGATGGAAGGCTGTCGCACCAGGCCCCCCTGGCCCCCACACCCAACTGCCACCAGGTCAGGGCTCTCTCCTGCCGTCCCAGGAATGCCAGACGAGGGGAGAGCAAAACGCATAGCAAACCTACCTGCTTCTTTCCCCCTGACACACAACTGCACACACGCCTGGCTCCTTTCGCTGCTGCCAGCTTAGCAATGCACCCCCCCCACACACACACACACACACAACTCCCCCTTCCCTTCCCCGAACCCCCCCAACGTCCCCCTCCTCAAAAACAACCCTTGCGATTATACAGAGGCTATGTGGGACAAATTACCTCGTGGAGAAATTAGGCGTCTGCAAGTATAGACATTCTAACAACCACTCCACTATGGAAAGGAGGAGGGGATAAGCGATTGATTAAGGACAAATGTCAACTGGTTAAAAAAAAAAAAGAGGACCTTGCTCAAACCAGGCTCCGATCTGATTGCAAAACATTTTTTTACATGCAACCAGCGAGTTCTCTTTCATGTGAGAACGGTGAAAAATAAAAGAGAAGTCCTCTTCCCTTCCTCCGAAAAGGCATCCCTCTCCCAAGGTGAACCCCCAATTTAATATCTATTCCCCCTCCCCCCAAAATAATAATAAATCCGCAAATTCTTACTAACGTGTCTGCCGTAACAAAGGAGAGATGGCAGCAGCAACTGCTCCGAGCAGATGGCTCCTGTGCTGGGTTTTCAGGGGAGGGGAGAACCCCTTTATATATTTATTTATTTATTTAAATTTTTTAAAATATAACATAAATATTCGGCTCTCGGCCGCCCCACAGCCAGTCCTGGCGGCGGCTGGGCGCGCAGCTCTCTCCAGCCCCGCGCGGGCAGCCCGGCCCCAGCCCGCCGAGGTGCCCGGAGGACTGCAGGAACTCAACCTGCCCGCGGTCTCGATGGTACCAGAAGATGTTTTATTTCTACTGCAATTAAAATTTAAAAAATTAAAAAAATAGCAGCGGAAACCCGGTAGGCACCGCGAGAGAAAGGACGCGGGGCAAAGGCTCGCGCGCCGCGGAGCAGCAGCCGGCCCGGCGGGCAGCGCTGCGAGCCGACCTTCCGCCGGCGACCGTGCGGGCGCCCGGGGCGAGCTCCGCGGCAAAGCCCGCACCTGGGCCGCTCGCGCCCGCTTGCTCCCGTCTCCAAATAACCCCGGCCCGGGCGCTGGGAGCGGCGGCGTCTCTGCCCGCCGCCTGACTTTGCCCGCCCCGCCACTGGCTTGAAATCCGCACGATTCCGGCCGGTGCATTTCCGCGGCGACCTGCCTTGTTTATTTAGATAGAGAAGATGAAAGATACTGAGATGGAAGGATGTGTAAGAGATTGATAGGTCTCTCTCCTTTTCTTTTTATTTCTTTTTTTTTTTAACTACTATTTTACAAGCACATCCCTCTCTTCCCACTCCTAGCTGACAACCCTCCCCCCCACCCCGTGGCGGGGATTTTTACCAGCCCCAATCCCCCCACCTCTTTTTGGAGTGGGGGGAAAGAAGACAGGATCATCCCAGGAGACGGCGGAGGTGGGGAAATGGTGGGGGGTGGGGGGCGTGCAGGAGCCCGGCAGAGAGCCGCGCAGCTGGATTCTTTTGCAAATAGCGAAAGGAGGGGAGAGAAAGGCGGCTGCGGAATCCTAGGACCCGCCAGGCCGGGTGCAGCGACGGGGGACTGGGAGCCGGCGGCCGCCGGTCGCCCCGCGTCTCCCCCAGCCCAGCGCGCACCCCGCTCTCCTCCGCCCGCGCCGTCAGCGCGGACCCACGCGCTCGCCAACTTTTCCCCACTTCCCGGCTCCCCCCTCCCCCTCCGCTCCCCCAGCCCCCTCCCCCTCCTCTCCAAACCCCGCCACCAGCGCCGCCGCCGCCACACACGCCGCTCGGAGGGGCGAGCGTCCAGCCGGGCTCCGCGCGCACACACACACCTCCTCCAGCCTGCGCGCCCCCTGCCCGGCCCGGCACCCGCTCCGCAGGCCCCGGAGCCGGAGGCGCGTCTGACTGCGCAGCGCCCCGACTCCCCGAGCTGCAAAGAAACTTTCCTATGGCCCCCCGCTCCCCACACACACAAGGCTCTGGGCCGACGCCGATGCCTCTGCGAGCCGGCGGGCCGCCCCGGCGCCCGGCCCGGCTCGGTGTCCCCAGCCCCGGGCGCCCGGAGCCCCATCCTCCGGCCCCTCGCGCGCACGCCGCAGACACTTACGGGTGATGAGCTCCCTCTGGGACAAGTGCTGCGGGTTGCCCTGTTTGCGGCGGGACATTGCCCCGGCATCTATTCTGGCATCGCCCGGAGAGCCGCTCTGATGGGGGGAGCCGGGGGAGGGGGTCCGAGCCGCCGCCGCTGCCGCCGCGCCGCTGCCGCCGCCGCCGCGCCTCCTCTGCCCGGGTTGGTGTTTTGGTTTTTTTTTTTTTCCCCTTCCTCTCTTGCCCTCTCTTCCTCCTCTTCTTCTTTATTTTGCTCTTTCTTCTATGCTGTTTTTTGTTTTGTTTGCAAAAAGAAAAAGAAGAAAAAGAAAAGAAAAAGCTCTCGATCTAAAATAGGAGAAAGAGGCAAAAAAAAAAATCTGCTGTTGCTTGCCGCGGACTAGCTGGTTTCTTTAAAAATATATTCTTTTGGAGGAAAAAAAATCCTTTGCGCTTCTTCAAATTGCTCGGCCTCCTGGACTTGCAAACGTCTTCTTGAACTTAAACCGGATTTTGCACCGGCTCCTGACACTTTCAGGGTCTGGTAGGTGGAAAGCGCACTTCTACCAGGAGGGGGGGGAGAGAAAAAAAATGCAAACAAATAAAAAATAAAAGAAGAAAAAAAAGAAAAAAAAAACGCAAAGAAAACTTGGGGACTTGTCTCGTACCCCCTCACCCCGCCCCCTCAAAAAACCTAAAGCAATGTAGAACTGCCCAGGTTCGGTTGGTTTCTGGGTTTTCTGCGGGCTGCCTGTTTTTTTCTCGGAGACTGACCCTTCCGAGGCTCTGGGGGGACTCCAGGAGCGGCTCCTTCCCAGTTCACCTGGCAGGCTGGCGCCGGCCGAGAAGCTGCCGGGTCCCCGCGAGCGCTCCCCAGCGCTCCCCTGGCGCCGCGGGCCCGGGGGGAGCTGGGCTGAGGGGCGGCTCGCCCAGTGCGCCTGGGTCGGTGCGGGCGCGGACTGGGAGCTATAGATTGCAACGTGAAGATGGCGGAGTCCGGGTTCTCTGGGAGCTCTCGGTCTCTCTATGGCTGGGGCTGCCTCTGTACAATGGGATAAAATTCAAGTTCAAGTGCGGACGTGACGTTTAATCTGCTCTAGAGACAAAAAGACCCAGAGAGTCGGAGCACTGGGGGCGACTAGCGGTGGCTTTTTAACATTGTACCCTGTAAGAGAACAAGAAAGCACACACACACATACACACACACACACTCGCGCGCGCACGCGCGCGCACACATACACACTCGCCCGTGCGCACACCCGCAATCCAGGCCGGCCACACGTGCAAACGGCGTTTTTGTGCACGCATCTACTCGTGCACTGGCAGCGCAAACGGGGGACAGGGGACATGGTGGGCAGGATATTTTTAAATAAAAGAAAATCTTGTCCCTCCTCCCCTCCTGGGAGCAGGACCCCCGAGAAGGGGGACAGAGTGCGGTGTGTGTGAAAGTTGAATTAACGCCAGTCCCCACCCACTCACCGAAAGCTCTTTCGGATTGGGGGAGGGGGGGCGGGGGTGGGCAACAATGTGCAAGAAGGTTGAGGTGGACACGGACCGGGGGGAAAGGGTCCATCGCTTCAACTCCCTAGAAAAGTAGCTTGGTTTTTACTTTTTGTTTTATTGCGGGATCGGGGTTAAACTTCTAAAAAGTGTCTCCTCATAAATCCTGATATTACAAACTCTGGGAGAGAAGTGGACAACATTGAAAATACTAAAAGAGAGAACTCGAGGTCACATTTGGGGGAGGGGGACATGAGACCTTGTTTCAGTCCCATTCCCTAAGGAGTGTTCACCCAAATCTGTGCGCTCCCTCCACCTCACCGCTTTAATTCCTCAGGGGCAAACACCGGCCCCACCCCCTAAGGCCGGGGTCTGTGGGAAGCCTGGGGATACCGAGGCAGGGGTGCTCCACGTGGGAGAGGAACTTGAACGAGCTGACCGAGAAGTAGGTGTGGCGGGATCTCTGAAAATACTCGGGTCCCCTAGTTTCCTCCCCCCCTGACAATTTCTGCAACCTGGAAGGAACCCCCGCTCCCGCTCCCCCCACCCCCACCCCATGCTCCTCCGCAGGGCAGGACTCGAAATCGCCAGTCAGACTGGGAAGGACACAGCTGCCTTGTCAGCCGTTTGATCTCCAGCAGGCGAGGACAAGTGGAGTTGCGGGGGCCTGTCGGTGGTCTGAGGACAGGGCCAGGGCGCGGTCCGCGCGGGCATATCCCCCCTGCCCCGTCCCTCCCCAGGCCGCGGCCAGTTTCGTCTGTTTGATGACCTGACCTCCGGGGCCGGCTGGGCGCGCCACGCGGCTGAGGCGCTCTCCCTTCTCTGGCTTTCTCTGGTATGAGCCGGGAGGCGGCCAGGGCGGGTCGGGGCCTGGCTCGGGGCTGGGCTTGGCGGGCGAGCCCAGCTGCATCCACCCCACCCGCCCCCAGGCCCGGCTCCGGCGGCTTCTCCCGAGCGAGGGGCTGGGCGGTGACGCCTCAAGGCGCTCCACCTCCCTATGGGCCTTTTCCTTCGGGGGTACACTGGGGTTTTGTTCGCCCCCTAGGTCTTGGGTGGAGCGACTGCACCAACAACTTAACAGACCTCAGCGCCCATTAGTGAGGGCAGAAGGAGCTCCCTGCCCAAACCACCCCCAAAAAATAACAATAAAATGCGCCCTAGCATGTAGTTTTGTGGAGGGCAGCAGGGTCGCGGCCAAGCGGGTGGAGAGTGAGCTGTGGAGGCGGCGGCGGGGGGGGGGGGGGCGAGTCGGCAGTCCCAACCCTCGAGGGCGCTGCATGCAGCTGCCCACCACCCCCAACCCTCACCCCACCTCCACGTGGTCCAAAGTCTAGAAGCACCCCCTCTTCTCCCACCCCGCCCCAACGCAAAATCTTTCCAGGAAAGTGGCCTAAGTAAGAAAAAATGCCCACGCGCACCTTTAATAAACTTCTTAAGAAAACTGTAAACCGGCCCTCCCGACTCGCCCAGATTCTTAAATTTGGGGAAGCAGTTAGCGCTCTCTTTCTGAGAATTGGCCTTGTGAAGTCCAGAGAGGGTTAGCGGTTTGCCCGAGGTCACACAGCGCATGGGGCAGCTCTGGACTCAAAATCGCTTCCGCACGCAAGCTGCGCGCGCCCGCGCCCCGGCGCGCGAAAGCCCGACCCTCGCCCTCCGGCGCTTGGTTACAACGAAGGGGGACTCGGTCTGAGGCTGGGGGGAACTGAGGCGGCCCCTCAAGGAAGGGAAGTCTCAGCGGGCGGCTCAGGGAGCTCAGGCAGCACGGCTGCAGCTGCCACCTCCATCGCGCTCTGGCGGCGAGGTCCGCGGAGGGGGCACCCCACCCCACCGCTGGCAGGAAGTAGCGGGCAGGGGGCGGCGCGGGCGGCGAATGACCGGAGCACTTTCTCATTGGCCCCGCGCTGCCCCGACGGCGGGAAGAGGGACGCGCGGGCGGGCCGGCGCAAGGCCGGACACGCCACCGCCCGCCGGCGCGCTCCACCTCGCGGCGGCGGGGGCGAGGCGGCCCTGGCCCTGCCCAGCCCAGCGCTGGCCCCTTCGCCCTCCGCCGCCGCCTCCTCTCCCGAGAGGCGGCCGGCCGCAGGCAGCGCGCGATCCCAGCTGCGGTTCCAGTCTCCTTTTTTTCCCTCTGCCCGTCTGGCACGGGCATCATTAGCGCGGAAAGCTGTTAATGTCTGGTCTCACAGCTCCCCCTTTAGTCTTGCTGCGCTCCCTGTCTCGCGTTCCAAGCCGGATCAATAGCCGCCTCTCCGCCGACCTTGACCTCTCCCTCGACCCCGCCTGGCTTCGGCAGCTGGCCCACACTAATGTTTCTCCACTCTTGATGCCCAGACAACAGGCGGGCGGAGAAGGAGAGGGTGGTGGAGCTCCGGCCGCAGACCAGTTCCCACCCCCTCCTCGGGACCCCAGGCAGCAGGGGATCGGGTAGCCTTCTGAGAAGGTCACTGCACACGCACACACGCGTGTATACCCGCGCGCGCGCGCGCGCACACACACACACACACACACACACACACGTCGATCTATCAATCCTTTGTTTAGAATAAAAGTCACTCTATCCCCAAAGGGGGGGCAGTGCAGGTGTTTAACACAGGAAAATATAAAGGAAAAAGTGCAGGTACGTGTGGTGTCCTGAATATTACACAACTTCACACCCATTTCTCCAGCACCTACTGCAGACCTACTGCGTGCTAGGCCCAGAGCTGGGGCTTTGTGCAGACTGAAATTAGATGGGGAGAAATGTCGCATTTTCTGCACTATCATTAAAAAAAAAAGAAAAAGCAGATGTTAAAAGCCTTTTGAACTCACAAATCTTCGCCTGCTTTCTTTTTTCCTAGGTTCACAGGGCATTCCAGCACATAACCCGCGATATTCTCGGTCACTTTAAATTTCTTTACAGAGGAATAGTCAGAAATTAGAAATCATTTCATCAAACCAGAGTATATTTTTATTAACTTGTGTAGGGCTCTGTCCCTGTGCGTGCTGCGTGTAACACACCCATGCAGTGGGGGCAGATGAAGCAGACACGTGACCATGCCACCCCCTACCCCCCTCACCCACCCCCCGCCCCAGCCAGGCTTCTGTTTAAAATTCTTTGAACTAATAATTGATGCTTAACTCTCAGCTGAGGCAGGGCTCTATATGAGATTTTATGATATCTTTCCTTTCTGGGCTGTTATATTTTATATTATGTCTTTACAGAATTTTGGAGTCAAGATGAGTAGTATGAGTAGAAATGGGAACTCCCAGAGTTTCTGCAGAAAAATCTGTGCAAAGAGGAGGCGAATCTTTTCCTAGTCACAGGAGTGGGGCCCACTCAGGAGCAAACTGTCTGCTAATTCCTATTCCTCGGGATGTATAAACGCTATTGACTGAGACAATGAGGATAAATGCATCGATCCGATCGGTGGGCTGACTTGTTTCAACTTTCGAGGAAACCGCCATGGAGGTACTAAGCAAACCCTATATATGTACACATTAATAAGCCTCCCAAGATGGCCCTCATCTCCTTCCTCACAGTTCTCGAATCTCCAGGAGCTATCAAATCCAGAAGCATAAAAGGACAAAGGAGGCCTTTTGTGCTTCCTGGCATGTCTTCTAGAATTCTTTGATGTCATTACTGAAAATTACAGCGAATGTCTAAGTGCCAGCAGCGCGCAGTTAAGGCTTTGCTGGGTTTGGAGGAGGGTTTTGCACTGTCATATCCTAACAGAGGCAGGACCGTGAAACTTGCCTTCCAACGATTATTTGGTTGATTCTCTCCAGGTACTGAATTTAGTGCTTTTGTTAAAACAGGGCACCATTCGTACAATATTAGTTTCTGCAAGTAAAACTTGGGCTTAATACGAGAGCAGATTTCCAACTGTCGCTCACCTGCGTGCGTCCGTGGAAATCTGAGAGGCACCATTGCCTGTCTTCACGGCTGCAGCCTGCAAGGGGTTAAACCAAAATCACTGCTCCTGATTCATGTATTATTTTCCTTTAAAAAAAAAAAGATACTTAACCCAGCTCTCCGTATATGAAAAAGACTCACACCCACATTGAATGTTCCTAGCTCTGTCCCTGTCATCAAATGATACTGAATGGCTCAGTACTAGAGGCTCTGGAACTATTTCTACAGCTTTCTCACCTCATTTGGAATTTTCTTGCCCTAATTTTAATTCTTTAGTTGAGTCATCAATTCAAATTTGGTAGGGACTGGCATCACCCAGTTGGTCGACTTGGAAGAAATTTTGTTCACGAAGATGATCCGATTGCATTAAATCCTACCACCCCTCGCTTGCCAGAGATCACAGCGGGCTGTGGGGGAAGGTGGGTGTGTGTGTGGGTGGGTGTGTGTGGTGTGTGGGGTGTGGTGGACAGAAAGGGTCTCGGCTGCTTTCCTTCTCGTCTCTGAGTTTCCAAATCGTGTAGCTGAAAATGCCACACACACTACACACACACACACACACACACACACACACACACCCCAGTCTGAATTCAGTGGTCCAGGACCGTCGCTCTCCCTAGGGAGAGAATAGACAAGGAAGACAAACAGAGTTAAAATGGTTCATGTGGGGAAAGAACTAGGAACCAGAAGGGAATTTTCAGTTCTGGCTCTGGCTGTCACCACCGCTGCTACAGTGAGGTGTCTGGTGATAGGAAGTGGGGAGGGGCCGGGGGTGGAGGCAGTAATGATCACCTTCTAACAAGGCTTTTATGAGGCTGTGAGGATTAATTAGTTTGTATCCTTAAGCAGTTTGAGAAAGAGGAAGTTTCAGTCAATGCGAAGCTGGAGTTGTAGAGGAATCTGACTCAGTTGGAAGCTCGGCACCCCCACCCCCACCCCAGGCTCTGAAAACTCCTGTCTGTTCTGAGGTGCACGACAAAGGAAGTGGTGGAGAGGAGGAGTGAAGGAGAAGTGCTCGCTCAGGGG
This sequence comes from Eonycteris spelaea, assembly GCA_003508835.1. Classification (NCBI taxonomy): domain Eukaryota; kingdom Metazoa; phylum Chordata; class Mammalia; order Chiroptera; family Pteropodidae; genus Eonycteris; species Eonycteris spelaea. The sequence continues at coordinate 1,923,043 of PUFA01000009.1, read as the reverse complement.
AGAACAGAGAGAGAGAGAGAGAGAGAGAGAGAGAGAGAGAGAGAGAGAGAGAGAGAGAGAGAGAGAGAGAGAATGAGTCAGGCTAGCATCCTCCGAAAGGCACTAGGAACGAAAGGCTGCAAGGGGGCGCTTACTGAAAAACAAAACTAAGAACCAGCCAACACCTTGCTTCAGCTACGCCTTCCAGAGCTGGAAAAGAAAAAGGGTTCTGGAGATCTTGCCTGCTGTTTTGTAGCTCTGGAAACAGCCATGTGTGTGCTTTCTTTCGAGTGAGTTCAACAAAGGTAGTTTGTATCCTAGAAAACACTTCAGCAGTGTTCCCTCTGACAGAGAAGGACGAAGGTTGCAAGATGGCAAACGAGCCACTAGAACACGAAGTCAGAACTGCAGGAGCAGGAGCGTTATTGGAGATGGAATAATCGGTCTATAGTGCGGGGAAGTTGTAGAAGTCGTTCCGTCATGCGCATGTGAAAACGTTGCATCTGCTGGAAGACACACTTTCCGTTCGATTTACAAAGCAGACAATTTGTTACAACAAAAGATAATTAATGCCATCAGGGGAAACCGAGATGGTGGATTGCTGTGCATTCTGGTACAGTGTATTCGTTTAATCTGGGTCCTTTTTAGGGGGAAAAAATGATTTTACTGTGATTTTAAGCTTTGGGGATTGTTGAAACAACAATGGCTTCTAAAATATGGATGTACCCATAACATTTCCCATTTGAACTTACGACAAAGCCCCTCTGCCTGTCTCTGTCTCTCTCTCTGTCTCTCTCTCTCTGTCTCTCTCTCTCTCTCTCTCTCTCTCTCTCTCTCTCTCTCTCTCTCGCTCTCTCTCTCTCTCACTCTCTCTCTCATTCTCTGTCTCCCACATGCGTCCTGAAATGGAACTCTGGACAGCAGCAAAGACACCCACCCCTGACCTGTCTCCAACAGTCTGCAGTCATAACAGGGCAGATTTACGGTCAATTTTGTACCATCTGAATTTGGGTCTCCAGATTCAAACCAGTAGATGCCTCAGCCGCGGGGGATTTAGCACAGGCATCTGCAGTTTCATTATTCGTATCTGCTTAACAGGAACAATTAGAGAACTGAAGAGTGAGGACGCCTGTTTGGGGACCGTTTCGGTATTGTACCCAGACCACACATTTCGGCTGGAAGGAACACAGTAATATATAAAGCATTAGTGAATTTAACACTCCGCGTTGTGTTTGGGGAATCGAATTGTCGATGTTTCTGGCAAGAACTCATACTCCAATTGAAATCTATCAAACACCTTAATTAGCTCTGGGTACCTGAATGCACCCAACCCAGAAGCAGGTCGGAAGACACAGGAGGGGAAGGGCAGGGGCCTCCCAGGGGCACACGGGCCTCCCCTGTTCCCCAGGGTCGTGTGGCCTCAGTCTCCAGACCGGGATATGTGGGCGACGGTGGGAAGTCGGACAAGCCCTAACTCTCGCTCCGGCAGCCACAGGGGACGTGACGGAGGGTGTCTGGATGGTTCGCGGGGTGTTGGCTAACGGGATGAGAAGAGGCCGCGGTGACACAAAGCTGTTGCCGACGGTAACTGGAGTCTTTTCCTCAGCCAACCGTTCCACCTGGACCTCAGTACAAATTATTGTTTTCAATTACCACCTGTGTATTCCTTCCCATGCAACTTATTGATGTAAAATTACAGCTATACCGGTATAAATAAGTTATGCCGCAGTTGTAAAATGGAAGAAATTTTGTTGTAGCAATTATGTTCAGCAAGATGACAAAATAAATTTCCAGAGCTGTGCCTGCAGTAACCTGGGGAATTTAAACCTCATAATTTCCATTCATTTCAGATAATTTGGAGTAATTTCTATATGTAATAACTTTGTAATGAAAAACACAGCGGTGCTGAAGTGATTTCACTCCGTGTTTTTCCTCCTATGGTATACATGGCACAAAATAAATGATAAAAATAATATTTCCTTTTTATATGTGTGTGTGTTGAGTAATTCCTTCAGCAAAAAAAAAAAAATCATAAACTAATACCAGGACTAAATCTCTGTCCACAAAATGAAAAATAAATTGAGTTAAAGAAAGTGAAAAAGTATGAAAGGCTGTGGATGTTTTATTGTGCGTTTATTGAATTGTCTTATTCCCATGTTCTTCCTGGTCTCTAAGGGGCACAGTTCCCAGGTAAGGGGCAAACGCAGACCAGCCGCAGACGCCCAGGAGGGGGCTGCAGGGGGACTAGCTAGAATGTCCGCCCAGGCGGTGACTTCTCGCCCCGGAACCGCCGGGCAGTGCCGTCTCCTCCTGCGATGAGCTGGGCCGTTCCGAGTTGCTTTTTGCCACCAAGGGCTTTGAGGGCGACTTTCGCTATGACTGGACATGGCCTTTTAGGCTAGGTAGCGGTCACGTGGGTCCTCCTTTACTTAATGACATAGTGAGGTGGCACTGTTTTCCCTAGCCGCACCTGCCCGACCTCTGGCGGCGACACCTGGCGCTGAGGGGCACAGCCCCCCCCCGCCCCCCCCTGCAGCATAAGCCAGGGGAAGCCCCCGCCGAGTCGTTAGAAGTGATGCGGACAGTGGCCGCCTTAGCTCCCCGGCCACGTAGTTAGCCTCGTCCACCGCCTCCACTCCCGTCAAGGGTCACCTCCAAATGAAAATGGGAGGCTGGGTCTGGATGGGGCAGGCACCCCCTAAACCCTGCCTGCCAGGAGTGATGGCCAGACCAGCTATCAGCCGCCTCCTCACCAGCCAAGAAGGCTGCCTGCTGCCTTGAACTAGATTTTCTCCCCCTGCCCTGCAAAATCCTGCCACTGAACGCAGTCAGGGGCACAGACCTAGGGTCTGGGGGTGTGTCACAGGCTCCCGATGGCTGGGCAGTCCGGGGCAGGAGAGGAGGGCATGCATGCATCAGGCTCAGTGAGCTTCCTTGTCAGACAGCGGTTGGATCCCCTGTGGGGTGACTGTCTAAGCAGTGGAGCGAGCAGGCCTCGGTGCCCGGCTCAGACTTTGGCACCCAGCAGTCACTTCATAATCAGGACCGTGACTGATCTTTCAACAGCACGCGTGGACGGGATGCCTACTATGTGCCGATCGCAATGAGGGCTGCTGGGGCAAAAGACAGGAGGATGTGTGATGGTGAGCACCCAGGGTCCTCAGTTCAAACCTGGCTTTGCACACCTCCCTCCTCCACACAGGCAGGGGGAGAGCAGAAGTCCGTGACAGACTTACAGGACCTGAGCAGTTACAATGCAGCCCACGACGGCCTCCGGGTGGGCCCCAAGCATCTTGTCTAACCCTGGAAAGAGGAGGGAGAGTCGTCATGCCCAGGAGCCCACGGCCAGTTGCTCGGAGGCAGGGCCAGAATCAACCCCAGGCTTTCTGGAAACCACCGCTTCCTCAGTCTCGCCCAGACCCGGTGCCTGCCACCCTGCGAGGCCACGGCAGGCCTGGAGACACCACGGGGTGGGGACTGGGACCTCCCGAGCAAAATCAGCAAAATCCGTGCAGGATCCGGGCGCAGAGGCGCAAAGAGAAAGCGGAAAGGGAAACGAGGTCTAAAACGGGATTAGCAGCCGCGGTGTGGGCTTCAGTCGTTTGTGTGTTCGTTTGTTTTTCATTTGGGACAGTGACATCCAGAGAAACGCGGTCGGAGCTCTGCAACGAAGCAGTCGAGGCGGGAGGAGATGGGATGAAGGAGGAGGGACAGGGAAGACCTGGAGATGCCGAGCGTCCGGGAGGGCGGAGCGGAAGCCGTGGGCGCGGCGTGCAGAGAGAGGTGGTGGGGTGGACGGAGGGGCCGCTGGTTCCAGACGAATCGCCACGACTTGTGTACACCGTCGCCGAGGACAAAGCCCTCTTACCCCCTGACTCGTCTGTCCTTCCGGCAGCCTTGTGGGACATAGCGGACAGGACACAAACGGCTCGGCGCGCACCCCGCCGGGCCACCCTCGGGTGGGGCCCTCCGTGTCTCAGGTGCTCTTATGTTATACCCAAGACGCTGTGAGAACGTCGTCAGGTTGTCTGCCTGAAAGCCCCCCAGCACAGGGCCTGGCACAGAGGAGGCATTTAACAAATCGTAGATATTATTATTATCATGATTATCACGTAGGCCTCCCGCGGGGGTCGAGAGGAGACGCACACCCAACACGGTCTGCAGCACACTCTTCCATTTCAGAACTGAAAAGAATAATTCTCCCCAGATTTCATTCATGCACATATTCAGCGACTATTGATGAAGCACCTACTATGTGCCAGGGACCAGGCTAACCTCTGGGTATTCCCAGAGGAAGACATCAAAAGCTACAGCATGTCACGGGGCTCCGAGCTCCTCACAGACGCCAGAGTGTGCCTCCTCTCCTCTCCCTGGGCGGCTGGCACATAGTAGGTTACTAGTGACTGAGCCGGCAAGGCCTCCATACAAGACCTACCGCCTCTGGAGAATGGCATGTGGACAAAGCCGAGCCCACAGAACAGAGGCTGGAAAGAAACCCCTTGGCATGTCGGCAGGCGTCGTCTCAGAGAGGGGAGCCCGAGGGGCACGGTTCGTTTCCTTGAGTCTCCAAATTCCCCACAGTCGGCATTTATGCCTTATATAATCATCTCCCCCCAAATTACAGAAAGTTGCGGCAACCGTACTTCGGGGGGTGGGCGGTGGGGGGGGGGGCGGGTGCGATAAACAGACCACCAATGGGAGAAAAAAAGACTGGAAGGAAATGCAGAAATGACGGCGGCCATTGTGGCAGGGTCATGTATTAGAGGGTCTTTTAAAAGCACTCCATTCCCCAAACCTCCTAAAATGTCCTCAAAAACTTGCCATACACTGTTTATAAAGTTCTGTAAAAGAATCAAGAGAGCAATTCCTGGGCTGTAAAGAACAGCTCCGTGGGGGGGGGGGGGGCGGGTGGCCTTGAGATGAGGTCACAGGTCGCGGGTGCAGGTGGATGGCGGGACCAGGTTTCGCGGGGCCCCTTTGAAGAAGCTGCCTTGATTTCCCCCTCATTCCATTCTGTCTGGAGACCTCCGTTACCCGAAAGTGCTCACTGCGGCAAGACCCTCTAAAGTCCAAAGGGGCCGGTTTTAAATGCCACCTCTCCCCACCTTCTGGGGACACAGACCTGGCTCTCTCCAACCTGCTGGGCTCTGCGCTGGGTGCACGCCAAGTGTGGGCACTTTTAGACACTCACAGTGAAGAATGTCCTCTTGAAGCTTCCCCCTCCTTCCCACCTTCTGTCATCCGGGGAGATAATTCATTTATGCAGCTTTCACAGAAGACTGACATTTTTGACTTTTTTAGCAGAATAAATTCATAAGGTAAATTAGGGGTGGGACCCCTAGTGTCCTAGGCAGATTCAAACTGGTAATTACAGAGGCCTAATTATGTATTCACCACAGAGCCTTCTGGAGCAAGGAAGGCTCCAGGATGGTTCTTCCTCTTCCTGCAGAGGACCTCGCCAGCAAGCCTTGCTGGAGGCCCACGCTTGTCACCAGCACCCATGTCCTGCTATTTGCAGAGAAAACCCTGGCCCCACTCAGGGCACCCCAATTTTCCCTAATGGTAGTGAAGTCAAATTTTTTTTAGATCAAGAATCCTGACTTAGAGAAAATAAATCTTTTTAAAAAGCAATTTTGTTTGTTTGTTGTTTGTTTATCTTCCCTAAATTCCTCCTGGAGTTCTAAATCTACATCTACCGGCCTATGGCATCAAAATTATCGTCGGCACAGCCTTTCCCGTGCTCACCTGGGTGCTCCTTGTGATGGGAACTGTCTCTTTTACTCCCAAGTTTCATCAGAACTCAGCCTGGGGTCCAGCCTCAACGCGGGTGCCGAGTGAACGAAAAAGTACACAAGGCCCTTAGAAGAGAAAGACCCTGGGCCCCGGCAGAGCGGGGACCTGGGGGAAACCAGGCTTTGCTCACGCATCCCCGTGCGACACGTGTTTCCCGCTCTCCCTCATCCCTTCTCCAGTGGCCTCTCTGCTCCCCAAGCATCTGACCATTCACTTGGCAAACACGGCTCGAGCTCTCTTTGGCTTGAAGTGTGTCCTCCCCCAAACATGTTGAAGTCCTAACCCCTGTCCGTAACTGTGACTGTGACCTCAGTTAGAAATCGGGTCTTTGCAGATGCAATTGGTTAACCTGAGGTGACATTATACTGGATGAGGGTGCCCCGCTAATCCAACATGACCGAGACCTTATAAGAAAAAGAGAGGACACCCAGCGGGAGGCACACAGGCCAAAAGGCCATGTGTTCCCAGGGACAAGGGACACCACGAATGCCCAGCAGCCGCCAGGATCTGGAAGAGGACGAGGAGGCTCCTCCCCTGGAGACTTCCGAGGGGCCCGGCCCTGCCGACACCTTGAATTCGGCCTCCAGACCTGACACGAAAAACGCCTGTGGTTTTAATCTCCCCAGTTCGTGGTGCCCCTGTCACAGTGGTTCTAGGAAACGCACGTATGCTCCCGCTCCATGCCGGGCCATGAGGGAGTGACAGGGGAGCAGAGCTGGACCTTGTCCTCACGGGCTCAGAGGCCCCAGGCCCGTCCTGCAGCCCGTGAATGTTGTCTTTATTTGCGAAGAGAATGTTGGCAAGGACTGCTGGCCCTCCTTGTCACTCTCAGAAAGAGCCATAAGGACCGAACGACCAAGGCCTTCGGGCCAAGATGATGGCGGGCTCCTCCCTCCATCCTGCGGGCCTGCTCACACGCACACACCAACCTCTCGTCCCAGCTTGGGCTGCGTGCACTTCAAGGTCCAGGTATCATGGCAGAACTTGGGGCAAGCAGGACTCCCGTGGAAGAAACATCTGGGGCTAAAAAGCCTTCCCAGAGGCCCTCAGATCTGCCCCCACGTAAGCACACACTCAGCATCTATATGAGGGTGACTCCGAAAGAAGCCTGCACCCCTCTGAAACAACCAGCCGCTAGAGGTGTTAGCTTGGTTTGTGGTTGGGTTTCATTTTCTTCTGGGGTTTGATAAACAAAGAATAAAAACAAGAGACAACAAAGAACTGAACGCTTTGTAGCAACGGTGGCGAATCTAGGGAAAATGGAACTGAATAAAAGACAGACATCGTGGGTTTATATCGAAACTCTCTGGGGTCTAGAACACTGCTCCCCCCACACCTCCCTCCCCGTACACACACACACACACACACACACACACACACACACACACACACACACACACACACACACACCTGTGAGATCCTAACAGCACGTGGAAGGTCAGAAAGGAGTCTCTTTACCTTTCTTCGTCATGTACCCTCTTCAGAAAGCTCAGGCGGGGGCAGGACTGACTTTGGGCGTCTCTGCTGCCTTGGGTCCTGTGTGCACAGCGTGGGAGGGCGAACAGAGAATTCACACTTCTGAAAAGTGCTGGGTTCACACCCAGACACAGGGCTCCGGCAGTTTTGACCAAACGCGCGCCTATGGCGGGGTGATGTGATTTAGGTAAAGCGGGGTGCTGTCTTCCTGTTAGACTGTGACCCTCCAGTGGAGTGAGTCATGGGGTTGGGGTTCCAGATGAGAGCCGACACAGTCTGCGCCCCTACTGTGTGCCAGGCACTGGTTGGACGTCTTACATCACGGCCACCCTCAGTTAGACGTAAAACCGAGCCACGCCGCTTGCCCAGCACTGCATGGCCCGAGTCAGGGCCCAAAGTCAGGTTTCCCAGGGGCCCGGGCGCCTCCATCACCACAGCCCCGTGCCGGCCAGCACGAGCCAGGCCGTGCACCACAGCTCGTCGCCCGCGGGGAGGCCGGCACAGGAACCGTGTGGCGTCCTTGCCATCCCTCCTGCCCCTGTCACCACCCCTCATGGCCACAGCAGGGAAAGAGGGACATCGAAGAGTCACCCTGGCTCTTACCTGCCTCAGCCTGTGAGCGACGCACCTGTACTCACAACCCATTGGCCAGAGCTAGTCATGTGACCCGATCTAACGGCAGGGGCGGCTGGGAAATGCGGACGAGCCCCTGGAACACTGGAGGGCGGCGCCTGCTGGGCAGCATGTCCCAAGACAGTGTGTCCCTCCGATGCCGCGTGTTAAGTAAAAGGGCAAATGAGCCTTAGCTAGAAATTTCCTCACCAGTCAAAGTGGGGAGCAAGAGAATGGCTTCGTGGCAGCAATTATGCTCCTGATGTGTTGTGTAACCGACTTGGGTTCTTACTCTGAGCCAATGGGCTTTCCCCCCATCCTCTGAGATTCGCCGAGGGCCCTGTTCCTTGACCCCACTCTCTCTGGGCCTGCCCCCATCACTTGGAAGAAGTGAGGTGACTTTGGGTAATACAGAGGCCTCGGTCTAGATTTTATTACTCATCGTGCATCTTGTCATCTTGTCCAGCAAACAGACCTGCAGGACTTGGAGGTGACCAGTCATCTTGGACAAAAGCCACTTACGGGCAGAGCCCCTCTCATCCAGAAATGCGTCCATTCGACATGCCAATCAAGAGACTTTCTCACTCCGGAGGGTGTGAGTGAGGTGTGTGGGATAATGTAAAACACCTAGGCTTCACTCCGAAGCCCTCAAAATAGTGTTTGATGGATGGATTTGGAACAGAGAACTTTTCAGATGGGAGGAGCCGAGAGGTGATGCTGTCCACCTACCTCGGGGGCAGTCTGAGGCCAGGGAGGAGAAGGCGCCTGCCCAGAGGGCGTGCCTGGGCCGGGGTGGACCCCGTTCTCCTCCCAGGCCCGTGGCGCTGAGCCAAACATCCCCAAATCTCGTTGCAATCTGTCCACCAGCAAATGAGCAACAAGCTGCTGAGAAGCCATAGGACTCCGTCTCCATTAGGCCTGGCAAAGCAGAAGGCTTGAAAAGGCCCATGACGCCCAGTCCCCCAAGAAGACACTGGGTGTCGGGGACATGGCAGCAGGTGTGGCGGGACTCTCCAGTCATCAGGGAAGGGCAGGGGCAGTTTGGGGCTCCCCTCCTTCTGTGCCATCTGCGTCTAGTCTGCGCGCCTCATTGCCACCCAAGTGCCCACTGTGCGCCACGTGTGCCCTGCGTGAGGCGGGAGAGGCAGCCCTCACCTCGGACTCGGTGTCCTCTCCAGAAAGGCCACCAGCTCCTAAAGAAAGCAGGGACTGACTTGGGAGGGAAGTGGGCGTCCAGGCTGGAAAGTTCCCCACCGATGCGTGCCAGGCCCCCCGGCGGGAGAGGCCGTTCGGAGGGCCCTCGCTGCCACCCTGGGGAGCGTCTCAGCTGCCTGCTGAGTTCTCAGGGGTCATGAGGCTCGGCACACTGCCAGCCCTGGGAAACCGAAATCCTCCGCACTGCCTGGGACGCATTGTCGCAATCACGCCAGAAGGGACGTGATTCCACAGGGGACACTTCGAGTCGAAGGGGTCCTGGGGATGGCGGTTTAGCCCCATGTGGTTACAGATGGGGAAACCGATACGCGCGGAAAGGGCCTTCAGAGCCCTGTCTCGTTCCCAGCCGGCCACCTTCTCCACTTGCCGTGGCCTGCATCCTCACGGCCTGTCCCCTGGGCTGCCCGGGGGCTCTGGCCTGGTTCCTGGAGCAGGTGACAGGCTGCAACTACCTGCTCAGAGCCCTCATCCGGGAAGTCGGCCCCTCACCCTGTCCTCCCCCCTCTCTGCCCCAGAGGCAACCACAGTGTCCCGGGATTCTCCGGTTTCTCTCTCTGTCCCTCACCTGGATATGAGTAACTGCAGGCAGAGACCACAGATGCTCGCACGTGCGTCACCAGCCCCCACCCACGGGAAGCTCCTGGGTTAAGTGCATGGGCCAGCAAGTCGATGGATGCTGGACAGCAAACGGAAGAGTGATGGAGGTGAGGGAGCCAAGGGAGGAGCACATGCATCCGTGCCTGGAGCAGGAGTCAGGGAACCCGGAAAGCGGCTGCCCCAGACCCATCGGCAAGAAGGTGGTGCCGCCTGCTTCCTCGCCAGGGGAGACGCAGGCACGTCAAAGGCACAGGAGCCCGATGGCAGGGTCTTCCACCGGGCTAAGGTGAGACGACTTGAGCATCAAAAAAGTAATGATGATGATGATGACGACAAATGATTATAGAATTAAGTAAGAATCTAGGAGTCCATGCTGACTCATAACTAAACGAATAAATGAGAAGAAAGACTTATAGTAAAGAGCCAATTAATAAAATTAGGAGGAATGACAGTAAATCACCATTTGGCCTTTACTGTTGTTGTTGTTGTTATTTATTATTATTATTATTATTATTATTATTATTATTATTATTATTATTTCAGACATGGGACATTAATGGGTGCTAAAACTAGCGGATAAACATTTGCGGAACAACAGGCTATTTGCATAGTCTCACCTGATACCTTTTCATCACGACAGGTAAAATAGTAACTATACTGGAGAAACCTGGACGATACCAGTGTAACCAACTGATAGCATCGACATCGCCAGCAACAGGACCAGTCACCAGCACGTGCCTCCCAGGACGAGGCACCGAGTAGGACACATCGTTTCTGTGGCGTTCTAAACACGAAGAGCCACCAACAAACCCAGAAAGGCCCTGTGCTTGTCACGAAACAGGGGAGGCTCAGCAAAGGAGAACAACGGGTGACCTCGGGTTTCCTCCTGGCGCGAAGGCATTATTCGGACAATAGGCAAAACCTGAATGAGAGCTACAGTGTAAATAACCGTTTTTGCGCCAGTTTTGATGTCCCGGTTTTGATGACTGGCCTGCAGTCAGTCACGTGAGAGAAGTTCTTGATTTTAGGACGTACGAACCTCGAAGGATTCAGATAGAAAGAGGCACCACAGTTACGTATTACTTTTAAGTAGTTCAGGAAAGAGGTGAGGTGGGGGGAGAGAGAAAGTAATAAAGTATCAGCATTTGGCCAGTCCAGATGAAGAGTCCATGAGAATTATTTGTATCGTTTGTGCAACTTCTCTGTGAGTCTGAGGTTATGTCGAATGAGTCGATGTCGTAAATGGCCGCACCGTTCCCGGCCCTTCCTGTCTGCTCCCTCTGCTTTATTTTCTTCCACAGCAGCTACTGACGTATCCGTGTGATGGATTTTTCTCGTTCTGTTTGGTGTCTGTCTTCGCCTACCAGCGTGTAAGCTTCACGAGGGCAGAGAGTGGCATCGATTTCGTTCACCACTGTGCCCCCACCAACTAGAAAAGGGATTGGTCCGTGACAGAATAATAAATGTTTGTTGAAGAAGTGATGCGTACAGCGTAAATTAGTGGGAAAAATGAATGTCAAGCTGGGCCTGAGAGACGAGATGCTCTCAGGTGAGGGGCAGGCGGTGCTGAGAGCCTGCTGGAGCTGCCCCACAGCCTGTCATTAGACCTTGCCGGGTCGTGCTATTATAATAATTCAAAATAAAGGAGAGCAGAAATAAATGAGAAAGAAAACAAACATGTAATAGAAAAAAATTAGCTAAGGCAAAAAGTATTCCTTTGAAAGATTATTAAAATTGATAAACATTCAGAAAAATCAATCAAGAAACAAAGAGAAAGAGAATGAATTGCCAACTTAGAAATGAAAAGTGGACATCACCCCAGATCCTATGAACTGTTTACGAACAAAGCATTTGAACGACTAGACAAAATGTATAAAGTCCTAGAAAAATGCAGCTTTTCAAGCTGACACAGAAGAAATTTAAAATGTGACTAGTATATAAATATTTTAAATAATTTTGTAATTTAAAATCTTCCCATAAAAAAATGTCCAGGCACATACAGTTTTCCTGGTAAGTTCTTCCAATATTTAAGTGAGAAGTGATGTCAATATTACACAAACTTTTCCAGAGAATAAAAAAGAAGGAATCTTCCCAACTAATTTTGTGAGACCAACATAATTTTGATGTCAAAATTTACCAAAGGCCTAACAAGAATGGAAAATTACAGGTCCATTCCTCTCATAAAGAGAGATGCTAAAATCTGAAACAAAATGTAAGAAAAATTAATCAAGTGACTTATAAAAAGGATAAAATTTCATACTCGCAGGTGATTTATTTCAGAAATGAAGGGATAGTTTAATATTTGCAAATCAGCCAGTTTGATTCACTACATTTTTAGAAAATGCAGAAAGGTACGTTATCATTTACTAAAATTCAACATCCTTCCCTTAAAAAAAAAAATTATTAGCAAACTCGGAATAGAAATGAACTTACCTGCGCTGCGCTTTCCCTTTGCTATAGAAAAGACAAGGACCTCGCTATTGCCGTTTATCTCAACGCTGCTCTGAGGGTCCGAGACCATGTGATAAGGAATGAAAAATAAAGGATATTTGGAAAAGATGAAATAAAACTCATTTTCTCCGCAGCAGCATATGTAAACATTCCAGATAATCCATAGATTAACTATTAAAATTTATAAGTGAAATTAACTAGATTACTACATGCATATAAGTAAAAAAAAGAGGAAAGGCCTCCACTCTGTGCTGTAAATTAGTATGTTGAAAAGCTCACAAAGAAATTTAATAAAAGTGAGCAGAAGCCAAGAAATGATAAAGAACTGGAATCAACAAAATAAAAAACAAACAATTGAGAAAATAAGTGGAACTAACATTTGGTTCTTTGATAAGATCAATAAAGCTGATAAACCCCTAGCTAACCGAGAAAATGACGATCGATTTCAGGAATGAAAGAGGAGACACAACCACAGGTCCCGCAGACACTGAAAAGATCACAAACAGCATCGTGCGGGTAAACCAGCTCTCTCTAACTGCCACCAAGGCCACTTTCTACTAACCATGTGACATCACTGAATGTACGGCTAGAAAGAGACATTCGCAATTGGCCCTGTGAGCCTTTAAGAGCCGGCTCCATACGTCAGCAGTGCTCACAAAAATAAACATAAAAGTCCTTACCGAAATACTGTACATAACTTGATGCCAGTAAACTCAACAACAGAGGTGAAATAGGCAACTTTTTGTCGAGTGTGGGCTCATGAGAGTGGTTCACCCTTTGCACAAGCAATTGTCTATCGATAATTTTTAAAACAATACGAAAACTAACTAAAAGTTGATCTGCTTTTTATTAATACCAAAAATTGACCTTTCTAATAATGCTAGTAATAAAATACGCCTCCCAGAAAAAAAATCTTTTGTTGGCCTAACTTCTAAATAGTTGCTGTTACATTTTAGCATTAATAATATAGAGGCGAGTTTCAAATTAGCACATTTTTATTACTCACCGTTTATTGAATATTAACTGGAAGTTCATTCAAAGAATGGTTTGCACTCAATACACATAAACTTAATTTCATATGTTCATTTGGAAAGTAAGCTTATAATTGTGAGAATTGTTTGAGCTTACAGATGGAGAAATGTAGTATTTTTGTTTGATAAGTCAACATTTTTGTTCATAAATATAATACTTTGCTGCATTTAAACATATCTAACATGATACTTCCTTTTAAGTTGTTTTAGAACTAAGTAACAGCCAAGAAAATAATTATTATTACTGATCTTATATAACTGTTACTGAAAATAATTTTGTTATATTGAGGGAAAATGTGAAGAATTATCTACTTTAGATGTTGAATACACTAGAAATGCTACTATTTCGCAAGAATACTGCCAAGAATCAATAAGAAAATGTATCCAAAATTTACGGCATAGTAGATAGTAGATGCTCAGCGCATGTTGCTTTTCTTATTAACGTCCTTAAACAATTAGTCCCCTACCCTCCTTTCTCAACCCCTTACCCTTCTCTTTCCAGACTTTGAGAAACTTGAGACTCGAATTGAATCAAAGTGCCAATAATATGCTGAGCTCTGTGGTCAGTGTTTGCTATGCATCATCAACTTGGCTTCTCACAAAAGCTCTACGAGTACTATTTTAATCCCTATTTGATATATTTTTTTTAAAAACTACACTAATTTTCTCAAACTCATTCGGCTAATAAATGGAAATTTTATCATCAAACCTAAGTTTTCCCGTTATTAATCCTCCTGCAAGCTGTGTTCACCGTTGGCACCTTCATCACCATCACCATCACCAGCGCCGTTCACAAGCAGCATGTGTAAAAAAATTGTCGATGTGCTCTCATGATGCTCATGCTTTGATATGCTCCACGTTAAACAATTTACATCCACATGTTACCACTTTCTTAGTTCTTCATTCCTTCTCACGCCTTTTACCAGGACCTGTTTTCCATCTCCTTATATTTTTTTTAATCTGCTTTAGAATTTTTAGTGAGAGTCTATTGGTGGCAAATTTTCCAGTTTTGTTTATCTAGGAAAAAAAATGTGTTTAACCATCATCATTAAAAACTATTTTCACTGGATATAGAATTCCGGGTTGACAATTATTTTTTTAGTGGCACGCTTAAGATACCACTTACTGTCTTCTGGATCCTAGTGTTTCTGTTGAGAGGTCAATCATCAGCCTGTCTCTCCTTTATGTATAATCGATCTTTCCTCTCCTGCTTCTAAAATGTTTTCTTTGTTTTGGTGCTTTGCGTGGAATGTCGTGCGCGTCTGAGGACTTCTCTTTCCTCAACCCCCTGAAAAGTTCTCTGCCACTACCTCTCCTCTTGATCTTTGCTCCATTCCCAGCCTCCCCCTGTCCTTTCGTTTCTCCCTCTCTCTCTTCTTTTCTCCTCTCTTTTCCTTTTGTAGCTGCTATTAGATTAGATTTGAACTCCTCAATGTATTATCTAGGTCACTTCACCCTGGGGTCCCCAACCCCTGGACCATGGACTAGTACCATTCTGTGGCCTGCTGGGAACCGGGCCGCACAGCAGGAGGCGAGTGGCAGGCAGGCAAGCAGAGTGTCATCTGTATTTGTGAGCATCACCGCCTCAGCTCCACCTCGAATTCTCAGGCATTAGAGTCTCATAGGCGTGCTGGTCCCTGGTGCCAAAAAGGTGGGGGACCACTGTAACCTCCTGTCCAAATTTTCCATATCTTTGTCTCTTTGGGATGATTATCAATAATTTCCTTATTTCTACCTTCCAATTCACTAATTCTCTCTTAAGCTTTGTCTAAATTGCCATTGAGTTTTTAACTCCAATATTATATATATGTATATATTTCTATTTCTAGGAGAAATAAAACACACACGCGCACACTCACACACTTCACCTAGGCAGTGGAGGCTCACCCTGAGTCCCACCGAAGTGTGAGGCCTCCCTCTCCAGGCCCACCCAGCAGGCATCTCCATCCCCATGAGCTCGTCATGCCTTCTCCTTGAGTTCACCAGGCACCCAAGCTGAGGTTCAGAACATGCCCCAAGTCGCACAGCTATCAGGAGGTGGAACTGGAAACTGAGCCCAGGTTTTGCATCTGGGGTTTACCTTCTAGAGACTGTGAGGTTTGTGGATAAGGCCAAAGGAAGAAGACCAAGAGGCAGGTGGCACGTTTTCTGCCGTTTACCGCTGAGCGACCTCAGGTAACTAGCCACAGGAAAGTGCTCAGTCAGTAACGGGCACGCATTAACTATTTCTGTCTGTACAGGATGGAGACCAGATTAGTGGGCCAAGAGGAGTTTGAGGAAGGGGTGTTGGGTGGGACTATAAGAGGGCAGCATGGGAGGACTCCTTTGTCACGAGAGAAGAGTTCTTCATCTTGACTGTGAAGGTGGTGACATGAATCTACACACATGATAAAATGCCATAGGACTAGACACAATGCCCCCAAAGACCAGTGCATGCAAAAACTGGTGAACCCTGAGCTAAGATTGCTTGTCCTGTTCATCATATTTTGCTGGCCAATTTCCTGGTTTCGATACTGGTTTCTGACATAATTATGTCAGATTCACACTGGAGGAAGCTGGGGGATGGGTCAATGGGGCCTCTCTATTCTTTCTGCAATTTCTGGTGAGTCAAAAGTTATTTCCAAATACTAATTTTAAAAGTATCTATCTATCTATCTATCTATCTATCTATCTATCTATCTATATGCAAAAAAAACTGGTACAGGTAGTGCCTATGACTTGCCTATTGTAGATATCTTGCACTAATATTTTTTCTCATCACTACTTTGAAATTACAGTGGTTGGTACATCTGGTAGTTGGCTAGGTCTTGTTATTCAATGCATTCATAAAGAAGCACATGTATCTCTATGTCTCAAATGTCTTCTTAAATATTTTGACGACTGTACAACAATATAATCAGCTTCCTCTGTGATTTTCTCACTTTGTGTTATGCATTTAGAACACATGGTTCTGAGGAGGGGACCCTTCCCGCTCCCCAGCTCCACAGCACGGAGCAGACGGGAGCCCCTCCTGGGGCGTGGGGCGTAAGCTGACCACAGCGGGCCAGATGAGGAAACGGAGGCCCAGAAAGGGGGTTTAAGGACACTCGAGGTCTTCTGAGTCCCACACGCGCTAGAAGGGAAAACATCTCTTCCGGGAGAAGAAAGCTCCACTCCCTGCTGTCACCGGCCACCTCGGGGTGGGTGTTTACTCTGCCAGGTGGAGTCCGTCTGGGTCCACTCTGGGGCCGCACGGTGGCCTTTGAGACGGAGAACAATGCCACATTGTGGCCCTGGCTTCAGATAAAAGAGAAACTCGGCCCGATTGCCAGGCAGGAGCGACTGTCCCTTAATATTAATACGAGGAGGGTGCGGCCCTCGCCTCTCTCGCCCGTTGTGGCGGTTGTGCACAGTGCCACCCCGCTGCCTTCCAGGGGGCGGTCAAAGGCCAGCGTGCCGGGCACTTTTATTGCCAGCTGCCTCAGTAATCTTTAACCTCTCGCTGGCCAAAGGGCTGGAGCCCAGAAAGACAAAACAAACAGGGGTTGGGCACTAGAGGAGAGAGAGCGCCAGGTGAACCAAGACGAAGGGAGCCAGCTCAGCCCTGCACCTCCCCGCCACGCCCTCCCAGCACCCCTAACCCCCAAAGCTGGGGGGAGGGGGGACAGACGCCCAAGACCCGGCGCCAGGATGCCGTGGACATCTCTCCCTCGCTGGAGGTGGGATGCCAGGCCGTTGGGTCGTGGCGGTTGCTTGTGACTACAGGTTGCAGGTTCAGGGGAAGAAGAGAGATGCCACGTGGGCCACGCTCGGCCCGGGCCTGCGGCCGGGACTGGCCCCTGCAGGGAGGCGTGCCAACGCTTCGCTAAGTCAGGGAGGGACGGGGCTGAGCGGGAAGAGAGGTTCCTGGGCGTCGGACAGCCCGGGGCTGCCCCAGCGCCACCATTCCTCTGACCGTCCTCTTGGAGCCTTGGCTTCTCTCCCGTGACGTGGGGACACTGACGTCGCCTCTTAGCGTCGGTCCCGGCTGCTGCCACTGGCTGAGCGCGAACCACCACCGAGGTCACACGCTGTTTCCTTTCTCACGACCCCTGAGACACGGGCCTCACTGTCCCCGCCTGCAAACAGAAAGCCGGAGGGCAGAGAGGCGGCCTCGTGCAGTGGGGACATTGCGATCTGAACCCAGGTCCCCCGTGATTCCAACACCGCCCGCTCTGCACTGGGCCGCACCTGGAGAGCCCTCCCACCGCCCGTGGTGGCTGTGAGGGAGGGGTCCTGGCTCCATTCGGCGGATGAAGACACTGAGTAGTCCGGCCGGCGAGGGGCGGTTTCGGGTTGAAGCCCAAGTCATTTGATTCCACCTCCTCTTACTTCCTCTCAAACTGAGGAGGGCTGCCAGCGCACATGGCCACCTGTTCTTGTCACCATCGAGAAGGCTGAGACACAGAGCCAGGGCTTGAATCCAGTGTCAGTGTAAGGGACGAAGACGGAGACCCAAGAGTCCCTAACGGTCCCTGGTGACGTGGGAGCGTCTGCCCCTGGTAGCAGCCTCGCATCTGATCAGAGTGGTTGTCACCGCGTTCGCAGGGGAAGGACAGATCAGGCAAAACGCACCTAATCCAACCCCCACCCCGTCCCAAGGGGCAGCAGCTGTGGACAGAGAGAAAATCGCTGGAAGTGGACAGGAGGCATTATTAGGATCAGCTTCCTTAATCCCGGGCAGCTCCATGCCTCTGCTGTGCTGGCAGAAGCCCCCCCTCCGCCACCCCATGCTGGGGCCCCAGCCAAGCCCTCACCAGCCCAGCTAACAACGCTACCTTCCGTGGCTGGGGCAGAAGGTCAGGAAAAGCCAGCAGCAGTTGGGAGAAGGCTGTGGTCTCGGGATCTGCCTCAGGGTGGGGCGTGGGAGGGAGAAAGATAAGACTGGACAATAAAAGATAGGCAGAAAGGGACAGTGAGGGAGGGGCTGGCACAGGAGTGTGGCCCCCGGGGTGCCATCTCTTTATGACCCATAAAGCGCACATAAACAGGCATCAACGACAGCCTTATCTCCCCCTCCGGGTCTGTAAATCATCATCCAGAGTCCACCACTGGCCCCTGACGACAGCTTGCTGGCTACAGTGGAAACCAAGCCATGGGGCAAAGGGGAGCCCAGGTTGGAGGGGCTCCTCGCGCCTCCGCCCACAGAGCGGAAGGCCCTGGGCTGGTCGTCTCCCCTCCTAGGGCCTCAGGGCCTCGGAAGTTTCCGTGGCCCACGGTCTCCTCTTGGCCACGGCAGCTTCTGCACAGGTGATGGCCAAGGTGCGGGTCAAGGAGGTCCTTCCCTGCCACGCTGTACGCCGTCAGGGGTCCTCCTCTGTATCAGGAAACGTCACCGCGAGAATCACACTGGAAAGGGGGTCTGACACCTGCCACGTGCAGGTGCTTTGTGCATTTGGGGAATGCTGTGACCGCTCATCACAGTTCTGGCCACGGGCCTGACTGAGCAGGCCTCCAACCTCGGGGTGTCTACTGACCCAGGCCCCAGCCCCACCCCACCCCAACACTCTGGACCCACCGTCCCTGCATTTGCCACAAGGCCGAGGCCTGGCTTCCCACCGGCTGAGGGCTGAGACCTTGGGGTCCGGACAGCACCTCGAAGGCTGGGGTCATGTCTGCCTCGGGCCGAACGCCTCGGGTCCTTCTGAAACACGGGGGAACGTCAGGGATGGGGAGTGGGACTCTTCCTCGTCCCACGCAGAGGTTAGGTAACTGGCTCCGCGGACCCCGCTCGCTGTGCCACCGCCCACCCACCCCCAAACCACCCTCCGCCCTTCCCTGTCCTGCTCTGTGGCCCTGGGTGACAGCCAGCACTTCCTGGGCAGCTTCTCCCAGACTTCCTGTCCAAGCCAGCCAATGGGAAGTCCCGGCGGGGGGCGGGAGGGCAGGTGGAGAGAGGGGTCAGGGTGTTTCTTGGTTTTCTCAGCTTTAGCGTCATACGACTGCTGCATTTATCAGGTGCACCCCGCACGCAAGCTGGGGCTCCCAGCTTCCCCTGCTGCTAGCTCACACCTCTGCGAAACTTCCTGCGTCACCTTTCCTTCCTGCATGGGATTCTGCTCACTGCTACACCCCGGCTGGACGGGACCAAAGGCCACCCTCGGGAAGGCTGGGGGACTGGAGGCAGCGCAGCTACCCTGGGCCGCCACCCTAGGGAACAAGAGGCAGTGACCTCCCCCACCCCTCCTCCCACCCGCCAGAGCCTCCCTCTCCTGGTCCATCACCTTTCTGGGTGGAGGGGTGGCCTGCCCCACCCCAGCTGGCCTCCCTGGGGAGGTGAAAGAGAACAAGACACAGTGGCAGAGAGGGGACAGAGAGAGCGCTGTTCGGGGAGACAGGGCACATGTGCGTCTCCGGAAGGCCAAGAAGACAGCAAGGAGAGGAGCCTACGCCCTGGCTGCCTCCTCTCAGGGACGGAGACGCCGCCTTGGAGGAGAAGGGACTCCGGCAGGCAGGCAGCCGGAAGCCGAGCAACAACCTGCTGCCCGGGGCCGACCACGGGTGGGACAAGGCTGAGGAGAGCTAGGTCTAGCAGGCCAGGGAGCTGTGCCTGGGGTGGCCCCTGCACTCCCACCCACCCCACGAGAGCCAGCATCTGGCCGGCGGGCCACCGAGGGGACATCGAGTGTCCCATCACGCGGGAGGGGCCCTTGCACTGGGTAGAGACTGACATTCTCAGCTGCGCTGGATTTCACTCACGGGGTCAGTGGTAAAAACAAAACAAAAACCAAAAGAGGGCAGGGGAGAGGGGACATTGCCAAGAGAGTGGGGAAAAGCAAAGCCACCTCCGCGGTGTCGCCAGCGCCAGGATACCACAGAGTAACGCAGCTCGCCGTTTTGTCCCTACGCGCCGCCCAGCGGGAGGAGCGCACCGCCCCGAAGGGAGAAGATTGTAGATGTCGGCGTCCGACCGGACCGGCGACCGAGCCGCAGGGCAGCTCTGGACGCATCCCCAGGTCTAACTTTGTCGCCCGGCTGCCACGCGGCAGGCGCAGCAAAGCCCTTGCGCACGCGCTGCCTCGCTGAGGCCTCATGACCGCCCGGCGCCGTCTCTCCAACCTGCTTTCTCGTCTCGAAAATGGGCCCCGTGACACCTGCCGGTCTGTCGACCCTGAGGATGAACCGGATCAGCGGCCGAAGGGCTGGGGCCTGGGGTCTGGGAACGTGTCTCCCACGGTGGGCCGCGGGCCCCAAGGGCGCAGACCCAGCTCAATGGGTGAACCTGGGTGTTTGCTGGGCAAGTGAATACGGTTATTCTCTTTATGAATAAATGTTGGAAGACTGCAATTTTTAAATAAAAGATCAAAATAGCATACAGGTGAGTTGCATTTTACGGAAACCCAAATTGCAAAGACTTTTTGCAGCCTGATGTGAAAACGTGGATCAAGTCTCAGAGAGTGACTCTAGTGGAATTAAGGTAAAAACTCCACGCACACCTACTTTAAAGGTCATCACACAATCTTCACGTGGGCGGGGCAGAGGGCGCTGGGAACTGCGTTCGGGCTCTTGCCACAAGGGGGCGCCACTCCAGCTCGTAAGCCCGGGCCAGGCCGGTCCCCGCTGCCCGCTGGCTGGAGGTGTGAGCCTGGCGCTCTCGCGACCCGCGGACCTGCCGCCCTGGGCGGAGAGCTTCCGCCCCCGCGGGTGAAGGGCCCCCTGGAGGGTCTGGGGTGGGGGGGGGGACTCGCCCCATCTGCTGGGTTGGATGGCTGCGTGGCAGATGGCCAGGAAATGGTCAGCCCCAGGGAGGTCATGGTGCTTCTCAGAGGCTTCTCTGCAGCCCAGGGAGGCCCAGGAAAGCTTTGGGGTGCGGCCTGCAGAGCTGTCCCCACCCCCAGCCGCGGAGCACAGCCGCCGCCCCGCCAAGTGCTGTGGGCTAGGAGGTCGCAGAGAGGTGACCTTCCGGAGTCAGAGCCCAGGCCCACTGGCTGACCACACAGGCGCGGCCGGGCAGGGCTTTGTGGAGGGTGAGAAAACGCCCCTCAGCTGAGCGTTGGGCTGGCTTCTCACCTCCTCCGCCCACCCTTGTAGCCCTCTGTCCACTTCCTCTTGGACTGTCCTCAGTCATCCAGGCCTAGACAGTCGCTTTGTCGCTGCCCCTGGGAAGGTACCGAGGACAGAGGGCACCCCATCCAGACACCTTCTCTGTTCCTCCGGCGGAGACTCAACAGGAGGTCACCGCCCTGCTCCCATTTCAATGACAGGGTGCCAGCGCCCTCCACCTGCCCCCACCAGCCTAGAGTGGGGGCTTTCTACCCTGTCCCCCTGGCCTCTGCCCCGTGATGCCAGGACACCCGCCATCAGGTGCCCCTGCCCTGCTCTGCCCCCTCCTCTCAGAAGACAGACCAGAGGAGCCGACACACCCACAGGTGTCCAGCGGCCTGCATGCCGTCCTCGCCCACTCCGCCGTGATTAGCAGGGCACAGGCTGCCCCCAAGACCTGGGCACGCGGCCGCTGCTGGCTGTGGAGCAGCCACACTCAACGTCCGAGCCCAGAGCCTCCCAGGTCCCGCCGAGGCCGGTCCTGTCGTGCGCCAGCTCATCCGCCATGGTGAGCGAGGGTGCTGTGTGCACATGCACGCGCACGCACACGCTCGCACACGCATGCCCTCACACACTCAGACACACTCAGACACGCATGCACACACGCATGCCCTCACACACTCAGACACACTCAGACCCGCATGCACACACACACTAGACACACACCTAGACACTCAGGCATGCACACACACACTCATACACTCACGCTCAGACACTCAGACATGCATGCACACGTACACTCAGACACAGACAAGCACACACTAGACACACTCAGACATGCATACTCACTCACACACACACACACAGACTCACATACACACTCAGACGTGCACACGCGTATATATTCCCAGGGATACACAGCCGTGTTCTCATGCACCCACACGCTCCTGCCCACAGACACGCACTCACACTCCGGGCACGCTGACAGCCTCGGGGAAGGAGAGTCTGGCCGTCTCCAGGCCCTGCTGCATCACGTGCCTGGAACCCCGGTTCCCTCCCTGCCCCCACCCCAGCCCAGCCCTGATGACGGCGATGTCCCCTTCCTCCCTCAGTCTGAAGACCCAGGCTCAGCTCACGTCCCAGCATGAGCAAGCCACGCTTCTTTCTCAGCCACCTCCAACGTCACCTGGCCTGGTAACTGGAGAAACCTCCTCAGGAATCCAGGGGGCTCCATGCACCCAGACGCAGACCCAGGCCTGGGGCTGGTTCCCTGGTTCAGATCCTGGCTTCGCCCACCTATTGCTTCCTGCGTGATCTTGGGCAAATCTCGCCCAGCACTCCTGAGTCTCTACATCTCTGGTCTCGGCATGTCACGTACACACACATGTGGAAACTCACCTCCAACACCTCCTACTCTGGCCTAATTCCAGCTTACTTCAGCTGTCACTTCCTCCTGGAAGCCCTCCTTGATCTCCCCAGGCGGAGTCAGTGCCTTCCCCCGTCCACATCCTCCGGTCACCTCCCCTTCCTGTGTCTCTGCCCACGTGCTGTGACTCCCTGAGGGGGACGGGCTGCCGTAAGCCTGGAGCCCACTGCTGGAGACCACGCAGACAGAGCCCCAGTCACCATCCCTGGAGTGCACCCCGGGGAGCAGAAAGGAAGCGGGGATGGCAGACTGCGAGCCGTGCGGAAGAGGCTGGTGCTCCATATGCTGCTCCTCCTCCCTCCGCCGCGTCGCCTGGGGAGCAGCCTTCGGGTTGGCATCGCCCCCAGGACTCCGTGATCCCCGGTTCCTTCCAAGGCTCCAGTAGGCGCCTTCCTGCCTGGCAGGGCTCTCCCTCCCGGGCACCCTGTTTCCTGCCTCCGTTCTCCGAGGGAGAGGGAGACACTGCAAACAGGGCTGCGGAGGGCCCAGTGGCCTGAGCCAGGAGCCGCTGACCTGGCGCCACCCTGGGAGGCCAGCCCAGGCCTGTCCCCTGGCGTCCCAGCCCTCCGGAACTTTGCCTGAGCCCTAGTCCTGACCCCCTCCTGAGGGTCACTCGTGTCTGTACCTGCTCTCATCTTCCGCCTGCTTTGGCTCTGGCCCCGGCCTCTGGCCCGTGGACAGTGCTGCCCGTGGCCTCTAGAAGTCCTGCCTCAGCTGGAAGCAGCCCCTCCCCACCTCGCCCCGACATGCCCGATGCTTCTGTCCGGCTGCCCCGGCCTCCCAGCCATCCTGCTGCAGTGAGGACGGCAGGCCGGCCTCCCAGCCATCCTGCTGCAGTGAGGACGGCAGGCTTGCCAGCCCGCCCAACCCTGCACCCGGACTCCAGCCGCCCTTCCCCCTCCTTCCCCACTCAAGTGCCCCCTCCTCCAGGAAGCCTTCCTGTTCTGCCCGGCCTCAGGGAGCACTCTCCCCTCGAAACCCTGAGCTAGCATCAAGCCCGAGCACCCTCAGCCTTCCTGGTCCCCTCATGCTCCTCCCCTCTACCAATTTCCTGTCTTCCCCACCTCCCTGAGGACAAGCAACGTGTGCTGCCCATAAGGGCTTTGCTTGGGGTACCCCGGCCTCAGGGGTCGGGGGAGGCCTGACTGCTCCCCTTTCAGCTGCAAATCGCATTGCCTCTCTCGGCCTCCGTTCCCACATCTGCACAGTGGGGGTAAAATGGGTGCCATCCACCGAAGAGCCATGAGGACGTGGAGAGGCGTGCACCTGAGCACTCAGCCTGGTCCCCGGCACGCGGCGACTCAGAAAAGAAAGCCCAGAGCCCCAGGCGCCTCCTCTTCCTCTTCCTCTTCCGTGAAGACAGGCCCACTTGGTCGTCACCCCCGAATCCCGGCCCGAGGGACGCCATCTGCAGTGACAGGCGCTCCCAGCTGCCACAGTCCTGTCTCTGGGCGCCGCTGGAGCTCCTCCTGTGAGGGGGCGTTCCTCGGGGGGCCTGCAGGCAGTGCTGGCAGACACGACCCCCGAGATGGGCTGCAGCTCGAGTCAGACGCTCAGCGTCACTCCCACGGGAGCCCAGATGACCAGTGCCAGGCGATGAGAAGGCTCAGCTGACCCCGGCTCAGCCCCGCGCTTGGGGACCGGGACCCCAGAGCTCCCCGCAGCCACAGCCGTCCTGGCCGCTGAAACCAGAGGGTGGGCGGGTATCCAGGGAGCGGGGCACAGCCCCGGCCACGCTTCCTCAGTTAGTGGGGCCTCAGCTTCCAGTTGGCGCAAACCCCTCGGGGAGAAGGGTTCCCAGGTATAAGACGCGGGAAAAGGCGCACCTGAGCACGGTGGAGAAGCCGACCTGGTGTCTCAGCCTGCCCGGCCGTCGGCCACCGCAGAACTCCCCGGACGAGAGCTCAGACAACAGATGCCCGCGGCTCGTGGTCTGGGAACCGCGTGGCCTTTGGAGGCTGCGAATCCCAGACGAAGGTGCCGGCAGGGTCGGTTTCATTCCGAGGCCTCCCTTGGCTTGTAGGCGGCCGCACTTCGCTGTGTGCTTGTGGCCTTTCCTTCATGTGTGGGGGCAGAGAGGGAGGGGAGAGAGAGCGAAACAGAGAGCCGGAGACGGAGGAAGGAGAAGAGAGAGGGAGAGGGTTCTGCTATCTCCTCTCACGAGGACACCAGTCTCATGGATTCAACCACAGACACCCCCTCAGAGGGCCCATCTCCAAACACAGCCACGCTGGGGGTTAGAGCTGTGACATATGAATTCGAAGCCGGGGGACAGGGGAACACGAATGTTTAGAGCACTGTCCAGGGGACAGTGGCAGAGTCCGCATTCAGACCCCAGTCGGTGACCCCAAAACCGGTGCTGGACGCAGGCTCGTGGGTCCGCCCGTCCCAGCAACAAGAGTGGGAAGGGAGAGGGGACCCCCGCAGGGCCCGTGGCCAGCGCCTGGCAGGGCCCCTGGCTTTTCAGCCCAGAGAGGAGCAGAGCCAACCACTCATGTGTTCCCGGACACGCCACACGCACGCACGTGTGCACGTGTGCACGTGGACATCTACCCGCTACAGCAGGTAGAGCAGAACCGAAGCAAGATCTGATTCCGGAACCCCAACTCCGTTTGTGCCCCCGACTTTAGGGAAGGGAATCGTATTTGTTCTTCGCGCTGGGAAGAAAACAGGGTTCGTTGGCAAATTCAGTGTGAGCTCCTGTGAAGACAATCCAACCCCCTCACCCCCCCGCCGCCCGTCTGTGTCCCTAAGGGTGGTGACCGCGGTGCCCTTTCTCCAGGTAGATGTTTCAGGAAGGATCCTGTTTGTTTATTCAGGCCATATTTACTGCGCTCTCTCCACGCCAGACCTGGTGCTTCTGTGCGGGACGAGGCAGACCCCGCCGCACCCGCAGCACCGCCTGGGAGCCACCACCAGGCCCGGTCGCCAGATCCCAGCCCGGCCGGCTGCTCCCTGCACCGGGACTGTGCTTGCCCACCCATGAGATGGGCCGGCCAGCCTGACTCCACGTGGTGCCTGTGCAGTTCATGGAAAGAGATGCCTTTTTATGAGGCTACCTTCTCTAATACTTCTGAGGGAACATTTATATAATTCTCTCTTTTAATTTCTAACGTAAGATTTCAGAGTGTGGTCACCTGGGATGAGGGGGAGCAGAGACCCTGGGTAGAGGCGAGTGTTCGTCGGTATTGGTGGCGGCTCCATGGGGCTTATTATTTACGCACATAAAATATAAACAAACTGGGTCAGCCAGGAGCACGTGGCGTAGAGCAGGGACCGTGACGATCCCGCCCTCTGCTCCTGAGGTCCTCGCGAGAATTAAAACGGAATGAAATGACATCTGTAGGGAGCCTGGCTCATCGGAGGCACTTAATAAATGCCTCCCTCCATCTCCCTTCCCGGAAAATGACATTTCCCCTGCTTTCAAAAATCAGACGTGTGCCATCCCAGTGACTCTGAGAAGAAACAAAGAGCACGTCTCCCTCCTGAAAAATCTGTCTATCTCCTCCTCGCAGTAACTCCAAGCGCCCCTCAGCCATCACACAGACAGGAGACAAAGACCCACCACAGCAGGTCCAGGTCCACCCAGTGCCCCAGCTGTCTACGGCGAGGCTGCCCGCCCCCAGCAAGGCCCCTGGCACGTTGAGGCACATGGACAGGCCAAGGGAGCTGCTCTGGGGTGACACGGACAAGCGCTGTGAACTCACTGTCATCCTAGCAGCCGTACGAGTCAGGGTTCCCCGGACAGGCGGGACAATAGAATGTCCACAGGTATTCATTATAAGGACCTGGCTCACGTGATTACGGAGGCTGACACGTCCCAGACCTGCAGTCGGCAAGCCAGAGACCAGGAGAGCCGGTGAGGTAATTCAAAGTCAAGAGAAAGCCCGCGATCCAGCCGAAGGCAGTTCCAGCAGAAGGAGTCCCTCTTACCGGGCGGTGGGGGCGGGGGACCAATCCTGGTTCTGTTCAGGCTGTCGACTGATTGGGCAAGGCCCACCCACAATGGGAAAGGCAATATGCTTTACTAAGCCTACAGATCTAAATGTTCCTCTGACCGCAAAATGTCCTCATGGGAACACCGAGCGTCATGCTGGACCAAACGTCTGGGCCCTCGTGGCCCAGTCTAGCTGACACATAAAATCAATCCCCAAAGGCCCACACGGGAGCTCAGCGTCAGAGCACCTGGTTACCTGGACCCACGGGCTGCGCGGCTCAGCTGGACCTCACACCCCGCTCCCCCGCCCCCGCCCCTGCCCATGTCAAAGACGACATCAGGAGCCGCCTGAAGGTTCCTGGCGAGGGCTGGGGGCCCCATCACCCCCACTCCTCAGGCATAACTTGCCAGACTCAGCAAATAAAACACAGCGTGCCCAGGGATGTGAACTTCAGAGAAATGACGAGGAATTGTTTGGGGGTGGGTATGTCCTTCACTCGTGGCTTCGTCTTGCTTTCCTTCCACTGTTTGTCCTTCACTCCGATCCCTCACTTCCTTCAGGTTGGGGGGATGAACAGAGAGGTGAGGAACAGGGCCAGGCTCCCCGCCCCGCCCCAGGCACTGTGTGGCTCATCCTGCTGTGCGGCCCCACTGCGTGTTCAGGGCCCTGTGTGGCTTCCATCTTCCTCCCCCAAGACCCCCTCTCCCCTCTCCTCGGACCGAAGTGCTTTGTTCCCTTGGTTTTCAGCTCCTGAATCAGACCACATTGGCTGAGCACGGGCTGTCTATGTCCCCAGCTGGAGGCTCATTGCTCCTGTTTCCTGACAAGCGGCCTGAGCTGCTCCAGTCACTCCTGCCAGGGTGTCTGTGTGACCCCAGAGGCCTTGAGCCGAGGGCGTGAAGCGTCTTTGACAGATGAAAATATGTCAGTGTCATGGTCACCCAATGTGAGAGCTGCTTCGTCTAGGAGACCTCCAGACTCAAACCCCATCAGCTGCGCTTGCCTGGCTACTGTCTGGCCAGCTGCAGAGGGGAGCGTCTGGACCACACGCGGGGAGACACGGGCTGGGCCCCGTCTTCCGGGGAAGGCTATCACGCCCTCTTGAGCGATCCACTTCACATTACAAGCTTGTTTCTTCCTCGCCAGAGTCCTGCTTGCCAATCGTGAATTCACTCTTCCACCCGAAATTCTGTGATTCTGTTCATGGGTGAAGCAGATAATCTGACTAGTGTCAAGATTAGGAGGATAGAGAGGCTTAACCGATGTTCGATCGGCCCCAGAATACACATTCGTCCGTTTGTTCAGCAAACAGCAAAGGTTTGTTCATTGATGGCGCTTGGAACGATTCACCCACACACTTGAAATGCTCACAAATGCTGACTTCCAGGGATGCCAGCTTAGCGGTGAAAATATTGGGAAGAGCGGGTTGGTCTTCCAAGACGAGATGTTGGCCAAGCCTCTCTGGCTAACGCCAAGAGGAGCTGGTTGATCTTGACATTGGCGGGGGCCCACATTTTGCCATTTCATCTGTGGCGTGCTCAGAGGAAGCAGACAGAAGAATGCGGGGTGGTGACGGAGAACCGGCGGACCCTCCCCTGTCACCTGTCTGTGCCGTATGGAACGGGAAGCGAGCTCTTGCGGGACGGGCAGCAAATGGGTCAACGATCAAGTTCAACATCATCTTGGCGCTGCCAAGTTTCCCCCCAAACGACAGGTTATTATTGCCATGTTCCCCGTAAGAACAGCTGATAAGGTCTTCAGACTCTCCACATTAGAAATAATGTGATTAAACTTCAAACGGGGATAATTCTAATAAATCACCCACACCCAATATCCTCGCCCATGTCATACAGATGGGGAAACTGAGGCTCCGAGAAAGAAAACGACTTGCAGGAGTGCATAGGCGGGTGGGGTAGCTGACAGAGGACCCCATTCTCTAGTCCCTAGAACCAATTGAAGAGACCCTCAGAGCACTCCATGGCCCCCTCGTGGGACCCCTGCCCCAGAAAACCAAGACACCAGTTTCTCCTGAGCAGCATCTCCGCAGGCCACAAATCACGTCCGTCTCCCCGCTTTGGGGCCACGCGGAGGCTTTTACGTCTGCAGGGTGCTGAGAGTCCCCGCACCAGAAACTACTAATTCTGTGGCTCCAGAAAACCAGGCATTGATTTCAAAGGAATTCTTGCTCCGGTTTTCAGACGGGGACCATGGCATGAGGGAAGCACTCTATGCTGAGACCACCCATACATCACGCAGGCTGTGGAGACGCCTGGAATCCGGCTAACGCCCTCTGTCAAGCCCGATCATGCCGCCAGCCTCTCTCCGGGTCTCTGTGCTTAATAAGGGGACGGCCCACATAGACAGAGGAGATGAATTCCAGGAATTCGATCTTTCAACACCCAAGGAGCGGGAGCCCGGGGCGAGAGATTCCTTCCTGCCTCTTTAGGTGTTTTCAGTGACATGGGACATGGCATGGCCCTCTCCTCATCTCAGCCTCCCACTAGGAGGCAGTGAGCACCTACTGTGTGCCAGGCGGCCAACCACTAGGGCCCCAGAACTGGGCACAGCCATGCTCTGCACCCCCTCTTTCAGGGCACACATCACCCCATCTCGCACCTGCTTTCGACATGGCTGATCCCCGCACCAGATGTGAAGCTGATGGTTAGAGACCCACACAGGAGAGGGTCACGTTAAGATGAGGCCACGAGGGCGGACCCTGATCCAAAATGACCGATGTTCTCATAAAGGGGAAACGTGGACGCAGACACCCCCACAGGGCCGACGTCGTGGGAAGACGAAGGCAGAAATCAGAGAGATGCATCTACAAGTCCAGGCATCCCGGAAGACTGACAGCACCCTCCGGAAGCCCGGAGAGGCCCGGATTCTCCTCCCCCTCTGGCCTCAGAAGGCACCGATCGGCCGACACCTTGACCTTACGCTTCCGGTCTCCAGGACCACGAGAGGATACATTTCTGTCGTTTAAGCCACATTTCTGATGTGGTCACAGCAGCCTTAGCAAATGAATACAGAGTTTGGCAGGAATGTGGTGGGAATCCGAGCGTACGGCGGTGAGCCCCACGCTGGTATCTTGCCTCTGAGAGAGAAGGGTGAGCACCTGCAGGCAGCAGACAGCCTCTCACTCACCTGCTCCCGCGAGGGAGGCACTAGAGCCGCTCTCTGCCCAGAGAGGACAGAGGTCAGCGGGTGGCTTGCTGCAGGGGAGGCGGGATTTGAACTCAGGTCGTCTGGCTCCAGAGCCCACACGCCCTGTGTCCTCAGACAGCTGTGTGTTGGTCCCAGCTCTGCCCCTCATCAGCCGTGCGGTGTAAGCAAGTGACTTACCTCTCTGGGCTCTGTCTCGCCACCCACGAAAAGGAGATTTCGTCCCTTCTTTGAGAGGAGGCGCCAGGGTAGGGGTGGGCCCAGGACTGAGCCTCTAAAGGTGACTTCCTCGGGGGTTCACTACACAAGGACACATGCACCGGCAGTTCTCCGAGGAGACCAGCATGCAGGCCGTCTGAGAGGGACAGAGGGGGCGGCAGATGGGCGTGAGGTGGGCTGGAGCAGCCCCCTGTAGAGGTGTGTTCACACCTTCACACCTGTCGCGTCCTGCGTCCTGCGCGCCTGCTCTCCCAGCTCTGTGGGGCTGGACAGACGGGATTTAACTCTCTGCTCCATGTGACCTTGGACGTGTCACTCTCACGGACCGCCTGTCCCCAGCTGTGACGGGGAGATGCAGCTACGTGGCTTCTGAGGAAGTCCCCGCACCCGGCCCCCTCACACAGGAAGGACGTCTCTCCGTCCGTCCAGCAGCCGCCAGGAGGCCCGTTGGTGAGGGGCTCATGGGCGCGACCCGGCAGGTCGCTCTGCAGAAACCCCACCCTCTGGAGTGCTGGGGAGGCTTAAAACAGGACGCCGTCTCCGCCTCCCACACGGGGTACGCCGTCCCCACGGTTCCCACGGCGCTCTGGCCCAGGCCCGCGGCTGCCCTGCCGGCCTTGGCACAGGTGACCACGACACTCGCAGGCGGATCAAAGAGGAGCGGTGAGCAGTGGCAGCAGCAGGATGTCCGCTCACCCAGGCCCCCACCCGCCCGCCAGGGCGTCCCTTCTCGCTCCTGAACAGGCGTCCTGTGCCCGCGCCCCCGTGCCTGGCCCCACGCCCATTCCCCCTGCTCCCCGTCTTCGTTCTGATCTGACACACAGACACACACCTCGCCCCGCCTCTGTCACCCAAGATGTGCGTGCAACACCGGCCCCCGGGGACGCAGACACACACATGAGCGTGTGCTCCGGGGGGCGGCGGGGAGGGGGGGTTCTGTGAAGGGGACGCAGCGCGGCCTTCGGGGCTCCTCGCTTGCAGGCCTGGCAGGCGCGGAGGGCGTGCAGGCGCGGGCAGCAGCCGAATCGAGGCCGGGGGTCAGGCCAGGACAGGCTGTATTGCAAGGACGTTCGAGAGAAGGAAGAATTCAGACTGCCATGCATCTGGGGGCTGAGCTGGTCCTGGGGGACCCCAGAGGTCACCCACCTCCACCAGTCTGCAAATGAGAAAACTGAGGCCCGGTAATGAGAGCAAGTGGGGGGCCTGTCCCCAGGCTGGCCCTCTGTCCTTATCCAGTGTCCTCGCCGCTGGCGCCCACAGGGGTGGCCACAGGGGTAGCCTTCCTCCCAGCCGCCAGCAGATGACGAGAAGGACCTCAGGGCTTGGCTGCTCGTCCGTCCAAGTCTGAGCTCAGGGAAGTGTCCTCTGTTCACTAGAGAAATATCGCTGAACCCCCACTCTGTGCCAGGTCCCTGGAAGGACCCCAGGGTGTGGAATGAAAGGCACCAGCTCCGCCTTTGAGGACCGCCAGGTCTGGGAGGCGGAGGGGGAGGACAGAGGTGGCCAGGTGGCCGCCCTGGCAGAGCGGAGCAGAGGGCAGGGGCAGGAGGCGCTTTCGGGAAGGGGACGCCGGAGGTGACAGGGCAGGGGAAAGCGTCCAGGAGCCACAAGCGGCTGGTTGCGGCTCGAGCGCCGAGCAGCAGGGCAGCCCCCCGCTTCCTGAGAGGCCGGGCGGGCGGGCCCAGGCGCCCAGAGCGGGGACTGCCCGCGGCTCCCGGCCAACGGTGTGCGTTCTGGGCAACCTTTACCATCTCCTGTTACATGTGTGGAGATTTCAGGGCGTTGCGCTGACATTTCACCTCCTCCAAGCCGCGTGGCACTTCCACGTCTTGTGAATAAGCAGCAGATAAGAGGGTGGTGTCTGGCCAGCCGTGAAGCCCGACGAACAGGTCTGGCATTTGGGGAAACATTTGAAAGACTCTTGGCAGGACCCCAAATGCACACAGAAGGGGGCTGCTGGGCCCACTGGAAAAACTCCACCATGGGAGGGAAGAATGTTCCAGACACCAAGGGGACTTTCTGAGCCTCGAATGTAAGGAAAGCACCTACTGGCAGGCTTCCCCTGGCCGTGGCTAGAGGCAGGCGGGGCTGTGAAGCTGGTGACCTCCCGTCGGAAGCCGCGTGACCTCAGTTCCAGTCCCGCCTCCACCCCTTTCTCGCTGTGGGCTGGTCCTCGTCTGCTGGCGAGGGCTTCTGAGCCTCAGTCTCATCATCTACAAAACTGGGGTACAAATCAATAGCTGATACAAATCGACGAATCAATCGTAGAGTGGAAAACACCACCCGTACCTGACGAACGACGGCTTTCATGAAGGCCAGACAGGATGGAGGAGGAACACGAATCCCTGAGCCTCTCCCGGGAGCCGAGGAGGCTGCTCCCCCCGGCGAGGCGGGAAAGTGGGACCCCCCCCTTCCCGTCTTCACGAAGCCACTGGATGTTAGCACAGCACAGCCATCACCCCAACTTGCTCCGTTGTTATTCACCACACAGGATGGCGCGTCACCCCCGAGAGTGTCATTTCACACGTGATATATGATCGAAAAGTGACAAGGGGTGGGGGCAGCACGCAGGCCATCTGGGAAAGCTGTCTGGGAGGAGTGCAAGGGGCAGAAACCATCCTCGGGGATCCCCGGGCGAAGCGTGCGAAAGCACAGAGAATTCCTTCCGGAAGTCTGCCTTAAAGGTCACATGGGGTCGAGGGAGATTTTTTAATAAAACTCTGGAGTTTGTTTAAATAGTGATGGAAAAGAGCCGGAGTAGGGGAGGAAGAGAAGGTGAAAGTCTAGGCGGGTGATTGACTAACCGTATAAGGCCTCTGAGCGCGGGCGGAGGCGTGATGGGCAGGTGGAGGGGTCGGCGTGGGCCGCAGACGACACCCATCTTCAGAAGCTGCTGAGACTGTGTGATAACGGAAACCATGCCACGTACCTAGCGAGGCGGCCGGCACATAGTAAAAACTGTCCTATGTTTAAAACACCATTTAAAAATGAAATAAATGTTCATTTGAGTCAAATATTTGCCTTCTAGGCATGTACTGTGGTAATCACACATGCCTTTTTTTTTTAATGTAATTGTTGATGACATTTCTTATGCTAACAGATTCTCATTACCTTTAAACCATTCTTACATTCCTGGGACAAAGTCTACTGGACTTTAATGAATAATTAACATGCTATTGAATTTGACTTGTATTTTATTTAGAGTTTTCACATCTGTGCTCATAAGCGAGACAGGTCGATGGTTTCATTTTGAGGTTAGCTTCGATAGATTTTTGGTGATGAAATGACTATAACTTTGAGAGTATTTGGGTAACTTTTGGTCTTCTCTGTGCTTTGGAAGGGTGAAACATCTGTCCCTTAAATACTCTTAATAACTTACATCTAAAACTACCTGTCTGCATCATTCTTTTGAAGGCATTTTTATAAAACTTTCAACTTGTCCTATAATTATTGAAGTTTTTGATAATTTGTAGTGCTCCAGATAATTTCAGATCATTGATTTTTGAAAGCTTTGGCATAATTGTATATATTATTCTTTTTGTAAACCACCTCTCTGCAATTATATCCTTTGTCATATTGTTTGTATTTTGTATATTTTTATTTAATTAAAGTCACTAGGTTACTGAACCTTATTTTTCAAACCAACTCATATTCATTTGTGGGCTCTATTTTTCACTGCCTTAAGTTTGGTTTTGCCTTTTTTATTTACTGGGATTGCTTTTTCCTCCTTTTCTAATTTATTGAATTGAATGTTTTATCATACATGTTTTAGCTCTTATTTATGATTAATAAAGCAATTAATACTATGACTCTGCCTTGGAGAATAGTTTTGTTCTTATCAGGTATAGTGTTTTTATTTTCATGACTTTCCAAATATTCAGTAAATATATTTTATTCCTTTATTCCAATTGTTACTAAGAAGAATTAAAAAAACACAATCACTTGTGTTTTAATTTTGTTTTGATTAGAAAGTGTGACCTTGAAATTTATTTTTGGGGGGACATAAATTGATTTTTATGACCTAGTGTATCCTCAGCTATGGTTGATGTCCTGTGGGTGCTTGAAAATAAGGTGGAATTTTTACTTATGTGTACAAAGATAGACACTTTATTATTTTTCTGAGAGTCTTCACATCTTATGAGATTATTTAACTCATTTACAGCCTCATTTCTGTTGTCTTATTTTAAGCTCTGTTTTTTAGTTCCCTTATTATTCTTTGCTCCTATTTCTTGCCGTCTATATAAAATGTTTCTCACTTTTATCTGTTCTGGTGCGGAGAGAGGAGGAGATGTTTGGGAGAAAGGTTTGCTCACTGCCTCGAGTGTAGCAATGGCTGCACAGGTGTTCACCTATGCCAAAGGTGTGAACTCGGACACCTGGAACATGAGCAGTTTCTATATGTCTATTATGCTGCAATCAAGCTTATTTTTGTAAAAGCTTATTTCTCAAAAATTTGAATGCTCACTGGAAAGCACCCTTTTGGGGCCTCAGCTGGCCCCCCAGCAGTTACCCCGCTTGTGCAAACATCGCGGGCAGAGGGATCTTTTTCTTTCAGACTCAAATATATCAGTCCTTCTGCCATGGCTTTTTCATCTAATATCTCCTTTAAGATCATCAAATGCACACGGAGCTCGTATTCCTACGTTTTGCTAAAGTCAAGAATGACACAACATAATAAGTCTCGGCTGATGGCCGTGTATCTTTAGTAATTTATCTCGTTTTCCTTCCTGCTGTGCCCCCCCCCACACACACACACGTCTTCATTGTTTTAATTTGAGGTTACAAATCCAGGCTTTTTCCCAGATAATTTTTTTATTTTATAAATCTTTCTCCCATGATTTCGGAGACTTTCTCTCATTCCATTGTGCTGCCCTGTTTACAGCAGCCTTTATACCTCCGTCGATATGTTTAGTTGGCTCGCGTGCTTCTCGCCAGCTCTTAACACTGGTAGGTTCCAATCTTGAGGTCTGTTTCGACTCATCTCTCAGTTGGCTGTGCATCCTGGGATGATTTTTTTTCCAGGAAGCTAAAGTGAGCTCTATTTCTCCTAGTCGTTGTCTATCCGAGGATATTTCCCTGTAGCCTTCGTTCATGAAAGACACTTGGCTGGAACAGAACTCTTGGCCCACAAAATTCTGAAGGGAGCCTTTATTTTATTCTTGCATA
Organism: Eonycteris spelaea; assembly: GCA_003508835.1. NCBI lineage: Eukaryota > Metazoa > Chordata > Mammalia > Chiroptera > Pteropodidae > Eonycteris > Eonycteris spelaea. The sequence continues at coordinate 1,887,977 of PUFA01000009.1, read as the reverse complement.
TAGTTTTCAGAGGAGGAATCTGGAGTCAGCCTGTTTTTTTCTTTCTTTTTAGGTAACCTGATTTTAAATATCTCTTGGCTCAGTGAAGAAAACTTGGGAAATGCAAAGAAAAGTAACTGATCACCTTTCATCACAGAAAACATAGGTAAGACGATTGATACTTTGGTGTACATCTTTTTGATCTTTTATTTTTTTTTATGTAAGACACAACTGTACACACAAAGCTGAACTGAGAACCACCAAAAAAGTATAGGAAATGTTTGGTTAAACTATTTGGAAGAAAATTAGTAAGTCTGTTTCTGAACAGTTTTTATGAATCGAAAACCACTTTCTCTTTGAGCTCATAAAATTAATTTTAAACAAGGGAGGCTGGCAGACAGTCTTTTGGATGGGTAGCAACGTGAGAAATGAAAATCTAGGTACTGAGATGGCCATGTCTAAGGACAGATGGCAGAAGAGTCCAGGGACTCCTGAGAGGGAAAGCATAGTGAGGAACAAGAGATCTTGCTGGATAACCTTGAGCTCTTGGTGTGAGGGTTTTTTCTGGGGGGGGGGGTTGATATTACTGGAACACGGTCCAATTCAGCCACCCTGGCACAAAAAGGAGCATCTAAAAAGCAGAAGTGAGAGAGTCCCAGCCAACCTTTTGTGGGACCCTGCTTCTCTATAGCTGTTATGAAGACCTCCAGCCTCAAGGGGGAGTGTCTGAGTCGGACTTCAGTGGGGACACAGGGACCCAAGCCTTTGCTGAGTGAGTGAGTCCACGCCTGGAGTCCTCAGATCATGACCAGAGGAGACTTCAGAAAGGGAAGCACAGGATTTCACTCCAGGACTTCACTCCAGGACCCACAGGGCTGAGGGCTCCGGGCCTGGTTAATTTGAATATTAAAAGCGATGTATGTTGATGTCGTACCCCAAGCTGCTGAAAGGGAGTTATCGGTGGCGTGTGGAAATGTGGGGCTGAATCTTGGTGGCACCCGCCCTCCCCTTTTGCTGGGGGATCCTCGGGTGTGAAGCTGGGGGATTCGATGGGACAGATGCGCAGGCATGTCTCCCATTAGCGTGACACTGCGATTCTAGATAATTAGCGTGGAGCCTGGGAGGGCACTTACAGGTTGCACGCGTGCACATGTGTGCGCACACACACTCACACTCACTCACGGACTTCCCTTGCAGATGAGGAACGAGGCCAGAGGGGAGGACGCGGCCAAGGACGCACAGGCCGGACCCTGCGCCAGGCGCTAAGCGACAGGGAGAAAATGAGGAGAGGGCTCTGGCCGCCATTTGCCCGGGAAGACGGCAGGAGGCGATTCTTCCCGAAGCCAGTCCCCTAAGAAGTGGGGCCCATCGAGGGGCTCCCTGATGACCGTCACGCCACGCATCTTGCCCCAGCCCCCGGAGCCCAGCTGGGAGGGAATTCAGCAAACGCAGAAAGCTGCAGAGATGCAAACGTGGCCGACCAGCGTCAGGGAGCAGAGGGGCGTGGCGCGGCGGGACCTCCTGTGGCTGTGGGACACGTGGCCCCTCCTGAAAGAGCGTCCGACCAAGTGTCGCAAAATCCTCCGTGTCTGTGCTGAGGGTCCAGAGATGGAGCTGGTCGACAGGGCTGATGGGAAGGGACGCCGAGCGGCACCCGAGGACCTGACGCTGGCCGCCGAGGAGTCTCGGGCAGGTTGTGGAGTGTCCTCGCGACGCTGTGCCCTCGTCTGTGACACGATGCCTCTGCACTCACTGACCACAAGGCACCTGCAGCTCTCTGCCACAGGCCAAAGCCTTGAGGGGGAAGAAAGGGTGGGCAGGGAGCGGGGAGGGAGGAGAGACAGAGGAGGGTGGGCTGGCGTCCGGGAATCTCTGTGCATCTGAACCTCAGTTCCGACCTCCAGGCACCCACCTCCCAACTCTGTGCCTGTTACCTCATCGGCAACATGACCTTGAAAAGCCCTGCCCTGACGACCTCACGGGATTGTTATTAGGGTCGCAGCATCCTGCCCCACCCGCAGTCCGACACTAAGCACCATGTGCAGGGGGACATTTTTATATTCTGTGTTTAGTTCATCGGTCTCGGGCTCTTGGATGAGCCCCTTCTCAGTGTCCCCAGGGTAGGCCGGCCCACTGCACTGGCCCGATGGCTCCTCACACTCTTTCGCCTCCACCGAGTCTCAAACTCCGAGAAAGCAGGCGGGGCTGGCGCTGTTCCTCTGTGCTGGGACTCCAGGGCCTGCCCTGGGCTTGCCAAGCGGCTGATGGGGCTCCCTCTTTCTCCGCAACCCTGCAGCGTCGCGGGGAAGGGGGGAGCCGGCTTGCCGGGACTGTCATGGCTAGGACTGCCCACGAAGTTATTAAATCTGGGTTTTATCTGACTCTAAGTGCCATGTTGATGCATAAACGTTCCCAGAGGAGGCATCTGTCTTGCCTATCCAGGCTTCGGCTCATTTATGGGTCCATCTTGGCTGCTGGCGTTGCAAACCGTTTTAGGTAGATGGAAAGAAGTGAGTCCTACACCATCTGTCCCTTTGGACTCCGTCACCCGATTCAAGCAGTGTATTTTTTTTTTAACCCCTGAGGACTATCCTCTAGGGTAGAAAAACAAAAAACAAAAAAACAACAAAAAAGAAGACTTCGCAAAATACTGTGGAAGTTTGCCAGTTTCATGACATTTGGAATTGTCACAAGGAATGTGATGGGATTCTATGCAATGTTCCGGGTAACATTCGTGGGGTTCCCAGGAAGCCTGATGGAGTTCCAGGAAGGCTGGCGAGGGGTCGCCAACCATTTCCCCCTAGCTGGGGGAGAGATCCCACTGGGTCTCACGTGGAACCGGATATTTCCAGGGTCCGGAATGTGGTAGACGCAGAGCAGGGACAGACTGAGGTTCCGAGCTGGGCAAGCCAAGGCCGGTTCTCCCAGGGAAGCGCAGAATCGGTCTAAGTGGAGGAGGGACGAGGAGGGAGGGCTGGACAAGGGCCAAGAAAACTTTATAAAAACAGGCGGCCCTCGGACAATGGTTTGCCGACCCTTGGTTTCAGGCGCTGTTAGCTACGGCTATACATTGATTTCGGGTCAGTGGGCGTCTCTCCTCTGAGGTTTGCTTCAGATCCCCAGTCTCTTGCTACCTTGCAGCTCCAGCATCTTCAAGGCGTGGGTCGGAGGCGTGCGCCTCAGGCGGCTTTGTCTGGAAATGGCACGCATCCCTGCCCTTGGGGCCCCTAGGGTCAGAAATAGTCACCAAGTTCCACCAGGATGCAGAGGGACTTGCCCAAGTTCATTCCCACCACGCTCCACACGGAGGCAGGGAGCTGAACTCTGGTGGTCTCTGCTGCAGACGAGTGACAGGGAAATTACCAGCAGCGTTTAAAGGCACCGATTACGTGCTGATTAAGTCTGGAAAGGCTGAGGTTTGGGAAGAGTGAGTCACTGCAGCCTCAGAGGCAAGAAGGGACAGGGTCTTGCTCAACGGAGAACCGGAAGGAAGAAGAGTGAGCAGGAGATGCGGCGGGGAACAAGGCAGGTCCTGAGCAAGGGGACTCGGCACCCGGCGCCCCGGATCCCGGGCCTCAGCTTTACGACAGAGGAGGACCAGAGGGTGAGTGAGAATACTAGATACGTCATGTGGCCGTTGGAGGATGGCTTAGGACGGAACAAGGCTGGCGGCCGGGAAGTCAAGGAGGTATTCACCAGTATTTATAAGCAGGAAACAGGACAGACGGTTCTAGATTATTTTAGGATGTAACTCTACAAAACTTGTTAATAGGGCTGTAGGCGTTCAGGTCCCTTGGTTGGGTGACGAGGGACCTTCACAGAGATCAGAAAGCCAGGAGGAGCCGCTTTGGGGAAAGCGACGAGGTGTTCCGACGTGCCGAGTTGCCGGCGTTGGTGGGCCTCAGGTGAGGCGAGGCTGGGCCCAGCAGGCTACCAGCCGAGACCCCAGAGGTCGCCTCAGACCCGCCGTCAGGGCGCGCGCCCGCCAGCCAGCATCTGCACCGTGAGCTGTCTGGGGGGAGACTGGACCGTGACATAGTTTGGAAGGTATGTCACAACTGACACCAGACAATACTGATTTCAAACAGGTGTGAACTACCAGCCAGCGAAAGTAGACAGGAAAAGGACCTCGCCACCTATTCATCAGGGGTTTTGGATCAACAAGACCAGATGTCTCTGCAGAAAAATGCAAAGAATGTCATAATTTATCCTGCAGACAAGAAGAGCCTGTTCAGGTCGGGCAGGCAGCCTGGAGTGGCAGGTCCCACGGGAACTCTCGGGGTGGGGGGTGGTGCATGGGACCCCCCCCTCCCGCTACCAGTCCATGCCCGTGGCATCAGACGCATCCCTCCAAAGACGCCTGCACTGAGGGCAGAGATGCCACGCGGAAAAGCAGCAACACCTTGACCCCAGCATCGCAAAGCTGGGCGTCTGCAGGAGCCTCATGGCCCAAACACTCGGCGTACCCCACCCGCGGGGCCCTGGCACCTCAAAACCCAGTGCCGGTGTCATCGGGCCCCTCCCGGGGACCGGGCCCTCTCCCCCTCTCCCGGGCAGGCCCATCCCGTGTTGTGGAGACCAGGCCGTGGGGATCACTCCTGCCATTTGCCCGGGGACCGAGAGGACAGGAATTTGCCGAGACCCAGCGGAGCCATTTCCATACCAGCTTCGGAGCGAGGACTAGAGGTCAAATGACCTTCTTCTCACATCCTGCAAAATCAAGGCCTCTCAGCTGGTGTGGCCTGGATGTGAGTGGAGCCCGTGACACACCTGAGCAGAGGCCATTGGCCCAGTGGGAATTCCCAATGGCCCAAATTCTCAACAGTACGTTCAAAGGATTATTCACCACAACCAAGTGGGATTTATCTCTGGGATGCAAAGATGGTTCAACACATACAGATCGATCAATGCGACACATCATATTAATAGAAGTTTAAAGATCATGCGATCATCTCAGTAGATGCAGAAAGGGCACTTGACAACATACAACAGCCTTTCAGAATAAAACCCCCTCAACAAGCTGGGCATAGAAGGAACACACCTCAACACAGGGAAGGCCATAGACGACAAGTGCGCGGCAGACACCATACCCGACAGAGAAAAGGAGAAAGCGGTTCCTCTAAGATCAGGAACGCGATGAGACGCCCACACACGCTACTCGGCACGGCACGGCCCCACGCGCCCCGTGGGGCAGCGTCTGAAACGCACTGCCCACGGGCCATGACAGACGTGTGGTCTTCACAGGCGTCTCCCAAGCAACCGTGATGAGAGCCAGCAGCAGGTCAGGGAGAGGTTCGTGGGAATGACCGTCTACAGCAGGGGTCCCCAGCCTCCAGGTGCCCAGTGCTGGTGTGCGGCCAGTGAGGAACCGGGCCGCACAGCAGGAGGCGAGCGGTGGGCAGGTGAGTGAGCCAGCAAAGCCTCATCCGTATCTGCAGCCGCCCCCCCAGCGCTAGCATCACTGCCTCAGTTCTGCCTCAGGTCATCAGGCATCAGATTCCCATTGGAGCACCGGTCCCTGGTGCCACAAAGGTTGGGAGGCCGTGGCTCTACAGCCAGGAATGGCCTCTGCAGGGAAGGGACTTGCCTCTCTGTGCCCACTCCCCGGTGTGACAGGGGCGGGTACCCGACAAGCTGACGTGACTGGGGCAGGGAAGGGGAGGGTGGAGGGTAACTGAGAGGAAGGGGTGAGAAACGGGCCCCCAGCAGCAAGGCCTTTGGTAGGAAGGAGAGGCCAGATGGGAGGCCAGACCTCCAGGGCAGCGGGGGTCCTGATGGCTGCCTCGTGGTCCTTAGAGGAAGCCCCCTACCCAAGTTCTATGTGGAGCCTGGTCCTGCTCCCTCAGCTTGGCTCGGTCACCTCTCCTGGATCCCCACAGCCCCTGGGTGGCCCCCCCATAACCCCGACTTCAGGGTGCCATGTTCTTGACCATCTTCCAACTCCCTCCCCAGGAGAGGGCCTCCAGCGTGGGGGACGCGTGGAGGGGCTCAGGACCACTCCAGCATGAAAGAGAGAAGGATGGACCTTCGGAGGCAGGCGGGGTGGTGGGGAACGGGGTGGATGGAGGAGGAGGAGGAAGGAGGCGGGGCTTCCCCCTCCTCTGCCCCCCACCGGCCCCCTCAGTCCTGAGCCGGCTGGGCCCCAGCGAGAGAGCGGCAGACATCAGCGTCCGGACCCCACTGCCGGGAGCGGTGACTCAGCGGCCATCTGTTATTTAATGAGAAGATGACAAGCCAATTGGCATGGTCCCCCCTTATCTTTAATATGGCAAATCGAAAAATGTGACTTTCCTGATCCGTATTTTAATGATTCCGACTTGCTCACTCATTTCTCTTAATTCAGCAATAAATAAAGCTGCGATTTGCCCAGGGTTTCCTGCTGGGACTTCTTTTCATTTTGCTGTGGAGATGTGGGACTTTCGAGGGGGGGCGGGGGTAAGAGGGTTTTGCCAGGTGTCGCCCTTTCTGGCTGCCTCTGGAAGGGGCCAGTTCAATCCCAAGGTTTGCTCCTTGAATCACAAAGAAATGGGGCCCTGGAAATCCCCCAAACCCAGCCCACTTCAGAGAGGACAGGCTGCGGCGCTGGGTGACAAGCTGACCTTGCAGCATGGACCAAGCCTTGCAGCACCCTAGGTGGGCCCTGCAGCCGACTCTGCCCTGCACTCCCCCAGGCAGCACCCTCCCCTCTCAGGCCTCGGGGTCTCAGGCTGTGTGTGGAAGGAACGAGGCCTGGCTGTCCCCGAGGGCCCACCCACTCCAGGCTGTCGCCTGCAGTCTCAGGTCCTTCCAGATTCCCCGGTGGTTTGGACAAGCACTAAGCCCTGTGTTTAAGATCTCTATCTGACCCTGCCTCCAGCACTCACTCATCACGTGACCTTGGGCAGGTCTACCCCCCCACACACGGGGAGCCAGCTTTGTGGTCGGTGTGTGAGGGGGAAGCAGCGTGACCGCGCCCATGTTCGTCACTGAGCCCTGAGGAGTGGACGTGGCCATCCGTGGGGCTGGGAGAAGGATGCACACAGGAGAGGCACCCTGTCACACCCTTCCTCTCCTGCAGGACGGGCTCAGGCCTGGGACGGGGCCTGGGCCCCGAGGACGCCCTGCACTAACAGCTTCTGGGTCGGGAGGCCGCCGGGCGCAGTGCGAAGGTGGGGTCAGGAGTGTAACAAACCAGGGTGTGAATCCGTCAGACTCTGGATGGCAGACCCCTCTGAGACTCAGTTTCCCTATCTGGCCAAAATACTCACTCGGCACCACGTGTGGTGTCAGTGACATGCCATGGGGCTAAGCAAACATGAAAAGTCGGGGTGAGGGGAGGTGGCGGGGGGTGCTGTGTCTTGAGGAGAGACTGCTGGGTTTCCTAGCGGATGACAAGTTCAGCCTCAGTGCCCAGGTGCTGAGCCCCTGGTCTCCCTACGCAGAACCACCAGCCCCCTGCCTGGCTCGTGGGGGCAGGGGAGTGGGGCTGAGATCTGGCCACGTGCTCTGCCTCCGCCCAAAAGCCCCGCTCACGTGACCATGGCAGTGGATTGATGAAATTAAGCACAGATGGCTACTTTGTTGTTGTTCTTTGAACTGACAGCTGCTGGTATAAAAATAAATTAAATTAAATTTCACATAAGTCAGACTTTTTTGTATTTTTTTAAATGATCTAAGTTTTCTTGTGTTGTTGTCGTTAAATTGTTTTCTTTCTTTTTAACATACGGAGGCAGAGAAAACTCCGGGGCAGCAGAAACAAGAATCGCGAGGAGACAGCTCAATGCGACCCCCTGGGGTTTGGAGAAAGTCCCATGCGACCTTCCCACAGCCCCACCCCTCAGAGGCGAAAGGCCACAGAGCTGCGGGGTCAGAAAAAAATCCTGGCTCCTTTCTCTTAAGAGTCATGGGCCAGGGAGTCAGAGGGTGCCAGGTTTGAAGCACCTGTGTGCCCTTGAGCAAGTCTTCCCTGCACCCAACTCCCCTGATGTGCAAGAGAAGGGGGTGACACGCCTGCCTGGGATCTGCGAAGTGCTCAGGGATCCTTGGCTCCTTCGCTGTCTGACCTTGAGCGAACAGAATCTTTGCTCACATGGAGGAACATTGTGAAGATTAAATCAAGAGTATATGGAAAGAAGCCCCAGCGCCACCTGGCTCCCAGCAGGCTCTCAGAAACCACCCCGCGGCCGGCCTCACCCACCCACTCAAGCCCGCTCCCCCGCCACCTCCCTTCCCACACTGGGCTCTCGGTGGCACTGGGCTCTGCCACATGCACGCGCAGGAGAAGAAGCGGGGTTGCGCTGGGTCCGGAGCGGGCAGCCCCCTTCCCCTGCCCCGGGATGTCCGTCCTCCTTCCCCGTGGCTACATTCTTAGACGGCCCACCCCGGACTGTGGCTGCCAGGCCCAAGGGCCAGCGGCTGGCTCAGGCAGCCGCACCCACCCGAGGCATAGTCCCACCCCTCGGAGCACCCCGGTCCACGTGGGCGGCGGCGGCGGAGGAAATGGCACCCCTTTCGGGGTACCTGCACTCCAGGCTCCGGCGACTTGGGGGAGGGAGGGGCGGAGTTCAAGGGGCAGGCCCTCGACATCCCGCTGAAGGAGGCGCAGGCGCCGTTTGACGTGACGCCACCACGCGCGCAGTAGAATTCGTGGAGCGGTGCTCACCAGTTTTATACAGAACGGGAAACAGAAACTGCTCTTGTTGGAGACGTGAAAGATTACTCCTGAACCCCCAGCAAGGCGGCCCCCACCCCGATCCAAAGCACACGGCAAGAAAGCCCAGGGCGAGAGCAGGTCTGACGTGTTCCCGGACGCACGCCACCCTCACGGCAAATTCCATCCTCGGCGGGCCTGGACCAGCGGCCTGAGAACCAGGGAGCCAGCGCCCGACTCTGCCGCAGAAGCGCTCAGTGGCCTTGCAGCTTCTCGCCAGCACCGTCTGAGAATCCTGGGTTTGCCAGTGTGGTGGACACGAGTCGTATGTTTTATTTATTCATTAGGCACTGGAAATGGGGCTACTAACCTGAGGAATGGGCCGTTTTTAAACTGTATTGCATTTTAATGTAAGTGGCCACATGGTCGCTACCACCCTGGCAGACCCAGCTTCAAATTCTGAGCCACTGCTTTCAGGCTACGAATGGGACTGCGAGGCCTTTCACCCCTGCTGTTTCCAAGGCTGAAATGAGATAAACGGATAGAAAGGAATTCCGCGAACTAACGCCTGGTGAAGGAACGCAAAGGAGCCTCCGTGACGTCCTGGGCACGGGGCATGAGCTGGCGTGAGCTGCCAGGCAGCGGGAGACAGATTCCTGAAGGCGCAGTCACCCCCAACGAATGTCATGATTGGGACAAGCGCATCGAAGGAAAAGCACGGTCCATTCACTGAGTGGCGATGATGCCGGTGTGTGTGTCTGGAAGAACGGCTGCTTCTGAGTGGTCCAGGTGGTCCTCCGTGGCCCTTTGCTCACTCCGTGACATTACCTACCCCAAGGCTCCCAGGTGTGGACCACCGGGACCCAGTCCTGGAGGCCCCTGCTGCTGCCCAGCCTGTGGGTCACCTTGATGGGGCACAGGGCTCTCTGGACTCCGTGGAGGATTTGTGTCTGATGGACCCTTTCCCATGGGGACCGGACGAGCCAGTGCCACTGCTTTCAATGCTTTTTCAGGGGCTTTTATTTTCCACTTGTGGGGAGAGGAGGCAGAGGGGTAAAACAGAGCTCTGCTAACAACCTCTGTTGCTCCCAGGTTGAGCACGCATTTCTCTTCTCTTAACTTGGTTTCCCAGTTTATGGAAAACAGCATTTGAACCAGGTGACCTTTTCCGTATGTAACAGCTGTGACTTTCTCCAAGTCTAAAATACCTGTGTAACAACAGCAGCAACGGATGGTGCTGACTACCGTGTTGGGAATGTTTACTGGTCGCCAGACCACAGGCTCACGGCTTTACACTTCCGTTTTCATCACCGTCAGAGGCAGCTCATCACCTTCCTTGTACAGACGCGGAAGCTGGGGGGCAGCGGCTGCCCACATACCCAGCCCACCAATGGCAGAGCCAGCGTGGCAGCTCCGAACCTGCCGCAGGACACTCAGGGCGGCTTACCTGTAAGGTCACGTCACAAGTCCCGTCCCCCCGACTCACAAGGATCAGGAGACCTGAGAGAGTATCGCACCTGGATTCCCGAATATCGGACCTGCAGGCAACACCTGATCCCATCCCCTCAGTCAAAGGGGACCGAGGCCTGGTAATGAGGAATCTACTCGGGTCCCACGGCCAGTACGTAGCGTTACTTGGACCTGGGAGCTGGCAGAGCAGAGAGAGGCGTCTGTCTGTCCCTGTGATGGGTTCCTTGCTGACCTGGGCAGGTGTGTGGTCTGGCAGGAGCCCCTGGAGCCGACAGGCAGACCTACGGGGATCCCTCTTGCCTGTCGCTACCTGAGCAGGCTTAGGTGAGGCTCCTCAAATCTCTGAGTCTGTTTTCTGTCTTCCCATCTGAAAATGGGGTGCCCATGCTCCCTCCTGCTGGAACAGTGGACACACAGCCGGCCTGGGAGACACAACACGCCCAGCACGGTGCTGGGTGCACGTGGGACCCATGATCACCATCTTCTTGGCTTAATGTGCACAGATGACCCCAAAGCTCAAAAGTCCTGGCCGGAGGTGGGCCACCCTACCGCCAAAACGTCAGACCCTTGGGAAGGGCATGGAGCGGAGGACCTGCACCAGCAGCCCCACCACGGGGCAGCCTCAGGGCTGAGTCCCTGAGCCATGTGGCCGGAGGAGGCTGGCAGCTGCCCGTCCCAGTAGCCCCAAGAGAAGAGGATTTCAAGTAAATTAAAAACAAGCATGTGTGTTTCTCCTTGGCCCATCTGTGGCAGTTTCTCGAAGCACCGGCTCTTGGGGGGGGGTGGGGAACAAGGCGGAAGTAGAATGGCTCTTGGAGAAGCTGGAAAAATTAGCAATTAGGAGGGAAAATTGTAATGAGAAAATGAGCCTTAATAAGGCAAACACAATACTGCGGCGGCTTTTTTTCTCGCTGCCTCGCCGAAAACAAGCGGTGACTTCATGTCTGGGTTTCTCTGCTTTGCTGCAGCGGAGCCAACTGGGAAAGAGCTGGAGAAAAATGTCTCCATTGTCCCTAGACAGCGTCCCTGGCATCCGGGAAGGAAAAAGGCCCGCTTGACTGCGTCGCGGAGGAGAACGTGCCCGGCTGCCTTGTGGGCCACTCCGAGGGACTCTGCTCTGGGCAGCGCAACAGGCGCCCCGACTCCCTCGGTCAGGATGAGCGAGGTCCTGCTGCGGTAACGACCCGCCCCTCCGGGGCTTAGCAACCAAAGCCAATGACTCAGTAAGTCTGGGCTTCTCGATGTCCAAGAATGCATTCAACATCCAGCCAGCGATTCTCGAGCACTAACGCTGTGCTGGGCACCGGGGGCACTGAGGTGGGTAGACCACACACAGTCCCTGCCTTCATGGAGCTCCCGTCTGGGTGGGGGTGGGGGGGGACGCTGACAAACAAGAAAGCGAGGGAATAATCAAGACCGAGTCGGACTACGAACCTACGAAGGAAAGCGTTAGAACTGTGAGATGACTCTGCTGAACGAGTGAATGAATGAATGAATGAATGAGTACAGGCATGGGCCAGTGAATGTTTTCCACCCTTATTTCTCAGGACCCGCCTGAAGGGTCGCACGGGTGGCAGACATCACGGTGTATGAATCAGAGGTTGAGCTGCAGTTGCCGGTTTCAGCATTTCTAGAGATGAGGTCTTGGTAAATTGCTTAACCCGTGGGCCTCATCTTTATAAAGAGGATGAGGAAGCTTTACGTATTTAGGGAGTTTATACGAAGTGTCCAGCACACTAAACGTGACAGTCACATTCAATGAACGGGCCATCAGCACTCAGTTGCTACCCACAGAACACAGAAAGGGTGAGAGGAGAGGGGCCCCAGAGCTCACTCAGATGCAAAGAAAAATCGCACAAGGCACTGGCAGGACAGCGGAGCCACCGGTGAGGAACAGCGCCCACTAGCGGCCACCCGGAGGCGTGCGGGCAGCCCTGAGCATTTATAACGGCCCCTGGAGAGGCTCTGATTGGCTCAGGTTGCGGTGGGGCATTCCTATTGGACAGAGCTCATGCCACCACCCACCTGCCGTTGTCTTTGGCTCCTCCCCCAAGTCCTGGTCCAATCAGCTACGCGGGCAGGTAACTGTGCTGCGGTCCTCTGGCGGGTGGTCCCCACCCTGAGGCTCTGCAACCAAGAGAACTGTTACCTCGCGCTGTCTCCGCCTCTAGTGCCTAGGTGATCTTAGACTAGTCACTTCCTCTGTGACCTGCAGAATGGGTTGAGTGGACGGGACGCCCCTCCCGTTCCGGTAGCCTTACGTGAACACGCAGAGACTGGTTCCTGGGCAGGTCCGGCCACATCCGGGACGGGTCAGCCCATTTTGCATGCGTGGGGCCTCAGGGGGAGGGCTGGGAAAGGTGACCCCAGGAAGGCAGCCTGAAGCCCCCGCCCTGATATAGAGAGCAGGCAGGCCGCACCTGCGGCACGTTGCCTCTCCGACCATTTCCTCTCCATCTATCTTTTCGAGCGTCAGACCAGCTTGCGGGGCCCAGCACCGTTCCTGCTGCGGACGGAAGGCTCCTCGCTGCCAAGGCGTTACGAGCGGAGTGCGGCCCGTGAGGCCCAAAGTCGCCAAGCGTTTCCGGCCCTCCCACGGCCAAGCCCCTCGCTGCCAGCCCAGGAAGGCCGGAGCGGGCGGGAGACAGCTGGGCTGCCTGTGCGGAGTAACTTAATGGAGCTGTAATTTCTCCAGCGCCTCCATCTAGAGATGGGAGCGATGTGCATAATTTATGGGGGTCTGGGTCTGCGCAGCCAGGCTGGGCGCCCGCTTGCTCACAGCTGGACGGATGTGAGAGCATGGAAGAGCCCCCGGAAGGGACCCTGCCCGGAGCCGCCTCCACGGCCTGGCTCCTCCGCCCGGCTCTTGGGGAAATGGAGCATCTGGGGCTGGAGGAGAGGCCAGGGGCTAACTCTTCTCTGGGCTCCAGTCTCCTGGGGCAGGAGGGTGAAAGGGGCCGGCGGGCTGGTCTTACTATCCATGGTGGCTCTTAAAGCTTGAGACAGCCCAGCTGATGAGGGGGAAATCTAGGCAGCCATGGGGGCCTCTCATTTGCCTTTTGTCCCGATGCCAAAATGGGTATTTGTTTATTTTCTGACTCCCCCTCCACTGGAATGTCAGCTCTGTGAGGGCCAGGGTCCTTGTCTTTCGTTGACAACCATTTGCCCAGCACCTAGAATAGGGTCTGGCCCCACAGGATGTGCTCAGTAAGTATTTGCCGAATGACTGAATGAGCTCAGAATCTCAACAGGAACAAGGGAGACGCTATGGCCGAGCTGAAAAAGAGAGGGATGAATTCGATCCTACATCTACCGCTGACTCGCTGCGTGACCTTGGACCTCTCTGTGCCTCCGTTTCTTTCTCTGTGAAGTGGAGATAACTCGGTTATCCTCCTGTTACCCTGAGAGCATCCTCAGGTTGGGAAGAGGGACCGGCCAGGCAGCAGGCAGGGCTGGTGGGAGTCAGCACAGGGCGCAGGAGGGGGCTGGTGCGCTCCGCACAGTGGGACTGCAGACTGGGGCGCGCCAGGCTCCAGAACCACCCCGGGCTCCAGACCCACTGACTTCGAGGTTCAGGAAACTCCACTGCAAGGTTCCAGAACTGCCCACTGGGATGCTCGAGCCAGTGGCTCTGGGGTTCTGGACCAGCTCTGGGGGTTCTAGATCCATGCAGGGGCTCAGACGGCAAAGGTTCGGGAAGGGTGAGTTCTCCGATCAGGACGCACGGGCTCTCGTGTCCCACCTCTTGCGTAGGGACCCTGTTCACACTGACCTCCTGTGAGCCGAACCACACGGAGAAGCAGGGTGCAGTCACGTGTCTCACAGCGCTGCAACCAGGTGGTCCGAATTCTGGGTTTTCCTGCCGGAGGTGTTCGTCACCCCCCAAAAGGTCCCCACAGGCCAGCACACTAGGCAGGCTTCTCCTGAGAGTAGATTTGGGGGGGGGGGGCTCCCAGCAGCGGGGACACAGCTGAGCTGTTTTGTCCAGAAGTCTGGTTGGAGAGAGCCCATGTGCTCAATAATACATTCCCCCAAATGAGGACATCCATCAGGTGGCAGAGGCAGCCCGCACCCCCACCTGGGTCAGGCCAGGATGACACATCTGTCCCAGCACAAGGCATAGGCAGCTGCCCCGGCCCACGGGGGCCTTTTGTGAGAACAGCTCAGCCAGCCCTGACAGGCTCGTTCCTCTGCCCAGCAGCCTGAATATTCCATGGGCTTGAATAATGCAGGCCTCCCCGAACGCAGCAAACCAAGGGAGCAGCCGGAAAACCGCCGACACGGGGTGGTGGGGTCCCAATTTGTTTCCCAGTCCATGACTGTTTTGAACTGGAGGAGGCTCCCACCAGGCTAGGAATGAGGCCTGAGACGTGGAATGGGGGCGGGTGGGGAAGCACCATGACCACTCCCCAAGCTCTGTGGCGGTGGAAGCTTCTGTGAGCTGGAAGGAAAGGCGGGTGGGAGCTAGGCTAGCCCACGCTCAGGTCCCGGCTGCACCCGGGTCCCTTGACTTCGCTGAGCCTCAGTCCCCAATCGGCATGGAGGATGTTGCCTTGGAGCATTAAATGAGACTCGACGGGGAAGGAGGAAGTGTGCGAAGCGGACAGTTTAACATCCGTCGTTCTCTTCCTCCTCCTCTATCACCACCACCAGCACCGCCACCACCATCACGGTCTCATCCTCGTCCTCACCATGAAGGGCTCCGCTCCCCAGGCCGGAAGGACAGGGGCCGCGTTCCTGCCTCGCTTTCCCCGTTCCCAGCACTCTGTGGAACTTCCTGACTGCTTCGGAGAATATGTTCGGCCAACAAAGTTGGGGGCTGGAAAGGAAGACCTTTGAAAATAGTTAAAACATCTAACCACAGAAGGTAAAAAAATGAAGGGGCCTCCAAACCCAGGAGCCCAGCTCTCTTTAAAAAAGCTTTTGTTTTTTAAATGCAAAAAAAAAAAAATAGTGCATGCTCATTATAACAATTCAAACAATCAAAGGATATTTAAAAACCGAACAGCCTCTCCCACTCCGGTCCAATCCCATAAGTAATCAATGTTAACGAAGTGAATTAATATAAGTGAATTTCTATTTCTATTGTTACTCCATGCATTAGGGGACCATAATAAGGACCACACACTGAGTGGCTGAACAACAGAAAGTTATGACCTCGCAGTGACCTGATCTCACTAGAATCTCACTAGTCCGAGATCAAGGTGTCTGCAGGGCCTCCCCCCTGCTCTGAGGTCTCGAGGGAAGGACCGTCCCAAGCCTCTCCTATAACTTCTGGTGGTTCCTTGGCTTGTGACAGCCTAACTCCACTCTTCATGTGCTGTCTCCCTGTGTGCACATCTGTTTCCAAATTTCCTTTTTTTTTTAATAAGGATACCAGTCCTGCTGAATTAGGGGGCCCACCCTGCCCCAGCATGACATTTTAACAAATTAAATCTGCAACAACCTCATTTCCAAGTAAGGTCTTATTCCGATTTACTGGGAGCTCAAACTTAAAAGTAGGAATTTTGGGGGTGGGAATGAGGGGACATATTTCAGCCTATACACTCTGAAACTTTCAGCATTTATCATGAAAACTTCTTCGCTTCAATATGTTGTTCCAACTTATTCTTTTAAAAAAACAAGACACAAGACAGCAAAATTATGTGGTTTGCATACCTACAATTGACCCATTGAAAGCATATATTTCAATGTTATTTAGAATATTCACAGATACATGCACTCTTCATCATAGTCAACCTTCGAACATTACATCACTTCAGAAAGAAACCCCACACCATATAGCTATGGTTCACCCCTTAACCATTCACCCCTTTATTCTCCCCATCTTCCCCAGCCCTAAGTAGCACTAATCTACTTTTTGTCTCTATAGATTTTCCTATTCTGGACCCTTTATATAAATGGAATAATATAAATATGTGGTCTTTTGTGGCTGGCTTCTTCACTTAGCTAATATGTTTAAGTTCATCCATGTTATAGCATGTATCAGTACTTCATTCCTTTTTTATGGCCAAATAATATTCCATTGTATGGATATACCACATTTTTGCTATCCATTCATCAATCGATGGACATTTGGGTTGTTTCCTCTTTTGCATATTATGAATGATGATGCAATAAACACCCATGGAAACAAATTCTGTATACAAGTTTTTGTGTTTTCGTTCTTGGGCGTATGCCTAGGAGTGGAATTTTTGGGTCATATGGTAACCCGTAATCATTGTAGGCGCTGCCAGACTGCTTTTAAACATGTCTCCACCATTTTAGATTCCTACCAGCTGCGCATGATAGCTCTGAGTCCTTCTATTCTCATCATCACTTGCTATGATTTGATTTTTTAACCTTGCCATCCTAGTGCGTGTGACGGGGCATCTCCTGTGGTTTTGATGTGCATTTCTCTGATGATGATAATGGTAAGCATTTTTCAGCTGCTTGTTGGCATGTGTACGTATGCTTTGGAGAAAGAACTAGCTCTTCAGGCCCTTTGCCCATTTTTAAATTGAGTTGTCTTTTTATTATTGAGTCATAGCAGTTCTTTATATCTTCTACATACATGTCCCTTTTCGGACACGTGATTGGCAAATATTCTCTGCCATTCTGTAGGTTGTCTTTTCCTTTCATTGAGAGTGTCCTTTGACGTGCAGAAGTTTTTAATTTTGCTGAAGCCCAACGTATCCATTCTTTTTGGTTGTTGTTGCTCATACTTTAGGCATCATGTCTAAGAACCCATTGCCAGACCGGAAGTCATAAATATTTACCGTCTTCCCTAAGAGTGGTATAGCTTTGTTTTAACTTAGTTTAGTTCTCGGGCCCATTGTGCGTTCATTTTTGCATATGGCGTGAGGTACGGGTCCAACTCCATTCCTTCGCGTGGGACTGTACAGCTGTTCCAGGACCATTTGTTGAAAAGACATTCTTTTCCCATTGCACAGTTTCTCCAAAGCTTATTTCAGGTCAAAAATAAGTTTACTAAAGACACAGAGATTTATTTCTGGGTCTCAGTTCTGTTCCACTGGTCTGTGCGTCGATCCATATGCCCGTGCCACACAGCCTCATTACTTTGCTTTGTAGGAAGTTTTGAAATCAAGAGGGTGAGTCCTCCAACTTTACTCATCTCTTTCAAGTGTTTCAGCCATTCTGAGTCCTCTGAAATTCCATAGGAGTTTTGGGATCATCTTGACAATTTCTACAAAGAAGTCATCTTGGATTCTGATAGAGATTGCATTGAATCTGTAGATAACTGGGGGAGTTGCCATCTCAACTATACTAAATCTTATCATCTATGAACATGGGATGTCTTTTCATTTATTTAGATGTTCTTTCATTTCTTTCAACAACGTTTTGTAGTTTTCAGAGTATAAATTTTGTGTTTTTTTTTGGTTAAATTTATTCCTACATATTTTATTCTTTTTGATGCTACTGTCAGTGGAATCCTTCAGATATTTCCACTTCTATCTATGGCTCATATAAAGGAAAGTCTTTTGTTGTTGCGTATTAATCCAGCGTCCAGCCACCTCAGCTTTCATTTTGTCATTGAATCACTTGACTCTTAGAGAGACATAATTATATAACCTGCGAAATAAGAATTTTATCATTTCTTCTTATGTATTTGAATTGTCTGTGTTCGTTTTCCTTTCCGATTGCATGAGCCAGACCAGCATGAATAACAGTGGTGATAACGGGCACCCTCTCTCGGTCCTGTTTTAATGACACTGGCTTTAGAATTTCTGTTTGCCGTTCAGTTTGGGTAAAGGGCTTTTATACGTTAAGCAGTTTTCTCATATTCCATCTTACTTAGGGAACTATAGTAGTTAAAAAGTGTGTATCCTGGAGTCAGACAGTGTATGTCTGAATCGTCTGAATCTTAAGGTACTCACCAGTTCTGTCACCTTAGCGGATGGATGTACCCACCCTTCCTGCTTCCTCAGCTGTAAAGCAGGGATGGTAACGGCACTAACACAGGTTGCTGTAATGATCGCATTATTCCTCCGTCTCCTGACATATGGGGGTGAACCAGAAGTCTGACTTGACTGTAGATCTATTAGTAAGTTAACTTATTTCCTCATTCTGGAATTTCTAAAGCTTTTTTTAAAAAAAGTTTTCCCAGGAATTTAGAGATTTTGCCAGACTAACCTTGCCTGAAACTGGGTGGGCCCTTTCGATCTGCAAGTGTTTGAGGTCCCACTGAGGGGGAGAAAAGGCAGCGACCTCAGACTCCTGTACTTGGTCACGATATCATTCATCTGTGAGCGCCAAACTTTTCGTAATTTCGTCAAAGTCTAGGCAATGACCATATCCGATTATTGACAACGATGGAGAACAACAGGAACTTGGCAAAAGCGCCAAAGCCTCTGTTTATATTATAGAATAGAACTGAGAAAAATGAACACCACGTGACGCGGAAATGCCACCTCTGTGTGTATGTACCTTAGAGCGTCCTGGCCCAGGGGCTCCGGAGAACTGGCCTCATACAAGCCACGCTGTCAGGACAGCAAAACACGCCAACAGGAAACCACCCCAGTTCCGTCAGAGGAATAAACCCACACGTCGTGGTCTATCCGTGACAGAGAGCTACACGGCAGTGAACAAGAAAGAACTGTAGGATGCGCAGTGTGGACGATCCTGGGGGCACCACGCGGAGAGGGGACAAGCAGAGGACAGAAGGGGACGCGCCAAAGTCCTCGGTTACCTGAGGTTCCAAAACATGCACGCTGAGCAGCGGCACGTTCAGGGCCCCAAGCGTGTGGTAAAACAAGAAGAGCAGCAAGAGCACGATAAACAAAAACCCAGGGGCGTGATTGCCGGGACGGAGGACGGGCAGGGGACGAGCCCGGGGAGGGTCCGCAGAGGGCTCCAGATCCGTCACCGGGGTCCCCTTCGTTTCTCGGCGGAGGTCCTGGGCGCCCGAGGGTCCCCGCGTTGGTTCTCTTTATAGTTTACGCATTTTCACACACCCTCTTTCGTTAGTCTCGCTAGTAAACTCGGCGAACGGTTTGTAGGAAAGTGGGTCATGAGGGGCGGGGTGCGGGGAGAGGGTTGGAGAGAGGAGCGACGGGGCCGGGAAGGGTGCGCGGGCTCAGGGCGGGGCGTCTGCAGCGTGGGGGGCGGGGGGGGGGGGGCGACCCACCCAGGTGTAGTGTTGGTGGAGAATTTAAAACATAATAAAGCCGATTAAAAGTCAGTCTCCTTTGTATTAGCATCACATGCCTGCAAGTCTATACAATGTCTGTGATAAATAACCCTCTTTGGAAAAAAAATCTTTTGTTGGTCTGCTTTCTAGATGACTGCTGTTATCATGGTTGGGTTTTAATGATATACATGTAAGCTTCGGATCAGCAGCCTTCGTGACTTACTCTGTAATAACCTTTGAAGTCCACCTGGAGACAACTTCCACTGGCCCTTGAGACACACAGACACAGCTATCCTGGGCTGGCCCATGGTCTCCTCCAGTCCCCACCCAGGGACACACTCCCAGGCCTTCTGCAACCTGTCCCCAGCCTTCCACCTCACATCCGCCCTGGGCACCCCCTCCATGGCACACAAGCCGCAGCCCAAATAGCCAGGACATGACCTGAAGGGCCTGCATCTCTGGCTGCCCTTCCCCCGACTCGTCCTGCTCAGGCGGCTCACCCTCCCACCCCCTGTCCCCACGGCTGTGTTGTACACACCACTCCTCTCCCATGGCTGCCCAGAAAGCCGACCCACCTGACAAAGCCGACCTGAGCCGCCGTTCCCTCGAGGCAGTGGTTGGAGGGTCTCTCCCTGGGGCTCCAACACCATGCTCCCCGGCAAGGAGTTTGTTACCTGGCTTCGCACCTGGCACCTGACTCCCCAGCCCACAGGTGTTCAACGAGCATGTGACAAGGGTAAGCGAGTGGTTGTAGAATGGTCTTTCCGGCCAAGGTTTTGCATCTCAGGGAGGCCCCATGAATCCACTGGAAGAAGAGCTGGTGGCCCCGCATGACTCAGGCAGGAGACCCTGAGTGCCACCTGAGTGCCACACACGTGGAGCTAGCCTCAGTGGTCCAGAGAGCACGCCGCCCACCTTCCACGAGGACCCGTTCACGACCTCACACTTTCTCGGGGCCATATCATAACGCTGAGAGATAATATTTTACTCCAATTTAATCCCCCTATAAATCTATAAATTCAACACAATGCCAATCAAAACCTGATCAAGATTTTCATGGGATTTGACAAGTCGATTCTAAAATTCAGAGGGAAGAGTAAATGTTCAAGAATAGCCAAGACAGCTTGAAAGAGGAGAAAACAAAGAAAGTAGTTTTGCCCGACAAGATGTCAAAGCATATTATAAAGTAATTTTAATAAATATAATGTGATATTAGCACATGAATAGATAAATAGATCCTTGGAACAAAAATAGAAGAACAAAAAAACAGACCCATGTATATACTGGAATTCAGCATATGAACAAAGGTGGTGTTTTTTCAAATCGGGGGACGGTGGGGGGAGTGGATGACTCAATAAATATTGGAACAATTTACTACCTGGAAAAAATAAAATTAAATTCCTCTTTAACTGTTAACAAAAATTAGTGGGAAAAAAAGACATAAATCTTTAAAAGGATATCTGCAAGAGTAATAGAAGAAAACATAAGAAAATACATCTATGGCGTTAAGGAATCTTAAAGAAAAGCAAATTTTCTTAAATTTTACTATGGACTTGAAAAGTCTGCATGAAGAAAGATAATAGAAAGTTAAAAGAGAAGTGGCAGATGAAAAAACATTTACGACATATGTAAAAAATATATGAATCCAAAATACACGAAAAATTCATTCAACAGAAAAACCGGAAAAAGATACGAGTAGACAAAATACAGAACAGAAATCATAAAGGGTTAATAGATGTATTAAAAGATGCTCAACTTATTGGTAAAAAAAAGAAAAAAAAGAAAAAAAAAGAAAAAGGGAAATGCAAATTAACTTGACATATTTTTTCCCATCAGGTTGGCAAAAGTTTAAGTGAGCCAGCATCAAGTGCTAGAGAGGGTAGGGGTAGAGGCTCTTTCATGCTGCTGGTGAGATTGCAAACGGGGAAAGTCACTTTGGAAACCGATTTGGCAATCTCTATTAAAATTTAATAAGCAGCTTGCCTGCCTTCTTCTCTCCTTGAAAATTCAGTCCAAAACCCATTGAATGAGGCTGAGCAGGGTAGGCGCCCACACCAGAGAGAAGGGTGGCAGCCCCATGTGCGGGCGGGAGGCTGAATGGGCTTCAGCCAGGGGAGGCGTTCCCGGCTGAAGGTGCGTGGCGTGGGGTGAGAGGGCATCCGGACAGAGGAGCACGGGGTATCGGAGCTGTAGCAGGGAGGGAAGGGTGAGGATGGTCCCTGCACACGTGGGCGATGGCAGTGGGTGTCGGAACCCAGGCAGAGTGAGGGGGGATCCAGGCGATGGGAGGTTGATCCCTTACTAGGGGATCGATTCCATAAGTAAATATTTCAAGGATAATAGGACTCTGGGCCCTCACTGTGGGAGAAGGGAATTACAAGTACAGAAAGGGACACAGTGTGCCCTGTACCTCTTTGCTGAGCAGCCCCAAGCCCCACACTAGTGGCAGCCGGCCTCAGTTTCTGACGTGGCCCCTCGAGGTACCTAGAAGCCCAGCGCATGTGGCAGCCATGTGTGGATTGCTTGGGGATTCTTACTGGGTGACCCCGAGGTGCACAAGCTGCAGCTGAACTTGGCCTGGAGCTGGATCCCTCCTAGGACTGGGCCACTGGGCCCCACAGCACGCCCACTACATAAAGCCACTCTACTAAAGCCAGGGGACTTAGGAGCCCTACCTAATATACAGAAAAAGACACAAGGAGGCAGCCAAAATGAGAAGACGAAGAAGCATGTCCCACACGAAAGACAGAACGAAGCTCCAGAAGAATTCACCGAAAGGGAGGCAAGCAATATATAAGACGCAGAGTTCAAAACACTGCTTATACGGATGCTCAAGGAACTTGGGGGAGAGTAGACGAACTCAGTGAGGACTTTAACAGAGAGATAGAAAACATGAACACGGAGATGGAAAACATAAAAGGGAGCCAGTCAGAAGTGAAGGGACAGTATCTGAGACGAGGAGTACATTCGAGGGAATCAACAGAGGGGATGAAGCAGAGGACTGAGTCAGAGAAACAGAGGATGGGGGAGCAGACGACACCCACTCAGAGCAGCACCAAGAAAAAAGAATGCAAAACATGAAGAGCGTTAAAGAAGCCTCTGGGACAACAGAGAAGAGAGAGAGCAAGGAATTGAAAACCTATTTGAAGAAATAATGATGGAAAACTTCCCTAACTAGTGAAGGAAATAGACATACAACCTCGGAAAGTTCAGAGCCCCAAACAAGACGAACCCAAAGATGCCAACTCCAAGACATATCATAATGAAAATGCCAAAGGTTAAATCCAAAGAGATAGTTTTAAAAGCAGCAAGAGAAAAGCAATTAGTTACCTACAAGGGAGCCCCCATAAGACTGTCAGCCAACTGCTCAACAGAAACTTTACAGCCCAGAAAGGCCTGGCATGAAATGTTCAAAGTGATGTAAACCCAGGACTTACAACCAAGATTACTTTACCTAGCAAAGGTATCACTTAGAGTCGAAGGACAGATAAAGAGCTTCCCAGACAAGAAAATCTAAAGAAGTTCATCACCACCAAGTCAGTATTACAAAAAATGTTGGAAGGATTTCTTGGAGAAGAAAAAAATGTAGATCAAAAATATAAATAAAGAATGGCAATAACTACATATCTATCAACAAGTACTTGAAATGAAAAAGAATGAAATACTCTAATCAAAAGGATAGCTGAATCGATAAGAAAACCAGGCCCTTATGTATGCTGCCTACAAGAGACTCCCTTCGGACTAAAAGACACACACGGACTAAAAGTAATGGGACGGAAAATGTGTGTCATGATGGACTTAGAGGGTATCGTGCTGAGTGGAGTAAGTCAGACAGAGGAAGACAAATGCACGTCCATGTGGAATCTAAAGAACAAAGCGAACAAATGAACAAATCCGAAACAAACTCAAAGATACAGAGAACATTTTGAGGGTTGCCAGAGAGGAGGGGAGTTGGGAGGATCAATTAGAAGGGGGAGAAGGGGAAAGATTAAGAAGTACAAACGGGCAGTTATGAAATAGTTAAGGAGATGTAAAGAATAACATAAGGAATACAGCCGGTCATATCGTGATAGCTGTGTGCAGTGTCAGGGGTGACGACTTTGAGAGTTATATTGATGTCTATCACTATGTCATACACCTGAAACTAATATAATATTGTATGCCATTTAATTGAAAAATTAAAAAAATCGTATTTTAAAAAAATATACGGAAAGAGAGAAAACCGGAATGAACTCTGTGGTGTTGGGGCGACACTGAAGGTGTGAATCATAGAGCAAGACAGATGTGCGCCTTGTGATGTAAATGGGAGTGTGCGAACATGCGTTTAGCTCTGTCCACTGAGCGAGCCTGGGGGACCGACACCCAGATTGTCACAAGCGCATGAACCGCCCGGATCCTGGCTAACACTCCACTCCGCTCACCAGAAACAGGGCGCCGGGGAGAAGTGGCTGATCCATTGATCTACGGCTGGGGAGGAGAGAGGTAAGGAAGCGCTCAGAGTGACGAGGACACACAGGCCGTTTGAAAGGCTAACCCCAGGCCAAATCAGGGACACTTGAAAATCAAAATAAATAATGGTAAAGGATAATAATAATCGTACTAATAGATGAGGAATAGGGTATTTACAAATTGCACAATGTAACACCTCTCCCAACACACACACACACACACACACGTGCACACAGCACGCACACACGACACCATGTTATTAACTACAAAGCAAATCTGGCAGAACTTACCAGAATCAGAGGACCAAAGCCAACCACGTTGGCTGCGGGACACACTGAGATCTTGTGTCACCTGGTGGGATGCAGGGAGGGGCAGGCAGCACCCCTCTGCGGTGTCCCTGAGAAGGACGCAGAAGCGGGATCTAATCCCAGGGACAAGAGACGAAGCCGCCTGAGAGGCATTCAGCTGAGCAGAACCGCCTGCCGTCTGCGGACCCGCCCGAGCCACGGGTGTGACGACACGACCACCCAGGATGACAACGCTGCACGTGCACGACGACGGGATTGGGGGCGCAATCCGGGTCCTTCCGCCGTGAAGGGACCTTGGGGAAGCGTAGGTGGGCCCCGAGGATTCGGCGGTCATCACGTCTCCGCGTGAACGTCCTGATTCCGATGGCTGTGGGGAGATTAAGAAAGCGAACGTCCTTGGTGTAGGAAAGGTTTTGGGGGTGGGATATAGATGGAGCTTTGTGTCGGCGCCTTCGAATAAAGAGTCAGGGAAAGAGGGTTCTGTTCCCCTGAGCGTTTGCGGGTGCGGTGGCGGAAGGCCAGCCACCGCACCTTGGGCTCCGGAGGGGACGGCCGGTCTCTCGATCGCCAGTGACAGGCCGGCACGTAGTGAACACTTTATGGATGGTCTTCAAAGGGGGAGTCTGGGGATCACAGAGCAACCTGCTCATCTAGGACTGTGTTCACCTTCTGGGTTCCTTGAAGAATAGGTCAGCTTTGTGATTTGGGGCAAAAAGAACCTATAACTTGGCTTCGGTTTCTTTGTTGGAAAAATGGGAGCTATAAAGGAATCGGAGTGGGCAGTCTGCCGCAGCTACTTGGAGAGAAGCTGACGTCCCGGCCTCTGTCGCCGGGTCTGGCAGCGCCGCCAGGACCCCGGGCCATACCCTTCCTACCGCTCGCAGACCCTGTTCACACTGGCTCCTGTTTCACAGGGACGCAGGAGGGGCCAGGCCTTGAGCCCGACTCCCGAGGAAGGTAAATCACATGGTCGCGCCTGCAGTCCGGTGGGGACACAAACCACCAGGACACAGTGGGGCGCATGTCTTGGGGAGCCCTGGCGAGGAAAGAGAGAGACCAACGCAGCCCTGGGTTCGAAGAGAAAAACACTAGACTCAACTGCGAGCCAGTGCGGTCGGGCCAGCCCCGCCCTGGCGCTGGGCACAGAGCTGGGCGCCTGGGGGTGGACATGAGTGACAGATGGCTCTAGCCCCACCCGCCTGCGTCTCTAAGCAGCCCACACAACAACGTCGGGGAACAGGGGCGCCTAGCGCCCCGTTTTCCAGGAGACGTCAAGACGCTGAGGCAGGAGGAGGGGAGCTCACTTGCCCCGGCAGCTCCGATGCCGGCACCGAGTGAACGGAGTGAACCCGCCCACGCGCCAAGAACGCCCACCCCGCGCCCTCCGCGCGGCCGCGGCCGGCACCCGTCTGCCGCCGAGGGTCTGATGGGCACCTCGGCCCACGAGGCTTTACGTTTTCCTGTTAAAAATGTCACAGGAAGTCCACTTAATGCTTGAAGCCGCTGCCAAGCGTGCGCACGGTTGATATTAATTAAAGGGAAGGATGACAGCCTCCAGGAAAGGAATCATCTTCCTCCCTCGGATAAATGACCTTTCAGGGGGGCTCGCGCCTCCCCGTTCTGCGCGGTCATTACCAGAGATTCCCGCGTTCTCAGTGCGGCCCGGCTTGCCAGCCCTGCGCAGGCTCAGTCTCCCGGTCAGCAGACGGGCTTCGTTCCAGGGGACCCCGGGCCAGCAGGCCTCAGCCGGCCAAGCCACCGGCGACGACCTTGCCAGGCAAAGAGTAAACTCAGCTTGGAACGCAGCTCTCTGGCCCTCAGGGACCCCGACAGCCACGCCGGGGACCAGTTCCCACCCTCGGCTTCTGGTGACATGACTTCCTCACTTCCTGTGGTCTCCCCATCCACCTCCTCTCAGGCCCATGCCCAGATGTCCCCGACCTTGGTCACCCCGCCACACAGCAGCTCCAGGTTGGCCCGATCTGCCTATCCAGCTCCCCGCCCTCCCCCCCCTCAGCAACCTCCCCTCGCAGTTCTGGGGCTCAGAAGACCCCAGCCCCAAGTCCCTGCCTCTCCATCAGCCCCCTCCACACCTGCCTCCTCACCCAGGGAGAGCCCAGGGCCTCGCCTTACACCTCAGATGCTCCTCAGAACCCCCGCCCCTTTTCCTCTGGCTCAAACCCCACCCACCCTCCAGGCCTGCACCGCTGGCACCAAGGGGTCTCACTAACCTGTGCTCGCCCACCTGGAGCACCTCCCCCCCACCCCCGCACTGCTCTCCCCCAACCTCACCTCATTGCCCACCTTCTCATCCTTCCCAGACGTTCACTCCTGCTCCCCGCACCCCTAATAAGGGCTCTGCCATATTTATCCACCCCCAGCTGGGCCCGCGCTCTGCCCCACCCCCCGACCCAGGAAGCTCCCGCAGGCAGATCCAGCGGTTACCTGCCGCACAGGACGGCCCTGGCCGAGGCCATCCCGAGCCACCCTCCCCTCCTGCCCCCTGGGTTTCCTCCCACTCACTCCTCAGCCCCATGCTCCCGCCCTCCACGTCTGAGGGTCAGCGCCGGCGGCCTGGACCCTCATCTCCAGCAGGCTGGCACCCGGGTGATCCCGTCCAGACCACCTGCTCCTCTGTGCACGCAGCCATGCTGACAAGTGCTCGTCATGGGCTTGGACTGAAACCGTTAGGGTACAGGCAGACCAGGCCACTGGGGTCCCAGGATTCCTCACCTGAATGGCACGTGGTTGCAGCTGACACTTCCTGAGTGAGCAAGGGTCCCAGTGGACCTTCGGAAGCTCAGCAGCCCCCTCCTCCAAGCCAGCCTGGGTGGGAACCTGAGGATGCAGCAGCCTGGGCTGGAGGCCTGTCGGGTCCACGGGCCTGTGCTCCTCACTGCGCACACGAGGCTGCAGCGTGGACACAGGACACTCAGACGTGAGCCCTTCCCTGTCTCTCTCCCTCGGCCCCTCCAGGCCGATGCAGCCTGGTCAAGAACCGTGTGGACCTAACCCCGCAAAACCAGGATGGGGCGGAAACTTGGATCTCTGAGGCCTGTCCCACACTCGGCGACTCGGTCCCAGCCCCACCTCCGGCACTGTCGTCCATCTGGGCGCCCCAGCCGGGCTCCCGACCCCTCCTTCCCACTCCGCATCCTCCTCATCCCAGACAATGGTTGCCACACCCCCCACCCGGTGGCTCAGCTGAAACCTGGCACAACCCCCATCCTTTGCTTTCTGTCACAGCCAATTCTTCATCTTGGCGCTCACCCCAGCTGCTCACCCCACCCTGGCCATGACAGCCTTCCTGTGCCCTTAAACCGCACCCCCAAGGCTCCTTCCCAGCCCAGCGAGCTTGCCACAGCAACTTGTGGATCACAGCTCAACTCACACGTCGCCTCCCCTGAGAGGGCGCCCCGGATCACCCCAGGTAGAGGGCCTCCCTCCCCAGCCACTCAGTGCCTGCCAACCTTTCTTTTCTTTCTGGTTCTCGTCACCCTCTAGAACCGTCTTACCTGTTTACTGGTTGCTGTAAGATTCTCCCTCCAGCGCGCGAGGCCCTCGAAGGCCAGGGGCTTCCCACCCCTCTGCGGCAGCTCCGCGGCTGGGAAATGAAGGAGCCTGACCCGGGGCTTGGCAGGACCTGAGGCCCAGAACGCAGACAGACCCCCGCAGCCCGCCTGCCTCGGGGCCGCGCTGGAGATGAGGTGGGGGGTGGGGCAGGTCGCCCCGGGCGCCCACACAAACTATCCTCACACCAGCACCCGCCCCGCTCTATCAAGCTGCCCACTGCAAGCCAAGACGTGACCACGTGTGCGCTCTGCAGCTCTGCCCATTTTCGGAACCTTCGTCCGTCCTGTTGCCTGAGGCTCCGTCACTGGTCTCAGTTCTCAGTGCTCACCATCCGTTTCCGTCACATAGACTCACTCGGACTGATCAACATGGAGGCTTTTTCCTGTAAGGGAGAGCGAGCTCCTCTGGAATTAAAACTTCTTTTTGCAAGATAAACAGCGGGCGGGGAAGCAAGACCACGTAACCAAATAGTCATCAAGGCAGGAGTGTTCTAATGTAGCTGGATGCAGCATGTGGGTGGCGAAAAATAACTTCTTTTGTTTTTAAATGAGAGGAAAGAGAGGTAAGACGTTTGGTCTCACAGTAGAATTTTCGAGGCAAACACAGGAAGCCCACGGCCGTGGACGGAGTTTCCGCGGGTGACAGTGTCGTGGAAGGAGGCTGGGTTCAAGTCACGGCTTCATCTTCCCCTGAATCGGAGGGAAGGAGTTGGACCTCCGTGGGCCTCCGTTTCCCTCCTCTAGAAAATGGGGGTAAGAAATCGGCCTCCCTCTGGGGCACAGGGATTTGAAGGGCGCAGGGTGGCGTCGGGGTGGGGACCCCTGCGAACTGACGGAGAAATGAAAGTGGTTTCGGGTCGTGAGGATCCAGGGACAGAGCACAAGGCCCATGGCGTCTTTCCGACTCCTGGGCAGTGAGATGAAGGTGTTTCAGGCAGGGCCCTGGGAATGTGTGACACAGTGTTAGAGATACGGACGTCCCGAAGCCGGATCTGACGAGCCTCTGCGTTCGAGGAAGACATAGGAAGAGATCACGGATCATGTGCCGAGAACACCCACGGGGGGCAGCAGGAGGGACCCCAGTCCTGAGGAGGTGCCCTGCAGGGAAAGTGTCTCAGTTTGTCTTGTAACCTGCTTCCTGGTCATTTTAGTTTGAGGCCAGAGGGTCACTCCCGCTTGGCCTCCCCTGGCTGTGCCCTGGGCGGGGGTGGGGGTGGGGGTGCGGCGCAAGCGTCTCTGGAAAAGGCAGGAACCCACAGCGTGCTGTGACATCGTGGCTCTGCGGCCAGCCTGCCAGGTCCCGGGCACACACGCACACACGTCCTCACAGGCACGTGCACACACAGTCACAGACGTACCTGCGTGCACGTGTACTCACATACGCATGCGCACACATTCGCGTCCACCATGCGTGCACACACGCACACACACGTGATCGCACGTGCATGCACACACATGCACCGAGCTCCCCCGGCCTCGCTTCCCTGGCTGTCAGGAGAGACAACAGCGGAGCCTCGCGCGGGGCGCTTAGCCCGTGGCCAGCATCCGAGACGTGGGACCGCTGGGAATTCGCCTCCTTATTTCCTCCTCTTGTCTCTGCTGGTCACCGAGGCGACTCGGGCAGCCTCAGCGGGAGACCATGACCCAGCAGCACCCACGCAGGGCCCAGGGCCTGGTGACAGTGGGGGCACACTCAGCCCACCCAGGGAAGGCTCGGGTGCACGGCCTGTGGGGGTGGGGGGCTCGGGAGCAGTGGGTGTGCAGGGTCAGAAAGGAAGGTGGCGGCAGGTCGGTCACCCCAGGGCCTTCCAGGCCGGTGGGGAGACAGGGCCGGGGGGCTGAAGGAAGGCATCTGTGCCGGGGCAGGGTGAACCCCCTCCCTGGCGGCTGGGAGCGGTGGGCTAGAGCCTCGCAGCGCACCCCCTTGCCCTGGAGCAGAGCAGCGCGTGTGTGGCCCCTGGCGGGGTTGTCAAATTGCCAGAGAAGCCCTGTCCTTCTTCCCCTGTGTGGTCTGCCAGGCTCTCGACATTTCGTCTGAAACACAAAAAGGCACCAGTTGGTCCCTCCCGTGCTGCTACAGACGTATGTAGTTCTTGCTGTACTTTTAAAAAAGAAATTAAAAAAAAAAAAGTCTTTAACCTCCCGTGCAGCCTCACAGCTGGCGTCCCTGTGGCCGCCGGCCACCGGCACTGCCCCGAGAGCTTTCCGTGGGCTCGCATCATCAGCCTGTCCACGTGGCAGGACGGGGACCCGACTCGCTGTGGCACGTGGCGGGGCAGGACTCAGACCCAGGCAGTCTCGGCCAGAGCTCAGGGTTCCATTTTGTTTTGTCGAATTAATTTTAGATGGACCGAAAAGCGTGAAAATAGTACGATTTTCCATACATCCTTCGCCCAACTTCTTAAGTCCACTTCTTGTGTGACCACAGTGCAGCTGGCAAACCTGGACGTGAGCGACCTGCAAGACGCTGACTAAGCCCAGACCTCGCTCGGGCATCCCCAGGCCTTCTGCTCGTTGAGCTCCTAGATGCCGCCCCGGGTCCCACGTCACTGCGCTTGCCACGGCTCCTAGTCCCCTCCGGTCTGTCCCCGTCCCCGGTCTTTCCCTGGCACTGTGGACGCGTGCTGATCGGTTCTGAACACTGTCCCTCAGTCTGGGTTTGTCTGACTTCCTCGTGACTGGACCGAGGTTGTACATTTTTGGCAGGAAACTTGAAGAGGTGATGTTGTCCTCTATCGGGGGCCATGGTGTCGTGGGCGACCTTGACTCAGATCACTTGGTTAAGGTGGCATCTCCCGGGCTTCTCTACTTCAAAGTCCCTATCTTTCCTTTGGAATTAACCAATAGCTTGGTGGGGGGTTGCGGGGGGATAGGATGCTTTGAGACCATGCAAATTTTATTTCTTTTCAAACTTTTGCCCACAATTTCAGCATCCATTGATGGATCTTGTCCGAAAAACTTATTACTGTAGTGTTGGCCAAAGGGTGACTTTCTATTTCCTTCTTTCCTTTTACAGTAATAATAGGAATTCAACTGTAAGGGAGAACTGTCCCTTCTTCGTATTTATTTATTGAACTGATTATGTAGATCAGCGTGGACTCGTGAATGTTTATTTTGTTCTATGTGTTATCATCCAATACTATCACTGTTTATTTTTGTTGCACGAATGGCTCCAGTTTGGCCGTGGGGAGGCTCTTCACGTTGGCTTCTGTGTTCTCTCAACAAACCCACATCAATTTTTAGCACTTTCTGACACTACAAGATGCCCCAAGCTCATCTCGCATTTTCCCTGCCCCAGGCCCGAGACCCTTTCTCCAAGGGGCCTTTACGGGATGCTGGTGCTTAGAGACCACGGCTGGGTGCCGGGTGTGCTCCCTGTGACAGGGCCTCGCCGCTTCCAGGCCTTCTCAGTGGACAGAGCTGGGAAACACGGGCTCCCCATGTGCTAAGTAAGTTCCATGTCTGTGATTCTATGATTCCGTGTCTTACCTGACTTAGACACACTGAAGCCCATGCGTTCACAGTGACAGCTGGGCTGCTCGTCCAACCCCTTGGGGTTCGTTTCAACTTTCCTGTTTTCCTTTTTTTTTTTTTTTTTTTGTTGTAAGTTTTTTCTTCAACAGTGAGAAACCCGGCTCTTATTATCTGAAGCAGCGGTCCCCAACTTTTTGGCACCAGGGACCGGTGCTCCTGTGACAATCCAATGCCTGATGCTCTGAGGTGGAGCTGAGGCAGTGATGCTGGCGCTGGGGAGCGGCTGCAGATACAGAATAAGCTTCGCTCGCTCACCTGCTACTCAGCTCCTGCTGTGCGACCCAGTTCCTAACAGGCCATGGATTGGTACTGGTCCGCGACCTGCGTGTTGGGGACCCGTGCTCTACAGTATAATGACTTACTCATTCAATCCCCAGGGCTGTAGTGGGGAGTTTCAGAACTGCTTCGAGAAACCCATTCGCTGACCAGATGGCAGCTCTTGCGGGCCGGGGCCCGCCCCTGTGGCCTCACAGCGTCTAGTCGAGACATCGCCCTCCAGAGTGGCTCGGTCCATTCCTTCCCCACCCGCTTAAGGATGCTGATGTCACCCACCTACACTCTTCAACCCCGCTCCTATTTATGAACCTTTGAGTGGTTCCCAACATTGCGTAATATGGTTTGGTTCATCATTTGGGCTCTCGTTCCATGTCCGGTTGGCTTGGTTGACTTGGGGGGCACGTGGACGGCGTGTGAAGGGCCCAGGAACCTCGCAGAGGTCCTGATCAGCGCTACGGGAGATGCTCAGAGCCTTCTCCTGCACCGGGAGCGGTCCGTCCTCTAACACGGTCCCCGGGGTGAGGGAGCAGCGGGGGAGTGTGGAGGCTCTGCTGGAGAGAGGAGACGGGCCGGTTGTGCGGGGACCTGGAAAGGACCACAGAGGGACGCGCTCACACAGGTGCCCCGCAAACCGCGGAGGCTGGGTAGAGGGGCTGCAGCTGGGCTAGACGGCCATGCTGCACAGAGGCGTCCACCTTCTTCACGGTGTGGTGCAGCTGCACGTGGTCCTGGCTCCCCACCCCGCCCTCTTGCTGAGCTGATGAAGCTCGGATTTCCTTTTCTTCGGCATTTCCTGGGCACCTACTACGTGCAAGGAACAGCTGGTGTACAGGGCTGCAAATGGGCCCTCGCGTATCCACTGCAAAGTGAACGCGGCTGGCAGGAATGCCAGGCACACGCACCACGGGGCCTGGGCTGCAGAGTGTGGGCACGGAGGGGCCGGGTGGGGAGGCAGCCGTGGCCACAGGGGGGCGCGAAAGAGGCGGGGTGCTGGGCGCCGGCGCATCACTGGTCTTTGTTGGATGGATGCAGTGTAAATGTGGTTTTTATTGATTAGTTCCTGAATGTTGAGCATGTCTGCACTGAGAAGCCTTTATTCTAAATAAGACCAAAGGCAGCAACAGCAACCCCCAAACGCACCCATGCGAAGAAAACACCCACCTCTCAGTGCAGGTTCTTGGCTGGGCCTGGGAAGTCATCTGCTCCCAGGGCCAGTGGGTGCAAGAACTCGGCTCGGCTTCCCTGGGCAAGCGTCCGGGCAGAGGATCGTCCCACCTGGCACTGGCACCAGGGGACACAAACGGAGGATGAGACTGGGGGTGGCCCAGGTAGGGGCTCCCCCAAATGCTTGCAGGGAGTGGGACCTAGGGGTAAGGGAGGGCACGTGCGTTTGGTCCTGATGGGGGTGGAGAGGGAGCCTTCTCTTATCTTGTTTGGGTGGCTTTGTGGAGTGTCTCTGCCGCCCGGACGTGAACAGCTGGTAAAACTCCCGCCTCACCCACCCGCACTGGCCCAGTCGGGGCTGTCACGGTGGGGCTACGCATGCCCCCCCCCATCGGCTGCGCCCATGGCCACTGGTCACGGAGACTTGGCTGCCCTTGTGGCTCTTTGCTCTTCTGTGGGCTCGTTCGAGGGAGGCAGCCTAGTGGGGGACACTTTGGTTCTTAACTCAGGTTGTGCTTTGTTAAGAGTTTGCAGAAACCACTGATTTTAAAATGTGCAGGTACGAGAGCTGAAGCCCGAAGTCTACATAACTGAATGAATAGAATCCCGAGATGATTTAACAAGCGCACATACTCACATTACCCTACTAACTGCACACATGATTTGGGCTTAATTTTTCTCCTCCCTCGGCTTGTAACCTACTTTCCTTCCCATCAGATACACAGCGATTCTGTTCACCCAGCACCGGCTGGTTCATCGCCATCACCCTGGCAGCTCAGCTACAACCTTGTATTCATTTAATAACTACTTATCACTCCTCTATCTTTCCATTTTCAAAAAGGAATAAGTTAAGTGCTCCAGAAATTGGAAAAAAAATTGAAATTTGACCTTTATTAACTGGGTTAATTGTCAAAATCTCTGCTTGTAAAAAAAAAATTAATGACCAAAAAGTGTAACTTTTAGAGTTTCAAAGAGTAGGTTAATGCTCAAGGAAGTATAAACTTTGACCTTTTTGACATATGTCACGAGTAACATCTATCGTAGTAAATTGCTACCCGCGAGCAATTATAAAATTTTCCCTGTATCCCGTCGTGCAATTTAATTGCCGCTGGAAACTCTGGCTTCCTTAGAGATAGCCTGGAGGAGTATTTGACGCCTCCGGGAGTCATTTTCTATTTGTCTCAGGGAGGATATTTGTCCGTTTGGATTTCCAGACACCGAAGTGTTCATGGACAGGGATCCTGGCTGCTCGGCCAAAAACAGCTCGGGCAGTAAATAGCCACACTGGTCACAGGACTAGAGTGGGGACAGACGACAAACTTCCGTGCCCAGACATGGTCTTCCCCTGAGCTTGGGTCCTCTTGTTTCCTTCTTAATAGTCCGTTTAACAGAAGCCGAAGGAGGTGTGGCTGCGTGATGTTTCCTGTTACTGGCAGACAGCCCGTCAACCCTCAATGGGATTAACAGGTGGTTTTTAAATGTCATCATTTGGGGATAGGTGCTTGTGGTCTTAACGGACTGTGTTCCGTTAAGAACAGAAAATAAGGAATGTACAATAAGCCCTCGTTGGGGCATAGCGCCCCTAGGAGGCCCTCTGCAGACCCCGGAGAGAGTCTGGGTAGCAGTCTGAGTTCTCCACGAGCGCCTTGTCTACAAGCACCCCGTGGCATGCCCTGGTGGCACCCCTCAGGGCCTGGGGCAGCACCCAGCACATATGGGAAACTCAAATAACTGTCGCATGAGTCTACAGATGTCACCAATTCGAAGGAAGAAAGTCTGGGACGAAACCCTGTGGCCACATGTGTCTCTCTCCCATCGGCTCAACACGGTGACTGGACCTATGTTTTGTCACCTGCGAAACGGGGCTCTCGCCATCTGCCTCTGCCGCCTGGCTGAGGTAGCAGATAGCAGCCGAGCAAGTCCGTTTAGGTCCTTGCGGGGACCTGCCAACCTCGAGGGTCTTGCTTTAGCTGTGCCGAGCCTCCGAGAAGACTGGCTAAGAGAGGCGGCTGTGTCTGCCCTTTGCTGGAACCCAAGGTCCTGGCTGCCCTTCCTCACCCCGTCCCCTCCTCTGGCCTACTCAAGTCGATGGCCCTGACTGCCTGAAGGAGACAGTCTCGTTTGTACCACGAAGTAAGAGCGGAAAGTCACTGACACTCGGCTGTGACACTCTGAGGGCTCGACCCAGTTAACTCATGCAAACGGCCAGGCCTGTTCGGCAAACTCCGTGCTGAGCCGGTAGCATGTGTGACCGTCCTAGGCACCCGGTCACAGCTCCCTCAGCATCTCCGCATGTGGCACGGACCCCACAACCCGCCAGCACCCAAGTCTCACAGAATAACACCGTTAGGGCTTCCTCGTAGAACGCCACCCTGCCGGAGCACGCCGCCGGAGTCCCGCTGGGTCGCGGGTTCTGCCTCTGCTCCTGCTTCCTGGCGGAGGACGCTGAGGGGAAGGTTACTGACGTGCCCGCGACGGGTCCCGGCCAGGGATAAAACTCCATGCTCCCTTTTTCCCAGTACGACTTCACACAAACACCCATTCTGGTCCTTTTAAAATCCAAGGAATGTTCTGGCTGAACTCCCCGACCATAGTGACACTGCAGGCTTAATGGGTGACACTTAAATCATTAGATGACGTAAGCCCCAAGCGAGTTATTTTGACAATTCCGATGACCAAAACAAAACTTTTCTTGCAGTTTTGGCAGGAGGAAGCAGTAACTGCGTCTCTGGATTCCCGTGGCAACGTGCCTGGGTGCCGGCCAGAGCATCCTCTCGATACGAGGCCTGTGGAGGGCCACACGATGGTAACCGCCGCCTCCTGCTGTCCTGGCAGTTGTCACTTGCATCTACATTTAGGGAAGACTGTGGCTTGAGCTGCCTGTAAGATTTACTTGAAAACTTAAAGCCCAGAAATTCAGAGGTGCCTATGGGACAGTTCCTCGTACTTGCAAATACGCACGTTTAAGTGCAGACTCTCAGTGTGAGCTCGGCCAGGTCTGGACAAGGCAGGACAATGTGACGGTGGCGCACTGGCCTGAGGTCCACACACTGAAATCTAGGGCCACCGGGAAGACTGCTGTTCGTGCAAGACCCAACCCCTCTCGGGATACACTGCCTCCCGTTCCCCGTTACGTAGTAGGTAGGCTTACTGCCTAAGTGGGAGCCACTTCCTGAACACCTGCTGCGTGCCAGGTACTAGATTTCCACACGTTGTCACAGCTTCCCCAGCAACCTGGTGTGGTAGCTGCATTTTGCAGACCAGATCGCCAAGGCGCTGGGCACTGAGACGCGCTGGGGCCACACCGTGCTGGAGACGGCGCGGGTCAGGGTTCGGCTTCAGCGCTGCCTGATTTCGGAGCCTGTTTTCTGGAGGAGCAGTTTCTCCTCTGAGCGGAAATCCTGACTGTGGGTTCAAATGCTAACACCCCGAAGGGTCTTGGAGTCTAGCAGCCAATGACACTGGGGGAGGGGGTGTGGTGTTCACTCATCAGCTCCCTGTTGGAAACGCAAGTCTGCGTGACTGAAAGGTGGCGAGATGCAGGCGGGGCTCCTGGGGGACACGGCGCTCTGCGGACAGCGAGGGAACGGGCACCGGACACACCTGCCCGGCGGACTGAGGGCAGCCGTGCTGGGGTGCCAGCTGCTTTGGGGGTCTAAGCAGACCTGCGATTGATCCAAAACATCGCTGCTCCCGAACCTCACATCACCGGGATGGAAAAGGATGCTGCGAGGTTCGGCCCCCATGCGACCCTTTCCTGCCAGCCCGGAGGAGCTGACCTACAGCGGGCGGGACAGGGCAGCAAGGACAGGGAGGGGCGGCATTCTATCCAAGCTGGGGTTCTCCAGAGGTGCGGCCCGGAGGTGGGGTCCCCTGTAGCTGTGGGGAGCCTGTTCAGAGCACACTAGGTGCCAGGCACTCAGACGAGCCCGCCGGCACCAGCATCCGCATGGCACAGTGTCCGTATGCACACATACACATCCGTGTACACGTTTGCATACATAAAATGTGTGTGATGCACACATGTGCCTGAGGCCAGGCCCAGGAAAGGCACCCGCATGGGGAAGAGGGCATTAGGAGGCTGTTAGTACAGCTTCTCTGCTTTTTTATCTCGTTTCTAAGGGAAAGACCAGTGGTGGCATTTAGAGGAACTGGCATCGCCACACTTGTCCACCTGAAGAAGCTATATCCTCACCAGTCAGGGGAACTTGCCAGGGCTCTCTTGCGTGCCTTGTCCACCCTGGGAAGACCAGGACCATGATCGATGGGTAGGCGTGGGGGGTCAGGAGTTCACCAGTGGGGTCAGGAGTCACCGGTGGGGTCAGGAGTGGGTCTCCCGCTGTCTTTCTGAAGCTCCGCCTCCCTGGTCCCTCCTGTGCAAGCCCGGCTGTTCCCTGCCCTCGCGCCACGCTCACTTCCCCCTGTCCTCCTCCGCCCGAGTGCCACAGTGCAGTGCACCCCCTCGTGACACGTTTGTTTGTTCAAATGGCCACCTCACCAGCCTCGAAGGCAGCAAGGGCTTCTCAGGGACCTCTGACACCCGCAGCACCAGGCGCACGGGTCGCTAAGTAACCGTAGGCAGACGCGAGCCGCCTGCCGCGGAGCAGGGATGAGTTTGCTACCTCCAGTCCCACCAGCGCTTTCTGCCTCCCGGGAGTGAGTGGCTCAGACTGGGAAAACAGTAGTAACATTCACCACCGCTTAGCACGCGGCAGGCACTGCGCTGGGAACTTGCACACGCACTTCCCGGTACCCTCCACAGGAAGAGGCACGAGACGCCCTAAAGGAAGACACGGACGTCCGGAGACGGTCCCCAGGTCCGCGGGCTCCGAACGTGCACTCAGCCACCGTGCACTGCCCCCAGTCCTCCGTGAAATGATCAATGATCAAAACGCACCGGACACTTGGAATGCCCTCCTCATGTCGGTCGCCCATCCCGACGGTCCGGTCACGTCCACAGCCATGTCGCAAGCAGTTGAGTGTGGCCCTCCAGCGACAAGCCGGCGCCTAGCTGGGCTGAGACCTGGCGCAGGCATTCTGAGCAGGTCCCGTCCCTCCTTCCCGCAAGGTTATTCAAACAGGAGTCTGCTTCCCGCTGAGCCTTCTGTGCCCTCACCCGAGCCCACCCAGGACCCAGACCGCAGCCTCATTTAAATAACAAAGTCACCGGCACATTTAAATATGATTCAAGTAACTCAGATTCAATTTCCAGAATTTTAGGACTGTATTACACAGGGTGCTGCTGACTGAAACAGGGTAGTGACCCTTCATGAGGTGACTGGATTCTACTCCATACTTAACCTGAAACGGTTATTTAAATAAAACGAGCTAGGTTATTGGGTCAGGTTATCAGCTCCGGCCTATTGAATACCTTCACTTGGCCAGATCGCTAATGGTATCCACATGGCACAGAACGACACGGAGAAAGGTTTCACCAAAGCCATGGCCACCGCCAACACTGTGAGACCGGGACCCTCCGAGACTCACCCCCCAACCAACCACCTCTGTGGCCCCAGGTTGTCTCCAGTCAGGGTTGTTCTAGTTCTGAGCTCGTCGAAGTACTTTCTTTGAATTTTTTTTTTAATCTTCCACTCCGACATGTACATATTAACCACCAAAACATATAGTGATGATTTCCAGAAAATTCCCTCGTTTTAAAGTGGTTTAAATTAGCATAACCTGAGAATATTTTTAATGTCTCCCCCATCTCTCAAAAATAAATATATCTTCTAGTGAGCCTGTTCTAGAAACTGCTGGGGGAAACCACCCATCAATTACAAGTTTGCGTGGAAAAACTGAGTGGTTTTTCTAGGCTGGTGAAGTCTAATTGCTAACTGTTTACACAAATAACACACAGAGCTAACGAAACAGGAGCAGAAGCTGGCATTTTTCCAATGACCAGTCTGAACAGCCTTCGTATCCAAAAGGCATTAAGAAGAGAAAGTAAACTTTAAAATGATTTGTGAGAAAGGCCTATTTTCATGACAGATGGCAGTGAGGGTTCTTCTATGCCAATTTAATCACTTCTCCTCCATTTTCAAATGCTTAAGTTGTGGCTGGAAGTGTTTGTGCCCAAGCACTCCACCTGCTGAGCCGAAGCAGGGCAGCGGGTGGCTAAAGTGTGCCGTGTTCTCGCTAACCTAAGACAGTCATTTTGGGGCCGTTCTACCCAAAGAAACGGCGTTCCACGGCACTCTTGTCTTCCGACGCCAATCATGTCCTTTGCTTACGAGTGCCATTTTCGTCACAGAGATTGTCCTCCATTGGGAACCTGACACAGAATCCCATTTTGGTCCGATAACCTTACCAGATAGACCCTACTGATGGGGAACGCATAGACAGAACAGTCTCCAAATTTTCAAGCAGGGACTTTGATAACTTAGTTCCAGTCTTTTAAGCAAATGAAGATGGTGAGGCGTGTTGCGGCCAGTCCAGCACTTGCTGGAGGGACAATGGGGCCTTGGGCCTGACTCCCAGCTCCAGCCCAGTGTTCTTCCAGCTCTCTATCCTAACTCGAATCTCGTCCAGGGAATATTCTGAGAACTATCCCATCCCGCGATGCTATTTTGTTTCTGAACTACCTTTTTTCCAAAGGACATATTTAAAATTAGACTTGAAATCTTTTAATCCAATGAGGAAATATATCTACAAATTAGCCATGAAAGTTCTAGTCTTTGGGGCTTCTACGCCAGAGCAGAAAAGTCCTTGCGTACCACAGTGCTTCGCCTTCTGGAAATGAGCATGTAAGTTTCAGAGGCTATTTCATTTTGGGGTGAAGTAGCTCACGCACACGGCTGACAGGAGACCTGGCAGGGACGCAGGCATCCCCCCAGTCACAAGCTCAAACTGCATGCACGTCAGCGACGGAGGGACATCACAGGCAGATGCTGCCCACCTCACACGAAGATGAAACCTGCCCCTCGTGTCTGATGCGGCAGGTAGCCCTGACCTGCTGGACTGCAGAAGTCAGGTGTCCTCAGTAGAGAATGAAGCAAATGATCCGCAGAGCTGTCTTCTCCAAGGAGAAAAAAGGAGACATTCCTCAGATCCAGACCAGCTGTGTGCAGCTGGCAAATCACCCGCACGCCGTTCTCCAAGTCAGTGCTGTGCCCCACCAGAACGTCAGAGTCGATGTAAAAACGTATCCAAAACCAGAACACTGGTGGCTTTCTGTGGACGGATGCTCTCAACCCCCCTCCACCACCCTTTCGCCTCCCCCCAAATTAAATGCTCTTCTTCTTGTGTTCCTGCCACTGCCAGGCCCTCCGGAGCACCCCCTTTGGGGCTGGTGAGGGGCTGAGGCTGGTCTCTCGTTCACCTCTGAATCCCCGGGACCAGCCCAGCACACGGCACGGGTTGGGTGGAAAGCCGGCCTGGTGGATTCGTAGGACGGTCTGCATAAAAGGTCAATTCAAAGGGCCTGTCCCACTCCAAAGAAAAGGAATAGACAAAAATATTAATCATGTTTTCCTTTTAATAAGGCCTTTTACTCAAAAGTGTAGCTTTGAAAATCTCTAGCTTGTGAAAACCCGAAGAGCCAGGGCCTTGGGGAGCCGTGGCCGCTGGGCCCCCAAGCTCTCTGCCACAGATGCTGGGAATCAAACGCACCACTTTAAAATCAGAGCCAACATTTAAAATCAGGAAGATGATGCATGTCCCACTTTGATTCAAGGAGGAAGGACAAGTTCTTAGTACAGTAAAACGAAACACAAAAAGTAAACAAATATTTAGAAATCACTAGATGTGTCTGTCAATTCATATAATTAGGATTATCATCGACATTTAAAACCATTAAAAATAAGGTTGCCACCTTACCTTTTCTTTGGGACTGGGGTGTTACATTTTTAGGAAAAAAAAAAAAAAGAAAAGAAAAGACTTTGCCCAGACTCTCGAGTCTCCAAACCCCAGGCCTGCCCTCTGCTGTGCAAGCGCCCGCACTGGACAGCCAGAAGCCCCCAGCAAGCCCTGTGGCAGGGGGCAGAGCCCGGGTCATCCCCGCTGCCAAGGTGACAGGCCCACAAAGGCACAGCTGACGGCGGCTCCGAATTCTTCCCCAGGAAGAAAATACATCTGCCCACAATGGGTCTGCAAAATCTTCCAGCCACCTCTCTCCCCCTTGCTGTCACAGTTTGATAACTTGTTTTGCCTAAAAGCAAGATGGCAATCTTAATCAAAAAGGGAAGCTAGATTTTTTAAATAACTTAAAAAATTATTTTTATATAAAGCAGCAAAAACATATTTTCCTCTCGCAGAAAAAAAAAAAAAAACCAGAAACGTGAACAAGGAAACGCGGCGACGCACGCGGACTGTTCAGGGCTGGGGCGGGCCGGGCGGCCGCCGCCTGCGGGGCCGCTAGTCGCCGGCGTGCGCGGCGCGGCCCGACGACGGCTCCCTGGCGGCGCCGGGCGCTCTCCTGCTCGGCTCGGGCGCGGGCGCCTCGCGCTCCAGCCCGGCCCCGTTGGGGATGGAGTGCTGGCCGTTCAGCAGCCCGTTCCCCGCGGCCGCCTGCTCCTCCAGGCCGCGCAGCAGCAGCGGCGGCCGCGAGTCCGCCAGGCCGCCCTCCAGCAGCCCCGCGCCGCTCTCCTCGTACCGGGGCGGCGCGGCGCCCGCCGCCGCCTGCTGCCGGAAGTACGCCCGGTTCGCGGCGGCGCTCTTCACCGCCCTTTCCAGAATCTCCTTCTCGCCCAGGCGCAACTTGACGGCCATCGCGGCGCGGGCCGACAGGTCACGGTTTCTCAGGAAGGACCGGTCCTCCTGGAGGGCGAGAGGGGCGAGAGTAAGTGTGCACAGTCTGGGGATGGGGCACAGGGGAAATGCCGGGGTGACAGAAGGCTCTAGAACTTGTGTATACACGGCTATACTGTACATCAAAGTGTCCATTTTTGAAGTGTGAATTTTATTCTATGTAAATGACACCTCGATAAAACTATCACAGAGCAAAACAGAAGAGCCTAAATCAAGTGCAGTCACGCATCTGGCAGAGAGCTCCATTTTTAAAACCGCTCTGCAAGTGCAGTGACGAGCCCCTTGGCCTTTGGATGGATGGACGGACGATGGATGTGAGGATGGATGGATGGATGGATGGATGGACGATGGATGTGAGGATGGATGGATGGATGGATGAATGGATGGAGGGACGGACGGATGGACGGACAGATGACTGAGGGATGGATGGATGGATGGATGCATGGATGTGAGGATGGCTGTGAGAGGGTGGATGTGAAGATGGATGAACGAACAAGCACTCTGACTTAGTGACTCAAAGGCACACTTTAAAAACACCAATGAAAACTTATGTTTGTTGTATCATATGAATTAGAAATTACAGAGAAGTATTAAATTTTTAAAATCTATCTTCTAACCAACAGTGCCTCAAAATGATTCTTTCTCTAAGTGTGTTAAATAAGAAAATGTTAAGTTGAATGAAAAATGTCACATACGATGATTTTGCTAAAGAATTATAGTAATTTATATTTAGGAAGGACTCTTACTAGGCATCTTTTAAAACATGACAAATCTCAAATCCTCATTCGATCAATCTAATTACCTCAACGGTTGTTTTATACGTTTTTAAAAGAAGCGAGGCTCGATCTTCAAGAAATGTCCAAAGTTTGACCTCGTTGTCCCAGCTCACGGGATACTCAGAGTTGCCCAAAGTGAAGATTCTATCGATAGCATTGTCTCCTAGCAAATGTTCTTTCAATTCTTCTACAAGAAATACACACGGCCATCTGTTAGGTGGGGAAATGGCACCGCTCCTCATTTTAACAGGCGATCCACCTTACGAGATGTCTTCTCCAACAATGCCATTTCCCTTGGCTAAGAGCTCTCTGCGGTCAGCCAGCCAGGCCGCTCCCAGACTGTGCAGAGCAGGTAGGGCTACGCGGGGGGGGGAACCGA
This sequence comes from Eonycteris spelaea, assembly GCA_003508835.1. NCBI lineage: Eukaryota > Metazoa > Chordata > Mammalia > Chiroptera > Pteropodidae > Eonycteris > Eonycteris spelaea. The sequence goes on along the minus strand of PUFA01000009.1, from coordinate 1,845,566 downwards.
GGCGCGTCTTCCTGAGCTGGAAGTCAGAAGGAGCCTCAGCCTCCCCCTCACTGTTTGTGGTTTTTATGATGGACACCGAGAGCTTTAGACAGTTTCTCAAGATACTTTTTAAAGACAATCTCTAGCAACGCAAAATATACATGACTTGCTGTTGAATTGGACACTTGAAGCTTACTGGATTTCCAATGTCACAATAAAAAAATAAAAATAATAATAAAAATAATAAAGACAATCTATAGCAACATTTTGACAATACCCTTCCTACAAGCCATGGGTTCAGTCACACCAACTGGGTAAAAGGGTAAAAGCAAGCAGCAGTATGATGCTCCAGTGACCATTCTAAATTTAAATCTGATTGGTGCCTATTCCAGTAGTTGACCTGACAAAACTATCTGTCTCACCTTATAACAAGTAAGCCACGAAGAAAAACAAGAAAATGGACTATAAAAATCACAGCTAATGAAAAATGTGCCTATGTCTCACTTGTCAGGAATTTAAACAGAATTACAAATAAATGCAAGTGAACATCTCAGTTACCTTCGAATATTTTTAAGAGGAAGGAAGAGTTCAGCAACTGCTCTGAGCGTTTTATCTCCGGGCACATTATCTTCAAAAGACCAAAACATGTCGATCCTATTCATGCCCAAGAAATACACCCAGGCTTCTTATGTAATTATGAGACAGTATCTCTTTCAGAGCAAAATGCCCCACAGCTGTCACTATTTACAATTCAAATCGAAGAACTTCTGTTGCTAGCAAACCAAACTTTTACCAGTATTATTTAGAATAATTCGAAGAAGGCATCAATTGTCTTGACATGACAAACTGTCTCTCTATGACTAAAGAGAAATGAAAGAATCAAGACAGACCTAAAATGATTCAAGCAGTTATTTTTTAAAAACAACAAGTTAATCTTAAGTTCGAAAAAGAAATTAAGCCTACAGCCATGACACCCTGAGTCTGAACTCAAAGCTAAGCAGGGTCGGGCCTGGTTAGTACTTGGATGGGACCACCTAGGAAGACCAGGTGCTGTAGGCATTTAAAAAGATGAATGAATGAATGAATGAATAAAAATAAAAAAGTTAAAAAGTTAAATAGAGGTCACATTTAAATAGCGCTATACATTGGTATAATCTGTCTCGCACCTCGGCGGGTGACAATCGGTGTCTAGACTGCCTCTCTGTTTTGGGACTGAGTTTCTTCTGCCTCCACCTGATGACAACCCGGGACCTGGTGGCACTTGTCCCGGATCCGAGTGTGAAGCCGGCGAGCTGAGGACAGCAGAGCCCGCAGGCTCCCCTCCGCGGCCTTGGCTATGGCACAGGCTCGCTGCCCCGCCCTGTTGCTCGGGCGCTGCCTACAGGGGACGCAGACCCGTCTGTTCAGTCAAGCAGTGGGTCCCCGGCTCGCTCACTCACTCACTCAACTCACTCACTCAAAGATGAAACTCCAGACCCAGACATGTGAAGGAGCAGTTTCAGGCAGAACATGAAAATCCAATCACACACGACAGGTCAAATCTCAGTAAGAAATCCCAAATGCCTCGTTTTATGCAAACAGAAAAGTAGATGCTCAATACACACATTTAACTCTTGCTGGAGACAAGAACAGGGTGCGGAGGCCGATTCTGTTGGCAGTGCCGTCTCCGCTAACAGGATGCCTGGCATTAGAAGGCTTGCTGGCAACTTCAGACGCAGAACACAGACTTGGTTAACAAACCAAGTCCCATGGCCCACATATGCCACTGCTGACCATGTGACTTCACTGTCAACTGATCATTAACTTCTCTAGGTGGCTTAAATATACGAGCACACTGTGAGTGAACAGGCTGTCCTGGGTAATAAGCACGTCAAACACTCCCATCTCCAAACAGAGAATTTTGATACAGTTAGACAATCCAAGATTTTTAAGTTTCCTTCCAATGAAGCAGAGAATTATTTGTTTATGACAAGTAAATAATGATAACACACCGAGGATTTAATAAAACATTTCCAGGGAAAAACAGATCAATTTTTCTCTCCAATATTGCCATCCTACCTCCTCCCAAAAGGTACTTTAGTTTTTGGCAATTTTACCTTTAATCTGAATCCTGATGCTTTATATATTTTCATGAAATTTCTTAAGGTGAACACATGTTTTTCCGGAAATAAGTTACCTTCAGTCATGCAGAACACTCGGAGAAAAGCCAGGAGCTGGGCAGAGATGGGCGGCTCCGTGAAATGCAAGGCGAAGACGCTGGAGCTGAGAAAAGCAGGTCAGTCAGTCCCCTACCGTAGTCAGGGGACTGTAGCTTGTTCCAGAGTGAAACCCCTGAAGTCCACAAGCTGGACGTCCCCAAGGAGCGCCGAGCCAGCAGCAGCCACTGCAGCTCCTCGGCGCGACCCTGCAAGCACCGTTTTCAGGCCTGTCACAGGCTGGAGGCCCGCCCGCCCGCCGACGAGGATGGCGTGACCATCTCTGCCAGCAACTCCCACAGTCCAACAGACTCGGTCTCAGGGTGCACGCGACACATTATGAGAATTACGCGGACCCATGGTTCTTAAAAAATGGTAATAATTTATGTGGAGTTCACATTTTAATCATTAATCAAATATTGACAAGTTCAATAAAAAAAGGCCTGGATAATCCATTTTCATTAAGAATGGTTCCTCCATTCCCCAGAGAACTAATAAATCATAATTCTTGTCTTCTTTATCATTTTGCACCTCACATGCAAGAAAATCTTAAAGAATTTAACCAGAAATTCTTGAAATCACTGAGTATCACGACTTCATTACAGAAACTAATGGTGGCAAAGAATTAAGTGAAACAAATTGATCCAGGTCATTAACCTTTGCAAGGCGAAAGACATTAACGACAGCAAAGTGCCTGCTTAATGGGGGCTTTGGGCCATATGCCCTACAACTGCCTGTGAACACACCAGCAACACGATTATGTTTGTCTGCAAACGCTGGTCAATCACCAGGCATCTCGATGGTCTAACCTCGCTGTGCAACAGGGATAAAGGAATTAAGACAAACTACCATAGAGAAGTTTCGGTAATACACCAATTACACATCATGCAACTGGAACGCTTTCAAGCACCACAGGGAAGGGCTGACTGTGTTCTACGTACGTGGGGATGCCAGCGCGGGCCAAGACCTCGGCCTTCATCGCGTAGAGCCTGTCACTTTTACTCACTCCGAGCTTTATTTTCACTCTGTCGTGTGAATTATTGTCAAAGAAAAAACCACTGTGGATCACAAACTCTGCATTTGACCGAGTGCCATAAAAAATGTAAATCTGAGATGCAGTAAAGAAAAAATAAAGGGACATAAAAGAAACTTAACATCCATTCTTAACAGAGCAGGACAAAGGATCAGTTCTCATATACTTAACATGGCTTTACGCTAACGCGACAAAACAGCTCTGAAGGGATTATACACCTATTCTGTGCATCGCATGTAGCCGGGTGAAGTTAGGGCGAGGCGTGCAGTTACCCCAACTTCCCACCTCTCGGATGGGGAGGAAGGGCCTCACCCCCGGGCCAGCGAGGGCCTTGCTGATATACACAAAGGAGCCTGGAGCCGTCCCCTACCTCCCTCATAATGCTCTCTCCTTCTGACGGACAGCAAGACTATTTTTTACTATTACTTTTAAATTCACCATGTTCTTCCTCTCCTTTCAATACAAGAGTCTCTTCTGGAGCAATGTCTGTCAGAAATTCATTCCTAGATCCCGTGGCAATTCTGCACCCAGCAGGAGGGCTCATTAGCTCTTCTACAGAAATAGATCAGTACTTGGTTAGACTAACATTTTCATTTGGCTCAACTGGAACGTGGTCTACATCAGTTGTTTGTTTTTTTGTTTTTTGTTTTTGTTTTTGTTTTTTGGTATTATCTGCTTGGTCAGCAAACCGACAGACAGAACGCAGGTATTTATAGGTGTATATTTTCAAACTTGCTGAAGTCCTACCCTGCCCTAATTATTAGATTAAAAATTCACAGATTAAAGTGAAAATACAAGAAGATGGGTCTTATGGTTCCTGATGCCCGTATGTTTTGCCACTTAAATAACTGCTGCTTTATAAAGAAGGTTCTAGTCAACAGGAAAAAAAGAAAACAATGCAGTTTATAAAACTGGAAGATTCGTACTACTGCCATAACAACAAAGTTTATTTTCAGCTACGAATTTTAGGTCATTACAAAAATTAAGTTGATTGTAAAAATAACTGCATTTAAATCTTTTTTCCTTTGTGGATGCAAAGGCCCAATGCAAAGCATGAGGTTACAGCAGCCTCAAGACGTGTTTCTAAAACAGCCCTACGTGTCAGTCCCGAACGTCTGTGCCCGAGGTAAACCCCCTTTCAACATCAGCAGGCGGCACTGCCTGGGTGCCCGGCGCAGCCCGCGCCGACGCCACGGCCACCCACCTGCTCTCCAGCCCGGAAGTCCCGACGCCACGGCCACCCACCTGCTCTCCAGCCCGGAAGTCCCGACGCCACGGCCACCCACCTGCTCTCCAGCCCGGAAGTCCCGACGCCACGGCCACCCACCTGCTCTCCAGCCCGGAAGTCCCGACGCCACGGCCACCCACCTGCTCTCCAGCCCGGAAGTCCCGCAGAGCCACGGCCACCCACCTGCTCTCCGGCCCGGAAGTCCCGCAGAGCCACGGCCACCCACCTGCTCTCCAGCCCGGAAGTCCCGCAGAGCCACGCACTCACAGCGGTCGTCCTCCAGGTTGTAGCCGGTGGTGATCTAGAGGGCGACACGGATCCAGGTGTCCACGGTCTCCCTCGTGAGGGCCTCTTTTTGGCAATCAGAGGATAAAAAGCTACCCAAGCACTTTTTTAAAAAGGGTGCATGCATCGTGCTGTGCTTTGTAAAATGGAGCTGGGAAATGCTCAGTTATTTTAATTAATACTATTCACACAAGAAATTCTTGTAGAGGAGTCTGTGCCTGAAGTAAAGGACTACTCTTAGGAAACACAGTATATAGATTATCACTTGCTGGTCTCAACCAAACATGAACCATTTATTACGAAGTCACTGCCTCCGAGCCCCCCAGGGGGCAATGCTGTGGCATCCGCCCCGCCCCATCCCCCAGAGAACCCGGATTGACTTGCAAATATTGTCTTTATCCAACGGCTGGCCTTTAAGAAACTGAAGTGGGTTTTCCACTGGATAAAGAATCAAGGAAAAAGAAAAGCTGTTTCTGAATTATGTACATATTTTACTCTGAAATTAGAGAAATTAAAACTTTCAGAAAAGCAAAGGAAAAGATAACTTAGTTACATCCTATTCACTTTCTCTCCGCTGAGAGCTATATTGTGAGAGTCTCTAAGCCCATTACGAATGAACACAAACCCCACCTCCTCCCGATGTCCCCTGGGCCGGCCACCCAGGCCTCGCCACGCCAGTCACAGAGACACTCTCCACACCTGGCAGGGGGGCGTCTTACCTACTAAATTACCCTCGATTGCTTCCTCCCTCCTTGCTCCCTGTGCGGCTCATGGCCTTGTTCTTCGGTGCCTAACTTATCTCTTGCGAACACCTTCCAACTGGCCTCCGATCCCAGCTCCGTGCTCCTGCATCCTTAGCGACACTACAATGTGGATCTCCTACTAACACCTTCCCGCGCCACTGGACTCTCTTCAGAAAAAAAATCCAAATTCTTGAGCAAGGACAGTCGACGAGGGACCCCAGGCCTTCCTTCGGCCTCCTGACACACCAACGGCCTCCAGCACCGGCCACTGTGCTCGCTCATGCGTGGAACTGCCCTTGCCCCAGCCTGGGTCCGCACTCCCAGAGGCCCTGCACACCAGGGATTGACCTGTGTGCCTGCCACCACCAGTCAGACCTGGCGCTCCCCTCCTGCCCCGCGTCCGGGCACCTAGCACACCAGACCTGACACCCGACACTGCCTTTCAGAATACAGACTTGACGCACGAACCCCCAGGGGAAAGAACAGGGCTCCCGGTCTATACTCAAAGTGCACCTCCGGAGTCTGTCTGCCCCCCACCCCGTCTCTCAGGTTATCTGGAAAGGCTCAGTAATTACTTTCAACCTCCTCATTTTGTCCTGGAGAATCCAAATTCAAGACTGACAAGTGCTACTTGCTCATCAAGGTATTAATGGGTTGAGTCCAAAAGGTAAACACCTTGAGTCTAGCGAACGGCGTTCTGGGATCCGAGGGCATGCGACGTGCATCCGTATGCCCGCTGTCCCAGAACCAACGGCTTAGTGACTGCAGCCAGAAATCCTTCACGTTTCTGATCTGGAAGACCAGTGAGAACTAGGAAAGCGATGAGAAATACAGGAAGCGAGGTATCCTGGCACATCCTCACTCAAAGAACAGCTGGAACATTTGACAAAATCAGCCCATGCAGCTCCTGCCCAACACAAAAATCACGTTTCTGACCCCAAACACGACCCTGACAATAAGGGAGGGGTTGCCCGCCAACCCCCAGCCCCAAATGCCTGGCATTCCAGTGTGGCCCCACAGGGACCTGGCAGGAGCCTGACCCAACATGGAAGTTAGGGAAGCAGGGGGAAAGGGGGCAGGGGCACAGGACAGGGTGGAGGACCAACGACACACAAAAAGGAATATGCAGAAGCTCAGGAGACGACAGGACAGGAAGGGAGGCTTACGGGAGGGGGGCTGTGGCCATTCTGTGCACGGTGCTCGGGGCGGCCTCCCTTGAGGTCCTGGGCATCCTGCAGACACCCCAGGGCCAGTGTTTCAGGCAGACGGTGCAAGTGCCAAGGCCCTGGGGTTTGTGTGTGCGGGTGTCTGAGGAACCGCAGGGGGTCTGGCTGCCTGAGCGGTGGGAACAGGACGGGGGGGGGGGGGCAGCCTCGTCTGCATCTGTAAAAACCGGGGCTTTTACTCGGAGACTGGGAGCCTCATGTCAATCTACGTCTTTTAGGTTTTTCAGAAAGGTCTTGAAAAAGAGCCTCCCTCAATTCTGTGTGAATTTCCCAACGTTCCTTCACCCTGACGGAAGAGGCACGCATTCAAACACCAAGGCTGACCACTGCGACACGCTTTACCTACTGGAAGTAACATGATGGTCTGTAACCACCGAGGCGTCCTTCTCTGTGTCAACTGAACAACTTCAAGAAAGGAACCGCGCTGCTTAAGTGCATTTTGAACAAGTCACACAGAACTTAAGGACATATTACTTCCTACAGCTTGATTCTGTGTCTCATAAACTTGCCCAAACCCGTTTCTCCACGTGGCTAGGAAACCAGTTCACCTCCAGAACCTCTGGCCTGGGTGTTTGGCCAGCCTCTGATTTCCTTCTGCTCTTCCTTGCTGCGCTGGTTCGGAATTACTGTCAGACTCGATTCTTCCATCTCTACTCCCATAAACCAGGTTTTTGGGACACTGTTAGAAGCGCACAGCGTTGCTGGGTTACAGATTTCTATCTACTCTCTCAGTGATGGAACAGACAAACAACAGTTGTCAGGATGGACAAGCACACAAAAGAAATCGACTGTCTGAAAAGCTGAGCCTTAACTTCAAGTACCTCATTTAAAAAACGAGATTAACTGTTAATACGCATAGCACCACCGCTTCGCAGTGTTAGAACAGACTCTCAAATTCTACCAGACAAAATTTCCCATGAAGTCCTCTCATTGCAACGGGAAACAGGTCCACAGAGGTGTCGAGATAACTATCCAGGGAAAATAACCCGTTATAGGAAAAGTGCTAACGTCTTGTATGAACTTCTCACGCTTAGCAACATGTTTTCTGGGATTGTGGGAAGTTAGAGTTTATGAATGGTATTAAAGAAAATGTGGCATTAGTAGTTGTCATCAATTCATTATTTTTGTTTTGAGGTAAACTAACTTTTTTCACTTTGGGGGGAAAAAAGTGAATAGTTTAATCCCATTTACGTGAAAGCAACGCAAAAACCAGTGTGTGAGTATGTGAGGGTTCAAATGCACAGCAAAGGGTAGGAGAGTTCGCAGGGAGCCCTCAGCCAGTGACCTCCGGGGACGTCCAGTGCCAGGGGCCCTGGAGCTGGGCCAGGGCCTGGTGGGGAAGGAACCTCTGCATTTTACCCTGAGGCTTCTGTATTGTTTAATTGGTTTGTTTGTTTATAATAAAGTGTGTACTTTTTAAACTTTAGAAATTAAAAAAAAACTCGTGATCAAGTTTGGGAACCAGTGATCTACTCCAAAAAATATATACATATTACAGTGAAATATTAATAGCTATTTGCAAAATTTTAAAACTTCAATCTTATGATCAGTTTAAAATAGATTTGAGAGAAAAAATAAAAAACAGGATGTAAAATTTTATTAATGAAAATAAATGATAAAATATGCTACTATTTCTAAAATGGCTAATGAAATTAAGCATATGTAAATTAAGGCAAAAATAAAATCATAACGGTGGAAGTCCTCGTCCTCTGTATTTTAGGAGTGTACTGTCGCTGGACCTCCCCACGGCGGCACGCCGCCATCCATTACACATGTACTGGCCACTTTGTGGAATTAGATGTGAAACACTCATTTACAGCACTTTCCCAGCCTATTTATAAGATTGCTAATAATAACAAAGAAAGCTGACACTGAGAAAAGAGGAACAAAAAATTAACCAAGCCAGTATACCGGTATGATGTAAAGACCGGAATATCCTGAGGTTGGCCCTGTTTTGATCTGCTGGTATCAGGAAGCCTCCCTCAGACAAGGAGCCCTGTCCCCTTTGTTGCTTGGAATCCGAAGAATGCAGAAGCAGCGAGGGAAGGCAGGGAAGGCAGGGAAGGCAGGGAAGGCAGGGAAGGCAGGGAAGGCAGGGAAGGCAGGGAAGGCTCGCTCCTTCCCTGTGCAGCATCCTGCTTAACAATCGCTGTCAACCGCCCCTGTTTTCCTAACGTCTGCCGCCCGGCGCTCCCCACACCTGACGATGCGACGTGAGTCCGGAGCGCAAGGCCAAGAGCGGAGCCCACAGGTCAGGTGACAGCGGGGAGGGAAGGGACCAGAGAACACGCGGTGCGTAACCGGAAATAGAGTCCTCAAGGGGAGAAAGCAGGGGACTCGAAAGGAAAAAGTGAGAAAGAAGGTTCTTTCAATAAATCACAATTTTTACAATATGAAAAAAAGAGACTTTGGTTTAGTCTGTGGTTCGATGAGAGAATGAGCGTTTAGGCTGGAATTACGGCTTGGCAGATAAATGCAGTTCGCTGTGGTTTCTGAAAGTGATGCAAGACTCAAGTCCCCCGTATTGGAGTTTAAGCAAGCACGGGGAGGGGAGGAGAACCCCAGCCCGTATTTGTGGGTGGCGGGGAGGGGTGTTTGCTCCTTTGCAGGAGGCGGTCGGGGCAGATAGTGGTTTGGAGGTGGCATGTCCACTTTCCAGCTTAACCACAACAGCTCCCCCGACTACACACCACACAGAGAAGGTCGTTACCAGGCCGTTGGTGTGATTGCACATGTCCCAGAGAGGAATCAGCGCCAGGGTCACCCGGGAACCGTCCTCCGTGGGAATCTGGTTTTGGCGCGTCATAACGGAGGAGACTGCCCACCTGCAAGGACCAGAGAGAGGCGGGTTACGCGCGGACACGCAGCGCCATCGCGGTACGAACTCGACCGCAGAGCGAGCTTTGTCTGATGCTCACGAATCTTCAATTCAAAACCTTTTCCTAAGTACCAAAGGTGGAGGCTGGACTTCATCATCATCACTTAAAATTAAATCTAGGGTTGGGAGGGGAAGGGGCAGCGGAAGGAAAAGGGAGCCGGAGCCGCCAGGAACGAGGGGCTGAGGCTGCTCCCCGGGGAGCAGCCGGAGCCGCCAGGAACGAGGGCTGAGGCTGCTCCCGGGGAGGCCTGGAAGGGGCTCCCTGGGTCCTCCTGCGCTCTGAGTGGCCCCCGCCCGGGCCAACCCCCTCACCAGGCCTGGCCCCCCTCCTTCACCCGGATGCTGACTCTGCAGCTATTTTAAGGCTCAGTGAGGGGCAAACAACCTCGCTCCTTTCTGATCAGAAATCCTCCAAGAACTCTACAAAATGTGGAGTGCTATGCTTTATTATGTTGTACAGAGAACTGAATCTTTTTGTTCAAAAACAAGTCCTACTTTACACTACAATAGTCTATTTAAAAAGAAAACAATCCACACGAACGTTAACCCGCAACATCGAGTCGCTGCCTCGACTAAGCCCGACCGCCCCGTGAGCGGGACTTCCGCCCCACGCGGGGTTAAGGCGCTGACACTAGGCCCCGCTGTCCCTTTGACTTCTGAGGACTGTCTCTGCCTTGAGGCTTTACAGGGTGACACAAGCCACTTTTACTGAAGCAGTTCTCACCTCCGAGATCCCACATTCACTTAGAAACCACCCCCCAACACACACGCACACGCTCCCCGCGTGCACACACACATCACGACACACACGCGCGCACGTGACACACACACATCCCCCCAACCAACCTGTAGTCCTCATAAGTGAAAGAATCCTTCAAGGGCAGTTTGTTGGCGTGAGGATGGGTCTGGGAATCCGACGTTTTCGAAAGCAGGGGTGAAAAAAGAAAAAGGGCAAACAGAAACCAGTCAGCAGAGTTCCATCACTTAGCTGCCTCACAGACCCCAGCAAGGGCCAGGGGGAGCGGGAGGCGTCCAGCCGCGCTGCGGAGGGACCCGCATGCCTCACGCTCTCATGCATCACTGTCAACTTATTTGTTGTGCCCAGCAGCCGCCATAAATCTGCTTCTTCCTCTTTCGATACTAGACATGGCACCAAAATAAACTTTAAGGTGGACTAGCTTCACCTAAGGTAGGCACGCCCTCGACACTGAAACCCAGAACCCCCGACGCCAGGTGTGGGGCTGGCCTCGGTGTCCTTCGCCAAAATGTGCTGTGCGTCCCCTGTGCACAGACGTCAGATCTCTCTTCACAGCAATGAAAGGGACAATTAAAGGCACTAATAAATGGAAAGTTCTTTCATTTATCTCTGACTTAAATCATTTGGATGGGAATCAGCTTGTTATGGACAAATGAATCATATACACACTAAAAGTGACTTCAGGGCAGAAAATCAGGAAAAGTACAGTTTTGTGAAATTACAAAATAAATTTTACAAACAGATTTAAAAAACAGAGCTGGACATATTTAAATTGTACTCCTATTTTTTTTTTTCTGGACAAAAGAACATTTGGTAAAAATATCCAAAACTTCACACTTCTGAAAAATTTTATACACTTCGTATTCTCTCTTCACAACACTCCCCCCCCAACCCGCCCAGCACCTTAGACCTTTCAAGCACTTAAAAACTTTGTCTCAGTTAAGAAATTAAAAGCTGTAACAGTATAATTGTAATCTTCAGTTTCAATTACAGTCTGATAGACAGATTGCAGTAAGTGATCAAATGAACAAATGGTTACTTCTGAGATTCAAATGAAACTCTGCCGAACTGTGTCTCTGCGCCACTGTTAATGCATAAAGCTCCATGTAGTAGGCAGTTTTTACTCTTGACGCATTAGCATCACAAGTACACGGTAATTCATCATCGCTCACTGTAATGTACTCGCTGGCACCGTATGCAGGACAGTAGGGGATGAGGTAAAAGTGGCTCAAACCGTAAATCAATTAGAAAACAAAAGCTTGTGCTCAGTGCGCAATTTTAGGCAAATTATATATTACAAAAGGCTGCCAATTGGGTGTTAGCTCCCGGGTGCCCGCTTCTCCCCTCTAATCCTTGGGCTGGTTTTAACCCTTTGGAAGAAAAGTTAACATATAAGAATATATTCATGAAATATTCTGTGATGATAAAAATAAAATTAGAGAAGATATTTTTAAGTGAATACATAAAATAACATTGCCCTGGGGCGTTTTCTAGCTGCTACAGGAACGACAGGAAATCCGATCTTTGGGGTTAAAAAAACAAACAAACAAAAAAACGATACCACCGTCAAGCAGAGCACAGCGCGGAGGCGAGAACCCAGGGGCTGGAGCCTCTCACTGCCCCTGCTTTGTAACAAACGGGACGCACGGCTGCGCCCCACAGTCCAGGAGACGCCTCCCACTGCATTATGAAACGCTCCCAAGTGTTCAGGTCTCTCCTCATCCAAGTACAAATTCAGCAGATAAAACTGTCCTTCTGCCCAAAACTGACTTCGTGGTAAATAACACCATAGGCAAACGTCAGCATCCTGTTGCTCAAATTCCCTTTGATCTATAACAAAATGGACCTTCACATCCGATCAGCTGGGAGAGCTGCACATCCCCAACCTCTTTTCAAACCCTAGGAGGTGAGAGAGCATTGTTGTTTTTGTTATTTTAAAATATTTAAATTCATTTAAACTGTGGGACACACTATGGTATTTTGAAAGCTGGTAAATTCCAGTGTGAAATCCCATACATTTTCAAAATCTCATCCGCATTCCTCTCCCCCAAAAGTTTGACTTATTGAATAGGAGAAAAGATGAGAATTCTCCAAATTGGAATGCCGAATGCTAAAACGACTTGAGGAAGAATCTTCCAATACTCAAAGATCTTTAAATAGCTTTGGACGCTACAAGAAACTGTTCAAACAACAGCGACCCCCTCAAGGACTAAAAAGATGGAAAATTCATTCTCCAAAATGTTTCCCACCCTACTATTTATACACATTTCTTACTGAAAATATAACTTCATGCTCACAGTCCTGATGAAGTTGTAAAGAAAACTCAAGAAAAAAAGTGCACAAATGCTTTCTTCAGATGAAGATTATTTTGGCTGTAGAGTTATGTAATATTTGCAGAATCTGTTAGAAATAGTTGTTCTTATCTGCTTAAAAAAATAGGGTGTGCCTACTGTATGTAATTCTGATATAAAAAGCTATTCTGCCACAGACACATGCACTTAACAGCTACACTGAAGCAAAATGTGACTACGGAGAATAGCAAGTAACTGCCATTGCAACAAAGCTCTCACTACTGTGACTCTACCGCCACCTGCTGGTGTTATGGTAGATAGGTCCCAGTCGCAGGGTTCTTGAATTATTTCCCAGGGCAGGGTCTGCACAGCAACTTACCGTAAACCAAAACTGGGTTTATCTAGAATGGCTACTGCTTCAGCTTTACTCAAGCAAAATTCACTTTCTAAAAATACCTACCCTGCCTCTTAAAATTATATGATAGTTCTACAAGGATCTTGAGATTGAAAATGATTTGCTTATGAAAAACATTTAACTTTAAAAAGAAATATTTTTACATGTCCTGAAAAAAATGCTCAAGAAAAATGCCTAATCCAAACGACTCCGGATTTAAGCTCTAGACAGAGTGATTTTTTTTTTAACGCTGCACAGAATGAGTTTTTGTTTAAACACCAAGCCTTTTCCCTGCTGAAGACCAAGTGAAGGTTTAAAAATGCATCTTGTAAAAATTGTAATATTAACCTGAAGGTACCACCTGACAGTTCCTCAGTTATTCTCAGGTGGATGGCAGAACTTACCAGGGAGGATGACGGAACATACCTCACTTTACAGAGAGAAATCGGTAAGGGTTTATCACAACAACACACCTCCTCCGACGGAAGGAAAATATGAACTTATACTTTGACAATGAAATTGCAAATTAAAACGGAAACCTTACACTTTGTGGCCAATTTGCTTTCGCTGTGACAGTTGCAGACACACGTGGGATGGGTGAGGGGGGTCACGTCAGGGAGAGACAGTGATAGGAACTCTCAGGTACCAGGGCCCAACAAGAGCAGGGCCCAGGTCAGCCGCAGCATGATTCCCTCCCCACCTCCCACCCCCTTACACACGGGTTTAGAAACTAGCCACAGATTTTCTGCAGATTTTAAGTGATTGATGTTTTCGCTTTCTCGAGCATTATAAATATTTGAAGCTGGAGAATGAACAACGGCCGTGGCTCACAATCAGACTCAAAGCTTGGAGAGCTTACTTTTAAAGGAGCTCTGAGCCCGGGGAAGCACTCCTCCACTCCTTCATCTGGAGAGATTCCAGATGAGACACAGTAATATTGTACCTAGTACAAAATAATCACTGCATTTGGGAAAGATTAATATCTAAAATCATTTGTTTGGCTTCAATAAAAAGAAGTAATATTGCTAAATATGTAAGTATGACATTTTGAAGAATTTACCATATTGCATGGGTCTGGTAGCTATGCTTAAGGAAATTAAAAACCACTACAGTCAGCGTATTTGATCCTTATTAAAGTTCTATCTTGAACTATCATTCACATAAAACAAAAATAAACCAAGAAGAAATTTACATAAAACCTATGGATTACTAGAGTTTGAAGATGAAAAAAATGAACAATATTCTGGCTTTAAAAAATTGATTTAGCATGCAGCTTCTCTTTATAGTCCCTTGATAAAAATGAAATCTCCCTAACAAACACTTAATAAAACCTGTCAATATCTCTGGAAAGAAAAATGACACAAATGCATTAAGTATTAAATACCCTTGGAAAAAGTCACATATTCCATGAATTTTTGATGTACTATCTTGACATTAATGCAAAACCCTGATATTTATAATTGACGGATATTTAATAAGTGTGAAAGACGATGGCTGTGTAGAATGCAGATCGCTCACGGTCAGAGCTGAGACGCAGACGTGCACTTAAACTGAACGAACGGTCAGTAAGTGCTCCACGAAGCCGCTGCGGTCTGGTCTTAAGCTCAGACAACAAACCTTTGCGGAACACCAAAAGCAGAATGCGTTATTACGTGCATCTCTGATCTAGTCTGTGAAACCGCTCTGAACACTCACAGCTCTGTCTGTGCAGGAACAAAACACACTTGAGTTAAAGCTGTTTCTTTTTAACATCTGACAAGCGTTTTTTAAATAATAATGATAAACGTCCACATATATGGAGAGGTATTTCCTAAAACAATTCTCAAACACATTAAAAGAAAGATTCAGAATTCTCTGGGGGGGGGGGATTAGAATGCACGACAGCCGCTAAGAAACACTTTCGAAATCAGATCTTTACTTTTCAAGAATATTCGTCTCTACCTAGATCGAGTCTTATAAGGAAAAACCAAGCTGAAAACATCTCATAAACACCTACAATGAGGCATTTAAATATGCTAAAGGGAAAGCGGCTCGGTTCATAAAAAGGCTCTTAAATACTGCATTTTAAAGAATGTATTGCCTGCTATAATATAATCAATTGTTCATTTCAAAATATATATACAGTACTTCGGTGACTTGTTAATGGTTCTTACAGTATCAGGAATCACAAAATGAAAGTAGTTCTGGTAAAATATATATATAACAGTATGCAATTAAAATTTTCGAACTAAAATATGTCTCGGGTTATTTGGCCTTCCTTCAGAAGCATACATTAAAAGGGACAGTCAGGTTAACTAGCTGTGGACAGATACAGCCAACTCTGGCCATAGTTCTATTTCTCTTATTTCTACAAAGATAAAATCTGCTGCAGAACCACAGACTTGACCTTTTGGGTAGACGCAGTCATAAGTTCTAGACACGTGATCCCAGCGCACATAACCAAGAGATCGTGGGTGCTTTCCGTGCTGAGAAACCTGTCCGCAGGACAGACAGCCCTGGGCGCCCTCCCTAAGCCCAGCGGGGATCCGTGTCTGAGCAAACGTCAGGTTCTTCGCAAAATGGGGAGAAGGGAGAGAGGCCACAGGCAGCCCCACAGGCCCATCTGAAGCCTGGCCTGCACCAAGCATAGAGGAAAAGGGACCAGAGGAGATGAGAAGGAGAGAGGGATTTCCCTGAGAGAAGCCGGCTGCAGGAGCAGTGGAGAAGGGAAACAAAGGGAAGAAGGTGGAGTATTGACAGGAGAGCAAAAGATGGCGGGTGGAGGGAACGGCGGGCAGGCAGAAAGACGGGGGCCGGCGGAAAAGGCGCGCCAAGAGCGATGAGGTCCCCCCTCCACAGTCTCATTGGAAGGGGCACGGACGACAGCACAGCTCTTGGTCGGTCACGCTGTCTGCGCACATTCCGCTTTCTAAGTGGCATACGTCACATGGTTTAAACCACGACAAATAGCAAAGTACCTATTGAACCCAGAATTTAGTTCTGATGACCATAAGTAAGAATCAAAGATCTTTCGTGTATTTGGCTCTTGAGGGGAAAAAATCAATTATTAAGACTTTTATTTTTAAACACTGATTACATCCAACCCTTCAGGGAATTTGTCATCTAAAGTTCTTTGAATTCACTCAATATGGTCAAATAAATACATCAATACACATGAAATTTAAGTTGTTTGCTTTTCACTTATATATATTTAATTTTTCTGTAATAAATATGTATTAAATAAAATTTTTAATTAAGAAAATGAGATTAGTAGAGAAATATCAACATTATTCAATACATTTATAAAATTACTTCGAGATGGAAGAATTGTTCTTCACTGGAAAGACATTGAAATCTATAACCTACATCCAGTTTAAATTAAATTGAAATCTGTTGAAACATTGCAAAAGATATGCCTGTTTCAGGACTTTATGGGCTACCATTTTTATGACCAGAAGATGTCCATCTACTATGAACCAAACTGAGTCATAATCAATCAACATTTTAACTGTTAACCATTTATTCGCTCCACAAATATTTACACAGAAAAAAGATGAAGAAAGGTTAGGACCAGAAATTCATTCATCCAATAAACATTTTATCTCCTATCTCTGAAGTGGAAGGTACCATGTGACAGGTGGACGAAAAGACATGTTAGCATCCCCTGGGGGTGCCTCTGCCTAGCTGCGGTCAGGCAAGTGACTTAGAAAAAAGAGATGACGTGACAGGTTCCAGCTCAGATCTCCCTGTTCGGGACCACTGTCTCCAGCCACCCAGCCCTTCTTTCCCAGGCTGACCTCAGTGAGCTACCTCATGCGTGTGCGCACGCATGCATTTGTGTGCATGTGTGTGGCTGTGTGTGCGCATGCACCCGCACACGAGATTAACGTTTCTTTTCCTCAGTAGGTGAGCTCAGCAAGGCAGTGCCTCCTCTTTGCTGACCACCACGGAACCCCCAATGCCTCGCAGAAGCATTTGAAGAAATGCCACCACCCTCCCCCCCCGCCCCCCGCCCCGCCAGTAGGGAGAAAACACTTCTCCTGCCCTGTTCCTGGGACGGTAGGGGACAGTGGTGACCTGGCGGACTTAAGAGTTCATCTCTATAGACCCCTAACGGCCTGAATGACAGGTAAGAGTAAAGGAAATGACGACCTCCCAAACCACCATGACCTCAAAGGTGACGAGAGGTAGGACCAGGGCCAGTGGGTGATCTAGCAGTAATCAGATTACAACCCAGGTGGTCTGGTCCCTGTTCCCAGTCACCGAGCTCGGCCCACATGGCGCCCCTGCCGCAGGGCCACTCCCCAAAGCTCCAGAGAAACAGTGTCCCATCTTCCATCTCTTAGAAAGAAGAGTTTCTTCCCACCACCTAGGGGTCCGAGAATCTTCTCTTTTCTTTTCCAGATCTTTCAACACACTTATTTGAGAAATTTCTCCTCTGTTCTAAGAACTCAACAAGGAGCAAAATGGCCCAAGCCCACCAGCCCTCTACCCAACAGTCACTACGTCCCTCACCATACGCCCAGCTCCCCCAGCAGAGTGCACAGCTCCGAAAGGTTAGCCTGTCACTTCCTGTGTCATCTTACATCGCCCAACCCCCTGTGCCTCCGTTTCCTCGTCTGAAAAGCGGGCCAGACAAGCAACCTCTACTTTCTTTTAAGCTCTTAAAATCCTGTATTTCTTTGCCTTCTATCACTCACCGGCCCAAAATATCTCCATCTGCTGAGGAACCTAAAAACCGCAAACCTCTGCTCTGGTCTGCAAAAGATGACAATTCACCAGGTGATCGACACTTATTCGTGAGGTGCATAATCTTGCAGCCCCTCAAACCTATCACAGACCCCAGACAGAAGCAAACAGTAAAGGCTGTTACTGTTTTAGAAGAACATATTTGCATCCAAAAAAGCAGGCAAGATTTATTCCAGCTTCGTAGCATTTTACTTTTCACTCAGCTGTTTGAGATTTTAACAACTCAGGACAAAGGCTGCAGACTCTGGTTGAATTAATCAAGCTAACAATCAGAGTCACCCATCATTTATGAGAGGAGGGCATTATGGCCACCACCATGACACCCACTTCCCTGATAGGGGGACCGACACTCAGCACGCACATAAGCTCTTGCCTCAGAAAGGGACTTGGTGCGCAGGAAAGCTCTCCCAGGGAGAGGGAGAGAAGGAGAGAGACCGAGAGAGAAGGGGAGAGGGTAGAAGATAACAAGAGTCACCATCTACTAAGCGCTCTGTGCAAGGAACTCTCCGAGACCTTCACACGTATGTTATAAAACAAGCATCCCGTTTCCTGTGGAACAGGCACTAACTACCGTTAGTCCCATTCTACCGATGAGAAACTGATGGACAGAGAAGTTTATAGCACGTCCAAGGTTACTCAGTTAAGAAATGATGGGGCTGGGATAACGACCCAGGCAACAGATCTCTGAAGCTTAGAGCAAAGGATTATTTGTTGTCCTACTTTTGTAAATAAAGCATCTTATATGGTAAATACATTTTTTCTTGGTGAAATTCTAGAAAAATGGTTGGCAAATATTGCTCTCATTTAAAATTCAGCATAAAGATATTTGAAAGGACATGACGAAGCTTAGAGGTAGGCAATATTAGCAAAACTAAGGCTGAATGCATTATTTCCCAAACCACCAGAAGAATGCCGTTTTCAGTTAAAAGTCACTGTCTATGGTCATAAAGTCTCAGACCTGGATGGTGACTGGAGGCCGTCTGATCCAGGTCCCTTCATCCTGCCCGTGAGAACCCTGGGCCCGGAAGTCACATCTGTATCATGTGCAGGGACGTATACGCCCTTCCTTACGTTCCACAGTGTGGGAGTCACATCTGTAATTTATTTTCTGGTATTTTCTTTGCTAGAATTACACCACAGTGGTGTGCCAACAACTTCCAATGTTCTATTATCTGGAATTTCTACCATTTTCATCAGAACTCTGAAGAGCCTCTAAGACACCCCACAGCTTTGTCAATCATTAACCCAGCACTATCTCCAAGTTCTTCCGTGGCTTGGGCTACTTGGACGTGGCCCCTTAAGTGTGGTGCCGTTAGGCGTTAGGCCTTAGGCCTTAGGCCTAAGGGATGCTAAGTCTGAGTGGCTTGAGGAAGATGAGCTCCGGGGGGGCACACAAACCCCAGAAGGCATGTCAGGCCCAGGTGCGGGTGAAGACGGGCCGCTTCTGGCATGGCGAGTCCATCCTCACAGTTCCGGGGGACGCCGCGGCTGCCTGCACAGTCTCGGGCACGTCCTATGAGTCCACACATCGCGACCGGCTACTGTCACCAGCTGCCCTGAACTTGCCATGTTAAGTCCCAATGACAACAGAATCCAGGGGTAAGGGCCCTGCTGCGCCACTTCAGGCCGTGGGTCACAGGCAGGCGGGTGGCAGCATAGGCCAAGGCCCGTCCCTGTGGCTCCCCGGGCACTTCCGTGGGCAGAGTGTGAGGACACGGCCCGTGGTGAGGGGCCCCTCCTCCATCTCAGGACTGTTCACACTCCTCCATTTTCTCCATTTCCCAGGCTTAGGCTGTGCTCATAAAGTACCCACCAAAGAGAAAACTCCCAGCACTATTTCTCTGGTTACTGTCACTCAAGGAGAAGTACAAACGTTCTCACCAAGGGAAGGGAAGTGTCGGCCACTGACCAAGAAGTACAACATCTCTGGCTGTAACACGAAGTCACCGATAAGCAACGCCTCAGGAAGGTCTAGATTCCCTTTTCCTGCATCTCCTGAGTTTTAATAAATACATATTTTAACTTTATTGGTAAAAACGCCTCCATTAAAACTTCAACGTACTAAATTATAGGGTTATACTTATTAGACTCAAAATAGAACATTATTACAGTCACTTGACTAACCAAATGTAATTTAAAATGTCCATGCCTTTGGGTAGAGAAGCTGAGAGCTTTCTTTCTCATTAAGCAAAATTATTATGTATTCACCTTCAGCTGGTAAAAAAAATTCCCTCTCTCATTTCACTAATCATCTAAAACAGGTATGAGAGCTCTTTTTAAGCGCTATTTCACCCCCAGAAAAAAATAAAAAATATGAAATAAATAAAAGCAGGCTCTAAGATGCTATCAATACTTACTGTCAACTTCCCAATTAGCATTAAAATTTCTTAGGAAAAATAAAAAAAAGTCGGAAAGGAAAATTCTTCTGTAAAGTTCTGTTAAACCTGGAGTCGGCCTTGAAACGGAACAGGGTATAAACTGGGAAGAAAAGGGAGGGCGACTTGTGAGGGCCTGTACCATGCGTCCCCCGCTCCCGTCCTGGGAGACCAAGCCAGTGACGGCCGAGTGGCACAAGGCAGGCAAATCCGACTACTTCCTTGTCCATAAAAATTATGCTTTGCGTTGTATTTCCTTAATTAAATGCTTTACTGATCAATAATTTTGAAATGGATTTCACTCTCGTTTTTATCAGAGGAAATATTATCTCGCATTCTAAGAACACCGTTTAGTTGGAGCAGTCAGTATCTGGAAATAAATTGTCAATGGAAGAACAGTTTAATCAGTGCATGTCTTTTAAGCATTACCTATAAAATAGACCATTATTAAATTGTTCACTTGGAATAGAAAGCAAGAAATCCAATATATTGACTTAATTCATCTTTTGATACAAGATGACTTTTGAATATAGTTATAGATGAGAAAAGACTTCAGAACTGGCTAACTCCTAACCCAGAGTATTCAAACTTGGGGGACACTTACATTCCGGGGACAAGAAGGGCAGTGTGAGAGAAGCCTGGGGAGGGAGGAGCCTGAGGGAGGAGGGTACGCATGAGTGTTAGGGAGGGCAAGGGGACTGGGCACAGGGAACAACCCCGGGGATGGCGGTCCCCAGACCCCCAGAGGGCTCGTCACCGGCAGGGCAGCAGGGAGGGCACGGGCTGAGTGTGTAATATGCTTGATGAAAGCTGTGGTTAAGGGCATAAGATGGACAGGACATTATCCCGAAGGTACAGGGACACCCTGTAAAGCAAGAGGATGAAGCTAGGACAGAAGGAAAGACAGAGAACGACGGGAAACGGCGCACACAGCAATGTCACAGAGATCCTGACGTGGCCGCGGGCTCGCCTGAGCCATGGGGCGGGGGGCTCTTCGCGGAGGGGCTAATGGAGGTGAAGACACAAGAAAGTCTGCGATAGAGAACAGAAAAGAGAAGTTTCTGTCCCATGGTCTCTGTTTTCTCGGGGGTAGGAATGGGGGAGCCGGGAGTGGCACAGAGCTGAAGGGACTCTGGAACAATTCGCAGGGGCTGGTAATCACAGCCGGGAGAGCGGTCAGAAGGCGGACGACGCACCCCCAGGCCAGGCTGAGGCCGGGGTCTGATGCGTCTCAAAGTTAACGGTCACCTGGTCACTCCTGACGACACTTCCGGGAGCAGATGCTGGGAAAGGGGACAGTGAGGGGACATGCGTCTGTTAGTAAAGGACAACTGTGAGTTCTTTTGTAAGAGGCGTGAGACAAAGGGAGTTTAGGTTTAGACTCTAACTACTCAGGCTGGAAAGGTGGTGGAAAGAGAACCTTCCTAAACACTAAATGAATCTACTGCAAAAAGAAAAAATCTGTTTCCCCATCTGCACTTCCAGACACACATAATAAAGTGACATTTCCAACACAGGTTTCCTAGATCATTAGTTCTGTCAGCTAAGACTGTGCTCGGCAAAATGACCATTGGTTTTTCTAT
Source organism: Eonycteris spelaea (assembly GCA_003508835.1). Lineage (NCBI taxonomy): Eukaryota > Metazoa > Chordata > Mammalia > Chiroptera > Pteropodidae > Eonycteris > Eonycteris spelaea. The sequence continues at coordinate 1,823,871 of PUFA01000009.1, read as the reverse complement.
TCCTTTAACTTCTAGAAAAAAGTTGCAAAATCTGGACCTAATCCTCCCCTGAAAACACCTGATGTAGAAAACTTGCCCCCAGTTTTCACAACTAACATTTGCTATTCCCTTCCACATCAGAATAACTGCCCCCTGCCCGCAATCATTCACTTAGCCAAACCCTAAGACAGTTTAAGATCCCTCTGCCTTCAACCGTGACCTCCAGTGACCTCCGAATTTCTAACACACGCAGAATGCAAAATACCAGCTAGCACTTGATATTATACCATGTTAACCTGCTCTGGAGTTGCCCTGTGGCATTCATTCATTCATTCATTCACTCGCGCAACAAGTCCTCACAGTGCCCACTCGAGTGGAATGCGGTGCCAGGAAAGGGAACTCACGGGAGCAGGACGGAGCTGGCTTCCGCCCCCGCGTGGCTGGCAGTCTGGTGGGTGGTGGGAACTGGACTCACAGGTACGGCTGGGAGGAGAGTGGCCCGAGGGGCGGGGGAGGGGCGAAGGCCTGGCAGAGGGCGCCGGGCTCTCCCACCGCACTGTCCCCGCACTGCAGGTTTGCCGCTCCTGCCCGTTCTCCCCATGCACCTACGCTTGGGCCGGAGAAAACGTGCGAGAACTGCCCATCTCGTGGTGATCACTGACCAGCGTGGAGATTTTTTTTATTAGCTCTTCACTTAGGAAAAAAAAAGAGGAGGGGCAACTCCCAGGCGAAGCACGTCTGAATTAGCACAAGAGCAGAAGCCCGGAGATCAGAAGGGCAGCAAGCTCAGGTTCAGGGTCGGCCGGCCTCCTCGCGCCCACGTACAGCCTTGCTGCTCAAGGTGGGCAGAGGCCAGCCCGTGCTTTTCATTTTCAGGTACCGTTACTCACCCCCTCACACACAAACATCCCCCAAAACACCACACTCACGTCCACCAGACAGCAGGTGGGGCCCACAGTCAGAAGTAATGGTGACAGACCCGTTCTGACTTGGTTCTGAAACGTGGCTGGACGATTCCTGAGCTTGGGGGCAGATGAGAGTGTCCTGGACACTTGCCAGTCACGCTCCTATCATGCTACCTTCTCCAAGTGTGGTCATTTTGCAAATTAACCTTTTGGTTGGAAGAAGAAAGCTAACCTAAGCACTTCAAATTACTCAGTCAGCTAATGGGCACACATGCTGACAAAGAAACCGTACCTTTGGACAGACACAGAAATTAGACTGGAAATGCCCACTGACTTCTAACGCACCCATTACAGGGACGGCCAAAATAATCACATCTTTCAGCCTCCCACCTATGCTTAAAATATACGTCCATAAAAAAAACAGGACATACGGCAATAAACATAGCATTTACTGTGATACTCCTGTGAACTACAGGATGAAACATACCTGCAAAAAATAGGAAAAGAAGCAGGTGTTGAACTTTAAAAAAAAAAGGTTTCGATCCATCTTTGAGAAGTTATCACAGATTATAATAAAGGGTAGTTTGAGCCCCGAGGTGCTGGAGCACGCTTCCTCATCCTCAGCGAGCTCCGCCCACTGGCTCACAGGGCGCCACCGAGCGCCACGGAGCATCTGCTGGGTCAGGCACGTGGGGCACCAATGCCTAAGATGCGCTCCCGACGCACAAGACGCTAACACGGTCATCGCGGGGAGGCCGGATGGCAGAACCCGGTGTGTCACAGCAGAATACAAGCCCTGCGCCGGACTGACAGAGGAGAGCTCCCAGACAGACAGCGCTGGGAGAGATCTGAGCACGCAGAGACGAGGGGCGCGCGAGTCGGGTCTCTAAACATGAGCTGGTTTTTTCCAGGCGGGAAGGCAGAAAGGGTCGCACCGGAGAGCACCAGAGGTGGCAGAGCAGGAGAAGGGCGGAGGGCGGCGTGCTGAGAGGCGCCGGGCCGGTGGGCACACCCCCCGGAGCCTGCAGGGGCCGCCGCGCACAGTGCAGGGCTCCGAGCAGCCTCCACCCACCGGCCGGCGCTTGTCCCTTGTGACACGAAGCTGTGCCTACCTCCACGGCCCTGGAGGCGTCGGCGTCCTTCCAGGAAAGAGGGTTCCAATTTAGCAGGCGCTGGTAAGTTAACGGACATGATGAGACGGTCTTCTCTAGGAAAAGGAATGGGCCAAAGGATGACTCCAAATGGAGAGTGGGGGCCCTGGGGAATGGGGGAGGGGCCGCGGCAGTCTGCCGGAGAGCTGGGTGCCCCTGTGCCGTGCACTGCGTCACCATCTGGGAACCAGGCACTCAGCAAAGGTTAGTGCCCTTCTGCCTTTCAGGAAAGAGGAAGGGAACATGTTGGCAACAAAGAATGCATGGGAGGGGGAGGGAGTGACAGAACCAAGGCACGTGCGGCATTACGCGAGCAAGGGCACAGGTGACAGGGTCGCCCCGGACAAGGAAAGGCGAAGAGGATGGGCAAGGAGTTTTGACAGGGACAGGGAGAAGCCAAGGAAACTAAAGGTGGACAAGACACCTTGATTCTCTTCCAAGCAGTGGCAGAAGACGTCACTTAGAACGAGGGGCATTTAGTCTGTTCTACAATCGTCATTAATGTGGTGATACAATGCCTTGTCCTTTCTCTCATTTAAGTTCGGGGTCCACTCAGTCACTTGAGACTAACATCCTATTTCCGTCCCAGACACACAGCTTTCAGAGCTGCCCGGCTCTCACCCTGAACAGAGACGCCGGCTCGGCGGACGCGAGCAGCTGCCCCCACTGCGCGTCTTCCCAGCTCCACATCCAGCTCAGAACCCATCTGAGTCGCTTCAAGTTCCAAAGTCACTTACGAAAAGCAGGCAGTCTGAGGGCCTCCATACGGCCTACCCGAGACGCTTACGGGTTTTTTTGGTCTCTTCAACTCCGTACACCTGTTTCTGCTCTTTGAAACAGATGAAAACTACGAAGCATAAAGGAAATTGTAAGATATCCTGGACTCCAAAGGAGTGCTTTGCTCTCCCGAAGTCCTGCCATCAAGGGTGCTGTTCTCGGGGTGCTGTACCCCGGCCTTCGGTCCGGACCTGTGGTCCTGAGTGGGGCCCAGGAAACACCGTTCTGAACAAGTTTCCCAGGTGACATGCCCGCTCAAGCTGCGTCCAGTCACTGAGTTTAATGCCAGCTGTCACCAGGTAGGACAGTGCGGATCTGTTGTGACCTAGCCGCTCCCACCTCACACGTCCAGAAGCACACACATGAACATGGCAGACGCCGTCTGGGAGAGGCCAAATCTCACACCAGGCCTCCTGGCCCCACCTTTGCCCACTTAAGGTTCTGAGTCACTTGAAACCCCGCTAAGCTGAATAAATAAAACTTCCACTTTTCTCCTTAAACTGCTATGTATTTTCTAATATTCTATGTTATACATATGTATGGTTATTTAAAAATCAATTTCACTTAAAAAAAATCAGAAAAGTCTTTGACAAGGACCAACTCCAGCCACACGACTTTTTTCTCAGGATCCCTAACTCTGGCCATATCACTTATTTTCTCAGAACTCTAATATAGATCCAGACCGAATGTGCAAATAATTTATTTGTCCAACAGATGTTTATTACATGCCAAACATCAGGCTAGGAGCTGCAGAAACAAAACTGAAGAAAGTTTGTTCTCAGCTCTCCAGGGGCTCACAATGGCCGTGAAAGAAGCTGGTGACGGGAAGCGGGTGGCTCATTCACGAACGGCCAGACTCCTCGGTCCGCGCGGCACAGAGCTGTGGGTAAATGCTGGGCGCCTGGCGCGGGCAGCGCTTCCCTCCACGGCAGACCCGTGACCGTCCACGATGTCAGCCCCACTCAGGTCACAGTGCTGACAGCCTAAACATCCTAGTTCAAGAACTAACCACACTTGTTTCCATAGCTCTGGGCAGTTTGTGCAACAACGGTCCGACTAAGGCAGGTCCTGGATTTCACTACTATCCAAATCAACTCTAATGGTAACAATAAAGATAATTAACATTTATTGAGTGCCTACTATGTGCCAGGCACATAAAACGTCCTAGGCATTTTACAGATGTCAACAAATCCAAACCTCACGTAACCTATAACATGGGTACCCCTCACCCCCACTTTACAGACGAAAATCTGTCCCCGAAGAAACGTGGTCCAGGCCGCACAGCCAGGAAGTGTTGTGGTTCCAAATCTACTCGTGAGCATGTCAAGTGCCCGCCACGCAAACACTCACAGACAGTGGTCGGGGTTTTAACGGGCTGTGCCTACAAAGCGGGTGCTTTACATTTATGTGAAGACTCACGCATTACGAAGTCCTCTTACACTTCTCGTTTAACCTTCCCAGTGCCAACGTACAGTGGTGATCGGCATCTCCGCTACCAGGGGAAACTGGGGCTAAGTGACCTGCCAACCCCCAGGCCCACACCGGTACTGGTCCGTGGCCTGTTAGGAACTGGCCTGCATAGCAGGAGGTGAGCAGCAGGCAAACGAGTGAAGCTTCGTCGGTATCTGCAGCTGCCCCAGCACGGGCATCACCACCTCAGCTCAGGCTCTAGATTCTCTTAGGGGCATCGGGCCCTGGTGCCACACAGGTTGGGGACCACTGCCCTATGCTATATAGAGGCAGATCCATTATTCAAACCTCAGTATCCTGATTCCAAATCTGGATTCCACACTCTTTCTAGTGCACTCATTACACAAAGGCAGAAAAAGGGAGAATCAGAGGGGTCCCCAGATAGCAACCTGTATTTTTAAGGATTTAAAAGCCACATCTAAGCATCTAACCCGAGATCACTCGATCACCCTGCCAGGGTCAGTTTTGACATCAGAGCCACTGACATTCCACGACATATACTGAACAAGGTGATACCTTCCCCCTTCTGACCATTCTTCAGCCATAAACTCTTATATAAAATTAGATTCTAACGTAAGATTACTAGGACTCTGCTCACCAGGACTGGTAAACATGGAGAACGGCTCTCACAGCAGCTTCCCCACCCCTGCCATCCTCCTGAGGGTCGGCTTCCACAAGGTTCAAGGGCACACCGCTCCTGAAACCGTTTCCTCCTCCTCCTAACTACCCTGAAACCCCACAACCTATTCTACTAGCATTAGTATGTTTAAGTTTTATGGAAGATCTGACAAGCAGAAATACAACTGAACTACAATGGAAAAAACAAAGTCTCTTCTCTGGCAAGTGTCTGATCACAACATTTATATGCAAAGATCCAGAAAACAGCCTGATAAAAACAGCACACTATAGAGTCAATTTATTTTATGAACTGACTCTTTTGTGTAGAAGTTTTGTGCAATGTGGTCATAAGCTGAAAGTTTACAGGTGTACAAGTTTATAAAAGTGACGACAACAAAAAACCTCTAAATTAAGTCCTTAATCATCAGATTTAAAGTGGGGGGGGGGAACCTTTGGTTTCTGCAAATGCCAGGCCATTTACTTCACGCTTCTAATATTGCTTTTAAACCACCAAATACCAAAACTTTAGTTCTGTAAGTTACTATGTTCCATATAAAGCTCCTAATAATCAACGTACTGACTTGTGTTTAAAGTAAAAGGCTAGAGGCACAGACGTGGCAGAATTGAGACGCTGACGTTTTCCAACACGCATACGAAGGTTAAAGACGCACGGCATGTAGACGAAGGGTAAAAGGTGGAGCAGTAAAGCTTCCGGAAGCAAACACGCGAACACGTCTTCACAACCCTGTCTCCCGACCTCAGCGCCATCGACGTTTTGGGCCGGATCGTCCTTTGCTGCGAGGCTGTCCTGCCGCTGCAGGTTCCCAGCCACCCTGGCCCAGCCGTGACAGCCAGAACGCCTCTCTCCCCCGGGGCAACTGCTCTTGGCTGAGAACCTGGGCTGGGCAAAGAGTTCTTAAAAAGGACACAAAACATCATCTTTAAAAATAAAACTGATAAATTAGACTTCATTTAAATGGACTCATTTAATACATTAAGAACTTCGATCCCACAAATGGTGTCATTAAGAAGGTGAGGCGGCAAGCCAGACTGGGAGGGACAGTCACAAACGTGTCTTATGAAGGACGCTCGTCCAGAAGGAACACCTCACTGTAATGTGCGATGGCTGGGGAAGGGGGGTGGTCACTGACGGTCACAGTTTCCGTGTGCTCATGACAAGCTTAGGGGCTGGACGGTGGTAACAACTGCACAGCATTATGTGTATAACTGAGGCCACTGAATTAACTCACATAAAAGTGGTCAAAATGGCAAGTTTTATGTCATATATATTTTACCACAATTAAAAATTTAATAATACAATATACTCTCCTCTAAAACTACATATTGAATTTTGAAGACTATTAAAAAATGTAAAACATGTCAATAATTTTATGTTGGTTATATATTTAAAAGACAATCTTTGGGCATACTGAGTTAAATACATTACAGTTTTGTTTTAAATGAGTAAAAGATCTGGATGGACATGTCCCCAACAGGGATATCCAAGTGGCTAATAAGCAGACGAAGGAGGCTCGATGCTATCAGTCCTCAGAGAACGGGAGTCGGAACTGTGAGGGCCCCCACGCGCCACAGGAGAGCCTCGGAGACCGAGGGGGGCTGAGGAGGCGGGCCGCCAGGACGTCTGTGGTGGCAGGGCGCAACGGTCCAGCAACCTGGAAGGACGTTCCTCAGTGACCACGGAAGCTACGTACCTGACTGCCCGACCCCCTGTACTGGGACTGTATGTCCACACACGGACATCCCCAAGCTTACTCACAGCTGCTCTGTTTGCAATGGCCAAAAGCTAGAGACGGCCGAAATGTCCACCAGTGGGACAGGCACGCAGGCTGTGGTTTACGCACACAATGGGGAACGACGCGGCAATGAGGAGAGGATACGCTGCTGCCACACCCAGAGGCACGGGTGAACCTCACGACCTCACAGTGACCAAAGAACGCAGAGGCAGACGAGCCCGCACTGCGGGTCTACCTACAGGACACTCGTCAACACGCGGAAGTGACCTGTGGCGACAGTCCGAACGGCAGTCACCTCTCGAAACGCGGGTGGGGGTGGGTACTGACTGGGAAAGGAGGCTGGGGGGCTGCCCGGGGCGCTTGATTGTGGTTGCTCAAGGTAAAAATGAATCTATACTTAATGTGCATGTACAATACATGTGTAAGTCGAATCACAATTTAAAAAAAATTAAAAGTCAACAGGAGTCAACGATTCCTGTTCACCTTTCCCACAGGGAGTGACTAAATGTCCCCTACCTCTTTTTCCTATTATATATTGATTCTGTTAACACTTCCCATTTTTAAAGAGTGACTGACAGTCAAAAGCCTATTCATCATTCCATAATTCGTCAGTAGATATACATCACTTTTACCTTTTTCTATTACTTGTCATATGTCTGATGACACTGTGGATCTTACAAAAGACAGTTTATGACGGTCAATGTTTAGAAGCTACTTTGATCTTTATTGCCTTTAAAGTATAGCCATATTTTTTATGCGGCAAACTCTTAATTAGGTCACTTGAATCTTTCCTGCCTCTGAAGTTTTCTTAGCAATTTTTACCTCGAATTTTGGTAAGCCTGCTCAGTCACACCTCATTCTAGAATCACCTCTCCAGGGCCCCTTTAGGGCAGTGCACGTGGCTTTTTAAAATACGTGCACTTGTAAAATGCTCTATATCTAGAAAGGTCTTTCCTTCCATTTCCCCCCCGCCTCACACTCCTTAGGGGACATGGGCGGGTCCCCCTTTTTAAAATAGTGTGGAAAGTAAGGCTCAGAGAACATGAGTGACTTGTCCTTGGTCACACAACAAGCTACTGCCAGGGACGAGGACTCCGGGGGCTGCTGTCCAGCCACCGCCTTCCCACTCTGCCCACTGCCTTCCAGACGATTCCGGCATCAGAGCGCCTCCTGGGGGAAGAGGCTTAGCCTCCAGGAGGTCTCCTCCCGTCTGTCACCACCTTCAATCGGGGCGCGTGCCCCTCAGGTCTTCATCTCATGCTGACAGAAGTGCGGGGCGGGGCAGGGCAGTTAAGAGCCCGCACGGAGGCCACCGGAGGCCTCGCGGCAGCCCGGTGCCACGCAGCTCCCCCTCGCAGCTCCAGGACGAGGGCCTGGCCGAGGTTAAATCCTTAAATGAAAAACAAGTCGATGAGGTTGGCTTGGAGCGGCTCTTTCTTCACGCAGAGCCGATGTGGCCACTGTCGTGTTCGTCCCTAAGCAGCCACCCAGGAAGGCAGAGCCTGCCCACGCCTCAGGCGGAAATCCAGAACCGTGTGGAAAAGCGGTAACGCTGCAAACTCGGTCATGGCCTGGCCCCTGGCACCACACGGGGGTCGCACCTCGTGTCGGACCGACCGGAGTCCCTGCCCCACGCCGGCACTCGCCTCGCGGGGCCTCCGATCCAGCAGGTCTCCCGAGAGCCCCGTCCGCGGCACGTGTGGAAACACAACCCGTTTACCGAGCAGCGGGCCCTCCTGAGCGCTCGGGAAGGAGTGGGCAGCCGCCACGGCTACAGCGTGATACTTCGGGGTCAGACACGAATTCAGGTCCGGCGGCCGATAATGCGGGATGAACCTGGGCCTGGGACAGACAGGCCAGGACGCAGGCCTCGACCTCCTCACCTGTCAAACGGGAACACCACGCGGACCGACGGGGCGGGCGCGGCGGGAGGCAGCGGGACTGTGACTCACGCAGACCCAGGCTACGCGCGCTGGTCCTGTTCCCGCTTCCAGCCTGTCTCTCTCTGCACCCTCACCGCTGCTTGTCACCACGCACAGCACGCTCCAGCCACAGTGAGCAGCCGGGCCGTGCCCTCTGCCCCCACCCGGCAAGCCCCCGGCCTCCTTCAGGGTCGGGTGCCACCCGCGCCTCTGGGACGCCTCTGCTGACTCCTCTCCTTGGCTGTTCCCCTGCCTGGGCTGGGCCCCCAGCTGCCGCTGCGCTGGACTTGGCTTCCCACCAGACCGAAGGCTTGAGAACAGGCCCCACGCCGTCAGCATCAGCACCTAACGCTGCTCACGTATCGGCGGGCCAGAGACAGAGGCCCAGACGCCAGAGACTCCCGCGGGACGCGCAGCACGGGTGTGGATGTGGGGCCGTCTGTGTGTGATGGAGACTTACTCTCCCCACAGGAGTGGAACGCTATTCCCAAGTCCCAGTATCCCCTGGTCCAACACCCAACTCAAGGAAACTCCATGTCACACCTACATCATCACTCACTGACACGCTCCCTGTCACTACATTGCACATCCAGGTGACGAGGTGTCAGCACTTAGACACGGCAGCTCTATCTAGGTCGCCCCTCAGGTTAGCCGCCTTGCCCACCAACAGGAAGCCAGTGCCCTTCTGGTTCTAGACCCCACGGCCACTAATTCACTTTAGACTAATGAGGAGCCCACATGAAAGAGAGCACTTCGAAGCCGATGGCAAGCATGTCTGATGCAAACGCTGCCAAATAAAAACCGGCTTATTAATTTTAAATGACTTCACAGCATTTAAGGGAAAACGTGAGGCTGACACAAAGGTTTTAAAACTCATTAGAGTCGGTCTTGAAATCACTGATATATTTAAATTGAAAGCTGCTCGTCTGACAGTTTTTCGTTCAGACACGCTATTGTGTGTGTCACTACGGTTAAGGCTGGGTGAGCACTTCCATTAAAACCTTCACTTTCACAAGCTTATAATCTCACAATAAAAATTTGCTCCGGGCTTGACTTTTGCATACAAAAGATTTCTGCTTGAAATATATATTCCAAAGTACAAAAGAAACCTGGCTGGATTGAAAACTCAGATACAAGATTACTTTTTGTATGTCTTAGGTGAGAATAAGCCAGAATAAGCTAGAAATCCAGCATTGAAAATTTCCTTTCTAAACCATAAGGGTTAAAAATAGAGAAAGATTGGTTAAAGTCAGTTTAGGAGCAAGGAGAAAAAGATAAACTTAAAACTGATTTATTCCAGAAACCTCAAGATCATCCTTAACTATCTCCCAAACTCTTCACATTCAGTTTGTCACCAGATACTGTGACAAACTCTACCTTAAAATACTTCTCTAATCCCTCACGCCATCTGGTCTTCTGGCCTCCCTGTTGCAAGGTTATCTTTAAACAAGCCAGCAAAGCCAGGCCGATCTGACGGTCTGACGGCGTGCCTCCCCAGGCTCCTGGTCAGGAGCAGGACAGAAATTCCAGGGCCTGCTGATGGCCCCAGGCCTGGCGCCTACCACATTTCTGGCCTCCTCCTCCCCTCGCTCTCCCCTCCTCCCTCCCTCTGGCAGTTCCCTCCGGGCCAGCCCCTGAACCAGGCCTTTGAGCTTGCCCTTTTGCCTTTCCATCAGCAGAGAACCTCTCCCTTAAGACACTGTTGAAGGGTGTGCAGACCCGCCTTCTGGTTAATCACCTCAGCGGCAGGCTTTACAATTTAAAACCACATTTATATCCACTGACATCTCCGCTACACTCGCGAGTCTTCAAGTGCAACAGGGTAGTTTGCAACTGTGGAAATTGAGGCTCAGGGACTCTGAGCCACTTGAGCAGGTGTCACATAAACAAGAACTGCTAAAGCCTCAGCTGTTTCAGGCCACAATGGCCTGAGCCACAGAAGCCACAGGCATCCCAGGGAGACGCCCGTGTCAGACTCGGGAGCTGGCCCCCACAAACCTGCAGTGACGTCCTCCAGTTCCAAGGGCTCTGTTTCTGCTCGGCTCAGCCGTCCTCTCCTGCACCTCTGCATCGGCCTCATTCACCCCTACTCCAGAGACCTTCGCTGACGGCATCCCCTCAACCAGCAAGTTTGCCTTTCAAACCCCCACTCAAGCACCACCTGATGCCCCTGGTGACACAGAGCTCAGGCACTGCCTCGGTTTACCGTTTCTGCTCATCAATGTTTCCTACCAATTGTTTTTCTCCCATCCCTACTATAAACGTCTGGAAGGCAAGGAACTCATACTACTTTTCTACCTCTTTACAGCACCAACCGCTGAACTGAAAGAGAAGCAAGCATTCAGTAAAACTCCATTATCATCAGAAAATATTTAAAATAGGTAGTTATTTGACTTAATAAAAAAGAGAATACTGTCACTATGTTTTTTATGATGAGACATGTTTTCAACAATTAATTTTTGAACTAATTTCTTCTTTGGAGCTGAAAGAATTAAGTTGATTTGTGAAAGGACAAAATTACCTGAATCATAACATGTGACAAAGCTCGAGGACTAAAGAACTCAGGTGGACCTAGACGGCTCTCCAAAACTATAATTCGGGTCTAAACTGCTGTACTTGTACGGCATTCTGCTGCAGTCACATGTGAGGTGGAGAGAGCCAGCGGTTTCTAGGACAGTCGGGGACAGGGGCGGGAGGAATGCATGCTCAGACGTCTGCCCATCCACAGGCAGAGGAACGAGTCACCAGAGTGACATACAGTATAAAAGTGCGGCCTGCCACAATCGGGAAGCCCTGGCTGGAGCGGACTGGCAGGCGGCACGTTGGTGGAAGCGTGCGCGTCATCTAAAAGGATATCTGGTGAGAAGGTGACGAAAAGTGGCACGGTGTACCTGCAGAGGGCTCTCGGCGTCAGCGCGGAAGGCCTGGCAGTGAAGGTCGGGTGAGGAAAACAGAAAGCAGAAGCCGGCAGAGTTGTGGAAGTGTACTATGCACCACCCGATCTTCTGCAGAATACGGAAGGTATTTTTTTAAGAGAAAAAAACAGTAGCCCAAGAGATTATACACCTGTTATCTGGAGAGCTGCTGGGTTAAGCCTCCTGAAGGCAGAGGACCTGATCAATTCCTTCCTCACCGCAAACTTCGTCTCTTTGAAGACCGAGGAAGAGAGAACATGACTGTCCAGGGCCACAGAAGCCTTAAGCAGAGCGGGGGTTTGTTCTGTTAACGCAGGACAGTCCTTGTTTATGCCAGCTCCTCTGATGTCCCATCAGGTCCAGCATCTGTCCCAGTAGGGACAAAGTGTCATTGTGCCAACTGGAAAAAAGCTGTCTGTGAGGACGCAGCCCTGCAGCCCCACAGGGGCACTGGCCACGTGTGACTTACACGTGGAGACCTGGAGGCAACTGGTACCCCCGCTCAGCAAGTTCTGCCTGAGCCTTCTGTGTAACAGGCACTGTGCTGGCAATGATGCCACACTGGTGCCCAGGAAAGGTCTCTGCCTGTGAAGATCACACTCTGGAGGAGGAAATAGATAACAAATAAATACAAAAACAACTACAGGCAGTGATAAGTGCTGTGAACGAAGCAGCATGTCTAACTGCAATGGTTAATTTTATGTACCAACCGGGCTGGGCCAGGGCACCCATATATTTGGTCAAACACGATTCTGGATGTTTCTACAAGGCTATTTTTAGATGAGATTGACATTTATGTTGGGGGACTGTGAGTAAAGCAGACTGCCCTCCCGAAGGAGGTGGGCCTCGTCCAATCAGTTTGAAGGCCTGACAAGCACAAAGGCTGACCTCCCCGGAGCAAGAGGGAATTCTGCAGCAGGCCGCCTTCAGCCTCAAATTGCAGCATCAGCTCATTCCTGGTCTCCACCCCACTGGTCTGTCCTGTAAATTCTGGACTCGCCAGTTTCCATAACCACAAGCCAATTCCTCAAAAAAAAAAAAAGAAAAGAAAAAAGAAATCTTTACACACACACACACACACACACACACACACACACACAACACACACAGAGTCCAATGGCTCTGTTTCTGTGGAGAATGCTAATACACTGACCGGCTTGGTATGGGGGAAAAGCTTCTCTCAGAAAGTGATGTGTGAGCTTGGTACGGAGGAAAAGCTTCTCTCAGAAAGTGATGTCTGAGCTGAAACCAGAAGACCGAGAAGGAGGTGGGCATTTACAGACCAGGGGAAGCCCAGGAGAAAGGGTGCGGACGCCAAAGTCCCGAGGCCAGAGGTGCCTGGGCAGGACCGGGGAGCTGATGGAGGCCAGCGGGCGTGGACTGTGCTGAGCAGGGAGGAGGGGGCGCCCCGTAACGTAGCGGAAGCGAAGTGGAGGCCACCTCAGCAACCCCGCCTCTGAGTGTCCTCTGTGTGACACGAAACCAGTGGATGCTCGTTGTAAAAGATCTCTGTGCTCTGCACCTGGAGGTAGACTGGAGCGGCTCAAGAGGGGAGAGAGGTGTAGGATCATCCTGGAAGGAAAATGGATTCCAAAACAAGAGAAATGACGGCAAGGAAGCTCTCAGCCATTTTAAACAAATCCAAATCTCTCCAGAGCAAAAAAAAACCCAAAAAAATGACCTTGAATCCTGAAAGGACTTACACGTGTGATCATGGGCTCATTGCCGGGCATCCGTTACAAATCACGGAAAGTTGGAAAGCTGTCTGAACACAAGAAACAGGCAAACGTCCCCATCATAAAATAAGAGAGCTAAACAAAGGACCACAGAGAACGGAAATCTGCTGCTGACCCCATGCAGGTTCTGGAAGAGCCGCCAACAGATGACCTGAGTGGAGGCATTCAGGTGACGCGCCTGGCATGAGCTGTGTGACCCCTGAGCTGGCGAGGAGGAGCTACTGCCCGGCTATGAGATGTTTGTGGGTCTGTCCTTCATAGTAATCATACCTCCCGCTGGGCTGGTGACAGAATTAAATGACATAATGCAGTGTCTGACCGGTGAGGATGAATACGGGGACGGACGTGAGCGCAGTTAGGAAGCCGGGCCCTGCCCGAGGGCAGCTTCTCGTTCCCGTTACCAGACCCTCAGCTTCAACACCACCTCTCCCGGCTAAAAACAAAACACAACACCCTCCTGAGCTTCTTCTTTCTCTGAACATATTTCTTTAACGCTTCCTTCAATATCGCTTTTCACTGAATTAATTACACATGCCCAAAACGTAACCTCTGATTAACTTTACAAACTACAGGTTGCAAGCAGGTGCGTGACACACAGAGAGGTATTTCCTGAGTGAGTGCTACAGGCCGAGAAGAGACGGGCGTGGGGCAGGAGGACGCAGGGTGCGAGAGTCTACTCTTTTGCTCTAACAGTCAGAAGCACACAGTGCCCGGAAGTTGGCCTCCATGTCAGGAGGGGCTCTCGACCTGGTCTTTTCACAGTGGGGAGGGCTGCCGTGCAACATCAGGCCCTGAGCAGGGACCGTGGTGTGGCAGAGACCCGGGGGTGGCCGCAGAGGCGGGCGGGGCTGTCGCCGCTGCGCGTGGGGCAGGGCTGGGCACCTGGGCACTGGGCCTCGCAGAGGCATCCGTTCTTTTTTCCCCACGGCCCAGCTGGCAGGCACCATGTCTCCCTCCTACAGATGAGGACACTCACCCCAACGGAGCCTGTCCACATTTGCCTAGCAGGAGACAGGCTCAGACCCTAAGGAACTGTTCCTTCCTCTCTTGTAGGTCCCCAAACTTTGTGGCACCAGGAACCAGGCTCCTATGAGAATCTAATGCTGGATGATCTGAGGCGGAGCTGAGGCGGTGATGCTGGCGCCGGGGAGCAGCTGCAAATGCAGAGGAAGCTTTGCTTGCTTCCCTGCCCTCACTTCCTGCTGTGCACCCTGGTTCCTAACAGTCCACAGACCAGTACTGGGCCAGCCCAGGGGTTAGGGACCCGGCTCCACAGCACACTGCATCCTACAAAAACATGGAAGAGAAAGTCAGAGCTGGCAAACACAGAAACCAAATCTCCACAGTGAACACCAAGAGCCAGGCGCCGCCCACACGGAGGCCTCAAACCCAAGGCTATCAGGAGGGCCGGACCAGGAGGTGTCAGATCCAGGGCAGCTTCAAACTAACGGCCACAGAACGCGCCGCAGCCAGCCTGCCTGCCTGGGACGGCTCACTAAGCTGCCGTCGCCGGCAGAGCAACCCTTACGAGCTCCCCAGACGCGGGTCTAGAAATTCAGTCAAGTTCACCTAAGGCGAGCACAGTCTGCTCTTCTCCTTGGTATTAAAATGCAGCAGGGCGAGAAGTGCCGACTGTGCTTCCACATTCAGCTGCTGATTAAAAATTATACAGTAATAATAATCGATGTTGTAAAGGCTCCTCTACTTCCTTTCCATACTCCTGTGACAAATGTTTTCTTCCTGAAAGTAGTGACAGACACAAGAGTGGCCATGGGGTGGCTTCAGCCTTAACCTGAAGATCATGAAAAATTATAAAACGGACAGTACCTGAGGAAAGTGAAGAGAATTTGGCATCGCCATCAACCAATGTGAGTGGTTACAAATGTGTTGTTAACGCTGAAGAATGTTCTCAGAAGGGCACTTATCCGAGGTCTCAAAAAACATAAGCAGGTCCCTCTTTGGCATACAAAAAAATAAAACCCAAAACAAAACAAAAATAAAACCCAAAATCCTGTCCCATAGAATAGGGAATTTACTCACCAAATACAGACCTTAGGGGGACTGGGGGAAAAAAAAAGTTTCAAGAAAGACTTTTTTGGTTTCTTTTGTCTCTAAACTTGTGGGGATTTTCACAAAAAGTCCTGTTGACTGGACTGGTGGGAAAGACCACGGACTGGCGGAGGGGGGCCAGAGTGGCCTGGAGGGGAGCCGAGAAATGGCCAGAGGAGGGGGCTGCGGACATGGCGAGAAGTGGCAGTCACTGGAGGGACCGGATCTGGCCTTCAATCCTGAGCCGCCGTCAGCAGCTCCGGCCAGCTTTCTCACCCTCGGCCGATCTCCTCACTCCTCTACTCCTATGGAAAGGGGTGATGCTCAGCTTCAGAGTAACAATGGGGGCTCAAAGAGCCTCGTCAAGCCCCGCGGCCCGCTGCTGGCATGCAGGGCATCCACGTGACACACGCCATCCCAGGAGTCCGCCCCGCCTGTGACCTGTGTCACTGCTCCGCACACGGACTCAGCCACAGCGGCCGGGCCTGCTCTGCTCGTGGAGGTTTCTTCTGAATCTAGTTTGGGGAACACCGTCTCCGACCCTCAGGAGACCGACGCCTCCTCATCACAAGAATAAGAGGAGGGAACGTTCTCACAGTGCTTGGCAAACAGCAGGCATGGCCCTAACTAATTCTTTCCTTCCGGAGTCTGCCACTAGGGACGCACAGGTAGGACCCTCCCCTTGAGGTCTGTCTGCCATCCCACATGGGTGCTTCTACTAATGCGCACACACCTGGTGACGTGTAACGATCAACGTGCGATGCTCTGTCGGACATCTCACCTAACTCTGATTAGCAATGTCAGAAGTTTTCCTAGAGGGACCCCAAGTCAGGTACCAAGATGAGGAAAGCTACGGTTCAACAGGAGGGCTGCCGGGGAGAAGCGTCAGCGGGGGGAGACAAGGACAGGAGACAGAAGCGTCACTCGCAAACACGGCAGACTGGAGACCTCGGAATCTGTACCTGGAGAACTTCTAGACGACACAGCCTGGGGCTGCTGGGCCTGCCCCCATGTGCAGACACACTGCCAAATGTCCTCCACAGGTGTCCTCCCTCAGTCCCCAAAACAGGAATATGTGCCTTGACATTAGACATGACTTCCCTAACTTGGACCATGAATACAAAGAGTAAGCATTTCATTTCTTGAGTCCCCCAAAGGCTGCTGGGACAACGCTGGAAGAAAGAAACAAAGAACACTAGAGTCCCCAGAGGTGAGGTCTATATACTGCTGTAACCGTACACAAAACACAACAGTTACAAACATGCATCAGCTTTTCAAATGACCTATCCACAGCCTATGTTTATGAAAATTAGATGCACGTTTAGGATGAGTAATTAACAAAATCAGAAACCTTAAATAAGGACAACACTCACACATTTAATGCAAATTAATAATGGTCAAGGTTAGCTATCGGGAACAGGCAAGGACACAGGGCAGGGAGTTTCAGCAAGACAGCCAGAGGCTCTAACGAAAATGGAACTGGACACACTCCAGAGAATATGCAAGCCTGGCCTGATTTTCTGGAGTTCTGGTGTTTTCTCATTTGTTGAATCAGTAAAAGCTGAATCAGTAAGGATCACAATAAAAAAGAGCGCCACCAGCTTCATCACAGACAGCGGGGAAACCACAGGCCTGTGGCTTCCTCGAAGAGCGAGCATCCCCCTCTGTGCAGCAGAGACAGGCCAGACGCAAGGGCTTTTCTTCAGGGAGCCGGAAGAACCCTCCGGCGGCAGGCGGGCCCGTGCCAGCTCGCGGGGCAGACGCACAAGCACAGGCCTCGCAGTCAGCAAGCCATGCCAGCTTTCTTACAGTAACAGCCCAAGACAGATCTAAATGAGACTGCTCTGCCCTTAATACCAGACCATGTCTTTGTCCCCAAACTAAGACCAAAACAGCTTACTATGGCCCGGCCAGCCAGTGGCTAGGACGGGCCGGGGTCTGGCTGACCTGCCCCAACCCAGCCCAAGCGTGGACGCCCTGAGCTTCAGGCAGCCTGCTGCACAGCTCAGCCTAGCAGGGAGGGCTAACACCGCCTCACAGCGGTGGCTGTAAGGGTCAGGGAGTGCCAGGGAGGGCGGCAGGGGCATCGGCTGAGGCTCTGGGGTCCCTACAATGTGCTCGGGAGCCACTCCCACCTGCTTCATCTTCCCTCTCAGTCCCACAGGGATGTGGCAAAGGACAGGACATGCGCCACGGAAAAAGGCCTCCGGCTAATTCAGATGGACATAGTGAGAACAGAAACCCTCCTTGCCCTCCTCCACTCCGCACCCTCTGCCCAGTTCCTGCTACCACAGCCCGAGGGATAAATCTCAGCTCACTGCTGGGAGTGCCAATGCCTCCAGCCCACTCGGTCCGCCTCTGTCCATCCCTTCCTTCTTCACTCCTGCCGCCACTCCTACCCCTCACCCCTCAGTCCGTACATGTGACACAGCCATGACGCTGGCTGAGAACAAAAATGCCACATATGGAACACATCTGCCTCCAGGGAAGAATTCAAGTGGGAATGAGGTCAGGAGAAGGGTGTCCAGGGAGCAGTGTCCACGGCCACACTTTCAACTTGGTACCGCATTCGCAATTTTTTTTAAGTCTAAAATATTACTTCAAATAAAAAGCTTTTTTAAAAAAATCTCTGCGTCCCCAAAGGTCCTAGTCTCTGTCCCCAAGTGTGGTACCTCACACTCGCTGAATGAATAAACGATCAAGAGGATATGATGGTTAAAAACAAAAAGAAGACAGCAAATCCAAGGCCCGGAGGAGGCGGCAGCTGGTCTACCTGAGAAGGCCCTCCCACAGGCCTCCAGGCGGAGGGGAAGGGCCCACGCTGACACAGGGACCCCCACGCCGCCTGCGAGGGACAACGTGGAACGCAAGCTGCGCGCACTGAGGAGCACCAGAGGACCGGAAGTCACAAAATGCACCCTGACAGCGCAGCTCAAGCACATGCGTCTACACACACGGCTACAAACGGCTTTGGACGCTGACGTATGGCGCCTGAGAGTTTAAGGGTGTCGGGATCTTTCAAGGAAGCTGACGCTCAGAGGTTTTTAGTCAAATGTGATGCTCGTCCCTGAGGGCTTTATGTATGATCAGACTTCTATGCAGATGTGTTAGGAAAATACAGGCTAAATCTGATCTCGGGCAATTCATATCTCGGGGCTACCCTTGTGTGGCTCTGTCACAGGAGAACACGAAAAATGGGAGAAGCACTCTTTGTACTCAGCCACAACTGCCACAGATGCTAAGAACCAAAGGTGACGTCTTCCTCCGACTCTTGGCGGCCCTGTTTTCAGCACGTTGTGAGTGTGGCTGCTCTCACCGTCCACCACAGCGGCCCTGGCTAGGCAGAAGGAGTTGCCTGTTCAAGGAAGACTGCCACCTTGACTCCGGCCTGAAGCGTAAGGCAGGCGACGTGGAAGCTGCTGCAATGGATGCGTGCCTTGAAATAAATTCAGGGCAGTTAAGGTACAAATGAGTTTCTCCAGCTCTCTACATTCCCCTGCACCTCTCAAATTATCTGATGAACCCAAAAGAGACACGAAGGGACACAAATCATTTAAATTATGAGATCGATTGATAAACAGTAAATTCATACACATGCCTCTATCCTGTTAGATCCTGTACATTTGCATTTACCTAAAAGAGCATATATTCAAGTTCAACAACACAGGAACATGTGCATGTCCCTAAGAGAGCTCTTAGCCTTAGGACAGGCAGGTGCCCACACTGCAGTGCCTGGTGCATCAGATGGGCTTATCAATGAACAAACAGTTTATTCACAGGATCTATTAAATTCTTTTTCATAGACATGGATGAGAAATATTTGGACCATCATTCATCTTTATTAAGTCAAATTTGATATAATGTGCTCCACTCTCACACAATTACACTACTTCAAAGTTGGGTTTAAGCCAAATCCTACTTTCCACTGATTTCTAATACAAAACTAGCCACATGTTTCTATGCAAAATGCCCAGCGTGGAGCTGAACTCTATTTTTATAGGTTTAAAACTCTGAAACAGTTTTAAACGCCATTAAACTGCCTTCAACCATTAATCCTCTCTTCTTCCCTGGTTTCTTTTTCACAAACTGACAGACATTTTACCACCACTTAGGGCTGTCAATCCATGCAAGCCTTTCCCAGCATCTGTCTGAGCCACATTTCTAAATTTAGCATCTAGAGTTTCGGGGCTGACATTCCTCAACCATTAAGCTGCAGTATGGAGTTTCACCAGCAGGTGCTACATCTTAACACAAAGCCCAGGAAGTCCTCACTAACGCTCCCCAATGGGTTCTGCGTGACTTTAAGGGAAGCGAGGTATAACCAAACCAATTTTACCACAGGCTAATTGATATACACTAGAGTAAGTTCCTAGGATATCTCATCAACATTATAACAAAACGCTGAACAAAATTTGAGGACCTGCTGGATGCTCTCAAAATTCCCTGGGTTTGAGGCTTCTCGTTACATAGTATCATCTGTTGAACATCTAAAGGACACACTGTATACTGAACAGCTCAAAAAGAATACAATGTAAGTACAATGTAAAAAACATTAAAGACCATAAAGCCCAAGCCCCTGCCCCCACCATGAGGACCACCAGGGGCCTGGAAATGATTTAACCTGATTTTAAGACTAGAGCAAACAAACATTTGCATGAATTTTTAAGATTTAAAAACATGAGACCAAAACCAACAACGGCAACAAAAAAATGAGACTTTGAAGCCATTCTGAGCTGGGTCCTTGGTCTTGCAGGAATATTTTTCGTTATCCTCGGCCACGAGGAATTTAATCTTGTAGAAAAAGTTAAGAAATGTTAACATGAAGTACTGTGGGGACAGGGGGAGAAGCAACTTAAAACAATAAAAAACAAAGCAACCCAACAAAGTGGCCCGAAGGACTGAAGCACAAATGGCGACATAAAGAGCATTTCTCTAACCAGTCCTACTACAGCGCGGGCCGCACATACCCTGGGGCCAGGTACTAACTATATCGTCCCATTTTACAGATATGGGAACAGAAGCATAGAGGCCAGATGGCACAGCTCCATGCATGGCTGCGGGGGTTTGAACCCCAGCAGGCCAGCCCCAGAGCCACTGCCACCACACTGCCCGCCGAGGTGGCCAATCCCTTCTCTTTCTCAGAGGAACGTGTGCTCCTATAGATCAGCATGGGCCTGAGGCCTCGCTCACAACCTTCTAGAGGTTTTTACATGACACTCTGACTTAGAATTAGTTAAAAGTGATATAATGCACCATATACTTTGAAAAATATAAAGAAATCAGTATTATAATGAGTGAATTGTCAACATTTTACTACTAAAATACATCAAGAACCACATATGGACCTTCATCTTCCTGGAAAATTGATACATGGAGCCCTTTTTTGTATCAGATACATTTTCTAGCTTTTAAATTTTCACTGTAATCTTGTTTTCAGAAAAATCTTAGCAGTTTTCAGAACTTAAGGAATAACGGTTGCTCGTATTAACGCTGACCCCTGATGAAGTCCAACAGATTCAAACTAGATTTCAGTGATATTTCTGTGAAAATGGAAACAATGGACTAAAATACATTAACATAAAAAGCAAAATATTTACGCATCCTTGATATGACGTCAAGTAAACATTTGCATGAGCCATTTCCCTTTCTTCCCCGCCCCGTGACACAGGTAGAGACCAGCCCCTCACCTGGATGACTTTGTAGAAGTAGGCGTACTGCCGGGCTGTGTTCTTGTACTGGCTAAACACGTCGTGGATGGCCTGTGTGGACTGCAGGTACCGCACTTCGTCTTCCTCGAAGTAGAGGGGAGTGTCATACTCGCTGGGGAGCGTCTGAATATAGGGCTGCCAGAAAGAGTTCGGGTCGGCCCGCTCACACAGCAGATGGAAGGCCAGCGTGATGTTTCCCATGGCCTGAAGAATTCGGTCTTGAGAATACAAGGGCCCTGAGGAAGCCAGAAGTTTACAGTGTAAGTTCCACAGACCTCTTTAACGTGTACTCGAAATACACATATTAAAGTTATGGAAATTACTAAAAATTCTTGTAACACTGAAAATAACGTGCATCTTTGTTCTGACACTCTTCTACTATGTCGGATTGCAAGCATGGAAAACACTTAATGTGAATTTGGGGGGATATTTCACTAGCTGAGAAACAACCAAATATGGTCTCAGTGCCACAAAATGAAATTTTATATATTTCCACCATTTTCACTTTGCTTTGAACAGTCAGAAATTATTCTCACCCAAAACTGAATTTTTAGCAGATTCAACCGTCATCAGTAATTTCCGTGGAACCCATAAAAATAACTCTTCTGCCTAGGAGGAAAAAAACAAGAAAACAGTAGAATCATCAAAACTCATTACATTCTTCATTCCAACTGTGTCTCTGGCCAGAAGTCCCCCCTCAGGGGAAACACAACTGGAGGCCGCAGATCAGCACCTCATCTCTAATTACCAGATATGCTCTGAATGTGAGCGCTTACGGTGTGGATAGATGAGTGGAAGGTGGTTGAAATCCTGTTTCCAGCAGAAAAACTATAAAATATAAACTGAGGAGACAAATGAGAAAAGGGACTTTCAACTTTAATTTGAAACAAATATAACAACTTGGGGTAAAGCACAAAGGTGATGATTTTAAGCTTTGCTATACTGATATTTTTAAGTTCTAAACACAAAACAAAATTTCTACCTCCAACAAAAACCCTACTGTCCATGTGAACTGTTTGAAGCTAGAGTAACATGCCTTCCTCACACGCTTGTCTTTAAGAACGAGTTACTAGCAAAAGCATAAGCCCATAAGACAGATTTTGGTTTACTGGTTTTTTCCCCAAAGTATTTATTATCTCACATTCTGACAACATAAGATGACTTTCTCAGTATGTTCTATACGTGTGTTTATGCTACTTATAGTACCTTGATTGTGGTGGTGGTATCATGAGTGTTTGCATATGTTTAAACTCACCAAAATGTATATATTAAATATGTACAACTTTTTACATATCAGTTAAACCTCAGTAAAGCTTTAAAAAACCCATGCGCACAGTGAATACAAACCACGGCTAGGATACTTTGGGCAGCATCCACACTAACGGTGCAAAAAAAGAATGTGTGACATCTGATTTACTCTTGACTTTTACCAATGTCTATTTACTACTTGAATTATTTCTATGTGTGTCTTGTCCCCTACTATAGATTACAAGCATCATGAAGGAAGAGACTCTGGTTTTTTTGAAGCCTGGTATCATAGCAAGTAAGGTACCTTTGACATACCAGATGTTTAATAGGTATCTAATAAACCGGTGTATGGTTTATCAGTGTAACTACAGCCTGGGCAGAAACGTTGCTGGAGGCTTGAGGGGGCCTTATAAATTACACCCATTTCTTCCACTCAAGTTCTGAACTGAGACACAAGACTACAACAGATGGTCACCCAAAATATCACCTAGAGAATCCCAGAATTAGACAGACCCTCCCACCTCATCACAGGCGGAGCTGGAGCCCCGCGGGCCTCCCCGCGTGTGGCCAGCCCCTGGAGGACTTGGAGGGTGGCGAGAGCACAGTGCAATGGATGCGCAGGGGCGGCCGGCTCCCACGGAGCAAAGGGCCGACCCGGGTCCTTCTCGCAAAGTCGTCAGACACACTGAGTTCCCCCTTCTCTCTCGGAGAGGCAGAGAGGCTGCTGCTCCCTCCCTCGGGAGGAAGGACCAAGGGCGGAGGAAAAGCATTTGCCCGCCAGCAGAGGTGTGCCTTCTCTTTTCCTAACAGCTCTGGTTTGCCGTGTTGCTAAGTGGTACCACCAACCCTGAGCTACCCGTCGGGAGCACTGGGAAGCACGCTCGACGCTGTCCGGGCTCCAGGCCAACCCACGTCCCACCCGCCGCAGGGCCCCGCGTCCTCCGCGCACGAACCGCCCGCACCCACTTCCTCCTCTGTGTTTCAGTCTCAGAATCCTGTGAGGCACGTTCTCTGGTCCCCTAACGGCGGCCCAGAAGTGTGAACCGACTGGCCCCGCCACTCGTTACGCGCACGGCTCCCCAGGAGGACGAGCTGGAAGGGGCTGCCCGGAGCCCGGCACCAGCTAGGGGGCTGCAGCGGCAGGAGAGGGCGCGTTGGCTGCATGCTGCCCACCTGCCCGCAGGCTCAGAACAAGCCCCAGGCTTCTGCCTCCACGTCCTGTGCCTCTACGCACACCACAATCCAGATGCGCTTAGACCCCCAGACCGGCGGTTTATCAACAAACTCACCTTGATATCTCTCGTTGCTCTCAAACCGAAGCCCTCTTCTTTGAAGTCGACCATCTCAAAACCCTCGACAGAAGCTCCATTTTCAGAGGCCCATTTCATTAGATCAGGAAAGTAATCTTCTCTTTTTCCATCGAAAGTAACAGACAGGCCTGTATCAATGCACGTTTTAGAAAATAAGAGCTACCTTTAGGACAAAGATCATTCACACTACTCTCAGAAAATAAAGCATAGTCGATAACGAACACAGGAAATAGCAACAACACTCAACACGGAAAAAAACAAACCTAATCACCAGGTAGTCACAGTACATATCTTAACTAGACACGGGACAGGCAATTTGGAAGCCTGAACTCCCTGTGGGTTACAAAGGTATGTTTACGGGGCCCAGGTGACATGAATACTGAGGGCCAGGCTCCGTTAGGTGACATGGTGGGGACGGGGAAAGCCTTTGCAACCACTGCAGATTCGCAGAGCAGCTGCCCCAGAAGTCCGGCAAGCCATCTTTCTCAGGCACGTGTTTTCGCGAAATTCCCACGAAAACAAAAATCGTAGCTCACGTGTGTGCCGGACGCCGTGTGGGAGGACAAGCCCCGGCCTTGAGGGTACAAAGCTGGAGAGCTGTGACAATGGCCCGCCAGCAGTGTGAACGAGCTGGGTACCCGTGTCAGTGGAAGTAAAACTCAAAACATAACAGGTGCGTTAAAAAACAAGCAGTTTGACACCACCTATGGAAACTTTAAAAGTAACTGCCGTATACTTTCTATGGGGTTACACGTGACGTGGAAAACACTCACAGTGAAGACAAACCACCACTCCTGAGGGGGAAGGCAGGAAGGGGAGAAAAGCATGGGGCTTCGGCTCTGTCTGAAACGTTTATTTCTTAAAATCAAACACAAAATAACACAGACGATGAAGGGGAGGAAAGGGATCAGACTAGCAGGTGGGAAGGAAGGAAAGGAGACCGTGAACGGATGAGACTTTGCCACGTATTCGATCCGGGCAGCAGATTCTAGGGATCGTTCTATTCTTTTCTGGACTTTTTGGAATGTTTGAAATACTTTAAAAAGATGAAAAGTCATAGGCAGGAAAAATCTTTTTTTTGATGAATAAAGGGAGAGAAACAGGAACTTCATTAACATGAGGACGGGGAGTGGAAGCCAGCCCAGAGGCCTGGGGCCACGTCACCACCATATAATTAACCGTCAACTGGATGTGTGAAGCGGGATCCCCAGAGAGGGTGTTGTGTCTAACACCAGGTGTGCAAAGGCACCTGCTAAATGAGGAGAACAAGTTTCGGGGTTTCGTCAGGGACAGTCTAAAACTGAACTCACTCCTCGCTTGCTGAGAACGAGTGAGTCCTCCAGCCACGGTGCCGGCTGCAGCGTCTCTACTCAGGGGATGCGAACACCCCTCAGCCACGTCTTTGGTGAGCCAGGACCAGCACAGTCTACATTTAGTGCAAACACGCACATCGTAACGGAGCCTGTCACCATTTGGGGACATCTAACCCAAAGGTTGCATGTCTGTAGATGTTTCTAGGAGAGCAATAAAGCTACCACTGCAGGGAGCAAATAAAAACACACCTCTGACTCGCTTTCACAACAATCAATAAACTGGGAGTCTGGGAAGGTTTCCTCATCCTTTTAAATGCAGGCTCCTTATTACGTCTCCTCCTCCCACCGTCCACATGGGCCTGGACACCAACCTTTACTCCCTGTGCTTTACAGAACAAAAGCAGTAGGTATGTTGAATAGGCTTTTTCAACTGACACGTGGCCCATGGCTGGCCTGGCTGAGAATTGTTCTGATGCCCACTTAGTACACCCTGTGAAAACGCAGCTCGGGACATGGGACCACAGCTCTTACTTAATCAAAATGTGTTTGAGTTGACTGTAAATCTTGATAATGCATTAACTAATCAGTATACACCTGTGTGCTGACCACACACAGCATTATGGACTGACCTCAAACCTTAAAGGAAACACAGTGTGGAAAAACAGATTTACACATAGTGTGTGAGATAATACATGTTAGCCCCCAGAAACAAGCACTTTCCCCCATAAAGCTCACCATTTTCAACCCCTCCCGAGGCAGGCGACAGGTGGCCTGAGCGCTCTGGGGGCAGCCCCCCACCCCCCGCCTCGGCTGCGGCCCCTTCCAAAGCAGCCTCGCCGGCAGACCTGTGCCGAGTCTCTGCATGCTGTTCTCAAAATATGACTATCATTCTAGCAACTTTACCTTTCTGTTTTTTCCGTATTTTCTCGACTAGGGACCGGATCTGCACGTACTCTTCCCACTCTTTGCCTGGGCCCGGGGCAGGACTACTGCATTCTGCAACACAAAGGTCGCGGTGCTCGAACATCTCTTTCTTTCAAACTCACCTACTAGTCTTCGGAAGAGAGAGAGGATTTGGGTTCTGTTCTTGCTGTTTGCTTCTTTGTGAAGGACAAAGGTACTACAGCCACGATGACAAACACGAGAAGTATAAGTTGAGTGTACTTTTCAAAGAATATAAACCCTCTGAAACCATTCAAATGCCACTTATTCAATCATGACCCCCGTACCCACG
Organism: Eonycteris spelaea; assembly: GCA_003508835.1. NCBI lineage: Eukaryota > Metazoa > Chordata > Mammalia > Chiroptera > Pteropodidae > Eonycteris > Eonycteris spelaea. Next base: position 1,797,782 of record PUFA01000009.1, on the reverse strand, counting down.
TGTGAGCACCTAGCTTACATCTACCTTCCTCTTGCTGCTGATCACTCTCCTCAGAATATACTTGTAAACAGGAAAACCTAAGAAGCTATGCTAAAATGCAGAGCATTCCCCTGAGAACTCTTCGAGAAGGCAATACTGACTGTCAACACTGCTTTCTAGTTAAACCCCATTACGAGGGCTCTCCAAGGGAACCACTGAATTGGACATAAGGACAATCAGTCAACAAACATTTCACATTCATGTGTCAGGCACTATATTAAGCACTCTGGGGGAGTCGCAGTCATTGCTAAAAAAGAAGCTGAGATGTTACGGTGGGGCCAGAGCTGCAGGACCAGCAGCCGAGGCCGGATCCGGAAGGGGGTGGCACGCTGGGCACCCCACCTCCAGGAGCTCTTGCCTTTTCAAACAACTGTATCGGTTTAAAGAGAGAGCCCTTCTCATGCTCCTGCTGAACCTCTGGGTCCCTTTCGTTCTCCAAAAAGGAGCATATGTGGAAATAACTAAGAAGAACCAGGTATCTGTTCACCCACAACTGTCCAGGTTGGCCAGTCTTACTTCGCTCTTCCACCAACAAATACTGACCAAGGCCCTAGAATACAAGGTAGGGCCCGTCCTCAAGCGGCGCAGTCCACTGGGGGAGACGGGTGGTAAGTGGTAAGCGTGTAAGTGGCCAGCATGTCAGTGCTCTGTGGGGGGTCCACACTGTCCCTGCAGGAGGAGTATAGGGCTCATGGGGATACACTCAGGAAGGGACCTGACCAGGACCTGGCTGATGTCTGCTTCTGTCAGGGACAGAAAGCTACGTTTTTATTTCGGGTTTAGCCTATCACATAATCTGAACAGAAGGGACAAAGAAAATGAAACAAGTGCAGTGAGTAGACAGAGTGACCCCAGCTAAATCTGAAACACGCATAGCGCCGATTGAAACTGACAAGTTAAAAAAAAAGTTACCTTTACACTAATTTCCTAAAGCGAGATATTTAATTTCCCTGAACCAAGAGCCCTCACTTCGGCATGTGAAAACTGGAAAATGATTACTGAATCGCTGACAGTAAAGGTGAAGCGACTGCGTGAGGGGCAGTTCCAAAGCCCCCTCCCCCCCAGAGGCCCGCCGTGCGCACCGCGGGCTGACATCCCCAACACCCTCCACGTGCCACAGCTCCCGGGGCCCTTGTACACAAGCTACGAATCATCTGGGCACAAAAACCAATATACCTGTATTCCTCTGTGCTTTGCCCAACGGCCTTATCCACTGATGTGAACACTGAGACTCAGCGGGCTGAGTAGCCTGTCCGAGGCCACTGGTACCAAGTAGAGACTGTCTCTGCCCACCGGTGCCCACGATCCGGGCGCCAGTGCCACCAAAGCTTTACCTTTGGCACGCCCTCCAGGCCCCGCGAACAGTTACACGGTACCAAAAGGTAGCGGCAGCTCCACTCCACAGTGAGGAGGCTGCAGGCTAACGAGGTTCAGGAACTTGCCCAGGTCACAGGGCCCGCATCACGCCTCGCCCCACCTGTGACCCTCCCACGCAGCACTGAGCTGCAGGAGCAAAGCTGCCAAGGGCACAACTTACTCTGCAACAGCTCGCTGGTCAGGTTCAAGGTTTCCTTTGGCGACACGCTTGCGGTAGCTCCAGTGCCTGATTTTTGCGTTTTTACTCGACTCTTCTTACCCATTTTCTGACTACAAAGAGGAAAAAAAGACAAAGAGAAAACATTACATTTCCGGAGAACAGAATCAAGTAATAAAATGGGGCACCACAGTGGCTTAGCCTTCAGATCTTCCCTCCCGTGTGCCATAGCCTGAAGTTTCCACCCAGAAAAAAAATATGTAACAAATATCAGTATTTAGAGGTTCTCAAACAAACAAAACTCTGCTTTGTAGTCTTTGGGAAAATGTTCCTGTTCACCTACTAGAACGATAGTAGAACCAAATTTTTCCGAATTACATAGATTTAATTGTGTATACTAACATGTGTATTCCATGACACCTCAGAATAAAAATTATGTATACATATATGTATCATAAGCTATGAATCAGCTAGGCACAAAAACCAATATACCGGTATTCTCTCCATGCTTTGCTTTAAAAGAATTCTCTAGATATTTTAGAGTTCGAACTTCAGAGAGAGAGCTAATCTAACTCCTTCATTTTGTTCCATGGAAAATGCGAAGCGCCCTGCCCAGGTGTCACAAACGCTGACGGCAGACCACGGACTTGAAGGAGGTCTCCTAGGGCCCCATCCGGCACTTCAACCGCCCACAAGTCCCGTCTATTCTAACACGTAAGAAATGACCAGAACATTCCACAAGCAGATGAGATCGTGGGACACAGGATGCACCAATGACTCTTCTCTGCATCCCAGGCCCCCTCCTTATCTACTGAGGGCATCTCTGTGGAGAGCCACTGAACTTGACCTGAAAGTAACTAAAACTAGCCGGAAGTCTGGAAAGAAGGGTTTTAATCACACGTCAAGCGAGCACAGCTTGGCAGGAAGAACTGTAGAAATCGCCCTTGGTGGTGGGCTGGGCTAGCCTCTTCCTTCAGCCCTGGTGGCCAGACTGTCTTTGTGTCAGGTGCTAAATGACTTTGGTGAGGCACTCCAGAACCTTCCTCCTTCCTTCCTCTTAGCAGTCCTGTTTTTGGTATCAGAAAGCAACAAGGCAGTAATAAGTCCTTCTCCGGTAGAAAAGGGAGCACTTGCCAGCCCCAGTGTGGCTTAAAAGCTCCGTGGGCACTACGATCAGGGGTCCAAGCATCTGCGTGCTGCTCTGCGCTTGTCAGACTGCATCCCTGCCACATCCGGATGCTGGTGGTGACAATGGCTGTGTCAGGGGGCTCAGACTCAGGTGCGACTTGTCAAGAGCCCACAGCCAGCAAGCAGCAAACCCACGGCTTCCAACCTAAAATCCTGAGTTCCGCCAGCACACAGGCGGGCTCTAAACCCAAGAGCACAGGCTCTCCTAGTCCACCTGCCAGGGATCGGACCGGGACCGGGCTGCGGCTACAGGGCACATGCAGGAGGCAACCAAACAGGGGTTGCAGGCCTGCTACCTCAGGGATGAAGAGGCGGAAAAGAGGCTCTCAGCTGGAGAAGTTTCTCAAACACATAAGAAGAGAAACTAAACAGAGGGGTACGTCTTAAGATTCCGTTTGAGAAGGTGTTAGAATCCAGTAACAGCAGTTCCTGAGGTCTACCTCCTCCTGCCTTTTTCAGCTGAGACTTCCCCAGCATCGTGGGTCTGAAGTAACTACCTGCCGTTTTCATGAACGATTCAAAAATTTGTTACACACAGTGAGTAATTTCCATTGGGATCCTGAACATCCTTAACGCTCTCGGTGGAGAAGACGACCCATTAGAAACTCATCAAGTTCCTACAAAGACCAGATATTTATCTTCAGTATTTATTTCAAGTATTTATATTAGAAAAAATATTAAAATGTGCAAATTAAGTAGGTACACACACACACACACACACACACACTCTCTCTCTCTCTCTCTCTCTCAAGTTAAAGTCCAAATGTTAGCCAGAAGGTACAATGCTAAATGAAAGTCGTTCCCTTAAAGTTTGGACTGAAATCAGGTAAAATGTACAAATTTTTGTTGAATTATCTGGAAAGAAACAAAGATATGGTAAAAAAGAAAAAAAAAGGATTTAACACTAAAACACTAAAGACAAAAGGAAATTATGTAGAAAAGCAACGCAGGGCTGACAAATGGATTCTAGAACCAGCCACAGTTACGGCCGTTCAAGGTGAAGGGCCTTGTAAGCAGGACCAGTGATCCGGGACTTCTACACACGGCTACTTTTCTTCACCGCCAAGATGGTTTAAAATCTACAGAATCCTCCAAATGTGGTTCTTTAAAACACCACAAACTACTCAGCAAGTCCACCAATAATCTCTCCACCTAAGAGATAAAATGGGCTTTAAGAAGACAGTAAAATAAATGCACACTCAGTTATTATTTAAAATTGCTAATATGTAAATGGAGCTTGCGATCAACAACTTCTAAAAGTCTAAATGGAAAGGATGTATATTTGTATTTTTTCCTCAGTTGCTTTCAACAAAAAACAACTAGAATAAACATTTTTGATTACACTTATTTGGCAATTTATCCAGGAAACCTCAGCTCAAACCCAGCATCTGTTTTTCAATGTATCCAACTTTTACAGCTGGATTGACTGAAGGAGAGAATGGCCCAAAGGCTTCCTCCTGCCTCAGGCGCCCAGCTGGAAAACGTCCTTGAAGGGAGTGCAGAGCCTGCCTAATCTTTGTGTAGGAAGAAAAGAATCTCACTAAAATACTTCGCAGGCTATTAGGATCAGATTACTACATTCTGAATTAAAACAAATTGTAGGATGACGGCTTAGGAAAATGAAAGTACTCCCAAATTTTAAAGTATTTAACTGTGCGATGTTTTCTCTCCTATGAACTAAGGCACATCGTCTTTGCTTTCATGGTAGCAAGTTAACTGAAACTATACAGTGTATCAGAAACATGTCCTCTCTCTGCACAGTAGCAGGGCCTAGTGGTAGGGTCAAGCGATACTAACATACCAGTTTAAGTGGCTAACTAGCACCCATCATTCTAATCTCTATCTCTAAGGAGGTCCTGCTGTGCCACAACTCCAAAGTAACGAGTCAAAGCAGCAGGCAGGCAAGAAGGTGGAATTAATTTCAACTTGGGAGCTGCTTAAGTATGAGGATGAATGTAGACCTATAAATCTCATGAAAGTAAAATTTTAATCTTTATACAGGACAACTTGATCTGTCATATAGACAGATATAGATAAGATACATATATGAACGAATTTTTTTTAAAAAACACATTTCTTTCTAAAATATTTTTTGCTATTTTTCCACTAATTTACGCCATCCATGATTTTAGAGATGCTTAACCTATTTCTGATTGACTTTTCAATGCATAATAGTTTGTTTTAAACTTCTATTGAATTAAGTTGCAAATACACTTAAATTAAAATGAGCCTATTTAAAAGAAGTTGCAAAAAAACCTTTCATAAAGCAAAGAATCATTTGGTATCATGAATAATCATTTCCTATTATATCTTTCTAACAACAAAAAAGAAAAACGTTAAGTGCAAAGGAACAGCTGTAATCTGTCAAGAAATTACCTTGAAACCACCCACATTTCTCTCCTAAGGATTCTACATTCTAGAATTATGGAATTTCAGGTTTGGAAGAGACCTTTGGGGTTACGCGTGTTGACCTTCAACCCCACACAGCTGAGTGTAACGACATCTAATGTTATGCAGCAGTTATGGCTGCCAAAGTGCTCTGCGATCCTCCATCAAGTTCCAGGCTGAAGACCCAGGGGGAGGCAGGCAGGGCGTGTCATCCCTGATGACAACTGCACCACCTGAGGCTCCCTGCTGCCAGGTGGCAGAGGCAGGGACAGACCAACCGTTCTGAGGGTGCTCCTCTGCCCCCCGACACACGGCACTCCGGGCCACGGTGGCTGCTCCCTCGCTTCCGCCTTGCGACACCCGTGCCGCTACACTGAGCTTGCCATCCTCCCTGATGCGACCGATTCTGCCTTTGAAAGAGAAGCAACCCTTCAAATTCTTAGAGACAGCGGTCTGCGCCCTCCAGAGTCTTCTCTTCTCCAGACCTTCGTCCACTTCTCAAAAGTGGACAAAGCCACTGAGATATACTATACTTCGGGGAACTTTTTTCCTAAGTCAACAAAACCCTTCAGGTGTGCTGAGAGGGCACGGTCCAGTGGGACTTCCGCCTTCCTGGAGCCCAATTCAAGGAGATCTGACTAATACACCTAAGACTGCCCTAGCTTTTCCACAAGCCAAGTGAGCAAGTGAAATCATTCATTAATTCAATGCACTTTTTTTGAGTATCTAATTTTAAGCGCAAACATGAGTGAGGTGTGATCCCATAGGCTTTAGGATAAGATGGCAGCAACTAAAACCTTCTGCTCCATACACTAATCTCCAGCAAGACAGATGAGCCACGCTCAACAACTGAGTTCCTGAACCTAGAGTGTTATTCATGCTATTTGTAGGCTATTGAAACTGTGTCATCCCTGCCACACAGTGTCCTATGGCAGGTCCCCAACATGACTGTCTTCATCATAACTGCATCATTTGGTCATTTACTATACCAGGAACTGAGGTAAGCATTTCACATAATAGATGATTATCACAGGGATTATGCCCACTTCACAGATGAGAAAGCTGAAGTTTAGAGAAGTTAATTTTAAGCAAGACGACAGACCCAAGTCAGTGGCAGGGCGTCACCAGCACACCTGACGGCAAACTTTACTGATAATCGTGTTCCATGGATTCAGCTCAAAACCAACCCACTTACAAAGGCTCTGAAGGCCACAGTAACAGTATTCTCTTACAGTCGTGAAACATATGACCTGAAGGTTTTATTTCTTTGGCCTCTAACACTACAGAGTCCTTTCGCTGGCCTTGTCCAAAATACACTGTGGAATGGCCTCAGCTTAAACGAGGGACAAGATCAAAACTTCCAAATGAGCTGCCGCCCAATCTGCATATTCCACGTTCGTCTTTGCAATGCCACACTCTTGTCACGGATCAAAAAACTGCAGAAACCACTTATGTGACCATGATCTGTAGCAATACTAAAGCATTATAATCAACAAGTGAAAAACTTCATTAGTCATAAATAAATGCTATGGTAAAAGCAACCCAAATGAGTATTTTTCAACACTTATCCTTACTTTCTCTCAACTGTGCTTAATAGAAAACCACTGGTATTGAAGTCACGCCTTCTTACTGAGATTGAAACCTTAAAACCACTCCGCCAGAGAATTTTTGTTATGTTCTAATGAATTGTATCCTAAAAAAAGTGGACAGTGAAACACAGGACTGTAAGTAGGTAATAAACCTAAAATATTGCTTATTTATTAAGCGTTCTATGTAGACACCCAATTATCTACATACTCTAGACAATTATTTCATCCTTCTAAAAACAATGAAAGCATTTCTTCTTGCTTTGGCCCTCTACCCTCTCCTGCCCTCCCTCTGTTACCCCCATGACTGAGTCTGGGCATGTGAAAGATTAAAATTTTACTTTGGCTTGGTAAACAGTATCACTCAGATCCCTCTCAAAATCTTAACTTCAGAGTTGGACTTGTCTTTCTTTGTCAGCCCAGAGTGCCTGGACTTATCTCGATTATTATTAACTTCTACTTGGAAAGTACTTGAGTAAGAGAATTTCCAAGTCTTGACTTTGGTGTTCAAATTTTATAATCATTTGGAATCATTCTTCCATTCAAATTTATTTCAGTTGAAAATTTGTTAATACTTGTGTTGGTATCTCGTTTTATGATCTGTTTGGTTCCAAAATGTGGAGGAAATGCCCCACCTGGAAATGGAGTCTGCACAGCTAATCTCTGGCTTGAGTTACTGGGTGAATTAAACAACAAAAAGCAGAACTTCTAACTTGCCAATTGTGCTAATTAAGCTTTTTCTCCCCTAAGAGTAGTAAGTTAAAAATAAAAGTCTTGGCTGCTTTGTAATAGAAAATATATTTTGTGTATTAATATTGTTAGATAGTTATTTTTACTTTGAGAATAAAATATAAGTTAATTTAATTATATTTGCAGATGAAAATATTTAACATCTCCAATTTTACAAATAGGAAAATGAGATAAAAGGAAATCCATGTACAGAAGTCCATTTTGCCAAGCACAATACACCTGTAAATACAAAAAAAAAAAAAAAAAACCTAGAAAATTTTTAAAGCAAGGAATCCTTAGTTTAATACTTGTAACTGGCTAAAAGTGATTTAGAACAAACGGATATCCAAGATATACACTTCTATGACTACAGCAAGAGAAAAAGGATGCACAGCAAATCAAAATATTGGCCCAAACAGAATGCCAGCTAACGGAGAAAACAAATAACTGGTCACAAGCAACTTCTAAAATAACACAAGATATATTCACTCTTCCATTAAAGATGTTTAATGCTATAGTAATAAATGACTGCTATCCCTCTGCAGGGGGAGGGGGAATTGACAAAATCTAGATTCCACTCCCAGAATTTAGGTAGGAGAGTAAACACTTGAAACTATTCTACCCCACCCCCAACAGAAGCATGGTGCACAGCAGCCAGGGAAAGACAAACCAGTTTCTAAAGATAAAAACCCTCCCAGTGAAAGATTATCATCAAACTACACAAAAAAAGACACACTATTATTAGTTACATTTCTAAAAGCTACTTCAGATTAGTGATAAGAAAAAAGGAGAGTATGTAATTCAAACATTTTAAGAGACTCAGAGAGCTTCAAACTAAACTGGCATCTAATAAAAAAATATAGAGTAACCCTGAGCTGGGAGATAAGATTTTTACCCATATTTTCATTAAAATTTCCCTCAGCGCAAACGATCTACCGGTTTTCATTTAACTCAATAATTATCTACTAAATATTTACTGTAAGCAAGATTCTGTCATGCCAATACGGATAGTTTCCTCTAGCTGTCACTTCTCTTCTAGATATGAGAGCATCAAGCTTTAAGAAGGCTGTTGTAACTGGTTATCAGAGCTTTCAAAACAAAAACAGCTGAATTCTAGAATGGAAAAAATTGCCAATGACCTTCACAGTTTTCTCATTTTCCAGCGGCCTCCAGCAAAGGTTTAATTATCATTTAAAAATGTGGTCTCTATATTCACCGCAAGAAAGAGAAGCTCAATAAGTGTTCCTTCCTTATTGATGATCTTAATGCACTCCTATTGACAGAAACGAACAAAAACTTTCATTTCCACATCCCATGGAGGCATAAATGTTTTAATCCTCGAGTCCAACATCATTCCTATTCAAGGAAAAAAAGCACTGAAAGATGTTAGTTAGCATGCTGGAGAAGAGATGAGAAGCAGCAACCATTTTACTTGTTCAGACTGGAGTTTCGGTTCAGCTATTAACTTACAATTTTGAATACCAGAGAGAAAGGAGAGTGGAAAGGAAAGGGTAGCAGAGGGCTAAAAACCAAGCTTGTCTGGGGTCCCAATAAAGAGGTCGTTCCGTAGCCATTTGAGAACTCAGCTTTGCAAACTACTTTCTTGGGCCAGAGAAAAACTCCTTAAACCGCTGGAACTTTACCAAAATATCAATCACAGCAGCCCCCGGGACTAATTTGGTAAGGCAGGACGGCATGCATGGTAGCCTGTACAGACACAATCCATTATGGCTCAAGCAAGTCTTGCCAAGTATTAACCGTGGAGAGGAAAGCTGCTTTTATTTTGCTATATTCTTGAGTTAAATGCATTCACTTAAAATAGTAAGTAAAACCTCTCCAAGATTATTACTGGTTAGTACAGTTTTGAAATACCAGTGGGGTCACTTTTGAGAAGAAAAATGGGGGAGGGAGAGGTATCATTTACATTCGATAAAATTCACACTTTCAGTGTCCAGTTCCCAGTCGGACAAAGGTATATATAGATATAGCTGTATAAGCACCACTACAACCAAGCTACAGTCAAATCCATTGCTAAAAGGTTAATTCTTTGGAGGTTCTTAAAAAATTAACCTGTAAACATACTTTAAAAGTATTTTTGCTTTTGAAACTTCCGTCTTCATTTGGAAAAGCAAAATAATATCCTTCAAGTGATCCTAAATGTGTCAAAACACGGCGGGAGTGAGGCCCCCCCGCAGCAAGTGGCACCCGACCCTAATGGGCTCCTTTTCCCGGGAGTGGCAACCGGAGAGGCAGAGCTGCATCGCCAGGCTGGAGCCACGAGGAGGAAGAGTTTAATGTCGGAATGACAAACTCCAAAACACTGAATTCTTCTCCCTAGTAGGGCACAGAGTGTGTGGAAGGTGGCCAGGGCGCGTGGAAGAAAAATGACCTATTTTCAACGACTGTTTTCATAACTGGAAAGTAAGAGAAGCAGAGGCTAGACACCAGGCACCCCGGCGGGCACATGAGATTCGGAGAAAGAGTAAAATAAAAGCCACACAACCTTCACACAAGCAGCGGGGTGACGACGGGAAGAAGGAAGGAAGCGAGAGCGCGAGCCGGCCGCATGCAGAGCCGAGCCGACGAGCGCCAGGGAACGGGGACCGGGCCCGACCCCACGGACGAGGGGCCGGGCGCTCCCTGCACCTGCTGCCACCTCGGAAGCGGGGACCCGAGCACTGGACGCCAGGAAGGGACGCGGGGCAGCGATGAGCGCGCCCTCACCCCTGCAGGGCCGGAGGTCAAAGGCCAAGCAGTGCTCTCCGAGCCCCCAGCACCCAGCCCTCTTCTCCGGGCCCCAGGGCGCACACCGCCCCTCACACCCCTGGCCCGCAGCGGCCGGGGTGGCGCGTGCCTATTCGGCCGAGGGACGCCGGCCGGGGCGGGGTCGACGCCGCAGCGTTCGGGGACAACAGCGCGAGTCTGCCCCGCGGGCCGCGCTTGCGGAGGGGCCGCCGCCGGCACTCACCTGCCTGCTTACCCCTTTGCGCAGCGGCAGTGGCACCACACTCCAGCCCAGACCCACCGTCCGCCTCAACCAAGCCCCAGGCGGCAGCAGCGGCGGTGGCGGCCGGACGGGAGGGGCGGGACGGCGGCCTGAGACGGCCCCGCCGCCGCGGCCCAACCCCGCTCCTCCCGCCTCTGGGCCCCGCCCCTGGGCTGCCGCCGCCGCCGCCCATTGGCCCGCGGCTCAGACGCATGGTGCAGCCCCACCCTGCGACCCCCCTACCGTTCTCCTTCGGCTCCTCCCCAGCCATTGGGCCTGCCGGCTCCCGGGGCCAGAGCTGCCGGCTCGGCCCCCTGCAGCTCCAAGGCCACAATTGGCGGGTGTGCGCCACGCCCGGCACTGATTGGAGGGCGGGCGCCCGGGCCCCTCCTCTCGAGTCCAAGTTCCGTTAGCAGGTTCGGTTGCTCCCGAATTTCCTTCCCTCCGGGGGCGGGACCGATGGGAGGGACCCTCTAGCCGGCTCCTTCCTCCTGCGGGAGAGGGCCGGAAGGAGACTGGCTGCTCTTTCCTCCTTTAGGAGCCCTACTTTCTTCTGATTGGTTAACAGGTGCCGTCGCGTGTTTTCTGACGCCGACGCAGCGTGATGACGTATGCCCCGACATCCAACGTCCAAAATGGCTGCAGTCGGCAAGGAGAGACGTCGCTAAGGGGCTTGCCTGAGGCGAGGGGTGAGTGTCCCACAGAGCGCGGGCAGCGCCGCCCACCTCCCGCGTACCTGGAGGTGGGAGTAGGATATGGCCAACCGCCTCCATCCGCTGGCGGAGGCTCTCTTCCTGGAGTCCACGTTCCTCCGCTACCCCCAGTGCTTATCGAAGTTAGCGGGCGATGGCGGGGTGCGGGACGGGCTTCAGGAGGGTTTGAGGCGCAGGGGCAGGGCAGGGAGGGCAGCGTGGACCCTAGAATTGGTAGCAGCCCTCGCAGAGAGGGGTGGCTAGGGTTCAGGGAACTTTCTAGCAGGGGAGAAGGGGCAGGGGTCTTAACACGCGCATGCACATTCTTAACCGCACGACCGCCAACTACACATCGTCCCAATTACTTCACATCATCCCAGTCCAAACCTTAGTTAGGTCTGAGACTTTGGGTATTGCTCCACGTCTGGGGTACTGCGACTTTGCAGCCTCAAGAGCCGTGTAACAAGGGTGAGACTAGGATTGAGGAAAAGGCATGAGGAATAAGGAAGTAGGCATATTAAGGAAAGGTACTTCCGCGATTAGATTCGTTCTTGCCCGAGACTTCGTTCTTACCGACTCTCTTCTCGATTGGTTTGGTATTTTGCTAAAGGATCGTTCTTTCAAAAGATGGGGCGTTAGTCTAGAGGTTCTCTAAAAGCTCTTAACACTATTACCATCACAAAGCATGGTCGGTAACGCTTCCTGAATTTGGATTGCCAGTTGAATGGAGCTTTCGCTAAATCTTCTGACGTTAGGAACGACTTCTGAGAGCAGTTAGTTGAGTGAGGGTGGCTTTTTATGGTTTTAAGGTGACTGGTAATGTTTGTGTTCCTCGCTCGAAATCGCTCTTGCAGTTGTAGGCATCATTAAGAGCGTACGAATGTTGTTGCTAGAATGAATGCTCCACTAGAAACTTTTTGTATCCCCAGCACCTAGAATACTGCGTGACTTATGGTCAGCTTTCTATATTGCTGAATAAAAATGGATGGACGACTAGTAGTAGTATTCATAGACATTTTGGTTAAAATCGAGTACCTAGGATGCTTGTTTGTTAAATAATCTTGACTATAAATGTAATAATTATCCAGGCTTGTGGGGGTTTTGTTCAGTGTGACTACTATAGGTGTCTAATTTTGGGGTTTTATTTTCTTTAGTATTATTTTTATTATATGCATTTTTCAAACATATTGGTAGATTCGTGCCTAAAGCATTTTTAGCATTTGTTTCATTTTGAAAACAATTTGCACTTAACGAGGAATAAAGAAATGGTCTAATTGCTAAGGAGATCCTTAAATATTAAATAACATTTCTAAAAATTAAATGTCAAAGAAAAAACTGGTAGTTTTGGCCTGCAAAATGAGCTACAGTCATGCACCTCATGACCACGTTTCAGTCAAGGATGGACCACATATACAAAGGTGGTCCTGTAAGATGATAGTGAAGCCAAAAAATTCCTATTGCTCGTGGTGTGGTAGCTGTCCTAATGTTGTATGTAGCACAAGGCGTTACTCATGGGTTTGTGGTGATGCTGGTGTAAACAAACTTGTGATGCCAGTCATATAAAAATATAACAAACATAATTTTGTATAGTACATAATACTTGGTAATGGTAGATGACTATTACTGGTTTATGTATTTACTATACTTTTTGCTATTCTGGAGTGTAGTCTTTATACTAAAGAAAAAATTTGCTGTAAAACAGTAAACCTGTTATGCCAGCAGCAGCCTGACATTTCGTGTTTACTGTTTCTCCTGTTTGCATTATTGTCTCCATTTCACCCCATCTCTTGATTACATCTTTTCCCTTGTGCTTGATTTACTAGGATGTGATTTATTGCTACTGTGTTTTGTACAGTTGCTGCATGCGGTACAGGCTTGTAGCCTAGGCACAGTAGGCTATACCACCTAGTTTTGTGTAAGTACACTCTGTAATGTTCACAAGAACGGAATCATCTAAGGATGCATTTCTCTAAACATATTCCCATCCTTAAGTAGCACATGACCGTAGTTCATTTCAGGAGGTTATGTCTGAAAGCAGTGAGTTCACTGAGTGTCTAGAAGGAAGAAAAACGTTTTCTGTTCGTTTTCTCCAAAACTGGGTAAGGACAAACAAATCAAGAAGAATTACATTCAGGGTAATTAGGGAGATTGTAAAGAATATCTAATTGGATTAAATCTCACTTGTATATTTTGGCTCAGATAAATTATATGTTAGAGAATATGCAGATAAAATTGTAAAATCATTGTTCAGAGCTTCTGAGGAATCCTAAAAGCGCAGTTAATGATAGAACACTGGAGTCTGGTCAATGTCTCAGTTTTTGCAGAGCAAATAGATGGCTCTTGGGTGCTAGAACTTGTTAATAATCTATTTTAGAATCTTGTTGGGAGAACAAAAAGAGAGTTTGTGAATATTTGGGAAAGGAGAGCTGATCCTCTCAAACCAGCAGAGTTTCGGTTTAAAACCATGTTGTTTCCTTTTGTTGTAAATGTACTGGATTGATGGTGGATGGAGGATGAGTTCATTTAGGTTTTCTTAGGGTACTGAACGTAATCTTTCTTCCTATCCTAGTAGATACAAATAGATGTACACTGGATAAAGTCTAATTAGATGGATTTGTATCCACTTGAATCACCAAAACCGAAACGTTGGTTAATGAATGATGACAGCCTAAATGAGGAGAGATATGTAGAAATTGGCTATAGGGCTCTTACCCTGATTAGCACTTTTTTATTACCAATTTTAATATAAGAGGAATGCTTTTTAAATTAATAAATATGTACAAAACCTGTAGTGATAGCTAGCATGTTAGATGACACTCAGGATTCAAGGAGATCTTAAAGGCTGAAATAATAGGCCCAAACTAACAAGTTGTAAATTTACCAAGAACGATTAAGTTTACAAAAACCCAGTTGCCCATGTTTGAGATGAGGAAGACCTAACGTGACAAAAATGGTTCTAAGATGTAATGTTCCATAGAAGCAAAGTAGTGTCCAGATTGAGGGAATGCAGTACTACCTTAGTCTAGTGGCAGATTGTGGCTCTGCCATTTACTAGCTGTGTGAATTAGCCAAGTTGCTTCTCATCTCTTTAGCTCCATTTTCTCAGTGATAACTTGTGAGGATAAGAAAACATAGCTTGCAGGCCTGCTGCAACTCAGTGGGCACACAGTGGACATGTTGCTGCATATTCTCAGTCTCCTTTCCCTGATGTACTGTCCAGATCGTGTAAAGACTGTTGTTTTCCATTTTGATTGCTAATATTTAGGAAGGATCTTGAAACGAAAAACCATGTTATGGAAATGGGATGTTCGTTTACAGCTGTGGAGAATAGAAGGGAATGTAAAAACTGTCTTCACATATTTAAAAGGCCATCAGTAGACAAGGAAGAGGTTTTTTTCAAGGAGCTAAGTGAGAGCTAGAGTTGTTGAAAGGTAGAGTTCATTCATTCATTCATTACTCTGTGGATGAACAGAACAGATAATAGATGAATAGAACAGATAGAAATCAATATAAAATTAATCGAAGAATCAATGGAAACAGCAGTTATTGGTACTTAGCAATGCTGTAGGCTTCTTCATACACTAGTCAAGTCATCTTAATGAAGGTTAGTGAGTGACCCAATATTATTGTTTAGAGAGAATTTCTGTACAGCATGAAAAAAAAGTTGAGTAGTGACCTTTACTATTGTTTCCAACTTGTAAGTATCCATAATTATAAATGCTGAAAAATGCATTTAATCTTTCATCGTGTAAAATGGTATATCTAAAGCACATTCCTGAAAGATGTCGCTGAAATGCCTTGATGTGCTCTTTGTTTATGGAGAGATTTTTACTTCGTGGAGCTCATAAATCTCTCAGCATTTTCATAACAATCATAAACTGCTAATGAGAAAATTTATGACTTTTTAGGGTCTTGTGAAAAAATAATTAAAGAGTAATAGGGACCAGATTATAGAACTGAGGCGAGAACTTTTTCAGGGTGATGAATGATTTAGAGGGCTGTTTCCGTTCTGTTTATGCACATGTGTTTTCACTGCATTTCATGTATTGTTTATTTTGCCCCATACTCTAAAGGCATCTACACTAGATTGTTAGACGGGGTTTGGTCAGTGACAGCAAGGTAAAATAGGCTTGAATATATTTGTCCACTTGTGGACTGAGATTCTCCCCATCATATTTCATCCCTGCTGGGTTATTCCTAACCCTTTTCTCCGCTCTGCCCCCTTCCTCTCAGCAGACGTCTTGGCATTCTATTTCCCAGAGAAAATGGAGATACCGTTTTGTAATTTACTTCCTCCCCCTTAAATGATTTTTCAAAGAGCTTCCCCAACTTTTCTGTCCCTTCTGTCATAGAGAAAGAGCTTCCTTTCTAAGGTTAAGTTTTGTACTGTGCCTTTTCTTGTTCCTTGACCAGTTCACCCCTCAGTGGCTTGTTCAGCCTCTTCTAGTGGCTCATTCCCTTCTGCATCACACATCCTTCGTTCTCTTTTATGCTGGGAAAAAAAAGAAAAAAAAAAAACAAGAACAGCCTATTCATATAGCCTGTTCATACTGCTCGCAGCCTTCCCTCTGCATGTCTAAAAGGTACCCTGCTTACATAGGTGTATATATCTGCTTTATTGAGCTTTAATTCACATACCGTGTAAATCACCTATTTAAAGTGTGCAAGTAGGTGGTGTTTAGTGTATTCATAGTTGTGCAGCCATCACTACAACCAATTTTCAGTCTCTTATAACTAACTATGAATTCTGGTAACCTTTTCTTAATTCCTTGTCCTTTATCTATCTATCTATCTATCTATCTATCTATCTATCTATCTATTTATTTATTTATTTAAGGGTTTGTCGCTGTTGACCAAGACATGACCTCTGTCTTTAAGTTGATATTTCTTGGTTTCTTGTGCAATTAAGGATGCAAATTCCCCTGCCTCAGGCCATGCCTTTCCTTTCTCTCCTTTGGCTTCTTCCTGCTTCCTCAGTTCTTTAGAGTTCTGTCCCCAGATCCCTTTTTTTTACTCTCCATCTCTCCATCTGTCACCATGACTTTAGTTGTCAATTCCACATAGGTGAATCCCTAGTAGATATGTTCTTTCCAGATTTCAACTGAGCTATTTATCTGTCTACTGGATGTTTCCACACTCAGTTCTTCAAACCTGATGTTTATAGAGCCAAATTCTCCTTTTCCTCCCCCGATCAAAACCAACTTTCTTTTCTACGTTTTTCTTTTTGGTATCACCCCTTCCTGTCAGTCAAGCAAACTTGAATTTATCTCTTGCCATTCTTTGCCTCTCCGTCAGTTAATGATGTCCGCTTTTTCCCCCATTAGGCAGGCCTTCATTAGGCATTACTGTAGCTCCAACTGGTCTGCCTTGTGCAGATCGCTAAACAGCCCTTCATCATCACTCTCTCCCCCTTTTCCATGCTTCACTATTTTTCGTGGCATCCGGCACTTTCTGACAAATATTAGCCTATGTGTTTCTCTTTGTCTCTGCCACTAGACGTTTCTGGTGGCCCAAAGACCTTGCTTCTCTTGTTCCCTGCTATGTCGTTGAGGCCTGGCTCGTAGTATATGCTCAGTAATATTTCTGCGAATAAGCACTATACGTGGGAACTGTTATGTTCTTAAAGTAGAAGTTTTTAAGAAAAACTCAAAATTCTAGTCAAGGCTATAGGTTATTAAATAATGTACAAAAATTAATTTCTTAGTTTTGATAAATATACCAAGGTTATATAAGTCATTAACATAGGAGAAGCTGGGTGGAGGGTATACAAAAATTTTCTGTACTACCTTTACAATTTTCTCTAAATCTATAATTTTTTTGAACACAGAAAATTCAACTGATTTATTTCAAAACTGATTGTTTCATCTTATAATTATTTTAAAATAAGGGTTTGTTTTTTTTAAAAAAAAAAAAGCTAAAGCTATATAAAAATATAAACTCAAAGAAAGAAGTCTTGTTCTTATTCCTGTCCTTTCTATCCTGTTCTTCCCTGTTCCATATCGGTAGCCATTATTTTTATTACTTTAAAAAAATACTGATGTGTATTTTTATTTCCTCCCCTTTCTCACATAGACACTGACATGCTGTGCATGCTATCCTGCCTCTCACTGATCCTGGAAATGTCTCCATGCCGCACTTAAAGATCTTTGCCATCTTTTAATAGCTGCGTGGTGCACCGTTGTGTTAATGTGCCCAGTGTTATTCAGCCAGTGCCCTGTTGGGGTTGCTTACAGTTTTTGCTATTTTAAATGACACTTTGGTGAATAGTCTTGCGCATATGTTGCTTCATAATTGTGATGGTATTTTCAGAGTAGATTCCTAGAAGCGAGATTGCTAAAGCAAAGAGCGAGTATGTACGTGATTTTGTTAGATGTTGCCAAATTCTCCTCTGTGAGTCGTTCCGGTTTACACGCCCACTTAGCAGTCTGAGATCACCTGCTTCTCATTGAACCTTTTGGATTTTGTTCCAATTTGATAGGTGTGAGATGATATCTCAATGTGACATCTTACTATGAATGCTTATATTTACTGACGCTTTAGTTAATGGTCTCCCCCATTCCCAACCATAGCCCAGTTCAGTCACATACAAAAGTATAAATTAGTTCAAGAAGATTGCGTTTCACCAGGTACATCTTCCTGTTAAAGCGGCAGTCCCCAACCTTTTTAGCACTTGGGACTGGTGCTCCTGTGAGAATCTAATGCCTGGTGATCTGAGGTAGAGTTGAGGGGTGATGCCAGCGCTGGGGAGCAGCTGCAGATACAAATGAAGCTTCACCCACCCTCCACTCACCTCCTGCTGTGGGCCCGGTTCCTAACAGGCCCCGCAGGCCCCGCAGTAGGTCCGCAGCCCAGGGGTTGTGGACCCCCGTGTTAAAGGAAAGCTCCAATTCTCTTTAGAGCTCTCAGGTACAGGGAGGAGGAGCGCACTCAGCCTGTCTGTCACCTTTCCCAAAGTTAGGCTCCCAGACTAACCACAGGCCCTGGCCCAGAGCCTGGCCACCAAGCTGCTGCCTTCTTCCTACTCAGACTAACCTGGTTTGAGCTCCTCTTTTAGAGCCTTTTTGCAGCCCTGTTTGCAATTTTCTATTCTCTGATCTAATTTGCAAACAATTTACATATGACAGTGACCTCTAGATGAAAGTCATTTTTTGTTTTCTCAAGATGGAGCTTTTAGAGAACTTTGTTATTCTAAATGAAAAAGAAGAGGATGAGAAGGCAAGAAAAATTTAAAGCAACTTCTTCCCTCCATTGTCGACCACCTCCCTCTACCCACTCTGCCAAATCACTCTCCAGACCTGATCTATATTGCTCAATTCAATGACTTGTACAGATGTGAATTCATCCAGTCAAGTGGCTTTTCTAAATGAAAGTACCTAAGTGAAATCGTATAAACTAAAAAAAGGAAAATTTGATCAGGTTCTGGTTGGAAGAGATGGATAATTTTGGAGCATAAATATTTTAGGGGTTTGGGACAGGCCTGGGTTTTACCGAAGAATGGAATCTTGACTAGCCTGCGGGAGCTGGGAGAATGAGGCAGAAGTGCTCTTCCTTTCAAACTGCCACGAAATTTGGGGGTTGTTACACTGTGGGTCACTTACAGTATAGATGTTCCTCAGTATCCGTGTGGATTAGTTCCAGGACTTCCCCTGGATACCAAAGTCCATGGATGCTCAAGTCCCTTGTATAAAATGCCTAGAACAATATGTATGTGCTAAATTGGCTTTAGAGGTGAATCTGGGCTTCTAACTGCCAGTCAACAGTGTCATTTCTGTAGGAAATTCTGTAGGAAATTAGGTACAATCTATAATTATAGATTGTTTATAAAGATTGGCATTGCTTCATGTGGAGTGTATCTTTCCAACTTTGCTGCTTCTCTTTGCCTTAGGATTCTTAACATTTTCAGAGAGTCTTTTGGAAGGAACAAGTCTACTTCAATAAATGAAGGAGAATAAAGAAAATTCAAGCCCTTCAGTAACCTCAGCAAACCTGGACCACACAAAACCATGTTGGTACTGGGATAAGAAAGACTTGGCTCATACACCCTCGCAGCTAGAAGGACTTGATCCAGCCACTGAGGCCCGGTACCGCCGAGAGGGAGCCCGGTTCATCTTTGATGTGGGCACACGTTTGGGACTGTATCCTTTGGAATCTGTTGTAGAAAGCCTCCCTCTTACCACCAAGAATTAAATTAGATGCCATAGACAAAACATACAGTACTATCTCTGTACTAAGCGGCTCTTAAATATCTTTGTTACTTAAATGTTATTTCTGATTTGCTTAGCTCTTCAGGGGTTTTCTATTTCATGTTTATCATTTAAACACTGAGCAAGTGGCCATCAAGAGGCAAGCAGCCCCCAGTGATGACAGCCGGCACGTTCCTACGTGGTTGAAGCCCTACCTTGTTAGCACGGAAACTGGACTTTGCGAAGTCTTAAACCGGAATTCTGACATTCTGATTTCGTTGTGATCGTTTGTCTATATTGTTTTTCCACAGTTAACTAAGACCGTAACTGGTAAAAGCTCTTATCTAAAATCCTTAACCAGAACAACAGGCACTATGATACCCTGGCAACTGGGATAATTTATTTTCATCGCTTCTACATGTTTCACTCCTTCAAGCAGTTCCCCAGATATGTGAGTGTTTGCATCTTAATGTTATTCTCTATCACATGTGGTTATTTCCACACAGTTTCATGGGCTGATTTTTTTAAAAATATTTTTTATATTTTTATATTTCCAGAAAGTACTTATTTTTACATACTACATACCATATGTAAAGAAAATCAAGTTTGAACTTTTTTCCCATTAACCATATTCAGGTCTTTAATTTGGCTGACATGGGCCACAGTCGTATCGCACTTTGTATGAAAGTTAGCTTCCTTGTTACCCTCCCCGGGATAAAGTTGGGCTTATCACTGAGACCCAACCAAGATAGAATAGAAATTCTTCAGGCCACATCACTTATTCTTCAGTTACTCCTTAAACATGCCCTGTGTCTTCTGTGAGATGTTCAGGCAGGGAGCCAGCCTCAGTAGTTTCAGTCCAGAGTAGATGGCATGACACGTACAAAACGTGGTAGAGAGCAAGGCCATAAGAGCATTCAAGGAAGAGAGGTTAATCACATTGTGGAGGGGTCAGGGAACATGCCAGGCAGGAGAAGCCGGCAGCAAGTGTAAGCAAGGCTCAGACGTGCTGAGATGGACAGAGCGTTAGTCCAGCAGGAAGTAGCATGACAGATGCAGAGGAAAGCCTGGAGTGCAGATGGAGCCTAGACAGATCGGTTTGGCAGGAGGGGAATGGTGGGGCCCTGGATGGAAAGGTAGACCAGATCAGACCAGCATGATCCTTGAATGCCAGACCAGGCATTTGAATTCAGTGGGTAAACTAAAGTGATTGAAGGTTTTCATAAAGAAGATGATAAAATTAGACTTAACAGGAAGTTAATCTATTGGGAGTTCTTCCTTTTGTTAAGATTTTACTTAGTTTTATACAAGGTTCTGGAGGAAGGAGACCACATCAGAACCAGTGTTGTACCCCTGGTACGGTGTCTGATATCTAACGTGATCAGGATTCTGTGGATGGAGGGACATGCCAGAGAGTAGGGCGGGCAAAGAGAAGTTGAAGATAAGACAGTGAGAAGACCTCAGTGATGTAGGAAGTGGACGAGGGTCCAGGCAGCTCGAGAGAGGGAGAAAGTGTGGGCGTTGACATAGAGATGGATTCCACCAGACAAACATTTACTTGTGCTTTTTCTGTAGCAAAGCTAGCTGTTCAGAGAGTCATTATCTTTAAGATTGCAATGTAAAAAGAAAATCTGTTTCTGTGACCTTTTTCTTTTCTGGCATCTTTGTTTACATGACATGTTCTTGAGAAAATTAAATTTATGAAGCCATATTAGGGTGGGGGGTGGGGTTATATATGGACATTTCCTTCAAGCTTTCAGAGTGTCAGTATTCGTAAGAAAGAGGTGGGCAGGAGAACACAGGGGCCAGTTTGTCGTGAAGGCCTGAGGTCCTCACTTGTGTTCTGTGTGAGCTTTGGTAACTTCTGTCTCCCTTTTAGGTAACAGGAGCTTGTTGTCTCTTCCTGGCTGGGAAAGTAGAGGAAACACCAAAAAAATGTAAAGATATCATCAAAACAGCTCGTAGTTTATTAAATGATGTACAATTTGGCCAGTTCGGAGATGACCCAAAGGTAAGAATCATAACTTTTGCCTTTAAATCTTGATTCCCATGGTAGCACTTAGAGGGCCCGTGTTGCCAAAACAGACATGGCCTTTGCTCTCATGGATTTTACAGTTGAGTAATGGGATAGATTTTCATCAAATATTCATAGAACCGTTTGATTATGAGCTGCTGTTTAAAGGTATGCAGTGTGAGGACATTCAGCTTTGGAACCTAGATAAGTCCCCCAGGCAGGTAGTTTGGGGCCTAGGGAAAGTTCCCTGAGGAATGAAGCTTGTACACAGACCTGTAATTACCCCATTAACTGGGGATTTGAAACACAAAGGAAGGCCAAGCCTTGGGCTGTTTTGTAATACTCTGAGCTACCGCCTGGACACCATTGGCTCACTTGGTGGAAGACTGTTTCTAAATTTAGCAGATTTGTTGAAGTTTCTGGGAAATAGGTAGTAACAAAGAGGACAGGGAGGCAGTGTTAGCAGGATTTTTGTCCAACTTTTAAAAAGCTTTCCTGAGGGAATGCTTGGGAAACCAGGGTAGAAAAACCTTCGGCCTGCCATGCTGTTTGGAATAATAAACAGTGATGGCATCATCTCTGTTTGATGAAGCAGGCTGTGCTTCAGAGTGAAGGCCTGTTACCTGTCTTCTCTTCCCAGAGTTGATGGGTTTATGAAGCTGTTAATGATGAGTTTTCAGTCCTCTACAATACAAAGCCCTTTCTTCTGGGATGCAGACAAGCAATTCTAATTGTTCTTCCCACATAGGGTGTCTTGATTGTATTTTACAAACTTTGGACGAGAAGATTCAACACAGTTAAAAATGTCTGTTTCCCTAAATTGTTCTGTAAATTCAGTGGGTCCCAGTCAGAACATCAATAGCTTTCACTTTTTCTAGAATGATAGTAAAATAATACTAGAATTTCAAGGGAAACATGCAAAAATCAGAAACTTCTTGAAAAAGGAGCTAAAATTGAACTGTCCCTTCCAGACATTAAACCTGTTTGCTTCTGGTACAGAAGTAGACCGCACGTAGATCAATGGACAGAAAAGATTTTGTGTTGTGTGTTTGCACAGATAGTTTAGGATTTGGTTTAACAAAAGCGAAAATGATGATTTCGTAAATGACGTCGGGTCAGCTTATTTTAGATGAAAGATTTAAACACGTGATGTGACCTTATTCACACACATACACTCCAATACATGTTTTCAACTGGTAACGCTAACTGTCCGAGTTTGCATGAAGCTGTCACTGCCATAATCTCTTGCTCTAAGTGTTCAATGTAAATTCCTAAAGGATTGCAGTTGTTCAGAGGAGGTCTGGAAAGAAATGCTAGTTCACTGACATTACCTACAAAGTGAAGTCTGTTTTGTAAAGGGTGATCTGTGTGCTTGAAAGCAAGAACATTTCTAAGAATGTTTATTTTGTTTCCAATCTTTTTTTTTTTTAATTAGCTCTGATTATGTTGTCTTCTTACTTGCAGTTATTTTCAGAATTTATCATTGTCTCGAGCATGCTAAAAGCCTGAGTGGGAGAGAGGAGAAAAGGAATGAAAGTGGTTGTTCAACTATAACTCGAAGAGAATAAATGGAAAAGCTTACATTTTAAGGCTGTTTCAGACCTATGATTGAAATTACTGTCCCATGTGTTGTTTTATTTTTAGGAAGAAGTCATGGTTCTGGAGAGAATCTTACTACAGACCATAAAGTTTGATTTACAGGTAGAACATCCATACCAATTCCTACTCAAATATGCAAAACAACTCAAAGGTAAGAAGAAAAGTTATTAAAAGGCCTTTGTCATTCTGAAGTTAAGTCTTTGTATTAGTTTGATGACACTGAATTACGCCTCTCAAAAGAGGGAATTAGTTCCA
Source organism: Eonycteris spelaea (assembly GCA_003508835.1). Lineage (NCBI taxonomy): Eukaryota > Metazoa > Chordata > Mammalia > Chiroptera > Pteropodidae > Eonycteris > Eonycteris spelaea. The sequence continues at coordinate 1,774,589 of PUFA01000009.1, read as the reverse complement.
CGGGTGAATTTAGTGCCCAGCCGAGGCTCAATTTAGTGCCCAGCCGAGGCTCGCTCAGATAGGTCAATTTGGTGGGTCAATTTGGTGGCCGTCCATACTGCTTCTTTGTGTGTAAACAGATTCTGTCCTCCAGTGGCCAAGTGATATGGGCAGGAAAATGAATCAGAACTTTTTGAATAGCCTAATAGAATCAGCCTTCGAGCCAGGTTTCCCATAAATGTTGGCTCAGCGGAGGAGGTCACGTGGGAAGAAGAGAGCTGGGCCTGGAGCCCCTCGTTATCCTGTTTCCTGGGCTGCAGCGCTTTGCTGAGTCCTGGAATGGTGCTCAGGGCGCCCTGGCCTTTAAATACGTACTCGTTGCTTCTTGTGCCTTTTTTCTCCCCCTATTACTATTAATTTACCTCTTTCTCCCCATGTCTAGGTGATAAAAACAAAATTCAAAAGTTGGTTCAAATGGCATGGACATTTGTAAACGACAGGTACGTGTGCTCAAATGTTGATTTAATTATAATATTTCAGAATAGCAGGGACTATATGTCATTTTATCCAAGCCCCTTTTTTTCTATTGAGGAAACTGACTTGCCGCAGCTTGAAGAGCCAATTAATGGCAGAGCTGGGGCTGAAGGCCAGGTCATCTGCTCCCAGCAGAGGGACCGCCCTGCCACGTCACAGGGGTGCAGGATGCTGAAGTCTTACCACCAGCTCGAAACATAAGTCCAAAACAATACACCAGAGAATTTTGACAGATAAATACTTTGAGCCCATTTGCTTCTACCCCTTGTCCTCGTTTCAGAGCCGTGAGGTTCTAGAGCCCAGGGACCCACCAGGGTGCCGCTCAGAGAACAGTGCGGTGCCATCATTAGAGATGGTTCAGGAACTAGCGTTTCCGCGGTTTGGAGAACACAAACCATTGTCGTTGGCTTTTGAGATGTGGCAGTTTTTGAATCTGCTGGAATTCTTCTGATTCTTTAAGGAACAGACAAATCAGTAACTATGGTTAAATTAATGTATTTTGATACCTTTAGAAGACTGAAAACTTGCTCTTATTCATAATACTTTAATTGTGTTTAGAGAAGAATAAGCAAATTGGCATTTAGATAATGGCATCTAATTTCCATGCATTGGGTTAATCATAAATGTTGGCACATTTAAGTCAAGTCACCTCTTTTTCTCTTTGACCTAGTCTCTGCACAACCTTGTCACTGCAGTGGGAACCAGAGATCATAGCAGTGGCAGTGATGTATCTCGCAGGACGTTTATGCAAATTTGAAATACAAGAATGGACCTCTAAACCCATGTATCGGAGATGGTGGGAGCAGTTCGTGCAGGATGTCCCTGTGGATGTTTTGGAAGGTACTGAGTGCTCCGCACGGGTGAACCATGAGTCCCGAGAACGGCGTTTCCCAGATAGGCTTACGCACCCTGTTCTTCAGACGCGTCATCAGTTAAATTCACTAATGTGCTCACGCTGTCTAGTTTTGGTGACCTGAAAATGCCCACCAGTGCTGTGCACAGCAGAGCTGGGTGAATTACAAATACGATTCCTGCGTATTGCTCCGTGTCAGGGAATCACGGCTCAAAAGGAAATAGGCCGATATATTTTTTCCCTAGGTAAATTTTATTCAAAATTATCAATTTGTGGTAAATGTAGTTGTTGCCTATCATTTAGACATCTGCCACCAAATCCTGGATCTTTACTCACAAGGAAAACAGCAGATGCCTCATCACACGCCTCATCAGCTACAGCAGCCCCCATCTCTCCACCCCACACCGCAAGTGCCACAAGTGCCACAGCCACAGCCATCTCAAGGCTCCGAACCGCCCCAGGCCCCGCAGAAGGACTCGCAGCAGCCAGCGCAGCCACCACCGCCACCAGCGCAGCAGCCCAAGAAACCGTCCCCGCAGCCCAGTCCTCCCCGCCAGGTGAAACGGGCCGCGGTGAGTGGCCAGAGTGGCCTGGGGCACGGCAACTGTCCTGGTGGCAGCACCCAACCTGTACGTTCCCGTTTTAAGGATCACACAGAACACCGAAAGCAGAGGGTGACTCACTCGATCTTGCCCGTAGGAAGCCTGCAAACTGACGTGGTCAGAGAGGTGGCTCCGGGAGCCAGGACGGCTCTGTCCTCCTCCTCTAGCCGCCGCCGCGTTTAGGGCGGAAACCTGCCGGGGCAGCGTAGCCGCGTCTGTGCCCTGCTGGAATAGGCGTCTCCAGCTCCCTCTGGCTCTGTAGTGTCCGGTTCTTTAAGTGACGCTGGGTATTGGTAACTTTTCTCACCGGGGTAGCATCAGCAAGCAGCACTCATCAAATTTAGGGCCTGGAACCCGTTGTCACTTGGAACTCACTCTTGAGAAGTGTTAGTATTTCTGTCTGATTCGGAAAAGGGAAGAGGAAAAAGCAGAAGTAGCGCTCGGAACGTGCCAGGGCGGCCCTGCCTGTTCGAGCCGGCGCTAGGTTTGGGCTGCAGCCGCCTCTGTCCTTGCGGTTCTGCTAGTGCCTGGACCATCAGTCTCTCCTCCCTGCTGCCAGGGTCCTGGTTCACAGTTGTGTTTCCTTTTGTAACAGGTGGTTTCTCCCAAAGAAGAGAACAAAACAGCAGGTAATTTCCTGTTCTAATGTGGGTTTGGGGTTTTTTTTTATTTGGGGTTTTTTTGGGTTTTTTTGTTTTTTTGGTTTTTTTTGGTTTTACCTGTTTGCTTATCAAAACTTTAAATTCTTGGTCAGCATTGTTTCCTTTCAGATTGAGATTGTCCTTAAAATTTAACCTCAGCATCCATCAAAAACTTGGCCCTGCCTGCCAGAAAAAGTGTGTTGTCTTCTGTTTATCTCCTGACTGTGTATTTTTAGATTATATTCTGACTAAAGGTATCAAAAGACACTCGTGGCAGTAATAGTGCGCTCAGGAACATGCATAAAAACGTAATTATGAATGCAGGCGAACCGTCACGGCAGCGTTTACTTTTTAGAGATCAGCTAGAGGCACCACAGTAAGAGAGCAAAGGGCCCTGGGGTCCCCGTAGGTGCGCAGTAGGCAGCAGAGTGCTGTGACGGGAGGGTGGGCGTGCTGGCCGGCGGTGGTGCCCAGAGCGCCACCATGTGTCCTGGCCCGGCCCAGCTGCTTATGCCAGCCAGGCCCTTCTCAGGGTCCTGTATATGTGGATCCAGATCTAGGTGTGGAGTAGAGCCCGAAGTTGGAAACAAACAGAAAGAATAAGCAGAATCTGAAAGCTACAGAAGAGAAAGCAGGAAGCGTTTTGTCCAGGGCACGTCTGTTCTTCTTCCCCAGGAGTCCTAAACGTTACATTTTTTCCTCTGTGACATGTTTATTCACATGAAGAGGTCTGAGTGCTTTTTTAATCTACCTTTTCTTTATAGACCCACCACCACCTAAGATCCCCAAAATTGAGACCACTCACCCTCCATTACCTCCAACCCACCCACCGCCAGGTAAGTGTCTGCTGGAAGCCGCCGGGACCACCACCTTCTCTCCCTGCCTTTCTGAAGGGCAGACCTGGGAGGTCCTGGGGAACGTTTGTGTGTAGAAGGACTCTTTGTAGCCGAGATTTAAAAGATGTTAGTAACCAAAGATCTTTCGAAAACTGGTTCTCACAAACCACGTATTTTGAGGGTGTTGTAAATTCTCAGTATATCTGAATATTCGACTCGCATATCCAGAAATGTTGAACTTCCCAGGAAAGGTGAGCTCGGAATCAGTTCTAGGCAAGCAGAGGCCTGCCGTGTGAGTGCGCACCCGCCTCCTGTCGGCAGGAGATCCTCTCTATCCACTTTGAAAAATAAGCAGTTGTTCACCGGGCCACATGGAGAATAAATTTAAAAGTAAAAAGTTCTCAACAGGTGCACAGTGAACTAACGGGGAAGCTGCCTGGGTGTCATTGAACATAGAGGACAAAAGCTGTCAGGTGTTCTTCACCTGTGGCAACATTTTGGAAGATGAAGAATTCAACTAGAAAAGGCAGGAAGTTGTGTGTTCTCTGAAGGGCGATATTCCAGAGGCTCCCCTGGACCTCTGTCGGCGCGGGTCCTCTCTGGCCGCACTGCATGCCGGGCGGTGGCTGTGCGTAACCTCGGCCTTCCGGAGCTGTGTGCCCGTAGCAGACGCACTGCTGCTTGCGTCTCTGTTTATACTTGGTCGTCTTAGTTCCTACGCCAGGGGAGAGCAGACGGTCATTTTCCACTTTGGGACGAATCCCACAACCTGGCAGGTGCGGAGCCTGGGGCAGTGAGAGACAGTGACAGAGGTGCTGCTGGGAAGCAGGGGCAGCTCCACACAGCCCCCACAGGCAGCTGGCCTGGGACCCACAAGCCAGCCACGCCACTAGAGGGCCGTAGTGGGGAGGGAGCGGAGCCTGGCGGCCATGGTGCCTCCAAAAATGGAGCTGGGGGAAGGGGGCAGTCAGTGGGTCACTCCCGTGACCCCATCGCTTTTTTGTGGGTGTGTGTGGAGTGGAGAAGGAAGACTCACAGGAAGGGAGCGGAGCCCAGATCTCACGCAGCACAAGAGGCCGGAAGGGACGTGAAGTCACGAGGGGTGTTCCCAGGGCAGCTAGTGGCAGTCAGTGTCAGCAGTGAGTATGAAGAGAGGGCGCACAAGTGCTAAGAACTCGCTTTTATCCCAGGTGAAGTCACAGGGGCAGGGCACGTGCGCTGCTGACTTGAGGTGGGGGAGTTGCACGTTACCAGAGGTGATGTGTGAAAGGTGGAGGAGCACGTTTGTGGACTCAGGTGGCCATGGAGTGACGCGTGGAGGATGCGAGCTGCTTTTCTGCACAGGCTTGAGCTCATAGTGCCACAGTCAGTTTCTAGAGCCGCAGGGGCCTGGCCCTGCCTGGAGCCACACGTGGTCTCCCCAGGCACGCCTGACCTGATGGTGCTGCTTAGCACATGCGGGCCCCAGGGACACGTCTGTTGCTGAAAGTTGTCCTCACTGATCTGAAATTCTGCTCGCTCTCACTGTGCGACAGCAGTGAGGGAACAGCAGGCACCACAGTGCCGTGTGGATGGAGAGCAGTGGCCTTGTGGCTGGTGCCAGTGCCCGGCCCTCGCCGTTGCCCAGTGCGGCCCTGGGCGCAGTGCTGTCTGTGTCCACACAGTCAGGACCGTGCGGCCTTCTGGGAGTGCGCTGAGGAAGCTGCCAGGGGGCCGGAAACTGTCCTCATGGCCTCGGCATCTCCTTTTCCATGTTCTCTGGAGCTAGAAATCTTGCTCTTGTGGTTTGGCTTTGACTTCTGGGCCACGTTGGGAAAAGACACACCTTCTCAGTGTTTGGCCACCCTGGCGAGGTGGCCGGGTGTCATTTCCCAGGCACCTGACCATGAATGAGGAGGGGGGGTCGTCGTGCGAGGGGCGGCTCTGGAAGACAGGGAGCGTGAGGGCTGTGGCTGCGAAGCCCCGCGGGAGCAGGCACAGGTGGCTCTCTGGAACACGTGACCCTAGGTGCTGCCCGCCCCAGCGCGAGGCACGCGCTCACGCTCGCCCTGACGGTGCTGCTCTCCGCGCGCACTGGGGGCTGGGGGCTGCCCCCGCTTCTCTTCGTGGCACAGAACCACAGTTGCCGTTTTTGTGGCTCTATTGCAGGTGTCAACAACTTGTCCTTTATTTTTTTTAATGCCACTTCTTTCATTTGACTGACTCACGCTTTGTGCTGAGTGCCAGTGCTGTAGGCAGTAACGTGCCCTGGCCCGGCAGACACGCAGAAAGGAGGGGCTCCACGCGCGTCTGTACCAGAAAGAGGGGGCCCCGTGTGTGGCCGCTACTGCCTGGGCCGGTGCGGTCAGGGCCGAGGGAGCAAGGGAGACCCAGGCAGCTGGAGGTGGCGGGGAGGCCTGTGTGACTGGTAGGGAGGGCATCAAGATGCAGGCACAGGCCGTGCTCGATGGCCCCAAAGGTGACGACAGCTGCTCCCTGCCCCTCTGTGAATGTGGCCTGCCCACGCGGCAGCAGCCCAGCAGCGCTGCGACATGGCCGGGCGCTTGGAGGGCGGCCGCGAACCGCTGTGGAGCTCTGGCCCCGAGGCAGTTGGCGGCCGCCCCACCCCCAGCCCAGACTGGGCCCTGACCTGTCCCTCCCCTGCAGACCGGAAGCCTCCCCTCTCAGCTGCCTTGGGCGAGGCCGAGCCACCAGGCCCTGTGGATGCCAGTGAACTCCCCAAGGTCCAGATTCCCCCTCCAGCCCACCCAGCCCCCGTGCACCAGCCACCGCCGCTGCCACACCGGCCACCGCCACCACCGCCCTCGAGCTACATAACCGGGATGTCCACCAGCAGCTCCTACATGTCCGGAGAGGGCTACCAGAGCCTGCAGTCCATGATGAAGACGGACGGCCCCTCCTACGGCACACTGCCCCCAGCCTACGGCCCGCCGGCCCACCTGCCCTACCACCCCACGTCTACCCCCCAACCCACCCCCACCACCGGTGCCCCCTCCCCCGGCCTCCTTCCCGCCGCCTGCCATCCCACCCCCCACTCCCGGCTACCCTCCACCTCCACCCACCTACAACCCCAACTTCCCACCCCCCCCCACGCCTGCCCCCTACTCACGCAGTCCCACCTCACCCTCCCCCAGGCCTGGGCCTGCCACCTGCTAGCTACCCACCTCCATCTGTGCCCCCGGGAGGACAGCCACCCGTGCCCCCACCCATCCCCCACCCGGCATGCCTCCAGTTGGGAGTCTGGGGCGGGCAGCCTGGATGAGATAACCTGATGCCGTTGTTCTTCCTCCCTTTTTTTTTAAAAAAGTTTTTCTAATCACCTTGAAGAGTAGTTAGAGTGGGTAAGCAGCAGGGTACCTTGTATGACGCTAGACAGTGGCAGTATGGGAAGAAACGGGCCGGGCCATGAAATCGGGGTGGCCCCCCACACCTGAAGAACGGGAACAGCGGCTTCCAGAGAGGGCTCGGCAGTGCTGGCTGCCACTCACTGTGCTTGGTGTCAGCCGGTGCTGGCGGAGGCCTGCACTGGGTGACTCTACTAGCGAAAATGTTCACCAGCCATATTGGCTCAATAAATAGCTCAGTAAGGAGTGCATTTCCTTCTAGAAATCAGTGCCTATTTTTCCTGGATACTCAATTTTAAAGATTCCAGTTCCATCTGAAGTCAGGCTGTTGTCATCGCTTCCATTCTGTGACGTTCTCTCCCACGACACCCAGGAGGTCAGAAGAACCACTTTTTTGATTTAGATATTTGCATTCTTTGTATTAAAGTTATTTTGAAGGGGTTACCTGGTTGGGTGGCTTTTTTTTTTCGTTCCTCCAGGGAGAAGGGGGAAAATATACTTGGAAAGTAATGTCTGTTTACATCGATCTGCAGATTTCTGTATAGAGAGATATTTTTTAAGTGTGACTGTAACAAACTGTGAATTCCACCTTGGTTACAAACAAGACTCCTGTCAGTTATCCAAATAAAGTCAGCTCTGAAACCTTTGTTCCTGCTGGCTGAAGGTGGGGCTCCGGCCTGAGGCCTCTGGGTGTGGGGTCTGGAAGCAGATCCGGCTGGGGGGGGGAGGAGGAGAGCCCTGGGCAGCACCCTTAGGGCCGGCCTCCCTCGCTGTGCATGTGTGTGCATTGGGTTTTTTAGAGGGACCTGGACTCCAGACCAGTTTGGACTGTCAGGTGTGCCCGCAGAGACAAGCTTCCGCGTTAGATGGTTCGGACCTGAAATCCTTTCCATCTCTGGTCTGTGACCAGGCAGAGGCCACTGGAGTGACTGGTCACCACCACGCACACTGTAGGGGGAAGGGGAGCTGTACGCCCTCTGAACCCCCACCCGAGGTGCCCCCAGGAGCCAGGGCCTTCTGCCCAGCGAACCTGCCACCCAGAACACGTACCACGCACCCACACACAGGCTTGCAAAGAGCCTTTATTTATCTAGCGCAAAGTATACACTATCACCGTCTTCTGGTACTCCTTTTACTAAAATAGTTCAAATCAATGTTTTTACCACACTATCAAAAAGTTCTATTTCTTTTTCTCTCCCCAAATCAAAGTGGTTCAATAGAAGGTAGAAACGGGCACAGGCGTCCACTCCCAGCCACGCCTGGAGCCAGGGAGGGGCTGGCCCTCTATTTCCCACAGAAAATAGAGCGTGGCTGCTGGCCCGGGGTCAGGAGCCAGGCATTCCAGCCCTTTCCAGAAAGCAGCACAGAATCTCCCCAACATTATGAAAAATATACACCTCTACCGCTCCGCAGTCATGCATTCGGTTTGTTTCTTTAAAAAAAATCAGTAGTATCTTGTTTCCTCTCAAGTTTTCAAGGAAAAAAATGAAAGGTCACTTTTTTCCTCTTTCAACACTGACCTAGCTAATCACTCTGGTGAGGATACACCACCCTAAAAACGAGCTCAGCAGACGCCACCCAGGGGAGGCGGAAGGGCGGTCTCCGTCACAGTGGGACCTGAAGCCACAGTGCAGGCAGGAGTCACACTGGGCTTCAAGATCTGAGATCAGAGTTTTGAAAAGGAAAGGGACCTTTCTGAGAGGACACCGAGTTCAGCAACACCCCCGCCCACCATGGCCTCAGAGGGGAGGCGGCCACCCGGCGTCACCCTCCATGCTCCTTGCAGTGGCAGAGCTGGGACTCCCCTGAGCTGGCCCTTGAGGCGAGGCCCCTCAGAGCCCCCCAGCCTGCAGGCTTCCCCTGTAATTGCGCACTGTACCCCGTGTGTGGGGTCAGGCAGAGGCGCTGCTGGCTTTTTTGAAACAGCTTCTGTGAGTGTGAGAGCTGTCACAGGGACAGTCCTGTGGCAGGGAGCCATCCCGTGCGGTCTGGCTCAGGGACACGGGCAGGGCAGGAAGGAGACGTGGCACCTGGCTCGTCCCGCCTCCACGGCAGGCAGGAGGGTCCTGGCGGACGTCCCCCACCTGATCCCTGGGGCAGGGTCACTTCCCCCAGAGGAGAAAGGTCCCTTCAGGACTGTTCTTCCTGGGTCAGATGCCAGGAGCCCTTCCTTATTGCTTATTTTCAGTCATGGCAAAGCCAACCTGATCCAAACATGTCAAACGGACTCCCACACTGGCTCCCACCCCAAGTGGACCCATCCCCCTCAGCTGCTCTGTGGTTCCCTGGACTCCAAGGCCAGAGGGGGCCTCTGTACCCCAGCTCACTGCCCACTGGGCAGGAATCGCCCAGTACCATGACCCTACTCCAGGCGCACACCCCATGACGGGGAGCTCACCACCTGCCCTGACAGCAGGTTCCTTCCAGGAAAAGCCCACAGCTTCCTGTAACACCAAGGGCAAGAGGGACACGCCTGTCACTGTCGACAGCACCCACCTAGCACTCCCTGGGCACGCGGAGGGCCAGGAGCCCTTCCCCTGAGTGTATGACCCAAGGGCACCACTGGCAAAGAGCCAGTGGGAACCCTCAGAGTCCCTGCTGGGGGGAGGGGAGCAGGGCAGCCTCTCCTGCCCCCTCCCTGGCTCCCTCCCTCACCTGGTCCTGTCCCTCACCTGTGTGATGCAAAACCACCTCTGGGGCTCGGCAAGTGCTGGCCGCACGCAGCCCACAGTGCCGCTGCACGGGGGCCGTGGCAGGGTGGATGGGGGCCATTGCAGGGCGCACCCAGCGGCCTGTCCCTGCCTGCCAGCTCCTGGGATCTCGCTCGTCACCTGCCACAGGTCACCTGTTCCCTCTGGGCCTCACTTTCCTCACAAATTGTAAAATTGACTTACTGCTCTTTACAGTTTAGACATGGTCATTTACACTAATGGTCTCATTCGATCCCCAGAGCCCTGCGAGGGAGCCTCATGCTCCTATTCCACAGTGGAGGACCCTGAGGCTCGGTGGGGGGCCTGTCCACCAGACGGCACAGCAAGGCAGCAGGACTCAGCGTGGGCCTCCACTCCCTGCCCACTCCGTCAGCCTCTCCGGCAGGGGCCCCCGTGGGCTCACATGCTGTGAACGAGGACCCAGGCTGACGACAGTTGATGGCCCTTAACCACGAGCATGGCTAAGAGAACCTCCGAGCCCTTGCTTTGCACCAGGGGCCTGGAGAGGCTGAGTGACTTGCTGAAGGTCACACAGCACATGAAAGCCAGGTCAGGCTCCTTCCAAGGAGAGCAGAACTCGTCACTGCGGCCAGAGGCCCAGCCGTGGCGGGCGCTGCTCATCCGGAGAGAGGCATGGGCGCTCAGCCAGGGACTTTGCCTTCAGCCCCTCCACGTTCCCTGGCCCATCATGAAACGGAGATGCCCAGGCACAGGGCAGGAGGGACCAGAAAAGGTAAGTACAACCTGGCACAGGACAGGGTGACGTTGCAGAGTGGGGGTGGCAGGTGGGGGGCATGGACTCTAAAAACAGGCGCCAGCTGATGGCAAAGGGGCTGGGCACAGGGGCCAGAGGAAGGACCTCGGGCGCCTCCGGCCAGCCACGGCAGGGGCGTTCCCTGGTCTGTGACCCACACGACCCAGTGCTTTTAGTGAGCCAGCGCTGAGGTCACAGCACGCGGGTGAGGAGAGGTGCTGGCTCCCTGCGCTGGAGCCAGATGCCAGGTGGCAGCCAGGGGGTGGCGGGCTGGAGGAGGCGCCCCTCCCCCAAGGCTGGGACCAGCCTGGCACGGCTGCTGAGCCCGGCGTCTTGGAGCGGCCTTCAGTTGTCACCAGGCCCCCAGGGGAGAACGACGCTGTCCAGGTTGCTGTGCGGCAGGGAACAGCCGGCGGCTTCTCGTCCCCCCCGTTTGCTGGTGTGAGAGGTGACAGGCGGGGGCCCGGCCATGACAGGCAGCGTCCTATGTACAATTCATCACAGGAGAAGAAGACAGTGGCTCGGCCAGAGGGCCTGCTGCTCCCTCTGGGGACCCCGGGCAGGGACAGTCCATGTCCGTGGAGGAAAGGCCTACAGAGGCCCCTTGAACTGGTTCCCAGACAGGTGCTGCCGGATGGAGGGCTTGGAGCTGGCGGCATCCCCCAGTTTCCTCCAGACCACCTGGGGCAGAGGGGAGGCGTGAGTGGCGCGCCCACCCCCAGCCCACCGCGGCCACGCACGTGACGCCCCGCTGCTCTGCAACACGCCCCGCGTCCCCAGAGCCCGTCCCAGAGCCCCAAGGCCAGGCGGGGACAGAGACCACATCTTTGCACAACCGTCCTTGTGGCCACACCTGTCATCCTGAGCGAGTCGCCAGGCTCAGCCTCGGGCTGCCCAGTGGGCCCAGCGACCCGGGAGGCAGCACGAGAGGGGGGCTCAGACCCCAACCCGCGAAGGCCCTGGCCCGGCCCCGGTGAACCACCCTCCCCTGCTGGCTCCAGCAAGGGTCCCGGCACGAGTCAGTGTGGCAGGTCAGGAGGCGAGGAGGGTCTCCCGGCTTCCAGGAGCAGAGGCAGCCCCGGCCCTGCAGACCCACAGGCTGGAGGCTCCTGCCTGCACCACCGGAGCGGCCACAGGGGCGCCAGCCAGCTGGGAGGCCAGAAGCCAGACCCCTGGGGCTGGCCCGAGGGCGGGGGCACATGGGGTGAGCCAGACCAGTCCCAGGCCTGCGGAGATCAGGGACCCCAAACCCTGGGAAGCGGGGGACAGAGTTCCCGGCTCCACCGCCTCCTCCCGGCCCTCCAGGCCGCCAGCCTGTCCACACGGGAAGGCGGCGGCGACCTCACGCACAGCGCCAGGCCCGGGCGCCGGCCCCACCCCGGACCCCGCCACGGCCCGGCCCCACAGCAAGCGCCTCACATTGCACATCTCACGGACGATGGCCTTCTCCTCCTCGCTCAGGTCGCCCTCGCGGCTGTCTGGGAGCTGCCGCTCCAGGTTCTCGTGCACCTCCAGGACCTGCGGGCAGTGGGCTCGGCTCAGGGGCGGGGGCCGGGGGACCGGCAGGGCAGGCCGTCCTCCCTCCCTGTGTCCTTTGCCCTCACCCCAGTGACAGTGTGGACACCACGCACGGAAAGCAGCACCGCCACGTCACCCCTGGGGGCCGGGCCCGTCCTCGGACGGCGGGGCTCACGCCGACCCAGGGCCCCAGCTCGTGATCAGTGGGCAGGACTGAGGACAGCGCCCGCTCACGCACGTGCTCGTGTGTGTGTGTGTGTGTGTGTGTGTGTGTGTGTGAGTGTGAGTGTCCGTGGTGCACGCACAGGCGAAGGGACCAGGGTGCAGAGGCCTGAGTGGGGTGGCAGCTGCGCCTGGATGGGACACTGGGCCTGGGAGGCCTGAACTCACCCTGCCATGACTCTGACCTTGAGGGAGTGCCTGCCCGCCTCCCCGGGCGCAGGGACGGCAGACAGGTGACACACTTGACACCGCCACCTGGCACCTCCGAGTCCCTCCCACACAGGGTTCCAGGCAGTCACAGCTGCCCGGCCCCCACACAGAGATGAAAGCCCCTGCCTGCTGCTCAGATGTGGGGTCCTGCAGCGCTCCAGGGAGCGGGAAGTGGGTGCGGGCGGGCAGTTTCCAGATAGCTTCCCGAGTTCAGAGGCACGCACGGGCATTTTATTTCCAGTTCAAACGGTTTCCGTGCACTGGCGTCTTTGGTCTCTGCTAGAGGCCATGGTCAACATCCTCAGCATGTGTCCTCCTTGGCACAGGCTGGTCGAAGCCTCAGGCTCAGCCTTGAGATCACACACCGATGCTTCACTCTCAACCTTACCAAAGGCTGGTGAGGCCTGGTCCTCACCTTCATCGCGTGCACGACAGCCTCGGGCTTCTGTCCTGCAGGGCTGTAGCCGGGGGGGGAGGCGAGGACAGCTCAGGTACCGGACAGACTGGACCCTGTGGGAAGGAATCACACGGTTCAGCTCACCCTGACGGGTGCCCAGGTGAGGCCACAGGTGTGTCTGATGGTGAGCGAAGTCCCCCATTCTGTGGGGCTAGGGCCCAGGCAGGGAGGACTGGGTGCGTGACGGGGGAGAGGACTAGGCCAAGGCCGAGGGGCAGCACCTGGACACCACCACGTCCCGTGGGCTCCTCTGCACAGAACACGTGGAAGGTCCACTGTCCATTGTGCAAAGGAGGATGGAGACTGGCAAAGATCACCTGGCAAACCCCAGGTGGCCAGACTCCAAGCCCCCTCCTGCTCCCCCAGCCACCCAGCGGGTGATTCAACTCGCCTCCACCGCCACCTCCCCCACCCCCAGAATCTCTCCCAGCCCTGAGCCCTGCCTCCCAGCCCTGTCCGACCACCTGGCTACCTGGCCGCCTGATTCAGGTAACACACTAATTGGCAATTAGGCGATAAACTCCCACAGCAGCCTTGGGAGGAGGGGGCAGGGGTCGAGCCATGCGAAGGGCTCCAGACTCCCAGCACCTGTCCACCTGTAATCAAGGCCAAGTGTCTGCCCAAGGCCCCCCAGCTTTTCCCCACTGGGACACTGGCCCAAATGTCCAGGGTGCAGGGCTTCTGCCTCAGGCTACAGGGGGACCCCAGACTCAGGCCCCACTAAAGGAGCTCACAGACAAGGAAGTCTCAAGGATGGAGCCCCGGGACCAGAAAGTGTCAGGAGGTCAGAGAAGGCTGGGAATGGGCCTGAGGGAGCCAGACAGAACCACCAGCATGTCCCAGTGAGCACGTGGGCACGGAGAAGACCCCCAAGCTGGGTTCCCTTCTCTGCATCTCGGCTTCCTTCCCATCAGTGGGCCAGATGCCTCCTCCAGCACCTGCACCAACCTGGGGAGCTCAGCTGAGAGCCATCGCCCTGGGAGCCTGCCCAGTCAGACACACCGTGCAGAGACCCTCAGGGCCCGAACATTCTGCCTGGCAAAACCGGCTCTCTACCCCGCTGCCTGCCCGGCCTGGACCTGCTCCCAGGGCCTCGCCGCTCACCCGCTGCTTGCTCCACAGAGGCCCGGCCCTCAGCCTCGGGGTCAGGAAGGCTGGGCGTGGGCAAGGCTCTGCTGGCTGTGACTCAAGCAGGTCCCAACCCACTCTGCCTCAGTTTCTTCATCTGAACAACAAAAAGGGACCCAGTGTTCCAGAGGTGTGGGCTGTTTCCCTAACTGCAGCCCAGGCCATCTGGCCCTTGGTGCCAGGCCAGGTCTGTCATATGGGGGTACCAAAAAGACCGGGGACTCTGGGGAGCCGGGCTGGGGGCAGGTGGAAGGCAGGCCACACACACAGGTGCACAAGAGGCAGACAGCTGCACTTCCCCCCACTGGCCAGGAGGGGGCGATAGCCACACATGTACGGCCCGGCACCTGGCCCTTGGCATCTCTGGCCTCCTGTCCCATCTGCACCCAGGGCACCCTGAACCACCTGCTCTGAAAGGGGGCTGATTCCTGGTGCAAAGGCAGGAGGGGAGCAGGAGTGGCCGGGGGAGGCTGTGCGATGCAGCACGTCCGGGCCCACCTCACCAGGCTGCCCGCGAGGCAACGGATCCTGCAGACGAAGCCGCCACGAGACAAGCAAGGTGCACGGGAGTGATCACAAGCAGTCAGGACCGTCCCCTCTGGGGCATCCCCCAAGCACGGCTCACCTGGAAGGCCTTCCGTGGTGGGGGAACAACAGACCTCCGAGCCCGGAGCGGCCTCACGCTCCCCCGGCCCACTGCGTGGTGAGTCCCGCCCTCTGGGCAGACGCCACCTTTCTACACCCCGCTTCCCGGACGAGGAGAGCGAGGCTGGACGACTTGCCAAGGCCAAACGGCTCGTAAACAACGGGGCTGGGCCTCGAGCCTGGGTCTGTGAGACTCCAGGGCTGGCACCAAAAGTGGGGAGACCGGTGTGTACCCAAGAGAACTGAAAGCTGACGTCCCCCCAGGAGTGTGCGCAGCGGCTGTCAAAAGCCTGATCCGCCTTTCAGGGGGCTGATGAGCGCAAACCACCTCGCGCCCCTGACAGCACCTTCCGTGGGCCCTGAGTCCGGGATCCAGCCGACGTCTCCCTGTAGCCCAAGGCAGAGGCCCTGCACCCTGCCCCACAGCCACCTGGGCCAGTGACCCTTGTGGGAAGGAGCTGGGGGCCCTGTGCAGACCCTCAGCTTGGACACAGGAGGCAGGGGATGGGAGAACACAGTGGGTATGGGGGTGGGGACATTGGGGACAGCTAGCTAGCCCAGCAGAGAAGGGGTGTCCCCACCAGAGTCACCTGTTTCACCTTGGGACCCTCTGACACGTGGACGATCTGCCCTTGCCATCCCTCTGGGACCTGCAGGTAGCCTTACAGAAGACGTGCCCGCGTGTAGAAGAGCCTACACCCCTGGCAGCGTCCAAGACAGAGGCTCCCCAGGGCCCAGCAAGGGCGTGGAACCTATGGACCTCCTGGCCTCTGAGCCTCCACCTGGCCCCGGCCCCTCCACTGCTGCCTCAAGACTCCCCAACCCTGTCCACCCACCCCAGGGTCCTGCCCCCAGCCGTGGGGGAGCCTCATGCTGGCCCCCGGCCCCCAGGCCTAGGTCGGCCCACACCGGCATGCACTAGCCAAGCGACGCTGGCAATCCACCCCACCCCGGAGGCCTGACGCTCCACAGCAGCCGGCCGGGCCCGCCGCACTTTACAGTTTGCAGAGCACCGTGGGGGCCGCT
The DNA here is from genome assembly GCA_003508835.1 of Eonycteris spelaea. NCBI lineage: Eukaryota > Metazoa > Chordata > Mammalia > Chiroptera > Pteropodidae > Eonycteris > Eonycteris spelaea. The sequence continues at coordinate 1,759,129 of PUFA01000009.1, read as the reverse complement.
GGACAAGCGCACAGCATCACTACTAGCCGTCCGGGTGCCCACGGCGGTCAGAACGAAGAGGGGGGCAGGGCATGGAGACGCGGAGGAGCCGCCGCCCCTGTGGGAGTTGCTGGCATGTCACGGCCTTCCCTCGTGAAGACTGGAACCTCGTCCAGCCACAGGCTCCTGGATAAATATTTGGATTATCTGCTGTCAGCGGGCCCTGCGCAGCGTCAGCAGCGACGCTCCTGGAGAAGGTGCGAGGGCCTCTGAAGAGAAACAGACCGCCCGGCCGGCAGCCAGCGGCGGCACCCCCCACGCCTGCCGGCCCCGAGGCCAGCGAGGCCCTGCAGAGGCGCCCTGCTCGTCCTCGCTGGCCGGGACGCGGGGCAAACAGCAAGGCCAGGCCCCCGGGGTGAGGGTCAGGCCCACCTGCCCACCTTGCAGGATGACCCAGGCCCACTGCGCAACTGTTCACGGGGACAGGCAGGGGCCCTGCCTTGCTGTGAGGCTTCCGTGCATGGAGGGCACGTAGCGGACACTCCAGAAACGCGGTCGTTCTGATTATGACCATCTTCAGAGCTCAGGGTGCGTGCTTCTCGGGCAGCGGGTTTTAGCATATTCACAGACGTGTGCAGTCATCATGAGAGAACATTTTTGTCACCCCAAAAAGAGACCCTGTACCCATTAGCAATCTCTACTCATTCGGGCCCCTCCAAGCCCCTGGGCAGTCACGCGTGGGCTCTCTGCCCCTCGAGGCCTGTATTCCACACAGGATGTCACACAGGTCTGAGGGAGCCAAGGCATTCACCCCAGGGAGCAGTCCTGAGCTAGCCGTCCACCTCCCGGGGGCCCAGGCCACCCCTCCCTTCCCATCAGGGCCAGGATAGCCCTGGAGGCCCCTGGAGATAACTGAGGTTCACGCCCTCGGTCACAGAGCCCCACATGGGTGAGCCCAGCCCCGCCCCGACCCCAGTGCTGGCCAGCACTCCCTCCGCGGTGTGTCCAAGGAGAGACGCGCGCTCAGCAGCAGGGTGGCTGCGCCTGGGCAGCTGCTCTCGTGGCCCTGGACACTGCCCTGTGCTGCCACAATGTCACCCCGAGTCGGCCTCCACCTCTAACTGCCACGCCGGGCCCTTACGAGCCTCCGAGGGCCAGTCAGGGAGCCCAGGGCCCTTCCCGGGAGGGTCGGGGAAGACGACCGAGGGATGAGGACAGCTGTGCCTCAACCCACTGTCCTCCCCTGACCTGCAAGCGGCTCTGGCAGAAGCCAGGGGTCCCCAAACTGCTCGGCCACGGGCTGGCCACGGCCCAGGCATCACCAGCCGGCCTGAGCCTCGCCCCTCAGCTGGAACGGGGACCAAGGTTCCGAGGCACCAGGCCCACACGGGGCAGCGGCTGCTGGCGGAGAGGCACTCACATTCTGCAGAGAGTCCTGGTAGGAAGGGGGCAGGCTGGCGAGCTGGGACTCCGAGTGGTACGGGGACAAGCCTTTCCGCAGCGTCCGGAACTCCCCAGGGCCGGCCTGTGCAGAGGAGGGGGAGAGGTTAGACGCGAGGGGCCGGCCGAGGGGCGCATGGGCTGCACCCCTTCGGGACCCAGAACTGCTGCCCCCTGCCCCCCAGGGACAAGACACCCCCACCTGGGCCCTGGCAGCTGCTCCGTCCCTCACGGCTGCCGTCTGGTCTGGGCACCGGCTTAGAGGCCATGCACCCCACACCCCCAACCGCTGAGCCCCTACATCCCGTCCCGGCAGGGGCCAGCAGCAGGGCCTTTGTGTGCTTCCCTGCTGCGTGCTGCACACGCGCTGTTGACCCACTGGACAAACAGGTGAGGGGGCAGGGGAGGGGGTCATGGCTCTCCCCACAGCCCTGGTTCCTCTGCTCCAGCCTCTGCCACGTGGGTTCCCCTCACCCCCTCTCTAGGCCAGGGGCCAGTTCCACAGGAAAGTCCTCCCGCCTCCCACGGGTGCTGCGGCTCGTTTACCGGGTGAGCCCATCAGAGCGCTCTGCTCAGGGTACCCGTCAGCCTCTGCCAGATGAGATCCCAAAGGGGGACCCCGAGTCTCACACCTCTGTATTCAGGGGAACCAGAGCAAGGTGGGCTCAGAGCTGAGGCCCAGGGAGCGCTCAGGAGGGAGGCAGGGAGGGGGTGAATGAGTGTACGAGGAACAAGCGAGTGAGTGAATGAATGAATGAATGGAAACACACACCTTTGGTCTTAGGCGGCTGCCTTCGGGGCAAAGCAACCCCCTGCCAGACCTGGGGCTGGGGCTGGGGGCCAGAGAGAGAGAGGAAGTCTCACGCTCCACCCCGCCCAGGCCCCGGCTGAGCCAGTGACTGGCCCAACCACCCTCTTCTACTTCAAAGGAACTGAGGGAACTGCTCTGGGCTGGTGAACCGCAGCGGGCTGCAGGCTGCAGAGTCACCCCCAGACCTGGGCAGGACCCACACAGCAGCCGCGCCTGGGGGCCCCTCATCCCAACCATCACGGTGGCCCCCAAATTGTGGCAGGGTCTCACCAGGGAGGCTTGGGCACAGCCTTCGATCTTGAAATGGGACGGTCATGCCCCTCGCAATGGCTGCGCCTGGGTCGACCAGAGGTGTGGGAGCCCAGGGTGCATCAGAGCGCCCGGGCCCAGCCAGGGGTCCTGTCAAGTCGCCCCACCACCGGGCACCAGAGAGAAAGAGGCTGCAGCCCCTGCCCAGCCTGTCACCCAGCTCTCACTCACCACCCCCCGGCTCGCCTCTCCTGGGGGGAGGCACCCGCAGCTCCATGGGAGACGAAAATCCCAATCAGACTTGTTTTCCTGGCAAAGTCTCTATAACAGTATAAAATCTTGCCCAACAGAGTGTGTGCTGGGTTCTAAACCCAAACGCACTGGACCCTCACCTGCCCGGACGCCCTTCTGCAGGGACAGCCCCACCTGCCGTACCAGGTGGCCAGAGAAGGTTCAGAGACCAGGTGTAAGGCCTGCCCCGGGCACGCGCACACACACACAACACACACACACACCACACACACACACACGCCTACGTTCATTTGGCCTCAAGGCCAGGGAGTGGGGCCGCTGCTCTCCCCTGCCGGCCCCTGGGCCAGGGCGGCTGGGTGCTGTCCTGTGCTTGCACGCCCACTGTCTAGATCCTGCTGTGGGCTAATCTCGCCTCCTCCCAGCTTCTCTGGCCCTGGACCAAGTGGGCTCCAAAGCAGCCCACGTGTTGTTACTCAGAACCCAGTGTGTTGTCCCCTCTGGTTTCCTCAGGAGGAGGTGTGTGCACCGGGGCGGGGGTGGGGGTTTAATTAGCAGCATCGCTTCCCACCCCGGCCTTTGGTGATCATCTACAAATAATGGCACGTCCACGGGATTTTACCAGCAAGGCTCAGAGCTGGCGGGGAAATGCACAATCTCTCATTAGGGGCCATGTGGCTCATGACGCATCGGAAAGAACCATAATTGCACTTAAACCCAAATGAAAAATCCTGGTGTTTGCCTGTTGGGGCCCTGGAAGAAAGAAATCCTGAGGGATTCTTCGCTGAGGGGAAGGCAGCTGGAATGGCCTTCGGGGCGGCGGGGCCGGCACCTCGGGGCACTGGGCACCGCTGCTCCACCGGGGAGGACGCCTGCCCACCGGACGCCCCCTAACGTGGCAGACGGGGTCTGGCACACATGACACACGCAAGGCAGGAGCTGGGACAGCATTGCCCAAACCCTCGAAAGGGACAGAAACGAGACCCAGCGCTACAAAAGCAGCACTGCGCCCCCACCCCGCCCCATCCAGGCCCCACACCCGAGGGCAGCAGGCGAGGCCTAGACCAGGAGCGGGCCGGGAGGGGACGCAGGCGGCCGCAGGGCCCGAGGGCACCGTGAAGGACACGGGCTCCGTCCAGGGCCGCTGCTACGATGCTGCCCAGCTCCGGGCCACCAGCCCCGCGTCTCCCGGCTTCTGCGCTGCCACGGAACACCACCACCTCCCCACCAGGGGCTCCTGCTGGCCGAGCTGTGGGAGTCCCCTGGGGCCACCCCCACACTCCCAGGAGCAGAAAAGAAACGGGCTGCAGGCGGGCAGGGAGGAAAGGAAGCCCCGCCTGTCCGCGTGGGGCTCCTTGTTTGGGGGACAGGCCGCTGTGGGAAGATCCACTTTTGGGGTTCACTTCAGGGACAGCTACTCTTGCCCCTCCTTCCTACACCCAAGGGGCTTTTGGCCTCCTGAGTGGGATCTCTTGCTGCAGCAGTTTTGTGTGCAAGAAGCACCTACTGTGTGCTCCCTGGTAGGGAGGTGGCACTTGACTAAGGGTGGGGGCTGGAGGGTGAACACAGACACAGGGGCACCCAGTGCCCTGCCCAGCTGTCTGCCTGCAGGTGACCGCTCAGAACCCCAGACCCAGGACCCTGGGCCAATTTGTATGTGGTGACCAGGGGCAGGAACCCCTCAGAGGGGGCCATCCTGGTGCAGGGACGGGTGAGTGTCTCGGTAACGCCCACCTCGGCGTCCCTCAGCGGGGTGGGAGCACAGCACCGGGTCCCAGGGGTGCCTGCTTCCTCCTGGGCCAGCCGAGAGCCACCGCTAACTCAGGCGGCCTTGGCAAACCCCTCCTCCCACGCTGCACCTGGGGTCCACGCTGCAGAGTGGAGATGACAGTGACTAGCCCTGCTGCTCTCACAGGTAGGGCGGGCACAGGGAGACGGGGGGCGGGGGGGCAGTGGGGGGGGTCACTCCCTCAGGGCTCTTCCTGTCCTTTTGTAAAGCTGGAAACTGATGCCAGCTCAGAGTGGGGGCAGGTCCCAGGAAGACTCTAAAGGCAGAACCAGGGCCCCCTGGGTGGTGGTCAGCTCCCGGAAGGGTCAGGAGGGGTCTGAAGTGCGGGGACCCAGAGCAGACAGAGCATCACACAGCCCTCGAAGCAGCCGCCCCCACCCGGAACACGGCACTGCAAACCCCGCCAGGCAGCGCTACCTGAAGCCAGCTCCTCCGGACGTGGGGGTGGGGCAGCTAGAAGGGAAGAGAAGCAGTGTCACCCAGCAAACGCCCGCTGTGCCCCTCACCTCTGCCCCCCGGCCCTGGACACCCACCAGTGCAACACCTCCAGGACCTCGGCTTGGCTGGAGGGGTTTTCCCACACCACAGGCTGGGGCAGGGGGTTTTGAAACTCCAGATTTTGAAACTCCAGATTTAACAAGGACGGACCATGTCGGCCACCCACTGGCACTGGGACGAGACCCTTCACAGGCCCCCAGGGCTCACACCAGAATGCGGCTGCCCTGGGAGAGAAAATCAGCCCTTCTGAGAGGGCACGGTGGGGTACAGGGGCCTGGAGACACCCCCAGATCCCAGCCAGCTGGGAGAGGCCGGGTTGGGACGTGCCCCCACTGGCCCCCGCTCTGTCCTCAGGGCCTTCGCAAGAGCCAGCTGGGAGCTCCGAACAGACTTACTTCCTTTTTCAGTGTTAAGAGAACTCATTTGCAGGCTACCAAGAACATAGCTGGGGGCCCAGAAGGTTCTTTCTAATAAGCCCTGAGATGGGGCAGCGTGACCGCGTGCGATTCACAGCAGTCACTCTCCGCAGCTGCCACTGCTCCCCCTCCCCACGCGGTTCCTGGTCCTCGATCCCCTTTTCCAAACCTGTTCAGACCTCGAGGCATGTGACAGGCGGCTTGTGGACCAGGTCCCCTCCACGGCAGCCGTCACCTCGCATGGGTTCCCTGGACGGGACACAGGCCTGCAAGATCCCACCCCCACTGTGACTGCATGGATCTGAGCACCCCGCCCGCCTTCCAGGCCTCTTGCCTGTAAACGGGGGTCAAGAAGGACACTCAGCCTCCAGGTGGTCCACGGGCGACGTCAGTGACCGACCCACCCTGCCGGTGCCGCGGGCCAGCCCCTCCCTCGCCCACGGCCCGCCCTTCAATCCTGCGGCCGCACCACTAGGGTCCCGGCGTTGCACATGGGAGGCTAAGCCACTGGCCCACGGCCACCCAGATGGTAAGTGGCACACCGTCCCCTGGGACCAGAAGAAGGTGAGAGGTCAGCTATCGCCCAAGGCGCTCTGCAGGTGCGGGCTCCGTCCAGGGCCGCACGCGGCGGAGGGGCCTCGCCATCGCCCCCGTCTCACAGGGAAGACAACTGAGGCGCCAGGAACGTGGACTGTTGCCGACGGGGGACACCGCAGCTGAGGGCCGGTGCAGGCGCTTTCCGGGGCCCGAGGCGCTTTATTATGCCACCAGGCGGATGACAGCCCTGCGGCAGGTGAACTGTGACCCACCCAATTCATGAGGTGGCGTGCTCACGCCCAGGACCTCAAACCGTGACCTATTTGGAGATGGGTCTTTACAGAGGTGACCGACCACGTTAAAATGTGGTCATCAGGGTGGGCCCCAATCCTATACAACCGCTGTCCTCGTAAAAGGGACACAGACACGCGGAGGGAAGGACGACGTGAGGACGCAGGGAGAGGGCGGCCATCGGCAAGCCCCAGGGAGAGGCCCGGGACACAGCCTTGCCTCCCGCCCTGATCTTGGACTTCCGGCCCCAGAACCGTGAGCCCAGTATGTGCTTCTGTGTTTCTGCAGCCCTTGCAGACTAACACGACTGCCCGGCCAGGAAATCCTGCTCCTCCTCCTAGGCCTCAGTTTCCCCATCTGTGCTGGGTGTCAATCCTGGGGTCACGTCCAGCCTGAGCATTCAGCCACCAGTGTGGCTCAGCAGGATCGGGGAAAGAGCAGGCTGGGTACAGTGTTGGGGGGGGGGGGCGAGGCAGGCAGGCGAGGGGCTGTTCGGTCACAGGCCTGGCCCATGGCCTGCACTCCCCCACATGGCCGCCCGCTGGCCCGGTGGGACACAGCATCGTGAGCTTCTTGCGCCTTTGTGAAGCTGGCTTCTGAGCGCACACAGAGGCTTCATTTATCAGCCCAGCAGGGGAGTGAACCGAGGCAAAGACAGAGCTGAGGCCCCGGCATCCATTACAGCCGCCCCCACCCCAGCCCGGCCGGGCACAGAGAATCCACAGGAAAAATAACAATGTGTACGGGGGCTCAAGATGAATCATCCCAGAGGAAGCAGCTGTGTTGATGAAATTTTAAAGCCGACAAGAGAAAGAAAACGCGAGCTGCACTATAGTAACTCGGTCTGTGAACTCTCTGGCGCAGTTTTAATTAAAGCTATTTTGGAGTTAAGTAGAGGCCGTGGGGGGAGGGGGCGGGGCAGCGGGAAGCGGGAATTCGGAAGGGCCCTCTGCCCTCCCACCCAAACCCCAAAGCAACGTCCCCTTAAGACTGTGAAAAGAATAACGTCGCTCTCCAGCTCTCTGCCAACAGGCAGGTCCCCCACTCTGCACAGAGCTGGGGTTCCCACCCAATTTGATGTCAGCGACAAGACTTCAGTGCCAGAATCGTAAAACCGCACAAGCCAGAGCCCATGAGGCCAAGGCCGGAATCCCACCCACAGCAGCAACCTCTTTCTTCAAGATTCCCAATCACGGTCATCCGTCCGTCACTTGATTACCTCCAAAGATGATACTCTCACTACCTTATAAAGCAGCTGGCCCTTGGCTGAGCAGACCTTCCTTATCCTGGGCAGGAACGAGCCTCCCCTCTTGGTCTAGGACTCCAGGTTGGGGTGGGGTGGGGTGGGGAGCAGCCAGGGGCTCTTCAAAATGCATCCACCTGGTCCAGTGGAGCTGAACACTGGAGATGCAGACTTGGCCCTTCAGACCCTACAGCCCAGTGCTTAAGTAGCTGACAGTCCAGCAAGGGTGGGGACCAGGCTCCCCAAGGGAGGATTCGACCCCCTACCAGCAGGGGCGGGCAGCCCACGGGGCGAGAGCTCAGAGCAAGACAGAGCCACTTGGGGGTGAGTGGGAAGGCTGTCTGCAGAAGTCCATCCTCCCTGCACCCCCTTAGAATAAGGCCAGTACTCTCACCGTAGGCCGAGCTCTGGTCACAGGGCTCTCCCCACCTCCGCTGTCCTCCAGCCGGACCCCTTATGCACGTGAGTCCGGCTGGCTGGGACAAGGGGTGGTCGGGCAGGGACAGGTGTGAGACCAGACAGCAAGCTGCCTGACCGCAGGCCTCTGCCTGGTCAGCCCTGCACCCCAGGGCCATGCACACAGCTGAGGGGGCCCCAAGCTGTCCCTTTTATAGGTGAGCAAACAGGGACATGCAGCGGCTTGAGGACCCTTATATGGCTGGTCCACCTGAGCTGCCCTCGGCGTGAGCTGCCACCGAGGACCCTGGAGGGAGGGGTGGCCCTTCTCCCACTGTCTCTCTGTGCCCTCCTCCAGGGCCAGCGACTCCCACCCGCCCTCAAGGGCAAGCTCTGGCGACGGTGGCTGGCAGCGGCAGCCGGACCCGTGGGTGAACCTGGAGACACCTGCCAACGCCGGCGGCTCCTGAGTGCTTGTCCTGCCTGCAGGGCGAGGGCGAGACGAGGGTGGGCGGTTGCGAGGCCCCGGCCCACCTGCAGAGTCCCTGCTGAGGAGGGGACGCGGGACGGGGCCGGGTGGCCGCCCGCCACGTCACACGCACCAGCACACAGCTGTCGCCGGAGCGGCTCAGCTTCACGAGGCTTCGTTCGAGGGGAAAGTTCTACAGAAATTAGACACTTGGGACCTTCCGCACAGCACCCCGAGCGCTCAGCGCTTCTCCTGGACCAGGAGCGAGTGGCAGAAACGCGGCTGGGCCCTCAGTCCCAACCTCACTGCCTGCAGCCAGCCGGCCCCGTCAGACAGGGTCCGTGCCCGGCGTGCCCGGCCCAGCCATGGGCACCGGCGGGGCCAGAGCCCACTGCGGCTGCCTCCAGGCCGAGACCCTCACGCCCAGGCAGCTGCTGTCCCCCTAACGCCCCAGGCGCAGGGCCCCTGTCCTCCTCCACCTCGGCGCGCGTGGGCGTGGGGGCCGAGCGTGGGCACGTTTCCCAGTCCACCACCTCACACTGGGCTGCGTTTCCCAGTGGGACGATGTGGTCCAGGAGACGGGGCCACCAGCACTGCTCCAGCTGGACCTGGGACCTGGGACCCATACTGCAGACAGCACCCCGAATTCGCATCCTGAGCTCTCACCCTCTCCCGGAACGTGGGCAACGAATGGACAGATGGGGGAGACTCGCACGGCCGCCGCCCCAGCTGCCCGAGGCTTCGGCCAGCGGACGGGCACCTGCTCCTGAGCCCTAATGCTGCCTTGCCACCCCCGCTCCTGCCTCACTTCTGCCCACAGCTCCCACGGCCTAGCCCACTCCCCAGCCCACAGCCGGGCGAGGCCCCAGCCCCTCCCACCCCCGCCAGCCTCGAGGGGCCAGCGTGGCTTGTGGGCCACCGTGGGGACCTTAAACCCCCACACAGAGTCACAAAACCACCCATGTAATTCAATGCCTGGCTCAGCACCTAAGGGGGGTGAGGAGTCAGGGGACCGCAGACCTGTACCCTGTACTCTCCTGAGTCCTGCAGAGCTGCCCCCAGCAGCAGCGATGCAAGGTGATGTGCTCACGCTTGGGCAGGGAGCCCCCAGCAGCCGCCCGGCAGGCAGAGAGGGTGCCGCGGGCTCCCGAAGCAGGCAGTGGCACCAAGCCCACCGGTCACCTAGCAACCGCGGCCAGGCAGCTGAGCCTCCCCTCGGGCTGGTTCCCAGAGAAACACTCTGGGCATCCCAGCCCTGAACCAGGGTGTGGCCGGGGAGGGGAAGGGGAGATTAAGCCAGCAATGGGCAGGAGGGGGAGAGAGGCTGGAGGGGTCGGCCAAGCCAACCGGCCCCCTGAACCCGGACCGGGGGCCGGGCACAGCCTCTACCGCCGCCCCACGCCCAGCAGGAAAGGCCCCGCCGCACCGCAGCGGCTGTGCCCTGCTCGGCCTCTCGGCCTGCACTGCCCTCACCCGCTGCCCCTGAGCTGGGGACGTGCTGGGGACAACACACAGTCTCGTCTGCCTGTTGGCACCAGCCAGGCTCAGAGGGAGGAAGGTGGACCCCACCAGGGAAGGGAGTTGCCCACGTGGGTCTGGGAAACCGTGCCAGCCTGCCTCTCCGGCCTGGATTTACCCAACTGTCACAGGGGCAAAGCAAGCTCATTCTTGTCTGCGACATCCCTGAGACAGGCCCAGTGGGGCCCTCAAGGACCTTGCAGACCACTGAAGGACAGACAGTGAGAGGGTGGGACAGAGGGACCCGAGAGGCTGTGGAGCAAGGGTGAGGTGCCAGCATTCCAGGTGACCTGGAGGTGACCTGGGCGGAAGAGGCTGGGGGGGGGGGAGTGGGGGGGCTACGGGCATGAAGCGGGAAAGGAGCCCAGGGAAGCTGGGACGAGGTGGACACGGGGTGGCGGGCGGCGGACGGCTCGGGCCGGTCCTCAGGTGCGGCGGGCACGGCCCCCAGCTGGCCTACCTGTGCGGGGAGCTTGTCACCCTCCAGCAGCTTCACCTTGGACTCCAGCTGTCTGATGTAAGCGGACGGGGGACCTGCAATGACACAGGAGGGCGGGGGCACGTTACCTTGGTCTCCGGTGGGAGAGCGGCCCCCCCACCCCCCGCAGAAGCGAGGTGAGGGGCGTCCTCGCCAGCTCGCCCGGGCCGACTCCCTCGGCCTCCGCGATGCCTCGGGTCTAAAACGAGTCCCCTCCAACACTCCCTGATGGGACCCCACAGCCAGGGACATTTTCCCTCCCACACAGTATTTGTTAATTGTTTAATTGTTTATTTATCAAAAGAAACTATTTCTTAGCCCAAATAGCCATGCTTCAAAGTTCAGGAACACAGGTCAGTGACAAATGTGCACGTAAGTCAATTTGAATTCTTTACATTCGGAAATCCCTTTGCACCCTGAAAGACACCAGCCTTCCTCATCGCCTCGAAATCTTTCATAGAATCATAATTTCTGTAGAAATCTGCGTATGCCTTCTTCCTTGGTTCAGCCACAGCAAACTTATAGAAAGCTGCAACCCCCAGCGAGTCTGGGGACCACATGGGGAAACTGAGGCACCCAGGCATGCCAGCTCAGAGTCCAGGGTCCTCTGCGCCTGACCCGCGGGAGCTCCCACATGGCTGGAAGAGGCACGGAGGGCAGGTAAGCCTCCCCTTCTTCCAGGATGCTCGCCACCAGGAGCCAGGCCCGGGGACAGGCCTCTGGCACCCCCCCCCCCGCCCCGCGCTCTGAACACAGCAGAGGTTGAAACCCCCCGTCCGTCAGCACGCTGACCCCCTTCTACAGTCAGAAGCAGACAGAATTCCCCGCCCTGCACCCGGAGCCCTGGTCCTGCCTTGGCCATCAGGGTCAGAGGACAAAAATGATGACAAAGTCACTCTGGGCCAGGCCTAGAGGAGGGGACCTCGTGGCCGAGGGGCCGAGCCGTCCAGGCAGGCGCATGCGCAGGCGCAGAGGCGGGAAGGGCCGGGACCCCGGTTTGCGCCAGGCACTGCGGGGCTCCTCCCCGAGGTGCTGGGCGGTGCCTGCTCGGGACAAGCCACGTGCCTCTCGTTCACAGGAGAACCTCACCAAGGCTCACACAGCCCAGATGCCAGCCTGGGCCCCACGCACCCCGGGCCGGCCGCTGCTGCTCCTGCTGTGCCCCCTGCCCACAACAGGACGCCGGGTCTTCCCAGATCACCCTGCTGACCCTCTGTCTCCGAGGCCAGCTCTCTAGTCCCCCGCACGACCACCTCGGGGACTCGGGGACTCGGAATGGACCCCTCGGGGCTTTTAACTGTCCTGGGTGGGCGAAGAGGGCCTGGGTGCTGCTGGAGAACACGCTGGACCGTCACACACCGTGGGAATAACAAAGCGTTGTCCACCCCTGGGCACACCTGGCACCGCCCAGTAAGTCCCGCCCCTTGGCAGCCTCACCGATGACAGGGACGCCAGGCCCCTCCCCCGCTTGTGCCCGGAGGACTGGGGAGCAGCCCTCCTCTCCCCAGCACTCCGGGACCTTCCCGCACCAGGGCTTGGCCCAGGCCCCAAGAGTCCCTGCCCGTCCCCCGAGGCCGCCCCAGTTATGAGCAGCAGCCCCGAGCCCTGTCTGCCAGCTCTACTTTGTTCCCTAGGTGCATGGAAGTATCCCCAGGAGCCCCAACCAGCAAGCCACGCCCCCCCAGACCAGGCCCAGGAGCGCTTGCATTTTTAAGCATTAGGCCCAGCTCAGGGCAGGAGAGGGAGGCTGGCCTCGCCCACTCACTGTTGGGAGTGAGATGCGAAGGACCCCCCCCCCACTCCAGTCACCTCTCAGGAATGCAGAGCCTTCCAGAGAGGGAGGAGGCAGGCCAGCCCCCCTCAGACCCAGGGATGACACTGGTAACCACCGCCCAGGCCTGCTGGGGAGCCCCACTGGGGGCGGGGTGCTCCCTGTACTGGCCTCACCTCACCCCCACTCTGGGTATCCACCTTTGACAGCTGAGGAATTGAGGTTCCAAGAGGAGAAATGGCTTGTTCGCAGCACCAGGCAGGGCTGCAGCGGAGGTGGGGCTGGACCCCAAGTAGTGACCCCAAAGGCCTCCCCGCTGGACCCTGTGTGCACGCCCAGTGCCGACAGATCCCATCAGCTCGGGCAGGGGATCCTGGCTGGCCTGGGCGTCTGCAGCTGTACAAAGGCCTTGCTCACACCCTTCTTCGTCCTGTGCTCACGACAGTCCATGCCCCTGCCTGCCCCTGCCTCAGTTTACCCATCAGTCGCCCAAGACTGAGAAGCAATTCCCCACCCCCTTCCACATCTCACCCATGCGAACAGGCCCGATGGGAAGGGCCTCAGTGTTTGGGGTGCGCTGGCCCCCTGAGCACAGGGGGAGAGAGATGGGGTGCCGCCTGGTCTCCCCAACTCTGCATGTGCTATGTGCTGTTAGCAGGAGGGTTCCCTGGAAGCCAACGGGAAACCGCTGCACAAGATCAACCCCAGGGGTGCTCCCCGCTCCCTCGTCAGCACAAGACAGAGAGACCCCGGTGCGGTCTCTCTCCAGGTGGGGTCAGCAGAGGAGGGAGGACCACCACTCAACGCCCGTGACACGCGGCAGCCCATGCATCCGGCAAGGGCCAAGCAGGCATCGTCCCCATTTTCCGGATCAGGAGCCCATGAGGAACAGTGTCCCTGCTTGCTGGAGGGAGAGCAGGGGGCCAGGGCGCCCCTTCCAGCCCTTTCCCCGCTCCCCAGGCCCAGCCCTGAAGGCCGGTGCTCAGGATCCCGAGCGTGTGGCCAGCCCGAGCAGAGCTCATGGCACCACGCTGTGGAGAGACGCTGGCAGAAACGCCGAGAAAGAAGGCGGGGTACTTGGTCAGCCTGCCTCCTGGACACCCCACTTCCATGGAGGACTCCTGAGTCCGCCGAGCATGTCCCTTCTCCGTCAGACCGCACCTGGAGTCACAGGCTGGGACGGAATCAGCAGACCCTCCGGGCAGCGAGTGGAGGGCTGGACACACGTCACTGCTCCTGTCTGAGCCAGCTGTTCCCTCGGCCACAGCGGGTCCAACACCCAGCCTCCAGGAACAGCAGCGAGGAGAGAGTGGTGACAGAGCCAGCACCCGGAGAGGGACACAGGCCACACATTCCACAGACGACCCAACGACACTCCAGCCGCCCACCGCCAGTGCCAGACCTCAGGGCCCACGGGCCAGCTGTCCTCCCTAATGGGCCACACGTGGGCACAGACCCGGGGCCACGTCCATGGCCCCAGACCAAAGATCGGGCCCCACTCCACCCACCTGTTTGGTCTCGCCCCAAACCGCAAATGGCAGCAGGGAACAAAGCACACTTCGGACCACGGGGCGTGCTGGCGTTAAGTTCATAAAGAACAACATAAGCGTCTGAAAATGTTTGAATGCGTCCAGTAATTCCAAAGGAAGCTATCCTAAAAGACTTAATTCTCATTATGAAGGATGCGGATGGTATCAGAGTGGTCAAAACTGGAAATAACTGCGTGTCCCAGAAGAGAGTGACACCCCTGTCATCATTCAAACCACGTTCAGGACGAGTTTCTCTCCTCTACGACGTGGAAAACACCTAACGCCAGTGGAGAGAACCGGACACAAAGTTACCTGTGTAACTGCTGCTACATTTTAAAAACCTTTGCATGGAAATGAATTCAAGAGGAAGCACACGGAAGTCCTGAAGGCGGTGGTGGCTGCAGGGAGGAATGGGTGATTTTCAACAAGAAACACTGGTTCCTATTAATTTTCAAATAATCTATTTTAAGAATAGGGAGAAATCTTTCTTAAAAAAAAAAAAAAAAGAATGGATTAAATGATTGCACCTTCACATTGCAGAGCCACCCGATGACATCACTGAAGTTTTTACTCCATGGGAGGCAGAGGGGTGACCGGGAGGGTAGCCCAGACAGGTGGGCTCAACCAGCCACCCTCCGCCCGCTTCTCCCAGCTCTGGTCTGGGACCTGTCCCCAGTCCCAGCCCCAAATCTGCCCCTCAGGATCTGAGGCTGCCTCCAGCAAGTCTGGATAAGCCTGCCCTGCCACGCCAGACCCTGGCCACACACTCAGCTGCCCAAACCAGGTCCTGCACGTTGCCAAGAGCCAGGGAGCAGGACACTGGTCACCGCGGGAGCGAGCAGGCCCCCTGTAATGGGAAGGAATGAGAAGTGGACGCTCAGGGCAATCGGGGACTAGCAGGGCAGGGGACTCCGGGAAGGGCCTGGCTCCTGGGCGGGTCGATCCGGAGCAGCCTGGGAACGCGTGATCTCACCGCCGTGTCTGAGCCCCAGCCTCTTGGTGACAAGTGTGTAATTAAATTAATCCCAGGGTTTGCAGTAATGAGGAGAAGCACTTAGCGGGAGGGAAGCGTCATCACCAGCTTCGCCGCTGGGGCGGGGGTGGGAGGAATGAGGGAGCTGACTCCGGAAGGGACTCTGGGTTGGGCTGGCCCTCCTCTGGCTCCTCCTGGGTCCCCGGACCAATTCCGGGTGACTCATGATGCAGCTTCCATCTGGGGGGACAGGCGAGGGGGACTCCCCACCACATTCTCGCTTCTAGGAGCCAGAACATCAGCCCTCACTTCGCCCTTCCTCGAAGATGCCCTGAGCAGCCAGTGGGTGGGCGTCACCAGCCTGCAGGGTCCGTGAGCCCCTCCACACTGGCGTCGTTCGGCTCCAGCCTAGGGACCCTATGCTGGGTCCCGTGCTGACCAGGAGGCGATCCTGCCTTCTCGGGACCTGTGGACCAGGTGCCACCTCCTCTCCCGGCCTGGTCTCCTCCCTGGCTAGGCAGGGTCACCGCAGCTTCCCCTTCCATCCCTACCATAAGAATGTGGGGCCAGGGGCTGTGTGGTCACCGCTGGAGCCCCGCCCCCCGGTTACCTATGCACCACCCGGCACCGTGGGCCCCTGGAAAGTCTGGGAACCTGGCAGGAATTCACCCTGCCACCGGGCCGGGCCAGCTGCCCAAAGGAGTCGGTGGCCCTCAACCCTACAAGCTCCCACCAGCAGCAGCTACCAGGGGAGGCAGGAGTGGGCCTGTGACAGTGACGTGAGGTCACCAGCGCTACACACGCTGTCGTGGGCCGACCTTGCCCAGAGCTTGCACCTTATTTGGGTGAGACAGGGCTCAGGGAGAAGCAGGTTATGTGAAAGGGGCCGTCTGGGAACCCAGGTGGGGGCGAGGAAATGGGGCAGGGGATGGGAGGGTGGAGGGGGCGGCAAGCCACCGGGGAATTCTGGGGTTCTCAGGGTTACTCGCCTGCCCGAGTGCTCACTGCTGGGGGAGGGGCTGCTCCCCCGGGGTGGGACTATGGAGGTTGGAGCCCTGGCCACCCGGAGGGCGGAGGGGGGAGCCCCCAGGCAGCGCTGCAGGCACAGGCGGGTGAAGCCCGTGGTGGGCACAGAAACGCTAAGTGCCTCAGGGACCCGGGCAGGATGCCAACGGTGTCTGCCACAGCTCAGGGGGAAGTACGACGTCCCCTCCCTGCACAGGCGGGAGCAGAGGCTGGGGGAAGGGCAGCGTCACAGGGACACACAGTGCCACAAAGGCCCTGACTCTCCAGCTACTGCCCTTTCCAGGGTCCCTGCCAGCGCCGCCTCCTGTCCAGACCCCTCCCACTGAGCAGAGTCACACAAGGTCTCAGGGACAGGTGGGCTTTGTGGCAGGTCATTAGCGGGCCCAGCGGACCCGGGCCCCCTCTGTGGGCACGGCCGAGAGGCCTGACATTTGCACGAGGCTGCTCGGCTGATTAAATTCCCTTCTCCTTCCACTCCATTAAGAGGGTCATGGTGGCACCAGGGCCGACGGCCCCACGGGGGCGGAGGGGCCTCATTACACACGGTTCCCTCCTCGTTTCAGGGCTCCCTGCCCTCTCCGCCCCAGGGTGAAACCGCCTCTGACAGCGCCTGCCTCCCCGGCTTCTGTCCCCTCTTCTGTCCCCTCTCCCCGGTCAGGACGTACCCCTGAGGTATGAGCGCCGCGCATACCTGCGGTGTGTGGGAGCTGGAAAGCAGGGGGGTCCGGGAGGCGCCCCCACTCTGCACCCAGGCCTCCCGGTGGTGGAGCCCCCCCTGACGTGAGCAAGGTGCTCCTCCCACAGGTAAGACCCTTCGCTCCCAAGGGGAGGCTCTGCCCTCCCCGACGGGCGTGGGAATGAGGTTCAGCGAGGTGCCGAGTCCCACAGGTAGAGCCGGCCCGGAGCTCTGTCCACTGCTGTGGTCGAGCGTGTGTGCCCCTCCGAAGCGCCAGTGTTGGAACCTCCTGCCCACTGTGATGGTGTGGGCGGTGGGGGGCCTTCGGGGACGGACTAGGTCACGAGGGTGGGGCCCTCATGAGTGATGTTGGCGCTCCTCTAGGAGAGCCCAGGGAGCTCTCGGCCCTTCCACCACGCTGGACGCAGTGAGTGGGGGACACTGAGCCAGGAGGCGGCCCTCAGCGGACCCCACATCTGCCAGCAGGACGATCCCAGACACCGCTCCTTGGGAGCTCAACGCCTGCTGCTCACAAGCCCCAGGCCAGGGTGTCCCGTCACAGACAACAGCGTGGGGGTCACCAGAGGGATGCGGGGCGGGGAGGGAGAAGAGGGCAAAGGGGCCAAATGCTTGCTGCCAGACACGCGGCTGTGGGTGGTGAGCACACGATGCAACAGGCAGGGGAGGCGTCAAGAGGATTGCATGCGTGACCCTATTTGGCTTTATTAACCCATGTCGCCCCAATAAATTTCTTTAAATGAAAAATGAAACTGAAACGTTGATGCCCCGGCCCACTGAGCAGCAACGGTGTGCCTCACGCACGTTCACGTCTCCCCGCCAGCAGTAGGCTCCCTGTTTACGGATGAGGAATCGGGCTCGGGGAGGTGACGTGAGGGCTGTGGACTGGCCGTGGCCGCCTCCTCCCCGGCCGCCCCCTCCCTCCGGCCCAGTGCAGCCTGGACCTGAGATGGCAGCAAAGGCCACACTTGGCCACACTTCCAGCAGCGACCAGTCCATGGCCGGTGTGATGCCCCCGGGCAGCTGCTGCCTCCCCACCCTGCCCCTGCCCGAGGCCGGGCTCGGCAGGCCTTGGAGCTGACCGTTCCTGCAGCGCTCGCCTCTGACGCGTGAGCATTTCCAGGTGTCCCCGGTGAGACCGGGGACCCCCGTCCAGCAGAGCGTGCAAATGGTCCTATCTTTCTAAAGGGTTTGGAGGACGTTCCAACCCAAGGCCCAGCTGCTCTCCGGACCCAAGGGAATTCCTGTGACGCACAACCCGGGGCTGGGAAGATCCCACGGGTTTCGAGACAGGCCACCAGCGGGGCGTGAGCTCCATCACTAGGGAGAAACGAGCAGAGGCTGAATAGCCTCCGCCTAGGCAGCCTCTGCTGACGGAGCCCCTGGAACACTGAAGGTCCCCAATGTCACTGCCAGCCCGTGGGACGCTGTCGCCGGCCTCGGTGCGGGTGCACGCGCTCTGCCACCCTCCATTCCTCCCGGGACCCTTGCCGGTGGGGGCAGGGGGTGGAAACAGGATGCTCAGAGAGTGACCAGGTCTGCCCGAGGCCACAGAGCATCGCACCTGCTGTCCAAGGACATGGCCCCCTTCTTCAAGGGCCCCTCGGCCTAATGAAGGAGCTGCAGGAATAACCACATGCACCGGAGGGCAAAGAATGGAGTGAAGAGAGACAGCCCAGGGGCGAGCGGGCCAGAGCCAGTGCCGGTAGGGAGAGATCGGCAACTCCCTCCTCCGGTGACCCCGAGGGCTGCCCAGCGTCCGGAGAGCAGGTGGGCCTTGGGTTGGAACAGCCTGCAAACTCCGTCCAGAAGGAGGCAGCATCTAGGCTGAGCACTGAAGAGCGAGCGGACTCTGAGAGGCAGGCAGGCGGGGTGGGGATGGAAGTCAAGTCCGAGATGAAGGCACAGCGTGAATGAGCAAAGGTACAGACACAGGACCGCCACAGGCAGGTTCAGGAACCCCTGAGCCATCAGCACCTGCCTCCGGCACACAGCACAGCTCCAGGAGGTGCGGGCTGAACGTGAGACAGGTGTTATTAATGCATGAAGGCGAGCGGGCTGAGGGGAGCATCAGGTTCCTGGGTGGTGGCAGGCCCAAGCAGGGCCGGCTGGGGGGTGCGGGCATGCTGGCCCCCGCTGCTCCCTCCCCCAGCCCCGCCTGCCCGCCTGGGCCACACACGGGGGTCTGCAGAGGGGTGCGGGCCAGCTCCGTGATGACGTCCGGAGCCCCGGACGTGGGAGAGAGTTCTCACGCCCAGGCAGGCACCGAGAGAGAAGCCTCTTTCCCATTCGTGCGGGCGGTTTCCTGGGTACCTCACGCGTCAGCAGTCACCGAGCAGAACCCCGATCCCTCCTATCCCCGCGTGTAACCCCCACACTGAGCTGATGACGCAGGTCATTTTATTACTGTCGCTGTTGATGGAAGAAGAGCCTGAGCCTTGGACAGGTTATGTAGCAAGGCCAAAGCCACACAGCAGAAATATCGCCCAGGTCACAGGTGTCCAACCTGCCAGCGTCCAGCCCCTCCCACGGCCCCAGATCATGCCAGCAGATGCGGGATCATAGACACCTCAAAGGCCACTGAACAGTACAACGAAACAGCCATGACTGAAGCCCCGCCCTCTCCAAACGGAGCCCAGAGGGGCAAGAAAATTCACAGGCGCAGAGAAAAACAAACGATTGCATTAATGAAAACTGGGATCTCTCCAGGCTGGCCGCTCGGCCTCCCTGGATAAGGCACATGGCTGTCCCTGGGCTGCCATCTGCCCCTCTGTGTGCTGCACGAGCCACTCCAGGGACCCCCACAGACCAGCGCCCTCCCCCCCGCCCGGCCACAGGGCCATCGGGAGTTTAATTCCTACAAAAGCCACGAGGCCTCCCAACCGGCACTGTTATCTCGAGGGAACAGCCGAACGGGAAGGTGGATCCCCACAGGTGCGTTTAGAACGAGCCCCCTGGGTCTGCCCGGCAGCCCCCCCGCATCCTCCACCGAAAACTCACTCGTGACTCCGCCTGCCGCTGGGGAGCCGACAAGCCACACTGAAACTGTCACGGCTTCAATCCAGAGAACGCCTCTCCTGGGCCGTCTGTTCGCGCGACCGGGAAGCTAACCTGTGTGTGCAGGTGACGGCACTGTTAACGCCCCTCCCCCGCCGACCCTGATTTCACTCCAAATGGGAACTGTTGAAAATGGCCAAGAGCAGATGTGCATAGGTCCTGCCTGGCGGGGACACACGCCCGCACAGCCACTGAGTCACCCCCGCCTGTGGCTCTCAGCATCACCGCACGGACACTCACCGGGCTTCCCGGGGACCTTTTAACAGCTGCTCTCTTCTCCCCTCAGGCGGACTGACCTGCGCTGCGGGGGAGGAGTCTGGGCATCCGTATACATGTTCAACGTCCTCCCGGAGATTCCGACGCACGCTCAGGGCTGGGAACACTGATCTAAGCTGAGCGCCTCGTGGGCTCCATCTCCAAGGGGCCCCATGCCCACCTGGCCCTGACTCCTCATTGGTGGGACTGGCCTCCGACAAAAGCAAGCACATGACGTGGATGGTGGGAGGCCAGGCCAGGCAGGACTGAAGTCTGGGGGTTAGGCTGGAGGAATAAGCAGGTGCTGAGCTCCCAAATATATGTGCCAAGCCCCTTCGTATAGCAACAAGGGGAGACGGGTGCTGGTGTCAGGAGAAAGGGGCATTTGCTTTCATCCTTCACTCAACCCCGGTCTCTCCTGGGAGCCAGGCGGGCCCTGCATGAGGGGCTGGTCAGGCCAGAATGGGGCCAGCTATCCAGCAGAGGAGGCAGGAACCTTGGGACATTCCGGCCGTGTGCGGAGGCAGGGAGGTGTGGCAGGCGGAGCAGGACAGGGACGCGACGCAGAGCCCCTGCAAGAAGACTGCACCCCTATAATTAGGCAGGGCAGCGAGGACCCGCCCTGTCAGAAATGACAGAGACGTGGAGTGAGGGCAGCACGCTGCGCTTCCCATGATCACTTAAAGCCCCACGGAGTGGCCGTTCACCGGAGGACCGGCAACGCAGCCAGCTGAATGGCGCCATCCCCCCGACGGCCGGGGAGGGCGTGTTCTCCCAGCTCTGGGCAGGATCCACTTCCTTCACGCCCAGGGCACATTGCAAACCGGGTGTCATGGAGCCTATGGTTAGGGAGAGGCAGTGTGTCTCCGGGGAAGAATCTGGGCCCAGGGTCCCAGCCCCGGCAGCACCCTCTACACACCTGCATGACATCACAGGGGCCTTGTCTCCGCCTGGGCTTGGGAACGGTACTCAGCAGACTTCTGTGCCCCCAAAGCGGCCCAGGCCTTAACCCCCAGCATCAGCGACCGCGTGACTTCCCACGGCAAGAGACGGCCGAGCGATTTAGGTCATGGAACTCCAGACGTGACTCTGGCCTGGACTCTCCAGTGGGCCCAACCTAATCGCAGGGATGTTTAAAAACGGAGCACTTTTCCCAGCTGTGGTGTGGTCGGAGGGGGACATGACTGGGGAAGAACAGTTGGCGATGGAGGTGGGGGAGGGGCGGCCTCTCCCCTCGGGCCTCCAGAAAGAGCGGAGCTGGGAGACGGCACATTTTGTGTTGGTGCAGCCCCCGAAGTGCGTGACGTGTGACGGCAGCCAAAGCAGACTCACGCAGAAGCTAAAAGCTGCAGCTGTGTGTCCCTGGATCGCCTGCCTAGCACTCTGAGCCTCAGTTTCATTTAAAAGAGTTCAAAGCCAGCCGTCGAAGGCTGCCGCCGGACGCAGACAGGCAGCAGCAG
Organism: Eonycteris spelaea; assembly: GCA_003508835.1. Taxonomy (NCBI): domain Eukaryota; kingdom Metazoa; phylum Chordata; class Mammalia; order Chiroptera; family Pteropodidae; genus Eonycteris; species Eonycteris spelaea. Next base: position 1,738,001 of record PUFA01000009.1, on the reverse strand, counting down.
CCGTGACTGTGACTTTGAAAGCCCCTGGCACTTCGGAGACAGATGCTCCGTAAAAACCGCCCCTCCCGTCCACGGCCCACACTCCGAGGGCAAGACCTGGATGGGAGAACGGCGAGCCCAGGCGACACTCACGTCCACTGCCAGACTGCCCCCCAGGCCGGGCTCGCCTGGGCCCCGGCTCCTGCCTCCTTTCCAGATCTCGCAAAGGCTGAGGCCTCACCACACTCTTTAAAAACTGGGGTCTGAATCTGACTTGGGAACATGGCACGTGAAGGCCGTTTGAAGCAGACGTGATGGCGTTTGCGCGTAAAGCGAGGGCCCCTTCTCTATTTGGGGTTGAGGTTTTGGCAGCGTGCAGAGCACCAGGGCCACTGAGCTGCTGTGACGTGGGAACTAAGCGAGGCTGGCCCCGCACATGGCAGAGGAGCCTCGTAAAGAGTCCCCAGGCCAGAGGGATCCTAGTGACTGGTGACCACCCAGTCCATGTTCACAGGCAGCGCCGGTGGCTGTGGGGGCAGAAGTGGGGAACGAGCAGGTGACTCAAGGCTGAGGCCAGAGCCCTGAGGCCAGGCTCGGCCTCTCGCATCCCAGCAAACCGCCCTGCTGTTGAAAGCCCAGGACACAGGGCTCAAGAGAGAGACCAGGCCAAATCCAGGCAGGAAGGTGGGTCCAGCAAAGAAAAAAAGGAACGAGCAAGAGAAGAAATGACCGAAGCCAGCACCCACGGGGCCCCAGGCCCAACCGGCAACAAGAACCCCACCCAGGCTGAGGGGAAGGCCAGGGAGAGCGTCCTCGTCACAGGTCACCTGGGGTCTGATCTGAATGCCACAAGGGTGGGAGCTGGGTGGTCCAGCTGAAAGGCTCAGGGCGGGGGAGGGACCAAGCTCCTCCCGGCCAGGTAAGCCTGTGCCCTGACAACCCCCCCACCACCCCATCAGGCTGACCACCTCCAGCTGCCCCCGGCACACTGGGAGAATGGAGGGCTGCTCCTGCAGGACAGGGGTGGGTGGGCAGGGCCTGGGCTGCCGCCTGGGTGTGCAACAATCTCGCCCCGATCTGACCAGTCTGAGAAGCCAACAGACTGTGCTCGTCCACCTGAGGTCATTATGGGGCCGAGAGGCTGGCTCGGGAGGGCATGGACTGCCATGGCCTGGGCCAGGCGCTCGCCACCGCTGGCCGGGAGGAGGCGAGCAGAGCCTGGGTGTGGTCAGCAGGTCCAGCTTTGCCGTGTGTGCTGGACAGGAACATCCCCGCCGGAGCCTCAGTGTCCCCTCGGTACCGTGGAGACGGGTCGAGCCCCCCACACAGACGGGCACACACCCTGCACGACGCACCTGCAGAGGAGGGCCACAGCCCACGCGGACTCCAGGTGTCTGGGATGCGGGGGGGCCTGCCAGCCCGGCTGCCGCCCAGCTGCGTTCCTGTCCTGCCATCCCTCATGGGCTCAGAATTGCCTTTCATCCAGTAAATCCGGCTGAAACTGCCCTTTGGACTCACGGTTCTCCCCACAAGGGAGAGTGTGCACGACTTCTGGGACCCGAAGGTCACCTCACCTTGATGAACTTGATGAACCTGGCAGCAATGGGTGGCCCGAAATAGGGCTGAGAGACCAGGAGCCCACTGTCCTGCTGGCCAGGCACTCGGTGCCCGGCCACTGAGGACGCACCAGGGGTGGGGCCTGAGGGGCAGAGGGACCGCCCCTGACAGCCGGAGTAGGTCCGGAGGCCTGAGGTCAGCCGGCTCTCTGCAGCCATAGCTGTGTGACCTCGCGCTGGTGACTAAACGTCTCTGAGCTTCTGCATCCTCGTCTATAATGGGAGGGCTGATGCCCGCTCGCCAGGCTGCTGGGATGACTCTGAAACCCCCAGGCCAGGCCGCCGCAGCTCAGGGGCGACGTGAATGACCTCCCCACAGGTCCTAGCAGAGCCTTCACAGCACAAACCCAGGGTCTGGATCCCTCCACAGCCCTGGAGCCAGGGACGTCCCCGGGGCCGCGGGCAGCTCCTGACTGCAGCCCCTGTGGGCAGACCCCGCCCCGCCGCCGCACTGCAGGGGTGGTCCTGCTCCGCCTGCTCCAAAACTCTGTCCCCACCGCTTTCCCAGTGGCCCCCTCCCCAGCCTCGTTCCTCCCGACCCTCGGTGCCCTCACCCCCCTCGCAGCGGGAGGGGACTGTGGTGGTCCCCACGCAGAGCTCCGCAGCACCTCTGGCCAAGCCTCCAGTGCTGGGGAGCCCCCGGGCCCTGCGCCCCGACAAGGAGGCCCCCCGCATGGGCGTGCTGGGCCCTGTGCCCGAGCTCGTCTACACTGGAGTGCGTGCCCCCGTTCCAGTCCCTGCAGGCTGCGGCACACACCGAGGCTGGTGCCCGGGGAAGGCCGGCAGCCCTCACACCCCTGCACACTGCCCGCGACCCCCGAAGCCCTGCCCTGGCCCGTGCAGGAACCACGAGCCCTCCCCCCGGACGGACGGCCCCTCGGGCCCTGGCAGGTGACCGGCGGAGCACGTCATTCTCGAGGGCGTCTCTGGTGAGACGGGTAGTCTACGTACGAGGGGCCTGGGCTCACAGTCCTGGTGTGCCCACGGGCAGGTCCCCTCTCCTCTCTGGGACCCAGAACACCCCTCTGTACGATGAGGGAGTGGGGACCTCCAAGAGCGCTCTGGCACAGGAGGATGTGGGGGGCACCGGCTCATCACGAAGGGCACCGCCACGCCTGCCCACGCAGCTGTGTTCACACACACCCCTCCCCCCCGCACCTGCCCACGCAGCTGTGTTCACACACACCCCTCCCCCCCGCACCTGCCCACGCAGCTGTGTTCACACCACCCCTCCCCCCCACGCCTGCCCACGCAGCTGTGTTCCTTTAAGGACAATATGGACGAGAACAGGCCCGAAGTTCAGGAGGCCGGGGCCAGGGTGAGGTCAGCGTTTGGTTACCAACGAGAACAAACAGGTGTCGGTTCTGCAGGGGCGGGGCCGGCGGGAGAGGTGCCACAGGGAAGTCAGGTGGGCAGGGCGGGGCGCTAAGGAGGCGCCCTCTGTGTCGTCACTCCCACAGGTGACGGGTGACGGCTGGCCGCCAGAAACTGCCCCACAGCCAGCTCCTGGTCTCAGTGGGAGGACAGCGCAAGGCCTGAGAGGGGACCCCAGGGGCTCTGGCGGTCGGGGAAAAGGGGCCTTAAAGGTCAGCCTATGCCAACCTCTCCTAGCATCGTGGTGAACCAGGGGCCCAAAGGTATTCACCAACTTGTCCGTGGTCGCAGGCCATCGGCGGTTGTGGCAAGGACAAGGGCAGGTCCCAGGCCCCACCTGGCCCTGTAAGGGTGCACATCAAACCCTAGCTTCTTCTCTCTGGTCCACAGCCAGCTGTTTGTCCTGGGCAAGTGACAATGACAATAATAATGAGAGCCAAGCGTTACAACCCCAATGGATAAATTCAGAAGCCTTCTGTCCACACACAGGCTGATGAGGAAGACAGAGGGAAGGCCTCTCGCAGCAGAATGCCACCTGCTAAGTTAGGAGGACAGGGACGTTAGTAGGTCACCACAGCCAGGCTGGGAACCAGCAGATGCTGACCCAGCACGGGGGTGTCCGGTGAGGACAAGAACCCACACAGTCTCCACCTGCCTCCCACAGGTTACGTATTAATGACAAAGACGATCACTAACCCCTCCGTGGGAAACTCCTAAAGCAAGTGACCAAGTTGGCTCCGAAGCATGGCACAACCAGGCGCCTCCCGACGGGACGTGCCTCCCCTCGGAGCCAGTCCGGGCCACACACACAGCCCACGTGCCACCGTGGGGCGGTGTCGGACCGCGTGACAGCACGTGGCTGATGCGCATGTCTCAAAAAGTGTCCACGAAATGACAGGTTCCGAGTGAAAGAAGAAGGCTCAAGAGAGTGTCTGGCGTGTGACCCTGGACCAGGAAGTCATGTCCGCGAAGCCCTGGGACGGGACACGGCGGGGTGCCGGCATGTAAGTCCCTGGTGTTAACCGCCTCCACGTCACTACGCAACGGTCCTTGTTCCTAAGAAGCTCACGGTAGGGCCTTCAATAGACTGAAAGGATGTGTTAGCTCCAACTTCTCCCAAACAGTCCGGAAAAACACAGTCTGCACACAAGCTGCACACAGAGAAACGAGGCAAAAACCCCTGGCAGAACCTCAGAAGCCCGTGGACTATTCTCGCCACGTCTCTGTAACTTTAAACTCACCTCAAAAGAAAGGAGAGAGAAAAACAGCTTCCGCACCGCTTCCAGGACCTCACAGGAAGCACTCGACCTCTGTCTTGTCTGACCCTCACAGCAACCCTTTGAGAGATGCAGTTATTTCCATTTATCAGTGGGGAAACTGAGGCCCAGAGAAAGGAGGTGACTCCTCAACGTCACAGAGCCGGAGGCAGTGCGGCGGGGATGGGAGCCCAAGGCCCGTGCCTGCTGTCACCCACCAGAGCACACGATCCTGGGGACGCCCCAGCCGCAGCCCAGACTGCGGCTGGACCGCAGGCCACCCCCACCCCCCAAGGGACGCTGGCCCCTTGGCCGCTCTGTGATCCTGGACAGGCGGGCTGGTCCTCCCCCGTCTGTGCTCAGTTTCCCCACCAGCACAGAGGTGAAGGGGCTGAGACAGAGACACTGGCGGAGAAAGGGCTGCCAGGCCACCAAGGCTCCCTCCCACTCGCCCCAAAGGGGTGCCTCGGAAGTGCCTCCAAAGGCCGCATTACATGAACCTAATTAGCTTCCTGCATCAGATGCCTGAGGCAAAAGCGGGCTAAAACATTGTGCTGACAAGCAAGCAGGCCCATCCCTCGTCCTCTCATCTGCAGACATTTAAGAAAAAAAATACTGCATCTTAGTCCACATCCTCCCAAACATAACACGTCAAGAAGATGAAACATCACAGGAGAAAATGCATTTTCAGCTCAGTCTTAGGGGGAAAAAAAAAATCAGCCTCTGAGCATACTTGAAACATCCGTGCAGGTCAATGTTAGAGCAACCCAGGAAATCTCTGTGGGCTCTCAGGGTCGCCCTGCCAGGTCTCCCGTGCTGGCTGACGACAGGTCCCTCCGCAGACAGAGGGGTGACAGCTTCAGACTCGGCTCCAACCGGCCAGACAGCCGCTCCGCCTCTGAGGTTGCTCTCCAGCGCCCTTCGTCTCCCGGGGGGATAAGGGACAATGCAGACCTTCGGAAGTGGGCAGAGTTGTGTCCCCCCGTTCATGTTCTTCCAGCCTCGGAATGTGACGTTATTTTGATAAAGTCTTTGCAGCTGTGATCAAGGAAGGGCTCCAGCTGAGATCATTCTGGATGAGGAAGGGCCCTACACCCTGCAAGTGTCCATATAAGGACAGGAAAGGACACAGGGACACAGGAAGAGCCACGGAATGGCAAAGGTGGCTGGAAGCCGCCAGAAGCCAGGAGAGACGAGGAAGGATCCGGTCCGCCCTCCCTCAGAGCCTCCAGGGGGAACCAGCCCGCCGACACCTTGATTTCGGGCCTCGGTTCTCCAGCACCATGAGAGAATGAGTGTCCACTGTTGTAAGCCCCCGGCTCATTTGTGACAGCAGCCCCGAGAAACAAAGACACCTTCTCGTAGGTTTTTAAGGGTCAAAATGGGAAAATGCTGAGCAAATTCCAATCACACGTGTCACCACCAACCAGAGCCGCCCTGAGTGCCATTCGCTGTACTTCCCGCAGAGACTGCCGTGGAGGTAAGTCAGAGCAACCACAGCCCCAAAAACGGGGTGCGCCCCACCCAGCCAGAGGTCACTGGGCCAAAACACCGCAGTGAATAAAAGGTACCTGCCTGTGCCATCAGAAGACAGTCCGTTTGTCCAATGTATGCCCAACTATTACCAAAACTCCGGTTAACCCACTCGAAAGGGTGCTGTGTGGCCACTGATTTATGAAGCCAAGAGGGACAAAAAAAGGCCCCTGATGTAATGGTGTATGAAGAAGGCCCAATTCCACATTACACACACATCGAGATGACCAGCAGCCAAAACACGCACGCATGAGGAGAAAATAAACAGTTCGACCTCAGGGAAGAATCTTCAGAGCAGGTCTGGGGGCTGGGCTAAATGCGTCTTCATTTGATTTCTACTTCGCCGAATCTTCTTCTTTCTCTAGTGGATATGTATCCTCTTAGAAATAAAAGTCCATCCGTCAAATCTGTGCCTGGCTCACGCTGCCCATTGCCATGGCCATGCAGCGCCTCTGCTTGTGGCAGGCCCCTCAGCCACCCCCCGGGCCCCCGGCCCCCCTGCCAGCTGCCACCCTGGCCAGTGTGCCCCGGACACCAGCAACAGGGACCCAGGAGCTCTCAGCCCAGAGCTGCGCCTGAGTGGACACCATCAAAGACTCCTCGCTTATCCCAGCGAGCAGAGGGGCCTTCAGACCGCACACGCGGCCTCACACCTGCCCACACGTGTCTTCGCTCAAGACACGGCAGCCGGGGCCGGCTCCATGGGGAAGGGGCAGGGGGCCGGGCGGGAGATCTTCAGACAGCCCATGACCCTTCTGGGTCTCAAGGTTTCCCATCTGTGCAGCGGTGGCGGTCACACACACGGGAGAAGGGGCGCGTGCTGGCAAAGCCGCCCGAATGAGACCGCGGGGTCAGGACGGGGAGTGACAAACACCTTCCGTAGCAGCTCTAGAGCCCTCCACCACTCCCGAGGCAGGGCAGACGCTCACCTGACCCTCCGAGCAGCCCGCCCCCGCCCCCCAGGCGACGGGCACCAGGCTCACTTTGCAGGGGAGGCTCGAGGCTCAGATCTACCCAGCAGGTCCCACGGGCCCTTCCCCGGGACAGTCAAATGCCATTGAATGAGGGTGCACACCTCAGCTCAGAGGGCCCCCCTGGAGAGCACACCCCACCCCACCCTCCCCACGCCCCACGGCCTGGAGAAAGATCACACCCTCAGGAAGAGTCCTGCTGGTCTGGCATGGCCCCTGAGGACACAGTGGGTTAAACAGCCACGGCCAGCTCTGCCCTGACGCTGGAGCCCACGGGAGCCTGAGAAACCCCTCTGCAGAGAGAACCGAGGTCCGGGGAGGGTTTCAGCCCCACCGGAAGGCACAGAGATGGGATGAGAAGCCAGGGCCCGCCCAGCCGGGGGCCTGCCCGCCGCCCGCCATGGCCCGGGGGTGGGCCAACCGCTTCCCCAGGTCCCAGGCCACAGCGTAACAGGAAGACAGACAGCCGTGCCACACAGAGCCACCTCCACCTGGCCATGTGCTGCCCTAAGTGAGGCTGCCCCCGTGGGCACAGCTTGGGGGCACCTGTGGCCTCTGTGCCAGGCCCGCCGCCCCCTTGCTGTGGGTCAGAAGACACGAGCCCTGCTTCTCGGCTCCCGGCACGGCCCTCCCACCCTGAGACCTGCACAGCCCGGCCAGCGCAGGGCCGACCACGCCGGGGCTGGGCGCTGGGACACAGTCCCCCGTCCTTTCTGCCTGGTGCTTGGGAGGGGGGCAGTGTTTGCGAAGGGGGTGCCCTTGCCCTTTTCAACAGAGCCCAGAGCCACCAACCCCCAAGGCTTGCACTCGGCGTGAAGGGCCTGGGGCACGCTGCCCACCCCACGATGGGGCTGACCTCCACCCAGACAGGGAGGCGAAGACCAGCCCAGGCCAGCACCACGGCCTCCATGTCACTCGCACCCAGGACTCCGGACGGGCCGACAACCCGAGACGGCTCTGCTTCCCCGGGCTCCACGGCCCACGGGGCCTCCGAAAGGGCAGACGTGAGGAGGCCACCCGGACCCGAAGTCGGTGTGGGTGGCAGGGAGACCCACGTGCCTCGGCCCGTCCCACCGAACCCTGAGCACAGAGGGGAGCCAAGCGAAGACGCAACTTTCACACCCCTGGGGCTGGGCGCTCTGCCGGATCTGCAGGGCCGTCCGCTGGCTCGGGGCACCCACCACCCACCTCCACCCAGCTCCAACGTTCAGGGATCACCCAGCAGGGAGGGTGGGGACAGGTGGCAGGCAGCAAGCCCACAGGCCCTGACCCGCCAGCCCTGCACCCAGCCTCCCGCCTGGGCCTGCGGGTGCCTCCTTCCCCAAGCTCAGGCCTGCAGCTGCGAGGGCAGGGCGCTCACGGGCAGCGCCCGCTGTGCCCGGCAGCGCGGGGGTCCGTCAGGAGAAGCAGCAGCGCCCAAGGAGAACCTTCCCGCAGCTGCTGCTGCGGTGATGGGCGGAATGACGCCCCGGCCTGTCTGGACTGAGCACTGGGACAGCACGAGCTTGGGCGAGTGACTCTGGCAACCAAACCACACTGGCATTGCTCCACTCCCCGGCTTGAAGGGACATGCAGTTGGGGAAGAGGCGCCGGGGCCAGCCAGGGCCTCCAGCCACAGAGCCCGGGCACCCGCAGCTGTGCCCCGGATGGGCAGACGCTGCCACAGACACTGTGTGCCCCCTCCATGCTGGGCCCTGGCACCACAGTCTCTGCGGACAAGGGCCTGTCCTCGGAGCTCGAAGAGGCAAAGGGAAGGGAGCCCACAGACGAGGTGGTGCCTGCACATCAGAACAGCACGCACCCTCCAGGGCTGGGCCGTGCCGGGGTGGGCAGGACCTGCGTTCAGACAAGCCACGTCTCTGCCTGGGAGCCCAGCTCAGCCCGGTCACGACCCACGACCCATGGACGCCCACACGCCACGACACAGCCATGACACGAACTGCCACCAAGGCCCAGGACAAGGGAGGTGCACGGCCGGTCACACAGGCACAGCTGGGGGACTGGCTCCCCCAGGCTGCAAATCACAGCCGGGCCGGGGCTGGGAGGTGGTGTGAAGTCGGCCCAGCCCAGAAAACCACACGCTCCCGGCACATGCCGGGGCCACGGGAACACGGGTAGGGAGGCCAGATGGACGCCGCGTGGACGGGGGCACGAGGGAGGGCAGGACTTTGTGGCTTTGGCGCCTGAAGGTCCCTGAGCTGTGACTTCCCAACTGTGAAAGAATCATCTTTGCTGCAGGGTTGGTGAGATTAAATTAAACTCAGTTTGTAGGACACAAGACACGGAGAGCATGAACACTCACGGAGTGCCCTGACCTCCAGAGACGTGTGTCCCCCGCCTCCTCTCCCCTCAGCCTGGGCCACTCAGGCAAGGCCCACAGCACAGAGGCGCTGACTGGGCCTCCTGCGTTCTTCCACTCCGTCCTTCCCCAGAAAGGCCGGCAGGCATCCAGCCCAGGGCTGGCCCCACGTGGGTGAAGACACATTGTGCCATGTCTTTTGGGGAAGGCTACCCTTCCGGAAAACAATGGCACGGTCTGGGGACAGAAGAAGAATACAATGTCACTCTCCAGCCGGCTGGCCCACTACCCCCAGGGCCTGGCAGCCCTGAGCCGGCAGCCGAGGGAGAAGCACAGACACTCGGCTGGCAGCAGGCCAGGTCCCTCCCCGGGTTCCAGGTCCTGCTCCCCATTTTGTCTCTGCTGCCTACGACCTTTCTCCACTCTGGCATCCCTAATGGTCACTCCGACCCCGAGGGCAGTGGCAGGCCTGGTCCATCTGTGCCCCCACGAGCTCTCGCCCACACAAGCTGGAGCTCCACGCCCCTCGTCGTCGAAGACGAGGCTGCGTGCCCCGGGTACCTGGCACGGGGCATGTGACATGGGCACAGTCGCCTCGTCATACAGGGACCAAGACCGAGCCTCTGCTGAGGGGCAGCCTGGCCCAGGCCCCATGGCGCCGGAGCTGGGGTTTGAATCAGTGCTGCCCCCCAGGAGATGAGGCTCAGCCTGGCCTGGGGAATGGACGGAAGGCTGATCCAGGACAGGGCTCTGCCTGCCCCAGGCGGCGTGTGCACCCGAGGGACCTGGACAGGACCACCTCGTCCTCCCCCTGCACAACTCGCTTTCACACACACGTGCACGTACAGGCATTCGTTCAGGCCCACGTGTGCACGCACACACGCATGCACACAGGTGTGCAGTCGCACTTGCTCACGCCCACGTACACGCATACAGACGTGCGCACACTCACACACTCACACTCTAGTCTCTCTCCTAGGTCTTGACACTGAGGGAAAACAGTATCGAGCTGGGAAGCAGTCAAGGGGTCATTTATTTTAATTATTAAAACAGCAGCCACTTACTTTCAGCCGTCTATAATGCCACATAATTACCTAGTACATAAAACTGCCTTTGCATCTTAGCAGGGCAATAAATCAGCTCAGAACCAGAGTTGTTTAAAGCATCCTAGCCAAAGATTCAGGGGGAGTCATCCTTTGCCCCACCCCACCCCCCGCCCTGCAGGAAGCGAGAAACCAGACCCATGCTCTGAAGCCCAGGTCACGGCAGGAACAAACGTGCCGGCTCCCACCAACCGGGTGTGCCCTGAGAGGCCACGTCCCCCCTCCTGCGGTCTGTCCACTGCTGGCCGGCCCCTGCCTCACCATGCACCATCCTTTGTGTGGTCCACAACGGCCCCGCCAGATGGCGCGGCATGGCCAGCAGCCTCTTCAAGCCAATCACTCATCCTGTCCGACCCCAGCAGGCTGTGGGCAGGACACGTGGGAACTGGCCCAAGCCGCACCCGCCAGCCCCTGCCCTGACTGCTCCCTGGCCCCCAGCTCTCAGGCACAGGCAGCTCAGGGTACAGCGGGTCCATCAGTGTAGCTAGGGCAGGTGCGCCCACCCCCCAGGGGAGCAGGCAGAACTACCGGACGATTCAATGGTCACTTTGCATCTGAGACACTGGGCAGACCAAGCGAGAGTGGGCAGGGAGGCTCCAGGCACCATGTCCCCGATGCTGGCAGAAGGCACGGCGTGGTTCTTGCCAGCAGACAGACGTGAACCACCCTCTCCCGTGGGCCACTCCGGCCCCCACATGCCAGCCCCCCAGCTTCTCCACGGCAAGGGAGCCGATGGACACCACACGCGAGAGCAGGTAGGCTGTGCCTCCCCTGGGCATGAGCCAGATGACGCTGGAGTCACGTCTTCCTCTGAGGATGGCCTCTAGAGCGGCTGGGGGTGGCGGGCACCGGTCCACGGCAGGGGACCCCTGGGCTGTCTCCAAACGTGGCCATCACAAGCCCTCCTGCAGTGAGGGGCCTGTGTGTGCCAGTTTACCTGGAGGATAAAGTCCCAGTGGCCAAACTGCCGGGCCCAAGGGGGCATGCCTCTGCAATCTTCTAAGCATTACCAAACCGCGCTCCACACATTCGCACCCTCTCAGCACACATCAGACCATCCGCCTGCCATTAGAGGGTGAGAAAAGTTCTCTGTTTTGTTCTTTGTCCTTTGAAGCGAAGGAGTTGGCCAGTCGGAGGCCTTTTAGCTCTATGCTGCCTCCTCTGTTCTGTGCTCCCCACCCACCACCACCCCCAGGATGGCTGACCCCAGAACACACCCTACCTGCCTGGGCCCACCCCGCGGCTACACAGGTGCATCCCAGGGTTGGGTTCTGCAAAAACAGGTCGGCACTTTTCTGAGGGCCCCCTCCCCCAAGAAGCCCTCTAGGATTGCCCCCCCCCCAGAGGCTAAAGCTCTTCAGCTATCTGCCCTCTGCACCAGTGCCTCGAGCTCTTTCCGATTCTTGTCTCAGCAGGTAACCTCTTCCCAACCAGCCTCCGTCACCTGTCCCAGGCAGGGGCTCATCTGCTGTGCCCATGCCACACACCCCCGACCCCGCGGGGACGGTGTGATGCCTGGCTCCGTCTGCTGGTAGCGAGTGTCTGGTTAAGGCCATCGGGACTCTGAGGCAGCAGCTGGTTGCTGGTTCGTCCAGGCCCATCTCATGATACCGGGAACAACGTCCAGCCTGTTAAGTCCTCTCAGTGACCATCCAAATTAAATTGTCCTTACAGAAAGATGGGCACCCAGCCAACCTGAGGCCTTCTGGACAGACCGAGTCGGCTTAGGCGGAGACTGGGCAGGGAGGGAGGAGCGGGGAGCAGATGCAGGAGAAAACAGTGAGCAATGTGCGCTTGTCCACGGAATGCTCTGGAACTGCCAGGAATCTGGGTGGCAGCGGAGGCCCCTGGGACCAGCCCAGAGAAGGGGAAACAGACCCTCCCCAGGTGACCTCGAGCCTCTGAGCACACAGTCACACGGCCGCACTCGGGGTGAGTCACGGGCCACTGACCACACTGTCCCCACGCTGGGCTTGCCAACGAGAGCCAGCTCAAACTAAAGGGCAGCCACTTGCAGACAGTTCCCAGGTCCCTGGTCCCTGGTCCCCACATGCTGCGTTGACTCCCTTCCCCCCTAACTTCCCCCACGGCCCAGTCCACCCAGCCCTCTCACGGCCACCGGACTGAGAGGCTGCGTCCCGTCTGGTGGCAATCACAGGCTGCAGGCAGGGAGACCAGCTCCCGGGGTTCAGACTGCTCCATGGTGGCACCGCAGGACCAGACGAGGTCCCCAAGACTCAGAACATGCAGTACGGTGTCCCCGAGGGAGAGCTGCCAGGTGCCCCTCAGCTGACGGGGGCCGCCCTGCATCCTGCAGTCCTCACCCGGGCGCCGAGGTGCAGGGCAGGCCCGGGCGGACAGCAAGAAGGTAGCACGGAGGGGGACCAACAAGGTGCACTGCCGCGCCCCCGGGGCCTCGCTCGGGACGGTGCACCCGTGGCTCCTGGCCCCGGCGGCTCGCCCTCCCTGGGGCGGGCACAGGGGACGTGCCCACTGATAAACGAACGCCCGGGCGGGGCCGCTCACACTGAGGCTCTTTAGCGAGCAAAGGTTCACAGACACGTGCTCCGCGACGCGCCACGTTCTGGGGCCCCCAGCGGCCCTGCGGACCAGCCCACGCCCCCCTCTGAGTGCAGAGCTTGGCGCTCTCATTTTTCTCGCTTTTCATTTACAGTGGGCGCACCGTGCTATATTAGTTTCAGGGGTACAACACAGCGCTCAGGCATCTCTGCAGCTTACGACGTGAGCTCCCCGAGGAGGGCCCGCCCGGCACCACACTCACTCGGCTGTCACAACGTTAGTGCCCGGCTCCTCAGGCCGCACCTCACGTCCCTGGGGCTATGTTTATAACCCGCGGTTTGTGCGTCTTAATCCCGCTCTCCTTTTCCACCCGGCCCCCCAGCCCCGCTCCCATCTGGTGACCGTCAGTTTGTCCTCTATAGCTAGGAGTCTGTCTCTCTTTTGTTTGTTCAGTTTTTGTTTTTTTGTTTTAGATTCCACATACGAGTGAAATCGGATGGTATTTGTCTTTCTCTGACTTTTTTTCACTTAGCCGAGAAATATCCCGCTGTATGGGCGTACCGTATTTTCTTTATCCAATGGTCTACCAGTGGACACTTGGGTTGCTGCCAGAGTACGTATACCTTTTTGAATTAGTGTTTTGGATTTCTTCAGATAAATATCCAGAAGTGCAATTGCTGGGTCATACGGTAGTTCTAGCTTTAATTTTTTTTTTTGAGGAACCTCCAAACTCTTTCCCTTAGTGGCTGCACCAAGTTACAATCCCACCAGTGGTGCACAAGGGTTCCCTTTTCGCCACATCTTCACCAACACTTATTTGCTGATTTATTAAAAATAGATAGAAACGAGGTGATATTTCAATGTGGTTCTAATGTGCATTTTTCCCCTAGTTTATATTAAGTTCTCCTATTTTCCAATTGAAGAAACAGGATCAGAGTGTCCACAAATGACCAATTCAGCAAACGAGGGCACCAGGATTTGTGCCCGGGCGTCCGCCGAGGCCCGGAGCCCCACGTCCCACCGAGAGCGTCACGTGGCCTAGGGCTGATGCCTCCCTGCCAGACAAGGCGAACACGCTGGCAAAGGTGGCAGGGGGCCTGTGAACGCCACAAGCCTGCACAGCAGGGCACAGCTTCAGCACACCTTTCCGTCCCCAGTGAAGGCCCAAGAGTTAAAAACCAAGGGCAGTCGCAATAAAGCCCCAGCTGGGCAGCAGGGTGCTGGCAGCAGCAGGGTGCTGGGCAGGGAGCCCAGGCATATGGGCAGAGGGGCCCAGTGGGGAGGAGGGAGCTGAGGGAGGGAGGTGGCTGAGTCTCGCTGAGGCGCTGGGCTGGGCTCCCTCTGCACTCCCAGACCCGCTGCGGAGCAGGAGGGGGATGGTTTTGAAATGTCAGCCAGGAAGGGTTGTGCCAGGCACCGGGACCTCCAGCTGCCGGGGGAAGAGGCACAAGCAATAACCAGCCCTTCCCCAACCAGCCGGCCAGCACTGCGGTGTCCTGTGCGCCCACCCAGGGTGCGTCGACGTGCGGTACCCCTCCTCAAGGTGGCGCTCTCCCCGCCACCCCAGTCCAGGGCTCAGGCTCTGAGAAGATCTCCTGGGTCGTGAAGCAAGTGCCGGTGGAGGGGAGACCTGAGTGAGGCTGGGTGCAGGGGTGCCGGGCCCGGCGCCTCTCTGGCACCAATGCCCCCCACTGTACTGAGAGTGGGAAACGTGGAGAAGGGCCCCCAGCATCCCCCTAAAAGTCAAACAACCTCGCGCCCTCCCAAGAGAGAACCCATAACCTGTAGAGCTGACCGGGGACAAAGGCGGGCTCTAGGGTAACTGGAGGCCTCACACCGAGACCACTGACACCCCGAGTGCAGTGGCCCCGGAGCAGCACACGTCCCCATGGTTCACGCAGCCACAGGACGGCGCGGCATGCGTGCCCAGGCCCGGGCAGCCTGGGATGGGCCTGGGAGCCCAGCGGGACGCCAGCACCCGCCAGCACCCGCCAGCCGGCCCGAGGCTTAATCATCATTGTCTGGCTGCTCCGCTAATGAGGATCTACACGCTGGTCAGCCCAACCCGAGCAGAAAGGACATGGGAAAAGCCACAGACATAAACAGACATCCAGCAGGCCAGCGGGGGAGGGGGTTGAAGGTGGGGGCAGGGAAGAGGCATAACGACACAGGAGGGACACACTGGTCCCCCCTCACCGCTGCTCCGCGCCCCAAGGCAAGGGAAGGCAGACCGATGGAGAGACCCCCCCTCCGCCCCCGCCCCCTTCACAGAAAGTCCCAGGCAGGTAGCTGCGAGGGGTCCTGGGCTCGCCCGGCCGCACACTCGTGCTAAACGCCCCTGCGAAGGGAACCGGGCCTGTCCTGAGGCTCCCGGCCACCGCCACGGTCAACGTCAACCTGGCGCTGACTGCGTGCCAGGCACTGTGCCAGGCGTGTCCCATGACGTGCCTCAGACCCGCAAGGTGGGCACCGTCACGGCCCCGGGCGGTGGCGTAAGCTACCCACATCACCCCAGATGGTCTCAGACTTGGCATCCCAGGCTGACCCATTCAGACCCACAGCCTCCTGCGTCCCCTCCCCCCAGCCCGGGAGCTGGGGTCCTGGTCACACCCTCCTGGAGAGCGAGCAAGGCGCCAAGGTCCATGAGATACAAACGTCCTTCTCCCACCGGCCCATGAACTCCACGCCCATTTACAGCCGGGGAGCCTCGCGGCTGAGTGGGGCGGGGTAGGGCAGCAGTGCACTGACCCCAGAGGGCTCGGAACAAGCCCCACCCCACGCCCAGCAGCCACCCTGCCACGTGGACAGGAGTCTGGCCCAACACGCCACGTCACGTCGCCCCCTAACCCCCACCCCGGCCTGGTGCCTGCCACGGAAAAGAAGGGACCAAGGTGGCTCTGATCCCTATCCCCGAGCAGCCAGAGGCAGGGGATGAGCTGGAACCTCAGTCCAAGCCCCACGCTGGCCGCCCAGAGGGCTGCGCAGCTGGCCCACCAAGCACACCCCGCACACCCCGCACACCCGCACACCCAGCACACCCCACACACCCCGCACACCCCGCACACTCCGCACACCCCGCACACTCCGCACACCCCGCACACCCCGCACACTCCGCACACTCCGCACACCCCGCACACCCAGCAGGCCCGCACGCCCCGCACACCCTGCACACCCCACACACCCAGCACACCCTGCACACCCCACACACACAGCACACCCCACACGCCCAGCACACCCAGCATGCCCCGCACACCCCGCACACTCCGCACACCCCACACACCCAGCACACTCCGCACACCCCGCAAACCCCGCACACCACACACCCACCCCGCACACCCCGCACACCCCGCACACCCCGCACACCCCACACGCCCAGCACACCCAGCACACCCCGCACACCCCGCACGCCCAGCACACACCCCGCACACCCCGCACACCCAGCACACCACGCACACACCGCACGCCCAGCACACCCCGCACACCCCGCACACCCCACACGCCCAGCACGCCCCGCACACCCCATACACCCCGCACACCCCGCACACCCCACACGCCCAGCACACCCAGCACACCCACCACACCCCGCACACACCCGCACACCCAGCACGCCCCGCACACCCCGCACACCCCGCACACCCCGCACACCCAGCACACCCACCACACCCCGCACACCCGCACACCAACACACCCCGCACACCCCATACACCCCGCACACCCCGCACACCCCACACGCCCAGCACACCCAGCACACCCACCACACCCCGCACACCCAGCACGCCCCGCACACCCCGCACACCCCGCACAACCCGCACGCCCAGCACACCCCGCACACCCCGCACACTCCGCACGCCCCGCACGCCCAGCACACCCTGCACACCCAGCACATCCCGCACGCCCAGCACACCCAGCACACCCTGCACACCCCACACACTCCGCACACCCCGCACACCCAGCACACTCCGCACGCCCAGCACACCCAGCACACCCCGCACACCCCGCACGCCCCGCACGCCCCGCACACCCAGCACACCCCGCACACTCCGCACACCCCGCACACCCAGCACACCCCGCACGCCCAGCACACCCAGCACACCCAGCACACCCTGCACACCCCACACACCCAGCACACCCAGCACGCCCAGCACGCCCCGCACGCCCAGCACACCCAGCACGCCCATCACGCCCCGCACGCCCAGCACACCCAGCACGCCCCGCACGCCCCGCACACCCCGCACACCCAGCACACCCCGCACGCCCAGCACACCCAGCACACCCAGCACACCCCACACACCCAGCACACCCAGCACACCCAGCACACCCCGCACGCCCAGCACACCCAGCACACCCGCACACCTCGCACGCCCCGCACGCCCCGCACACCCAGCACGCCCAGCACACCCCAGGTTGGGCAGGGCCCCAGAGCAGAGCCCCTCTGCCTCCCACAGCCACACTCAGAGCCCCCCCAAGGCCCGGAGCTGCCCGGTCTCTGCTGTGACCCCAGGACACCTGCACACACTCAGAAGACAGCGCCTCCCTGACAGGCAAGGACACGAGAGCACTGCCCAGGAGAGAAGTGGCCGCTGGACCGAGGGCCAGCGCCAGAGGACACCGAGGGACACCGAGGGACACCGAGGGGCTGATGGGGGGCTGATGGGGGGCTGATGGGGGGACAAGGCCACGTGTCCCGCACGTGGAAGGACGGCTGTGAGTGGCGTTACTATTAGTGGCCTGGCCAAGTGCCAGGCACAGGCTCCGAGGAAAGGGCAGATGGAACGTGACTTCAGTCAGGCCGTCACCAGAGGGGAGGATTAGTGCGTCACAGACAGAGCTGCAGATGAAGTGGGGGCACGGGGGAGGGGCTCCCGCCAGACCTCTGGGCGGACCCCGCCCTCGCTCCACCTCGCAAGTGGCCCTGGAGGGCGGGCAGGCCCCCTCGCCCGAGGAGGCGGGTGCCTGGCACAGCGGCGGGAGCACGGGCCTCCGAGTCGCAGGTGGGCTGACCACGGGTCCCGGGAGAGGCCGCGGCTGGGAGGCGGGCCAGAGGGGAGGTCAGGTCCCAGCTCCCGGCCTGACCGTCCAGACCGTCCCCAAGACAGCCATGCGATGTCCTTCTTTACCCAAGACAGGGCAGGGCCCCAGAGCAGAGCCCCTCTGCCTCCCCGAAGGAAGGCTCAAGTCCATCTCCCTCCCAGGACGGCCCAGCCACGGCCCAGCCACAGGAGCCAACACCGGCACCCGGTCACCTCGTGACCCGCGCTTGGCTTTCCGAGGCACTGGCTCTGCGGGGCCCGCAGGGTGTGTGCTCAGCCGACGCAGCTGGGAGGTGTTCCGTGTGTCCCCAAGCTAAGAGGACAGCCCTGACCCATGGCAGCAGTTACGGGCTGGCCCCTGGTGCCCGGAAATCAACGCCACCTACCCTGACCATGGCAGGCAGTTACGGGCTGGCCCCTGGTGCCCGGTAAATCAACGCCACCTACCCAGAGACACCCCAAGAAGATAAGAGGCTGCCCAAGGCCACGAAGCCAGGACACGCCAGAGCCCACCCCTGAACCTGGGCACCTCCAGCCTCGGAGTACCGCCCCGGGCGGCCTCACTGGGGCCGGGGGCACCTGGTCAGTGTTCCACACCTCCGAGGCGCTGCACCGAGCAAGGACAGCAAGCACGGACACCGAGCACAGCGCCTGCGTCCGGGGCTGTGGCGGTCATCACTGTCATGGCCGCTGTCCCAGGGCAGGGCTCCGAGCCCAGATGTGGGCTCACTGAGGACATGCGCTAATGCTGGCACTGGTGAGAAGGATCCCGGGCTGAGGGCCGGCCCACACTGGCCGCCCAGGCTGTGCACAGGACGTGGGGGCAGGGACAGCTCCAAAGAGGGAATGTTGGACATTGGCCTGGAAATGCGCCTTCCTGAGACAGAAATCCCCCACAGGGAGTGACATCACGTGCAGCTGGCATGGCCTCACTCCTACATACCTAAGCACCTTACTCACCTCGTCCCATCCAGCTGCACCCCATCCGACAGGAAGGTCAACACTTAGATAAGGGGCATCTGGCTCTGGGTGGACCCCTCATTCCCAGGGGCCTGCAGGGCCTAGGAAGGTTCTAGCAATCCCCCAACTTGACCCACAAGGAAAGAGGCAGAGAGGTTAAATGGCCCACTCAAGGCCACACAGCTGCCACCTCCGGGCCCCAGACAGAGCTTCCTCGCACCAGGCTCGGGATAGGGAGGCAAGTGGCGGCGGCCTGCATGCCTGGCCCCATGCTGGGCCCTACAATGCAAGTCCCTGATTAGCCACACTTCATAGATGAGGAAGCTCAGGTGGCCCAGGCAGGGTCCAGGGAAGCGGGGGCTGGCGACTTGTCTGTTATGCTCCCTCTTTCTCGGTTGGAGTTGAGACAGTTACACCAGCTAAGTCTTCTGAGGTGGTGACAGGCCAGCAGGACATCACCGGAGGCCAGCGGGGAGGGTCAGAAGAGGGCGTGGGGCTATAACCCGCCAGGCCAGGAGGGAGAAACAGAAATGCATTCCAGGACCTCGAGATAGGCCCTGCAGGCCCCTGGGAATGGGGTCCACCCAGAGCCAGACGCCCCTTATCTAAATGTTAACCGCTGGGCCACTGACCATGTGGGCACACCCAGCTTTGGAGGAGGACCGGGAAGACCCAGGCCATGGATACGGATGGAGGGCAACGGTGACAAAGGAGAGTGGAGGCAGCCCTAGGGGGCGGCGTGGGCACGGGCTCCGGCCTGGGCCGGCAGGCAGTCTGCGGACCCCACGGGGAGATGGCAAGATGCCGCCCCCCACCCCCCACCCCGCCCCCTGGACTTCAAGCCGCAAGGCCAGCCGCACTGCCCACCCAGACCCGCCCCTGCCTGCCTGCCAGGGGCACACTCCCTCCAGCAAACCACGCCACAGAGACCTCACGTCAACACACAGGGAGGCGTGACGACGAGGAAGCTCAGCGGCAGGGACCACCCGCCTCTCACCACAGACGCAGGGGTACAGGGACGCGGCCCTCAGGAGGGGCCGCGAGGGCCCCGAAGACCAGCCTTTCCAGAACTGCCACTGGGGGATCAGCCCCTCCCAGGGCGTCCGGCCCAGGCCTGCCAGCCGGGCCCACGGAGGCAGCAACAGCAGTGCCCACCGATTTATACAAACGCCCGGCTCCGACGGCTAGGGTGAGCGCAGGCCCCTCGCAGGCGCGTGGTGCCGAGTGCGCACCCCGGAGCTGCCGGCCCCCGACGGCTGAGCCGTGAAACGTGCAGAAGCAGCCGCAAGGCAGTGGTCCCGGGGGTCCCTGGGTGGGACGCTCAGAGCGGAGCCGGCCGGGCCCTCGCCCTCCGGGAGGACCCAGCACGGTCCACGGATATTCGTGTGCTCCGCAGAACGTCGGATTCTTTCCTGCCCACCATTTGCAGCAAGATTGATGATGCCAGGAACTCCTCGGGGAGCAAGGTGGACGGGAAATCGAATCACAGGCTCAGGGGAATTTGCGACCTGTCCCGGGCCTTCGGGTATAAATGCTTCAGCCGGCGGGGCTGGGCTCCAGGTTCCCGTGACCGTCGTCCGGAGTCCGGGTCCACCAGGCTGGTTAGAACCACAAACCCCACTCGCCCCTCCCACCTGCCTTCGACGCGTGAACCTCAGCCCTACGCAGCTTCCAGAGTCACAGGGAGGGGGCTGGAGGGTCGGGTGACGGGTACCGGCAACAGAGCTGGAAACTACTCAGTGTGGGCGCCCGGGCCCCATAGGCTGTCTCCAGGGGCATGAGGTCCACGGAATGCACACAGCATCCTGTACCCCCACCTCCCAACCCAGCCCCTGGACGTCTCAAAGTCAGACCCCCCATACTCTCCTGAGCCTGCAGCCCACGTCTGCAGGGGCCCAGAGGAACCCAAAGGTGGGCTTCTTTCTGGGACCCTGGCCCCATCACAGCCACCCGGCAGGGCCCAGCCGAGTTGGTGAATAGCCAAGCCATGGTCCTGCCTGCAATTTTCTCCATTCCCAGGGGACGGCAGCGCCTCCTTCAAAAATGAACTTTGTTCCAAGATGTAACACATGTTGTTCACACCATCGCTGCTATCCTCCCCCCCCACCCCCCCACCCCGTTTCTCACAAGGAGGCTGGAAGTTGTACATGTGGCCTTTGTCACCATCGGGGCCTCCAATGTAGGCACCCCACACCCCTCCCCAGGCCCATCCTCCACCAGGAAACCAGAGAGCCTGGAGAAGTGTAAGCGAGATGACCACACCTCTGAATGGCTTCAGATAAAGCCAACAGCTCCACCCACTCTGTCCACTGGGTCACCAGGCCACAGCCACGGTGGCCTCTGTCCTATTCCTGGAAAGTCCCGGGCTCATCCCGCCAGCCTCCACGTCCTCCGCTGGCTGGAAAGCCTCCACAGGCAGCTTCTGGTCATCCGAGCCCCCGTCACTACCTGCCGTTCGTCCTCCCTGGCCCCCACCAGTCTAGGGACCCATCCAGCCCACTGATTTGTTTTCTAGTTTGTCTCCCCAACAAGACCCCAGTCTGTCTTGCTTCCGGAAGAATCCCAGGAGCGTGGAAACGGGCGTTCCACAGACAGCCGAGAAGCAGGTGCTCAGTTAGCTGCCGACAGGGGTGTGCACCCCGGTAACTGCGGGCCAGGAGGCTTCAGGACCGCCCTGACCAGGCTGCTGGACCTTGGCCCCACCTGCCCTGTGCATAAGATGGAATGACAGTGACCTCCGAGCTGGGCACATCATGGGAAGCGTGAGAGAAACCACGTGCAGAGGTCAAGGACAGAACCTGGTGCCAGAGGGGACAACCACAGCTGTACTGCTTCTGGGGGCGCTCTCTCCGGGACGTCAGCCACCGCCCACACACGGCTTAATGTCTCCCGAGAACCCCCCCAGCATGCCCAGCCCAGCCGCTGCCACGCTGTCCACACCTCACCGAGCACCCTCGGTGGACGCCAGCGGTGAGGGGTCCCCAGGGAGCAGGCTGTACCTGGTTTGGGGGTTGGGAGATGCCAGAGGTTTGAATGTTTGTGTCTCCCAATGTCACCTATTGAAACTCTAACCCCCGAAGGCGATGGCGTGAGGAGAGGGGGCCTTCGGAACGTGCTTACGCCACGAAGGTGGAGCCCCACCGGCGGCATTAGTATCCTCCTAAAAGGGGCCCCGGAGAGCACCCTCGTCCCTTCTGCCACTCAGAGCACAGCGAGGAGGAGCCAGCTGTGAACCGGGAAGCGGGCCCTCGGCAGAGCCCGACCGCGCTGGTGACTTGACCTTCCAGAACCGTGAGCAGTAATTTTCTGTTGGTCACAAGCAGCCAGCTGGTGGCATTCTGTCACCACAGCCCAAGCAGACGAAGAAAGGGGTGCTGCTCCCGGGCCCCACGTTCCAGCCCCTCCGAGGGGCTACGGGGTCTCACGTGGGAGCACAGGACCCCAGCTGTCCGACGTGCGGGCACCAGCTGAGGCCACAGCCTTCCGGGGTCAGTCACTCTGGGTCTCAGTTTCTCCACGGAGAAGCAGGCTAAGCAAGGCCTTGCTGACAGTCGGCGGTCAGCGATGAGGCCCCCAGCGGTCTCAGCCCAGAGCCGGCACGTCCCTCCTGGGCAGGGACCCTCGGCAGCAGCTTCCGGCTCCAATCGATGCCTACCCCATGCTGTGAACAGCACGAGCTCCCATGACTCAAAAGCCCCTGCCCTCCACAGCCGCCTGGCAGGAGTTTGTGGCTGGGGGTGGGGCAGCCGTCCATAAGGACTCAGTCTCTACAGCCACTGTCCCTTAATGTACCCTTCACCACGATCCCACCCCAGACCTTTGACGCCCTCTGTGCCACCCCATGGAAGGGGGGCAGACAGATGGGCAAGCCTGGGTATGGCCTGCTACACCTGATGGGCCATCTGAGCAAGTCCCCAGCTCCGGGCCTGCAGAGGACCTCTGGTCTCTACACGCTGTCTACGGCCCCAAGCGAATGGGGCTGGCCAAGGGGGTCTCCAGATCCGCCCTGCTGGAATCCTCCAGCTCGTCCCCCTGGGATACAAAGGGCAGAAGGGGACGGCCACACTCTGGAGCTGCCACTGGGAACCCGAGGTCTTGCCCAGAGGGCACGCTCGGCAGCCACGTTTGCACCTGAGTCACTGCCACCCCCCTCAGCCTCAGCCCTGTCCCCGGGCAGCTCCGTGAAGACGTGAAAATGGCTCTGGGGGCTTTCTGTGCTGCACAGCAGAGGCCGTTAGACCTCAGCGTGAGTCCTTCCGGGATCGGGGGGAGAGATGCTGGCCAGGCAGCACCCCCACGGACACACACCCCGCCCGCCCGCCCAGGCTGAGGCACAGAGAACCCTGCAAAGGTCCGTCCAGACGGGGGGGGGGGGGGCGGAGGGGAGGACAGAGACGAAGGGGATGGGGATGGGGGGCATCAGAGAGGCCAGGCCTGGATTTACGGAGAGAAGGGAGGCAGCTGGTGCGCAGGGCCACCCGCTGGGGGTCGTCACCGAGAAATGATTCGGTGGCCCTCACCTGCCCTGAGGGGCGTACCGGCCAAGAGGGCTGGGTGCCTGAAACTGTTTCCATCTGCAAAGCTGGACCCGTCACAGGGGATTCTGGAGCGAAACGGGGTCACAGGTCAGGTCCTCACCCAGGGACTGGTGTGGAAGCTGCGCAGAAGGATGCTGGCCATCCACGGGGCATCCATTTTTCCACCTGGAGCCCCTGAGAAGCACGTGATCACCAAGGTCACCGAGCAAGTGGCTTCGATGAGCAGCAGAGGGGAAAGGCTTCCTGCAGGGTGAGGATGGCTGCCCGAGGTGGCCTTGCGGGAATTCATCCGGAATGCGGCTTGGTCCCAGTGGCCGGGGACGGTCAGCGCCTCCTCCTTCCTGTTTAACTGGCACCACCCCAGGGATCCGGCCTGTTCTGCCCGAGGTCCCCGACATGGGCGCCATGGGGTGGGGCCCGCTTCCTGCTCCTTAGCTGGCACTAGGGGATTAGGATGCTCAGCGGGCATTAGTGCTTGCGAGGGGAGTGGCAAGGACCTCAGGAGATGTGGACAGGCCCCGTGACTGAGGAACACAGGTCCCAGGCCCCTCCCCTCGCCGTCAGAGCCCTGCCCGCATGCCTCCACCCTGCAGGGCCCCCGCTGCGCCCGCCGGTGTGCGGCCCACAGCACCCAGGACCCGCTCAGCAGGGCTCAAAGCCCTACAAAACTGCATGCTGCCAACGTCAGAGGAAATCACTCACAGACGCCGGCACAGCGGGCTTCCTTCCCCTTACACGCACACAGCAGAGTAGCAGACCCTCACGCCCGCCCGCTCAGGGCCCTCCGAGCCCAGCTCCGGGCACAGCTGAGCCCCCGCTCCCAGCCACGCAGCAGGCCCAGCCCTCACCCCCAGAAACGGCGCTCCTGGCCTGCCTCCTCTCGGGTTCCCAGCCTGCATCTCGCTCGTCACCCTCGCTCAGGGTGCTTAATAAACACATTGAATAAACGACAGCGTCCCCACAGGCTGCATGCCAGGTGTGCGTCCCCGACAGGCACAGGGCCACCCGAGGATCCCTGAGCCCCCCTAACCACCGAGGAGACGAGGGCTCAGAGACACGAGACGACGTGCCCAGCAAGTGGGGGCGGGAGCGGCGGTCACGCTGGGCCTCCTGGCACGTCGCCAGGGCTCCCCCCCACGGCCAGCAGGTGCCAGGGCTGTGCCACGGGACGCCACGAAGACACTGAGGTGAGCACACGGTGGGCGCCCAGACCCCCCATTCTCCACCTCGCGGGCACCGTCCCACGGGGAAAGGCACAGTCTGGGCACCTCCAGGGCTCGGGCCTGCCTGGGGCTGACGGGCCTCGCTCCGTGACCCAGGCGGCTCCTCTGAGCTCCGCACCTGCTTCCCCACAAGCAACAGAGGGGGAGGGCTGTGTCCTCAGCGACAGGCATCAGGGCCGGCAAGCCCCTTGTCTACACAGTCGGCAGGGGCCACGCACGGACAGCGGACACCGGGCAGTGTGAACACCCACACGAGACAGACCACACCCCGCGTCACCGAGACTGTCGAAAACCCACCCCGGACAAGGACAAGGGCTCGGAGAAGTCAGCTCTCTCCTGCGGAGGGGCCGGGGCAGCCCGCGGCGACGGTCAGCGAAGTCGTCCTCACTCCCAAGCACACGCAACGAGCTCCCCATCACGTGCCAAAGCCCGCGGTCATGGCCGTCTCACTGCCGGTCGACGGCACACACAGCGGGTGTGCGGAGGGCCCTTTACGCCATCGAACGTGACCAAGGGGAACGGGCGTGTGCGGGTGGCTCTGGGGACTCCCACACGCTCACACACACAGTCTCACGTGGACACACACACCCCTGCACACACATTCATGTAGACGCACATTCCCGCACACACAGCCACGCTCGCAGACACACGTGCGCACACTCACGTAGCCACACACTCTCACGTGAACACACACGTAGACACGTACGTAGAAGCGCACGCACGCACCCCTTGTCCCAACCGTCTTCGCCCGTCCACCCCCTCGGCTCCTCTGCAAGCCGAGCGCCCCGTGCCTCGCTCCATCCACGCCCGGTGCTGTTTCCGGGGAGCCCGGTCAGGGTGACTGCTGAGAGGCCATGCGCCACCCCCTCAGCTTCCTGTGTCATTGTCCACAGCTTGATTAACCGGAGAAGCCGCTGGCTGACTCCACAGTGAACTGGGGCTCGGCAGCAGGCAGGGGCCCCGGCCCCAGGCTCGGGGCATTCCAGAGACCACTGACTGACTCACCCCACTGTCCTGGAGCCTCCCGGAACAGCTCAGGGCAAGAAATGCAGGGTGGGGGTGGCCCCAAAAGGCAAAGATGCGGGTTAAGGATGGCTGAAAGAGGCCAGGAGGGATGGGGGTTGGCCACCTGGTGACCCTCAGGGCCCTGTCCACCCTGCCACACTGAGGGCTGCGAGTGCCAGGGGACAGGTGCAGGGGCTGGGGGGGGCAGGTCGCCACCAGCCCCTGCCTGAGTCACCTCTCCTGACCCTCGACACCTTCCTCTCATTGCCGAGGACACTGAGGCGCAGAGGGTCGTCAGGCTGCCTGCCTGAGGTAGCCTGTGGCCAGACGCCCCTGCCCACCCCATCTGGCCCAGGCCTACAGCTCCAGGTGTCCCAGGGCGGCGGGGCAGGGCACAGAGTGACCCTAGCAGCATCCACTGTGGCGAAGCACACACACCGAGTGAGCCACTGGGGCGGGGCCCGACCTGCATCTCGGCCCCACATTCCTGGGGCTGCTTCTGAAGCAGACACCTCGAGGCGGCTGGAGCCACTGGGGCAGGAAGCAGCAGGCCTGAACCCCAGGCCCCGGAGTCAGGAGCAGCCAGGCAGCCCGGGTGTGGCCCTCGGGCCTCGCCCGCCCTGCCAAGGGCGTTCCCAGCATCCACCAGTCACTCCGGGCACGCCCCAAGTAGGCAGGGGGTGCCAGACCGACAGCAGCTGAGGCATGGCGCCACCCAGGTATCCGCGGCAGAGGCTGGCGCGGAAATCTCCACAGCCCGGGAGGCCTGGAGCACGTCTCCAGGGAAGCCACACAAGCGCTGGGGGTGAAGGCAGGAGGCCCCTGGGCACTGGGCGGGGGGGTGACCACAACTGTGACATAGCAGGAGGGGAAAGGGAACCGGAGGTCAAGGAGACAGCCAGGGCAAAGCAGGGCGGCATGGAAATGCCTGGAGCGTGCTCAGGAACTGCTGCTGGCCCGGGGTCACCGAAGCTTCCGGAAGAGAGGGAAGAGGGCTGTGGAAAAGGACTTGAGTCAGAGGGCAGAGCGCCTCCAGCACTGTTCCCAGGAGCCTGAGGGCGATGCTGAGGCTCAGGGGCCCTGCGGGGTTTGGCGCAGGGTGGGGACTCCGTACTGGAGCAGGGCAGAAGGACAGAGTGACGACTGGAGCTGGCAACCCTGAGGCAGGGAGTCCAGCTGGGAGGCCAGCTCCCGGAATGGTGGAGCGGAGGGCGGGTGTGGGAGGGTGAGACCCCACCACCAGCAGCAGGACGGACAGAGGACGCAGGCGACCCCGCCCGGGATCACAGACCCGCGCTCACCCGGGCGGGCTCACCGGACACCACCGTGCTCGACCTGGGCAAGGCAGAGCGGACGGAGCCCAGTAAGCAGGCCACTGACTACACCAGGCCGAGCTGGCCTGGACCTTTCCTGCAGAGGACGCTGTCCCCGAGTTCACATTCCGAATCTCCATCCTAGGAGGGCAGCCGGGCAAGAGGACAGAGACTGGAGCTCAGGCCTGGGGTCTGGGCTCAATTCCCCTCCCCCAGCAGGCTCATGACCACCCCACTGGTGGGCAGAAACCCAGTGACCTGCCTGATGGGTCTACCCCCCGGCCTGGGGCACCCACTGGCCCTGCCAGCCGGCCGACAACCCGCCTTTTGTTCCCTGGTCCCATTGTCTCCAATTCTCTCGCCTGCCCGCACGGGGCCAAAGGAGGGTTTCCAGAGGGATTTCTCAATGGGCTTGCAGACAAACATCCTGTCAGCGGACGGCTCACCGCCTGGCCTGGCGAGGCCACAGGGGGGTGGGGCCAGCGATGCTCTGGAAACGGCTGTGACTGGGGTCACTTGCGTGATCCTACACAGGAGCCCGTCAGAGAAGAGATGGTTCAGTCTCGGCAACTAACATCAGTGGAATCAATCCTTCCTGGCTCAGCCACGGCACGTCACGGCACCTCGCAAACCCTCGTTTGCTTTTCCCAGCTGGCGTGAAGGGTATCTGAGCGTGTTGGGTTCCCCCCCCAAGGAAACTGAGGCTCACAGAAGTGCGGGACTTGCCCAAGATCAGTGTGGGCAGAGCTGGGTACTAACCTCTCTCCTCCGCCCCATGCCACCCACTGCCGTGCCTCTGCCCCTGTGTGACCTCGTCTGTCTCAAAGGCAGACGCCCTTGTGTTCACTCACCCCAGGTAATGTCCCCAGGAGGACACGTACAGGACCCTAATGACTCAGATACTGGGAGGGGTTGTGTCCCTCCTTACATGAAGGCAGTGCCAAGCCTGCCCCTTGGCGAGCTCAGACAGGGTGCAGCACCCCGTCTGACATTGCGGCAGGGGCATCCACATGACAGAAGGAATAAGCAAAGGGCCACTCAAACTGACATACTCGAAGAGTAGTCACTGAAATTAAAAAAAGATAGTCTCAATATCTCACGGGGGGGGCGGGGAGATTACAAACCAGAGGAATACTATGTGGCAAAATTTTTTTGAAACGTGTATCTTAGGGTTCTTAAACGGAAGAAGGACATTAGGTAAAAGCTAAGGAAATCTGAAAAAAAGTGCGGATTCTAGTTAATATAATGTATCAACATTGGCTCATTAATTGTAACAAAAAAGGTACCGCTCCAGGAAGCTAGCAACGGGGGTAACCAGAAGCCGGTTTATGGAACTCTGTGCTGCCCCCTCAGGAATTCTGCAAATGTACAAACGGCTCTAAACAGCAAGACGGGTTTTTAAAAGTACACATCACAACTGTATCCACGTGACGGAATCCCATACAACTCCACGCGCACAGACAGAAACGAGTTCCCGGAGGGACGGACGCCACCTGGGTTAGGGTCTCCGGTCCCGCCACGGAGCCATGCGGAGATCACGGTCCTGGCCTTGCTAACGCATGCGACTTCGGTGAGATGCCACCACGGGGGAGGGGGAGGAGGGAGGGCGCACGGGGGCCCTTTGTGCTGCTGCCGGTTCTCCTGAGGCTGTAATTATTTCGGAATAAAAACCGAACAGAAAATGTGCGCAGACCCCCCCCACCCCACTCCCTGTCGACTCCTCTCCCAGGAACAGAACGAAACGTTAGTCAGCACACCCGTTCTCTCTCCAGAGCGTAGGATTTCAGCTTTTGTTTCGATCTTGAACCTCCTGGGGTCTTCCAAGCCTTCCACAACGAGCGACAGATTATTCAGGGGCAAGCGACATGTGCACCTCCGTCGCTGATACATGGTAAATGATGGGTGGGGGGGGGGGCTGGAGTCTGCAGCCTGAAGGGACCGGGTGAGACAGCCGCGTCAGGATGCTCGCGGGGAGTGATGCCCGAAGCACGTGGGCGTCTTGCCCCCAACTCCCTGCACACCACCCCCCACAGAGCACAGACAAAAGCGTGGCCCCCAGTGGGGTTCATACATCCGCAGAGCTCCCAGCCACCCGGCGGCCCTGTCAGGGGAACCAGGATCCACCAGGAAAGCTGAGCTCAGGCCTGCAAAGAGGAGCCATGCATCTCACGGGAAGCCAGGACCGCGCCTGGGGCGCGTGGCGAGGAGGCTGCCGCGTGGGGCGCACTGCGAAGGGTGCACCGTGTGTGGCGCGGGGGCCAGGGAAGCCCATGACGAGAGCTGCCGGAGCTCAACTTCCAAGTTCACGGAACTGTCCACTGCCCGTGGAGGGGAAGACCCCGCACAAAACCAGAATGCTCCCGACGGCCTCCTCAACACACACATTTCAACAGCCCGTCCTCCTGCGGGAAGGCAGGGAACACTCCAGTTGCTGATAGCCCATGGGGAACCACGGAGGCCATCGGGCACTGGGGTCCAAGGCGATCACTGTCCTAAATTTTCTACAATCACAGGCAGTGGTTTGGAGGACGGAAGTTATCGGTGGGGAAACTGCACGGGCGCAGAGAGCAGCGCGGTCCCAGCTCTTCCCCTTCTGCCCCTGACCTTGGCTGCACGCCCCTGACCTTGGCTACACGCCCCCCGTGCACCTCGGCTGGGAAAACGTGACGCGTGGTGTCGTGCGGGTCAGATGAGGGGATGCGCGGGACCTGTGGGCCGCTGTGTCACCACTGCTGTTACTATGCACAGCGTGTGAGGTGGAGCCGATGGGCCCGCCCCAGCTAGCAGGGGCGGAGAGGTGAGGCTCGTGGGTTTGCGTGGCTTGTCTGGGGGTCACACAGAGAGACCCACGACCACAGCTAAGGGGCAAGGACCCTCCCTCTGGACCCTCTCAGGTGGCGCAGACGCTCAGAGCTGGCCAGGTAACCAAATCACCACCTCACCTGGGACCCCCAACGAGTGGGCCTCTGACGAGCATAGCAGCGGGGCGGGCCAGACAGCCGGAGCCCAAGGCCCTTTTCCCTGACCCTCAGGCCCGAGGCCGGGAGATGGCCCGGCTCAGGGCACAGGGGCCGTGTTTGCCGCCCAGTGCCTCCCTCCTCCTCCCTGCACAGAGCCGCTCTCCACACCGGGCAGGACTTTCTCTCGGATGCCCCTGCCTGTCTCAGGTGGTGCCTGGACCAAGGTAATGATGACCCGACATGACTTCAGGCCCAGACACGGGCAGCGCTGGGGACCCTCAGGGACCTCTTAGAGATGCGGCCCAAGGCGGGATCCAGGACAGGCCCCGACCTCCTCTGGGTCATCTACAGAAACACCGCTTCCCCCAAACACACACACACAGATGCCAATTCAGAGAGACACCGAGCCCCATCTGTCTCCTGAGCAGACACAAGCAGGGTGCAGCCTGGGCGGGCGGAGGGAATGGGGCGGTCAGCAGGCACCAGGGGCATGGGTCCCATCTGCCACTAACACCCCTCACAGCTGGCGGCCCCCCCCCGAGAAACCGCACAGCACAGAGCCCAGAAGGCCTGGGGGGCTGGGTCACCGAAACCTCCACTCTCCACCCAGGGTGTAGGCAAGAAACTGAGGCACAAGCAAGGGGAACACTTGTGACATCCCATGGGCATGGTGGGCTTTGTTTCCTCGTCTGTGCCGTAGGGCCAATACCAGCCCGCTACGCAGCCCACACCCGGCCCGGCAGCCCAGGACGCCTCCGCCTGAAGCCCTTTAACATCACATGCGCACTTGGGGGAGGCATTTCTTTAATGAGGCATCATTTCCAGATACCAACTCATCGCTGTCGCTCACAAGCATCTCCTTGGATGAGCCACTCAGGGCGTGGAGAGGAACAGTGAGGTGCAGGCGCCCACCGGATACTCCTTCCACCACACCTGGTTCTGCAAGTCCAGGTGCCCCGCAGCCCCGAACGACACCAGGGGCCTCAGGGATGGCACGCCACAGCCAAGCCAACCTCCAGAGCTTGAGGCGGTCCCCTGCCTTTCTGACCCAGGGTCCTGCTTGCTCCTGTGGGTGGGGGTGGGAAGGACGGTCCTAACAGGACAGAAATACACAGAGCAGTGTATCCTGGCCAGCCCTACCAGCCCACCAGGGCAGACTCCCACGGGACCTTCCCCTTCAGATGCCCCTCCTGGCCCCATTGGAGGCCCTAAGCCACCGGGGGTATCAAAAGGCTAACATCTGAGGACAGGAGGGGGTGCCAGGCAGTGTACCTGACGCAGCCACCTGCTTCGGGAGAGCCCCGTGTCACCGGTGCCCGGGGGTTCAGAGCAGGGCCCCCTCGGCTCCCACATCCCTGCTGCCATCGATCACCCTCCCTTCCAAGACCTTCTCGTGAATCATGACCAAAAATAGCTCCAGTGCCTGATGTCAACAGCCAGAACTGTCCCGGTCAAGGCCTCTGAGGGAGACTGTTTGTTTCCTTATCAGAAAGAAAAGAAAATCAAGGACGGTGGACAGAACTTTACTCCAGCCCTTAGGAGGTGGCCCTCGGAGGAGGCTAACCTGAGGGTCTGCTTTGCAGGGGACAAAGCCGGGCGGGGAGGGGTGGGGGCGGGCCAGGCCCATCCCCTCCAAGCAAGCGCCTGAGCAAAGTGGACCTCACCCACTGCTCCTTTGCCAAACTACACCAGCCACGGGCCCCGTGGGCGACAGCCCAGGCCCGGAGATCTGGACGCCCCAGCGCACCGTGCTTTGTGGATGTGGGTAGCAGAGCAGCCACACCTCTCATAACTGCCCCTCTACCCCCGGACTGAGGAGCCCCTGCCACCCCACTTCCTGGCCCCTGCGTGAGCCGACGCCTCCTCCCCACTGCAGAAGCAGGACACGGCAGCGGGCCGTCACTCCAGTCCCGAGTCTCACCCCACAGCAGTCTCAGAAATCGTCTGCTAAGTGAA
The DNA here is from genome assembly GCA_003508835.1 of Eonycteris spelaea. NCBI lineage: Eukaryota > Metazoa > Chordata > Mammalia > Chiroptera > Pteropodidae > Eonycteris > Eonycteris spelaea. The sequence continues at coordinate 1,706,365 of PUFA01000009.1, read as the reverse complement.
CAAAGCCACGTCCCCTCCCGTGAGCCTCCGGGTCCCCATCAGCACAGAGAACGTGGCCAGCCCCGGCCAGCATCCCTGCCATCTGCCCTCAGCCTCCTGAATCACCCGGGCCACATCCATCCGCCCGAAGCCCCATCATCCGCACGCCGCAGGCCCCAGAGGCCTCTGAGGCCACATTCTCCGACTGGGGCTGTTCTCCTCTCCTGTCCAGCTGCCAATCATCAAACCCCCAAGGGGAAAGTGGGGACGACGCTTGGGGCGATGGGGCATCTCAGGTGGATACAGGACTCCCCCTCCCCCACAAGCATCCAGGGTGCCAAAAACGCCAGCTGGCATGCCAGAAAATTAGCGCCTTTCAGAGTCAAACGTCCTTGGCCGGACGCTGTCCACGGTCCAGCATGCGACTGCCTCCTCCTCACCCCCCGCCCCGCTGCACCTAGCTTCCTTATGGTACTAGGGTGTGCATATTTAGCCAGAGGGAAGGCAGCCCGCAGACCCATTCAAAAGTCACTGGACGCCTGGTCTGTCGGAGCTGGGGGGAAGGATGCAAAAGAAAATTAGGAGCCTTTTTCCCATTTTGATTCTGCTCCTGCTGTCCCCAGGAGCTGGCACGTGGGGCCTGCAGTGGGCAGGCTGGGAAGCAACGCCTTGGGGGTGGGAAGTGTGGCGTGGGCACGGCAAATGATGCCTCCTGGCTGCCAAGTTCCAGTTCCGGGTCAGATCACTCCGCCACCTGGGCAAGCACCTGGAGGGCGAGGGCCTGCAGTCGGAAACTGGGCCACTGTGGGCCCCGAAGGCCCCAGAGCAGCAGGAATGTCCAAAACTCCAAAGGGCCCTGGTCCACCTGGATGGGGTATGAAAGAAGGGGCTGAGCCAGGAGGCTAGGACCCAGGGAAGACCCAGGCTTCTAGAATATTCTCAACTTCCTCCAGGGTCTCTGAGCCACCGTGGACCTGGTCCAACTGCCTCGCCTCACAGATAGGTAAACTGAGGCCAAGGAAAACGGGGAGCAACTGAGGCAGAAAGGAAATGACAGAGAAGTCCAGGAAGCTAAGATGTGCATGAAAACATCTATCCAACCTAAATGACTCACATAAACACAACTTCAAGAAAGAGGCGCAGGGGACGTGACCTCTGAGGATGGAGGGTGGAGTGGGGGTGGGGCACAGCCTGCCGTCCGGACCTGCTGGACGACAGGCACAGACCGAGACGGCCAGGCGTCCAAGACGCCTGGTCAGCAGAGGCACAAGGACCTTGATGTCATGCTGTGCCTCTGCGTCCTGTGTGGAGCCTCCACCGCGAGCGCGCATCACGTTCATTCATGTTCAGTTTTTAAAGGCTTCAGGGAGGAGCCTCACTAACCTTCGTCTTGGGCTTCTGGGTCTTTCCTGGGCCACGGACCACTCTCAGGCCTCTGAAGAAAGATGTGGGTCGTGGGCCAGGAAAAGTGCATGAGTACAGTCACCTCGGGGTCACGACGGCTGGGTAAGGAGTCCACGGGTCAGTGCAGAGATGAGGGCACAGCCGGCCCTGAAGGCAGCAGGGGCCGCCAAGGGGCCAGAGGAGGTGCCGAGCTGGCCTGGGCCTCTCCTTCCTGTCACAAGCCCCATCAGAAAGCCCCAGGCCCAGAGGCCCGGAGGTCCAGTGCCCCTGCCTACGCCATGGCTCCCCTCTGCCGGCTCCCGCTCAGAGAGCTTGGGTTGCACCAAAAACAAGGGGCACTTTCACCCTGCACCCCCACACGCTGGGGAGCGCTCACTTTGCCCATTACCAAGCTGGCCTCCCGGGAACAAGGTCAAACTCGGTGGGAGGGGATTAAGGACTCTGAGGGGGAGAGGGAGAGGAAAGCCATGCCCCACCCATCTCTGGACCACCTGGGAAGGGGACCCCGCAGGAGGGCAAGGAGCATCCCCAAGGACTCCAGGCCACACCGCAGGGGCTGCTGTCTACCTGGCGGTCGGCAGGAGGCATTCCAGGGTGGGCAAAGGCTGCAGCAGGCGGAGGGGTAGTAGAGGCCGGCTCACGGGAACTCTCAGCTCCGGCCAGGTCCTGCCCCCAAAAACGGGGGTGGTGGAGCAGCTTGGGGCCCTAGGGTTGTCGGGGTGCTGGGAACCTCCAGAGCGTTGACATCAGGGAGGGATTCCCCTGCCCACATGGCTCCCATCGCCATCAGCAGCGGTCCTTTGCATTTCCAGAGCAGGAAGGTTTAGAAGGGGCTTTCCTCTGACTGCCCGGCCAGTGCCTCGCCCAGGCCTTCAGAGGGGGCCAGGCAGCACTGATGTCACCCTGCGCCCCACCACACACACACACAGCAGGGCCAGGGGCGAGGCCAGAGCCCCAAGTGTGGCAAGTAATGGCCCCATCGCCAGGGACTGGCTGGAGTAATGGCCCGTAGCTGGACCCGGGCTCATTTAACCCCAAGACAAGAGATGGCAAGACTGCCTACCACCCACCACAGCCAGCGCTGCAGACCACCGGGGTGCAGAGGGCAGGGGCGGAGCTGTGCCCAAAGCTGCCAGGACGCTCCCCACGTGGAGAGAGCAAGGGGAGGGAGCGCAGCCGCCCGTGCTCTCTGTTTTCTGACCTGCAGGTCTCTTGGCCTCTTTTAGAGGATAAGAAGCTGGTGGCTGGGGACAGGGGGCTGGGCTCTGCGGGGGGCAGACCTCAGGAGCCCCATGGAGCCATGCGGCCTGTCCTGGCTTGGGTTCCGGCACATACACGTGAACCCACACAAGGCCACCAACACAGCTGCAGGGCAACCACCAGGAGCCCAGCTCTAGGCTCCGACGGACGCTGGGCAGAGGAGGACGGCTGGTCTCACATCCTGCGGCCACCCATCTCCTAAGCCTCGCGGGAAGGGTGGGCTTTCAGTGGGCACCTGGGGCACGCCGGTCCTGCTGCAGGGGGAAGAGGTGTCCCTGACACCATGCTCGGGCATCGGAGCTGCCTTCTGGGGACAAGTGAGAGTCCCACGGCCTTGCCCGGCCCAGCGAGGAGTTGTCTAGTTCAGTGCTGCCTGACAGGACCCTCTGGGATAGCGGAAATGTTCCTTCACTTCACTGTCAGCAAGGGGCGAAGCTCGTCGAGGGCGTAGGGCAACTCAGAAACGGAAACTTTTCGTGTTACTTGATCTCCATTAAACTGAACTGAAGCAGCCACTCGTGGCCAGTGGACGGACAGCTCAGGGCTAGAGCCGGGAAACCCACGAGCAGGGGGAGGCCACCCATGAGGCAGAGGGCTCAGGAGCATAGGGGCGAGACGGAACCCAAACCCAGAGGGCACCGAGTCAGCAGGATGGAAGCCTGGGCCTCAAGGTCAGGAGCAGGAGGTAGAGGGACACGGGGAGCTTGGCACGGGGTGACATTCCCCCAGGGGCAGGAGGTCGGTGGAGAGGCCGCTGGAAGCTGCTCTTGGGGAGGTCCTGTGCTAGAAGACAAGCCGGAGTGGGCATCAACAAACACCACTGAGAGGTCAGGATGGAAAGAGGCCTCTGGACCAAACCAGAGCTGCCTGCCCGGGGGCCAGGGCTGCCCAGGGCCAAGAAGCAACGAGCAATGGATGAGGGGGAGGCAGCTCGGCCTCTAGTGCCACTTGGAGAACTGGGCGGTGGAGGGAGGGAGCCCGAGGCACGGCGGGGCAGGAGGGACCGGATTCTGTTTACTGCTGTAGGCTGGAAACACGAGCCTGTTACGCAGGGGAAGCCGCCAGGAGACCCGAATGGAAACGAGAGGTGGAGATGGTGGGGGAGGGGAGGCCCCACGGGAAGGGCCGGGAAGAGGGGAGGGCGTGGCCCTCCCTCGCCAGCCAGGGCAGAGGTGCTGAAAGGGGGGGAAACTCGCCACTTAATTTTCTGTCCCGTGTAAAAGCGGTGTGTGCACGTTCCAGAAAATGCGGAACACACAGAGCAAGGCCAGGGCGGGAGCTTCCATTTGTCCTGCCAGCGCCAGGAGATGTGAAGCGGCTGGGAAATCAAGCCTCCTCCGAGCCCGCGCGGGCAGTGTGGCCGGAACCCATGACAAAGGGCCACTCCAGAGCGGGCTCATTAGGGACGGGAGCCGTGCCGTGACACCGGGTGCATTCAGGGCCCGCACACAATCGGGCCCTTGTGGGGGGTGGGGGCAGGTGCTCCCAAGCCTCTGATCCCAAGACAAGAGTGAGCCTCCTTGCCTTACAGCCGGAGCCAGCGGAAAGACAGGCTGGGGGAGACAAAGAGAAGCTTCCCCTGACAGTGGATGGGCTATTTTTGGAAATGGGTCGACTCTGCTCATAGCTGCTATCTCAGGACTACTGGCCCTGCCCCCATCTGTCCCCTAAGTGCAGCTTAAAATGGCCCCCACCCCATCTGGGCAGCCCAGCACCCCACCAGGGGGCTGGCAAAGGCAGCACCTGCACGGTGATACCTGGCAGGCTAAGACAGCTCCCAGGTGGGAGGCGGCTGGGTTTGTCCGAGCTCCGGAAAGGCGAGGCCAGGTTCAAAGCCAGCTTGACACTGCGGCCAGGCAGCCCTGCAGAGCGCACCAAAGCCATCTCCCTGGGCGTCCACACGGCCACGGTCAGCGAGGGGACAACACAAATGGCCCACTTGTCACTCACAGCTAATGACGCCTGACACCAGCCTCCCAGCCCGGGCCAGCCAGGCTCTGTCACGCCCCACTGTGGGGCAGTGTCCCTGTCCACCGGCAGACACCGAGGCTTTTCTGCTAAGCTCCCCACAGTGCCCGGGGGGCTTCCACCACTGAAGCGCCCCCTGCCAGTGGGGCCGCCTCTGGGGGCCCATCCAGGCCCCGGCATCTTCAGAGTTCCCGAATGCTATCTATCTAACACATCGCCGAGGTTAGGAATCGCCGATCAAAGCAAGTGTGTATTTTTTTAGTAATTCAGAGGAAACAGGGACGGGGTGTCATGATCGCCACCCTCGAGGATAGGTCGAGTTTCTCTGGTAGCAGCCGAAGGCCATTTGGCGCCCAATGGGGCACGTGGGAAGGAAAGGGAGGTGGCCAGCGAGGTTTGACGACTGTCGGGTTGGGACAGGAGAGAGCGCCGTCCCTGCCTCGCGGCCACCCACTCCTCTTCCCAGCGTGTACTGAGCACCTACTCCCACCTGCCAGGAGACCAGACCCTGCCCCAGAAGGACGTGGACCGGGAGACGGGACCACAAACAGAGGCACCTCAGGTCGGCGACAGGCGGCCTTGACCTGGGAACCGGGGAACCGGAGCTCAGCGCCCTCCGCCGCGCCAAACCCGTCACCTAGTCCCCAGACAGGTGGTCGCGTGGCAGAGGTAATTCCACCAGGCTCTCGGCGTGGCCCTGTACGAGGACGGGCTGCTCAGGGAGGGGTCTCGGCCTCAGCCCGCACTGGACAGAGCAGCACCTGTGCGTCACCACCTCCCTCCCCCCGACTCCAAGCGCCCAGCCCTGAGACCTGCCCCAAGCTGTGCACCCACACCAGGCAAGACCGAAGCACGGATGTGACCGGCGAGAGAGGCAGGACGGGCAGGGCAGGCGGCCCTTCCGTTGTGGCTCTGTCTGTCACAGAAACTCCGAGGCAAGGGCCGGAGAACACCAGGATCTCAGGGACCCTCGGCACAGGCCTCAGAGGACTCCCACTTTACAGATGGGAGAACGAGGGCCCGGAGAGAGGTAGGGACTTGCCCCGGGTCAGGCCACGGGGGGGCTGAGGCTGCTGGTTCTGTCTGTGTTGCCCAATCTGCAGAGCAGTGCTGTGTGGCCCAAATGCACCCACAAAACGCCAGGTGTGGGCAGCATGTTTGCTGATGGGCCATTCGCCCAGCAGATAATCCATCCGTGTATTTATTACGTGGGAGCAGGAGAAAGGGAAGGGATGGGCCGTGTAGAAGGTCCGGGTTCTGAGAGGACCCCAACACAGAGCTCTGGAACCCCGTGGAAAAGCCCATCAGAGAAGGCCACAGAGGATGGGCAGAAAAGGCGAAAGGGATTAAGAAATGCAAAGCGCCAGTTCTAACAGTCGCGAGACGTAAAGTACAGCGTAGAGAATGGTCAATAATGTCGTAATCGTGTGTGTGGTATCAGGTGGGCACTGGACTTACTGGGGTGACCACTTCGAAAGGTATATGTAAATGTCTAGCCGCCCTGTTGTACACCTGAAACTGATTATCATGGTACACCAATTATAACTGAAAAATAAATTTTAAAATTATAATAATTAAAAATTGTTTTAATTAAGGGGAAAAAAGGCCACAGCTAGAAGTGTCCACAGCTGCGAAGCCTAACCCCAGGGACTTAGGGGGCGACACAGGTCCAGTGGGAGGAGCTACACAGACCCCATTTGCCCCAGCCCTGCCCACTCCCCAACCCCTGGGTCCTGACCATAGGTCAAACGCCCGCTGCGCTGCGTGCCAGGCTCTGGCTGCTCCCTCCGCCCCGCCTGGCCTCTCCCGGCCGGCTCCTCCTGTACTAACCTGCTCCACCTTCCTGGTCTGCCTCACTCCCATTTCAGTCACCCCCCCTGACTTCCCTGCCCTCCCCAACCCCCCAACCCTCCCCCGCCCTCCCCCCATCCCACCCCCCACTCCCCCACCCCTGCTCCTGAAGAGGTTGACGTAGGAACCACGAAGTGAAAGGGACATGACAACATCATTCCGGGAGGAGAGAGTCACCCGGGCAGCTGCAGCCTCCAGGGTCACTGCCACAGTGCAGTGGGGAGGCCGTCACTGTCCCCGCCTCCACTGAACTGGTGGGACCTGCTTCCCCGCCCTGAACCTTCCCCGAAGCCCAGGCAGGATCCCAGTGGGGCCCAGCAAGGCTCTTCCCACTTGTGGGAAGCTGGTGACATAAACCGTCACTCTCAGCGCCAGGCCAGGCACATCTGGTTGTACCCAAAAGACATTTTTGGAGCCCGCCGCTCTGCCAAGGCTGGGAGTCAAGAGGGCTGGGCCAGGGCCACACAAGCTCAGAGGCAGAGACAGTGGACTCAGGGCCCACGGGGTGGTCCCGGGGGCTCTGGCACCCAGGTGGCCAGGTCTGGGGCACGTCACCTTCCCCAGAAGTCAGTCAGTCTCCTGAGGACCGAAGAGCTCCGTCTGGTTCCGGCGGATGTCCGGCTCCCCCCACGCTTCCTCCGCTCCAAGACACCACCAGCCACAGATGCTGTGCACTTAACAATGGCTCTTCCAGAGGGAGGGAGGGGAGCCCCTCCAGTAAACACACGGCGACTCTAAGAGGCGCCACACCGCAGCAGAGAAGGGAGAAGCCTGTCTTTGAATTCAGGAAACAACAAATGACAGCGAAGGCCTCTGGCCGATGGGGAAGCAGGAAGGAGGAAGGGGAACACCCCCCGACTCCCCAGGGCCGCTGGCCTCTGCTTCACTGAGATGATGCCCATGCCTCCGGTTAAGCATCCCGACAGGGTGAGCCTGAGGACACTTATAGACAAATCACTAAAAACTCTGCCCCCCAGAGAACTGGAGATCGATGGTGACTTATTCAGACTAAGCATCCATCGCCAGAGGACTCAGTTCAAGACCTGACCCAGACCCTCGACCCACCTGTGCCCACTGGCCTATGGAGACAGGGGACAGTGGCAACGTGTGACAGCAACCAGCTCCCGGCGCTTGCTAGAAGGGGGATTATTCCTGACTTTTCATGATGAAGGCAGCATCATGTCCCTTCAGCAGACAAGCTTGTTCCTCTGTCACTATGCCTTTGGGGAAGTCATCATGCCCCAAGGAGAGGGGAACCACCAACCTCCAGCTCTGAAGGGTCCCTGCACAGACCCCAGGCACTGACCCGGGGGCCCGGGCTGTAGGCCTGGGTGGAGCGGCCGTACCTGTGACTCTTACACGAGCCGGGACAGAGTGAGACTGCTGACCTCGGCAGTCTGAAGTCACAAGGAGGCAGACAGGGGCCAGGGCTGAGCAGTGGAGCAGCCCCTTGGTGTGGGAGCCTGCGGAGAAGGTTCCCACCCGTGGCCACTGTCACCGCTATGGCCATCCCGTGGGCTCCCAGCTTCCTCCCCTGCTGTCCCCTGCCCAGCCTGCTCCAGGGTGAACCCCAGCTTAAAGCCCTTGCACTGCCACTGCCCAAGCCAGGTTCCACAGAGCACTGTGTGTGCAGCACTCAGAACTGGAACAGAGTAATGACTCAATAAACATCTGCTATTGTTTCCCTTCCTGCTTGAAGGACAAACTCTCTCAACAGCCAGCCCGCCCGCCCCCCCTCCAGATCCTTCTCTACTCATGAGTCTCCACTCACAACCGGATCCCGAGTGCTGCCTGGAGTGTCCGGTCGCCCTGGGGTCAGCAACCCCCTTCCCAGGTGTCCAGGCCGGTGTTTGCCCACCACCCCTCCCGGGGAGCTCCGCACCTCCAGAAGCAACCCGACCCCCCGGATCTCACTCGCCTTTGGGCGCTGAGGTCCCTACCACTGGAACTTTGGGGCTGTGCCCGCGGGCACCCCTTCCACCCCGCACGCAGCGCCGTCGGACAAGGACTCACTTGGTTCAGACACAAGGCAGGCACAAGGGTTCCCCTCAAAAGCCTGTGGGGGGGCCCCCCATGCCGACCCCAGAAGGCAGATCTGCAGGAGTGCAGTGGCAATGAAGGTCACTAAACCCGCCGTTTACGGCCCAGCCCTAGGACCAGGGCGCTAACCTCGGGACACAGATGAGGAAACGGACGCTAAGGAGCTCCCACACTCACCCCCCGGCGCCTCTGACCTGCAGCCAGAGCCCTAACCAGCAGACCACACTGCCTCTGCGCTCGCCCGGGGCGGAGTGCTCCAGGGGGAGGAGCGGGTGGCTATGCTTCCCAGTCCACCCACATCGCTGTGCTCCCTTTCCCCTCACCCCAAGGGCTGGCAGCGGCTTCCCACTTCACGGATGAGAAAACGGAGGCCCACAGAGGCTCCGGGACCGGCCCGAGGTCCCAGGCTCCCGATTCTCTGGGCTGATGATGCGACAAGCATGGTGTGGAAATTCCCCACGGGGAACCACAGATCCTGGGCGGCAGAGGGCTTCCCTGCTATTCGTGACGCTCTGGAGATGACATGATACCCAGTGTGCCCCAGGAGCACAGGGCCCAGGCCACGGCAGGGGGCTGGGGGTCCCCACGGCAGAGGGAAGCCAGCCTGGCAGAGAAGTGCGGGGACGGAGCATGAGCAGCGAGCAGGGCCCGCCCACCCGCACCGAAGCCGGCACTGGCACCGGCACCTCCCCACCCTGGCCGGTGCTGCTTCGCGCCAGGAGACGGGACACCAGGGTGAGGCTCCGGGTTCCACTTCTGGAGAAGACGTGCCACACCTGGGCCACTCAGGTCCCGCCCCTGTAGCTCCCTCGCCACCCCCTGTGTCCGCCTACAGATCTCGGGGTCCCGCCCAGCGCCAAGCTCCGGGAAGCCTTCCATTGTTGGTGGGGCCTCTCCTGGGGGTCCCTCCCCATCCCACGGGGACAGACTGTCCCAGCCCAGAGGGGCAGCAGGCATAGGGCAGCTGGCTGACTGATAAGGGAGACCCAGGATTGACCTCAGACACCACCACCAGCAGCCCTGGGAACCAAAGCAAGTCACCGCACCTCTCCAAGCCTCAGTTTCCCATCAACACTATGGGACCACCCAGGATCTCTGGACGGAATAGAGCTGGGGCTGGGGAGCTCTCTGTGGTGAACCAGGAGGTGCTGGGCACAGTCTGGCGCCCCGCGGTTACCAGCTTCTGAGCCTCTCAGGGCGAGCCCTCCTTTTGTGCAAGTCCAGCACCCCCGGCTGCTGGTGCATGGCCAGGGTCAGGCTGGGGAGGGAGTGGAAAGGCCTATCTAACCGCCCGTTGTCTTCTTTGCTGACCTTTGCTCCGGGCTGGGCTGGGTTTAGGAAAAGCCTCCTTATTAGTCGTCCTGAGCAGGAGGCCAGGAGCTGGGAGGCCCCTCATGAAAGACCTATTCAGAGCAGAGGCTCTGTCTTTTTTTAAAGGCCCAGACCACCCTCACTCCACCCTCCCTTTAAACCAACAAAAACAGGCCGGAGAACAAACCCATCTTATTTTGAGAAGCTCGAATTTTCAATCCAAACTTTTAAAAGTAAACAGGGCCTCACAAAGGCTTGCTGAGGCCCTGGTGTCCCTAGGTTAGCTAAAGGGAGTGGGCCCCTGTGGCGGGGGAGGGGACAGGGGACAGACCAGCACAGAAACATGGGGGAGGGGCATTCCGGATGGGGGAAGGGCAGGGGAGAAATTGCTGGAAATGCTTTTGTTCAGAAAATCGCATCAGTTCAAAGAGGAAATCTGGTTTTCTGGTGTTTGGGGGTTCACTTGCCTCAGTTTGCCCACCGGATTATGGCAAAAGAGAACCCTCGTCCAGACTGTAACTGGCCCAGCCCTGCCCTCTATCAAAATTGAGGGGGAGAAAGGCCTATTAGCATTCCCATTCAGAGGCCAGCCCAGCCCAGCCCAGCCAAGGACTGCCTTGAATACAGATGGGCCACCTTCCCACCACAGCTTCCTGGGGCCTTTCAGGGCACCCAGCCGCTGCAGGTACCCCGAAGCTTCCAAGAAAGGACCACAGGGCCACATTCCTCAGGCTTATTGGCAGGTGCAGCCAGACACAAACATTCAGATGACTGCTCTGTCTATAAACTCCAAACAAAGTCGTAACGAGAACACCAAAGTGGGGTCCTATCATTTCCCAGGAGGAGCCTTGGAAGAAATAGTCAATCATTCTGACAATGCTTAGACCTATTGTGTGCAGGTCCTGACCTCCCTTGACCTCCCATGGACAAAAAGGGCGTTCTGGAATTACACTTTACAGGAGAGCAAAGAGAGTCTCCGCACACTTAGGAGGAGCAGAGATTCGAACCCAAGACAGCCTGACCCCTCCTGGTAATGGGGTTATCAATCGATCACCTGCTCAGTGGTCACCGATAAGGAAGTGAAACTTTCCTGGGTGGGGAGAACAAGGGCAAACCTGGGCTGAAAATCAAGAATAGGGAGTCCCCAATGTCTGCTGACAAACAGCATCGGTCAACGTGACAATGGGCCAGAGCTACAAGCCAGTCGGGGCTGAGCAGTGGATGACCCCAGAGGCCCCAGCCCGGTGGCTAGAACTGAGACCCTTCCCATTTCGGTTGTTTTCTCGGGCAACGCTCAGAACCTCTGAGCCTCCACCTGCTTGTCTGTATACCGGGGATAATACTGCTTGCCAGGGCTTCTGTGAGGGTGAGCCGAGCCCAGGCCCACAAGGCACAAGCCCCGAGCCAGACTCCACTTTCTCCACCACAGGAGGCTCGTAATTTGTCTCCTCTGCAGCCTGCTCTTCACTCAACTTAAAACTACGAGTCCAAGGACAGAAAAGGCGTCTCTAAGAGAAGGGGCCTTTTCTTGTTTCCAGGCATCCTATTTGTGTTGCTGGGAGAACATCTCAAGGCCATGCATGACTTTAAGAGACAAAACTAAACAGTAGCAACCCCATCTGCAACTCAAGTCTGTGATAATAATGCTGAATTTTGATTTCACCCCAAAGCACAGCTTTGCCCCCCACGAAATCTGCAGCAGTCCTGTTCCAAGTGTGGGGGCTTGGGGGTGGGGTGCATGGATTCTGAAGGAAACTTTATACCTTGACCCCCACCCACCCCGGTAGGGCGGGAACCCTCAGGTGCAGCTCAGTCCTCCACTCCTGCACCACTCGCTGCTGCAACGGACCCTCTGAGCCAGACAGGGTCCGAGTCCCCCAGTCCGAAGGTGACAGAACTCCCCTGAAAATGTGCTATGACACCCGAGCACGTCCATGCGCTGCAGAGAACCACTCTCGCCAAGTGCCATCCGTGACGCAGCTGAAACCATCTCGTCCCCAGCCAGCAGCACTGCCGCAGTCCCTCCTTCAGACCGTATTCGGGGAAACCGAGGCCCAGAAATCTGACCCTCTCGAGGCCCCCCAGAAGGCGAGGCCAGAGAGGCTGGGACTTGGGCTCTTCACTCCCAGACCCTGAAACCCAAACACATTAAATCATCTAACTCTTGAGCTATGGCCACTGGCCTTACAGAGCCTGTGGTGGGAGGCTGGGGTGAATACAGAGTTACAAAAAGTAATCCGAGTTGTAGTAGATTGCTAATCAGTAACAAAATATCCCTCTCGACCCAGTCCTGCCCTGAACTCACAGGCTGGAAAGGTAAATAAAGGAAAAACTGTGCTACACTAACTGGTACCCCACCTCCTGGTCCAGTTCCCACCTCAGACTCCACCCCAAGGTGCCTGCAGAGGCCACTTACTTGGCCACCAAACCAAAGAGAGAGGTGCCTCCCCTGCTCGGGTTGTCACTCTGGAGAAGAACAGTCATTTAAGGCCTAGATACATTTTCTCTGAACTAGGAAAGCTTTTAAAAGAACCAGAAAGGGCTGTTTAATCTCCCCCTTCAGGCAAACAGTTCAGGTAGCAGCAATTGTCTATCAGCAGAACTGGGATCCAAGCCACCAAAAATGTGGAGGAACGGGGAGACAGAAGGAGTGAGGCAGGAGAGAGGAGGGCCAGAGGGCGGGCAATGGGGCCACGGCCCCCGTTTTACAGACCCAGTGGGGGCTGCCTGCAGTCAGTCACCCCTCGCAAAAGGAAGTGGCTGAGCTTTCCCCAGGCCAAAGGTCCTCCCACCCACACCCTGGCCACCTACCACCCTGGCACTTCCTGAACTGGCTACCAACACTTTACAAATACCTTGAGGCTTTCTTTCCACCTCAAATCCCAGAGCCCTGAGCACTATCGCCATTCTACAGATGAAGAAACTGAGGCATGCAGAGGGATAAAAGCCAAGATCCGGTCACAGCACACATATCCCTCCGGAAAATCTTGGAACTTCTGTTGAGAAAGGCCTCCCCACCCTGCGAAGTGCAGGACGAGCAGCAAACCAGGAAAGCTCTTAGCTAGGGCCACTGGCCCAGCCGCCTCTGGGTCTCAGCCTGGCTACGTGTGCACTGCCCGGCCGGCAGGCAGCAGGCGGTGGCCCTGGCACACACGTTGATGGAGCTCGGGCTGGGGGCAGCCTGTTGCTCCCAATAAGAGGAAAATTCACTTGCGCTAAAACAGCCTCTTTTTTTTTTTTTTTTTTTTTTTCCATGAAGAGCTCCCGGCTCCCGGACAAGGCTCTCCAGGCTGGGATACGGCGCCCCAGCCAACCCTGACGCGCCAAACCCTGATACTGATAACTCCACAAGAGAAAACTTTTCTGGGGTCTCGGCCCCGCGGCAGCTTAGAAGCTGGACAGGGACACGCCTCCATCCCCAGACCAGAAAACCGCCGCTCAAAGCCCCGCTGCGGGTGCGCGTGGGATCTCCCCGACCAGGATCCGGACGCCAGCTGCGAGGAGAGGTCCGGCGGCGGCCGCCTGCGGGAGAAGGGCTGCGCCGCGCGCTGCGCCGCGGGGGGTGTCCTTACCGTGCAAGCCGTTAGGGATGCTTCGGTGGTGCGGTGGCGCCGACAGGTCGTCCAGAGACCTGCGCGTGGCTACGGCTTTGCCGTCGGGCACCTTGTGCGGCCCCGGGGGCAGCAGCGGGGGCGGGACGTGGTGCTGGTGATCCGGGCTGCCGCCGCTGCCCGCGCTCGACGTGCTGCTGCCGTCGCCCACGTCGCGGGCCCCGGTGCCCGCCGCGCCTCCCGCCAGGGGCCCGCTCAGGCTGGCCTGGCTGTCGATGGAGCTGCGGGAACCCGCGCCGCCCGCGCCGCCCGCGCCCCCCGCCAGCGCCGCGCGCTCCTCGTCCAGCAGCAGCACCAGCTCCTTGAGCTCCAGGTTCTCGCGCAGCAGGGCCTCCTGGCGCACCTCGAGCTCGCGCAGCTTCTGCTGCGAGCGGGCCACCTCGTGCCACACGGCGCCGGCCGCGTGGCGCCCGAAGCGCTGCCACTCGCGCGCCAGCTTGCGCCCCTTCTGCCGGTCGTCGTCGAGGAAGCAACAGAGCTCGCGCAGCTCTTGGTTATCGTCTTGCAGCCGCTGGTTCACGTCCTTGAGGCCGCGGATCTCCAGCAGGTGCTGCTGCAGCCGCCGGTTCACGTCGCGCATCAGGCCGCCGTGCTCCAGCATGAGGCCCACCTTCTCGCCTCGGCGCGCCGCAGCCGCCGCGCCAGCTCCTCCTTGCTCCAGCGCAGCAGCTCCTCGTCCGGCACCTGGCTCAGCTCCTCCGACGCCGCCGCCCCGCCGCCGCCGCCGCCGCCGGGGGCTTCGCCATGGCGGGGTCGTCACCGCGGCATCGCCCGCGCGCTCGCCCAGCCGGCGCTCCCCGCGCCGGGGCTGCGCTGGGCCGGTCTGCGAGCGGGTGGGGGCGACGGGGGACGCGTGCGGCCCACCCCGCGTCGCCTCGCGCGTCCTCACGCAGCGCCCAGCCGGCCCGCCGGGAACCCGCGCGGCTCGGGGCTCGGGGCTCGGCGAGCGGGTATCGCAGCTGCGTCGGCGGCCGCCGTGCCGGGTCCTCTCCAGGCTCGGGCGAAGCAGGCGGAGGCCCGCCCCCGCCCCGCTCCCGGAGCCCCAGCCGCCCCGCCCACTCCGGCGGGGAGGGGCGGGGCGCCGCGGCCCGGCCCGGCCCCGCCTCCGGGGGAGCAAGGGGCGGGCAGAGACGCGGCGGAGCCCCGACGTCCCCAGCGCCGTGCGCCCGCCCGCCCGGCGCCCTGCCAGAGGCGCATTCGAGCCGCGGTCCCGCCCTCCCGCCCGTCTGATTGGTCCTCTCCGGGGGTGTGTGGGAGAGGCGGGGCGCACGCGGGGGACGCCGCGGAGATGGTACAGTCCACCCACCCGGCTCCGAACACTCCCCCCTCCCCCTGACGGTTCAAGTTTCTGCGCCGGGAGGACGCGGCCTGGGCCAATCCCAGGGCTACAGGGCGCTTTTAAAATGCAGGTACAGTGCGGGGAGGGCGACGGTGGGAAAGGTAGGGCCGGGCTTCCCTTAAAGGAGACGCGCGAAAATGCGCGCCGAGCCCTTTCCCGGGCTCTTGTACCCCCCTCTGCCCTCCCCTGCCCCAAATAAACACCCAGGACCAGAAGGACAGCTCCCCGTCGCCCTCCCAGGGCACCAGAGTCCAACGCAGTCCGAGATACGACGAACAATAGGACTGTGACACAGGGGTCCCTCCGGCGGGGGTGGCTTTTGTCCCCCTACCCTGTCCCCTGCTCCTGCCCCCATCTCCACCCCTGTCCCCGCTGAGCGCGCGGGAAGCTGCGTCTCCTCTCCAGCCGGGCTGTGGCTCCGGCGTCCGCGCGCCAGAGGGCCAGGGCCTCGCCAGCCCTGTCGTAGCCCTGTCCTCACCCTCTTCCCTGCCCGAGGGGGCGAGGGCGCCAAGCACGTGCCCCCCGGCCCATCCGGGTCTATCCGGCCTCGCGTCCCTGGGACTCGGGGCATCTGCGATTTGCTAGGTGAAAATCACCGGGAACGGTGGGGAAGGTCTCCCACTGGGGCCTTAACGCCGGGGTCGCAGGGCGCCGAGCCGGCCGCAGAACCCTCTCCCACCGGCGGCCTCGCTCCTCCTCACGGCCTGTGAGTCTGTCTCGTTATCCTCGTTATCCTCGTGTCCCCGAAGCGCATTTACCGCGCGTCTGCTGCGCAGACAGCGGAGGCGGTGTCGGTCCCCCGGACCCAAAACCAGATAAAACCGCGCACCCGACCGTGAGCGGCCACGGCCTGAAGCGCGCGCCCGCGCAGCAGCTGATGCCCCCATTTACAGCTGCTCAAACCATCCATCAGAACCCCGGGCACCCAGAGCCTGCTCTCCACAAGGCCTGTTCTAGACCCGCGGGGTGGGGGGAGTTCTGCAGGGGCGACAGCAGAGGCCACTGCCCTCTGGGGGAACCTTGCACTCTGGGGGGAGGGGGGAGGAGAGAAGATAAACAAATTAGATAACAATAAGACAGTAATAAGTGCTGTGCAGGGGATTAAGACTAGCTGCTGTCACAGAAAGTCATCATCAGTTGCTGTAGATCCCGCAGTCAGGGAGGACCTCTGAGGAGGTGCATCTAATCTGAGATCTGAGCGAAAAGAAAGACAAAGATGAGGGGGGAGGGGCACTCTAGCACAGAGGCCTGAGGGTCGCCCTGTTAGCCGCCTATTTGGGGAAGGCCAGGGCACTGGGAATGGGCCAGGGAAGGTCGGTGAGAGTCCAGAGGGTCCAGTTCGTGCCTGATTCTGAGGCAGCTGGGAAAGCAGTGGGGGGCCAGCAGGAAGCAACACCCCCCTATTTGCCTTTTAAGAGACTCACTATACAACATATGTGAAGGGATTGGGGGTGGAGGGGGTACACAGAAGTCAAGATTCAGCACCTCCTTCCCCACCCATCCACCCCTCTCTGCAGGTAGATGTTCAGGAGAGGGGTTGGGGTGAGCTCCAGGAGCATAGCCAGGGGAGCTGAGGGTCCCCCAGACATGGCCCAGCTCCTGGCCCCTGGGCGAAGGAGGACATCCTTCCTGCTGGGGCACTGTGCTCCACAGTCCCAGCCAAACCTGAGTTTGGAGATTTCAGCTCATACCTGGGGAGGCTGAGGCTCTTTCTCACCCCAGTACAGAGGACCCACCCACCCCTAATGGAGCCTGTGCACAGTGCTGCTTCTTGGAGAATGAGGTGAGCATAGGGTACACAGCTCACTAGAGAAGTCTCGGAGAGAGTTAGCACCCCACGGCCTGCATCCCTGGTCCTCCTTGGCTGGCAGCTTTAGCTGAACTTTCCGAGAGAAAAAATGAAGCCTTCATCTAGATGAGGTTTGTTTGCATCATTTACAGACTGTGGAACCAGGAGTCCCCAGCCAAGACTCAGGAGCTCATCCTGGTACAGCAAAGACAAAATGCTAGAGATGAGGCTACCGGACGGCTTGAGAGGAAGGCTCTGTCTGCTCCCTGCAGTGGATGGACAGCTTGGGCAGAGCAGGATTGGATGGCAGGAGGTTGAGAGGGCCAAGAGCCAAGACAGGCTCCTGAGGATCCCTGCCTTGTCATGAAAACCATAAAACCAGATCAGGGACCTCTAACATCGTAAATTGCTAGATGCCATCTAGAAGTCGTTATGGACTTTTTAAAAATAAAGATACACCACCAATGTCTAATATTTCCCCCCGAATCGCCCAGGTTCTGTGTGTCCATTTAAAGCCACATGAGTGTTTTTGGGAGCCAGCGGGGCGCGAGCTGGTACGCTAATACCAAGAAGACAAAAATATTCCCAATCGCAGGTCTGGAAACAATAGGAGCACACTGGTGGTAAGCGACCCCCCGCCCTCCCCACCCCCACCCCAGGAAGGAAAGGGCCTCTTGCTCACCCTGAGCGGCAGACCCCAGCTCCAGCACCATCCGGTGTTTGCTGAGCGAAGGCTGACGCTTCAAGCGCTTGACCAATTTTGAGTCTGAACCCTCGTTTTTGAAAGAAATGAGGAAACGGAGCCCTGGAAGGTCACTTCCATTGCTCAAGGTCAATTTCATTCATTGGTTGACGGAACACAGAAGCGTTGTCTAAGTCTTTATTCCGAGATGCATATATGCGTGCAATCACATGTACGTTGTAGATTGTACCACAAAGGAGATGAGCAGCACACGTCAGGGGAGCATCCCGCGGGAGCCGAGCATCCGAGACCGGGAGCCGCCCCCGGAGGGCGACACTGGGGTTGAATCTGGAGGGGTCGCAGAGTTTGTCCAATTGTTGGGACAAACAATTGCCGGTGGTGGAGCAAGACAAGGCCCGAGGTGAGCCACAACAAGGCACGGCCATGCCTTCCTGCTGGAGTACACGAGTGGACCTGGGCGGCCAAGGGCTCTGTGGGTCACAGGCAGACATGTGGCCCTCTCCCTGGGCCCTGAAAGGTGACGACAGCAAGGGTGGCTATCACCGCCACCGCCTACCACTTACCAGCACGCAGTACGTGCCGGGGAATCTAACCAGCACTCACGTGGTGGTCCCAACAGCCCTAGTCCTTCTAGGATTGAATGTGGGTTCCCGTTGGCCTGCTTGTATTGTCCCAAGAAGCTCAGATCACCGAGTGTGAACTTCTGGGCAGTGTCCAGAGGCAGAGGACGCTGGTGCGGCCAGCAGAGGGTTGTGTGATGGCTGAAAGTTTCTGCGGGTCAGTGAGGCACAGCAGGTGACCGGGTCTGGGGCCCGCCTAGGGTTCCTCCCTAGCCCCCACAGGGGACCGCGAAACAAGGAAAGTCACCATGCAGGGCTGAAAGCTATGATGCTGCAGGAAGTCAGGGCCAAGGGAAAGTGACTGCAATTATTATTAATAAAGACTAGTGTTGACTAGCGTCATTAATAAACAGATAGTGTTATTATTATTAATAAAGGGTAGTGTTCAGTCATGCATGTACCTGGCATGTGGTAGGGCTTTACACAGATGGTCTCGTTGGGTCCTCACTGTGGCCTGGTGACGGAGCAGCCCTCTCTCCCCATGTTACAAAGGGGTAAACTGAGGCTCACATGGGTTAACTCACCCGTCCACAGTCAAACAGCTGGCAGGTGAGAGAGCTGGGATTCAAACCCGGGACTTCTGAGCCCAAAGGTGCACCCTCCGCCGTAGACCACTGCCCCTGCCCCCAGTCACTGCTTTCCTGAAGAGGAGGACCAGACCTTTCGCTGTGACTCCGGGGCCTGCCCTGTGCGGGGACCATGTCCCACCAGCCCCCTCCTGCGTTAGCCCTCCATGTGCTGACCTGGTGACCGAGCCAGAGAGACTCCCCGGGCCTCCCAGCTATTCCTGCCCGACAAGTCACTGCACGTCATGAGCTCCGTCTCCCAGCTCCTCTGTCTCTGACTCTCTGGGTGACCTTAGGCCACTCACTAACCCTCTCCGAGCCATGATTTGGGTCTTCGAAGCCCTTCTCCACTGGGCTAGAGTCAAACACCTAGCAGAGCTCTCGTGAAGCTCTGGGGAGCTGAACAGCGTCCCTAACCCGCCCCTCGCCCCTGCTCTGCACCAGGACAGTCTTCCTTTGTGGACATCTGCACCCAGTTTTCAGAGGCGAACACTGAGGCACAACGAACAGGGCTGCCCGGAAACCTAGCGCTCACTGCGGGCAAACTGGGCCACGGACGCCAGCCATGGCCCTGGGCCACCACAACCTCCTCTCGGGATGGGAGCAGCGTGGAGTGTGGGGAACCCCAAGAGCACAGTTGAGTGACCAGGCATCTCCACACCCACGTTTTTAGGAGCGGAAGCTGCACTGAAGTGGGGGGCCACCAGCAGGAGAGTCTGCCTGGGTGCTGGCCCCCTGGGGGACAGTGGCGGCAGGTCTAGGGGGAAGGTGGGCTCCTTTCACTCACCTCGTTACCCCATGTGTCGGGCCCCGTTCTGGGGATCCCGGATCAGCAGTGCACAGGATGGAGGCCAGAACACTGATGTCACAGGCGAAAGCCTCATGGTTGACCTGAGGGCAGTGGGCCACAGAAGAGCCCAGAGCAGAAGAGACCCCTGGCCAGACTTGTTTACAGGAGAACACGGGACAGCAGGGGAGGAAGGCGTCGGAGGGTCGGCTGAGGCTGGGAGACTGGCAGGGGCTGCAAAGCCAGGCAGAGGTCCCTCTAGGGACAAACGTGGGGAGGGGTCAGTCTCTGCACCCCTCCCCTGCCCCGCCCTTCCCAGCTGGAGCTGCTGACGTCCCCTCACACTAAGTGCCCCAAGAAGCAAGGCAGGGAGGGAGGCTCAACCACAGGGGACACTGAGTCAGGGGAGCTCTTCAGGAGCAGCTTTCACCTCGATGCCCCTTAAAACGCTGTTCTCATCACGAACTATTTCATACGACAACTAACTGCGATACCGCCAGCGCCTGGGAGCCCGCTGCCCGGCCGACGGAGGTGCCACTTTTGGCGGCCCCAGGGCCCCTCCCGGTCACATGGCCCGCCCCCCACCCCCAAAGTCACTGCCATTCTGAACGTTGTTACTCCTGTGCTTTCAGGGCACTGCATCTCCCCTGAGAGTGCACCGCTCACTTTGGCGTGTTTTGAACTGTGTTCAGATGGCACACTTCGTGTGTTCCGCAGCGTGCCTCTCACCCACCACTGTGTTGATCTGTGCGTAGCCGTGGCTCACGCACTCGTGTGACTGCGCTGCAAGCTTTCTCCGCCTCGGCGCCGCTGGCATGTTGCACTCCATCTCAGCCAAACGGCGGAGAAGCGACAGGCTGACATTTGGGGCAGAATAAGCCTGTGGTGTGGGCGTGCAGAGGGGGCTGTCCTGTGTCCTGTGGGATGTTTACCAGCACCCTTACCCTCTATCTGTCGCACCTCCACCCCTATCTGTGAAAGCCAAAAAATCTCTAGCCCCCGGCAAATGGCCCCTGGGGCAAAATCACCCCAGAGGAACCTCTGCTGTCCTAATGCTCATTGTGTGAATATATCACCTTTACTTTTCTCTTCTGTTGAAGACTGGTTTCTAGTTTGTGGCAATGACTGGCGAGGCCGCCATGAGTGTTCTCGCACATGTGTGCTGGCACACATGAGCACGAACTTGACTCCGTTTCAGCCGGGACACAGCTGGCTGGGTCGTACAGCGCACACGGCTTCAGGGTGACTAGCTGAGGCCAAATGCTTTTCAAGAAGTGGTGTGAACTCACACTCCCCCAGCAGCCAGCGAGGTATGGGGTGTGCCTTGCCTAGCCTTGCCACCGGCCGGTGTCGTCACCCTAGTGGGTGAACCTTCGTGTACTGTCCACAACCCACTCTCTCTCCCTCGGAGATCTCAGAGCACAAGAGGAGCCCGGGCCAAATCTCATACGCGAGGTGCCCAGTAAAAAAAAAAAAAGAACAGTAGAGCCAGTTTGCCCGCTGTGACTTACCTGAAATGTTTATATTTATCAGATTGATGCTTCACAACATGCACACATATAATGCAACATGATTTGTGCTACTCTACGATAATTACAGGGTTCACTCCAGATGACAAGTTCTGAGCCCTAGACGTGGTCTTGGAGCCCGGCTGTGTATCTCTGTGACTGTCTGGCATCCCGTGCTGGGAGGGGCGAAGCCCAGGTGGGTGGCCCCACCTGTGATGGGCATTTTGCACCTGCCTCCCGCAGGGGTGCTCCTGAGAGCAAAGCGTCCATCTTCCCCGGGGCCCTGGTGATGTTCTATGGGTGTGTGCATCATACCGTCTGTGACCGACACCTCTGGGCCACACCTGCCCAGCTCCCGCAGCCCCCATGGCCCCCACGGACCTGCATGCCAAGCCCTAGGCCCAAGGTCTCCAACCAGCAAAGCGAGATCCGAGACCCATCTCCTCTGCCGCCTGAATATTTCATGTGCGGAGGGTGGAATGAAAGTCGACAAGACCTTAATAGTTAATGTGGCTTCCGCGGGCTGCAGGCCCAGCCCTCCCAGCCCCCTCCGGCATGCCTCCTCCCGCATGACACAACAGGATGACAGCAATCCCTCCTGTGACCGGCTCTGGCTGACGCTGAGCTGAGATGAAGTTGTTCCCCCCACGCCCAGCCGAGCCCACAGCTGGGCAGAGAAGAACTGTGACATAAGTAACTTCAACAGCCAGGCTCTGGGTGCACTGTTTGGTTCACACCTCCTCCCTTGAGCCCTCTGGGCGTAGTGCCTGAGAACTCAGCACGGGTTTGTTGAATGAATCAATGATGAAGGAGGCAGCTGGGCTAAGTAGAAAAGCCCGAGGCTCAGAGGCTGTGTCTCTGGTCTGACATTTGCCAGCGGGGTGGCCCTGGGTAAGTCATGCTCCTCCCTAAGCGGCTTTATCTCTGAGGGTGTGCTCTGCCGGGGAAAGGCTGCGAGGCTGTCCCTGCCGCAGACTGGATATGCCTCTGGAGACCCAGAAAGTCATACTGCAGAACTGAGCCTCCCATCAAGAACAGGCTCAGTCTGGCTATGACCCAACTCCAGGACACGCACCTTTCAATGACAAATCCCCATTGTAGCGTCCTGAACACTCAGATCCCCTCCAAGCAAGTCAAGGTCCTAAGGAGGCAGCTGGTAGGGGTCACCAAACAAACTCAGGCCAGCGGTTCTCAGCCCCGGCCACTTGTCAGAATCACCTAAATGATGGCAAAATGCAGATGCTCAGGCCCTTCCCAGACCAATTTAATCAGAATATCTGGAGACGGTGACTCTCTCAGGCAGGGCTGAGAGGCCCTGGGTTAGATGAGGCTTTTGTTCACTGGTGTCAGGCCAAGTTAGAAGAATCCATGCCTGTTTCTTGGGGGCACAGCCACCCCAAGTGTCTGGATGTAGAGGTCCTTCTCTAAGGTTATCCAGGTTACCCTAATAATCCTCAATTGTGCAGCTTAGGATAGGGAAGCGGGCTAGGGATTCTGGGATTCTGTAGTGTTTGCTTCCTGACCCTATTTTTTGCCCTGTATCTAAAGGGATACAATGAAGAGAAGGAAAGTATCAAAGATATAACACCAAAAAATTATCTGGAGTCTACGGCCATGCCACCCTGAACAAGCCCGATCTCGTCTCATCTCGGATGCTAAGCAGGGTTGGACCTGGTTAGTACTTGGATGAGAGACCACCTAGGAAGACCAGGTGCTGTAGGCGTAAAAAATAAAAAATAAGGGATTGTAAACTGACAAGGTCCTTGCAATCTATGAGGTCGACCAAGGGGTGCCTCGCCTAAAAAAAAAAAAAATTATCTGGGACTGATGGACACTGTGGGTGAAAAAAAGGGGCTTGTTGGGGAGTTACCTCAAAGGGTGATAGGATCATAAATTCCTACCTGGGCAGGTCATGGCGGGTGGTCACGCCCCGGGCCTGTCACATCTGTAGTGAGAGCTTTTAAGCCAGCCATTGTTCTTGGGCATCCAGGTTAACACACCTTGGAGATGCCAGAAGGATGCCCCTGGAAGGGGGGGGGGGGTAGCAACCCCAAGAGAGCACCTGATCTTGTTCGCTGCCCAGTAATCCAATCCCTGCCTCACCTTCTCCCACCTCCAGGTTCCCTCCTCGGTTTCTAATGCATAAGAGACGCTGCAAACTGTTACTCCCACAAGCATTCGAGCTCTTGCTCCTTGGCATGTGGGGTCAGTTTGGCTCAAATAAACTCTTGTGAAAATTCTCCACAGGCGTGGGTGTTTCTTATGTCAACCACACACAGGTCCAGCACAGAACTGAGAAAAAAAGAAAGACCATACTCCCTACTACTCACATCAGAACACCAGGATTGAAGCCCTGACATCGAGAGAGAGAGAGAGAGGAGAGACCACATACGAAGGATCGGGAGCCAGAATGATTGGCATTCTCAGCAGCCACTCTGAAGCGCGCAGACCATGGAGCAATGCCTTCAACATTCTGATGGAAATTATTTCAGTGCTTAGTCAATCAGGTGTGGGGGTAGAGTAAGACATTTTCAGATTAAAAAAAAAAAATTCTCTCAGACGTCCTGTCTTTAAAATGAGGAATGAAACCAAAAAACAAGAAGACACAAAATACGGGGAACAGAGAGCCCCGAGGTGAGGGTGTAGGGGACCCCAAGGCGGAGGGCTCGAGGGTCAGACGCAATCCGCTCAGAGAGGGAGGGAGGGAGGGGTCCCGGAGTTGCTGGCCAGAAAAGAGAGCACAACTCAAGGGGTCCCTGGGGGCCTGGCTGTCTTGAGAGGAAGATCAGAGCTGTCAGAGCATTTGGCGGCGAATTGGTGATACGCGTGAAGAAAACTGAACAAGTCAAACAAGGAGGCAGCCGTTCAACCTCAGGCAAACCCAGAAGTCCTGCACGGAAGGAAGTATAGTCACAGAAACGTGGGGTGACCCGGGTGGCCGTAGTGTGTACATAGCATGACATGCAAACAACATCGATTTTACCAAAAATCGTGATACAGCCAAACTGAGAGGGTGCGGGAAGAGGCGGAGTGTGTGGGGTGGGGCGGGGGGCACGAGTGGTCCAGACCCTCCTGTCTCCAGAAGGGCAGTGAGAAGGCCCAAATCAGCCCACAAAGAGCAGGATAGCGTGGTTTCGGAGGTCTGGAGATGAGACAGGAGGACGGACAGCCGTTGTCTCTGAGAAGCAGGAATTGGGTAGAAACATAAGGCAGGAAACTACTTTTTTCCATGAGCCTTATAATCTTACTAGATTTTCGAAACTGTGTATCTGTTTTTCAATTAATATATACATTTGAAAGCCTGGCATTGGCCTTCCCATTAGAAACACTGAAAGCTAGGACACCAGAGAGCCATGAGTCGCCTTCAAAGTCTGAGGAAAAAGGATTTTCCTGCCTGGATTTCATGCCCGCAGAGCGAAACAGGCAAGGTTGGGACTGGATACAAGAACCTTCTCAGAAATGCGAGGTCTCCCGCTTGAGGCCTCCTCTCCCCCTCCCGCCCGCCCCCCCCCCGTCGGCACCCACAGTTTTCAGTCACTTCCCATCTGCAGAGCAGTCTCTGCTCACTTCCCTCCTATCTGCCCGGCCTCCGGCCTGCGAGGGGGTAGCAGGAGCTGTGATGCCCATTCGCTCGACAGAAGCTGAGGTTCAGGTGAACACTGGGGGGTTCGTGACGCATCCCTCCCATGGCGGCTGCACCCTGCTATGAAGGCAGGTTAAGGACCCACCCAAGAAGCCAGGGAGAGGCAGCCACACTGGAATTACTGGAATTTCAGAGCCAGAGACAGTGCTCCTGGTCCAGGGGCTCTCGGCAGGGGGCGGGCGGCGGAGGGGTCCTGGCAGGAACTCAGTGCGGCCTCCCCACAGCTCCCCGCACAGGGATGTCCTCCAACCAGCCTCTGTGGCCCTGGGGAAATGCGCACACGTAAATTCCCCCGGCGATTCTAAGACAGGGAACGTCGGGGACACCAGGGGCTGCAGAAGTGGGGACAGCAGCCCAGCACCACAGGGAGCCAAGGTGTCTGTGATCTCTCCTCAATGACAAAAACGTGCCCTTCAGTAGAGAATTTCTGTAGGAGTTTATCTGAGCCAAACTGAGGACACATGCCGGGAGCAAATTCTCAAATACTCCAGAAAACAAGAGATTTGCAGTTTCTTCTAAACCTTTGGAATTGAGGAGGGAAGGTAAGGCAGATTAGAGAAGGCAGAGACAGCCAGGCGGGATGGGAGTGCTGGACGCTGAGATCACACCCTCCCCTGAGGGTGGTTACGCCTCCCAGGGGTCTGAAGGAGGATCACTCTGGCATTTTCAAGGTGTGTTAATAAGATGTGCAGAAGCCGTGGGCAGGCTTGCTTAAGGCAGAACTAAACCTTTTCCTAAAGCAGTTATGGGCCTGGGGCGTGACTACCCACCAGGAGCTGCCCAGTTCGGGACTGAAGACCAGATCACCCTGTGAGGTCACTCTCACTAGGTTTAGTCCAGAGGCCCTCTTTCCCCACATCACTAACCCCAGCACCCCAGGGGCCGGCCCTGTTCTAGGCCCATTTCACAGGTGTAACAACTAAGCTCCAACAAGTTTTAAGTTAATGCATTGCTGAGTTGTAGTCTTAGCCGTGAGCAGGGCTTCTCACACCTGCCTGATGATAGGACGCAGTTAGCCAGATCCCTTCCCTGGAGATTCTGACCCTGCCTCTGGGTAAATCGGTGCTAGGCGGTGGCGTGGGCTTCAGGACGCACAGGTGGCTGACTGATCCAGGACCTCCGCGCCCCCCCCTCTCATTCGCCCTCCTTCACAGGCGGGCCGTGTAACCAGCCCAGGGCCTTGGCTGCTCCCCACGGCTGCTCCAGGCCACGCTGCTCTGAGCCGCTCCTGGGGTTCGCCGCGCACAGCGTGGTTTTCCTGCTGGATTGTTTCCTTGGCAGGAGTTCCCAGAAGTGGGGTCCCTGAGTAGGAGGATGGACATATTCCTGCTCCCAATCCCCAGGCCTACCCGAGTCTGGCCGGGGTGAGGGGGCTGGCACGGCCCGCCCAGCACTTCCTGAGGGAAATGACAGGTCTGGCCCTTTCCCGTGAGGACTGATTACTGCTCACCCAAGGTTGTTCCCGGCTGTCAGAGCAAACAGGGCCCAGGTGATTCAAGGCCATCTTCCAGGACTGCCCGGATTTCTGGGCTGACTGGTGATGGATTTTTTCTACGGAGATCAGAGGAAGTGAGAAAACCATCCTCAGCTCCCTGGGGTGGGTGGGGGGCGGAAATCTGTGCTTAGCTCTGGGACAGGCCACAGAGGAAGCCCAGAACCCCAGGGGCAGATAATCCCGCCCTCCTTTCAGATGACAAAGGGCCTCTGGCCCCACTGACCTGCCAGACAGGAATGGCTGGCCTTCCCAGAGGAGGAGGCCTCTGGGGCAGAGGGTCAAGGAGGCCCTGCACTGCTAGGTCTCTGGCACAGAGACCCCTCCCACCCCATTAGCACAGCCTCAGTGTGTGGGGGTGCTCAGACTCCTCCCCAAGGCAGCCCCTTCTCCCCACACAGGGGGTCATCACCGCTGTCACACACTGGGTCACCACGGGAGGGTGGAGTCCTCAAGGCCCCTGGGAGCAGTGAGGGAAAGGGGAAAGGGTCACCGGGAACGGTAACCTTAGGGTCACTGGCCTCCTGGCTCCCCCCAGGATGGCTGGGTCTCAGCATTTGTGGGGTGCCCAACAGACACAGAGGACCACTCCCCGTCCCCTGCAGAAGACAGGAGGGCTGGGCCCCCAGGGCCCCTCTATGGGACACTCTGGCCCCTCTCCTGCTGGGAGTGCCCTGAATAGGAGCAGGGGAGTCAGCCCTGCGAGGTCAGCCTCTCGGTGTCCAGCGGGGCCCCCAGAGCCTGGCGCCAGCATGCTTCCCTCATTAGACCATGAATTCTCTGAAGGCAGGGCCAGCGCCTGCTCCATGTCAGACTCGGGACAGTGAGCTCTGTGTTCCTGCAGGTGAGCAAGCTCAGGCAGCACGACCGTCCCTCAGAGGCAAGGGAGGCCTTGCTGCAGGGGGCTCCCCTGGGCTGAGTGCCACGACTTGACCAATGCTCACCCTGCTCTGCATGTGACAGACTGACCGGACGGCTGAGGGAGCTGGGGGTCAGTCGATGGCCTGCCTGGAGATCCGAAGATAGTTGACTCATTCACGAATCATCATTATTAACTGATACCGCCGTGGGCCAGGCCTTGCTTCCCGCGTCTCCCTTCAACCAGTTCTCCCAGCCATTGTCCACAGCTGCCCTCTGTCACTCCCACGGGGAGGGAGTGCCCCCACGGCCCCACCCCAAGCTGCTGTGCACCCGGCCATGGCCCTCTTTGGTCTGGGCAGCTGGGTCACCTGCTGTGGGTAAGTGGGGTGCCTCACAGGCACTGCTGGGGTCAGGCCCGTCCTGGGCCCAGGGCGCTGGCCACTCCTCTGAAGGGCCTTCCCAGCCAGGACACCCGACGGTGTGGGACATCCACCTGCTGACCGCAGAATGTTTATGGAGGACCTCCCGCGGGCAGGCCCAGGAAACAGGTCTCGCCGCCTCAGTTTCAGGAGAAGTCCATTTTTAAGACAATTCAAGAGAAAAAAATCCTCATCGATAACTTATCATATCACACTTTCGACTATGTGCGCCTGCGTGCCGGTCACTCCGGCTCGCTCTGTTGAGAGAGAATTCCTTTCTGTTGGCTTCAGTCCCTCGTTCCACCTGCCGAGGTTCTGGAAATGCCACACTCTCATGGGCACATCTGATAAACGAGCCTCCCATGGCTCCATGCACACACACATGACTGAAACGGTCAGGGCTGAAGACAGAGGCCTGTGGCCCACCCTTAGAGACCCTCCTGCTCCAGGCTGCTCCGATTTCCAAAGCATCGTCTCTAGGTCGCTTCCCCTAACCACCCTGCTCTCCAGCCCGCACTGTCTACTCCACCCAAAGGGCAACACAGAGAGCTTGTTCTGCAGACGCACACCGTTGATTACCTGTCACACCTCCGTGCCTTTGCCCACAGGTGCCCTTTGTCTTGGATGTCCTGTTCCTCTTCCTCACCTGGCTGCCTCCCATGCCAGGACACAGGTTTGTGAAGTCCTTCTCCACGCCTGCCTCCCAGCCTATCAGGCACCCACACACTGTGCTGGCTCTGGCTGCCTACCTGCCCAGCCCCCCACCTTCACACCCCGGGAACCAGGGCACCCAGAGCCCAGCCAGAGCCAGGCAGCAGACAGCACTGTGCGTCATGGGGCCGGCCAGCCTTGGGCAAACGGCCGAACCTCTCTGAGCCTCACTTTCCTCATTTTTCAAATGAGGCTTTTCACCACGTTAAGGGGTGCAGAGAGGATCACAGACCGTGTACACCAAGCGTGGGGCCCGCGGCAGGCCCTCGGCGTTTACCGGCTGAGCGAATGAGCCCCGGGTCTCTGTCCTCAAGTTCTCATTCTGGCTAGGAGAGGGGGAGGGGACAGAAAGAAGTGCCACCAGTGTACTGTGGAAACTGACCGGTGGGAGCAATGAACCTGAGGGGGAGCCGGGAGGGCTTCACGGCAGAGGAGGTGCGTGTGCCAGCCTGGAAGGGGGGAGGAGGAAGGGAGTCCTTTTCTGCAACTCCGCCAGCACGAGCTATGATCATCTTAATGGTGTGTGTGTGTGTGTGTGCGTGCGCTGCGTGTGCATGCGTGCGTGTGTGGGGGGGGATTTAAAAGGGGTGAAGTGGTGATGGAGCAGCCTGAGTCTGCATTTTTTTTTTTTTTTTTTGGCATGCCTGTTTCCCTTTGAGGCCGGCTCTGAGAACCGCAGTTCCTTAAGGCATGGTCCGGGGAAATCCTTCTCCATCAGCTCGAGACTGTGAAATGAGCTCAGCCCCGAAGAATCCGCGTGATTTTGGAAGTGGCGCATTCAAGATCACGAGAGCCATGCTGGGCACGGGGGCGGGGGGCAGAGAACCCTGGCACACCGCGGGCGGCACCAGCCTCCCCGGGGCGTGTGATCAGCGGAGCACGGGGACTTTCTGCAGCTGCTGCCCAACCTGACACGCTGCTTCGAATTCCGCTGCCGCTCCCGTCAGCCCCCTTTTTAAGACAAGGGCGTCTACGAAAGTGTAAATCTCTTGTCTGGGAGAGGGGGCCCTTTGCTTTATTATCGAGGGCATAGGAAGACGGCAACTTGGTTTTCCCGAGTGCCTGCTGCGTGGACGGGCAACCCTCACGTCATCTTCAGACCTGCACCGGCCTGGCCTGGCGAGGCGGCTGAGCCACCCAGCCCTGCAGGTGACAGGATGGAAATTCTCAGAAGGGCCAGGGGACTGCCAAGGGCCGGCAGAGTCAGCCCAGAGCTGACGCTCCGCCTCGCTCCACTCGCCCAGCTGCTCCTCTTCCTTGTTGGCCAATGGATCCCCGGGGTGGGAGGTGAGACAGGGCGAGGGTTCTGGGGACACCCAGCCCTGGGTTCCAGGGCAGCCCTATCGTCCGTGTGGCCTGAACGATCACTTCGCCGCTTGGATTTCCCGTCATCTGTGGGTTGGGTAGCAGGAGCGCCTACACCCACTCCCGTGATGACGGGGGAGATATGCAAACTCAGGAAAGGACAAGCACAGTTCTTATCAACTCACGCGGGTCTAGGCATTTACAGCCGCAGCTCCCAGCCCAGGGACACCCCGTCCTTCTCTGACTCCGGCAGCGGCGGGAGTGGGAACCAGTTCTCTGTCCTCCATGTGTCCATCCTGGGATCTGAGGTGAGGGGGCAGCTGGGGGCTGGAGCAGCTGACCTGAAAATGAGAATCGGGTCATGGGATTTGTGACCTGTGTAAACCACGGGACCCTCTCGCTCCCTGCCATGGTCATGTGTGCGGCCATGATCCGTGTCTTATTCTCCGGGGGCCCGTCCAAAATCACACAGAGAGGCCTGATTCAGTTGCCCCTGCTTGAACCCTGACCTTCTGCCCCCTCTAAGGCCTGAAGCAAGTCCCTGGCCTCCTGTGCGCCTGGGCCCTAAAGCGGGGAGCCCATCGAATTCACATCTCCTTGCCAGAGATGAGGCTGGAGAGGGAACAGTCCCGCCCTAGGGAAATTGCATGGTGCCTCGAGGACGAAGTGCATAAGCCACTAGCTGAGGGTCATCATAGGACCTCAGACCCTTGTCAGCTGATGACCGCAGGTGGTGCAGCTGTGGGAACTTCGGACCGTAGGTTCTGTGCGATGCAGGTGAGCTCACCCTAAAAGCACGCAGTGGCATCTCGGGGACCCCTTCCCATGGCTGAGGCTCAGGTTCGGTGCGCCCCCTGCCCCCCTGCCCCCCAGCCTACCAGGACTCCACCCCTGCCTCGGGCAGCCCGCAGGAACCGATGGCTCACAGCGACCTCGCCCCACTCTGCAGAGGAGGAAATCGAGATGCAGGGACGTCAAGTCGCTGGCCTAGGGTCCCGCAGCCAGGCCTGCCTGACGTGGACTCTGGTCCCCGACCACGATGTCGCGCTGCGTCCCATGGTTATCCATGGTCACGATGGAAACTAGAAGTCACAGTCATTATTACGGAGGGCAGTGCTCCAGGCTGGCAGGGCTGGGTGACTACATCTCTGGGGCCAGGCGTCGGCTGGTGCCCAGACTCAGGCACGTCCTGTCCCAGCCGGCCCTGGGCCTATGCTGAAGACGAGAGGCCCACATCACGTGGCCTGTGTCAGGGGTGCGGGGTCCCCCACCTCCATCGGTCCTGGACTCGGTCGGGGACTCCAGCCCATCAGCTTCTGGGTGCCTTCGGCCACTCACCCAGTGGACATATGTAAACAGTAACCCCAAAAATTCAACCAGAGGCACCACCCCTGCCCCAGCCCCCCAGGCTAAGTACCCCGACTCCAAAAGACAGGGTGTCCTGCTGGTGGAGAGTGTAGCCTGGGCCCGGGCTGCTGGGCTCCCGTCCTCCCCGTGAGACCCTGGACAAGCCGCCTCGCCTGCTGCCCCATTCCTCCACCTGCACAGCAGTGCAAAACCCAGGACGGCGGAGAGGCTGAGGGAGCGAGCGCTGTGTCTGGGCCGCGCTGTCCCTCAGTAAGCGTCTGCATCCTTATCCCTCGGGGTGGCCGGCTGCAGGGGGACCTGTCCGCCCCAATGGGGAGGAGCCGTGGGCTCTGGAACGGCTGGCCTCAGGTGTGTTAGCCATCGGCTGAAGCGGTGGTGACAGTGTGCAGGCATTGGCTCAGGCCTGTTCCCACGGAGCTGAGAGGTGGCAGTGGAGCCTGCCAAACAGGTTTCCAGCTTCCCTGTTCCAGTCAGGATTCCAGCTTGATCCTGTTCTGGTCCATCTTGCCAGCTGGGACCAAGGGAGAGAGGCGGAAACGGCCCAAGACCATTGCAGGCCTCGGGACAATGGCCTGCCCGCTGCGCCAGCTCCGGGCTTGCAGGCCAAGGCTGCGGCCTCGGCATGGGGGAGTCTGGCGTCTGCGTCAGGCCAGGGCTGGCCCCGTGGGCTCCCGACAGGATGTGTGCCCGGCCTGCAGACTGCTGGAAAGGAAGGTGGGGAAGGGCAGGGGCAGCCCAGACAGAGGCAGCAGCACAAGCAAATGCAGGAGGGTCGGACTTGCAGGGTGCCTTCGGAGACGGGCACATGGGCGGAGCAGGGGCCGTGAGGTCCCTGGAGAGTGTTGTGGAGGCAGCCGGGGGCCCAGGTGCTGAGGGGCTGTGGCCGCGTGCTTAGGACAACCCCTTCCTCTCTGTCTTCTCTGAATGAAAACAACAAAGCTTGCTTTAAAACTTCTGTTCTTTTCAGGAGAGGCGAGTGGGGTCACCAGGGACCTCAGCGTCTTGTCCCCATATTCCTGGACAAGGAGTGTGGCAGGAGGAGGGAGCAAGAGGCAGTGCCTCTGGAAATCCAGGATGCAGCGCCCCATGCCAGGTGCTTCCCTCCCTCCCTCTGAGGCTCCTCCAGGCTTGTCCTGGCCACCCTAGGACATGCTGTCACAGCAGCCCTGTGGAGCCCCCTGGTGGCCTGAGGAGTTACTGCGGTCATCTCAAGGACCTGGGCGTGTTTGCTCCCAGACTGCCACTGAACTTGTTCTTGGGGACTCAGACCACCAGGCAGGAGTTTCTCTGGGTGCCAACAGAGAAATGTCGTCTCCCAGCATTTCCCCGTGATGTGGGCATCACCCCGGGTTATAGATGTGGACCATCCTGTATCATCCAAAAATCCACTGTCGGAAACAAGAAAGAGGCAGACCTGACGTGAAGAGTAACACGGCAGTGCATTCGTGTAGTGCGTGTGCTGGTGCCGCGCACAGACTCTGGAAGGCGGCACGAGAGCCTGGCACCACCTGGGGCTTCCCGCAAGCAGAACTCGGGGTCTGGGGTGAGGGCAGAAGGAGCCGTCTTCTCTGGGTTTAGTTTTGTGCTTTCTGATTTTTGAATGACGTGCAAGTGTTGCCTATACTTAAAAACACATAAAAGGTTTAAGTAGTCATAGTCACGGACATTCAGTGGCAGAAAGGAACTTGGAGGTGATCGAATGTTCCCAGTTACAGCAGCACCGCCTGACGAAGGGGCTGCTGGGCAGCTCCTCGCATGCCTCAGGGGCGGGGTGCTTGCTCTCTAACCGGCCATCTCTGCATCTGAAAAGACCCTCTCTTCAAGGGCTGAAACATCTCCTGGTTTAACCTCCCTCTGGGGGGGGAAGTTTAGGCATCTGTAGGCTGTCTAGAATGAGCTAAGCACCCCTCTGGGTGCCAGGGACCATTGTTTCAGCCCCCAATGAGCTCAGAGCCAAGTTTCTGGAATCTCGGCACCAGGCAGGTTCTGAGGCCATCGGGTCCAAGTCCTGGCCAAAGCCAGACTTGCCCACTGCATACCATCATACTACTCACCCTGGAAGGTTGCTGTGAGATGAAGTGAGGTGAAGGTGATGTGAGCTGTGGGGTGTGAGAGTTGCCAAGGGTGATGGAAGAGAAGGGTCTGCCCCAGGCCACTGCCAGCAAGCGGGCAGGATGGAGCCACGGCGGGGAGCGTGTGGGAATGTCTGGGGGCTCCCGGGTCAAATAGCACCTGTCTCCGCCGCTAGGACTGCCAAGACCGAGCCCCGCCGACGAGGTGACTTAAGCAACAGAGAATCATGCTGTTGCACACAGATCTGGAGGCGTCTGCAGGGCTGGCTCCTTCTGAGGACGGGGAGGAGAGTCTGGGTGCGGAGGCAGGTCCTGTCCTAAGGCAGGAGTGTAGCTCCCATGCCTGGGAGGCCGGCAGGACGGGAGCAAAGTGGGCATTTATTCCTCACGGGACCTGGTTATGAGGAAGGGGAGGCCGCGCTGGGCTCCCCAGAGGGCAGGAGCTCTCGCAGTCAGCTCCAGGCCACAGGCCCCCTGGGAAGTGCGCTCAGGGGCTCAGGGCATGCAAACGTCCTCCCCAGGGCCTCCGAGCCAGCGCGTGGGTGGGCATCTACTTGGGCCTGGGGGTGGACGTTCTGCTCTAGAGAGGCTGGGCTTGGGGGCAACACTAGACAGTCCCCCTCTGTGGGGCTGGCCATTGCATGTCCCACCTGACTTGTCAGGGCAAGAGTGCCATTCATTTTTACAGATAAGGACACAGGGGTGAGGGTCCCGACTTGGAGGTCTGTCAAGGCAACGACTTAGAGTAGTGTGCATAGGCGTGCTGGGAAAATAAGAAGTCGTATAACAGCAAATAAATGCAGCAGGCTTTGGCTGCAGGACTTCTCAGAGCCTTTAGCAAGCAGAGCTGCATCTCGAATCTCCAGGAAGGCCTGAGAATGTGGTGTTTCTCCGGTTTGCTTGCGTGCGACACCCTGGGTAGCCCCAGCCCCTGACGTGAGCCCCGAGAACCCAAACCCCACAGAACAGAGCGTGGGAAGCGTGTGAAGACAGCGTTGGAAGTCTGCGTCCCCCAGAACGCCGGGGCCCCCTGGTTGTGGTGCGGGGTGAGGAACCCGAGGCCCAGAGAGGGACTTCTCCAAGGTCAGGCTGGAAACAGTGCAGGCTCGAGTGTCCAGGCCACTTTTCCCTGGATGGCCCCCTTCGGCCTACATGCTGGTCCTGGGGCCCCTCAGAACGTAGAAGAACTATTTCTTCTTTGACCCAGCAAGCCCATTGTCCAGGACCTGAGTCCAATCCTGGTCAGCACGGCCGCCCTCTCCTTCTGGTACCAGCTCCTGGGCCACCACTGCACTGAGACTCTGAGCTCTGCCACCTGCCTCCCTGCTGGCCCCACACCCGAGCCACAGGCTGGAGGAGCTGCCTGAGGGGGCCAGGGTCCTGGAGAGCTGGCCGACAGCACCCGTTCTAAGAGAGGGCTGGACGGTGGCTGGGGCCACCACGAAACCGGACGCTTTGTCAAAGCTACAGGGGCAGCAAACAAGCAGTCGCTGCTGCTTGGCCTGGATCATCAGTGGGATCATGAGAGGGTGCTGGGGCCATGGGGCCTCACCCCTGGTGAGGCCGGCAGAGGTGGCGGAGTCTGCTGCCGACTCCACCTGTGCCTTCACCCTCACGGCCTCGGGAAGGGTCCCACCGCTGAGCCTTGGGTTCACATCCTGACCCCATTGCTATTCCTTGTCATCAGCGACCTGTGCCTCGGTCTCTCTGTCTTCCTGAGGTGAAGAAAACAGGAGTGACATAGGCTGTTGCAGGCGGGAGCAGAGGGAGGCCCTGGCTGCAGAATAGCAGCAAACTGGCCCCTGAGTTCACGTGAGACCCCTGGAGACTCAGAATAACTGGGGAGACCGGGAGTCCTGCAGGCCCATGGCGGGGCAGCCTCTGGGGGAAGAACGACCTCCTGGTCCTGGTGGCCCCACTGGGAACTGAGGGCTGAGGCTGGGGCCAGGCAAGGCCTGTGTGCAGTCACACTGGTGTGAGGGCGGCACCAGACACGGGCCAAGTCCCCAGCACAGCAGCAGGTGTTCAGTAAATGCTATTTCTTGCCCATTATTACTTCTAGTATTTCTTCTTCTCCATTCTCTCTTCTCTTTCTGGTTTTCCAACCACACGAATGTTATGCCTTTTGAAACAGTCCCACAGTTCTTGGATGTTCTGACGCGTTTGGTGTTTTTAACTTTTTTTTTTTCCTCTTTGAATATTAGCTTGAGAAGTTCCTGTTGACATATCTTCAGGGTCACTGATTTTCCCTTGGCACTGTCCAGTCTGCTGATGGACATTTTTCATGTGTTAGTGTTTTTGAGTTCCACCATTTCTTTTTCATTTTTTCCCTTAAAGTTTCCATCTGTGCTGACACTGCTCATCTGTTCTTGCATGTTGTCAACTTCTTCCATTAGGGCCCTTCACATATTAATCATACTTATTTTAAATTCCCTGTCGGATCATTCCAAATCCGGTGTCTTCCCTGCGTCTGGCTCGGATGCTTTCTCTCGTCACACTGTGTCTTTGCTTGTCCTTCAGCATGCCGTGTAATTTTTCTTGAAAGCCAGACGTGACGTGCTGGGCAACAGGAACCGAAGTAGATGAACCGTCCGCGCGGGGATTTGCGTGGATCCGGCCGGGGCCGCGCAGTGTTCGGTCTCTGCTCTCGCTGCAGGGGTAGCGGCTGCAAATTCTTCTGGTGTCGTTTCTCCAGTTGTCGTTGAGATTCCCTAAGAACTCCTCCTTGGAGTGTGTGGCTTGCGGCTCTTACAGCTGCGACCCTGTTATTATACTGGAGGCCTGTCGAGGTGGCAGCAAGGAGTTGTGAGGAGAAATATTCTATAATCACATGTCCCTGGGCTGTGACAGTCACTAGTGTTTCTTAGTTTCCCTCCCTTAGGTAAGACGGGAAGGTCAGAGGGGGCAGGACTTGGGGGACACCTGCCCCAGGGTGCATAGGTCCCGGTAAAGTCATTTTCCCTGGAGAGTGGGTCTTCGCTGTGGACAGGGCTGCGGGTGTACACAATGACGACTTTCCTCTCCCTCCCTGCAAGAGGGGTTCCTGGAGCTAAAATCACAAATTATGCCCCCCTCTTTGAGACTGTGAACACCGGCACCCCACCCCATTTCTCAGTCTCACACGGGTGCGCACTTGGCTCCCCGCAACTCATCCAAATCCAGATTTTAGCCATAACACCAGTTTATGGCTCCAGAAATTTCTGCCCCCGTTGGTGCTGGTCTCTCTGGGTTTTGGGGTGGCGATGGACTCTCCGAACTCAGTTCTCTAACTGCTCTGAGAAAAGTCATTGATTTTTAGTTCGTTCCGCTTTTTTTTTTCTGATCAGCAGGACAGGCACCATGCCTCCCAGCTCCTTAACGTGTCCGAGCAGTGCTCGCTGTGGAGCTGGGCAAGGCCCTGACTTTCCGTCTGTGTTCCCTCTATATAATGGGATCCATCCTGGGGGGGAAGGTGGGGGCGAGGCGGTATAGGGCAGCAGCTGGGCCAGGGGCTGCAGGGCAGAGAGCTGGCAGCCCACCCAGGAGGGCTGCAGTACTGGGAGGCCCGTAGATAAATCTGCTGGCTCAGGAGGGAAGAAAGGGAAGAAGCCTGGGGTGGGGGCCAAGGGTGTCCTCTGCAGGCCTCCCCACCCCCAGGCCGAGGTTTCACTTCTACTTGTGTTCCCTGGGGCAACAACACGTGCCCTTTCTAGGGCTGCATCCCCATGTTTTAAGTGGTTCCTGAGAATTCCCAGCCACTGGCTCCACTGCGTCCTCCCCTGGCCTGTTCAGGAATAGGACCGGCATCCAGGAGTCCAGGCCTCCCTCCCGGGCTCCAGGGCTAAACAGCGCCCGGGGGGAGGAAGCTGCGTCCCAGGCAGGAAGGGAAACACAACTCGCACCAGGGCCCTCGGGAGGCCAGGCCACTGCCTTCGTAGCTGGAAAGGCTCCCGGTCCAGGAGGAAGGGGCCGCCAGATCAGCGGGGACAGAAGCTGTGCGGTGTTCCCAGTTCTGCCCCGCAACCCCTTCCTTCAGGCCCGCCAGAGGTGACCTCCTTGCAGGTCAGGTGCCCAAACTCAAGGTCCTGCGGCGTGGCCCGCCTCTTCCCCGCGCTCCGAGTATGGATCCCGTTACACAGACGAGGGAACGCGGATGGAAAGTCAGGGCCTTGCCCAGTTTCACAGCAGGCGAGGCGGGAGGCGGGCGCTCAGGGCGCGGCCCGCGGCTCCCCGGGGGCGGGCGGGGCGGAGCGGGGCGGCGAGGCGGCGGCATGGCTGGCGGGCGAGCGGGGGCCGGGGCCGGGGCCGCGGCAGGCGCGCTGCTGGCGCTGCTGGCGCTGCGGGCCCTGGGGCGGCGGCGCACCCGCAGTGCCTGGACTTCAGGCCGCCCTTCCGGCCGCCGCAGCCGCTGCGCTTCTGCGCGCAGTACTCGGCCTTCGGCTGCTGCTCGCCGCCGCAGGACGAGGCGCTGGCCCGCCGCTTCGCGAGCCTGGCGGCGCGCGTGGACGCCGGCGTGTGGGCCGCGTGCGCCGGCTACGCGCTCGACCTGCTGTGCCAGGTGAGCGTGCGCGCGGGCCAGGGGGCGGCGCGCGCCTGGGACCCGGTCGCTCGTGGGAGGCGGCGGCGGCAACCCCACTGGGCGAGGATCTTGAGTGAGCCGCGAGTTTTGGACCCCCGAGGCCCCCGCAGGAGTAACTGGCCCCAGAGCGGGGAGACAGGCATCCTGGGACGGCCAGGGCTTTGCTATTCGCTGGCTTTGAACTTGAGCCTTCTCTGGGCCTCAGTTTCCCCTCCTGAAGCAGCAGGGACGGGCGGATGACGTCATCACTCCCTCAACGTTTGGGGGCTCTTCTGTTCCCTGACTTCCTGGAATCAGCACCCCCGTGGCCCGGCCTGGCCGGGGTACCAGGGTGGGAAGCCTGGGTCCCGCTTAGCGTTCCCTCGCGCTGTCCCCGGCGAGGCGGGAGCCAAAGGGCCTGCAGAGGGCTTGGTCCACGCGCTGGCCTTGGGTTTGCTTCGTGGCGTGGTGAGGGCGCTGCTCCCAGTGGGGGGCCTTCAGCTGCCCCGAGGGTGCCCTCAGACCCTGGGTGAGCCCCAGGCCTGGGAAACCCCGGGCGCTTCAGGCCCCACCTCCGTTCGTACCGTGGCCTCTCCCTGGGATGGCGCCCCCACGCGGCAGAGGGTCTCTCATCCTTCAAGACCACCTCAGTGACATCTTTTTGGTAAAAACCTCTCCCCTCATCTCCCCTCTGAGGACAGAGCCCCGGCGTCTGCTGACACCAGGTGGTGTCTTAGCTGTTCATTTTCCAACCGAATGGGTCTGACCGGAACCGGATGGCTAATGGGGTCAAGACTGTTAAGCTCTAAGGCGGGCGGTGGCCCAGGACCTGGGCAGTGAGAGGACGCGAGCTGGAGGGGTCCTGCTGGGCCAGCGCAGTGTCCCAGCCTTCAGCCAGCAGGGGCAGGTGCTGTGGGGAGGAGCGGGAGGGCAAGTTTGGGGTCAGACATACTGGAATTTGATCCTGACTCTGCCACCTCCTGGCAGAGTGACCCTGGGAGGTCACCACCGCACTTCAGTTGCATCATCTTTAAAACAGGGGCAATCTTAGCCACCACCCCTCCCCCCAGGGGTGTCACACACAAGGGGCCCAGTGGACTGTTCCAATTGGATTTCTCTGATGCCTCCTTGGCCCGCACTGGCTGGGCAGCACTGGGTGGGACGAGCCAGGTCCAGAGGCCCGTTCAGCAAAGGCCTAGAGAGGCAGAGACTTGCTCAGGGGTCACACAGCCCAGCGGTGTGACGGTGGCGGCCGTGCTGGGCACTTGGACCACACTCATTGCCAATGTGAGCAGACCATCTGGGTGGGAAATAGGAGGGGCTGGGAGCCAATGGGGTCCCCGGGGAGCTCCAGAATGCAAACGAGAGGGGCGCAATTGCCTTCGGTGGACAGTGCTGAGCCCCCACGGTGCATCTCAGAGGAGCCAGTCAAGCACCTGCCTCCCTCACCTGCCTGGGGCCCCCTTGAGACCAGGTCCCGTGGCCTTCCCACCCCGGTCACATAGCAGAGTTTGTGCATTCACTCCACTCTTGTCGATGGAGCGCTTACTTTGTGGCAGCCTCAGGTGAGCAAATACGGTGGACAGGTCCAAGGAAGAGGAAGGAAGGGGTCAGTCCTGCTAACTCCCTTGGCGGAGGCACCCTCCTGCCTTGGGAACCTCCCAGCATGGCCTGGCCTTGTGCAACTCGTGGCAGAATGGCCACCAGCATCTCGCCCCAGGCATTTCTGGGGGTGACTTCATGTCTGGAATGAGCTTGGAGAGGGCAGTGAGGCTTGATCAGGGTTTCCTCGGTGAGGCCTTGTGGGAGGCTGGGGCAGCACTGGCGGAGGCCAGCACTCCCTGTGGGCCGCGGCTGCGGCTGGGTTCAGCGCCTCCTGACTCCCACCACCGGGGAAGTTGCTGAGGTGCCTGTTCGCAAGGTTTGGGCGATGGTGGCAGGCGGCAGGCATTCATGTCTGCCTCGGGGAGAGGGACCATGGAAACATGCCTATCCCCACAGCCCCTTCCAGAGCCTGCCCCCATCTGGTACCCACAACCCTTCCACGTGCCCAGGATGGCTCCTGAGCTGGAGGGCAGTTGTCCCTCCTGGCCCTTTCATGCCCTTTCTTGGGCTTTCTTGGAAAGGCCACACTTTCTCTGGAGAAGTCAGGGAAGACTTCCCGGCGGAGGGAGCACTGAGTGGCATCTCAATAGCCTATATTGTTTGAGCATCTACTGAACCACATGCATCATCTCAGTTTATTCCTCCCAACAACTCTGAGGTTGGAATTCGTCTCCCCTTTACAGATGAGGACATAGGCACAGAGAGGTGAAGGAACTTGCTCAAGGTCACAGAGGGAATGGTAGACTCAGTGTCCAGTGCTCTTTAACTCCCTTCTCTGAGTCACTCTGCCATATTGCCTGCCTTCGTAAAGCCCCACTGTGTGCTGCACCCTGGGATCCGTGCCCGGAAGGGTCCCATAGTCTGTGGGGGTGGACAGACATGCACAGAGATAATTAAACCTAGCTATGCAGACCCGCTGAGCCATCTCTGGCAATACTGATGTGACAGCAGAAGTGGAAAGCTCGCCCCACTAGCTACAGAATCACGGTTCGGTGAACACGGTGTCTGAAATATGAACGGAGGGCTGTGGAAGCATCCACAAGGGCCGGGCGGAGTCAGGGCCCCCGGAGAATGGGGGAGTCAGAAGAGACTTTTGAGCTGGGCCTTGAGTGGTGAATAGGGGTTTCCCAGACGCAGAAGTGGGTAGGCGAGGAGGGAACATCCCGTTAGAGAACACTGTGCACAAATACTCGTCTTCCTAAAGGACAGGCAGTGGACATAGATGCCTCCAGGACTCAGGACGAGAGACACGAGTGTCGGCCACTACGCAGTGAAATGGGCAGGCTGTTTGCCGCTGCATGCAATGGCCCCGGCAGCTGAGCAGTATGGCGATGGGTCAGTGTTCCAGGGGTTTTCTGCTGCCTGCCCCCACTGGGCACTTTGACGCTAGCTTCCGAGTGTCCTTGTCAGCAGCAGTCACTGCACCCTCTTGTCATTTTCTGCTTCTGGACTACCCAGGTCTGGGCACCAGATTGGTACTGTGTATAACTAAGGGTACATAGGCCACGAGCTAGGGCCTGCCGGACCCGGTGCTTTGATGTGGATGCTGGACTTCCAGCCTGGCGCCCTGGCGACGCTCCTTGCTCCCTGTCTAGCTCTGGCTGGGCTTCAATGAGTGGAGGGTGCTCAGATTGGTTTCTCGAAGTCTGTTCTGCTCCCCACTGTGTCTCTGAGCCAAGGATGGTGCCTGGCACACAGTTGGGGTTGATACTTGCTGAATGAGAGGTTGCTGACCCGTCTGGAAGAGCCCTGGTCTGGATGTCATGAGGTCTAGGTCTGAGCCCTGGCTTGGTCACTTCTTGACACGACCTTCTTTAAGTGTTAGTTCTTCAACTATCCAATAGAAGTCACAGCGATCCTACCTCAGGAGATTAAATGAAGCACGTGTGCGCACAGACCCTCCCTGGTCCTTCCACTGGCCAGACTCACAGGAGGCTCTGGGGACATGGTTGAAGTGGCACTGCAGCGGCCCAGGGCTGGCCATCTGGTCTGCTCGTTGGCAGAGTGGAGCATGCGAAGTGTGGTATCCCCCTGGGCCTGGAACGGTGACTGCCTGGACCTCTAAGCATAGATCACTAAGTGGCCCT
The DNA here is from genome assembly GCA_003508835.1 of Eonycteris spelaea. Taxonomy (NCBI): domain Eukaryota; kingdom Metazoa; phylum Chordata; class Mammalia; order Chiroptera; family Pteropodidae; genus Eonycteris; species Eonycteris spelaea. The sequence goes on along the minus strand of PUFA01000009.1, from coordinate 1,665,529 downwards.
CAGCTCCACAGTAGCGGTGGGGGCTGGGGGCAGGAAGACAGGCTCTGACCAAAAGCCACAATCATGTAACGGGAGGGAGCGGCCCCTGGCCTGGAACCTGAGAACACAGCCAAGAGGGCAGCCTGCCACTGCTGCCCCTGGAGGCCTCCTGCTGGCACCCGGCCTGGTGCTGTCTGTGAGGGGGACCGTGTGGCTGTCAGTGCCTCCCCTGCTGCAGGAGGAGCCGCCTCTGAGGCCCAGGGGGCCCGTAGCTGAGTGAGAGCAGGCCCTTGCCTGGTACGGGGGCAGTGTCAGACACAGACTAATAATTACACCTGCTCTTGTCGGGGGCTCTAACCGAGGGAGGTCCTCATAGAGCCTGGGGAGCGGAGGCTTCTGCTCTGGGCAGGTGGGGTGTAAGGAAGGTGCCATGGTGTGGGTGTGGGCAGTTAGGAGCCAGCCCGTGGAGCTGGGAAATACTTCTCCCCTCCTCCCACCTGCCAACCCCAGCCTGTCCACTCTGGCATGGGACCTTGGTCAGTGGCTTCCTCCTCAAAGTCTCTGCGTCCCCATCTGTCCAGTAGGGACAGGAACATACCTCCTGCCTGAGGTTGCCTCCAGGAGGAAATTCAGATTCAGTGGCACACTCGGCCTAGTCCTGGCCCACGGTCTCCAGATACCCAGGAGCCATCACTGTTATTACTTGTCTCCCATAGCCATGCTCACTACTTAAGGCTGAGTAGGATTCTGCCCGTGAGGGAAGGGCATGCCTGCAAAGGAGCCGAAGCTCCGAGCTGAATGTGTCGGGAAGTAGAAGGTGGGCAGCAGGCAGAGACGGTGGGGATGGGAGCTGATGGCGGAACTATAGGGAGGGTGGACCAGGGATCAGCGAGTTTCTGGGCACCTCTGGGGAGTGGGCGGAGGGGTGGGCTCTCTGCTCTCAGGGGGTGGGTGCTGGAGGCGGGAAGCTGGGCAAGGCTTGCTCAGGTTTTGTTGCCTCTGCCTGGCTATTTCTTAGTAGGGTGAGTGGACCCCGAAAGCAGGAGTGACAGGGGCAGAGGGAGGGAGCAGTTTCCAGCTGGCTGCTGCTGACTGTGACGGCTGCTTGAACCAGCGGGGCCATGGTTCCAAGAAACCGGACGAGCTGCAAATCAGGACCGTCCGTGAGAGGGAGGAAGTTGGAACGGTTCAGCCGTCAGCGCTGTCCTCCCAGGGGTCGAAGGTTGGCTCCTGAGGCCTGAACTCTCCCACGTTCCAAATCGTGCCCAGCCGGGCACTGAATGGGGTCTACAGTGTCTCATCAGTGGGGACGCCCTTGGTGGAAGGCAAGGGGTACGCCACGGCTGTTGGGCTTTGCCCGTGAAATCAGCACCCAGCGGAGCTGGAAAAGGGGGCAGTGAGGCCAGGGGGGGTCTGAAGGGGTGCCCCCGGGGGTCTGATTCCTGTATCTCACAGGAAAACTGCTCTCTGCTGGCTGCTGGAGTGGAGGACAGCCCCAGGGCCCTGCCTGGGCGGGGGGGGGGGGCTGCACCCAGGTGCCTGAGGGATGAAGAAGGGGGCGTCCAGAGGTCAGGGGGATGTGTAGGCATGGGCGTTATCATCTCAGACACGTAGAAGTACAGGCCCCCGCTGTGCCTGCATGTGTCGGGGTGCTGGGGAGAGCGGGCTCGCCGAGACCCAGCCCAGACTCCTCCACGCTGATGAATGGTGCCAAACGGGGGGGGGGGCTGCCTCCAGCTCCCCCATCTGTAGCACAATCCCCCTCATAGGCTCTTGTGAGGATGACGTGAATAACGGGGTAGGAGCACTTATGCACCGTTAAGGGCGGGGCAGGGGGAGTTAGCATTCAGCAGTTTCCCCGAGCACTCACAGTGAGCCTACCACATACTGGTCCTTCTCTTAGGCACTGGGGTAGGGCAGTGAGCAAGACAGCCAACGCTCCTGCCCTCGTGGAAGTTATGTTCCCAGGAAGTCAGACAACGAACATGCAAACGCACTCATTTTTATTACAGTATCGGGGAATGTCATGGGGTTTTCGTATGTTTTTCAAGCTGAGTCGGAGGCCAAGAGGAAATGGGGGTGGTGGAGAGTGGTCAGGGAAGAAGACCTCTCTGAGGAGGTGGCCCCAGAGCGGGGGCTATGCAGAGTGCTGATGAAGGGCGGAGGCATCATATAGAAAAGAGAAAGTATAAAAAGTGCCTCAGACGCTCCCTGCACACAGTAGGTGCTCAACAGTGGCTGCTGGTGCTGTTAGTATCACGGACAGCAGTAGTCATGGTGGCTTGCTCTAACGGAAGCATTGAGGGACGGCAGGCCTGCGTGGCTGCTGCCCTGGCTGAGACTAGTCCCGGTAACAGACCCATGGAGTTGTCCCCACTTCACGCATCCACAGCCCGAGGTTCTAGGACGGGTGGTGACCGGCCCAAAGCCGCACAGCGAGTGAGTGCCACCACAAGGCGACCCGGGCCGTCCCTGTCTCTGCAGGAATGCTCGCCCTACGCCGCCCACCTCTACGACGCTGAGGACCCGTCCACGCCCGTGCGGACCGTGCCCGGGCTCTGCGAGGACTACTGTCTGGACATGTGGCAGACCTGCCGCGGCCTGTTCCGACACCTGTCGCCCGACCGCGAGCTCCGGGCGCTGGAGGGCAACCGGGTCAGGTTCTGCCGCTACCTCTCCCTGAACGACGCGGACTACTGCTTCCCGCGCCTGCTCGTCAACGAGCACCTCAACTCGAACCTGGGCCGCGTGGTGGCCGACGCCAAGGGCTGCCTGCAGCTGTGCCTGGAGGAGGTGGCCAACGGGCTGCGCAACCCCGTGGCCATGGTCCACGCCCGCGACGGCACGCACCGCTTCTTCGTGGCCGAGCAGGTGGGGCTGGTGTGGGCCTACCTGCCGGACCGCTCGCGGCTGGCGACGCCCTTCCTGAACATCAGCCGGGCGGTGCTCACGTCGCCGTGGAGGGCGACGAGCGGGGCTTCCTGGGCCTGGCCTTCCACCCCCGCTTCCGGCACAACGGCAAGCTCTACGTCTACTACTCGGTGGGGGTCGACTTCGACGAGTGGATCCGCATCAGCGAGTTCAGGGTCTCGGAGGACGACAGGAACACCGTGGACCACGACTCTGAGAGGTGGCCTCCCCGGGGAGCCAGGCCGGGCGGGGGCAGGGCCGAAACGCGGCCCGCGTGACCGCGCCGGCTCACGCTGCGTGCCGCACAGGTGGTTGAATGTTTTGAATATCACCGGCAGGGGGCGGGGCGGCGAACCCGTGTCCTGGGGTCTTGGAAGGGACAGCTGCCAAACAGATGTCACAGGCTCAAGTCCAGACACGGGGATCAGGCACTCTAGATGGTTCGTTTCATTTGGTTCTCATAAAGCCCAATGAGGCTAGTGTTACTTTCCCCATTTTACAGATAAGAAGTAGAAGCTTAAGAGGTGACGTGACCTGCTAGGTCACTGAGCCTGGAAGCATCAGAGCTGGAACCCTGGTCCGGCGGGAAAATAATCCCTGTGCCAGGTCGTTTAGTTAGCAGAATTTGACATGGGGATTCGTTACCGCGGAGTCAAAAATGATCACAAAGCAGCCTGGGGAAGAAGTGAGCCATCCCTGAGTTTAACACCGGAAGGAAGCTGCCTCCAGCACTGGGGCTGGGGACAAAGTGAGAAGGTGGGGTGACTGGAGCCTCAGAGCTGGGGCCACTCAGTGGAAGCTGGAACCGTGCTGGGCCTGGGTGGGGCGAGTTGGATCCAGGAAGGAGATGTAGGTATTGTGGAGATGCTATGTGAAGGGGCAGGCGGAAGGAGGAGGGAGGGGATGGGGGAGAGAGGAGAGAGAGAGGGGAGAGAGGAAGAGGGAGGGAGAGGTAGAGGAGAAACAGAGACAGAAAGAAGAAATACCCTAACTTCTCCTTCTCCTGCCCTTAGGTCTCCAGCCAGTGCCTTCATTGGCTAAATCTAGCTGGAGGGCAGCCAGCAAAGGAGCTTGGGAAATGTAGTTCATAGGAACTGGCCCTCTGATGTAGAGAACAGGTAGGAGGAGGGCCCAGACTGGATCTGAGGGCAAAATAGGCAAACGGTAAAACTAAAATCTTGACATTGAAAGAATAAAATGGAGAAGGAATCAAATATGCTGGCTAATGTGAGGGCTAATGTAGATCTTGTCATGTAGCAGTAATTTTGACTGTGAGCTTCCTGGCAGCCAGAGTTAAAGGAGAAAACATGATTCTCATGATTCTATATGAGGCTGCACAATCAGTTATCCAAGAGAGACCAAGTTAATCACATGGATCTCACAGAGGGAGACAGGGGGACAGAATGCATGTGTCTTCAACAATGATGTTTGAAAACGGATTCCTGATTAAGACCGAAAGGACGACACAGAAATACCAATGGACATATTTCAGAGTGAGGGTTTAGCGGGGGTCCTCTGGGGTCCTCACAAGTGCAAGCCTAGAACTTGACTCATGTAGGGGGAGGAGTCGGCATGGCTGGCTCGGGGCAGGAACAGGAATGAGTGAGCATCCTCACATGCGTCAGCTGTCAGTCTGTTCCCAGGGTTCTGATACTGATGGGAGGTGGACAACCAACAGTCCAAGCTGTCTTCTCCATGGAGGAGCTGGAGTTTGGGGTTGTGCATGGCTCACCAAGCCATGCGTGCTGGCCTCACGTGGAAAGGCTTTTCCGGTCCTGGCTTTGAAGGCCCAAAGTCCTGGGTTTGAGTTCTTGACCTGTCCGTATATTGGTTTTTCTTACCTGTAGTAATAAGGGATTATTAAGGCAGTCACCAATCCTGGAGAATCTAAACGAGCCTCGGTAAGAGGGAATTTAACACAGGGAGTGGGCTACAAAGGCGTCGGGAGGGCCGGAGAAGGAAAAGGGGAAGGTGAGGTTACCTAGGGATCAGTAACTGCGAGAGGTTGCTACTACTCGTGGGAAGAGGCCTGTGCTGCTACGTTTGCTGCTCTCGGCACCAAGATGTCTGGGCCACAGCCCAGGTGTTCATGTTCACCGGCCACTGTCGTCACCTCCGCAGCCACCGCTCCCGGAGGCAGAGCCAGGAGCCAGGGAAACAGGGCTTCTCCGTTCCTCTTGCCTTCCTCTCTCTGTTGGTGAACCCTGCCCGAAGCCAGCTGGCTGGCAGAATAGTGAAAGGGCTCCCCCATGGGGTAACAGAGGCTGCTGACAGGTGGGGGTGGAGATGGGGACCGCCCACGCCATCCGGCCCACTTCTTTAGAAGTTATGGTAGATAGCGAATGAGGGAGTGTGTAGAAAGCGCTCAGCTTACGTGGCTGGCGTGTGGGTAGCTTTGACAATGAAGAGACCGGTAGTGCCAGTGGCTGGGTCAGCCGTTCGCGTGATCATAGCAGGGCAGGTGCTAGCAGTGGGGAGCGGTAGAAAAAGTGCTAGACCGGAACTAGCAGACCTGAGCTCTAGTCCCAGCTCTGCTACCTATGGGCTGTGTGACCTTGGGCAAGTTGGCCAACCCCGCTGAACCTCCAATTCCTCATTAGTACACTGAGGGGGTGGAATTATCCCTACCCAGCATGCTGGATCTTTGTAAAAATCACCTGCTATAAAGGATGCGAAAAGTCTTTCCACTGTAAAATGGCATCCAAGAGAGAGGAGATTTTATTGCTGTGGTTTTGTTTTGTTTTTGGCTGAGCTTATTTTCTGGGGGTGGGGGGGTGCCTTATCTTCTTTTAGGATAATCCTGGAGATTGAAGAACCAGCCTCAAACCACAATGGGGGCCAGCTGCTCTTTGGGGACGACGGGTACCTCTACATCTTTACCGGAGATGGTGGCATGGCTGGAGACCCCTTTGGAGAGTTCGGGAATGCCCAAAACAAGTACGTTCTGCTTCAGCTGGTTGGTGGGCTGGTGTGCATCCTCCCGGATCGTGTACTCTCCTGGAGGGAGTTTCCTCCTCAGCTGTGCACTAAACGGCAGAAACAACCCTGGGCCCCAGCTCAGACTGCAGCTAGCCAGCTGGGGACCCAGGCAGGTCCTGCCCCTCATCATTTAGAGAGGGATAAAAATCTGCGTGGGGGGCTTGTCGTGAGGAGCAAAGGCGATCATGTTTGTCAGGGGTCAGGCGTAGAGCCCACTTGCCACAGGTGCCGGACAGCACAGAGCCTCTGGAAGACAGGCTTTGCTCTGAGGTCAGCCCAGCCCTGCCAGAACCATAGGAAGAAAAGGGGCGCCTCTCAGACAAAATGGGGGTATGTGCTGGTCGGAGCAGCGTCGAATGGACAAGTGGGTGTTCTGCCCCAGAGGTCACCCACGATGGGCCAGAAATTGAAGCCTAGTCTTGCTCTCAGTTACTCACTCCTTGGCTTGAGCAGGTGGCTTCCTGTCATCCCACTGCTGTACACGCAGACATGGACACACAACATAGATACACAGACACACACACAACACGCACACACACACACACACACTTGAGAGTCTTGTGAGTATGGACCAGCCTATGCAGCAGTCTCAAGAAAGCCTCCTCCACAGTCTTAGCCAACATAACAAAGCCCTCCTCAGCCCGAAAGTAAAAATAGCGAGTCAGATGCTGATTACAGTAATTAAAGTGTTCACGATTTGTGACTTGTGCTTTCATATGTGGTAGTGTAAGAGTCAGTGCAGCTTTCTCATGTTTGGGATGTGTTTAGAGACGAAGTCGAGAAAATAGATATTAAGGATTTGAGGATAATTGGAAAGAACTTAAAACATTATTTTGCCCACTTACGCGTGGAAGCCCAGGGCGCGGCGTGGCTCCCGGGTGTCGTCTGCGGCTCGGTGCCGAGCAGGCTGGAGCGTGCGAGAGGAATCCACTGGGCACATGTCGGCAGTGGGGAGGTAACTGTGGGGCCTCTATCGGGCGGGAGCATTTTATCACCGTTAAGGAGGACGTTCGAGATGTCTCTTATGAGGGAAACACTTAGGTGCTGATGCGGTGTGAACAGGATGGGTGCGCAGTCGCATCAAATGTGACCAACACGCCAGTCCCACCTTGGAAAGCAGCCTTGAGGCAGGCCACCGAAACGCTAAGAAAACCCACGTGGTAATTACGTGGCTGCTTAAAGAATCCCTTTAAGCATAAGGCAGGTTTCCCCCGGCAGGTGTCACTTTCGTCATGTGATGATTGAAATCCCCAGGAGCTCTGTGGAGGTTAGGGCGACACCCCGGTTCTGCCTGGCTCTCGAGGGCACACGCTGTGTCTCCTTGCCTCCAGGGGCCCCAAACGTGATGTGGCATGGGCTGCGGAGTGGCCTGGCTTCCTGTCCAGAGCTGCCTGTGGGATCTGGCGAGTGGTCCCCTTCTCAGAACCTGTGTCGCCTCGTGTTTGAGGTCGAGGTGGTGGGTGCAGAGTGTGGGGTGAACTGAACCACCTCTGAGGCCTGCCCACTCCCTGTCCACAGCGGCCCTGGGGTGTGAGGGAGCGGGCAGGAAGTCAGCCTCCTGTCTCCTGCCAAGCCTGGCAGTGTTTGTGCTCCCACTCCCAGCTCCAACCCGTACTCTCTGTACGCTGCACTTGACTTTGATCTCGGTGACCCATTCACCCACTCAGCAAACACTTACTGACCACCTACTATGCGCCAGGCACTGTGCTGGGTGCTGGAAGAAAATTGCACACGGGAGTCATTTTTCTAGGAGTGTTTTCACCCTGTAGCACAACCGTGTAAGTAGGCAGGAAAGAGGGGGCCCACCCTCACGTCACAGTGGAGGACACAGGCCTGGGGACGTTAGGCAGCGTTGTGGTAATGAGCTTGGGTTTCTGCAGCCAGGCTGCTTGGACTGGACCCCAGCCCTACCATGTCATGTCGGTGTGGCGACTGGGCACTTATGTGACCTTTCCGAGCTCAGCTGCCCCATCTGCAAAACATGGGTCACCTAAAAGGCTTGTTGTGAGGCCTAAACGAGGCCATAGATGGTACGAATATCTCATGCTTAGGACGGGGCCTGGGACGGGCCTGGCACGGGTGGGGTGGTGGGGATGTGGAATGAGGGAGGTTACCCAGCTAGTAAGTAGCGGAGAACTGAATCTGGGGTCCCTGGCCCCACAGCTCAGCCTTGCCTTGCCCCTGGCTCGGCTCGGGTCCCCGCCCCCTGCCCTGCCCTGCCCTGCGGTGCCCGAGTACCCTGGTGCAGGGCGACCCCGAGCCGCGCCTCTCCCGCCGCACCGCAGGTCGGCGCTGCTGGGCAAGGTGCTGCGCATCGACGTGGACCGCAACGAGCGCGGCCCGCTCTACCGCATCCCGCCCGACAACCCGTTCGTGGGCGACCCCGCCGCGCGGCCCGAGGTCTACGCCCTGGGCGTGCGCAACATGTGGCGCTGCTCGTTCGACCGCGGCGACCCGGCGTCGGGCGCGGGCCGCGGGCGCCTCTTCTGCGGCGACGTGGGCCAGAACAAGTTCGAGGAGGTGGACCTGGTGGAGAGCGGCCGCAACTACGGCTGGCGCGCGCGCGAGGGCTTCGAGTGCTACGACCGCAGGCTGTGTGCCAACGCCTCCCTCGGTGACCGCCACCCCCGCCCCTCTGCCCCTTCCGGGACCCTCCTTCCCAGGGCTGCGTCCCACCCCATGGCCGTGCTCCAGCGCCTCCCCGTTCGGCTGCGCGAGGCTCAACGAGACCTACCCTGGGGACCTGCATCCCAGATCTGTCCTTTACCCCACCCGAGGTGCTCCAGTGCCTCCCTCCGGGACCCTGAAACCCGACTCAGCATGTCCCTCGCCTCCTTCCCCCTCCCCAACTCACCTGGGATGCTTCTCTCTCTTCTCCCACCCAACCCATGCCCTCCTCCACCTCACAATCGGTAAGCACCTCCTCCCTGGGTGACCATCTGTGGCCTCATCTCGGGCCCAGCAAGACTCAGCACCACCCACGAAGCTTTGTTGTGGGGGAGGGGCTAGTTCCCCTCCCCCAGACTCAACTACTGCTTCTCCCACTCCACAGATGATGTGCTGCCGATTTTCGCCTACCCGCACAAACTGGGCAAGTCGGTCACAGGGGGCTATGTGTACCGGGGCTGCGAGTACCCCAACCTGAACGGCCTCTACATTTTTGGAGATTTCATGAGCGGGTAAGTGGCCTGACAGTTCCGGGAGCCTAAGAGGGCAAAGAAGCAAGGTGAGGGGTGCACGAACAACTTCCTAGACAAGCTCAGGGGCACCCCACAGTAGCCAGGACCTGTCTCTGTACCAGCTAACCCGAGCCTTGGTCCAGGAGAGGCCAGAATGGCCACCCTACTCGGGAGAGGGGAGCTGGCGGTCCAGCCCGGGTCTGACCATGGGGACCTCTGGGGCCTTGCCGCCCCACAGTGGCAGTGCCGCGCCCACCCACTGACCCTAGAAGGTGTGGATGAGGGCGAGTCACACCCTAAACAGATTTTGGAGGGGGAAAGAGACCATGCCCCCCAAACCTGCTGTGGGCTAGCCTCCTTCCCCTGGGGAATTTATAGGGAGGGCCTCCTCACCACCTCGCTTCCCATCATGCAGGGGAGAAAACTGAGGACCGGAGAGGCACAGGGAAGATCCACACCACACACGATGCTTAAAAGTGCAGCCGAGATCGCCTGGGTCCGGTTCCCGGCCCACTCGTCAGCCATGTGACCTTGAGCCCATTAGTTCCCCTCTCTGTGCTGCAGTTTCCTCGTCTGCAGACTGGAGGTGACGATAGTGGCGGCCTCCTAGGGCTGTTTAAGGACCGAGACCGTTACTACACGCAGCACTTAGAATCTAGCACACGCAGTATCTGGTGGCTTGATTACCCCCAGCTCGACTCTCTCCGCGTGTGGGCAGCTGTTCCTCAGGAGAGGAAATAAGGAATCCAAAGAGCCTGAGGCCGGCGGGAGAGCTCTCACCTTTGCAGGCTGCTGACCTGAGCGGGTCTGTGGCCAGCAGGTCTGTAGCTGCCCCTGAGAGAGCCCTGACTTGGCCATCTGGATGCTGGGTCCTTCTCCCAGCTCAGCCCCTTCCGTGGGGTCTGCCTTTGGGACTCCGCTACCCCATCTGGAAAATGGCTCTAGATGAAGCCTATGTTTTTACCCCGAGTCCCTTATCCCCCCTCAGACCTCCTCAGGGGTGTCAAAGTCATCTGACCACAGAGATTTGACAAAATTTGCCAATCTTTCCCAAGCCTGTCTGCAGGTCAGTTGCCAGGGCCAGGGCAAGAGTTGAAGAGTATTTTGTACTCGAGTCAGGGAGACAAACACCCCAGTCCACGCTCATCCAGCCTCTGAGAGCCTGTGCCCAGTGCTGGAGAAGCCCAGCACAGGGCTAAGTCAGGAGGGCTTCCCAGAGGAACGGACAGCCGAGCAGGACCCGGAAGTGGCAGTAGGTTATTGACAGATGCGGAAGGGAGTTAGGGGCCAGATCAGCATATTCTGAAGCTGCCCAGGCTCCATCCTGTGCTCTGAAGTTCAGGCAGCTCCCGAGTGTTGGTGTACACCTCTGGGCACCAGCCTTAGAGGGATCTGAAATCTAGCTCAACTCTTGACTGCCTCCTGCTGGTCGTGGGTGGCGCTGATCTGAGAGGCCAGGAACCAAAATAGTTTTGGTCCCGTGGGCCCTTTCTGCATGCTTCTCTGATGCTTGTAGGTACTCAGTAAAGACCGCAAGCCCAGCTTCATGGCTATGCAGCCTGCACACTTGCATAGGACCACACGCTCAGAAGGGCCCCCACTTAGCTTAATGCTTTACTGTCACTATTGAAATTCTTAGTACTTTTTGAACGAGGGGCCCTGCATGCTCATTTTGCACTGGACCCTGCAGTTATATATGGTCCCCATTGCATGGATCATAGATGAGTGAGTGGGTGCATTGGTTTGCGGGGTGCCAGGCATGACCCCACAGCTTATCTTCATTTGCAGGCGTCTGATGTCCCTCCGAGAGAACTTGGGGACAGGCCAGTGGCGGTACAATGAGATCTGCATGGGCCAGGGCCAGACCTGTGAGTTCCCAGGCCTCATCAACAACTACCATCCATACATCATCTCATTCGGCGAAGACGAAGCTGGTGAGCACTGCTAAGGCCTCTCCATCTGGGCTGCCCGTGCCCGGGACTGCCCCTTCCCCCCTGTGCATCCCACTGGCCTGAGGTTTGAGGGAGGGGGTCTCAGGCCTGAAATTAACTTCAGGCTGGGGAGCGAGGGGCTCAGTCGGCTCGAGACCTTGCTTGGGTATTGTCCTCACCACTCTGAGCTTCAGTTTCCTCGTTTGGAAGATGGGAGCAGTGGTCGCCTCCTCCCCTTCCTCCGTCCCTGCCTTGGTCAGGCCTGCTGCGGGCAGTATGGCGACTTGGGTAGGAGTCCAAGGCAGTTGGCAGGCCAGGAAAGGCTCTGTGATGGTGGAAATGCAGGCAGGTAGGCGAAGAAGGCCTCTGAGACCGCCACTGCCCGGGGCTCCCGACGGCAAATGAAAGCCATATCGCCTTCGGAGAGTGGGTGGACACCGCCTCCTGTCTGCTTGTGGGTCCCCCGTGCAGGCACTTGTGTTCTCAGTGCAAGGAGCAGTGGCAGAGGGTGGAGGAAGCGGGGCTACGGGGGCTGGATCCCACTCCAGCCGCTTGCCTTTGTCCTTGGCCCTGGATTGTCCCTGGACAAAAGCTTAGGGGCTCCCAGTGGGGCCTAGTGGATGCTTGGCCTGGTTGCTGGGCAACGCCCACCTGGGGGCCTTTGGAGGGGTGTCCCCGCAGGGCCGGGCCTCAGAGTCCCCAAGCCTGGGTCTGGGAAACTTTTGTTGAACTGACACCCATCAGAATCTAAATTTTCCAAAGGGCAGCGCGGCCCCACTGTCCTCCCCAAGCCCACCAGGTCCTTTAAAGTCCTTTCTGTTGGTCGATAGGGGGTTACGGTGTTTTGGAAGAAGGGGTGCTCTCTCTCCACCCTCCCCGCCCACACCTCGTACCCCTACAGAGGCCGGGCCTGGAAGGGCCATTTCTCAGGGCCCCTTCCTCAGCCCTCTGACCGGCACTGAGTGATGGACAGCCAGGCCAAGGTCCCTCTGAGACAGATGGCCCGGGGACAGCCTGGCAGCCAGCTCGGGCGAGGTGGCCCCCCAGGAGGCACAGAGCTCTGGGGTCCATGGCAAACACACCTCCCCCCGCTTCAGGCTCTTGCCCCTGCCCCTCTAGTTGTTCTCGTGATATTTTGCAAATTGCGAAACAAGTACGTCGGCTGGCCCAGTGTCCTCCGGGGACAGTCCATATCACAGCGACCAAGAGGGCAGCGTGGCTCTGAGCAGGTCTCAGCAGTGCCGATGGGGCTCCCTGCCTGCGCGTAGGAGTGGGGGCCATGGCTCCCAGCAGATCAAGGCTGGAAGGGGCCTTGGGGAGTAGCTGGTCCAGCCCCGTCACTTTACAGATGGGGAAACTGAGGTTCACTATTCATGACTGAGGGTACGGTACCCAGCCTGGCCCCTGGAGCCCTCCCAGGGCAGGGCCCCATGCTTTGGTCAGCCAAAGGGAGACAGTGGCAAAACGCATTCCAGGCCAAGGGAGCGGAGTATGCGGGAAGCTCCTGGGGGCTGGAGTGTGGGTGGGAGGGCTGCCCAGCCAGGGAGGGAACAATGTCTCCAGAAAGTGGTCCAGAGAGGGATGTGATGGCCCAAGGCTCTGCAGCAAATTCACGACTGTGCCTGGACCCCCCGGGAGGAACCAGCCTGGGAACCCCGCTTCCTCCCACAGGTTGCATCATCACCATGTGGGCCTAGTCTCCCTATCCCCCTCGCCCCCCCCATAAGCAGAGCTCCCACCTTGCTGTCTGTCTGGGCCTCTCCTGGGGAAGACAATCTCCACCCCCACCCTTGAGCTCTCCACTGTCCTCCTACAAGGACAGAAGGTATTCGCATGGCTGAACCATCACACTGAGTCACATGTGGCCTGTGTCTGGGCCTCCCAGCCATCGGTGTGGGCCTGGGGGTAAAGACATTCCTGAGTTCCAGGCCTGGCTTAACTGCTCACTAGCTATGTGACTTTGGACAAGTCACTTGACCTCTCTGAGCCTCTGTTTTCTCATCCGTAAGATGGGAATAATGAAGCCTATTTCCTGGACATAGGCGCCTCTGTCAGTGAGGGCCAGGGGGCAGAATGGAGTGGGAGAGCAGAGAACTCACGTTCCCTGAGAGCACACGTAGCTCCAGGTGCTCATAACTCACGCACTGCATTTCCACTAGTCCTGAGAGGTGGGGAAACTGAGGCTCGTGGGCTGGTGCGCACTCACTGTGGCTGAGTGCGGGGGCTGGCCTTCACACGAGAGAGTCCCCGAGCTTGCATTCTGCCTGCCAGCCAGGGGAGAAGGCCCCTGGCCTCAAGGACTTCGCAGGACCCAGATCTTGGGTGACAGTGACAACAGCAGTAATAGCTAACCCTGCTGGAACACTTCCCGTGTGCTCCGTGAAGGCTCATAACGGTGCTATGAAGCATCCCGTTTGGGGATGAGTACGCTGAGGCTCAGGGACCCACATGTGCCTGCATCACCCAGTAAGCAGTTAGTGGGGGAGCTGGGCTGTGGGTCTTCATTGCATCCATGGGTGTGAAACCCAGGCAGGGACCAGGGGTGAGGCTGGGTCACCAGGCGGGAGGCAGAGGTCAGAGCCTGGGCGGGTCCCGGCAGAGAGGCCACAGCCAGGGAGCTGGTGCTGCAGAAGCCCCTGGCACTGGAGGGCCACAGCAGCCCAGACGCCTCCCCCTGTGGTGTGCCCGAGGTTAGGGTTGGTCTCGGGGCCAGAGGTGGGGGGCGTGGGGCTGGCCAGGACGGTGCCCGGGCAGTATTCTCACTCCTCGCCTCGCTTCTTGTCCCAGGGGAGCTGTACTTCATGTCGACGGCCATGCCAAGTGCCACCGCGGCACGCGGGGTTGTCTACAAAGTGATCGACCCCTCCAGGTGAGTCCCCGCCCGTGACAGTGCCTGAGCTCGGACCGTCTGCCAGGAGCCCTCACCTCCGTGACCTCATTTCCCTCTTGACCGCTCCCTAAGGCGGGTGTTGTTCATATCCCCACCGTCAGATGAGAACGCTGAGGTCTAGAGAGGGGGCGTGACCAGCCAGGCCGTGTTGATGGTGAGGGCCAGATCCAGGACTCAAAACCGGGTCCGCTGGCCTCACAGTCCAGCTCTGCCCATGAGCAGAGGGAGTCGAAGACATGCACGGGGGCCGATAAGCGAGGCTCCAACGCCACATTTTTAAGAGAGAGTTCTAAAATTTGAGAATCGTTTCGGGGTTACAGACAAGTTACAAAGATAATCCAGTGTCCCATATACTCCTCAGCCAGTGTCCTTCATCACAATTAAGGAACGCTATTGGTATGTCCCTATTCATTACACTTTTTTAAAAATTTATGTTAGTTGAGGTAACTCGGGACTTTTTAAAAAGGATTGCTCTAGTTTTTCCCTACTGTCCTTTTTCTGCGCTGGGCTCCATCTGGACCCCCACACTGCAGTGAGGCACCGTGTCTTCCTAGCTTCCTCTCGTCCATGACAGCGTCTCAGACGTTCCTCGTTGACCACACTTTTTTTTTTTTTTTTAAAAAAGCACAAATTTATGAATTACCGACATAGCTACTTATCACGGAAAACACAACCGGCAGTCCTTCTCTCCACGCCTGGGCTCCGTCTCCCTGGGGTCCCCGCCATCCTTGTCGCCCAGGGTGTATGTCATCCTGGACGAGCATGTGCAGACCTGGCGTTTTCCCTTGTTCGTTTTTCCCTCTTTTGTAGACACGTTTTCACGTGGCGACATCACCCTCCGAAGGATCGTTTTTCATGGCTGTGTCATTTTCCGTTGAGTCACTGTGCCAGAACTGCCTTGCGCATTCCTCGGACACTTAGGTTATTTACAACTTTTGAAAAGAGAGCGCTTCTCTCAGGGAGTGCCGCCTTCGGCCCGTCCTCTCCCGGGGTCGGGCAGCGAGCGTGCTGTTGGCTGAACTGCGCGCCAGCCACAGAGTCACGAGGGTCGGAGGAGCCGGAACAGGCTAGGCCCCTTCCCCCCTCCCTCTCTGGCCATCTCACCGCGTTTATTTTTCTCTTTTGGAGTAAATGTGTTTCATTGCTCCACAACATAGCACACAGAGGCTCCGGGACATTTGGACAAGTAAGAAACTGGCAATGGAGGGGTGGGGTCCTCCATGACACGCAGAGATAATTTTTTGGTGTACCTCCTACCCTTTTATGTAAGAAGGATTTTCACGTGATTTCCTTGAGGAGCAAACCTGCTGGATAACGTCTGGAGCCCAGAGCAGCCAGAAAACCCATCCTTTATTCGGCTTTGAGAAGTGTGTTGCCCAGTGGTGTTTCTTTGGCCTCTGGGGAAAAAGGCCCGTGTCCCTCCTCAGTCAGGTCCCCTCTTTGCCAGGCCTGTCTGGAAGCCACCCCATGTCCCGTGGCTGCCTCGCTGCTTGTGCGTTCCCTCGGGGCTGGGGAGACTTATTGAGGTCTTGCACCCACGTGGGTTAGTCCCAGAATAGGGTCGGTGCCATTCAAAGACTTACAGATGGAGCCAAAAACTAATTAAACTTGGATTCCATTCCTTACCCATGTCCCTCAAAGATGTCAGAGGAGCCCAATTCATAGCCCTGGCAACACTTCTCTTTTCTCTCTCCCAGTTCCCTCACATCCCGCCCCCCCCCCACCCGCCGCCCCTGCCAAGGCCCTGGGATCCCTCAGCTCTGCTGCCAGCC
This sequence comes from Eonycteris spelaea, assembly GCA_003508835.1. Classification (NCBI taxonomy): domain Eukaryota; kingdom Metazoa; phylum Chordata; class Mammalia; order Chiroptera; family Pteropodidae; genus Eonycteris; species Eonycteris spelaea. The sequence continues at coordinate 1,649,889 of PUFA01000009.1, read as the reverse complement.
CTGAGGGGCGTGCTCTCTTTCTTTCCCTCTTTGTTCTTTAAACTGACCTAGTCTTTCCCTGGTTCCTCCATGCAGGGGGACCACTGATTCTGCATCACCAGAAATCCAGGGGCCAGAGGGGCAGAGAGAGACCCTCTTCAAAGGCTGTGGGAGCAGAGGGTCAGGGCAGGGGGCAGGAATCGGGCTTCAGCCACAGTTGCAGGAGTCAGATTGGGAGGCTACAGGAGGAGAGACTGTGACATTCGATCATGTTCTGAGGACAAGTCATGCTCTGAATTAGAAGTGGCCCATGGGAGCCACCAGCCCTCTTGCAGAAGGGGAGTGGGCACTTGGCAGGCCATAAGGGATTCCTGTCCTGGGCTCTTATAGAGCCTCAGGGCATGGAGCACGCAGGGGTGCTGCCCGCCTCCCCAGAGGTGAACCGTAAATGTCCACCTGCCTGGGCCTAAAAGCACATGCACAGCCCTTTCCTCCCTGCCTGGCCATGGGGGGAAGGCAATGTCAAGGGCATGCTCGGGGCAGGCTCCCAAGGTGGGACTCATGACCTCCTGTGTTGGCAGACGGGCACCGCCTGGCAAGTGTCAGATCCAGCCCACCCAGGTGAAGGTGAAGAGCCGCCTCATCCACTTCGTGCCTCAAGAAAGTAAGTGTCCACCAACGGGGACACAGCAGGGGAGGGGGACCCCTGCAGTCCCCACCCAGCCGCCTCTCCACCAGATGTGGTCCTTTCAGCAGCTGAACCTGGATGTCCTTCCTTGGCCCCTGTGCCCAGCACTGTGCCAGGCACACAACAGACACTCAGTTAAGTGGGTGGAACTCCTTGAACCACCATCCACCCTTGTGATGTCTGCTAGTCCCAGGCCAAGGGACTGTAGGTCTCGGAGGGGGGCACAGGGAGAGATAGATAGTGCCAGGCAAGGCACACTCAGATTTCTTGAGAGGGACGGAGAAAGAGGACGTGTCTGTGTGTGGACCAGGAATGTTGGAAGGAGTTATTCTAGGAGCAAGGGCCTGTGTCGGAGGGAGTACTTGGGCTGGGCCTGTCAGAAATAGTTTGGACAGGTCAGTGGGAAGGCTCTCATGACCTGAGGGCCAGGCAAGGCCACCAGCGATTGCCCCTGGGACCAGGAGCTAATGCAAAAGGTTCCTCTGGGCCTTCCAGTTCTTTCTTTCTTCTTTTTTTTTTTAGGCGAGGCAACCCTTGGTTCACCTCACAGATTGCAAGGACCTTGTCAGCTTACAATCCCTTATTTTTTAATTTTTTACGCCTACAGCACCTGGTCTTCCTAGGTGGTCTCCCATCGAAGTACTAACCAGGCCCGACCCTGCTTAGCTTCGAGATCAGACAGGATTGGGCTTGGTCAAGGTGGCGTGGCTGCAGACTAGAGCTTCCAGTTCTTAAGGGAAGCAGGGAATCCATCCATCCATCCATTCATTCATCTATTCATCCATCCATCCATTCATTCATTCACGTAGTACACCTGTGCTTCTTTCTGGGACTATAACGCTGAGCAAGACGAATGTGGTCTGTGCCCTCTTGAGTTGTTGTACAGAAAGCCGCTGATTTGAAAACATTGGCAAGTAGCTCAAAATTTTAAAAACGACCTTGTGGGCCAAAGGCACTACTTCAGCAGGCCGAGTGTGCCCAGCAGGTCCCCAGCTGGTGGACTGGGTGTGGGGTTGCAGAAAGAGGGGTAGGCGAGGTGCCCAGGCAGATAGGGGCGCCTGGGAAGGGGACAGTTGGGGGAAGTGAAGCGCTCGCCGTTTGGGGGAGGTTACTGTGAGCCTCGGTTGGCTTCGGGCCTGGCCGGTTTTCCGTGCACTCATTCAGCAGTTTCTGGCACTTTTGTTAGTGACCCGCTCTGGGCAGGATGCGGGAGCCACAGGGGAAGTCAGACCAGGCCATGTCCTGGCTGGGACACATGGAAAAGTCGGTTAGTGTCCTAGGCCCAGAGACGGAACGGTGTGCCGAGTGCCATGGGGACCCGGCGCAGTGCAGGATAGAGCGGGGGCAGGGGGTGGTCCTGGAGAGGGGGCTGAGTATTGAGCCCCAGAAGGTGGGGGGAGGGGCATATAAGCAGAGGGAGCAGCAAGAGAGGTAGCCTGGAGGCCTGGAGGGGCTTCGCCCTGACTGGAGGGTCCCTGGGCAGTCGGTTCCCATCCTGCTGTCCATGGTGGCCCTCAGCCCTCCCACTCTTAAACCAAAGATTACAACCGGAAATGGCCTTGAGAAGCCCTCAGGATGCCGCTCCCCCACTGAACTCATGAGTTTACAGTGTGAGGGTCTGTGCCCCCCAAGACTCGAGACTCCCAGGAGGGCAGGGCTGGGGATAGGGGAGAGACCCAGAAGCAGGCTAGCACAAAGGAGCTGCCAGCAAGTGTTTGCAGAATGACTGAAGAAGCACCTCGCACCCAGCCCCAGGCTCATACCCTTGGGGCCGGGGTGAGCTGGGGAGCACCATGGTGCCCCAAGTGTCACTCATCGTTAGCATCTGAGTGGAGGGCAGAATGAGGACATCTTTCCCTGGGGAGAGAGCTGGGCTGCCCAGGGTATCTCTGACCCCAGGCTCTTTCTCTGTGCAGAGTTCATCCGGAGGGCCGAGAGCACACCCCCGCCCACAGCACGTGCGCCCACCAAGAAGCCCAGCCGCCGCCCACGGCCGCGCCACCGCCGCAACCCCGCAGCCGGCACAGCCCACGCGGCGGCCCGGAGGCGGGAGGCGGCGGCGGGGGCGGCGGGGGCGCCCGGGCTCCACGAATGCTGCGCCCTCGAACGGCGCGGTGCGCCTGGTGCGCCCCGTGGGCCTGAGCCCGGGCCAGGGGCGCGTGGAGGTGTTCGCCGGCGGGCGCTGGGGCACTGTGTGTGACGACCGTTGGGATATCAAGGCGGCGGCGGTGGTGTGCCGCCAGCTGGGCTTTGCGCACGCGGCGCGAGCCGCCAAGCGCGCCGAGTTCGGCGAGGCCCGCGCGCTGCCCATCCTGCTGGACGACGTGCGCTGCGTGGGCAGCGAGAAAACCCTGCTGGAGTGCGCGCACGCCGGCCTGGGCACGCACAACTGCGGCCACGAGGAGGACGCCGGCGTGGTGTGCAGCCACAAGGACCCCGACCTGTAAGCGAGCTAAGTCTCTCCGCTGGGCCGCTCCACCCTGTGCTCTCCAGGTGGCTGTGGGCGTGGCGTAGGAGGTGGCCCCTCGCGCTGTGGATGGCGTGAAGTGTGTGTGCACAGTACTCATGGTGTGTCCCTGCCCACGAGTCCTTCAGCCTGTGCCCAGGTCCAGCAGCCTAGGGGTATGTGGTCCTGGGAGGGGTGCATTGTCACCTCTGAGCACCACTAGGGACATAGTTTGGCCTTGGGCCATGAACTCTGAGGGCCACTACCCTTCAAGGACAGACGTGGCCCCTGGCTGTGTTTACAGAGGCACAGACAGGGGACTGAGGGAGTGAACCAGGCCAGCCCTCCCACGGCTACAGTGGGAGGCCCCAGACCAGCTGAGGAGTGAGTGACCTGAGCACTGTGGCCCAAAGGGCACGGATGGGTGGCCTGGCAGTCAGGGGTGCTGGGGAGAATAGGAACGCATCCAGTGGGACAAAGAGCAGCTGCCAGACCAATGGGTTCAAGGTAAACCATGGCCTGTGGTGGCCCCAGCGAGTGTCAGGCTGCCTGGGAGGAAGCAAGTGCCCGGGGAAGGCAGGCTGGGGGCACCGGCTGACCTCTGGGAGAGGCCTCCCAGGCATCTTGGACCTTATGATCATGCTGAGCCCCTGGGGAGGGCATCGGGCCACCCAGCCCTAAGGCCTGACCCTCACTGCTCCCCAGGACAGATGCCACAGGGCACTGGCTGAGCAGAGTTCCCACCCAGCCACGCCCAGCACCCCGGCCCCCAGTGAGTGGGGGGCTCAGGGCCTCTCCACTCTCAAGGAGGTGTCGGGCTACTGGGGCCCCCTGTGCCATCTCCACACCTGCTCAGTGACATCCCAGGGAACCCTCCTATTCCTCCAGCCCCACCCGGGGCCACCTGGGCTGTGGGTCCAGTGAGACTACTGATGCTCTGTCCCCCAGGGCTGTGCCAACAACATGACTGTTTACACCCCTTCCAGCCTCTTCTCTCTGACCAGCGCCTCCGACAGGGAGCTGGGGGCGGGTGTGGGTGGGGCTGGGCGGGCGGCCTCCCTCCCGCTCACAGGCAGCAGTTCCTTTGCCCACTGAGGGCTTTAGGCCTGGTTTGTGCCGTGCCTGTGGAGGGGCATCGAGTCCAGCTGGGCTGTTTCTGCTGGGGGTCAGGGACAGTAAGCAGACTGTCGCTGGGCAGTGAGGACAGGACATGGCTGGTGTCCAGCTGCGGGTGAGGCAGCCCAGCCCAGCGCGCGTTGCTCAGCGGGGAGCTGGCGCTCGGGCGGCAGAGGAAACGGCTCTGTGAAGCTGCTCACCGATGCTGAGTGTGGAGTCCGGCTGCAGGGTCACCCTGCTGGAGTCCTGCCTCCGCCCTGGGCCGGCATCAAGAGCCCCGGCCCTTTGGGCTCGTCTAGCTCTGCTGAGCCCCTCGCGGAAGGCACGATTGGCATGGTTGTGGGTGCGGCCTCCGTGCTGGGTGCTGCTGTAAGACCACGCAGCATGCATGAACACGTGCAGCCTTCAGAACGGTCCCCCCTCCTTTTACAGGTGGGAAATCTAACAGGCACAGAGGTCAGACATGCTATTCGGAGGCTCGCAGTCGGCGAGCTGAAAAACCAAACCAAACACAAGCAACCTAGCTCTAGCGCCCGCCGGCGACCTAACCACTGTGTCCCTGGCTCAAGGTGCAGCCATGGGCGCCCGCGGCGGGCTGCCAGCCTGGCTGGGGAGCATCTGATGGAGACCCCTGGGCCCCTCCTGCCTAGCGCGTGGCTGTGCAGCCTCCCACTGCCCAGCAGGGTTGACCGGGCACCTTCCCAGGAGAGGAAGATGCTGAGCAGCGTTAGGAAGCAGTGACCGTCCAGGCCAAAGTGCTCACTGTGCAGCTGGGAAACGGGCCTGGCAGGCTGTGTATTCAGGCCTGTGGCCACGTAGGGCCAAGCCGAGAGTAGAGCTCGGGGGAGCTGGGGTGGCCCCCAAGGCAGCACTGGGGTCTTACCAGGAGGAGGGACCAGAGGTGTCAGGCCCTCTGGCCCAGAGTCAGCGGATGGATCAGATAGGTCGCAGCAGCCTCTGCCTCCTCTTCCTGGGCTCCTCCATGTCATCCCGCCCCCCAGACGCTGCTACGCTCCCTGCCCCATTTCAGGGCCTGGAAACCGTGATACCTCGAGGGGGTCCTGGGACGTGGGAGGTGGGTCATTTCAGCACAGACAGCCTGTGGCCACCCTCTGAGGCCCTTGGCACCTTCCCATAGGTGGCGGAGTGGCGTAGTCCAGCCCTCTGCGGGGCCTTGAGTGTCCCTGCTGTTTGTGGGGCAACTGGGGCAGTCCCCAGTCTCCTGCAGTCCTCCGGACAGGGCTGGCCTCAGCCCACTAGTCCTCTGGGCAGGGCGCTCTCCTCCTCAGCCCCCTAACACATCACCCCTCAGGCTCCAAACAAGGCTTGGGCTGTGGCCCGACTCCCCAGAAGGAAGCTGACAGCTGACTCGCCACCCCTGAGCAGTGGTGAGTGGCACAGGTAGCTGACAGTCATTGAGCGCCTACCTGTGCTCGGTACGTTCTGAAGCTTTACCTCTTATTCACTCATTAAATCCTCTTATTAACTATGAGGCAGGTGCTGTCGTCACCTCTCATTCCACGGATGTGGAGGCTCAGGCCCAGGGAGGTTTAGTTACTTGCTGAAGGTCACACAGCCAATATCTAAAACCTAGTGGTCTGGAGCCCCAGCTGTGGGCTGTGACCCTGTGCTTCCTCAGAGCCCTGAATTTAGTGTTTGCCATTGTCAGTCCCATCAGATGGGGACACAAGTCCAAGGAGGGGCAGAGCTGGCTACAGATTCCCTGTCCAGTATATTCCTTTGACTACATTGTGGCCAGCCACTGAAGCAGCATTCACAAGTGACTCTGTCCCTAGGGACGTCAGTCCTGCCTTAGAGTCCTTCGCGGTCTCTGAGGGTGGGGGATGGTCTGGGCCAAGGCTCCCCCTGCCGCCTCCAGGCCTCTGCCCTCAACCCCTGTAACCCGGCCTCACACAGCAGCAGGAGCCATCTCTCGGGACCTGACTCAGAGAGGGGCTGCCTCTGCCCCGCGTCACACAGCTTAGTGCTGAAGCTCTTGGAGCCCAGTGCTGCAGGGATGTCCCAGGTGTGGCCCAGTGCCCAGTGCTACGGCACAGCCTCAGGGAACAACATCCAGGCCCCTGCCTGGGTCTCATTTGTTCCTTGTTTAGCTGCGTCCCTCTGGCCAACCCCAGCTGAGCCAGAGCGCTGACCAAGCCACCTTTCTCTGGCGAGAGGACAGGCCCCCTGTTCCTGGCAGTCCTGACAGCTGTCGTCAGTGGCTGAAGGCCAGCAAGCCAGTGGGCGACTCCAGTTCTGCAAGGCATCCCCGTGTACACACCTTGTAAATGTTTGACTGCCAGGTTAGAGACTAGGATTCCAGACTTGACTGTCTGATGTTGGGGAGGTCACTTAACTTTTCTGAGCCTCACTAGAAAACAGGTAATCAGCAGGATTATTGGAAGGAAAAGAAGCAACATCTGCAAACATGTCTAGCTCATTCCAGGTCGCTTCCCGGACAGAATGCTCAGTTCAGCGGTGCTGGCGTGCGCACTGGCAGCTGCCGACTGCATCAGACAGGGTGGGGAGGGGTGCACCACGTGGAGGGAGTGGATGAGAGTGACCTGGGGCAAATCCTCAAAATGGGAGGAAGATGAGCCTCTTCATGCTATCATGTAGAGGAGATCTTCTTGTAGGGACATCTGTCCTCTCGCCCCTACTAAAAAATAGCATTAATTGAGCACCTACTATATGCCAAGTGCCTTAGGTGTGCTGCCTCATTTAATCCTCACGATGGCCCCACAAGGCACCCTTGACACCACCGTCCCTTTTTTCCAGAAGAGGGTGCGGGTCCCCAAAGGTGGCTATATAACTGGTCTTGCGTCCCATGTTCAGAGGGTGAGGTGGCTTTGCACCAAAGCCCCTCCACAGAGTCTGATCTTTCTCCTCTCTGGGCTACTGTACCTGTCCCTGCCAGGCCACTCAAGTGAGGGCAGCCACTTCAGCGCCATCTCTTCTGCCTGCATCTCTCTCCACGATTCCTGCTGGGAAACCACTTACTGTATGGAGTCGTCTACACTGCCGGTTCTCAGACTTGAGCAAAATCACCTGCAGGGCTGGTTGAACACACAAGCTGCCTGGTCCTTTCAGAGTTTTTGACTCAAGAGTCTTGACAGGGCTGAGAATTTGCATCATAACACTGGGTGATGCTGATATGCTGGCCTAGGGGGACACACTTTGAGAACCATCATCTATACTAGTGTCGTCCGACAGAAATATAATATGAGCCACATAGGTAATTTCAGGTTTTCTAGTAGCCCAGTTTAAAAAGTGAAAAGAAATAGGTGACATTAATTTTAATATATTTTATTTAACCAACACATTCCAAAATCAATTTAACAGGTAATCAGTATATGTTTATCAATGAGATTTCTTTTACATCCTCTTTGTATTAAATCGATGTGATCTTCTGTTTATTTTACGCACTGCACATCTCAGTTTGGACAGAAATGGCAGCTTGAGCCATGGTCCCTCCTGTTGACCCGTGCCCCAGAGAATACTAGGGAATGCCCACTCATTAGCTCTAGGTGGACAGGCTCGAGCTCAGTTGTACCCTGAGGCCGCTCCACGCTGGCCTCGCATGAGGCTCTGCTCTCCTTGCCCTCAAAGAACCATCTTTCGAGGTCCTCCTTTCAAATTGCCTCTAACCCCTGCAGCCGTCATAGCCCAGGAGGGGCTGTCTGACCTCCCCAACTCTTGCTCCCTGCAGCAGGGCCAACCGGATGTCTCCTGTGGGCGTCTGCCGCTGCTTCCCGCCGCCACACGGGGGCGCGGTGACAAGCCACGGTCTCCCAGTCTCACCCCGAGGCCACTCCAGGTCCCCGTTCCTCGTGGGACGCCCAGGCTGCCTTGGCCCCAGAACAGAAATTCCGTGTCCTCTGTGCAGGGTCCTCTTAAAGCTTTCACCCCACAGTCCATACAGCCCTGACAGTCATGTGCCTGATGGGGTCTATCCCTGGCTACACCAGGGAAGCGGGTACATAGGCTTCCCTGTTTTCCAGTCCGCAAACCTGCCCTGGACTGGTCCTACGAGTGGGGCAGGGACGTGTTCTCTTTTAAAAACCCAGCAGCATCTATCTTTGGGTACGCTCTCCCCAACCGGAGGATCTTTATCTGGACTAGGAGTGGGCGCGCCTGGCCCTTCCCATCCACAGCTTTCACTCTGGGAGGCCTCCGAGTGTAGAATTGGGAACTAAAAAGCCCAGTACTGGCTTCTTCTATCATACCTAGATGGGTATGGAGAAGCAGGTTATAAAAGGGAGGGAAGTCTTGGTGATGAGTTCAAGAATATCTTTTGGCCACGCTGGTCACATTCCTCGCTTTCCCTAGAAGGCGACCGTACCCAGATTTTCACCCACTGTAACTCTAGCTCCTTTGGACCTAGGCCAACGCCTTGGATGAAGCTTCCCTAGGTCTGGGAGGCTCCTGACTCCCAGAAGAAGCGTCCCTGACTCCGGGAGAGCAGTCTCGGGCTCAGCGGAACGCTCTCATTCACAGATACAGGCCTCCCTGGGGTGCTGGTCACCTGCCCCGTGAGCCCAACTTTGGGGGTTGAGGGTTCCAGTAAGAGGTTGGGGAACAGTCGGTGTAACACAGGGATTCGTATGGGATGAGTTTTCCAGGAAGGTTTTAGAGAGAAAAGAAGGGGCCGAGGTCCGCGCGCGGAGAAACGCCGTTATTTTGAGGAGGCAAAGGAGAAATCAGCCAGCAGGAGTTAGCGCCTCCGCCAGGATGGCAAGCGGGAAGGAATCAGGGTTGCCAGGGACAACGCGTTCTGGGCGGAGCTTCGTTAGGGTGGAGCTTGCAGGCTGAGGGCGGAGCCTGGGGAGGCGGGGAGAGGGCGGAACCTGAGGGTCTGAGGCAGAAGGGGAGTTGTGATTGGCGGAGATCCTATGCTCTGGGCGGGGCCTGGGCTGGGGCGTTATTGAAGTTGGGGTGGAGCTTCAGGAAGCACGGGGCGGAGCGGGGGCGGGCCCCGGGAGCTGGAGGCGGAGGTGGAGACGTGGTTGGCGGGGACGGAGCGCCCTGGGAGGGGTCGGAGCCGGCGGGGGCGGAGCCGAGCGGCGGGGCGGTGCTGGGTCGCGCCGGGCCTGGGCCGAGGCGGCGCGCGGCGCTGACAGCTGAGTCGGCTCGCGGCCTCCGCCCCCTCGGTGCCGGGGCCTGACCCCGGCCTGGCCTGCCGGGGAGCCATGAGCCCGGGCTGCTGCTGCTCGGCAGCGCCGTCCTGGTCGCCTTCGGCCTCTGCTGCACCTTCGTGCACCGCGCTCGCAGCCGCTACGAGCACATCCCCGGGCCGCCGAGGCCCAGGTGAGCGGAGGGTGGGGGCGGGGGCCTGGATGGGGCGCTCGAATGGGGGGTCGGGGACCGCGTCCAAACCGGAGTCGGGGCCAGGGGTCCAGCCTCGCCTTTGCGCGCGGCCGCTTGGAGACCGCGGCTGGGAGAGGGGCGCTAACTATTCTTAGTAACAAATTACTCACAGCCGCCGCAGCTGCTCGGCGCCCACCGCGCTCTGCTGGGCCCCGCAAACGTGATGGCAGCGACAACCCTGTTAGGTAGGCGCTATTGTTACCCCATCGTTCAGACGAGGAGACTGAGGCGCGCAGAGGCAAAGTCACCTGCCCAAGGTCACATCGTCAGTAAGCCTAGATTTAAACCCAGGTCAGCCTGGCTCTAAAGTGTGCACTCTTGACTTTGGGAACTTGGACGGGGTCACTCAATCTGGATTGCACCACACTGTACTTTGGTCACATTCCGTTTTGTGTTTTGTCCTGATATATCCTGTTCGTCTTCTCTTCACTGCTTCCATTCCATCCTTGGCACACCCCCAACCTACCTCCCCCTACCAGAAGCTTGCCTTTCTGAAGCTAAAATCAAGCGTGTGTTTCTCTGCTCCAAAGGCTTCCCATCACTTTAGAACTAAATCTCATTCTAAATTCAGTCCACTCCATGGCCAGCAAGGCCCCTGCTGAGCTGCCAGAACCTGACTGTACTGTTCTCTTCCCCGTTGCTTTCTCCCGGCTTCCCCCAGTCAACCTGCACCCCACTTCCCCAGCTGATTCTCCCATCTGGGGTCTTGCTGTTCCCCATCCACCCTGTGCAAAGCCTACCTAGCCCTAAACTCGTATAGGGCCATCGCCCCTGAAGTTACCTTTTGTTCACCTGTTGACTGTTCACCTGTTGACTCTTCCACTTTAGAATGTGAGCCCCAGGAGGGCAGGGACACTGTGCTGCTCGTGTACCCCAGCGCCTGGCACATTGCAGATGCTCAATAAATATCTGTTGAATGAACAAATGAATAAACAATGGCATTAGACACACTTTTTGAAACCTCAGGACCTGAACATTCTGGAAGGCACCCACCTCCAGCAAAAGCCAGATGCCCTGGTATTAGAAGCCTGAATTCATATTTGGTGGGTTTGGGGAAGATCTCTGTGGCTGGTTACATAGGGAGGCAACTTGCTTCCTGCTGGCTCTCTGTCCTTCCAGGCCCCTTGCCCACCCTGGGGTCTTCCTGACCCCTTTTCCCTTGCTTAGCAGCTCTGTCTTCCACGCCCCCTACATGGCTCTTCTCCCAGCCTTCTGGGCTTGGCTTAAATGCTAACTCCTCAGGGAGGTCCCACCTGCTTCCACACCCAAATATACTATGTTCATTTTGTGAACTCTAAGTGATCCTAATGGCAATTGGGTGATTATTTGTGCGATTTGTTAAGCATGTGGCTTTCTCATAAACCTGTGTCTGTCTCTCATTCACTGCTGTGTCCCCAACATCTAGCAAAGCAGTGGCTGGTACAGGCATAGCAGACGCTCAATAAACAGTGATTCTGGTGGCTGGTGAACACCTACACGTTCTGTGAGGTGCAGCATCACCCTTCCGAGTCTTCAAGCCGGCCACGGACAGCTTGGAATCGAGTGACTTCTGTGCTTATTCTGATAGAGCTCGTCACGACGTGGCCCGCTCATAGACCCGCGTGTTTCAAGCGCGTAGACCCAGGCAGTCTCTGCATCTTGAGAAGGAAGAACTTGTCGATCCCCTCTCTAGGCCCCTCTTCCCCACATCTTTTTTTTTTATTATTCCATTTGAAAAATAAATTTTGCGTGCCCATCTGAAGGGCATTAAAAACTTATTAATGAATAAGTTTTACTCTTTTGAAATATACAAGTCAGTGCTTTTTAGTGTAGCGACAGAGTTGTACAACATCACCACTAGTGCCAGACGTTTCCATCACCCCAAAAGAAACCCTGTACCCATCAGCTGTCGCTTCTCATCTCCCCTCAACCCCAGCCCTCGGCAACCACTAATCTACTTTCTGTCTGTAGATTGGCCTGTTCTCGACATTTCGTATAAATGGAACCATATGACACGAGGCCCTTGTGTTTGGCTTCTTTCAGCATTATGTTTGCAAGGATTGTATATGGAGTAGGGTGTGTCCACGTTTCTTTCCTTCACAGACCTCAATTCCCCCGCAGATCTAACACCACAGAATCCACATGTGACCTACAGGTGTGGGCGGGAGGGCAGAGGCGTGGGAGGTGGCTGGATGTTGGGCTCTTTGTTCCAAGGAGGTGACTGAATGGTGCAGATGCCAAGGGATTTTGGATTAAAAATGGGTTGGCGGTCAAATATAAAAGCACTAAATGAATTTCTGGAACCTCTTCTCGAACAAATCAGATTCTGTGGCATTCAGGCCTGGGTCCCCAGACCATGAGTGGCAATACTGTGGCTGACAAGAAATCGGTGCATTGAGCCTCCGGGAGTGGCGTTCGCCCCTTGGTGTTTCGGAGCTTTGCCAGCTTGCAGGCGAGGACCCCTCTGTCTTGCAAAGAGGCCCCTGCTGGCGCTTCATCCTCCCTATTCTGCAGGAGTCACCAAGGTGCCCTAGTGCCCCACCTCTCTGTTCCTATTACAAACGATATCCTACTGCAACGATCCTGTAACAGCTGGCGCTCACACCCCGCATCCAGATCTCACACCAGAACTTGTAGCTTCCTTATTTCTCTGTCGCTGCTCTAAACCTCTTCATCAGCTCCCACTCTCCTGGGAGTGTGTGGTGAATGTAAACTTGACAATGAAAACTCTTCCCCTCCCAGTGTTTATTTCTCTTGGGATAAGTTTTTCAAGTTCGACTCCTGGGCAGTGCTGGTTCTCCGGTCCTCTCCTCGCATTCCGACTTGCCAAGTCGCCGGGGGCGGGGCTCTTTAACAAGTTCTGGGTGATTCCTGGCGATGGCGGAGGCCTGCTGCTGGCTCTGTTGGGCAGTGCGTCCAGCAGACTTTGGGTGCCCAGCCACCCACTCACCCCCCATCCTTCAGGCATGAGGCACAACCATCGCCCCTCACCCTCACTTCTGGTGGGTAGCCCACGCCTTCGCCTTGAATGGGCTCCCTCCATCCCTCTGGGTGGTCTCACAGTGGGCTCTCCAGATGAACTCTGCTCCGGTTACTGTCCACAGCTTTCTCTGTGCACAGGAAAATGTGTCTCACCACAGTGCACATTGTAGTGTCATAGGGAACTGGCGAGCAGGCGACCAGCCGGAAGAGGGATTTTTGCCCTCCCCTCTCTCCCGGGTGGCTCTGTCACATCCGGTCTACCACTGGGGGGCATGCCAGGTGTCCTTCCCAGTTGCAGTGTTCTACCTCTCCTCATTCTATCATCCCTTACCTGCCTGTTTCTAACCTCAGGGCTTCCTGCCCTGCCTTTGCCTCCCGGGCTCCCCCTGCAGGCGCCGGATGGAATGGGCTGTACTTCCCTTTCTTGCCTGGTGGTGGGGACCCCACGCCACTCTATGCCCTTGGCCTTTTTGAAGTGTCACTCATCTTTCTCCCCAGGTGGCAGTGGACCCCAGTAGCAGGACACAGGTGGGCCTAGGAGGCTGAGGAGGTTACAGATTCTTCTCATTCAGGTAACTCTCAACTAAGACATTTCCTGAAAATGTGCAGCTTTGGGAGTGACCATAGATTCTAGATTGTTCTAGAAATACAGCCAGGCGTGATCCATCTTTCTGCAGATGGAAGTTCAAGGCCACTCACCTTGAGTGCACTTCCCCATGCATCCGCGCGCCTGCTCTCCAGCCCCGCCCCGCCCCCTCCATCCTCACTGTCAGACTTTATTCTCGCCTCCTACCTCCCTGAGCAAATGGAACCGCCGGGAGAACTCGCTGTCAGGCCTCGGCCACTGCAGCTGCCCGCTTCTCTGCACGGGGCCCACGCGCCCTTCCTGCTGGGACACGGGGCCTCCTGGACAAGGACGGCCACCCCACGGCTCAGTGACACTGCCCCGTCTATGCCCCTCTCTCCTGCAGCATCAGTCTTCCTTCTCTTCTGCATCATGCCTGTTTTTATATAACATGCTGTAAAAAGAAACCCAACCCTGTCTTCCCCCTCTCATTCCCTCCAAGTGCCACCCCCTGTCTCTGCACCTCCACAGCAACCCCCCCGGAAGCCTGTCTGTCTTCTGGTCTCTGTTCCCCACTCCTGTTCTCTCTTGAACCCGCCATGCCGTGGGGCGCTGGCCCCACCTCTGTACCCAGCCTGCTTCGGTCAAGGTCCCAGCGACCTCTGTGGAGCTAACGCATAATCAGCGCTGGGTCCCCCTCTTGCCTGGCCCCTCAGCAGCCTGGGGCAGACCGATCCCTCTCTCCTTGAAGCCTCTCTGTGCAGAACCCGCTCCCCTCTCTCCGGCCCTCCTCTGGCCTCCCAAATCTCCTGCTCAGTCTCTGGCTCGTTGTCCCTTTGCTGCCTGTCCTTGGGTCTCTTCTCTGTCTACACTCACCCCTTGTGGTCTAATCCAGTGGCTGAGCTGTAGTGAGAGTCTACCTGCCTGCTTCCCTTCCATGTTAGATACCCCACCTACCTGACCGGTCCATGGCCACGCTCCCAGTTGAATCCACTTGTCTCAGGTTGGTCCCCAGAAAGCCAATCTTGAGATATGAATTGAAGAGTAAGTAGTTTATGGAGAGGTGACCCCAGTGGGGATTGGGGATTGGATAGAAAGAAGGCGAGAAAGCCAATAAAGCAAGTGACCTCTGGGGACAGCTGAGTGCACCCCCTGAGAACTCGGGTACCCATATGGGGCACAGGCCACAGAGCTGCCCCAGCAAGGTGGAGGGATCGGGGTCTCGTGGGTGAAGGGCTGCGCTGGAGGGTGCTGAGCCGGCGCTTCCGGCCTGCCCCTCGGCAGACAGAGCCCAGAGAGCCTGCATCTCAGTACCGGCCTTGGGAAGCCTGCCGACCTGCATGGCCGTGGGCCGGGGGAGGACGATGGAGTCTGCCGCCCCCACCCAGCTCTTTCTCAGTCTTCTTCACCTTGGTTACGCACCTCCATCCATCCTCCAGCAGTCCAGGGTCATCCTTGACACCTCTCTCACTCAGCACATCCAAACGGTCAGCCAGTCCCATTGGCTCTGCCTTCGACATACATTGAGAATCTGACTTCTGACTCCACTGGTTCGAGCCCTTGTCACTTCTCACAGCCCCTTCGCTGGTGCCCCCTCCCACGCCTGCCCCCTTCCTTGCCCCTTTCACGCTCGGCACTGCAACAGCAAGAACAACCCATTTAAAACCCAAGTGGGTTCCCTCTCTGCTGTACTCAGAACCCTCCAGTGGTCCGCATTTTACCGAAGTCAAGACCAAAGTGTGGACGACAGCCCACGAGCCATCCACGCCGCACCCTGCTGCAGCCACCATGGCCTTTCTGGAGCTTACCAAGCACACTCCCACCGCAGGACCTTTACACCTGCTATTCCCTTTGCCTGGAATACTCTTCCCCGAACTATCTGCATAGCCAGGTCCCTTGCTTCTTACAGCTCACGTGACACCTTCGTAGAGGGCCGTCCCTGACCTGCCTGTGAAAAATGACAGCCCGCACACCCACCCCAGCTTGCCTTAGCTGCCCGCTCTGATTTCCCTCCCATCACTCTCCGACTTCGTGTTTACTTACTTATCTACTCTGTCTTCCCCCAGGAGAATGAGTTCACTAACCCAGAAAACCCCACCTGCAGTTCTGTTGTTACTCATTCTGGATGCTACAGTAAGTGAGCTTGGCCGGAACAGAGTCACGGAGCGGACGGGGAGTCATGAGTACCTTAGAACGTGCCTCGAGGTGACACTAGAAGGCTTGTTGACAGTCTGGTGATCACGCTGCAGACTTAGCGTGACCCACCCGTCCCCCGGTGAGAAGGATTGTGGGGCACCCTGGTACCAGCCGTACAACTGTGGACAGGTGACCTCACCTGTCCAGCTGCAGCAGCCCTGCCTGTACAATGGGTTCATAATAGACCTCCCTCCAGGTGGTGTGGGGAGTCAGACAGGGAGAGGCTTGGCACGGCACCCAGCGTAGGGAAAGTGTACAGCGACGGTCCCGAGGTGATCCACACACTGCTGTCGAGTGCCAGCCCCAACCTCCGTAGCAGGGACGTGGCTTTATTCCGCTCCATCGTCTCTCCAAGGAGGCCTCTGGAGCTGGCCAGACCCAGATTTGCATCCTGCATGGTGACCCTGAGCCAGTGCCATACCTCCTCGTGCCTCAGTCCTCTGTGAAGCGGGGCCAATAACGCCGACCTCACAGGGTCCTGGGGATAAGGGGGGACTCTACTCGTGACTTCCGGCTTTACTCGTGACTTCCGGCGAGCTTACCATCTCCCATTTCTTCCAGTTTCCTTCTAGGACACCTCCCTACTTTTGGAAAAAGGATGAGGTTTGTGGCCGCGTGCTTTTGGATTGGTTTTTTTTGGGATTGGTGGGTCCTAATTTGTCATTTGTTCACCCTGCTTCTTATCTGAGTCCCTCGTGGATCAGCTCCCCTGCCCCAGCCCCTGCCCGCACAGGCACGCTTCCTTCCTCCCCTGTGGCCACTCCCACCCCCAGCTCTTCCTCCTGTCTGAATGGAGAGACAAACCAGGCTGGTTCGGAAGGCAAGCTCTGCCATTCACCAGCCCCATGACCTCAGACCAGCCATCTCTGAGCTTCAGTTTCCTCATCTGTAAACTGGATGGGGGAGTGTGACTAGCTAAGAGGAGTGTGGCAACCCCATTTCATGGAAGTGGAGACTGAGGCCCAGTGCAGGGCATGACTCGGCAGCGAGTCTGCCCGAGGCCCTTGGCGAGCCCGGTCCTGGGGTGGGATGCCCTGTTTCTCCATCTGGGCCCGGGCTGGTGACGTTCATGTCTCCAGTGGTTGACAGCCTCTTTGGGTCACTTTGGTTTCCAGGGCTAAGAAGTACGGGCCTGTCGTGCGGGTCAATGTCTTCCACAAAACCTCGTCATCGTCACAAGCCCAGAGTCGGTCAAGGTAGGAAGCAGCGTGATTTTCATGAGGAGAGCCCTCCCCTCCCCAAGCTGGGGGGCAGGAAACTTGGCCTGGGGAATTGTAGGAGCAATGTTCAAGCCACGTGCATTTGGGCTGGTTTTCTGAGGCTCTAAAAGGGAATGGCAGACCTTAACCACCTACTATTTTGGGGCTCTGACGAGCGGGGCTGTTTGATGTGGGCAGCGGGTGGGGACTTTAATGTTGGACTCATTCGGGTTAGGAGTCTTGCCCAGCTGGTGCACATGTGCTCACCTCTTAGCCTCAGTGCCTTCATCTGCAAGGTGGGCTCATAACCCCCCCCCACAAGGCTACGATGTGAATTAAGTATTGATCAATTTATTTAACAAATAAAGGGCTAAAAGATGCTTAAGCAGTGTTTACTTTGGACCACGCACTTTTCTATGTCCTTTACAATTATGAACCCGTTTAATGTAATAGGGGTAGGAACTCTTATTAGTCCCCGTTTTTTGAGATGAGGAAACCAAGATAGGTGGCATTAATCGGTCTGTAATGCGTGCAGGATGGCGTCTACTGTGTAGGTACTAAGAATGGCCATCAGATTGTCTCTTGGGGAGTTAGCAGAACTGGGCTCAAGTCTAGGCTCAATTGGCTGTGGGACCTCAGACAAGTTACTTCAACGCTCTGGGCCTCTGTTTCCTTGTTTTTAGACAGGGATGATGCCTTTCTTACCAGTGGTTGTGAGAATGGGACTGAAGTGACACATGTGAGCCACCTAGCCCATGCCTGGCACACGACAATTGCTCAGTAAATTATGGTGCCGTTATTCTTACAGCAGGAACTCAGATGATGTGTAGGGTGATTCTCTGCATGGTGGAGGGTGTAATGGCACAAAGAGGCCTAAAATACAACTTAGGGTCCATCCAGATCAGGAGACAAAATAAACAATTATGGCGTCTCTAATGGGAAGTTACAAATAATTTTATTTTAAAAAGTTTAATTTCCAATGCAGAAACAGTTTAAGACTTTTGAAAGCATGCTACCAAAAGCTATACACATGCTGAATGAGAAAAGAAGCAGAAAGGTACATATTAAGATGAATAACGTTGATAACTATTAAAGTGTTAAACCAACCTTGCATTCCTGGTCATGATACAGTTTGCTCCTGCATAAGTGGACACATGGATATCATCTGCTTATCTTTTGTTCAGGATTTCTGTTTCTATCTTTATTCTTTTCTTACAATGCCTTTGTCTGGTTTGGGTATCAGGTTAATAGGCCTCATAAGATGAGTTGGGAAATGGTTTTCTGTCCTCTATTTTCTGAAAGAGTTTGTATAGGAGTGATATTATTTCTTTCTTCAGTGTTTGATAGCATGCACCAGTGAAGCCATTTGGACCTGGCATTTTTTTGAGGGAAGTTTTTTTGTTGTTGTTTGGTCTTAATTATGCATTCACTTTCTTTAATTGATATATGACCATCCAAATTTTGTTTTTTTTTAGTTTGGTCTCTTTCAAGGATTTTGTCTGTTTCTTCTAAATGGTTGAAATTATTGGAATAAAGCTTTGTATGGCATTTATTTATTATCTTTTTAATGTCCGCCAGATCTGTGGTGATGTCCCTTCTTTCATTCTTGAAAATAGTAACTCCATTTTTCTCTTCTTGATCAGGCTAGCAAAAGGTTTCTCAGTCTTCATCTTCTCAAAGAACCAGGTTTTGTTTTATTGTTTTTCTCCTTCGTCCATTTTCTATTTTATTGGTTTCTGCTCTTTGTTATTTTCTTCCTCTACTCATTTTGAGTTCAGTTTGTTCTTGTTCTGCTATTTTAAGGTGAGAGCATAGATAAGGGATTTTAGACTTTGTTTCTTTTCTAATACAAGCATTACAAGCCATATATTTCCCTGTAGGCACTAGCTGAGCACAAAGTACCACACATTTCAATATGTTGTGCTTTTATTGTCACTCGGTTCAAAATAATTTCTAACTTCTCTTGTGATTTTTTTCTTTGAACCATGACTTATTTAACTAAGTAAAACTCAATTTCTCAAATATTATGAGATTTTCCAGACATTTTCCTGTTATTAATTTCTAATCGAGCTCTGTAAGACCAGAGAGAATACTGGTCATGATTTCAGTCCTTTTAAATCTACTGCAGCTGTTGTATGACCCAGCGTGTGGTCTCTTTTTATAAATGCGCATGGGCACTTAAAAAGAACGTGTATACTGTCACTGTTGAACGGAACGTTTTAGGACTATCGGTCAGGCCAGGCCGCTGATAGCGTCATGCGAATCTTCTAAAGCCTTACGAATCTGTCTACGTGTTCTAGCAGTTTCGGAGGGAGGGGTGCGAAGCTCTCCAACCGCAGTCAGGGAGCCGTCTGGTTTTGCTCCTAGTCCCATCAGTTTTGCCGTGTGTATTTTGCAGTCTTGTTCATAGGTCTGTGCACATGGAGCATTGTTACGTTGTTTAATGAATCGATTCTTTTATCTTCAGAAATGTCCCCATTTATCCTGGGTAATATTCTCTTTCCTGGCCTTCGTTTCGTCTCGTAGTAAGACGGCCACTCCAGCTGTCTCCTGCTTCGGGTTGTGTGGTGTCTTCTTCTACCCTCTCACTTTTAACCGACCTGAGTTTTTAAATTTAAAGCAGGTTTTTTTACGGCTAGAATGTAGTTAGGCCTCGCTGTTTTTACACAGTCCAACAATCTGCCTTTTAAGCAGGATGCTTAGGTTACTTACATTTAATGTAATTATTAATAATAGGGTTAGGTTTATTGTTTTTATTACTAATGTACCTACCTATTGATAGTGTTTAAATCTACCACGCCCTTGTTCGTTTTCTGTTCATCCCATCTATTGTTTATTCCCTTTTCCTGCTTTCCTGCCTTCTTTTGGGTTGAGTACGTTTTAGGATCTCATTTTATCTTACTGGTTTCCTACGGTTCATAGTATCACCTTTAACTTACAGCACTCTGTCTTCAAGTAATATCATATCACGTCATCTCTATATACTTTTAGGATTTTGTCTTTATCACTGATTTCAGAAATTTGATTATGATCTGCCTTGGTGTGTGATTTCTTTGTGTTAATTTTATGTCAGATTCTTTCAATTTCTTGGGTACGTGGATTCCTCGAACACATTTGCAGCATTTGTAATAAATGTGTTACAGCTCTTGTCTGTGAATTTCATTGTCTCTGTTATTTCTGGGCCTGGTTATGGGTCAGAATTTCCTGCTCATCGGCACGTTTAGAGATTTTCTATCGCACACCGGATGTTGTAGACTGTACACTTTGGGGTGCTTGCTTTTGTTTTATTCCTTTAAAGAACACTGGGCCTCATTCTGACAGATGGTGAAGTTCCTTGCAGATCAGTTCGATCCTTTCCAGATTTGTTTTGGGCTTTTGTAGGGTCGATGTGGAGTAGACGTTCACTGTAGAGCTAGTTTAGCCCCACTATTAACGAGTGACCCTTCTGGGGCCTCTAATAAAGGCCTCATGTCTGAGATTTAACTGTGGCCAGTGGGGACTGGAACAATTCTTGGCCTGTGTAAGTTCTGAGAATTATTCAGCCTGTGGTTATCCAGTATTCTCCTTTTCTCAGAAGTCGTTTTGTTTTGTTTTGTTTTTGTTTTTGTTTTTGTTTTTACCAAGTCTTGCGGAATTTCACTCTGCACGTGCACAGATTGGTATTCATCCAAAGACACAGATTTCCGCACGAGAGAGAGCTCTGTCTCTGCATCGTTCCCTCCTCTCCGGCACGCGGCCTACACCGTCTGGCCTCCTGTGCTTGGACCCTGCTCGCTGGCTCATCCGTTTGGAAAGGCCGCTGAGCCGCGTCTGACTTTCCTCGTTTAGTGTCTTTGTCCTGAAATGGGCTCTAGGCAGAAAGCTGGAGTGATCCTAGGTCACGCAGCTTGATTTTTTTTTAAATCTTTTTTTCCCCCCTTTCTTCCTCTCAGGGTTCGCAGTCCTGCACTGCCTATTGTCCAGTGTCTAAAGACAGACCTTTTGTGCATTGTGGCTTGTATTTCTGGTTGTTTATGGCAGAAGGGCAAGTCCTTCGCAGGCCGAAGTGTGCTGTCAGCGTGGACGGCCAGCGAAGACGGCGAGGTGCTGGGGATGCCCTGTGTGTCCCTCGTGCCCCAGAGCCCGGCTCACTGGGCCATCAGAGGATCCCCAGCTTTGGGGACAGCGGGGCCCCCTGCTGTAAAGGACACCTGTCAGAGCCTGTGCTGAGGCTGCTGTGCCTCAGTGTGGGGGTTGTTCGGATCAGGTTGGGAAGAGGCGGCAAAGACCTTAGGGTGCTCGTGGATGGTTGAGGGGGGCCTGGGAAACTAACCTTTACTGCACCATTTTTTGGCAGGAGAGGAAACCTGTGGGAGTGGGGTAGTGATGGAACTTGGCTTACAAATGACAGTGTTTGGGTGGGGTCCCCAGGATGTGGCTCATGACCCAAAGTCAACTATTTCTGGGGGTTCTTTTCATCTGAAAAATTGATATTAGACCCCAGGAGCTAAGCTCACAGATTCGAACTGCCCCTGGGTTAATATACAGCGGAGATGTCACCTTCTGCTTCCCAGCACCCCTAGGATAAAGCTCAGCATCCCCCGGGGCGGGCCCCATCATCCCCCCTGCTGCCCCTCCCCACTCCACACGCCTCTGCCAGGATGCAGCAGGCTTCCCGGGCTTCCCCTGCCCGGATCTCAGCGCTCTCCCTGCCCCTCCCGCCCCCACAGCAAATTCCCTCGATTCAAGCCCTATGGCCACCATTTACCATATGTGTGACCTGAGGCCATTTTCAAGTCTGTTTCTTCATCTATAGGGAAGAGGAGCATAGAAGTACCACCCATGTCTTAGAGCTGACGGGGCCTTAACTGAGTTACAGGACACTGACGAGCGCCTGCCAGGCCTGCAGCACCTGCGGCGGGTCAGGCACCGTGGCCAGCCTTTTCATTTAGGACTAACTTGCTCCTCACAGCAGCCCTGCCAGGCAGGCACTCTCTCAGCCCCGTCTTGTAAGGTGAGAGACACTGAGGCCAGAGGAGGGAGTAATTCACGCAGGCTCACGGAGTTGTTAGCACACGGTGGAGCGAGGATGTTGAGCCCAGAGTCCGCGTCAAGCCAGCCGACTCCACAGCCTGAGCTGTAACCCCTGGGCTGTGCGGCCGCAAGCGCTGTTAGCTGGTGTTACTGTTGTGCCATCCAGCTCTTGATGAGGAAGCTGACCCTTCCTCCAGGAAGCCTTCCTGGACTTCTGTGGCACAAACAGCACTGACTCTGTGCCGAGTGCCCCTCCTGTGTTCCCAGTGCCCTCCCTTAGGCCTTCTCCGCGTCTCTCCTCTGGTTTCAGAGCAGCCCGCGTCCTTTCTTGTTTCGCCACTTTGGAAGGTGGTGAGCTTGGGCCCTGAGTGCGGGTGTTAGGGTGACAGGACCCCTTCCCTGCACCCTCTCCCGCTGTGGTCACAGGAAAACCACTTCACCCCTCTGCACCCCTTTCCTTATCCCTGAATGGGAGGCTGATGCTTGAAGACAGGCCTCCTGGAGGGGCGGGCGAGGCCACACGTGTGACGTGTCCATGGTACAGCCGATGCTCGGTTCAGGGTGATTATTTGGGAGCCTGGTGCACAAGAGTCCAGAGGACTGTGAGTCCTTTGCAGCCTCTCGTGGACATCCGAGCTCACGCGGGTTTTTGGGGGGCTATTTAGAAGTTCCTGATGTCCACCAAGTATAACAAGGACTCCAAGATGTACCACGCGATCCAGACGGTGTTCGGCGAGAGGTAAGGCGAGGCCCGGCTGTGAGCAGAGGGCCCCGGGCTCCTGGTGGGCGTTAGGGCCCGTGGCCCTGGCTGCCGGGCACGCCACACGTTCCCCATACGTGGTGGCCACTGCTCTTGTCATTGGCACCTTCCTTCTCCTCTTTCCCCTCAGAGGGCAGACGGGAGTGCGGGGGTCGCTGAGGTTGGGGCACAGGATCACCCCATTTCTTTTTCATGCATGCACGCATGCATCCATCCATCCATCCATTCATTTCTATCAGGGTAAAATTCACACACCGTAAAACTCACCATTTTAACCACATTGGAGGTACCATGCAGTGGCATTTGGGACATTCTCGGCGTGGCGTCCCTGCCGTCTAGCGCGTCACCCCCAGAGGTGCCCTAGCCCGTCAAGCCGGCAGCCCCCTTCCCAAACCCCGTTTTTCTCCTCAAGTGTCTGTGTCCCCGCAGACTGTTCGGCCAAGGCCTGCTGTCCGAGTGTGACTACGAGCGCTGGCACAAGCAGCGGAAGGTCATGGATCTGGCCTTCAGCCGCAGGTGAGCGTGGCCGGGGCGGGTGGCGGGTCGTGGCTGGGAGGCGGGTTGGGAAGCGGGGTCTGTGGACGGGGCCTTACTCAGGGGGAGAGGCCAGGAACGAGAGCGTGTTAGTGGTCCGAGAGCAAGCGAGACGGGCTGGCCAGTGGGACGCGAGGCTGAGGGAGGTCCCCACACTGCTTGTGAACCTCAAGGGCTGGGTGACAACGACGCCTGGAGGTACGGGGTCCCTGTCCCCCTGGAAATCCCCTGGCTCAGAACGCATCACTCCTCATCTGGGCTTTTTATTTGAGTTATTACGGTTTTCATTTTGAGATAACATTTTAGTTTTAAAATAACTTTTTTTGAGCTATAAGTCACCTACCTTACAACACACCATTTACAGGGTAGAATCTAAGCGTTTCTACTTTAGTCACAAAAATTATCCAACCATCAGCGGAGTCGGTTTTAGAGCATTTTCATCACCCCCCAAAAGCAGTCACCCCTCATTTCCTCTCTCTGCCCCCAGCGCCTGGCAGCCACTAATTTACGGTCTGTATCTATGAATTCTCACATTCTAGACATTTCTTACAAATGAAATCATATATGTTTTTTTTGTGCCTGGCTTCTTTTGCTAAACATAATGTTTTTGAGGTTCATCCATGTTACAGGGTGTATCAGAAATTCATTCCTTTTTATTGCCAAATAAAATTGCGTCTCGTGGACATCCCACAGTTCGTTTACCCATTCATCAGTTGATGGTCGGTCGAGATGTTTCCACATTTTTACTGTCATGAGTAATGCTGCTCTGAACAGTCATGTACGAGTCTGTGAGTGGACGTGTGTTGCCAGTTCCCTGGGAGTATGCCTAGGAGTGGGGTTGCTGGGTCGTATGGTTTGAAATTTTGAGGAAAGTAATCTTTTGTTTTGATATAATTTCGAATTTACAGAAGAATTGCCAGAATAGTCTAAGGGACTCCTGCATATCTCTTACCCAGATTCACTGACTTGTTTATTGTTTACATCACCATTTGCTTTATCATTTTTTCTCTTTGTGTATATGTAAATATATTTACCATTTCCTCTGTGTGTGTATACATATATGTATTTTTTTAGTATAGTGCATATTTTTAAAAAATCATTTGAGAGTAAGTTTTGAGAGTAAGTGTGGGCATTGTGATCCCTTAAATACTTCTGTGCGTATTTCCTAAGAACAAGGACATTCTCTGACATGACTACGTAGGGTTGAGTTATCAGAATGAGGAAGTTTAACATGAATCCAATACGGTTATCTAATATTCGGTCTATATTTAAATTTTGTTGTTTGTGCAATTACAGCTGTTGTTTTTCCTTGTATAGGGTCCAATCCAGGCTCATGTATTACATTTCATTACCATGTCTCTTTCTCTTGCATTCTAGAATAGTTCTTAGTCTTTCCTTGACCTTCTCAACCTTCAGATTACAGGCCGGTTTTGTTGAATGTCCTTCAATTTCAGTTCGTTTGCTATTTCTGCATGATCACACCCAAGCTCCCCTTTTTGGCGGAGAGGGCACAGAAGCGATGTTGTGTCTCCTCAGGGCATCATATCAGGAGGATCTGCTACCAATCTGTTCAATTGCTGAAGCTGTTCACTTCTCTTGCTTGGTTAAGGTGGTGTCCTCCAGGTTTCTCCACTGTGAAGTTGCCACTTAGTATGTAACCTGTGGGTGAATCTAGCTACATTCTCACCTGGACTTTCATCACAGCCTCCTCTCTGGCCCCGCTGCCTCCTGCATCCCTCATCCAGTGCATCCACCTCCCTGTCCCGGAAAGATCTTGCTGAAACTCAGATCTGGCCACTTTACTCCCCTGTCCTGGAGCCTTCAATGGGTCCCTATTATCTGAAAGCTGAAGGTCAGACCCTACCCACCCTCAGTCCCCTCCAGCCTTTGTGCCTTCTCTTCTCCACTGGGCTCTTTGGGGTGTCTCTGCCTATGTTCCTAGAATCCCTTCTGCCTTCCGTGCTCCCAAGAGAATGCTGTGCCTTTTTTTTTATACCCAGCTGAGATGTCACTGACCTTCCAAGGCTGCATTATGCTCTTGTCACCCACTGCAGTGATTCTCATTCACATCCACCTCTCTTACTAGACCTCAGGTTTCTGAAGGCAGGAGACACACCCTGTCCCTGGACCCCGCCCCCAGCATAGCACCAGGCACTGTGAAAGCCCTCCAGGAATGCCCGTAGAGTGAATGAATACATTAATAACATAATGAATTGAGATAGTCTTGGACTTACTGCAGAGCTTTCAGGAGTGAGAATGAGAAGGAATAGACTAGAAAGAGGCATTCATTTAATAAAACTTTGTTGCACCAAGAGCAGGGTTCTGAAGCCAGCCAAGGTGACATGGTTCTTGCCCTCAGAAAGCTCTGAAGTTATCAGAGGACATGGATTCTAACCGGAGGATCACCCACAGTGCCCGTGACGTAAACACGGGTGGCGGTGTCTGGGTGCGCCCATTCCAGCACATGGGACTGTGCGTTTGAACAGCACTTCACGTTTTATCAAGTGCTTTCACAGACATTTTTTTTTTCAAAAATAATTGTGGTTAAGATGCATGTAATAAAATATACTGTCTTGCCCATGTTTAGGTGTACTGTTCAGCGGTCTCAAGCATAGTCCCATTGTTGTGCGACCATCACACGCCTTTTTTATTTTTCATTTTCCCAGTAAGATAGTTGTCGAAGAGATGACTCTTGTATTGGAAATGCAAAATTCACAAAGCTTAGGAAAAAAGGTTTGGAAGATGCCTGTGTTTATGACAGTGTTTTGACTCTTGCTGGATTCTAATTCATTAAGGACAATAAAAAAAGAGAACCATTGGTGAGTTTCATCTCTAGCCATTACCCACGTAGAATATCATTACACGCTTTAAATCAAATTGTGAGAGTGAATTGCCAGTTTCTGCTCTTTCAGACGTTATTTTTACCGAGAGACCTTGGTCCCAGTCATTTTCAAACCAAAGGGGCGGGATTTTACTGTGCCACCAACACTCCAGCCCCACGTTTGTACTTACAGTAGCTGCGAGAGGTGTCGGTGTGGTAACCAGTCACACGCTAGTCAAACAGTCAGCCTGAATGTGATTTAAAAAGGAAAAAGGCAGCTACAAGTACCCTTGCCAATAACTATGTGCTTGTGTATGCCAATAACCATACACGCGCTGTGGAGGAACAGGCAGGGGTGCCATGGGCGCACGTATCGGGCCTACTTGGGGCTCAGAAGACATTTCCCTGAGGAGGTGGCTTTTCGGCATCCATCTGGAGAGGGGGCAGGTGTTAGCATGGTCATGGGGCAGGAGGGTGGAGGGTGGCAGGAAGGAGAGCTCCGGGCAGAGGGCACAGCATGTGCAGAGGCCCTGTGCTGGGAAGCAGCATTGCGCTTTGGGGGAGCGAAAAGGCCGCTGTAATAGGAAGGCGGTGCTGCAGGTGGGAGTCCGCAAGGGACAGGCTCTGCCTCCCGGGCCCAAGGGAGAACTTTTGCCTCCCTCCTCAGAGTGACAGAGAACGTCAAAGTGTGTTAGGTTGGTAAGGGTCCAGAGCTTTTGGTTGTGACCTGGGCCACAGAGGAGGAGACGTGTGGCCGAAGCGGGGTGGGGACCGGTAGCAGCAAGCGCAGAGATGCAGGGGCCCGCGCGAGACCGGGAAGTCGAGCAGGCCGCTGGAAGGGCGACGAAGCGCTGGTTTTCGTTTCGAATGGAAACACTTGCTCTTTTTCCTCTTCTCCCAGTGTTTTTCCTTTTGAATGTTTTAAAACACTTTTTATTTAGAAACAATTTCAAATTTCTAGACACGTTTCAAGAGTAAGAATAAGAGAAAGAACCTCCCTATATCCTTTACCCAGATTGTTAGCATGAAAAATTATTTTTAATTTCAAAAGCAGCATTTTCTGTGAGTTAATGTTCAGAAATGTGTAAGGTTGAAAGTTGCAGCTTCTCCCTTCCCACTCCTCTCAGGGGTACCGTTTTTGTGAGTTTGGAGCACATCCTTCCATACCTCTTTCTAAGCTCTATGCCTGGCAGAGGAGCTGGGTAGATGTCCTGGGGCAGAGGGCTCTGTGGGTTGGGAGCTCTAGGTCTGAGGACTCATTTCCATGAAGGGTTGGGCACTGTGATTGCACAAAGACAGGGCATGAGATGGGAAAACAAAAGGCTGCAGATGGCGGCCCTGGGCCGAGCAGGTAAGGAGAGTGGGCAGTGCCAGCAGAGAGGTTGGAGGGGAACCTTCATGGGCTCCGGAGGCCTTTCTTTCCTTCCTTCCTGCTGTCCTCTGGAGTTTCTACATAGCCACATCCCCTTGAGCTCAGAATTCAGGGACCCAGTGGCCAATGGAGGACCAAGGAGCCATTAGGACAAGGGTGAAGGGACAGTGGCCATCCCGAGTGGAGGGGAATGGTGAGACCCCAAGGCTTAGTTTGATGACTACAACCCCAACATGTAAGCTGAGCCTCCGGGGAGACCAGAAAGGCTGGGAGGGGCCACCACGGCCACTCTGGACACTGGCCTCCTGCCAGAGAGTGGGGCGCAGGGCGGCTGCAGCCCTGGGCCGGTCCCGGCCGCCACTGATGTGTGTGCTTTTCCCCAGCTCCTTGGTTAGCTTGATGGAAACATTCAATGAGAAGGCGGAGCAGCTGGTGGAGATTCTGGAAGGCAAGGCGGATGGGCAGACTCCTGTGTCCATGCAGGAAATGCTGACCTGCACCACCATAGACATCCTGGCCAAGGTGACCGTGGATGGCAGGGCGGGGTGGGCTGTGCCACACGGGCTAGAGGCCTCTTCTGCCTTCCTCCTGCCCTGTCCTTGCTGATCTTCCCTCCCTCCTGAGCTACCACATATCAGCCCCTTCTCCGAGCTGAGAGCGTCGTACCTCCGTGAAAATTCAAACTGACCTAGAATGAGATTGGAGCTACAAACTCATTCTGTAAAAACGGACACGAAGAGGTGTGGGGCCTGGCCTGTGGCCGGTCAGGGGCAGGAGCAGGACCGGACCTCAGGTCTGCCTGAATCCCAGCTCAAAACCCCCCTTCATCGGGTACTGGCTTGGCTTTTCACCCTGGCCAACCCAGCCATGGCCCCGATGATCCCAAACCCAGGTGAAGGCAGGTCAGCTAGAGCAGAGGGACAGCCAATGCAGTCATTGTTATTCGACGATTCACTGGGGAGCTGGGTATAGAATGGACCCCCAGGGCAGGCTGCCTTTTCGGGGAGCTGTATCTTGTCAAGGAAGGAGGCCGAGGTTTATCAAGTAGCTACCACGTGCTACTTAACCCTCAGCACATCCAGCGGGCTCGGAGCGACCGCGGTTCAGTGTGAGGAGTTGCTGACATGGCACACGTCAGACTCAGGGCCTGGGTCTCCGACTAAGTGGGTCTCGGGTCCGCTCATTCCCTGGGTGCGACCCCGCCCCTCCCTCTTCCCAGGCAGCTTTTGGGTTGGAGACCAGCATGCTGCTGGGTGCCCAGAAGCCTCTGTCTGGGAAAGTGAAGCGGATCCTGGAGGGCATCTCCGCGTCCCGCAACACTCTGGCGAAGGTACGGCCCCCGCGGCCCCTCCTGGCGACCGGCCACCAGGGCTGGTGCTCCGCCCACTCGCCGGCGCCCCTGCTCCAGCGGTTTTTTTTCAGAACGATGAGTTTTGGGCTCTGGGATGTGAGTCCCACGCGACTCCTGAATCGGCTAGGGTTTGCGCACGCTGCGGGAGGCAGGGGCTCGAAACGCAAGTGGTTCGCGCAGGTTCTGAGGAGTGACGTGTGCCCTCGTGTAAAATGCCCGCCGAGGCAGGCCGTCTGGGACGGCCGTGACGCCTCCACCACGCCGGATGTTCCCGGGCTGTCCTTTCTGTTCCGCTGCCTCCGGCTCATCACGTCATCGTCATCAGGTGGCCGCCGCAGCTCTAGCTCTTACCTCCTTGGTCCAGGCTGGAAGGAGGAAGGAGGGCGAAAGGTGGCACTTGAGCCGATTCTCAGAAAGACGCCCAGGGCCCCATCCTGTTCCCTGGAACCGCCGCCTCTGAGTTTGCCGTCCTCTGCCGCCACCTGCCTTTCCGGCTCTTGGTGCCACCTCACTTCCCTCGGGCAGTGTTTCCTCCTGCACTGCAAACCTACCCGCCTCCATCCTTCAGGGGTCCCTTCTTGTGTTCTGGTGCATCCTGGGTGTTGTAAAGGCATCTTGCCCACACGTCCTAGAGATTTGGTGCAGGAAGGGGAAGCCGGGGGATGCTCGGGCTTAGCCTGCCATCTCCATCCAGTTTCCCTGGCTGTTTTACCTTGTCTCGAATTCTCTGGCATCTTCTGACCTCCCAGCTTGCCGGTGCTGCTGTGGATTTCCGACGCCCTTTTGGAGCTGGGGGGAGCGGGGCGAGGGAGGCGTGGGGTCCGCGGGGCCACCCTGAGCTGCGGCTCTCGTCCAGTTCATGCCGGGGAAGTGGAAGCAGCTCCGTGAGACCCGGGAGAGCGTCCGCTTCCTGCGCCAGGTCGGCAAGGACTGGGTGCAGCGCCGCCGGGAGGCCCTCAAGAGGGGCGAGGACGTCCCCGCCGACATCCTCACGCAGATTCTCAAAGGTGCGGGGGCTCCCCCCGAGGCCCAGGTGGCCGGGTCGGGACCCATCAGAGCGACCGGTCACGGCTGACTCTAGATGTCTCTGGCCTAAGGGGAGGACGGGCGGGTCGTCCCCAGCCATGCATGGGGAAAGGTGGCCGGAAGTGTGCGCGGTGCAGACGTCACCGCTTGAGCGTGGCAGGTGTCACGGCTGGGGCCTGAGCCTCTCTTTGTCTTTCAGCCGAAGAGGGGGCCCAGGATGACGAGATTCTGCTGGACAACTTCGTCACCTTCTTCATTGCTGGTTCGTAGTGTCGGCGGTGACTGAGGGCTCAGAGCTTTGCGGACGCGATGGAACCGTGGGTCGCTCAAACCCCTACCAAGAGATTTCGCAGGCCGTCGAATCCGAGCTCCGCTGTGGGGTTGGGGGGCTGCATGGGGGTGGGAGGAGCAGACCTCTCTCCGCTTAGGGAGATCGAGGAGGCCCTCTGGGTGGCATCTGACCTGGTGGTGGAGCTGGCAGTCACGCGGACTTGT